>OY982919.1:2505000-5005000 GCA_963891755.1 Pyrrhia umbra
TTCGATGCGCGAGAATCCCTCGCGGTATTTCCTTACGAAGTATCTTAATTGCGGCTAATTGCAAGAAAAGCCCTCCCATTAGAGACCTCTTCGCAAAGAGTAAACGAATTAACAGACACGTAGCTCGCTAACAAAGAGGCGGTAAATTCGTTTTAAAACACCCCCGGTTCAGGTGCGAAAAAGCCAGCTCTAAGTAGAATAGATTAAAGTATGCTAAAGCAAACAAGGCGAGATTTCCCGGCGATAAAATCGTAAAGTTTCATTTTGTGTTGTACGGTAGTAAAAAAATCTTTGTATCATTTTAAAAAAAAGCTTTTTATTCGAATATAAATAAGGAACGTTGGACGACATTCAAATTTGGAACTAAGCTGCGTTTTGTTTCTTCGTCGCACGTATTACAAAGTGGTCCGTTAATGTGGCGGTTAATTGACCGTCTCATTAGTAGCAGACAGTGGCGGAAGGCGGCATCTCTTCTGAACTATACTTAGCGTAACATTGGACCACCGTGACCTTTAACCCGATGGCATACGGTTGAATATTCTGTGAAAACATTTTCCTAATACTTGGAAGTGTTTAGAATCGTGCGAACTGCATTCGGTTTCCGCTCTCGCAAGTTCAATACCACTACGACTGTGCTTAGGGCTACCGTGCTTTTGAAGTTTAGTTTCGAAGGTACTTCTTCCGCCACATCATTGTTTATTTGGAATACCTTATAAATAAACATATTTAACACACTATTGGGTAGGGTAAACTTACAAATGGATTTAAAAAAATACAATCACAAAGAATCGATACAAAAATTGGTCATGAATATTCTTTTAACCAAAATTAAAATCCTAAATACAGTCAGTCAACAACCCTAACGGGTTAGCAGGTGAGGATACTAAACGCAGCTGATATAATCTGTGCCGCCATTAACGCCGTCTGTAGATATGATACAAGTGCACATAGCGTCCGCCAAGCATTCACATTAAATCGAACGCACTCGACAATTAGTCGGTAATATAGAACATGGTATAGGCGGATTGCTAATGCAATTTTGCTAATTAATCTATCGATAGACCGCGGTTTTCTGTGGACGGTGATGTTGGCTGAATGCGAGAATGCCAATGCGCACATTATGTCATGATAAACTAGAATGTGGGTAATCGTTTTTGCCTTAGGCACTTTAGCAACGTTGTCTTTGTCTACTTTTTCTAGAATTTATAATGATTCACTATTCACGTAATGTTGATATAAGTTTTTTTTTTGTATTATTACTTATTATTTCAAATCATTTATTATCTAACTCGTGTATTAACATTAGTTTATTTATTTTTTCAGGTAAGTCTACATTCCTTCTACGTGTGTACCATTGAGAGCAAAGCAAGCCTAGTGAGTATAACAAAAAGTGATTATGAACTTACATTTTATACGTTTAAATCCTTAAACTAAAATCTCATATATCTACAATACACTGATTTTATTGCTAGCTAATTGCAGTGATTTTGCCACAAAATCGTCTTAACGAATAATCTTAATTGCATAGCTTTCTATTAAAGTTTACACCAAACTATAACATCGAAATAAAAGTCAAGCTAGCCAGACCGTGGAAACGCAAACAATAATCTTGTTCCCCAACAATAATCCAGAGATACAATGCCACTATATTCGTATAACAAAAACAAGAAAAACATTCCAAACTTTTTGTAAGATTTTCAACAAAGGGCTCTAAACCTTTTTCATTACCTTCAAGTTGAAACGCGGCCATCTTTCATTCGCTGTCGTGAAGACGCGACGCAACTGTTGTCTCCTTCACATCACGAAGTTAAAACTTTTGGAAGCGGCTTGTGAAACTAAAAAGGATTTTCTTTAATATTTACATATTTTTTGTAGCAAGTCTTATAGATTTTTGTGTTGCTAATTCTCTTTTCATGTAACGGTTTCAATTTTGAGACAATCACGTATTTTCTATTCCTGAAATTCTGAAATTGAGGTGAGTTTTTGTAACATTTATAATTGAATATGTATTGAGAATACTAAGAATAGTTCATAGAGAAAACATCATGTGAACTGTGAACTCTAAAGCAGAAATTACTTAGAATCTGAAAATTTGCTCATCACTGTTTATTTGATGATTTTTATTCGAACGTATATTTTTATTACTTCAAAAACAGTGTATTTAACTCTGTGAACATTAGGTGTAAAAAAGAATAACGTGTGATGTTTAATAAAATGTATAAAACTGTAATAAAAAGCATTGAGTATCTTTATTCATATAATAATTTAACTCTTGTTTTACATAAGGCATAACTTCATGTAAATATAATAGTTAACATATAGTTAACGTTAGTCGCAAGTATATATAAAATTTTCCTTTGAGCCTAGGATTACTGACATGTTACAGTTAGATAGTACTAGCCCTTATCCAGGCGCCTCATTAGTCAGAAACACGGCATTGGATCGTAAAACATACTAAGTACCCAGGCCGACATACATGCCTACCTGCCTACACGTATATTAAAGTATCTCACACAGTCATTAAAGTCATCCCCTACATCAATTAACACGTGCTTATGAATCTCATTCACTTCCAGCATATCTAGTAAAATCCGTGACACGACACGACACGGCGAGGGAACTCGTAAAACTGAATTAAAAGCGCGAAAACGCCAAAGTTGGCGATGGTTTGATGAATTGCCGGTAATGTGAGTTCACGAATACCCTCCTTGTGTGACTTGCGACTCGTTATAACTTATACAATGTATATTATGTTATTAAAATGTTGTTTGTTAATATATGAATGTAATAAATCTTTTTAGGGAGGGTGTATTGCCTCCACATCTAACAATTTAAAATATGTTTAAATGACGTTTAATTCAACACAGTTACTTAACCTAAGCAACTTGAACCTTCTCATACTTCAAATAAAATTCTCGTTGAAAAAAAGTCTATTCTAGCGATCTTTTTTCGGTTCATCTATCCAGATACTCAGTGCCTCGAAACATGTATCTATACCTACATATAAAATGCTTTGTCCTGAATAAACCGCTGATGGTAGAGACCTGAAACTTAGAGGGTGTGTTCTTTGTATGACGTAGCCATCCGATACGAAAGCATTTTTCGAAATTCTACGCCTAAGAAGGTGAAAAAGGGGGACAAAGTTTGTATAACTTTGTCATTTTTGTTTAAATTCGAATGGCCTACGCGGGCGAAAAGCGTCTAGCTGTCGTGTACTAAAGCATAGACCTCATAGACTGTTGTTAGGTGCATAATATATTGCAATCACACAAGCTAGCGTAGCCTATTGATATTCACAATAATTATCTCTGTATTCGCCATTGAGTAGATATCGCTGTTCATATTTACATAGCTGCCATATATGGCCCTCAAGAGACGGAATGAGCATGATCTATTCTAAGTAACCCAGACAGCTATTATAGTACACGACAATGTGTAAAACCCTTAATTATTACCCGAAATGACAGCTCCACGTTAATGTTCGAATGAATTTAAATTGGTAATTATTAATAACGAACTTTGTGTCTGCCGTTAAAATTATCTGAAATCCATTTAGCTCGCTCTGATTTAAAATAGAAGTGCGGTTTTTGTGAAAAGAAATAAATTCTCTTTGGGGAATACTATAAAAGCTTTTTACATGTAAATGTTGGCATAAAGTATTATTACGGTCATTGCTCACTATTTTATTATTTCAATTCATTAATGTTGACATTAATTGTAATTTTGGGTGTAAACTTATAGCATTATATTATAACCATAAATAAATTTTGCTCATAATTACAAAAGCCGAAATTATCAAATTTTGCATAGGTACGACATATTATTTATACATTCAAAATCATAATCATGCAAAATGGCTGACTTTGTAGCGGTACACATCAAAAGTGACCCGAAACATACCAAGACCAGGGTCACATAACAGGTAGGGAATAATGAATTCGTGTCCAGCTATGCGCTTGGCGTATGCATGAATATTAAATGTAGTAAGAGATAAAATGCTAATGTCTGCAATATGCATACATATTTATCCTGCGGTGAGTTAGAGGATAGATAACGCCTCGATAGCGAATCGGATTAGCTCGGCTTGATACTGTGTTTGCATCTGTTCGGAGGATTATTGTGGTTTTTATTATACATACATTATAGACACGATGAATAAACAAAACGCACACTAGGGTAAAATTATTGTGTTTTACGAATGGGAATTTTCTTTCCATTAAGCTTTTTAGACGTTTCATAAGGTTTGTTTAGAAGTTTAGTAACACATAGGTATATACTGGTATTTCATTTACTGTGAAAAATGTGACATACGTAGCTATACGTGTGTGTATGTAGGTTTGCTTATCAATTTGGCTTATCTAATTATTTACTTGCTGTTTCCCGCGGTTTCATCCGCCTCCTGAAAGAACTTCTCTTCCCTCACCCAGATAACAACCCCAATATTCAAGCTGTCCGCCCCCAGTGTTCAAGCTATACATACTAAATTTCATCAAAATCAGTTCAGCAGTTTCACTGTGAAAGCGTAACAGACAGACAGATGGTTATTTTCGGCTTCATATTATTAGTAGGGTTTCTGCGAAAATAGACAAACTATGTTTTGTCAGTCATGCTGAAATGCTTCACAAGAAATTTAATTTCAACTTCATATAGACTACATTAATTCAAGCTGACAACGAAAGATATCCAAACTATTTACTATTAATATTATTCAATTAATATTATGTAAATATTCAAATGGATTCGAAGTTATTAGTTCATTTCAATTTACGTGTCCACCTTAAGATGTAATCAGAGCTCACTCCCAAAACTCGGTACTTCAAACTCTGATAGAAATAACTTGTAATCTCACTAATTTAACTAATGAAGTGTATCTGATCTTGTAAGACTTTAAGTGAATTACGTTTCGCACCCTCGGTAATGAAGTGACCTAAGTGAAACTTCGAGAATGTTCGGAATTAGGTTTACTCGTGTTTGTGACTTGTGACGTTTTGGTATCAATTTTTAATCCATACATTTCTTTCATTCCTTTTTGGGCGATTATCTAGGACTAGCTTTCCGCCAGCGGCTTCGCTCGCTTAGGCTATATTAATTCAAAAATGACAGAGTTTCATACAAAGTTTACTTCCCTTTTTCACCCTTCTTCGGGCTAGAATTTCGGAAAAATTGACAACCAGTCTTATAAAAGAATTATCGTGTTACCCAATAACTGGGTTGTGGAGGTCAGATAGGCAGTCTCTCCATGTAAAACACTGCTGCATCCTGGAAGCCGACTGCAACATGAAAAAGTTAGCAGATGATGATGATTTATTGCTGTGTTGTGGATGCGTTACATTCGATCTATAAGGCTGTTCAATTGAAGTTAATGATTCATTATTTATTAAGTACTAGCTGTTTCCCGCGGTTTCACCCGCATCCCGAGGGAACTACTTAGCGCACCCGGGTAAAAAGTAGCCTATGTTGTTCCTCAGGGTCTATTCTATCTCTGTACCAAATTTCATTTATATCGGTCAAGTAGTTTTGGCGTGAAAGCGTAACAGACAGACAGACAGACAGAGTTACTTTCGCATTTATAATATTAGTAAGGATTGTCTCTTAATCAGAATCGATATCTGAAAGTCATACAAACATATTTTTTTTGTCTGAGAATCGAACCTAACGTACACTGCCTCAAATGTTACTCAACAATCACGCTAACCATGTTTTTACTCATCTACCAGAGAATAAGAAGTTTAAAGAGCTATATTCACAATATTTTAGCTGATAATCATGATAATCGCTATGCGAATATACACTCTCATTAAAATGGGTCAGATTAACAGATTAATCCGTTTTTACTCGTCGGTTGTTTGTATCTATAAGCGGCGAAAAGGTTTTCAAACATTTCAGAATATATTAAAACAGAGCTCTTATTTATTTAATTTGTTCTCTTTTTCATGGTGTGAGCAGTATTTTGTTGACACTAGATTGAGCATCACTTGATATGAATGCAATCTTATTTATAAAGAGTACAAACTTGTCTAGACCTATTTCCGACAGTAGACTAATCGATATTAAAAAGGCTGATGAAGTAATAATTATTCAAAATTAGAACAGTTTCCAGAATCTTATTATATTTTGGATCTGTCTGATAATAAAGTAATCTACCAACTTAGCGCAGATTGGATTCTGTTAATGTTTCTAAGGAGACAGTCGCAATAAAACCTTATTTAATCATAATCTGAGGCAACGACTTGCCTACATAATATGTACTATAACTTCTTAGACATTCCTCAATTCCCCTGATCACAACACAGCCCATCACCACCACATCAATATAAATTTTAAAACCGCACCTCCCAGACACCGCAAAATATCCTTCGAAATTTAAGCGGCAAATACCGCGAACAATAGCCGGGCTTTGTCTTTGCGGTATTAACCCATTAATAACATTAACAATGCGGTGTACCAGCCGCTGGGTAATTGAACGCCGGTCCATCTGTTATCTTACCGTGGTCTAATGAAATTGTCTGTGAACGCTAATTAATTATGCTAAGACTGGATTTGGATACCCAGACATTTGTTGAAAAAAAAACAACCCTTTTGAAAACCCGTATTTGAAACGATTTTTTTTATCTTTATTTTTAAGTGTAGGTTTTCATCAATTTCTCCAATTAAATATTTGATTTTATATAAATATGAAAGAGTATTGGCTTAATGAATAAAGTGATTAAACTTTGTTTGTAGATTGTAAATCCAATATTTGACTTTATTGAAACGAACAATGGCTCAACTGCATCCCGCGATTTCGTTAAATAAACAACGATACGCTCTTTAGCAACTGCAAAGGCAATGTTCGACTTTAGCAACAAACAACCTACAACATTAGGTATTCGAAGAATTATAAAGAACGAACCACACAATAAACCGAATGAAACAAAAAACATCGAATATTTTCATTACATTCGCGATGCTAATCAAGGTTCATACGAAGATATTATGTAACGAGATCGTCTCACGTATGCAAGAACTTTGACCTAATTGCGTTAGGCGACAGGGGCCCATCTCGGCCCATTTAATAAAGCCTCCCAAATAAAAAGTAGAGGCGAAACCTACACATGGCGACGTACGAAAATGTTATTTTGCACATTTCCCTCAAACGCCCAACGCTCAGCGTAATCCCGAGGATTGGGCTACACATTCGCAACAATACATTTTCCAAATTGTCTCCTTGAAGACGCAATAATTTAAAAAGGCGTAGCCTTGGGACTCCAACTTGTGATTTCATTGTCGCGTAACGCGGGTAACGCGGCCCGAGGTGCCTATTCGCGTTTTTATTTACGCTCAACACAGTTTGGTAATGACGATGATGTATTGCGAAAATTTCTTGCACAATCTCTACGTTAAATTAAAAAGGTTCCCCAGGGAGCAATGTTTGGTCGTGTAGTAGTGTAAAACTTTCGTTCGGGGTCGGTGTGATTCGTGTTGTCGGTAGCTGGTATCAGTGTGTATTACTGCACGGGAACATGCAGGTACTGGTCCCTGCGGGGGCCTCGCTTGCATAAACCTGACAGCCGCGCTATGCAGGATGTATTAAATCAGCCAAAGTGGAAAAGATTCCATCGGAATGCTTTCTCACTACGCTAGGACCTAAGGAAGCGATGGTTTAGCAACGTTGTAGTTATTCGTTTATGCAGCTTGCAATGTTGGTAGAAGTGCTTACATTACAAAGGAACGTTGTATCCACTTCAGTTAAGGAAGCTTCAGTATCCTGTAACATTTGATGTTAAGATTTAAATAATACATTGTGTATGTTTCAATTAAATATAAGACAGTCATGTTGTTATTTGCAGTAATATTGAGATGACTGTAATTGGTATAAAGCCGTTACTTTAATGAAAAATCCAACGTTTCATCCAAAGAGATATTCAAGTAAATTGCATATGAAGAGCAACAGAAACTAATTGTTTGCTCAGACGTCTAAACGAAGTCGCAACGAGATTGCATTTGCGAAATGGAAACAAAGTTACAGCGAGTCCTCCGAAACAACTACATCTATCCGGCCTTAATCCAATAAAAATAAAGAAGATATTCGCTTGTCTTCTTATTTCCACCTTCACCAGTTGTTCCAACCACCTCTGATTTCCCAAAGGGCTTTATTTTTAAAAATCCACCTCAACGTTAAAAAGGTAAAAATATTGTACTTGTGAATTTTTGAATCAAGTTTCCTTGTTTCTGTGTGGCGCTTTCTTGATTTTTCGTCGCCATGGGATCATTAATGTGAGCCCCCGGGGTTTGGGGCACTAGAAACTTGTAAGGAGACGTGTAGGGTGGGCCTAATCAGGAAGGGTTGTGACGGAGGGTTGAGCAAACAAGAGAAACTTAGGACTAGTTTTGTTACTACAAAAGCTTTGGAGGGCTGGAATTTTTCTTTGAGGGATTTAATGACTGTGGGCATCAGTATGCGTTGAATACTCGATCACGAGGGGTAACAGCTCTACAACTTTAAAACAGTACATGAAATCGATACAAATTTTGTATAAAACAAGGTAATCCATTAGACTATGCAATTAAAGCCTCCCAAACGTAGAATATATTTTCCTTTATAGCTTGTTTTCATTTCTAAAACTGGGTTGGTGCATAAAATACGAGTAGCACACGTAGCTCATAGTACAGGCAATATGTATATGAAATTGAGCGTAAAACAAACAAACATGTGGAACGATATTGGCCCACTTTGCTGTTTTCCTACACTGTGTAAATCACAGAGTAATATCAGTGTGCATTAAGTTGGTGCTGCGATTTATTCGTGAATACACTTTGATAGTTAATACAATATCATTGTATGGATGTTGTTGATAAAAGCTTAGTGTTTGTACACTTATTAAATAGTGAGCAGTTGTGGTCTTTACTGAGCAGATTTTCATGTAAAACCACTACACCCCTTTTGTTACGACTCAACGGCATCATCGTCAATTGTGGACAGTGTTTAAATTATTCAGACATAAATGTCGCAAATATGTATCGCGACTTTATGTACAAGTACCTAAGTTGTTCTAAAACAAACATAACATATATAATCATATTTGCATACCTACTACATTAAAATATAATAAAAATAACATTGAAACCCAAACAAGATTCAACTCAGTCGGAACAAGGTGCGATTGAAACAATTACCCCGGACTTGCTTGTACTCGTATCGAAATGTATTCACAAGGATTTAATTTACAAAGCATTGCTTGCGAAACTTGATACCCACTAAACACGGTCTATAAAAGTCAGTTGCCGTGTCGTAAACAGTTACTGAGCAATGAAGGTGCAACGTGCAAGTCCGTGCACTATAAACACTGTGTCTAGCTGGAAAACGGCGAACACAGCGCCCATAGTGTCGATATGGCCAACAATAACAGCTGTCGTAAAATTTGATTAACCCGATGCACGCCGCAGTAAAATATTGATGTATAATATTCAAGTTAATTCAGTTTCACAACACGTCTTTTACCGTGTTTTGTGAAATATATTTTAATAATGTTTAATGTGAAACGTAGTTTACAATTATGTAAAACTAATTTGAGTAACATAAACACGCTATTATTAGTTTGTGATGTTGTTATATTTGATAATAAAATTGGGCTAACTGCTGAGTAATTATAGTGTTTTAGCTAGAATTTATTGTTGTTTAAATGTTTTGCTGGTGAAAAACATGATTATAATAATCGCAAGTTTTAAAAGGATTATGAATTAATTAAGCAAATATTTTATTATTATAATATATAAACATAATATGTGTTACTACAATACGACGATCTAATTGCAAATCTATTGGCAACGAAGGATTGACTAGTGAACGGTTTCGAAGCGCGTCAAAGTTTCCTCACTGATGTGATAAGAAAAGAAAAATAAAACTTAGATCAGCTGCGAAGTTTCCCACAAACGTAAGAGTTGTATGTTTGTAATGTAGGTTTATTTAAAAATGCAACCACTTTATAGACACTGGCAGTTTGTAGTGGCACGCGAACATTTAAACTAGTTTCTTTTATATTAATTTATTTGTTCCTATTCTTAAAACTGTCACTCGCGAGAATCGTTGTTTAAATTATTTTTAACCTTTAATCCCTTTACAGGTAGTTGTGGTAGTATATAGTATAACATAGTAGTGTCATCCTTTCTGTGGTTGTCAAGACCATCCCGTCTTAGCCTACTTCCGCCATAATGTCACAGGACATTTTCAGAACATTTTTCTTGTTACTACAAGTATAGATTTTTTCCGGATAATTAAGACCAACAAATATAACTAGAAAATTTATTTAAAAAAAACATAAAATACAATATACAAACCTACCAAAATCGAATATGCATCTATGTCATTTTAACGGTTGTGATGCAATAACATGTTAATGGTGTTTTTCCATTACTGCAACCAAAATTCTATAAACTCAAATTAAAATAAAATGACAACAAAAAATCTGTTTGTCATAAATATGAAAATATTGCTGTTACAACATTACCCTGCATTTAACGGTTGGACGTTAGCTCTAAAGCGGATCACACACTAACACACGCTACGCTCCGGCGCGTGTAGCGACGCGTCTATAAACACGCGCGTCGACGCGTTGTCAGTGTGTTGTACTGTATCTGTTTTAGATACAAATTGTAGACTCAGCACGAACGCACTAATTTAATCGTAACGTGAATTTAAGCGATTTTTTAATCAAAAATACAACTATTCTAAAGCAAAATAATTGTTCAAAATATCTTATTTATTGGTAGCATCCAAAGATATGAATATCGTTTTTATTACAATTAAATATGTACGTTACGATTACATTAACGCATTCGTGCGAGGCTGACTGACATACTTACAGTCACTTGTAAAAAACGCAGCTCCGCGCAATAAGACGTGTCGCGTGTTAGTCTGTGGTCCGCCTACAATATGCTCGGTATTAAAAGCTTTTAACATCAGCATGTTACTAACGAGTTATAGTCAGTGATTTAGATTCAAGCTACATGTTTTATGGGTAATATCGTTCGTAGGGAACCTCGGTTTATGCACATGATTATATTATGGGCATTAGATTAAACACAAGCTGCAAACAAGCTGGCTTGGTTAGTCATGGTGGCCTAGTGGTTAAGGCACCTGCTTATAGTGTACGAGTGTGCGGGTTCGAAACCTGGCAAGTACCAATGTGACTTTTCTAAAGTCATTGTGTACTTTCTAAGTCTATCCTGGACGTCACTGACTAGCGGTGAAGGAAAACTTTGTGCGGAAACCTGGACTTAAAAAGTCTGAAATCGCCAACCCATCTTGAGCAAGCGTGGTGATCAATGCTCATCCCTTCTCAGTCTGTATGAGAAGAGGCCTGTGCCCAGCAGTGGGACAACACATAAGCTTATGATGAAGCTGGCTAGGATACTTCGCAGTCTTCAGGATTATAAAATACTAGCTGATTCCTGCGGTTTGAGATGACACGCATCTTGGGATATAAAATATCCTATGTAGTTTTTCAGGTTTCTTACTATCTCCATGCCATTTCATGATAATCAAATCGCTCACATAGACATACGCAGTAGGTAATGTTTGCATTTATAATTTTCTCTACAGATATAAAATAATAAAACTGCAAATATATAATCGTGAGAATCTAGCACGTTTTGTTTGTTCATCAACGCAAGTAAAAAAGGATTAGGTACCTAAAGTATACTTTTAACAACAAAGTCGGCTTTCGACCAGCTTTCGAACACAACACAGAAGCCCTTTCTAGAACTTTTTCCGCGACTTTTTGACCTCAAAGCCGTTCTTTACCCAAATATCGGCCATTAGTCCAGTCTGACACTGGACTCAGTAAATGCGGTGATTTATCACAATTCCAAGCTGACCGTATGTGGCTCAGAATAACACACGACTTATTTTGTATTGTTATTTAGAACAATCGAAATATTTTTGGTGTACATTTCACAAATACCAAAGAAATGTATACCAAAAATATTTGTATGTTTGTTACTCTCTCACGCAAAAACTAGTGAATGGATTTAGATGAAATTTGGTTCACACATAGTTAATAACCTCGATTAAAACGTATGATACTTTTTAAGTATATAAAATCACGCAGACGAATTCGCGAGCAGGAGTTAGTAATGAACATAAGCACGGTGATCTCATCTCTCATATTATTATTTTATAAAAAAAAATGGACGTAAAAATTAAAATGTCAAAGCTAAATAAAACACAAAGAAGTACCTCAGGGACATGCAGTAATTTACGGCCATCGTTTTAAATACATGTACCTACATAAAATATTACACGGTTCAAAACACATCACGCTATTTTAGGTACCATTTTGTCGTTATTAGCTAAAACTTTAATCTATCTATACATATAAAATACTTTGTCCTGAATGACTGACTGACTGACGGAGCAACGCCCAGCCTAAACCGCTGATCGTAGAGACCTGAAACTTGGAGGGTGTGTTCTTTGTATGACGTAGCTGTACGATAAAAAAAGATTGTCCGAAATTCTACCCCAGTGAAAAGGGGGCAAAGTTTGTATGAAACTCTAAATTTGAATTCGTATAGCCCACGCGGGCGAAGACGCTGGCGGAAAGGTAGTCTCTTTATATGTATAAGCGCAAACGCTGAGTGTGAAGTCCATGATCAATCCCGGGTCGGACAAATTGATTTAGGCTTTTCTATACAACAATTTGCAGTACTGTCAGAAATCATCAAAGGACCTACGGAGCAGGAGGGACTGACAAACTCTTACTGACTAAAACCTATTCTTGTTCCTTCAATTACCTACTTAGTGCGTTCTATGGACACCATAACTCTTTCGAACGCTCACATTGCAACTCCTCCTAACATACAGTTAAAATGAGAACATCGAAGTAAAGACAAAGTGTAATAATTTTCTTTCTCAAACCAAAAAGTTCATTATTCAGTACATAGATACCTTTTTGCTCAGTTTGCACGGACAATTTTCAGTTTTTTTTTTATCAAACACGGTCAAAAGGGCGCGACCTACGCCCTCACTCCGCAATCACTTAAGGACCCATCCAGGGTTCAAAAGGGATTGTTATAGATAAACTTCTTACGTGTATGTTGTTGAAAATAACTTTAATATTATTATTTTTTATACTCGAACTGAATATGAACAGTGTGAGGTGAAATTGAGAAACTTTTTGGTTATTTTTTTTCTGTTAAGAGTTTTGTTATTAACTTTTTGTTGTTATAAGTTTTGAGCCCGTATTTTTTTACTTGGATAACACGAACTAAAGCTTTCATTATAAGCTTTTTCTACCAAATTTATACTAATTGCTAATTTCCATTAAGTCGTATAATCGAGGTATCAAAACACTTCAAATAAATATCTTTTCTCGTTTACGGTCATTGAATAGTGGATAGGTACGTACTGAGTAGACGCTTAATACATTGAATAGTACTATAAAAGTCTGGCTACGTCACGTTTTCTACCAATTAGAGCCTCTAAAAACTTTCTCAAATTCATATTCTAGTCGGTTCGCCTTTCTAACTAGGGACTTGAAAACGTAGCCGTCAAAAGAAGCCTATCAAATCAAAGTTGAAAACTTTCAGAATTAAGTTATGACAATCAACGCACTAGATTTAGGAGATAATTTAATCTTAGGTAGCTAAAGGTGAGACGCTTTTCATGGAATAATCAGATCTTGAATCGAAAATATTTATACCATAAATCAAGATTGAATTAATCTGCTTTAAAAGCCGTATTTATTATTCTTTTTGGTTATTAGGAATTCGTTTACAGGAATACTTGACTACTGAATAAATTAATTACTTATTTAAAAAAAGAATCCAACTTTTAAAACTGATTATGCCATTTGAGGAACTGTCAATATAAATAAATTAAGACGCTTGAACAGTGAAAAATAATGGCTAATGAAAGACAAAAAAATACGAGTTTAAGCACAGTTAGAACTAGTAGATTGTAATGTTTTTATTCAATTTCGTTGTCTTATATTATGAAAACAATAGAAAAAAATACGAACTACGAAAACTAGGTACCTACTCCGAGGACTAGGCGACTAATAAATCTTATCAAAACTTTGTTTATTAAAATAAACTTAACGAACTAATTATTTCTTCTTAACTAGATTAAACACGGCCGAATTGATTTCAATAAAAACTTTGTATCAGTATTGTCAAGAGTAAAATACTGATTTAATCAACAAAAATATTTAACTTCAGTCCAATTTTCTGCTTGTTGATATTGTTAATTAACTCCTTTCTCAGTTATCTACTTGGCCGGATTTTGCGTTCCCCTCTAGGCTGTTACTTATAACAAATTGGTAAAAAAACAACCTCATTAGAAGGAAAAATAAAACCGTTGTTCATTTACTGAAATATTCTTAAATATTTGAAAGCATTCTGCTTTTATCGTACGGTACATATGACAACTCCTAACAACTATTTATATACAAATGACACTTCGCGAATTTCCCGCGCATTTCGCTGTCAAGTTTCAAACAAGGAACAAGTCGGCCATATCGCGATATCACGACGCGTTGCGTGTAAACTTCCCAACAATAGTGTATCTGAGTTCACGCACCAACTTTCTACTATTCAGCCGCTAAAAGCCTTTTGTTCTTAACAAAAAGCCTCTGTAACTCATGCAGTAACACTTCAGACTGTGTCATGGTACAAGTGGAAATCTATTTAGAATTAGGTTATCAACAGACTTCATTATGCCTAGAATTAAAGTTTAGGCAAGGCATAACAGTGTAAGAGCTTTTTGCTCTAAAACTGGTGTGGACGTTTAGATACATTTATATCAAAAAATTTAATACTGAGTTATCGAAAATTCTAGTCGTTTCCAGAATGATATTTCTCAGATCGCTATTCATATTTACAGCCAACGCAGACATACCAGGTACGTCTGAATACTGCAATTTACACACATCACGGCCCATTCACCTAAATGGAACATCAAGGCGCCTTCAAATATCCAAGAAATAGTAGTAAGGTTGGCGGAGCTGGGTCGCTCGTGGCTTGGGCCCAGCGCTTCAGCTGGGGGCAATTTCACCCCTTATCTTGTGGAACCTTAGCGCGTGACGCGAGGTTATTTACGCGCCCGGCGCCGCCCCTAATCCCCTATTTATTCCCGGAGATGTATCTGAAAATTAGGGATCACGTCTAGGGAGGGATCCCGGGGCTGGTTAATTTGCGGGATTCAAGGATCGCGGTGTTGCGACGCAGAGACAACGGCACGTAATGATTATGATACTGATATGTTGCGAGACACTGATTGCGACTGCAAGGAAGCTTTTGTATATTATTATATGCCGTTCACTTTGCCGAAAACACGATTTCGTAATTCTAATAATAAATTTATTTTGTTCTTTACTAAACTGGCTGTCATTAACTTGTTTATTTAATTGTTTTCACTCTGATTGAAAGAAGACGTATAAATGTATTTTCAGTAGGTAGTGAATTAATTGTCGATTATTGCGAACGTGACTAAAATACCGCTTTCTCCGAAATCTACGTCGAAAATATCCTTCGAAGCCCTATCTTAGAGAGCTATACTCTTCTACATCAATACAAGCCCATATAAAATTCGCAATTCGTCTGGCAGTGCGCAGTTAAACCCGCGTTAACCTCTTCAAATAGCACCATTCGGGTTGACCTCCTTCGAATACACTATAACACACACATCGCCTCGAATGGGCGTTTTAAAACACTTTTCCGTGTGTTTAGGTCTCCGCCGATCTCTTTAATGTCTACGGCCCTGGAATGAAACAAGGAAATAGAGGAGTGATTGGAGATGAGGCACAATCATCCGCAGATCTATCGATACTTTACTCGAATAAAAAAACATGATTCTTATGCATTGGCGACGGTTTTTACTATAAAAAAAAAGTATGCATAAATATATTTTTTCTCTATTAAAAAATATCTTTTCTATCGGATTTGCTTCTGTTCTTAATAATACTTAATTAAATATAGCTATTATAAAACATAGTCGACACGTAAAACAACAACAATTTGGACAATAACAAACACTAGATACAAACAGTACTAGAAATGGCAGAACATTTATAATTACCTTCTAATTATAATGTACTGTTATTTCCAGTTGTAAACAATATGGCTTTTATCAAATCGAATAAACATTATTTTGCGACTGATGGCCGGATTAAATCATTTTAATCTAATGTTAGTTGTAACTAAGCTTCCATTTTAATTTAAACATTGTGCTTCGTGAGTCAAAATTATTGTGGAATAACTGAATCTAAATTAAATCTAGTTCATATAAATAATATATTCCCAGAGTTTCTTAAAAATAATGGCTTACCTATTCATATTGTAATCTGTATTTTTTCTTCAAAATATTCTTACGATTGTTCCATTACAGATAAGAGTTTAATAAAACAGATATTCAATTCAATACATTTATTAAGAATGTTTATTCCATTTGATTAAATCAGCTCTAATAGCATGTGTATAGTTTAAATATGAATACGATCTAAACTTAACTACAACACAGTCCTATCAATATCGGATTTATAATTAAATTTCAACCTACCACAATCGAATAATTCGAATATTTCGCATAATCGGTAGGCGCACCTCTATTCTACTTAGAAGAACGTGACGAGAAACCCACTATATGCCCTTAACGAAACCTTTGAGGGTCCTATGGAAGGATTTTCAATTTTGAATGCGAATCTCAAACGTCCTTGAGACGCGTTGAGATTATATAGGTGAGTTTAGTTTAGTAAGATGTACTTTACAAATATTCGTAAATGGGACTTTATGGCTTACTTATAGGTTCTAATTTATGCTATCGTACTCGGTGAGTAGTTTTAATATTAGTTGATTTAATTTATATGCAGTTGACTTTTGTTTTATTGTTGGTTAAAATATTCTCGCTAGCTGTTACGTTAGTTTATGACTAAACTTACTCAATAATCAATACACTATTGCATTCCATAATGTGTACATAACAGTTAGTATGTTTTAAATAGAATCAATTATGGACATAATATAGACTCCAATTCAATTCAAATTCTTTATTGCGTACTAAGTGTATTTTGAAGATGTTAGCAACAGAACTGAGTTTCCTGTGCACAACTAAGGCCACATTTGCTTTTTTATTTACCGTAAATATGTAATATACTCGTACGTCCTACGTTTCAATAGGACATTATGGAATAGTAAAAATACCCTGAGTTGTATATATTTACTTAACTACTGTAAAGAGTACTCTTTAAACTTTCTTTTTGTGAGGATGTATTTATGGATGTTTGTAACTCTTTCACACAAAAACTACTGAATTTATTTGTATGAAATATGTTTCACACCTGGATTAACACAATCAAATCAAAATCAAATTTCAATCATCTGGACCCAATTCTAAGTCGCTCGCAAACAAAGTCCCACGCAAATGCTAGTATTAATCTAAAAATAATGAAGAGTAAACTATTCATTAATAACAACATCACAACTGTTGAGCTGTACCGAACTATCAAGCCATCGCGCAAACTTCTCTACTTAAGTTATTTACAACTTTATTGTTATAAAACTCATCGCGACGGCATTACCGCTTCCTGAATATAACTTTGAATTAATTAAGAAAATTCTACCTATATTTCACCCGATTGATGAAAACTATAGTTCCTATTCAAAGAAATATCTGGGTATTAATTAAAACTTTCAGGGTGTTTAATTTAAGCTTTGTTGGTTAAATAAATACCTACAAACTAACTAATCAAATTTATCTGATATCTAGAATGTGTTTATCAACTGTTTTATGTAATGTATTTTACACAAGCACTTACTGTTTTTCAGAATACGGTATAAGGCTTAATCAATAAACAATTATCGATAAAGCCTCACGCAACTAAATCGGACCGAAATTGATTTCTGTCAAACTATTAATTGGTTCATTTATCGGTACAGATACTACAATAATAAAACAAAGAGAATCGTACATTAAATCGGATTATTATATTATATGGAAGCAAATGTTGCTAATCATATTAATTCGATATAAACAGTTGGAAACACTGCAGTGGCTGGCGTCGCGCCAGCCGCTGGACTCCGTGATAATCAAATGAGATGTCATATTTCATCCGAGTTTAAAACGTCAGAAATTTTCAGCGGAACAACTTTTTTTTAATTAACTTGACTTCACTTAATTCCTCGTTTAAGGCGACATTTTTTTTGCATCCCCAAAAATTAGTTTATTTTCCCAATTCACTTTTTCAACTCCCTATACATTCAATGCTTTTCAACGAAGAAGACACTAAACCCTTTTATTAAGGAACTTTGAAGACGAAACTAGAGGGTCGCAGGGCAATGGACACCCTCGACAAAGGCCCTCAGAGGTCACATACCTCCTCTAAAAGGGTTTTTGTAAACACAGTCTCCTCTCCGATAGAAAACGAGTGTACTTTATCTAACAATATCTTCTTAGAAAGGGGTAAACCACCCTTCTTTTGCAGAAATCACTACTTTAAATGTATACAATCGTGTCGTACGGTTTTATTTGCGAATCGAATCGAGACCCAATGTGAGAGCTAGTTTTTTTTTCTGAAATATCTTTATCTGTGTTGTAAATTGTATGCTATTTACATTTATGAGCTGATAAGGGAATGAATGTAGTTGAACAGATGTTGATCATTTTTTGCAATGGTAGACTATTACACTAAACACAGCGAATAAAATGAACTAGGTAAATAAGATTTCAGTTTTAAATAAGCTGTTGATGTTTTTAACCTCGTCCACATTACTAGTCCGCAATACGAGTCCGTGAAATGAAGTATTGGAAAGTGTAATTACTAATTGATTCATAAGGGAATCATCTCTCGTATATACTGAGTAGTTAATTAATTTAATAAGTAATAACGTCAATTTTAATGATTGACAATTCACGATTGCGCAAGCATCGAATACGCGCGATACATATTAAAAAAATATACGTTTTAAAACATGATGGTTTTTTAAAGTATTATTATTTGGTTCGTTATAAAGCAATATCTTGAAAATTGTGTGTGAGACTTAGGACTTAGGTAGGTATATCTCTCAGTGACTGGCACGACGCAGACTGGCTGAGGCTAGTAATCCTCCTCCCTGACTTCCGTGACGTAGGTACTAGGGACGCACACGTCTGATGTTCCAACCAAGCGTAAATGCAATTCGAAATGTATATTGTCATTGTTCTGTAGAAAATTCTACAGCAATGTATTTTCATGATGATTTTTGAAATTTGTATCCAAGGTTGTCACAAAAAATGCGGAATTTAGATAGCAATAGACAAAAGTCCATTAATTAAGATGTGCCTATAAAAGACATCAACCTACTTTCACAGCAAAGAATACTTTGGTAAATTGGTTATTCATCTTTCGACTTTAATCGTAGTGCAAAAAGAAAGGAATAATTCCAAGCGCTTTTAAAAATATAGCTACCTAATTTCGTACGTTCCCCAACCCATAACGCCTTTATCGCCAACGACCATAACTCAGCCGAAACAGCTTTAATAAAGCTCTCACTGAAACGCTAGCTCAGCCATTTCCTAAGGACCAACAAAAGTCTTCCCACCCACGCTTTCATTGCAAAAAATTCTAAACGAGCGCAGTCACGGCGGCCATTTTGTTTTGCATTTCAACAAATACGTTAGTTAAATTGAAGCCGCCAGTGACACAGCAAATTACTTTTTAGAGGAAATTTCGCGCACTCACTGTTGTAACGAGCGTTCGGTGGTCGTGGCCGCAAACAACCAAACCGCCGACCAACTAAAAGTTTAACTTACGGACTTGTTCGTTCCCGAATTGCGTAATAGTTGGTCCGTGAGCCGACCTACGGCGCGTCATCCGTAGGCACCGCCCGTAATGAGCGCGATGACTGCATGCCAGTGTCGACTACGTAATTATATAGTATTATCCGCCCGTATGTAGCGTAGGCGACATATGTATCTGGACGTGAGTGGTGTAGATTTCCTGATTATACAGGTTGTGATGTGATAGGCAATGGAATGGAAGAGCGGTTTCAAGACAGCTATTGAGATAGCTTTTGCTTGCAATTCGACGCTGATAAAGTTTAAAATTTTTTTTTCGGATGGGTAACCGATACGTAATACGACTCATCCCGCCCGTAGGGCCATCTTTCTGACTAAAATTCCCCATCCACGTTCCTTCCTCAGCCCTTTGCGTTCCGGGTACGCAGTCACTCTTTCGAATATGCTGCAGGCATAAAGTCTATACTTACCATCCAAATTCCTGAATAGATTTAACACTTCATTATTCAGACATCGATTATAAAATTTCCCTTTAAACTACCTCTAACGCGCAATTATTCAATAAAAAAAAACAAAACACAATCAATATAACAAATAAAAAACACAATAACAACTCGCTCACTTACTGGCCACTTCAAAGCTCGCCTATTAATAAATACGTCATTACCGACTCATTCACAATGGAAAACTACTTAAACATAACCAGTGATTCACAGAACTACGTACGAACTATAAAATTGCCATGAGAAATGATAGGCTAAAAAGCGAAAAAGCGAATAAGCGAATAAAGCTTTCCTATCGTTTACCCGGCTTAGTTGTGGGAACTAGTGAGTGCGTTTAATGAAATTGTTATAAACATAGAGGGTGTATCATAATCGTGGGCCTACTGGGAACGGCCATGTGGGCTGGCCGGTTAATGTGATCCGCTGAAGAATTGGGGCCATTACTTCTACTTTTGTTTTGAAAGATTTATTAGTGAAAAAAAAGTAACTTGCGCTTTCGAAATCAGACAATTGCCGAAGTGAAATTGAAAAATTATATTTTTTACGTTTATTTTTTACACAACAAACGGTGAATTTAACTATGCTAGTGATTAAAACTTAAAATGAAAGTAAATGGCTAATAGCAAGAATCCTTAAAAAGTTTATTTTCAGATCTTTTAACCAATCAGCATTTTCGTTTCTTGTCATTTAGACATAAATTTACTTGAACTTCGTCTGTCCAATGATCATTATTTATCGTTGCAATGATAAGCTTCAGAGTTTTCAAAACAAAAATAAATATTAAAAAATCGCGCCCGCTACCGCTCATCCCAACCCGCTAATTTCCGAGCCACCCTCGCTCCCTATAATAAGCCCGTTCCGTTTTAACGTATCCAACATGGAAATTATAGAGAGCGACGAATTCCAGTATTTGCTTCTCAAACACGACGTAGGTAATTTGCACGATTGAAATCGTCGCGTGCTACCCTTCAGCTAGGATTAGCAGGCCACCCCTAGTGCCTACTGGCTGGCAATAGGCTTTACCAATAGTCTGTAATTGAAACTGAATGTTTTATTTGAATTTAGAATGAAGAGATTGTCTTTGCTGAGCTCTTTGATTATAGTTGCTGATGTTTTTTTTATTCATGTTAAAAATGTTTCTTTATTTAAACTATTATTGTAAAGAGGCAACGTTTGTAAGTTTGTATGTAATTGATTTTCTCTCTAACTACTGGGCCGATTTTAGAAATTATTTCACTAATAGAAAAACATAATATTATCCCTTTACATTAAGAGAAGATAGCGGTCTCAGCAAATAAAATTTGGGTGCATTTAATTAGTCTAACTAAATAAACCTTGATGACAAAGCAAATCATGTTATCACGATATTCTATGTTAATAAAACCCCTTCCTTATTTGAAATATGTTATAGTAATTCAGTTTATTTCATTGTTCACAGATGTCGCCACTACGTGCCGGAAGGCGGCTAGCTGCCTTCATCACGTCCAATGCTTTCCTTGTACGTATCTATCTTTTCTATACCAAATAGTATGTACAATCACCACCCAACGGAAAGTTTCCTTCCTCTTTCTTTCGTACTAAATAGAAAAGAGACAGAAGCAATATACTCTAAGTAAAATTCTGACAGAGATCTTCAATGAACTGAGTATATATCCACAAACAAAGGAATGACTTCAGATAAATAGGAACTATTTCTTCACAAATACATTATTAATTTATTGTCTTCGGCTTTGTACTCTAGCCATTGTAATTATAATTAATGGTCGCAATAGCAACTCAACTGATTTATGTTTATACACCGTCTAGACACTGGATCTAGATTAACACAACGCGTGACAATGACTGGATTAATTAACCGCTCCAAGTTTAAATCAAAGCCGACCAATAATCGTAATTATTCAATAAAACGACAATTTATTTACAGACACACAGACGAAACTATACGTACGTACAAAAGCTTTACCAATTACGGTTTCGCGTAATAAATCTCGATGAAAATATTGATAACGCTGTGACGCATCGTGCAATGAATTACGCGCGTAAACAACGTGTATGTAATTTATCCACAACGTTTATGTAATTAATTCAGTTATGGTGTGTTCGGGTCGGGGCGAGTGCGGTCGAGGAATCGACCTCGGGCTCTGTGGCAATCGAATCACGGCTCAGACGGACGATATTATCTAGCTTACAGATGTAGCTATTATAACGCTATGGTGGTTTGAGCACTGCACACAATTTAACACTTTTTGCCAGTAAAACACCGTAACAACCAACCCTCGGTTTACATTCAAAGGACGTATGGATATGCCAATTGTGCTCCCCTACCGGAACAGTCTAAACGTGAACATCTCCAGCAAATTATTATTTGCCTATTAGTGCGCGGACAATTAGCATTCCGGTTGAAACGAAGCGCGGCGGACGGCGGCCGTCGCTTCGGTGCGTCGTTCCTGCAATCTGCATAATGCGCGACACTCATTTACCGACCGCTTGTGAGCGACAAATGAAGCGAGCGCAACTGAAAATGTTTAAAACGCCCAACACAACCGGAGCCATGTCTTTCGAAACAGTTAGACGCGGCCAGATGTCAACCGCGACTGGTTATATCTGCGCGGCCGAAACGCAAATATTCGCAAAACTGTGGCATGTCTAATAGCGCGTGAACCCAGTGATTGTTCGCTTGGGATGTTGTCCGTTTATTTATTTTACGTATCGATGCGTTCTTTGTGGAATGCTTGTTCGAATTTCATATAATGGAACATTTGGAAATGAAGCGAGCTTTACTGTGACATTAAACAAAATTGTTTTTGTAAATAACTATATATCGGTCGGATTAATGCAATGAGGTTTTGTAATGCATGGAATTTCTATGGATAAGTAAGCAGGTATTGCTAACTCAGTTTGGTTTTAACCGGCGTACGATAATAACGCTAAGTGCGTGGATACCGGTTGAACCACGTCCGACCATCAGTGCGTATTGGGTTTAGGCATTACTGTAGTCGATAGCATGTGACAGAACGCAATCGTACCCACAGCAATACCGTTAAAAACGATGGCGCTATACGCAGTAATAGTAACAACAATTTTCAAAATTGGAACATGCAGAAATTTTAAATAAAAACGACTGCAAGGATAAAATAAGAACGATAACAGACTCCACGAATGGATACAACAGTTGAATAAATTTATAGGACTATATATAAGACCATAATGTAGGCATTCTAAACAATAATAGTGCTTAGTAAAATCTAGCTAAATTTTATTCAAGGAAACGTTTGAAGGAAGTAAAATTTAAATTAATTTCCCAGTGGTGTATACAGAATAATACAGACCCAGCTATTAAACCAGTGAATATTCCAAACATGATTAATTACGACAATATACGAGATACCAATGTAGGTAACGGTTTGGTTTACCCGAAGAATTTCTACTTACTCGCAATAATACAATCAAATTAAATCCTATTACTGACGTTTATTGAGACAAAACTATTTATAATAAAGCTTTCATCGCCGTAATAATTCTGTTCAGTAACAAGCCGATCGGACGTATGGAGTATTAGTGTCGACTCGACGAAGCTTCAATATAGTGTAACTAGTTTTCCGCCAGCGGCTTCGCCCACGCGGGCTATACGAATTCAAATTAAAAATGATAGTATGTCATACAAATTTAGTCCTCCTTTTTTACCTCCTTAGGGGTACAATTTCGAAAAATCCTTTCTTATCTGATGCCTACGTCATACAAAGAACACACCCTCCAAGTTTCAGGTCTCTACGATCAACGGTTAGGCTGTGCGTTGATCCGTCAGTCATTCAGGACAAAACATTTTATATGTATAGATTGTAGAAAATCGGCTTCTTCCAATAATGAGGATGAAATAAATGCAGGCTGATTTATTAAAAATACACTCAATAGGATAGCGGACAGTATCAAACAATTGTCTTATGAGCTGTCAAAACTCGATTTCCTCGTAGAGTTTGTATGACAATTAGCGACCTATGACGTCACTTGTTCGTAAATTGAATTAAATTGTTGAACTATTTATTTATTTCAAGGAAACTCAAGTAGAAGTTTTAGTGTCTAAAGTGTTTTTAGAGAAATTGTATATTGAAAATATTGGAGAGTTACCGTGGCCACGAAAACTCAGGACTAACCATGGATGAGTTTTAGTCAGTAAAAGTCTGAACCTTACTCCCGCTCCGCCTACGTCGGGAGGAGTCATTTGATGATTTCCCATCCGAAACGGCGATGCGTATAAAATACGTATATCCTTAATTTTATCATTTAGTTTTCCTAGTTTTTCCTTCAGCGCAATATTGTAGTTTGTTTTAGATAATTATATTTCTCTATATATCTTTGCCTACACGTAGCATTTCAATATAATAACCTATATACGTACATTTATACATTATTAACGTGTTCCACAATATTACTACCTGTGTTACCAATAGAGTACAAGCCATATTAATTAATAGATGATTGGTTTAGTTATCTCACAGTCGGTGTATGGTAGACATAACTTATGTATGTGGGACTACACAAGCTTTGTAGGCTCAGTAATTGAGTTAGCATCAAGTTTTTGCTGACGAAGTTATAATAATTTAATTAATTGTAACCAAGGAGGTTGATGAAGCCTACTCGTGAATTATTTCGCGTTCCGAAGTGGTGTTGAATTTTGCATTTTTAAATTAAGAACTTTTTGCACGTTGACATTTAAAGTTGTTTTTTTTTTATAATTTGACGCAGTGACATTTCTAAAACGTCTAATAAAAAAGTTGTCTTCAAAACAATTTCTAATTAAGCCTACTTTATACGACTGTCATGTTACAACGTGGAATTAAAAATCCAACTGAGATTGCACATTGTTTGCACTTTCTAAATATTTTATTTCAGGATAAAATAGTGCAATTAAAAATTAACAAAACGTACTGCTAGCGTAAGTTCGTATTAACTACTAACAGCATTATCCACTTAGTGCTGGCTGAAAAGAAAGATAAATAAAAGCTATGTTCAATTTTTAAACACAATATAAAATATGAGAGAAAAAAATATGATATGAGATTTATAATAAATTTTATTATTAGGCATGACTTGGCAAATTTCGCGTTGCCTTCTTTTCGTGATTTTTTCCATTGTTTTAATAGCTTTAGCTATTCGGGGCGGACACAAATCCAACAAATCAAAAAACATAAAAAAAATTTAAAGCAGTTTTTAAGTTACAAATGGTATAACTATCCCGACCTTGTGTTATATATTTGAGGGATACGGATAACTTCTATATTTTTATAAATCGATATTTCAGATAGATTGGTTGATGAACAATAATTATCTGCTTTAACAACTATAATAATTTACTGGGGAGTTTGTTACGTCGCTTCTTCTTCCCAGCAAAACACATAAGAAGTGGTGAAGGATGGACATTTTGGTGTCTCTCTTTTGCTGATTAAACAATTTTTTAATTTATTTTTGTATCGCAGTCTCAATCAATCATTATATTATCTATAGGTAAAACTTTTGATCTTTTTCGTTTCATGTTTAAGTAGTACCCTACTTAATACACAATTTACCTTGATAACATAGAGTAACGTGCTTTATCTCAACATCGCCCGATGTCTTTGAAGTTCGCAAGATTGCTCTACGTTCATTAACGCCCGAAATCATCGGTGGATTTATATTTCATATTATGCTTAGAAAGTACATATGACTTTGAATAAGTCATATTGGATAGGAAATCATCAAATTACCCCGGAAGGGAATGTCAGACTCTTACTGACTAAAACCCATCCATGTTCCTTCCTCAGCCCTTCGTATTCCGGGGACGCTATCTCTTTCGAACGTCCCACAGTCCCGGCAGGATTGGTACTTGCCTGGTTTAGAGCCTGAGTACTTAAGGTGCATATCTTTAGGCCACCACAACAAACAATGTAGGTAGGATTTCCGGAGTAAATTGCCTGGTCATAAAGAATTCGGTATTTTTTTAAATCGCTTCTGAATAACTCCATTTTAATCTAAGGCGTAAAATGCAAGCGTGACCCAATTCCATGATTTTATATTCAGCCGTAGGTCGTTACGTCTTCATAAGTCGCATTTTTAATCAACAAACCCTTGGAACTCGCTAATTTGAATAACGGACAGCGCAAAAGGGTTGTTTTAGGGTACCGCACTAATAAATGTGAGAACGGTCGTGGTAATAGCTTGTATTAAGGATGGGTCAAGAATTGGGTCTCGGTCCCGGTATCGATGACTGGTCCAGTCTAATTTAAATTTTAGATACCGTTGTGTCAGAGATAATTAACTTCGTTGGGTAAATTTAATTTTGCTCTATTTCATTCATTGAACGGAGAATTTAACCAGATATGAAGCTATTATATCTATTGATTTAGAATATCGCAATGAACTGTTTTTGTTTAAAAGCATCGTTTTTATTTTATGGTCACTCTCTGATAAATTTGTATACCGCACTGTCTGAACTCAAAACATTCAAAATCAAGTATTCCAAAATTGAACTCATATCGATACCGAATCCCGTCACTACTACGCTCCAAAACTGGGGCATTAGCATTTTAAACGGCATGTGTTATTTTATTGCTCTCAAATTGTTGCGGATCTATTAGTGAGTCGGCCACGGATGCGCAGGATTAAGCTGTTTAGCTAATAGCGCTCGAGGGCCGCGGAATGTGCGCTTTAAAGCCTATTTCTGCCTACTTTTATTAAGTAATAGAATATTATGGGGTATGCTTACTAAACTAGCCGTCTACGATGCAAGATCGGGCACAATGCCAGTTGAGAAAGTAGACTTTTGAAATACACAAACAAATATTACAGAAAGATGTTGTTTTTGTAGATTATTAAGATGTAGCAAATGTTGATATTAGTGGAAAATGTTTTGCTACTCTATATATTTATTTATTTAACAATAAGCACACCAACTGCATAATTACACAAAGCCTTAGATACAATTATCCACATCTATCATAAAATTAAATAACTATAAATAACCTTACTCCAAAAAAAAGCTTTCATAAACTAAAACTTTAGGACAGAAACTAATTTCAGTCACGAAAACGTATCATAAACACGCCCACAGCCAATTCAGACCCGTCTATAATTAAAACCGTTAGCACAGGGCTACGGGTCCTCCGTTCCGCGCGGGCGCACACTTCGCCGCAATTTTTCCATCAACGGGTGGGGACCACAATTATGCGATTTGCATACCTATCGCGGCCGCCACTCGACGCGACGCGTTTTTGTACGCCTACCCGCTACGCCCTTTCTGTGTACACCGGCTGAAATAATTTGTAACTACATGAAGGGAAGTGCTGGCGTACTATACAAAGTGAGGCTTTTACGAGTATGTGTCGCCGTAGTGGAAATTTATAGACAGTTTTAGATCTACCTAGGAAACAGACTGCTCTGTGTTGACGGTATTGTGTTAGGTACGGAAGAAAAATGCAACAGAATTTTTATTAAAGTTGTTTTATTTCCTACTCAATAGTGTAAGAAAGCGACAGAGCCAATTAGATGCCTATTTTGTAGCGAGCGAAATGTAAGAGTCAATTCAAGAAAGCAGGTCAAAGTATCGCCGAGATCTTACGCCGAGAGACAGTTTCTACTGCTTAATACTATTTAACTTTAATCCCCAAGCTAGCGTTGTTCTAAAAATAACTATTGCAAACTAGAACGAAACAGAAAAACAATATAAGACAAAGCTAAAACCATTAAAAGGTATCATTATACGTTGCTATCTGCAAAAAATTCAAATTTCCGCCGAGCATAGTGCAAAACGGTTCGAAACACAACACGTTGGAGCACGGGTTTATTGGATTTTAGCGGAAATTTCACTCGTACACGGGACGAAACGAGCAAAACAACAACGCTGTTTGCGAATCACCTCCGCATATCGAATTTTGATTCCTGATTTGTATCGGAACAGCCACCGACCCTATAAATAGGCCAGCACGGGATGCGCAAATGGAATGCAAAACGCTGCGGAAGCTGCCGGACACTGAAATCTGCGTTGCATGTAAAACTTCCATACGTATGCAACGGAAGTTTTTGGAAACAAAAATACTGCAAACAATAGGCATCGCTTTTTAGTGCACATTTCATCTGACAAAATAGTTTGCGCATCTAAATAACGTGAACAAACACCTATATACCCGGACTACACAAAGTCCGCGCGGCCCTCATTGCAATAACCGACCCTCGGCGGGGCAACGCAAACACTCGAAACTTGCTCGATGCTATCTTGGATGTCCAATTGAGTTTTCATCCTGTGCCGCTCGTCCATAGAATGCTAATAAACCCACTTACCCGACAAACTACTGGTAGCTTTGTCTTTTAAAGTAAGGAGATTGTCGACGTTGCATCTATCAGCAATCTCGTTGTAACAAAATTAAACTCGACTTTGTAATTGTAAAGTCGAATCTCGACTACACTCAGATCTCCTTGCTAATTGTTGGAAAGAGGAAACGTAATAAAAGTGCTAGTCTTTGAAGCAAAGAAGCTGGCCCCGAGCGCCTCCAAGCCTCCAAGGAGCGTATTTTAATAAATTAAAACTGCGCAAAATTCCCATTTCAATATCATTTTATTTTCCTTTTTGCGCCCGGTCCGGAGCCCGCTCGCCTTACATTGATTCCATTTTACTGAAAGACCATCAATCTACCTACCTACTTCCGCGTATTAAAAACATACCGTATATTTTCAAAGAAACGGACCTACCTGGTCCAGTATTTGAAATCATTCGGATTCACTTACACGTTAGCGAGCACACGGCCGGCCTAACGTTTGCGGTCCAGTTCACGCTTACCGAAATGTTGCTGGCGGAATTGAGATAGCATTCGGCCGTACGTTTAGACTGTATACACAGCTGTGATACAGATATGCTTTTAGCGAAATATATTCATTGAAATCACAGATTCGGCTTCAAGATCGACTGTATATTCAGTTTCAGCTTAGTGTCATGTCAAACGATGATTGAATGAAAACTGAAGTCCTGAATAGTTTCGTGTGCTGAAAGTAAATGTGTGTAAAAATTGTCAGAGACTAATGATTTTTTCTTTCTATATTCCAGGTGCTGTTGATATCGCTTGAGCTACTAGCGTCACGGAGCGGTGCAGCAGCATTGGCTAACTGCCCGGGTGGCTGCAACTGCAACGACGAGACCCTTGTAGTGGTGTGTGAGGAAAGCCGCCTCGATGTCCTCCCCATCGCCCTCAACCCCTCCATACAGCGGCTAATTATCCGCAACAATAAGATCAAGACAATCGACAGCTCCATGCAGTTCTATGCCGAGCTCCAACATTTAGACTTATCCCAGAACCACCTAGTCAACATACCGACAAAAAGTTTCGCATATCAGCGCAAACTGCAAGAACTACATCTTAACCACAACAAGTTATCGTCAGTAACAAACACAACTTTCCAAGGACTAAATCAATTGACTGTATTGAATTTAAAACGGAACTTCTTGGAGGAATTAACTAACGGAGTATTTACAACCTTGCCAAGATTAGAAGAACTAAACTTAGGTCAAAACAGGATATCGAGGATCGAACCCAAAGCTTTTGCTGGTCTGTCGGCTCTGAGGATCTTGTATTTGGATGATAACCAACTGAGCTCAGTGCCAACTACTTCCTTTAGTCTCTTAGGAAGCCTGGCAGAGCTACACGTAGGATTGAACGCTTTTTCCTACCTACCAGACGATGCATTCGCCGGTCTCAATAGACTAACAGTGTTAGATCTAAATGGAGCAGGTCTCTCAAATATTAGTGAATTTGCATTCAGAGGTCTTCCAGGATTAAGAAGCCTCAATCTCTTTGGAAACAGACTAATCACAGTTCCGACACTCCAGTTGTCCGGTCTTACAAGATTAGAGGATTTGTACATTGGACAGAACGAATTCTTGTCTTTGGAAAGCCATTCGTTTAAAGGCTTGAAAAATCTCAAATTGTTGGATATCACTGGCGCTACCCAGCTTGAAAGAATTGAGAAAGGAGCGTTCGAGGATAATATCAATTTAGAGACAATTGTTTTGGCAAACAACAAAAAACTGGCAATCATTGAAGACTGCACACTATTAGGCTTACCGAAACTGAAGCACGTTTCACTAAGGGATAACGCAATCGTAACAATTAGCGAAACTGTGTTCATTGGTAAAGAGTTGAAGCAGCTAGATCTAACCGATAACCCTATCTTCTGTGACTGTCAACTGTTATGGCTTCAGCAGTTGCTGTACGAAAAGAGTAACTTCACACAACTGCACTGCGCAAGCCCCGAACACTTGAAAGACAAACCTCTGAGAAACTTGAACGCCGATGACTTGGGCTGTGTCCTCCACGATACACGACAGCAGACCATAATTTGTGTAGTGGTAGTTGCATGCGTAGCCGTTATTGCCACATTAGTGTTAATTCTGTATAGGTATCGCAAGAGCATGCAGGAGAAGTTGAAAGATTACAAATGGAACAAGGGGCGCAAGAACCTCGAGTACCATAAGCCTATCTCCACGGAGGAGGACTGCATAGTGCGCGGCATCCACCCGTCGCAGTACCCCGCGCCGCCGCACACGCCCGGCCTCAGGCCTATTCCGGTGACGGAACTGTAGCTAGAGCTTTACGCCTCCCCGAGCGTTTTCTTCATGTCAGGCGGCCAGGGCTCCGCGCGGCGGCCGCAGCGCTCGGGGGGCGGCGGCACGCTGCCCGCCAACGGCTTCACGTACATTGGCGGTGACACGCGCCCGCACCAGCCGCTGACGCTCAATAATGGCGCACCGGCTCATCACCTCAACAATGGCTCTTTGCGCTCTCTGCCCGATAAAAAGAAAAACCGCAACGGCGTCGTCTGCCACCCAGAGAACTTCCAGCGCAACCTCGACACGCGCTACTCGAGGAAGCAGGAGAACGGTTACATGCGCAACTCGGAGACTATCATCGGGTTCCCACGCAACGACCGGGAGTACGAGCGCGAGCACGCGGAGTACAGCGAGCCCGAGTACTCCATCATCCCGGAGAGCGGGTACGGCCGGCCGCTGGACGAGTACCCGCGCGCCTGCGCGCACTCCAACACGTTCAACTGTTGAGTGCACCTGAACTATCTCAATCGTTTGTGATCTTGTAATTCTAGCAATAAATCTTCATTCCATTAAGTTTTCTATGGACGGAGTCAGTCGTGACGGACGTAGTGCTCTAGAGCGGTTAGTGACATTAGTATTTCGGGTCCGGTGTACGTTCGACCAGTGAGGACTATCCTGTATCGTATTCGTTTTAAAAGAGTACCTTATTTGTAAATTATAAATTTAAGTAGTGATGGATCTATTTTTCAATGGGACGATGGGGGCTCGGGCGTATGAAAGTGAGACTTTCACACGAGACAACGGTACAATATACAGACTAGTCGCGGCGGAGGAGCGAGGGGGCAGCGCCCGCGTCGGGCCCGCCGGGGAGCCCCCTCTATGATGTACATCATAAAACATTGTGATTTGTAATTTTTTCTACCAGTGCGGTGGATTTTGTATTTGATTTTGTACAAAAAACCATTCCATATGATATCTTTTTAATGTCTAATATTTTATTTATGAATAAAGTAAGTGTGCGTTAAATAAGACACCAATATGAAAAATATTAGAATTAATGAATGTAAATATATTTATACTATATTGAGATATTTATAAAATTTAATACAATCTTGTTCTTCTAAAAAATATCATAAAATTATTTCGGGATATTGTATTGTTTGCTATAATGACTGATATCCTAATTACGAGATTTCTTATGTCTGTCACTACCTACCTATAATTAAATACCTACTTACACTACATTTCTTATTGTGTAAGAACGAACGCACCCATTATTTGTAATATGAACACATCTTCGAACACTTTTATGCTCAATCCTAATAATGTATCCAATAATTTTATAAAGATTGACGTTAACGAAACAAACGATGTCTTATTATTATCATTAAATCGAACCTATGTTAATTATAATCTTTTTGTTACCTATTTGTTTAAATGTCCATAGTATGAATGGTGTGTGATCTATTCAGAAACGTTTTGCTAAATGATGAAGGCTGTCATTAAATGATAATAGGTTCTCAATTACCGGCATGATGCGTACAAATTAAGTTGGGCCGTATTAATTAGTTTAATTGCTATCTGATATAAGCATTGGTCCATATTGGTGTGCCGCCCAATTCATACAATAAGTTGCCTATAAAGGTACCAATTTAAATTTAATCAGCTAATGGATGCAACACTAAACGCTGAAACTAATCGAATCCACATTATTTTTATGTGGTAACACTTGAAATATTATTGATTATCTTCTAAATAGATCACACTATTTACAATAATGTGCCTCTGACGATATACTCGTCAATGTTAAGCTTACAACTAAATATTTTCTGTGACTTTTATCTTCTTTTTTATTATTTTTCTGAAATATTCTTGCCATATTCCAAAAAGGCATAATGGTAGTATAAAATAGGTATTTGATAATCATTTTTATTTTGTAGAAAACGTTAAATATAAAAGTTATGATGAATATTATAAAAGCGTCGATTATATTGCAATCATGCTACAAATTACAACTGCAAAGCTAAGTATACACTACGGCACTACTGACACACCGTACACTAGTGTCTAAATTATAACAAGTGTCCTGTCATATAAATATAGTGTCGCGACAGCAGTAACACTAAGCTCCGTATAACAGACGCTGGATCAAGAACTACTCATTAGATTTAGCCAATCAAATGGCTTCAAATCTAAGCTCAATAATACCCAAGCTCCAATCTATGATTGTTTGAGTATCGTTCTATACGGACCTAGGAATCTGCTGAAGTGTGAAAAGTGTAGATATGTCTGACATTTGTGTTGCAATTTCTGTCGTTAGTCTAAACTTAAGCTAAGTTTACACTATGACATTGACATTGTACACCGATCACTCTGTCAACTCTGTGTATACTTCAAGTTACCGTGTGTAAACATAAACAGCTTAGACACTTATGTCTGACATTTGTGTCACAATTTCTATCGTGATCTAAACTTAAGCTAGGTTCACACTGCGATATTATACACCGTACACTATGTCAACTCTGTGAATACACTTCAAGTTACTGTGTAAACAGCGTAGACACTTATGTCAGACATTTGTGTCACAATTTCCGTCGTCGTCTAAACTTAGCTTAACAATTACAATTGTGATATGAGCCAGCTTTTATAATAAACAAGGTTAATTAAGTCGCTAGATACCTTCTTAGTGCCATTTTTGTGTCTTCTTGGATTATGGTCATTTTATACTCCAATTTTATATACCCAGTCGAGATACTTACCTGACGTTTGGTGTAATTGAGTTATTGTAAATAATATGGAGAATTTAAAGACTAAGCAATTAAGGCATGTGTTAGTGCCTAGTGAATGCCTAAAAAAGTATACAAGAAAAATGATGAATACATATGAAAACATTGTGATTAGAGTACTCACGACATTGTAATAGAAATCATCGGTCATTTCTGTACTTTATTGTAGTTATTACCTACATACAAACTCGATAAATATAACATACCTCAAATTTAATTGTTTTTTATTTGTTTTTAAACCTAACTATGAACCATTTTTTCCGTTTCCGGACGTCAAATAGTAAACATCATAGTTGTGCAGCTCCCGATAATATTGTGCTTTGAAAAATATTTACGCTCACTTGTTGTTATTACAACATCACGAACTATAAACAAAGTGTTGTGAATGCAGCAGAAGTGTTGATTACACGTGATCCTGGATATTAAACTGCACTATTTTGTGTTAAAAAGTCGCCGGCTGGATTACTGAGGTTAGAAAATGTGTCAATCATAGATAATACCCACTATAGTGTCATTGCCAATACAAAATACAATACTGTCAATAGTGCCAAGACGTCATATGACATTACCAGTTTACCAACCTAAGAAAGATAAGAACGAATACTCATCACGTTCCATTATACACAGATATTTTTTAACAACAAACACAAAATGGATGATCAATTTCAACTTTTATTTGACAAAGTGAAAAATGAAATGCAAAAACAAACCACGGAGCTACAAACTTCTATAACTAATAAAATAATGGAAAGAATGGATGAAAAATTACAACCTATCATAGCAGAAAATAAAATCCTAAAAACAAAATTAGAAAACGTCGAGAAAGAGCTGGAAAGCTTAAAAAGAGCTAAGAAACAGAATAATTTAATAGTTTTTGGTATAAAAGAGGACGAAAACTCTAACCTAGAACTACTACAAAAAGTGAAAAAAGTTTTTAAAACCGACTTAAGCATAAATATTGAAGATCACGATGTGAATAACATCTACCGCATTGGAAAAGCAGGTGATAAGTTAAGACCTACCTTGGTATCTTTCGTGAATGAATGGAAAAAGAACGAAATAATGAAAATGAAGAAAAATCTAAAGGATGTATACATTTCAGAAGACTATACTAAGGAAGTGCTGGAGAAAAGGAAAACGCTGCAGCCACAACTTATAGAGGAGAGAAAGAAAGGAGGAGGAAAAATTAATACAAGCAATGAAAAACGGAAAAGAGAAACATCAACATCCCCAGAAAATAATAACCAACCAAGGAAACAACAAACCTTCATGCCATCGAACGTCAACAGATTAAATGCTTTTGATTTAATGCGAATTAGAAGCAATTCTCTTCCCTCCAACTCAATAGATAATAAGCAATAACAATTAAATATCGGTAAACGGAAAATACAACATACCTATAACATAAACAACACAAGTACAAAACACCACGCTCCCCCAAGCCGACTGGTCATCGTGGGGGAAAATGACCAAGACCCTCTAAAGGTTAAAAATAACGTCAACAACAATACTCACACTAAAAAGAAAACGAATGATATTCAAATAGCAACCATCAACTGTCGATCTCTTAGAACACCCGAAAAACTTGAAGAACTTGAACTAGCTATACAAGAAATAAAATGGGATATTATAGGGATCAGCGAAATGAGAAGATTTGGAGAACATATAGAAGATCATGGAAAGTATATATTATATCATAAAGGAGAGACGCCGGGTATGTATGGAATAGGATTCATGATTAAAAGACATCTTATAAACAAAATAGAAGAACTAAGGGGAATAACTGAACGTATCGCAATTCTTAACATTAAACTTAATATAGGAAAAGAAGAAGATTGGTCCATTATCCAGGCGTATTCACCAACGGAATCTAGCAAAAAGGAAGACATAACAAAAATCGAGAAATTTTACGAAGACCTCCAAAATACAATTGAAACTGCATATAAAAACGTCATAATAATGGGAGATTTTAATGGCCAAATCGGTACACAAAATATCGGAGAAGAACTTAGTATAGGAAGCTACGGGTTTGGAACTAGAAGCAAAAATGGAACAAGGTTGGTAAATTTTTCATTACAAAACAGACTAAGTATCCTAAATAGTTTTTATAAAAAGAAATTAAGAAATAAATGGACATGGATCTCACCAAACGGCCTTTATAAGAACGAAATCGACTTTATTATGACTAACAATAGAAAAATATTCAAAGATGTGTCGGTCATACATAACTTAAATTTTAACACAGACCATAGAATGATTCGAGCTACACTGACAGGGATACGCACAAAGAAAACAAGACGATTTCATAATAAATACGCAGTTATTCAATACAAAGGCGAACCAGAAGTCCTAATTAATAATTTACAAATATCAATAGACAGCAAGGAAGGCGTATCAATACAAGAAAAATACAACAAACTACTAAACCAACTAAAAACTGTACCTAGAAAAGTAAACACAAACAGCAAGCAGCGAGTCTCACTCAAAAGTAAACAACTACTACAGAAACGTAAGGAACTACTACAAGAAAATAAAACTAAAGACAACCGCCGAAAAATCGCAGAAATAAGCAAAAGCATAAGCAAAGAACTACGGAACGAAAGAAAAACGAAACGATTTCATACTATGAAGAATTATATAGAAAAAACCGGAGGAATAAAAAAGGCACTGAAAGAACTAAATCGAAAAAAGGATTGGATACTAAATATAAAAAAGAAGGATGGTAAAATTACAGAGAAGAGACCCGAGATACTAAAAGCTGCTACAGAATTTTATCGAAATTTATATCAAAGTCAAAAGTTGGGACAAGTGGTAAGAGAATATGATGCATCTACCGATGAAGAGGAAATACCTGAAATACTAAACGAAGAAACCATAAAAGCAATTAGTACACAAAAGAATGATAAAGCTCCAGGATCAGACCTCATTACAAATGAAATACTGAAAATTACATCCCCAGTTATTGGTCCGATGCTTACAAATATATTTAACGAAATTATTAAAACGGAAAATATTCCAGAGGATTGGACTAAATCTACAATTATATTACTACACAAAAAAGGTGACAAAGGAGATATAGCAAATTACAGGCCCATAAGCTTAATGTCTAATATTTATAAGGTATTTTCTAAAATTATACTATGGAGGATTACAAATATTCTTGAAGAGAATCAGCCCAAAGAACAAGCTGGATTCCGTCGAAATTTTTCAACGATAGATCATATACACACCCTTAGACAAATATTACAAAAATATAAAGAATACAACAAAAGCTACTACCTAGGGTTTGTTGATTTCAATAAAGCATTCGACACACTAGAACACGGATATATCTGGGATGCACTAAAAATACAGGGTGTACAAACCAAATACATACGATTACTTCGTAATGTATACACCAAGAGTACTGCGCAAGTCAAGTTAGAAGCTATAGGCGAAGAATTCCCTATCATGAGAGGTGTACGCCAAGGAGACCCTATCTCACCCAAATTATTTTCTGCCGTTTTGGAAATAATATTTAGGAACCTAGACTGGACAAATGAGGGACTAAACATAAACGGTGAAAACTTGAGCCACCTACGCTTTGCAGACGACTTAGTAATATTCTCGGAAAATTCAAGATCACTAGAAATGATGCTGCAACAACTAGCAGATGTAAGTGACAAAGCTGGACTATCGATGAATTTAAATAAAACAAAAATCATGACAAACTCATCACAAACAGACACGATAAAAGTAAATAATGAGCAAATAGAGTACGTACAGGAATATTTATACTTAGGACAGCTAATATCTACTGAAGGCTGCATGGAAAAAGAGATTGAAAGAAGAGTTACCAATACTTGGAAAAGATATTGGTCACTCAGTGAAGTGATGAAGAACAAAGATATGCCTATGAAAGAAAAGAGGAAGGTATATAATATGTGCATTCTACCATGTCTACTATACGGGTGTCAAACTTGGGCATTGACAGAACATCTAGCAAATAAAATTAAAGTTTGTCAAAACAGCATAGAAAGAAGTACAATAGGTGTCAAAAGAAAAGACCGAGAAAAATTAATAGACATCAAAAGTAAAACCAAGTTTAAGAATGCATACACAACATACAAACAGCTGAAGTGGAGGTGGACAGGGCATATGATGAGAGAAAAGCAAGAAAAATGGACAAAAATTATCACAGAATGGTACCCTTTAGACGGAAAGAGACATAGAGGAAGACAGGCTAGGAGATGGGAGGATGACGTTAAGAAAATAGCGGGTTCAACATGGACTCGCACTGCAAAAATGAGAAAAGAATGGAGAGCTTTAGAGGAGGCCTTTGTCGGAAGACAAGTTGTAACCGAACTACCGTTTGCCGATAATCAATAGATATTAAAATTGTTAGTATATTAGTTAAACTCTAGTTAATAATCAAAATGTGTTTTTTTAGATAGTAGTCATAAGTAAATTAATTTTTAGGCACACGAAACTACTCTGTGTAAAACTTGTTAACAACAATAAAGGCTTTTTATTTTATTTTTATTTATTTTATTTATTTATGAACCATAGAAATAGAACAAGAAATAGTAACTACTTAGCCCTTATAAAGGCTTATAGGCATAGGTTTTCGAGCCCGGTTAAGCAGTCGACAACCTTCTAGGTTGACCTGCGAGATACGATACTAAAAATAAGCATAGGTTTTCGAAACATAGGTAAATATCGATAACAGTTTAATCAATCTAAACCCACATGAACCAGACATCCTAAAAATCTTCTCGTGAATTGTTTGCAAATTTCATCACTCTATCCTAACTAATATAATAAATGCGAAAGTACTGTCTGTCTGTTACGCTTTCCCGATAAAACGGCTGAACTGATTTGGATGAAATTTGGTATGGAGATAGCCTTAAGCCTGGGGAAGTACCGAATAAAGCGGGAAACAGCTAGTAATATTGACAAAAAGTCTGGCCATGTGTAACTCAAAACCCAAACTTAAAAGCCAGTGGAACCCAATTCGGGAACAGCGCCATCTGTATAAATAATTAAATACTTCGATGATCTTCCAGCCCTAATTTAATTTTCTTGTATAGTAATTATTCTCTGTTCCCTGCTCCATCCAACTTATGAAACGGGGCCATGCAATTTAATACAGCTAGCAGAGAGTAAAGCCAAATAGTCAGTACAGATGGCGCGGTCACCAAATCTTTGATATTTTATGAAAGCTATGTAGGGGTAATTCTCCATCTACGCTTATCCCTTTTTGTTGCTGTAGGCGAATACAATAATAATCCGGAAATTATAGGGACCTACTAGTTATTTTTTGTCTTGAAAAAAAAATATCTCAGCTTAATTTATGAACAGGTTTTTTCAGTCACTAGTCACCAGTCACCGGTGACCCCAAACCACTCTTTTTTTGCAGTGTCTGCATCGTGACGTTCAGTGTTAACCGTTACTCAGTAGCGGTAGATGTTTAAAGTTGAAACAAATCACTTAATGCAACAAAGGCCTTCTGCCTTTTATCATATGACTGATTACAGATATCCAGGATACAAACAATTTTAGCTTCGTATAAACTACATCTTTATGTTGAGTGGCCAGGCAGTTCATAGAAATATCAAATTAGTAGGTCGTCCACTGTACGACGATGTAAAAAATTCACGCAGGCCTAGGGTCAGTGAACTCAATCAACCTCACAATTTAGCAATGTGACTCATAGGTTATTGACCTCAACATTGCGGCAAAGCCTCTAAGGTACTTAGGAAGTAAGAAAATACAAGCGAATTGTTCATTAATTTATTTATAGTATGCAACATTTTATTTATTAACATTACAAAATTGTTCAGCCTTGTGATGGGAGAAGCCGGTTCAGCTGATGCGCAGATTGACATGATTTTGTAAATAAATAAAAAAGATATGAGTTTAGGCGCCTGTGTTAGAAGTGGAATATTATGAGTAGTTTTCACTTATGCTGTATGTTTAGAACTTCTCCTCCTCAAGACCATGCTTGAAGAACATCATGATGGGGATCTGTGTGCCGTCAACATCTCTGTATTCCATCATGGCGACCATGCCGTCACAGTCCATGGACTCTCCAGTGAAGAACTGGAGCTCCTTAAACCTGCCGAGGATGTCCTTCATGACTTTGTTCATGTTGGTCTTGAAAACATCTACCTGGTCAGGTGCCTTCTCTTCTAATTTTGCAACTAATCTGGAATTTGAGAAGATTATGCATTAGAAACAAATAAAATTAGTTTTACTCTGCAATGTTAGATACAGAAACAATCTCTTGGTAGATTATTCATTTGTTAGCTCCATTTCATGAACAAACATTATAGAATGGATGTTTTTTCACTAGAGTTATATGCTCTTGCATCAATCGCTCCATAGGAAGACATTGAGGGTCAACCAGTGGTATTAGATGATGCACCATAGACAAAAAATACAAATAAATAATAGAACTATTTGATAGCAAGTAGTTCATCTGTATGATGGCAATGGAAATAGACTTCTTGTATTTCAATTGCATTTCATGCTGTGTCATTATCATTATGAACTTTAAATGTCAATAAAGTCCTTTACCATACAAGACTCAATCTGATTACATGAAGAGCTTTAAAGCATGCCTATTCCAAAATCATGAGCAGTTATCGATACATTTCATTATTATCCTAAATCTAGTCAGAAATAGACCTAGCTAGCTTCAGTACCTATGTATTGTGATTGAACACAGACCTACATAGAAAGCAGTACCAATGTTTGTAAATTACAGCTTAAGTTCATACTAGTGTTTTGTTTTACAAAACCATTGTTGAAAATAAGCATTGCTTCATGTTCAAAGATACCAAATTGTGGATAGAAGCAAAGCAAGACTCATTGCCAGCAAATTACTCATTCTTAGTTTAGATAGAAGTATATTACTACAAATATAAAAACATAACCCTCCTTCTGTCGCAGTCGGGTAAAATATTAGAGCTATATTTTAACACAATATTCAGACAACATAATTCTTGAGAATTATGAGATCATCAATTGTTTCTTTATTGACTTTAAATGGTTGTTATCTCATAACAGCTGGAACTATCATGAACTTAACCTACACTGATAATATGCTCCTAGCTGCTATCAGCAAAGACATGCCAAAATAATGATAAGGAACTTGATTACATAAATATTGAACAAGCCATGTTTTGCAAAGATCAACATTTAAAATGTTTCTTTGTAAAAATATTTTGAGTCTTGCGAGGACGTGTGGTACACTTGTTACAATTTCATGAAAAAAACTATCAAATGGATTTGGATATTTCATACATATACTTTATAAACTTTTTATCATAGTACATAGTATAGCATGTGTGTCAAACCACAGGAGTAGTCAGTCATAAGGTATATAAAAATAAAGATTAACATATTATGTACACACCTAACACCTGCTAAATAAATCTACCTATATACATAAACATAATTATGTTACATGATACAATGTAGTCAATTTTTATCATTAAGTGACTCACAGTGCATTCTATGAAAGTTCCTGCTAAGTGCAATAATAACACATGGCATGACAAACACATCTAGATCCAAGATAAACAGACGAATCAGAACACAGTGCAGTATGTAGCAAACAAACTTGATTCGTTAAAAATATCACATCATACTGTTCCTCTATCTTTGATTTGAATTAAGAACACCGCCCCTAAGATGACCCACCGACCCAAGCTTCTGCTTATGCAACTCCTTGAACCTAGTTTCAATGACACAGCATGTTTGCAATTATAAATTTTATGTACAACCATTCCTTGCTCACATCATGAAAATTGATATCTATCTATCACCAACAAAGACTTGCCTTCAAATCTGTAGCACTTATCAATGTATGCACCATTGATTTACTTTAATCACAATACTAAGCAATAACCACGGTTACACTCACTTTTTCATGTAGTCTTTGAGGTATAATGTGTAGGATTTCTTGTCACCGAAGGCGTATGTCTCGACCAGCCTGTGGTTTAAGACTATGTCAACACCACTTTCAACTGCAGCATCTGTGCCTTCGTCAGCCTCCTCAGCCGAGGGGTTGAAGCCTTCGATTTGAATATCGCCCTGTGCTCTCGTCACCAATCTGCCGGTCACTTCGTAAATTACTTCATCGACCAGTTTCATTTTATATGTGTCTGAGAACATCTCATCACCTGAAAGAAATACAACATTACTTGAAATCCATGTTCATATCTGTTACGGTATCCTCATTTGTAGATGTGGCATTAACATTCGCAAAGGTAGACGATGAGACATCATCACATCACTGCCCGATGAAATGTCAAAATCACTGTTATCAAAGATGCACATTATAAATGAAATATAGACACAAACTTTATGAGAAAAACACAACAAACTCAATTACCAGTAATAATATCTTTATAGATCCTCATTTTGATGGATTAGAGGCGATTAAAAATAATAAAAACCGAAACAACGGCTTCTTGCCCCAAGAACTAAACCGGAAAGGGCTTTGAAAAGAAAAAAAGGAAGTTTCTGGTGTTGCCAAGTTATCGATCGAAAATGCTACGTAGCACAAACAGTTACACAAATATTATTTAGCGACAAAAACTGAATAATATTGAATGATGTTATATAACCAAAATAGAATAGTGCTGCATAAAATTGTTTCATATTTATTTAATTCGTTTAACTTAGATAAATTCTACATGTTGTAAAATGTTTTTCACTGTAAAAAAAAATTTGAAGAAACTAAACGTGTCCGTGAATGTCAACTAACTTTTTGTTGAACCAGTTCAGGAAATAGGTGGCGCTTCCAGTGCGTAAAAAGATGGAAGTGGTTCTTTATAATTCTAATGTTTGTCGATTATGTGGCGAAGAAAATGATAATGGAACTTTATTATATTCTAGTGAAGAAAATAGTCAAGACTTAAGTGAAGTAATTAACACATATTTACCAATCAAGGTATACCAGTTTATTTATTGTGATTTGTATTGACTTCAATCAATAAGAAAATAAAATGGCTGACTTTATGTACAAATTAACATTTTCTATCTTATTTTTATATAATAATACAACAATAAACAAAAGTAACTGCTAATGACATCTTTAAAAAAAATATGTATAATTTTTATACCAAAATTTAATGCATGTATGTAAAGAAGGAACAATTTTCATATTGTCAAATGTCAGATTTATTTCAATTCATAGACATAACTCGCGCCAAGTTATTTTGTTATTATTTTTATCAATCAATATACGAATATATCAGAAATTTTATTCAACGAGTGTATTCAATTTATTATCAAGGATATGGTGTTCTTTTAGGTATCCGATGATGGCCAACTACCTCGCACCATTTGTCCAGGATGCACCATACAATTGGAAGCCACCGTAGAATTCCTTACTCTTATTATAAATGGACAAGTAAGTCGATTTTCTACATCACTTTACTGTTCGAACCTGCAGCTTTAGAAGAACATCCTCTAAGATGACCCACCGACCCATTCTTCTGGCGACTTATTATAATAGACACAATAAACCTACCTGTTCCAGAAAGTAATTCGTGAGCTTCATCTTAGAGAGAAGGAGTACAAGAGAACTGTACTCAATCCCACCAACGAACAGGAAATTATTACTGATAAAATCATCTATGAAGGTAAGTCTGTTCCAAAGACACTAAATTATTAAAAAGTTGCTTCCCTGGTTCCAATTTAAAATCATGAAGTTGGTATCTTGAACATTAAACTACAAGAGATAGAAGGCCATCTTAAAAAGAGACCCTTTTACTGTACATAGATTTATCTATTGTATGATTTATTGTTTGTGCTAGCTCAAATTGGCCTAAGAAAAATCTCTTTAAATAGATGAAGCTCTTATTATTTTTCTAACATTCCCAGTAAACACTAGCAATGGAGTGTACCAAGTCGAGCACCCAATTGCTTTACAAGTTGCGGGCCTTGAAAAGCCAAAACGCAAACGAGGCAGACCTCCAAAAAAGCCTAAAACTCCTGAGGAGTTAGCCAAGGAAGCTGCTGCTAAGGAGCAGGAGATCAAACATGCTAAGAGAAAAGACAAAGATGAGGAACCTTCTGGAAAAAGAAGGAGGAAAACTCCTACCAGATTTAAAGAAGCTGTTCAGGTAATATAATAACATAAATGGATTTGTTTTATTTTGAAAACTATTGAATGTAACATTAAAATATTTGTTTACATTACCATATCACTAAATATTTTGTTGTGCTTGCTTATAGTTCAATCTGTATTAAAACTCAATGGTTAGAATGCTGGATAACTGCACTAAATTGTCTTGTATTTTATTTTCTCTATTAAATCTTTCAATAATTTCATACATTGACAAAATGAGATTGTCAGTCTGCAGGTAGGATGCAATTCTTTTATGTGTTAAGATATTAGATCTGAACTAATCGTGTAATAATGTTACAAGATTTTGTTATTTAAGACATTTTTATATGCAGCAAATCCCAACCGTTACCATAAAACAAAATATTTCTAGAAAGCTCTAATTTAAAGGCAAACTAGGTACTACAAATCTGCCAATTCATTTCAGGGTAAAGAGCTTGAAAGAATATTTAAAGAAGAGGGAGTGACTGATGGAGAGGACAGTGAGCCTGAGATGAAGATAGAACAGTCCCTGGAGGTCAGGCCACCTGTGCCTAAGGAACCAGAAGTCATAGGTCACTTAGAGGAGTCCGGAGAACTTGTGGTTGTGTTTAAGGGCAAGGGTCGAGGGAGACCTAAAGGTGAGTTGTTTATAAGTAGAAATAGGTATGATAAAGTATGCTATGCTTGAAGAGATATGCTAGAATAATGCCTGATATCAATAAATTGTTGTTAGTACTTTAAAAAAAGTAATTCAAGGAATAAACAGCTTCAAATATAAAATGTCCAATCATACCTTCAGTTTTGTCATCTAAAAATAATGCAAAGAAGAAAAGATCATGGAGTCTAGTCTTTTCAACTATTATCATAAATTACAAGCCAATTACAATTTTTTATCACTCTCATTCCAGGACCAATGCGCCCAACTCGTAAAGAATGTGCCATTTGTGGCATGGAGTTTACTTGTACTGGTCGATACATGTCACATGTGGCCCAGCATGGGCCAGTCCTGTACCAGTGTGGACAGTGCTCCGAGACTTTCACTACCAGGTTACACTTCAACAACCATCAGAAAGAGCAGGAACATACTGGACAGAATATTATACCATGCAAGAAGAATGTTGAAAGAGTTAGAGCTAAGGTTAGTTGTAGTTTAGACAGTTAAAGTTACTATTCTTTGGCTACTGATGTAAAAGACTATCCCCATGTGCGCCATAATACTCAGTGCTACCTTCTCCTGTTTCTACCTGCAGCCTTTTCTTGAGATAAAATAATGCTTTTTTTAATAATCGCGCCATCCTGAAGATTGTATGAAAGATAATTAAATGTTCAATAAGTCAACATATAACATGTTGACTGTTTGCTACGCAGCATTGCAAGATGAAGATAATATTTTTTTTTTGTATAATAAGACACTCAACCATGCTGTCCTTTACCTGACTAATTTTTCAAGTGTTCTTGTTGAATATTTTCAGAAAAACGATAAAGCAAGCACAGAAACAACAATAGTAATAACAGACGAACCTGTACCAAGCAAGACTGACACTCCCCCAGTGCAAATAATAGAAAATGTGATATTACCCATAACAGACTCCTTGCCGGATCTCAATCCTGAACCCATAGTTGTTGACAATAATGAAAACGGCACAGAGTACCTGAATGCTCCGGGTGCTACAATAGATGTTACTTCTAGTCCTAGTGTTGATAGTGATGTGAAAATTGTTGGTGAGTATGTTGGCACTTCTTGAAGGTCAATTTTATATATGTTTTGTATAATGAAATTACTTACTTTTATAATTCTTTTTAAGCCTAAAACCTCTCTGAAGAAATAAATTTTGAGTTAATATTTTTTTTGTTGTATAACATACTTCTTTGATTGAACTTGTGCCTTCTCTGTATGGGAAAAAGGCTGATGATAATATTACTATTTCATATTTTTTGCTTGTTTATTATTTTGATAGTCATATTCCCATTGATAAAAACCAAATGTTCTAGATTCAACCACAGATGCCACTGTGACGGAGAAGTCTGATGAAGTAGAACATGTAGAGGCCGTTCCACCTGGTAAGGCGAAGATCAAGTGTAACCACTGTGACAAGATGTTCAGCAGTAAACAGAGCAAGTCCTTGCATATTAAGGTAAGCTTGATTGTGTTGCTGTGTGCAGCCCCCAAAACACCCTTCACTGTTTTCTGTTATCATATTTTATACATTAAAATTTTCTTTAAAGTGTCCATTCCTTACCAATATCATAAAAAATCGAAATTAACTCTTTCACAGATGGATAGTTTGTTTGTCTGATAGTTACGTTTCCATGGCAAAACGGTTGACCATCACATGATAATTCATTCTTAATTAATAGGTTCCTAAAACTGACTTATGTTTGAAGATTTCTTTGATAATTGGCAAAAGGCTATGTACCTGTGCGTAGCCCTTCTTGGATGATAGGCTTCATGCTATGTGTGGATTCTAAATAAATTATATTTGCCAATGGGAGTTTGATTGTTACTATTTCACGATAAAAAGGCTGAACTGCTGATTTAAATGGCATTTGGTACGGAAAAGGATATAGAATGGTTTTTATTCAAGTGCTTGAAGTACAGCTAACCAAATTCTATAAGATGTCATTGCAATTTGCATAACAAGTAATTGTATGTACGTTCCAGGCGGCACACCAGGGCGAGCGCGCGTACGCGTGCGGCGAGTGCGGCGCGCGGTTCGCGTACCCGCGCTCGCTGGCCCTGCACGCCGTGTCGCACCGCCGCCACCGCGCCGCCGCGCGGGGGTACGCCTGCGACCTCTGCGGGAAGGTAGCGAGACCACCCATATCCTACTCATATTAGAAAATTCAGCTGCATCTGGTTTAGACTGGAAGCTGACCCCAACAGATGAGAAAAGGCTAGGCAGATTATAAATGCGAATGTTTGTGAGGACGTATGTTTGTTACTCTTTAACTCAAAAACAACCGAATGAATTTTAATGAACGGATGCGTAGAGTATTTCCCTCAGGTTGTAGGTGAAACCGCGGGAAATAGCTAATTAAATATTCGTCATTTTCATAAAGGGAAATAAGATGAAAATTCCAACACATTTGTTGTTGACACTGGTTATGACTGTGAAGGCTCATAATATGTTAGTTATAGATATATTTAGTAAAGCTATTACTGATATGATATTGAAAACTCCACTCAATCCAATTGATTTTTTTCCAAATCTATTCCGAAATTCCAGAGATTTCACTACACACGACGAATTTTGCCAGAACAAAACCATATTTTCCTTCATGCATCCAGGTGTTGAACCACCCATCATCGGTGGTATACCACAAGGAAGCGGAGCACGCGGGCCAGCGCTACGTGTGCAACAAGTGCGGCAAGTCCTTCAAGCACAAACAGCTGCTGCAGCGACACCAGCTAGTCCACTCACAGGACCGACCTTATAGTTGTAAGGTAACCACAGAAAGGATATTAAAGATATTGAAAAAGGCGGAAATAATAAACTACCGAGCTGAATGTTTTCGAAAATCATATTATTATGTACTTTGTAAGTGTATCTTAGACACTACAGACTAAGTGATGAAAACATTTTGAGGAAACCTGGACTAAAGTCTTTAATCGCCAATTGCCTTAAGCAAGCATGATCAATGCTCATGCCTTGTTTGTATGAGAAGAGGCCGTGAACCCATCGGTGATATAGTAAATAGGGCGATTATAATGGTAGGTTAGGTAGGTAGGTTTTATCTTTTCGAGACCATAATAATTGATGTCAAACATATTTATTTCAAACAAAAAACATTTCATTTGCATAATGACTATACACTGATCCCAAAACATTCCTGTCAGATTGATCTAACACTGTAAATATATTATTTTACTAAAGTATTTCAACTACAATTGGTTTTGAATTCAATGTTCATTTATTATACACGTTTTTTTCTTTTAATATTTCCAGTTATGCAGTGCCTCGTTCAAGACGAAGGCGAACCTATTGAACCACTCGCTGCTACACACCGGCGTGAAAAAGTTCTCATGCGAGATCTGCAAACACAAGTTCGCGCATAAAACCAGCCTCACGCTGCATATGAGGTGGCATACCGGTGAGGCTTTCAAATACTTAAGTGCTTGAATAATCAGGAATACTAATAAAGAAAAAAATAGTCCTAATTCTTATCATTAGTAGGAGTGATATTCACGAAAGATCTTTTAATTAACACTACTTGTTTCCCGTGGTTTCAGAATCCTGTGGTTAAGTTTATGTGTGTGCCAAATTTCATCTCAATCCATTCAGTACTTTCTGTGTGAAGGAGTAATATGAACAATTGTATCCCCAGGTCAGAAGCCCTACTCGTGCACGACGTGCGGCAAGAGCTTCAGCCAGAAGGGCAACCTGTCGGAGCACGAGCGCATCCACACGGGCGAGAAGCCCTTCCAGTGCGCGCTGTGCCCGCGCCGCTTCACCACGTCCAGCCAGCACCGCCTGCACGCGCGCCGCCACCTCGCCGAGCGGCCCTACACCTGCGCGCACTGCGGGAAGAGGTACCGCTATACAATACATACACTGGGGATACCGTTCCTTTGTAATATAACGCGTAACATTATAAACTTGAGACAAATTGTGTTCTTTACTGTGTTGTCGACAATGTAACGTTTTAATTTTTGTTAGTTTATGAACTACCCGTGTCGTCTTAAAATTGTGTTCTTTTTGGTTATTGTTACTTTTCGTCTTTGTTTTTTTTTTCACTTTTTATCACCGTTGTCATTAGCTCGCTATATCATCAGCTACAATCTACATCGTTATCGTCATGAGCATCGCTTTCGTCATTTCTCTATAGTTATAACCATCGTCATCATAATCTATATTGTCTGTTCTTTCACGGTTTTATACTATAATAATTATCCGAATATACCTTATATTGCATTTTTTTTATCGAAAAATTATAATTTTACGCGTAAGATTATAAACTAACTGTATTGACTGCGTTCGGTGTGCCAGGTTCGTGTCCCGCGGCTCGTGGGCGGCGCACGTGAGACGGGCGGGTGCGGGGGCGGGGGCGGGGCGGGCACACCGCTGCGGCGCGTGCGGGCGCACGTTCGCGGAGCGCTGGGCGCTGCTGAAGCACGCGCGCTGCCACTCGGGCGAGCGCCCCTTCCGCTGCCCGCACTGCCCGCGCGCCTTCGCAGACTGCTCCAACCTCAACAAGCATAAGAAGGTACTGATACCGCCAAATTATTGATTGGTCTATTGGACTAGTGGGACTGCCACGTCGGTATAGTGGTCGCAGCTGCAACTAGTGAGCCGTTTTCCTCAAATTATAAGGTGATGGTCCAATTGAAAATTATTGTTCCACCACAGACATAGAATATGGGATCTTGAGTACTCTTGAGTTTGTTTCCCAAGTCTAACAAAGATTGTATGTATTTGATTAGCGCAATTCACTGAAACATACACTAATAACATGAACAACATAATATCTCAATATAGAAACATTATCATCATGCCTGTATGAATAAATAAATGAAATCATATCTTCACAGCAAGTCCATAAACAAATCAGCCTACTCGCCAATGCAAATCCACCAGACCAGCTGAAGATAGAACAGCCAGATTCGACGCAAATACAATTGGAAACTGAACAAACGATCTCCCTCCCGGAGACGTCGCCCGTCAAGCTGTTAGAAGAAGCTGCAGACGACGAGCTAGAGGAACGCGTCATATACGTCACGTATGACGTCGACGAGGCAGACTCGCCTGCCTTCCACATACTAGACCCTGAACAGGTGAGTGGATAAATAGTACTTCTATAAGGTGGTGATGATGCCCTAAAAATGGTCCAATGTCAGATATCTAATTTCGTTGAAATATTTTCTGTATTTTTTTTGCTAGCTTTTAAATATGTATTTTTAGTCTGAAATTGACAAATGAACGGAATTTAATATATTCATTGCCTTTTGATATAGCCTTTACTTTCCAATGCTGGCCATCAGCCTGTTTTACATTGGTCCAATGTTGGACATATGGCTCTGTGTTTGATCATGTGTCACAGTGTATAATATCTTTAATAAATTGTATTGCAGGCCGCCAATCTAGAAGATAGTAAGATGCTGACAACCTGCGAGCTGTACTCCGGTCCTTCCCTGCTGGTGCCACAACCGGAGTACGAACAGCTGGAGCTGGAACAAGAGCAGCTGCAGCAGGAGGAGTTAGAGCAACTGCCTGAAGAGCTCGTGCTGGAGGGACACGACCAAAATATACCTGTGAGTGATAACTTTGATTGAAACCACTCAGTTCTTAGTGTATTTGTTTAAAAGTTTATAGTAAAACTAGCTTCTGCCCGCGACTTCGTCCGCGTGGAATAGTAACTTTGGGTTATCGCTAACTTTAACCCCCGATTTTGAAACATTCTTCATTAGCGTGATGATATATAGCCTTCCTCGATAAATGGTCTATCTAACACTGAATGTTTTTTTTAAATCGGTCCAGTAGTTCCTGAGATTAGCGTGTTCAAACAAACAAACAAACTCTTCAGCTTTATTATATTAGTATAGATGATTTGCTGTAGTCCTCCTAAGAAGCCAGTAACAACAGATGTATAGCTAGTTCCATTATTTGGCTGTTAATATAAGGTAATCGTTAAATTATGGCCATTTGTATGATTGAACACATGCAACAATCTTAACTATATCGTGCAATTTTCGTATTTTATTAAATACTAGCTGTTTGTATGCGGTTTCACGCGCATCCCGTCCTTTCTCAGGCTCTAGACTATCTGTGTACAAAATTTTATTTAAATTGGTTCAGTAGTTTTGGCAAGAAAGCGCGACAGAGAAACAGAGTAGTAGGGATTGCAATAGCAGTAAAGCTAAATAAGATCTGTATGGATGTACTTAAAATATATATAACGTTGTAGGTAACGGATGAGCAGGGCAACCCGCTGCACTTCACGATGCAAGATGGCACACGGCTCGCAATCACGTCTGCTGATGGAAAGTCCTTACAAGTATGTATTATTTTTCATCATTTTTAGCACACTTCTAAAAAGAGAAGATTCTCAATTTGGATGTGTTTTTGTAAACTGAGATATTACAAGTAGACAAAGACAATTATGATATAATATACAAGCTTTCCGCCAGCGGCTTCGCCTGCGTGGTCTATACGAATTCAAATAAAAATTGCAATTTCATACAAACGTTGCCCCCCTTTTTTTACCCCCCTTAGGGTACCATTTCGGAAAGTCTTATCGGATGTCTACGTCATACAAAGATACACCCTCCAAGTTTCAGGTCTCTACGATGCGGTTTAGGCTGTGCGTGAATCCGTCAGTCAGTCAGTCATTCAAGACAAAGCATTTTGTGTATAGACGAACGCATTAAACCATTTTGATATTATTTCCAGGTGATTACTCAAGACGGCCAAACGATACCAGTTGAGATTAATGGATATGCAGATGAAGAGGTAGTTATTTTTACCAGTATTATTATATTTCAAATATGGTCCATATCTCGGTCCTATGCGATCTACGAATCATGTCGCGCTGCCAAAAGACCTACCCTTTGGTTTCCATTCAATTACATACGAAGTTAAAATGTTAATCATCTGTCTATATAAATAGTGAATGTTTGTATGTTTGTCTTCTATGCGTTCCTAAACCATTAATCCGATTGTGATGACACTTAAGTGGACTCTTCTGTGTATTCCTGCAAAGGTTTTCTAAGCCATAAAAATGGCATTGCAACGCATGCGGGTGCAGAAAGTGACCTGATAAATTTGTATGTATTATTCCCAGGAGGTGGACAATCCAGACACAATTGTCCATCAGCTGAACCTACAGAAGAGCATTGATTCCAACGTGTCGTCGCCTGTTACCCATTACTTTACTATTGTTTGATTCATTTATCGGCTGCCTTTATGTAATACGGGTTGTATAATATATAATAGTGTTGTATGGTGAATTTTTGATAAAATATTCCACGTCTGTCTGTATACACGTCACAACTCAAGTATGTTTGATTTTAAATGCGCCGATGTGGCGCTAAAATTTGCGTACAAATATTGTAACCAACGAAAAATCTTGCTAGTGTCTGCTTACGTTGATTTTAATAGAATTCGAAAATGGTTACCATAATTATCTTAAAGTTATTTCGTAAGCATTATTATCATTAATCATAGTACAGTATAGTCAGCGAGTCGTAGTCGCCCTGAAGTTAGCTATTTAGCTGCGTAAGCATTTTTAAATATAGAATATGCCATTGCAAAACTTAACTTCGGAGCGGCTAGGACTCGTCGACCGTACTGTTTAGACTTTTTTAGTATTCATTTTTTTTGCTAGAAGTTGCGTTTGCATGTTCGGGTTCGCATTTGATTAAAAAGCCGAATATTTGTTAATATGCTTAAATTTTGGTGTAAGATTATGAATGTGGGCGAAGTAAAAGAATATGTACAGAATGTAGCAGGTGCGTGCTAACGTTTCTGCCTGCTGCAATGGGGAAAATCGTATGTTTATGTATGTATGTAGAATGTGTGGTTGTCTCGATTTAAGTCTTTCGCGCAAGACTTGTTTTTTAGTCTGTAAATAAACGTCTCAATTGCAAGCATTGTTCGAAATATGTTTATCTAATTTGTATTAAAATATAAGTTGCTACCTTCCTATTTTGTCGCAATGTTGATTGATGGATCTCTTAATTAGATATTATTAATTTAAATTAAAATACGTAAAATATAATTTTAATTAATTAATTAATAGAAATAACTTTCATTTTATTTAGTTTCGGATATGCCGTCGCCAATGTAACACTAGTACAATAAATAATTTAGTCACAATTTGGGCAAGGTTTTTAGACAGTATTATTGTAACTCGATTTAAAATAATTGTTATGTAAATACGAATAAAGTTAATTTTTGATGATGAACTGACATAGTATTTATTTCTTCTACAAACCAGCTGCACCGAAATAACTTGTAAGGCGAGTATATAACCTTATTAGTACTTTTGCAGCGATGACCATTTAGCATTAAGTGGACTGCACATCCACACCTCGATGACATGAATCCTATCTTTTGGGAAATAAAACAACAAATTAATATGAAATTCAATATTATTTCGTTATGGTTTTAAGTAATACAATATATTTGCATACCATATACTATCGGTAGTATATTATTGATGACCAATCATTAAACAATGAAAAATGATATTCATCAATTCTCCTTTAACATTCGTTTAATAAATAGCTGTATACAAAAAAACAATTATTTACAGGATAAGGCAGTACAATTACCACGTAAAATGTGCCTTGTCTTATTTTAGCTATACAAGCAGTAAAAAAATGGGAATTGAATTAACATTGAATGGGGTCAGTTAAACAAATCTTAGCTCCAGTCAACTTGAACGTAATCACTAACGAGTTAAATATTATAACGAATAAGCGATATTATTAGTTTGTGAACTTGTTACTTTATGTGTGAGGAGACAGTTCTACTAAAACAAAATTAATGTATCTAAATTACGACCGTCTTCTGACATTCAGGCTGTTCTATTTTTTGAGACAATTTAATCAATTTGGAACGTATCGACCATCTCACTAATACATATGGCAAACATTGCGATTATACACTGAGTAACACATTGGAACTAACGCAGCATTAATCAACGCACACATACGTTACGCGGAAGCGACCCGCGGACAGCGCGGACGGGCTCCGGCCACTGGACAGTCGGGACGCCGCTACAAGCTCGACACGGGAACTAAATACAACACAAACACGCTGACGCGATACATCACTTACGAATACAGAACCGATTGAAGTAAACATAACAAACTCGATTCGAGCCGACAACCTTCCTAACTGTACAATATGACACAGGCACCGCTGGGCCGGCCGCGTCCGCCCTCGCGATTACCTACAATTGATTACTATGACTCGAGACTGATTACAGCTTACTGGCGAGGGCGGACGAGCCGGCCGGTACAGAACACATCGGTCGACAACACACCTTTACACAAGCAAAAATTAACATAATTCTCATGTTCAATAAAACAGCTTCCGCCGAGGAAAACGCACTAACCAACTTTTTTAAAATACAATGTAATGGACACTGGCACTATTGCCCTACCATAGCGTTTAACTGAAGAGTAAAAAGGCTTGACTCGACTGCCGCCGGCGACTAGATAATGGATTCTTTAAAATTTAGTGTTACGTCTATATGACGAGCGCCATGTCCTTCTTGCTGGGCAGCTGCACCTTCTTGCCCTGCCACAGCGAGTTGTGTATCGTGAACGCGTCGATCGTCACCGTCAGGTGCTTCGTGTGCACTTGGGAGAAGCATTTACTGCCAGAGTTGTATCTGTGGAAAACAAACAAGATATAGTCTATGCTTATAAAGTGATCCACCACGTCACATCAGTCGCAAGATGTTATAATGCCAGTAACCTTCCCCAGAAATTGGACCATCAATTAAAGAATAAATTTTCAAATCCAGTAGTAGCGCGTTTTAACAAACTAATCAGCATAATATAGACATATAGCATACTTGAAGAACTTGTCGAACATCCTGTCGTTGACGTGCTTGGGCCCGGTGCCGTAGAGCTTGGCCACCTGCTCGGAGTCGGGGCAGTAGGAGTAGAGCGCGCGGAACTGGCAGCCGGCGTCGCGGAACAGCACGAGGAAGTGCTTGCTCTCGGAGCGCGCGATCTCCTCCAGCACGCGGCGCTTGGCCTCCGCGTTCACCGCGCCCGGGAACACGCAGTACTCCACCGCGTTCAGCATTATGCCGCGGTTCGACTTCGTCGTGGGCTGCTTGTACAGCCTCGGACCTGTTGTGTACCACTGATTAATATTCCTGACTCTAAGAGCATAAACTTGCTTGCAGCCATTTAGTTGAATCTAACTTATATAGTGCTTAAGTAACTTCTGTAATACGGACCTCAGTAAACATGTTACTCTCTACGTAAAATCTACGTTACAAGCCAACTTTCCTATAGATGTAGGTATGTGTAATTCGCAAAATAATAAGAAATTATCAACGCTGGTTTTTAACACTAAATATTTTGTTCTAGATGTGTAAGTCTGTATCGATATTCAAATCTACTGTTAAGTAGTGCGGGACAACTTCCAAACACGTGACTAAATTGTATCGACTTTTATATTGTTACAGATTGTTTAGAGAACCTAACAAACTATCGTAGGTTTGTATGAAAGTTATAAATAAATCTTATAAATAATGTTCACATCTGAAAGTTAGTCCTCTCAGCTATGTTTAATGTATGTTTATTTACAGCTAAATTAGTACAAAACGATGTAAAATGCACAGTGAATGCACAAAGTTAAGTGCCGTGATTATAATGTGTTAATCTCAAGTCTGGTGAGGAAGCGAGTTCGAAGCGAGACACAATGCAAGTTCGTTAGATCAGATGCTGTTCGCAAAACCATGCCTTATAGATAGATGACTCAGAGTTGGCATGACATCGCTGTAATACGGTGTTTCAACTTCCTTAGTGATTACTGTGTCGAGTTCTAGTATACGTGTCGTGGCAGACTAGCTACCTAGTACTTGTATAAGGACCTTTGCGTCGGCTTCTATCGGAGCTGCCTAGACGGACAAACAATTCTGGAATAAGTGCTAAAGGGTTAAATTGGGAACATAGCTACTATATATTTGTAATGGTATTGTGCATTTATTTAGTTTATCGTATTTTAGAGTTAGTTCTGTTCTTATTTGTGCATTTATTTGGGTCATTTGTCGCTTAAAGTTATTTTGTTTATCGATATAATCGCACCTCTATTTTATTCAATGTTATGTTGTAACCGATAAATTTTATCGACACTAACAATGCGAATATCAAAAAAAATATTCACATTAGCGTTATTGGTGTTCAATCAACATACGTATTATACGTATGAGGGTGGTTTTTTCAATAGTCAGATAACTTTTACCTAAAGAATAAATATATCAGTTTGTCAGATTTTGTAAAGAAAATATATCAAACTATCATATTTATTCTTTAGTCAAATTTATATGACCATTGAAAAATCGCCCCTAAATCTTAAGACTAATAAAATTATATGGTAAAGTTGACTGATAGTAATGCCTTGTGGCATTAAGTCTGCTTATCACTAGTGTAAATAATAGTAGATTTCTAGGCTCGTGATAGTAGAGCCTTGTTACCTGAGTAGTCCATGATGGAGGAGTGCGTGGAGGAGACGTCGGAGGTGTCGTCGGCGGGCAGGTGGCGCCGCTTGCCGATGGCGCCGGGCAGCGAGCCGGGGCCCGACGCGGGCGAGCCCAGCGCGCGCACGCCGGGCGACGCGGCGCGGCGCGGCGGCGTGGCGCGGCCCAGCCCCGAGTCTGCACAGGGGCATGCTGTACTGCGCCGCCAGGGTAGGGGTGTTATACCCGATACCCCCCCGTTATATGTATAATACTCTCGTTACTAGTTAGATTCTTGTTAGCTTATGTAGACATCTGTACAGTAACTATTGAAGTGTAATTTCTCTTTTTTTTTATATGTAATGACTAATATATTAAAGAGACATTATTTTAAAGATGTATGCTAACTAAGAACCTCGTAGCAAACCCCAAAATAAATTATGTATACCCTCAAATGATAAATAGGTAATAACTTATTAAACAACACATTTTATGTGTTTTTTTTAATTATCGTTGCAAATAGTTATTCTATTTTGTCTCTGATTCTTTTAAAAAGACCCACCTTGACTAGACTATTCAAAGCAGATAATATATCACAGAACTGTTTATTTGACTATACTAAACCTCCAGTTAGTGATGTAAATTAGAATTATTATTTTATCGACTAGCATAGAATTAAAATTAGTATAGAAAATTATTCTTTCAGTACCTATTTCCTTAGCAATAAGTAGGCTCTCTTGTTATACGAAGCGTAAAATACTAAATGTGTGTCATAACTACATATAGGGTGTTGTCTACTGCCGCTAAGCAAAACTAAAAAGGCAAAACTGAACATAAGAAGCGACATTTTGTATTTTACGCATAAATATATAATAAACATATACATACGAATTTCTATAAGGATAATATTCATGAGCTATAATCAATTTTGGTCTAAAATTTAAACACTTACAACCATAAAAATTATGATGAGTTATTGCATAATACTGGGTGTACATTTTAATTAATCAATACTTGATGATGGAATTTTTGATTTTTTCCCACAATAAACGTACCACACAATATACAGTGGGTGAATTAAAGAAATATAATAAAGTACAAGACATGACTAAGTTGCGACTTATGTGCATTTAAACATACACCCTGTATTGGCTGCACTATTTTCTTTCAATATGTCACCAGCTGTCAAAATGACCTGATCTATGCAAACATGTCTTTATCTGTTGGATGATCCAAAATATAGGATTATTAAGGCGACTTTTAATGAATGGGAAAAATATATAGTATTACCTTACCTTGTGTATACCCAACTTAAAAATAAATACTGAAAGTAATATTATTAGAAACATTTGGTATTATTTCTTAGTCACTTTGAAAGAATTAGATTCAGTAGTGAATTAGATTAGTGAAAATTGTAGAAGTGAGATTTCGTAGAACATTTTTAGGACAGATTTAATAGTTAAATCGTACGTAGATCTAGTTCCCTCTAGTATTTTTTATCGATATAAAATTATTCACGTTTTATTAAAAAGAGGTTGTAAAGTGTTTAACCAACGAATAAAAGACGATGTCACACCAACACCAAGATATAAACATATAAATAAAACATGCGCTAACTCGGACCGAGTTACCCGACCATATACCATAACCGAATAGGGCTCCCTGTACACAATGGGCGACGATGGACACTGCTTAACGGCCAGCAATGGATTATTAAAGTCTTTAAGACATCAATAGTTTGTTGATCATGGCCCATTGTGTAAAGGGGTCGTAAATATAATAATAGTGTAGTACTTATATATCACCGATGACCCAAATGAAATAAATGTGCACAAGACGAAAGAACGCGAGCCGACGCGGCGGAATGTGGCGTGGTATTGTGTCTTCTACGTCTGAATGTGAAGACTGAGTTAGTGGACTGGATATGCTATTCAGTCCAGTCTCAAAGTCTTAATTAATAAATAAAAATAATTCCTCAATTGCAGGAATTAAATAATTTTAATATAATATTTAAATGACTGTAATTTTTAAGACTTGTTTTTATTACACTTATGCTTATTAGTTTATAAATACTGGCTTTGATAATAAATACTGCTGATAACAAAGCAGTGGAGCATCAGCTTTGTCGTACTGCACTCGTTTGAAAAGTTCTGCTAGAACTTATCATGAAAACTTATTTTTACTTGAATCACAATGTTATGAGCCACAGAAGGTTCCGCACAGATGGCCGCGCCGGCCGCGGAGCAACAGAAAGTAAACCCAACGCACCACAAGCGACGGCACCAATATATAAGACCGTCCGTACCAACGTGAGTCAAGCCTTTATCTCGTGTTTACAAACTGCTCTTACCGCACAAATTCATAAGAGAGCTTGACTTCCGTCCCGCCTTAAAGTTACTCTGGTAACTGGTATATTTAGACCTTCCACGTGAAGACTGTGGTTCCTCATTCACGCGCTCTGAAATGTTTCCTATACATGTCATCTCGCAAGTCTCATGCAATGCGAACTCCATTCTGTTACTTCATATGCAGCATTCGATGTATTGCGACGTGGCCGCGCCACGCACAAGCATGCATCGACCACACAAGCGAGCTTCGATCTCTTTACACAATATGGCAAACAAAATTAACGCTATGCCGCGATAAGAAAAATTGTATCACATCACTTTATGTATTTACATACTCGGGAACCAATTTAGTAAATGCGCGGAAGGTCTAGGGGCGTATCGAAAAATTTGGAAAAAAAGCTTTTATGAAAATATTGTAACCACTCAAATTCAAATTGCAACTACATATTATTAAATGGCCAAAAAAAGGTATGAAGCATAAATTTTGCAGTTTGGAGTGGTGTCTATAATCTATGCGATGCTGAAATCATACACATATAAAATAAATCGATTATAAATATAAATAATTCAAATCGAAGCGTTCTACTAAAACCAAAATCGAAAGAAGCGCCTTCATACACACAATGGAAAATCTGGTCGAGTCGTCACCTCACAGGTGGGAGTTCGATTGTATTTCAAGCGGAATTAAAGGGGTAGCTGTTTGTGATACAACTTAAAATTTTACAGAAACAGCTTTTAGCTTAGACATGAAAGTTTATTTTGTTCCTGTCCAAAAACTTATTCGAATTATTTCAGGATAAATTTCCATGTCTTCGATACAACTAACATCGATGGAATATTCATGATTTGTCCCGATATCGAGTGTATTATAAATATGTTTTTTGCGACTTTTCAAGCACACAGTTCAAGCCGCATCAAACTGCTACTCATTATCAGAACAGATCATGTAAAATACAAAATTTAGCAATCCCATTTACAAACAACGACTTTGTGTAAATAATTTGCCATCGTTATTCGTAAGTATTGGGTAGCGAAGCGAACGCCGAGTGTTAGTGTGGCGAGCGAGCGAGAGGGAGCTATGTCCCGCGTAGCGCGTGCGACAGAGACACACTCACCTCGCGACGTCTTGCAGGAGCCGCGGCGGCCCAGCGGCCCGCTCGACGCGCTGCCCGGGGACATGCCGCCGCGCTCCTCCACCGGGGACTCTGGAAACCGAACCAATCACATTTAATTACAAGTTACATTTAAAAAATAGTGTTCGTAGTAGTGCCTTGTAAGTGAGAAATTATATAAAAGCTTACATTAATAAATCATGCTTCAAAAATTAAAGTAAAGCTCAGTAATAAAGTAAAAGCGTTAAGCGCTCCAAATCGCTTGTTAGAATAACCGAGTATATAGCAACTATTCGATCTATCGAAACCCCATTTAATAGTTTGAATCGATACCGCAAAATATTTCTTTAGCGTCCAACAAGAAGGAGTTCTGTACTGTACATCATGTAAATCTACTATGTTATAATATTGCGCGTAAAAAGGGATTGTACTTTTTAGCCAATATTTTTCTTCTCTTTCTCGTACTGTCATCTGACTCAAACTAACACGTCACAACATGTCTGCACACGGATTGTGTCTGGACAGAGTTAACCCAATCATCACAGCAAGAAAATACTACTTCTGTTCCCTGTTGAGTTGCAAGGCAATATAATTGCCGGGGAGCTATGTGTCACTCCCTTTCTCTGGCTATCTTTACTAATATCACGCTGCGCACACGACTAATACATTTCCACTGTGAAAAACCTCAACCGATCTAGAAGAAATTTGGTATGAAGATAGTTTGAAACTTAAGGAAAGATACAAGATAGTTTTTTCGGATGGGGGTAAATACTAGTTAACGTATATGTTCGGTTATCCCAGCGTGGCGTGGTCCTTACCCCGGTAGAGGCCGGCGCGCTCGGCGAGGCTGTCCTGCGAGCCGCGGTAGTAGTCGCGCCGCATGCTGCCGCCCGCTACACACAACACAACGTCAAGCCGACCGGGCCAGCTGCGCTATGCTGCTTGTTAGCCATGGGACTTATGGTTCTTTGATGTAGTCTCAATGTCTCGAATTTGTAAAGAGCGTGTCTACGACTGGTGTTAGAATTACTTATGACCTTTTTGATTTGTTACTTGTTTTACTATCAAAAAGTATAGGTATGTTTGGGGGTAAAGCTCATAAATAAGCTTTTTTTGTAGCTTGATTTACCGTCAAATGTTAAAATTTTGAGTGGTGATTACTTACACCCTATTGATATGTGACGACAATATTATTTGGGCTGTGAGAGAGTATAAGAGCCCTTTTTTCGGATGGGAAATCATATAATGACCCCTCCCGCCGTGGGCAGGGCGGAAGGGAGTGTCAGACTCTTACCGACTAAAACCCATCCATATTCCTGCCTCAGCCCTTAGTATTCCGGGGGCGCGGTATCTCTTTCGAACGTCCCGCAGCCCCGGCGAGGAAAGGAGCCCTAAGCTTTTAATAGTTATGGCCTTATGGATATGCTCCGATTGTTATTATTATGATTATATAAAGGTAAGTGTTAAAGCTTTTCATCACCAGCAGTTAGTTTGCCTACTTCTGTAATATCGCTTTGACCATTAATCTATGATTTCTTTAAATCGATATTAGAAAAAAATATATAGAAAAGTAGAACTATATTTTAGAAATAATGAACAAGTCTAGCGAAAACGCCTTCAACATTCTAATTACTCGTTAATGTTACGGGAAAATTATAAAATAGTTTTTTTTTCTTTCCATCACTTAGTGAGACTACATCAAATACTGCTAAAATGACTCTCACACAATATTTACATGGCATACACTTACAGCATAACACATCTGTTTGAGAACATAAAATTGGCAGCATGCCGGTTGGCAAATTAATATCGGGAAAAAGGTACAACAAGCTGACATTTAGTGCGGCTTCAAAAAGTTATGAGGGAATTAGCAAAAGGAAAAAAATGTGTTCAGTTCAGTATTTCTGTGATTGGTAATCGGTATTTTTAAAAGAATTATATTATTTAAATTATAATTTTTTTTTAGGGTATTAAATTAACGAAAATTGTTTCACTGTAAATATGAACAACATCAACATCACTGTCCATTAGGAAAGCTATAATACTGTATCAATTGTACATCCATATTTTGCACGTAATAATTAAATTCCATGCAACAAGGGACGAGTTTGTTGTCATCATTATCACTGAGTGAAGCTGAGAGAATAAGGATGAAAAAAACTCAATTCCGACCCGGGAATCGAACCCGGAATTCCATCAATCTTGATGTAATCGAATAATGCTATATAAATATATAAGTCGTGTATCTAGGAAACGGCTCTAATGATTTGGATGAAGTTTTGTATTTTTAAAGAGTTTTAGTTTTTAAGTTTATTTAGATAGACTTTCCTGGCAAAACGACACGGTCGCTCAGGTACTGTAAATAATGTGCAGTGTAAAATGTAACACCAAAAAATAAAACAACATTGCGTGTCGGCTGTAATAGCTGTGTCGGCGGTGCGAGCAGGCGCGGGCGGTACCTGTGAGGTTGGTGACGGAGGGCTGCTTGCTGGGCAGCATGGCCTCGGCGGCGTGCAGGGCGGAGCTGTCCACGTGGATGGTCTTGGGCCGCGCGCGCCCCCCCGCCGCCTTGCTGCGCAGCCGCGCCGCCCCGCCCGTCGGCGTCGGCGCCGGGGTCACCGTGCCGCCGCGGTTCAGGCTCTCTAGGAACTCCGTCTTGTCTAGGTGTTTGCCCTGGAAATGGTGGATACGACTTTAAAATTTATAATCAACTAGCTGTTTCCCGCGGTTTCACCCGCATCCCGAAGGAGCTACTTCACGCACCCTGGTAGAAAGTAGTCTATGTTGTTCCTCAGGGTCTATTCTATCTTTGTACCAAATTTCATCAAAATCGGCTCACTGGTTTAGGCGTGAAAGCGTAACAGACAGACAGACAGACAGAGTTACTTTCGCATTTATAATATTAGTAAGGATTATAATAGTTTATTTTCAACCTGCAAGTTTTTTCGTTCACAGAAAGTACAGTCACACCAAAAAACTACATTATTGATGAAAAAATATATGACAGAACTGGGTACGTCGAGATGAGTATAAAAATGTGAACCAAATACAAAGTATTTTCTATATTATACATTTTACAATGTAGGTTAATTTTTGGCCACATCTACACATTCGTACAATTAGCAAAACAAGCCAGTGAGGTAACTCGCCTCTGTCGTCATTGTGGGCTAAAATCAAAGAGACAAGCAGTTACAACGAACATGTGGATACGTATACGGTCACTCCTTTAGGTTTAAAACCCACGCAAACGTTTAGTTTAACGTTTCGTCGGGAGGGGAGAATAATTGCTGTAAATTTTAAATGAAAATACACCGTTCATAAGCTACCTCTCTCTCGGCCTCCTCGATGGCCTTCTTGAGCTTGTACTGGTGCAGGATGAGCTCGCGGCGGCGCGCCTGCTCGTGCTTGCGCGCCTGCTTGAGCTCCTGCGCCGCGTCCTCGCGCGCCCGCCGCGCCGCCGCCGCCGCGTCCGCGCGCGCGCGAGCCTCGTCCGCGCGCTGCCGCCGCTGCAGCGACAGCAGCATGATGCGCTCCTTCTTGCGCTCCATCTCCTCCGCTGAGTTCTGGGGGGTGGAGATGTTGGTCGTATCACTTTTAGCTATCTAGACGCCTGTGGTCGTTACTGTCCACGAACGTGTTAACATTTAATTTGAAACATAAATTGTTTGGACTTTATTTTATCGATGCGTATAGACGTATTTGTACGCTCGGCAACGTTTATACAGAATTAATAATTTTATACAATTTTCTTTGATTCCTAACTCGGAAAATTTGAACAAGTTTTATAATTTCCCCGTGTACAAATAATAAGAATAAAACTCACCGGGTCAGGATTCAACTCGCCGATGAGCAAGGCGGCGGGCTCCGCGTTGTTGGCACGCTGTGGTCGGTCTCTAGGTGGCGTTTCTCTGCGCTCCGAAGAAACGTCATTAGATCGTATCGCCTGGTCCAGCGCCGCGCTCCTGTGCACCACGAACTCGTCCTCGCGCGCCGGCTGCCCGAGCCGCTCGCTCCACGTGTTCTCTGGACTTCGTTCCGGACTAATCTCAGTCGACCGTTCCTTCTTCGGCGAGCCCCGTTTCGCCCGCAAAGGAGGCTTCGGCCGCTTCGGCTGGTCGTTATCGAACGAAATGTAGAACCCTTTCTCGTTCTGTTCGCTGACGTCTTCCTGCTCGAGCTGCTGGAATGAATTCCTGCTGAGGGACGGCCTCGTCGGGGAGGGGATGCGGTAGGTCCGCGTGCCCGACGATATGTTCAGTCTATTGATTCCCTGCCGGAGGGCGTCGTCCTCTGCGTTGCCGATGAAGGAGATGTTTTGCGGCTCCATGTCGTCCGGCGGCTGCGCCTGCGCCGGCGCGGGCGGGGCCTGCAGCTGCTGCAGGCTGACGGGCTCGGGCCTCCGCGCGGGCTCGGGCAGGGAGCCCTGCCGCTGCGGAGTCCTGGCGCGCCGCTGCGGGCTGCCTCCCAGCGGCGGCGACTGGGACACGTACTGGTTGGAGTTTATCACAGTATAGCTTAAATGGTTTTGCGGTTCTCGAATGTTCTCGGTGCCGTTCTGGTACCGGTCGTTATTGTAATGCACTTGGAAGGGTTGCGGTTGCTGGTTGGTCCGGTCGTGCAGCACGAAGCCCTGCGGTTGCCAGTTCCGTTCGGGTGGCGGTTGCGGCGACGGGGACTTCCACGTTCGCTGAGCAGGCTCTGGCGTCGTCGGACCGAACTGTTGATGTTGTTGGTGATTTTGCTGATGTTGCTGATGCAGCTGGAAGTATATAACCGAATAGTTAGACAATAACATGTAATGTTAACATTTTCATATGCAACCCACACCTTGGTGCATTGTGACGATTTGCTGTAAGCTTGCAACCTGACTCTTTAACTCAGTAATTTACACGAGAAAACCTATGTATCTACAATTTAATCACTAGTATTTTCTTTTCGCCAATGGTAACTTACAATTTGAGAAAAAATACACTATACAGCTGTAACTGGAACTTTTAAAGAAACTGTCTAAGTTTAAAATAATTTTTCATCTCCTTTTAAAATATTTTAAGTTCAAATCTCGTTGAATACTATCACTATCTACTTAGAACAGTGTGGACGTGCAACCGACCTGCCAGCCCCGCAACTCATTGTCCTGCTGCTGCTGCGCGTGCTGGGCCCACGTGCGGCGCGGCGGCGGCGCGGCATCGTGCAGGTAGAACTGCTGCCGCCCGTAATCCTCTATGTCCCTATACTGATTGTACTGCTGGTAGGGCTGCTGTTGCTGGTCGTAGTTATAGAACTGTTGTTGTTGTTGTTGTTGTTGTTGGTGTTGCTGTTGGACTTGCTGCAGTTGTTGGTGTTGGAATTCGCGCGGTATGTGCGGCGTGGAGCCGAAGCTGGCGAGCCCAGGCCGGGACACATTGTGCTGTGAGCTGAATTGGCTGTGCTGCAATGTTAGGCGCGAGTCAGCGATGTGTTGGCTTGAGGTATGGTTCGCAATTCTCAGTAATCTTAAACTGTATGTTTATCAATGTATGAGCGGTTGTCGATTCAATGAAATCGAGAAGGATGATGACCAGTCAATTAATTGTATTTGTTTTTTCATAATTTTGAGCAAACAACTGGTGTTAACTTTTGCAATTTAATTGCTATAGAGAATTGTGAAACGTAACCTCAATAGTATGTATAATGCTTGTGAGTGTGTGATTACATATAGTGGGATGAAGCGCTGAAACTTTGTCAATTAATTACAAATTAAAACTCGGTTTATTCCACGCAGTTATTTATGTTAGCTGTGCTGTTCTTTTGTGTATTCATTTAATATGAAGATTTTATAGTTTTATTATTTCAAACACGAGTCAAATATGGTGTTTGGCTAAGATTATTGTTCGATATAATACTATAACAAGATACACACGAAGCTGAGTGAATGAAAATAGAAGTTCGTCGCAAGAAGATTAACAATATTATTGAAAGATAAATTAAAGTTAAATTTCTTTAATTTTTCTTTAATAAAACAAATTTATAATAAAAATCAAATTGTGTTCAAGCAGATTATTAAAAATCTTCTATTTTACGTCAAACTTCACATTTCAAACACAAAACACACTCGAAAAAGGCGCAATACCATAACATCTGTACAATGTACTTACCAATTGTGGAATGTTGGGTTGATATTGTTGCTGATAAGGCGACTGCGGTGGTTGTTGCTGCGGCTGCAACTGTTGCTGTAACTGTGGCTGCAACTGTTGCTGTAGCTGTTGCTGTAACTGCTGCTGCAACTGTTGCTGTAACTGCGGTTGCTGGAACAGCTGCTTAGCCTGCTGCTGCTGTTGCTGTTGGTGGTGCTGTTGCTGTTGTTGTTGCTGTAACTGCGTCTGCTGGCTGGCGAGCCGCGCGATGTCGCTCTGTATGTCCTGCAGGCTGGAGTTCATTCTGTAAGTGACGTGCAGTCACATGGTATTGGATTTTAAGCCAATATTGGTGATTATGATTGTGGGATTATTTTTGGTTACATGAACAAAATTATTGGAGTAATTTTAGTGAAGGAAGCTAGAAGCATTATTTTTCCCTGTAAATCCTAATAACATTCTTTCCTTGCCTATGTTTATCGGTAACAACACGGACTACCTTATGAGAAAAACTGGAATGGACGAAATAAAATTATTAAAAAAAAATGTATGGCATTGTAGCTTAGAGTATCAACTACTTACTTAGCAATAGATTGCTGGTACTGCTCTAAGACCGCTGTGTCCACTGAATCTCGCTGACTCGGTGGCTCCACGACCATTTCCTATACACGAAAAACTTTTATCAATACAAATAAAGTGCTTTTTCATCGTTTGAAATTTTATTCATTTAATTAAGCTGCGAATAAGGTTGCATATGATTTTATTATTTAATATAATTATAGCTACGCAATATGGCTACAACCATTTTTTGTAGCTTCTCCAAAAAGTACGATATTATTTAAGCATTTATAATCATAACTTTATTGTAATGTAATAATTTCTCGTCCAATTTGCATGCCATTAAATCACAAACTCATGCCAATTAATTAAATTCATTCGTGAATTATTATTGATGTTATCCCTTTACCACTTAAATTAAAATATTAAATCTAATTCATTTATAAACTGATGCAGCGAGATCGAAAGTAATCCTTTATTGTAAGAAATTTACTTCTTATTTATGACTTCAACAATTTTTATAAATCATTTTACCTTTATTTATAAAAAAGAAAATTCCCAAGTGTAATTATTATAAACATAAAACAATCACACATAATATAAACACAACGTTACTTAGAACACAAATCTATATACTCCCCGTAAACCCAAGAGACACAAACAGAAGCTTAATGCAACAGTCGATTTATTGCGAGTTTCACAAGTAAACATTGTCGACACGTAGATTATAACTAGACTGAATTAAGAGGCCTACAAGAGCTAAGTGACCTTGAATATCGCACGCACACATTTACACAATCGACATGAACGCCATCTGACGACGACGCCCGTGGCACAAACGATTTAGCGAGGTTACGCCTGAGTGTTTATTTATCTAATAGATGGCGCGCGTAAGTAAGACAGATCTTACAAAAAATAGATAGAACAATTATTTTTTTTTGTATTTTTTTAAACCATTTTAACGTTTCTTAAAACAATAAGAATGTGGTGGATTTTGAAATAAAACTGATGATATTTAACTAAAACATTTTTATTTAAAGTTACAGAATTATTTTAATTAACCTTTTTTCTAGTTTCATCCCAATGTATGAGAATAAATGAAGTAGTGCATGAAACTACTACTTTGCTATTGTCTATCCTAAAATCTACTAAAATCTAAGTAACGCGTAGAGGTTGGCATTTGTTGTGAATAATTATCGTCGTTATTTATACGATCTTCTTTGTCGTTATCTCCTTCTTTGTTTTCGCTTTTATCTTTATTTTCATTATCGTTTGTGTATTCGTTTTCGCTTATGTCTTTGTTTTCAATGTTGTCTTTGTCTCTATTCTCATCTTTATTCTTTATGTATGGCTCACGAATTTTCATGTTTCTTGACATTCTGGGGTCAAGTATCTCAGGCAATATACAGTCTATATAAAATTTTGTTAATTTTTCTTTCATTTCTTTTTTCCAAAACGTGTCATCTCTTTTGATTATTTCAGTCTTGAGTTTTACTTTTTCGTTCTCCCACACGGCAAAAAGGCAATAATTTCTTTGAGTCACGTGAAGCTGTCCTTGTGCTTGGTAATACCAAGCATGTTTTTGGTTAAGGACTAGCTCACCTGTTTTCGTAATTTTCCAAAAGTTAACCTTTTTCTTTTCAATGGCTGCTGCAAGGCCCATTTTATTCGCTGTCAAAGGACACTTCACTTCAACCACAGCATCTTCCCCAATTAATCCATCAGGCGTTGCACCCAAGAAACATAATTCCTGGTCTATAAATAGACCACAGGGTTTAATAGTAATGTGTTCTTGTACAGCCAATTGTGCAAGGGCGGTTTTTTCATTTTGTTGGCCATGGCTTATAGATTCTACGTGATCTATTTTATTTTTGTAAAGTATATCCTTTACTAAATTAGCACATGGTGTAGTATTACGCCTTTTTATAACCCTACCGAAATTGGATGCAGTCAATAAAGATCTTCTCATCTCAAGCCATTCTCCATTAGCACTCTGTAAAATAGTTTTTCGTTCAATTGTTGCTCTCTGCTCATCCGTCTTTTTTATTTTTTTCATAAAATCATTTTTCATTTTATCCAGTATTTCTACCGGCATATCAGGCTTTTCACATGACTGGCCATACTCTTTATCACTTTGATTTTTACTGAAAACAATCCGTCTCTTTTTTTTTGTATACCTTTTGCTAAGGACTTTTTGTTTATTTTTTCTTTCTTCCCATAGCTTTAGTTTACCTCTGGGGCTTTTAGCGGTTATTTTCTTATACAGCTTTGACAGAGCATTTTCTTCATTAAATGACACTGCTGAAGCAATACATCGCGTCTCATATGAATTTTTGAGGGAAAAGTTAACTCTCTTCCCTCCTACATATTTTGCAATGATGCTGTGATAGCGTTCCACCACGTTGCTGTCCACGTCATGAATTAAACTTCGAGCATGGCCGGCAATAGTTTGAATTATAATACAGATTCTCTGCCACAAAGAACATAGCTCGAAATCCTTTGGAATATCATTTCCCTCCAGAATTCCCATTTTATTACAGAAATGTGTTTTGCATTCAAGATGATTGCCAAAAGCATGGTGATGTGCTTGCAAAATGTCATCAAATAAATATTGCTCTTCTGGACAGGGATCATTTTTATTCTTTTTAATTGATTTTTTTATGCAAGATCTCATAGCCATAATTCGTGACGTTGTTAACAGTTTTCTGTGACTTTTTAAATATTTGGTTTCATTTTGAAGTAATTGCATCTTATTACAGAAATTCCTCAGTAAATGATTCCTGCATTCTACCTTCTCAACTGTAATATCTTGATATGGTCTTGCCTGCAAAATTTTTGAATAAGTGCTTGAGTCACCGTCAGATATCAGTCGTCCATATATCAGACCATGGGTAGCCAAAGATTGTTTAAAACCTTCCACTATAATTTCGCTTTCCATTCCTGTGGATGGACCGGAATAGTTTTTTGAGCAGAAATGTTCAGATACTGTTGTTTTCTTTTTTTCTGCACGATCACAATGGTAGCAGTATTTGTTTCGCACTCCCAAATACAAAATTTTGCCTGTTTTTCTACCTATTATTGCGGCAGCACCGGATAAAGCCGAATAGTTTTTTTTGTACGACCTTTTACCGTACACACCATCTGCTATTACATCTATGACTGGCGTGCCATCGTTTGCTACTCTGCCTTCTGCGGTAGCCATGTTCTTTTCTTCTTCGGCTGCTTGGTCCATGGACTGCTGTGCAAGTTGTTGCCAGTTTTCAGACAGCAATTTGTCGTTGATTTGGTACGTCTTTTGTGACATGATTGGTAAATTCATAGCAGATGAAAATTCTTGTAGCTGAGAATGACCACACCCAATTGAAATTGTACCAGCAACAGCACACGTATTAATTGGCAAAAAATTATCACCTTCGCTATCTATTACAAATTGTAGTTTGCACATTTTGCACAAAAAAGTAAATTTGGAAGATAAGCCGTTAAGTTTTTCGCTAACTAATTCAATACAATACAGTCCGCAGTCTAATGGTCCGTGATTTGAGATCTCATGTAGCTTTTTTAAAAAATAGGAAACGTTAATAATTCTTCGTCCAATTTCAATATTCTTTTCAGGGATATTATTTTCCAGCTGAAAAATAAATGAAACAAAATATAATTTCTTAAATATTGAAATATACCTAAAATAATTCTAAGTAACGAGGTGATTACGGAAAAACTTACTTCTTTATTGTAATTTAACCCATCTGTTTCTTGACTATTTTCAGGCTGGACATCAAATTGACTCACAGGATCACTAGTCACCTAAAATTCCATGATTCAATTATTATTTAAAATCAATTCTAAGCATGTTAGTGGCAAGATGTTATCCTTAACTGTGCGGCTGATGTTATGAATATTACCTTTGTGCTAAAGGCTTCTTCTTGTACATGCTTAGACGGATCGAAATCCTTTTGCGGTACCACTGATTCCAATCTAAAAAATAATTGGATGTGACAGTTGGACAAATAGATACACGAGTAATTCTTTTAGGATCCTTTAGTGCGTGACTAAAAGCGTGTTTTTTATTTGTAATATTATAGGAACTGCGTTATATTCATACATGATAATCGATACGGGCTTCCAAGCAAATATACAAATATAAAAATTCTAAAAGTGTATGTATGTTTATTTACCGAACTAAAAAAAATATAGGCTCCGGATTTTGTACCTTCTAATATAAATATATGATTGATAAATTTTCAGCTAGTCTAATTATTTGACGTCGATTTAATTATTTTTAATATCTTTAATACCAACAATTAGGCACGGAACCCGAAATAGAAGATTTAAATTATGTAAAAATGTCCATTCTAGATATCCTAGTTCTATGGTTCACAAGATATGTACATATTTCGTTATTTTTCTGATTAACTTTGAAGGATTGTAAAAGGTACGAGGAAAGTATTAGGTACCCAACATTCATACATAATTCCAATTAATTATTTAAAAAAAAACTCTTACGCAATAAATTCCGTGTTGACATTTTCGACTTTATTTCTGCAAAAAACAATTAAAGTATTTTTAAATTTATTGTAAAAGTAATATACATATTATATTATACCCAGCAGCTACTCAGCTTATCTACTCGTACGCCAGTAGCTCGGCTCGCCTTTGCGGTCTACACGACACCTAGTAGCTGCTGTCTAGTCTTGCGACTTGCCGCGATGTCAAGTGAACGTGTTTTAATAAAAAAACGGTGATACGCTACGACCGTCCCGCTCGCACTGGCGAGCTACTGCCGAACGCTTCTAAACGATGCGAATGCGAGCGACGGCCGAGCTGCTGTCTTGTGCGAGTTGCTGGCGAGCGAGCAGGCGAGTGAAAACAAAAAATGTTGAAGTAACTCGGATACGAGCTACTGTACTCGTAAGTGATGTCCAAACAGTGCGAGTTACTACAGTGCAGCCACTCGGCAGGCTGACTCGTACGCTAGCTCGCACTGTGTAAACTAAGCATAAGACGTTTCTAAAATTCGTGTCTTTTGGATTAAGGAATTTTGTGATAACAAATAATAATAGTAATAAAATGCTCTTACCTTTTAATAACGTTCATATGTTCAGCGTTAGATTTGTATGAACGTTTCTTAGACCTGGTTACGGGTTTCACTTTATTTCCCATCCTTACCTACCTACTTATTAATAAGATAAATATTCAATAACTATACAATATTATACAATTTTAAGAAATAAGGAAATAATATGAAAGCAGAAGCAAAAAGAAAGACGATAATATGAAAAAAATAATTTACTAATGAAACTGTAATACAAAAACGAAACGATATATATGCAGGAATAATGCGACAAAGAGAGCGACACGTCCGTATAGCATCAGGCCTCGGCCGACACTGTCGGTGCACAGGCGTTAACGCACACATGCGTGCGTTTTACGTTTGAAAATAAGAATATGCGATTTAACAAAAAACTATTGATTGGACTAAAAAAAAAATACACTATTACGCTAGTATTTTGCTTGTAGAATAATCTGTCAAAAAATCTGAATGATTGCACGTATATTAGTATGGTTTTTATTCGTTGAAAGTTTTTTTTAGAGGTATCTTTGTGATTTTTTTCCATCTTATCAAATTAATTATATTATGTTTTCAGCACACTATCTAACTAGCATATATCCTAAAGAATCACATATATTTTTCTGATTTTTTTTACTGCAGTGGATCATATACTTTTAGGTATTATAAAACCTGCGTTTAGCTCCTGTAGTCCTCTTAAATAGTCGTAGCTATGTAGCATGACGTGATTGGCACAAATGTCACTCGTCCATTTTATCGGATTAAATTGTTCTTTATTGCGTGAGTGACTGCATTTACCCAACGACTAAAAGCCAGTGACAACTTCAATCAAACAATAATAAATAAATTCGAACTTGTGGCTATGCGTCAATTGATAATGTTTAAGATCAGTGGCGGTCCGAGGGGATCATGACGTCTCCCAAAATCGTACACATATAATTGACAAACTCTTAATAATAAACAATTTATGAAAATATTTTATCCGTAATAGATCGTTTAATTTTGGATTTTGCTTGAAACCTTCGGCTTCGGCAAGTTTTAGTTGTTGATGACCCCTCCACGACCAATTTTGGTTGTTGATGCCCCTCCCCCCCCCCAATATTCGGCTACTACCGCGCCTGGTTAAGTTGCACTTTCTGCAGTCGGTCCGTGGATGGATGACCATCTATATAACACCGAAACTTTTCCGTGCCTCGGAAAGCTCTTTAAGCCGTTGATCCCGGCCTCAATTTGTACATATATCTTTGACAGTCGTTACGGGTAATCAGAAGCTAGTCAGACAACTGAATAGTTACCAAGGGGTATCGTACTACCCGGTAACTAGAGTTCTGATAGGCAGCTGCTTGCATTTAAAACACTGGTACTCAGTTGCAACTAGCTAGACTGGAAGTCGACCCCACTTTAGTTGGAAAAACTCTAGATATATGATAACTATATAATTTAGCCGTGTTGGAATTATATATCGACAATGTTTAACTTGCAAACTCGTGCACATCACATCAGTACAGTACATAAAGTACTATATATATCGGTATGGTTGCAGCACCGGTTACCTGTGCTGGCGGCGGGTCCTGCTTGGGCTCGTCGTCGGCCGGCGTGCGCGCGCCCTTGCCCTGCAACACGTGCGTGCACCCCACACCGTCACACATACGTACTGGCACCACCATGCTACTGCATGCTTGCGTATCGGTTGGGGTATATCGAGGATAGTGTGGACTATACATACGGATACTTTATGGGCGAATATTCAAACCTCACAAAGTTTTGATAAGAGCTTAATTTAGGCTGCGTACAGTACTTTTGAAATAGTTGAAATCGTCTAAAGATAGACTTTCGCTACTTCCTCATAGTAAAAATTATCGACGAAAGTGTTATCGCGCAAAATTATATTACACGTCTGCCCGCGAATTCATTTGCGTGGACTTAAAGAGTTGGATTAAAAGAGTTAAACTTAAAAGTATCTTGTTATAAACTATGTGTGTACCAAATTTTATCCAAATATTTTCAATATTTTTTGCGTGAAAGAGTGACAGACATACATTCATCCTGACTTTCAAATTTATAATATAAGTAAGATTTTCAAATCTTTTTGATTTAAATTCTCATTTTTTCAACATTTTTCTCAATGAGTGAATCTGCGTTGAGATGGCCAAAACTCGGATATTTTAAATACAACAAAATATTCTGGGTTTGAATATTCGCCCTTTAGACAGTTTTTATTATGTCCCAAACTTGAATTTGGATATGAAATTCATAGAAACTACAGTGAGTCAAATGTAATTTCTACAAATCTAAATATGATTTTAGAAGGGATATACACCAACCAACGGACACATGCTTACAAATAAGTGTAATGTATGGGTTTCACCTACAAATTAATGTGCTTATTCAAAACGTGAGTCAAATGTACCGTGAATTGGACTGGGTCGCTGACATGATTAATAGGAATTAATATTATATTACCTTTGAATAATTTCTGTAGTACTAAAATTTTATAATAGAAAAATATGATTGCGCAGCAAAATATTCATGATTTCGATATAATAATGATCTTAGAAAAAAGCTGCCTCTATATTTAAAGCATTTATTATCAAAATTACAAATTGATAATGCGATTATTAAATGAAATCAAATCAAATTTATACTCGATATTACTTTAATAAATTGAAAATTTAAATGGTTCAATGTTATGTATCGAATAAGCCGTGTAAGCGTGTACCGAACTAAAATCTGTACAAAATAACGATAAAGGATATATTGTAACGTAAGTGATAATTAAAAAAAGTATTAATCAAAAAGGTCTAAACTAAATGGAAAGGGCTCTTGAACCGGCCACTCACCAAGGAGGCCAACTGGTATTGCAATAATGTATCCTAATGAAATAGAAAGAAAAATATAATTTATATATCCGTCGGAAATATTAGAAAACAAATACAGAGAGGAACATAATGTTAGTCAACATTGTTGCTGTATCCGAACGCATTTTACAAAACACTTATAAAAGACACATTTTGTAATATACGTTCTAAAAGTGTGTGTAGTCTGTTAAACAGAAACATTTAAATAATAGTTAATCAATAACAAAAGTCTGGAGTTATCGGACTATATTATTCACTACTCTAATTAGTATGTTCTTTGGCTTATTAACAAGTTTAGTTAATATTAAACGTCGAGCTACGAATTTATTTTAAATTATTCTATCAAAGCAAATTACTTTCACGTCAAACTCAATCAGGTATTTGATTCTGTATTTTTATATTGATGAATTGTAAATGTAAAAAATAAATATAGTTTGTACTTGGCGTTTTAATGACATACTGGTATATACTAGCATTTGACGTCATATGTCATGACAAGTGAATTTCTTAACTTATTTGAGTTTACAAAAATTACAAACCCATTCATGATTTTTAATCGTCGTAATTTCTTAATTAATATTATTTATTCAAACTGCAACTATCAACAGAATCAAGTGCCCTGCTTCCTTCCAAGCCTATCCTTTTCAATTCTATCTACCATATTGGATCACTCACACATTCTAACTATGTATTAAAATTGTCAACTCAAATGTATAGGACGAATGGCGTACAGACAGACACAAAAATAACGCCAACCTCCCCCTTTTGCAACAGAACATCAGGAACATCGAATTTTCGACAGAGTATTACCGAAAGCTACTATTGGTGCACGTTGTATATCGTAAGTACAGCAAACTCGAACTGAATTTTGCAACGATAGAGTTAAATCTCCGCAAACATTTTAAATAATAATAGGAATTAAGCACAAAAATGTTTCTTGGATTTTTCAATTAGAAACAATACAAATATTAAATGCCCTAGCGATATAGCCGCACTATTCGCAAATATCAAAACCGGTCAACTCTGCCGAGAATCCGATGACGTCACCCCGCACCAATCACAGTAACACCCCACCCCCACTGCAGTACTCACCCTAGTAACAGCCTGTAGGAAGGCCTGCTGCCCCAGCTGCTGTCTCTGCCTGTTGACTGCCATCTCCATGCGTCTCTTCTCCTGCTCGATGCGTCGCCGTTTCTCTTCTAGCTTCAGTCTAATGTTGTTCAGTTGTGCGGCCATCTGACCCCCGCTCGGCGTTGTTGATTCGTCTGTGATGTCTTCGCCGTCTGAAAATAGCAGAGAGAATAGTAATTGAATGATTCTGAGGTATGGTGATGAAACTTCGCTTGTGTGTTTCAGTAGGCTGAATTATAAGGAGTTCTAGACAGTTCTATGGGTGTAACATCTTCTAGAATTTTCCGACCATTCCATTTATATATTGCGCCTCTAATGCCTAGCAGATTTATAGAACGTAACATGTTATTTTTGTGGTTGTGAAAGTCGTCGTCGGTTGAATGTGAAGGCTACTAACTGGGTTGATGTTCCTGCTGCATGAACTGCTGCTGCCACGTGGTGGTGTTGCCGGGCGGCGTGGCGAACGTGGTGCTCTTCCGCCGCTCCGGCTCCTGCGCGAACTGCTGAACACCTGCACATCAACCGACAACCCTCACTCTACGCACTGCCCCAGCCTGTACCACCTCTACTACTAAATACTGGTCACAAATTTTGAATTTGGAATATGGGAATATGTGGTCTTTTAACGACAGACTGTAGACTAAATAAGTGCAGTATTTATTGTTAGATACCGAATACAGTGTGCCGTTAAACTCAAGCGCAATCACAGGCGAACATTCAAAGCGGTTATAATGGCCGAAGTTTCAATTGTGTGCCGCGGAAGCGAAGTCACAGGCTAAGGAATGGGAGAACAGAGTTGTTGGCATACTGCGCGTGCGCGAAGCAATTTCTAGTACTATTACGCTGAAACAAGAATGTTCTCCCATAAGTTTTGCGCGTCGCAAACAAACCTGTCTGGTCACCGTTACTCCTGATCTTATTGAGGTCGGCGAAGCTGGTTTTGGTCGCGTCGCCGTCCGTCGAGTCGCGGTCGTTTAGGAAGAACCCGCCATCGCCGCCGCCCTTACACTGAAACCCGAAGCTCTCCTGCCTTTCTCTTAACGTTATGGTATCACTGCTTAATTGCCGTCGTATCGGGAAGTATGGTTGTTCGTTATCTGTGTTCTGTGGCTGTGAGTTTTGTCGTTCGACTTTTTGTCGGTCTTCCGTTTGAGACCCGTTTTGGAAGTCGCCGTGGAAGAACTGTATTGAGCCTCGAATGTCTTGTCGGGAAGAGCGGAGAGGCGGGTTGTAGTCGAGGGGACCTGTGTGAGTACAGTAGTGTGTGAGAACATTGAATATTGTGCTAAGTTTTATATACAGTGGGAAGTAATGAAGGGTGGGGCGTTTTGTCGGATGTCTTTTGTATATTTAGACATTTAACTTCTGATTTCTATTTTGATTAAAACAAATGTCATTTGATTATTGTCATCAAGTTTTTTTTTATTCATGTCATCTATTTGACGAAAGACTCGAATCACCGATAACAAGTAAGACTTCACTGGAATGATAGCGTAGTAGTTGTCTAGTGGGCAAAATTCGACCGTAATTTGAAGAAAAAATATTTTTTTTGCCGTTAACAATCCTCCATCTCATATCAACAAAAATCACACTTATTTTTGCATCTTCGTATAAAACTCGAATTCTTTGATGGCCTTATAATCATTTTTCACTCACCACTCGGCGCGGATATCTTCCTAACATTAGCGACGGTGGCCAGCTCCTTCTCCGGGTTCCTGCCGGCGAAGTGCAGCCGGTCCTGGCTGCCGCCGAAGTTCTCGACGGTGAGCTGCGAGTCGTCCGTGATGGACGAGCGACGCGAGCGACGGCCCGCGAACGACGCGTCGCGCGACTCCGCCCAGTTGGACGGCCGACCCGCCGCCGTCATGTTCATTTCTAACGCTGTGGTAAGAGATAGTGTAATCATTATTTTGGGATTTACTGTACTATAGACAAAGTGTGTAGTTGGATCAGTGGCCTTGCAATTTGAGCTTTTATGTATACTTATTAGTAATAGTAGTAGTGAGAGAAAAAGAATAATGTTAAGTTTAAGACAGCTTGTTTAGCGATAGCCAACATAATCGGAAGTATATTTTTACAGTTTTTAAAAAAGAGTTAAAGGTTTTTTCCAAAAAATAAACTTAAGAAAATACCTATATCAAGGTATATATTATGCAAAAGTCAAAGCCAGCAGCATTCTGTATGACGTATAGTTTCATGAGTTATATTTCGTCCAAACCAATCTAGACCTTATCACCAAGAAGATAAGATTGAAATCTAATCAACAGCAACTATGGGACAAAAAACACAAAAAGTATAACAGACAAGTACCATTATCATCATCCCTCCGCACCATGGCGGCGAGTGTGGCGACGTGCTTGGGCCGGTGCACCACGAAGTCGTCCCGCGCCGGGCTGGCGGAGCGCCGCTCCGGCGTGGAGCTGGCCGACCGCGCCGCCCGCCCGCGCCCCAGCGACGACGGTGACCGCGGCACTGGGGACACCGGACACCATTGTACTCCATTGTGTATATACTGTGCTGTCAACAATTTCGTCGCTGCAGGTGACGTAGAGGATATTGCTCGCTCATTCCCACATTTAAAGTCTCCCGGTTTTGCTTATTGATGTCTAAAGACAATGTTGTAACGTTATCGATTATTTTTTTCGTTTTTGAATTTAGTTTGATAATTTAAAAGGAATAAAATAAAAACAATATAGTGACTACAATTCTGTTTGTTATGATTAGTGTAAAATACTAATAATGTAATTATATTTGTTTCCGAAAATATCGATTGTTCTTACTTGCACATCACTATGTTAATGAATTTTGACCCTGCCTGCAGCGACAAATTGTTTATCGTATATAACGATCAGACTCAAAAATAAACCTTTAAATGGCCTCACAACAAAATATTTTAGATACCATTCAAAAGGCCGATTTTCAAAGCAAATCGTTAAAAAAACAAAACACAGCCAGCATTCAAGAAACAAACACATCTAAGAACACAGCACTAGAAATCATAAAAACATTAACTTACTCGTTCAAATATCTATGCTAAAAAACTTACCTAGAATATTTTAAGCACTATTAACTAAGCTAGTCAGTCGATAGCATTAAGCTGATCAAGTCTTACCATTACAAGTAAAAAAAAAACTAGCTTTATCGACTATTAAATGTAATTTCTAAATGTGAAAACTACCAATCCTACCTTTAATAAAGCAGGATTCTATTGTCGATAAATTTTATAAAACTTAATAGCCTACATCTACAGTGCTGGCAACACTACGTCATAGCTGGGAGCCGTGAGGACATAACGTCATTGACTCCGAAGTGCCTCAGAAAGCATTAGATTCCCATGCAAAGCGCTAGTTCCGAAGCCCATCAAACCATAAAGTGTTATATTCCAGTTAATATAAAGCTCAATATCGTGAACGTGAAATAAATATAACTTACACTTAGAGGCACACCCTATAACATAAACACATTCCAATGTAATACATTTATCATGACATTTGTATAACACTCACACACACACGCAAACAAAAGAAAAACAAACGAAACACATTTGACGCCATGTTTTTTTTTTTCATGGGGAAGGCGAGTGCAATCTAAGATTTCTAGATAGATAACTGTGAGAAGAGTATTGTTTTAAAACAGCTAATAGAAATAAATGTAAATATTTACATAAGAAAACACTAACGACACTTTTGTATAATTTTTCAACTTGCGAAATGCATGTAAGTTAGCTGTACTTAAACTTAATTATCGGTGTCCGGGATTTTTTTTATTTCCCCAAAAATAATCTCTTATTAAATGATCATTAATATATATTTAAAAACGGAACAGAAATTTTTGAACGAGCCTTCGAACGAAATCTCGTGACAGCTAAAGGTATCGAGTGTCGACAAGTCCCGCCTTCCCCTAGGTAAGAAGCAGTCCGGGCGTGCGTGTACCTGCGAAGGGCGGCAGTGCGGCGTCGTCGTGGCCGGCGCGCAGCTGCGGGATGGGCACGGGCGCGGGCGGCGGCAGGCTGCGCCGGTGCCGCACGCCGTGCGAGTTGCCGCCACCGCCCGCTGCGGACACCACACCTCAGCACTCGCCCGCGTCACCCTGTCCGCGCGCTACCGACCTACCCGCCCGCACGTCTCGTCCGACCACGGTATACTCAAATGCATTCGATATAATAACCCTGTGCGACGCGGTACAATAATGCGGATCCAAGCGATATCGATATCGATGCAAAAGCGAGACAGGGTGACAAACATTAGGAACTGTATTTCATTCAGCGAAGCGTTCATTCGTTTTTATTGTAATTCAAACTTACCTCACACACACATCGCAATGTTATAATTAAAAAAGTGTATTTTACACGCAATTTTAATAAATATTAAAAAATAGTCAAATAAACGTATCGATAATTTGGTCACTGTAATATAACCCCGAACGTGCCTAAAAATTTAGTATTGCCAATAAATATAAAATTAAAGCATTATTCAACCATTTCCGTGGAGATATATTTTATATTTCTAAAATTAGTAGGCAAGAATCTTTGATATTATGACCACATACTCCCATTACTATAGCATGCAATACGGAGGGAATTATTTGGATCAACGGGGTTGGGTTGTTTGTCTTGTAACTCACCACTTCCGGGGTATTTAACGGATTTAACAGGATGAACTTCTAGCATATTGAAGAGATCGGCGAGCATTGCTACTAAATTTTGACGCATGGACCTGAAAATTAATAATAACAAAATTCATCAACAACCACTACTAACCTTCTTAAATAACACCCGTCAAAAAGTCACCATTATCACATAAAAAAAAACATTAATAACAATACAACAGACACATAACCCACCGACAAACATCAAATCAAAGGCATATTACGAACCCTCGCATGTAGGTAACATCTTCAGGCATCATATGGAACACGTTGTGTGGCAGCGCTGTCCGGCAGAAGTCGTGGACGAGCATGAGGTTGTGGAGGCAGTCTTGTATGGAGGCCATGCGTCCGACGCGCACGGCCGTCCGGGGCAGCGCGTCCGGACAGTAGAATGAGATCAACGCCGCTAGCGCAGTGCCGTCGCAAATTTCTTGGAGACTTTTCAACATCGGTACGTGCGATGATGTGTCCTCCTGGAATGCCGAATGTTTTTATGCAGTCATTTACACGAAAAATAAGTGGATGGTCTGGAATATATAGGAATCTTATGATGACAGATTTTGTCTATTTGAATGCACTTATGAACTTTTGGAGGTGTGCTGGATTTTATGCTTATCCATAAAATTTTCAAGCACCCTTCCTGTTTTGGAGACGTATATAAAACAAGGACTCCCAATCCCAAATCCTCAATAAAGCTGTTAATGAACTGTGATGAAATGATTTTTCTTTGTGTGTTTCAATGCTAACTTTCTTCCCAAACCACTTTTCCTCCGAAGCCGCTCCACCTCACTTACACCCCATAGCATAGCTTGCGCAAGTTATCTATCTTTCTATTACCAAAGGTCTCGCGGCTAATGTTAAAGGGTAATTTATAATGCATCATTCTTCGTTACCTCGGCCTTATTAAGCGCGGCGCAGGCGGCGTTGATCCAGCAGAGCAGGCCGTCCTCGTGGGGCGCCCCCGTATTGCTAGGGGGCGGAGCGCCCGCGCCAAACCGCTGCACCGCCGCTGCCACCCGGTCCGGCGTCACCACCTCGCGCGCGTATAGCACCATCAGTGCTTCTATCACAGCCATATGACCGCTCTGAAAAGATTGGAAGTATTTTTTAAATAGACTGTGGGGAAAAAATTAAATTGAAAACACCCACGTTTGGGAACAGTTTAATTTACTTGTTCCCGTATATATCAGGCTTTTTCACAGTTAACAGTATGTAGCGGCCTTTTAATTCCGTCATCTTTCACCCCTATAAGTACTATCCTTGAAAGAAGTTCACATAATGGTATTCAATGGTTTCCATAACCATGTCGTCAGAAAAACGTACATCTTTAAATCCTAACTAATATTATGAATGCGAAATCGAGATTAATTGTTTCGATTTGGATGAAATTTTTGCACGTTGATACATGTAACCCTGGAAACGATTTAGGTTACTTTTTATTAGATTGCGTTAAGTTACTGCAGGGAACAGCTAGTCATCCATAAAACCACATAACGATCTATCAAACAGTTGAGCATTAGGAACTGCGAATATCCAGACAAATGGCATTCATAACACCACACAACTCTGTGCACTTTATTACCATAATCGTTGGTGCATAAATTTAATTAATTTTTCAATAAAGGAACAATAATAACATCTAGACTAGAACTACATAATACAATAACTATGTCAACTCTTAGAATATGTTTGCATTTCATTTGTTTACGCCGCTTGACCAAGTTTCCGCCTGTTTATCCACACCTGTATTCACGGACAAGAAAATAATGGATTACTGTGTCATATGTGTTTTCACTCCAGTCGAACAAATAGAGAAAATGTCCCCAGTACAGCTATGACAGACAGTGACGTAATACGTTTAATTCTAGATATAAAGTGTTTATCATTCTCAACGATATCTGCCGGATTAGCATTGCCTAGCACGATGTTTATTTTTGTAATCCATACTAAACACCGAGAGACAAGGTTGATGCTATCGGGCATCAATGATTTGTTGTCGTCTCAAACACACTTTACCTAAAGCACTAATATTTTTTTTTTTACTTTATCCACATTCCAAAGTTTGGGGGTCTTTAGTTAGGCAACTGTTAGGACATAAAATATTATGGGATTAGTTCAACGCGTCTCGGAATTTCATTGGAAACGAGACAGAATTTTCTTATTGGGTAATTTCAACGAGTTTCGACGATATTGTCGTTTCAGTTATGTTGATAATAAACAAACATCGCACATACTCCATTGGTAGTCTAGAAATCCTGCTTGATATCTGTATTATTTGCATTGATAAGATAAAAAAAAATTGAAGCATAAAGTCCGTCTTTTCAGGTAGGTAGACATTTGATATTAAATATTGTAAGGACAGGACACTTTAACCAAAACAAATATTCAGAAAAGCATCATATAACTAGCAGCTGTTCCTGCAAATTCCAATACCCCCCGCATAAAAATTATAGCCTTTCGAACAGTGGTGTGGACAAGATGTTTTCCGATTTATTATTGGTATCAAAAAATGTGTTCAGTGGTTGATGGGACGACAAGAAGACAGTTATTTAACTATTACAAACTAGCATGAATTCACATCACCTATTGTTTAAAATAGTCCAGACAATCTGCAAAAGATTTCGCAAAATTTCTAAAGAGTACAACAACTTAATAATCTGTGCAGCCCGCAAGACAGGCATTACGGTCTTGTACGCAAAATAATAGGACCTCATTGCCGATGCCCGCAGCGATGCTATGCACTAGGTGTCGATGCAAAGTCCGCAATAATACATAAGTAATGACACAGGTAGCCAGGTAGCCGGTCCGTTATAGACAACACTTAGTAATCTGTTTACTTGACTGGACTGGCCCGGTCTGTTACTACAAATACGTGAGTGGAATTCCAATCAACATACAACTGATATATTCTGTTTTCCTTTCATTATAGGCTTGTTTACGTTATCTGAATCGGTGTAAAGTGGTCTTGTATAACGGTCTGTAGTTGTGTGTATGAAATCATAACCCTGTATGTATGAAATAAGAAGCTGTTATGGAATTATACTCGGGAGGTTATGCGGCTAAGATCTGTTATGGTGATCTATCGAACGAATAATACATTTATGGTATGCATATACAAGAGACAATGCACTCTCTATTCTTCTGTTTGCGGCGATGGCGTTTCATGACGTACGGCTCAGGAGGATTTTTATTCTATGTTGATAAGTATAGGTTGTAAGAGTGGAGTTCCATTTTCTTTACTAACAAAAACTATATTCTATTTTACATGCAGTTTCAGGACAATGTTAATACTATAGATAGTGGAAGAACCTGAACTAAAATTAACGATAAATAAATTAACGATACTGGGGTGTTGAGTGTTGTTCTAATCATCATCTCGCTTGACCTCAGTTTTATTAACCAACCTCTTTTATGGACTATTCTACAGGTTTCCACTAGAAAGATCACACAAGTAAGTACATAAGACACTTACCATTTTGAGAGGATTGGTTTGTATTAACACTGTTTCTGTGAGCGCGCAGTCAGGCGGGTCGGGAACATGCACGCCCTTCCTCGCGAAGGTCTGGAGTATATTCCAGTGGTTCAGACTGTGGTAGTTGGGGTCGGAGTACATGTTTGCGAGCGCTAGGCAGTACAGCTCAGCGTTTGCTAGACCGCCAACTATAGGTGGCTTTAGGTGCTCTTGGTCCTGGAAATAAAATAAAAAAACAATGTAAAGATACAATTTCTGACTATCTCCTTGAAGAACGAATTCAGCAGTAATATTTTCTATACATATAAAATGCTTTGTCCTGAATGACTAACGGATCCACGCACAGCATAAATCGCTGACCGTAGAGACCTGAAACTTGAAGGGTGCCTACGTCACCCGATAAGAAAGGGGGTGATAAAGGGGGCAAAGTTTATATGACACTCCGTCATTTTTAATTTGAATTCGTGTAGCCCACGCGGATTTAGCTGCTGGCGAAAAGCTAGTTAATATATAAAACTTCGTGGATCTTACAACGCTGAAGCCTAAGTACTAGATGATATAAGAAATAAACATAAGGAATTACTGGACTTGATGCATAGGATAAACCAAGCTTAACGGACGAGCTTGCACGCATCTTGCGCAAATCACTGAGATTTACTGTAAAGTATGATGAAGACTTTAGATAAAACTGACGCTTACATCTATAATTTATGACTCGTATGAAGAATATCAAAGAACATAAATTAACTGGTATTGTGAAAAAATAAGACAGTTCAGTTACTGGTATACTAAATTATACAAGATGAGTAATTGATTGTAAATTTAATAAGCCTTATAAACTTTGTTGAAACTCGGATCCTCTCTGCGAGAGCCCACCACGTGAGCCCATTGCGGTTTCGTGGACGTCACAAACGTCATGGAATTTAGGTCACATTAGTTTCCACACGAACTTACGTTCATATTTTTTATAGAGCAGTGAAAAAGGTAAACTTTCCAGTACAGTTTACGTTGAGGTTTCGACTAAGCCCTTCTCGTAAGCCAGGGGCGTTACTAGTAGGCCACCATTGGTCTACCAAAAATAGTTAACGATTATATAGATAACGATCTTCTCAAAGTTTCCATCTTTCTCCATACCACAACAACGCAACAGTCTCTAAGTAGGCTTTAAGATAGGCAGTCTAAACTAAGTTTGAAGTCTAGAAATACTGTCGTTTCAAAGTTCAGCTCTAAACGAGAACTAGGGCTTGGCACACAGATAGCTACGTAACTTTGAAACTAACTTTCACTGCAGCCGAAGATAAATGCTTTAGGAAGTATGCATTAATTGCAAGATTCTTCTTGCAAAGTATTTCCGAACATATTTGTCTAATACTACAAAATACGAAGAAGAAAAATATGAAATTATGGTTGAAACATTAGTCAAAATGCCGAAGGAGATCCTACTTAACGTAAAACCAATTTAGATAAGAGACATCCCTCCCTATTTTCCCAAGAATTCAAGTAATTTTGAACGGTACAACTCCAAATTTCTCGCTTATGACAGAGGTTGGATTCTAATAAAAACGTTCGCAATGCATACAATGTTGGGCGCGCTGATGAGCCCTGAATCTAGATCAATGTTAGGTCACGCCCTATTTCTTTGGCGGAACGAGCTACTTAGCAGCTTTAAAATATTTTCTCGATACGATCGAAGCTAATGTGATAGAGTGTTAAACTATATTTATAAGTGATGGTGATCTATTGGGGTTTCGTAGTAAAATATTATTGTTTTACTGGGGTATAAACATACGAATGTCAAGGACAAAATAATATTATTTTGATGATTTATATACAACATAATTTATAAACCCGTATTCGCCAGTAATTAAAGTAGCGAGGAGATACACACAATGAATCACCGGAAAACTTAGTTTGTGTTTCATAATACTTATTTCATAAACAAATTATATAATGAGTTTTATGTAAATAATTTTACGAGAGTGTGACAGACAGTCGGACACGGATGTATAAGTTTCTATCGTCTACGGATATCTAAAATTAAAAACCTGCCTTCCTATTACATCAAATTGCAACAGAAAGAAAAGCCATCCATTATTTAATAATAAATTTTGTAAACATGCCTACTACTCGTAGTCGGTCTGAGGTCTATCAAGAATCTGTACGTTAATACATTAGTACGTAATTGAGGTGCGTTAACTACGTCACGAAATGGGGTGAGCCATTAACCTTGGTGGGACAGGTGTGGCTAGACAGACGGAGCTATTATGCCATCATTTGTAAATAAAACGTCTAACACATGGACACCCTTTTTTGTGAGCCTTATTTCGCTGCCAAACCAGTTTTGAGACACCCTTCAAACTTAAGGAATCGTAAGATTCGTCTTCTGGTGATCGCATCTTCGCCTTATCTTTGAGGAAACCCGTTATATTTTTTATCTTTTTAATATCAAGAACGATTCATTTCACAGGTCAGTGACTTGCAAAATCTAAATATTGATTGCCAAAGGATAATTACATCAGAACAGAATATCCAGCCGCGACAGTGTCAACAATCCTAGATTCGGCAGCGTAGCTAAGTCCAATAGATTGGGCAAACGGTAAAAAAACCGGTTTAATTGCGAAATCGAAATATTACAACATAAAATTACCATCTCATTGACCATGGAGCTCGGACAACGAAACGTGTGAAATATGGCCGGCCCACTCTGGCCTCGATAGCTCTCACTTTTAATCTCGATTCTCGATAATCTCGTATCGATTCACACGCATTCAATGCATTTTCATGCAGTGAATGGGTTTTCTTAATGACCACCACGCTCTTGGCTTTTATGATAGATATTTTACAGAATGTTTGGCTACCGATATTGTGTAAACTCGCTAAATGGCCAATTGAATAGGTCAACACGCTGAAGCAGACACCAATGTTATTTAATTTAGGAAACTATGTTCCATTTGTTTCAACTCTTCTTATCTTATTTGAGAAACATATATTAAAGCCAGTCTACAGTGGAATAAAGTCTGGCCTCCCAATTCGGATTCTATAAATTATTCAGATAAGAATAGATCCTTGACCCAACCTCAAACGCAACATAAGGAATTTACGAATTCAGGAATGTATCTTATTTAAATACACCAACACCTTAATCCAAAAGCTATATTTATTTACGCAGTAGAATCGCATATATTTATGGTGTAACTTGATCAACAGGACCTAAATCTGATGTTACCAAATAACTATGTATTGTAGCTGAATCCATTGACGAATGAAATTGTACCCAAGTCAAGCCACAGAGGCTTTGTAACCCGACTAACAAGGAAAGTTCCACTATCTAATACAGTTTCTTAACAATGCCTTGGCGTAACCCGAAGCTGTTTCGCAAATATCGAATAAAATCCTTTGGACAGCAAAAATCCATTTACAGGGTCCATTCACCCTTAGCACATATCGCCATGTTGGAAGAAAGCAATTCTACAAAACGAATGCTAAATGATATTACTTTAGCAGCTAAACAGTCAGCGAAATATACGATACTAGCTTTCCGCCAGAGGCTTAGCCCGCGTGGGCCATACGAATTCAAACTAAAAATGACAGAGTTTCATACTAACTTTGCTTTTCAGGGGTAGAATTTCGGAAATCCTTATAGGATGCCTACTTCATACAAATAACACACACTCCAAGTTTCGGGTCCCGCGATCTGCGGTTTAGGCTGTTCGGTGACCCGTCAGTCATTCAGGACAGAGCATTTTATATGTATAGATAGATTCTTATTATTTTTTTTTACAAAGAATATAATTCATGTTACTATTGGCAGGTCGTCGCTCTTCCAACTTATCGTAAATGCATTACACTAATAGCAGTGTTCGGAGACGTAAAACGAAGCCGACAGCTGCCAGACGGCGACACTTTTCGCACATTTGGACAAGAATTTGAGAAGTTTGGTGTTGGAGATCAAAATCTGCAGTAGAAACTCATTGACTGAACAAATCTATATACATATAAAATGCTTTGTACTGAATGACTGACGAACCAACGCACAGCCTAAACTGCTGATAGTAGAGACCTGAAACTTGGAGGGTGTGTTTCTTTCTATGAAGTATGACTCGTCTTTTGTATGACGAAGGCATCCGATAAGAAATTATTTTCCGACATTCTACCCCTAAGAGCGTTAAAAAGGGGGGCAAGGTTTGTATGAAGCTCTGTCATAAGGGTTATTTTAATTTGAATTAGTAAGCCGCTGGTGGAACGCTAGTACATAGTATGGCTATAATTTCCAATACGTGAGTCATAGGAAAGCACATAGCTTTCATTAGTTATATCTTTTATTTCATAAATAGTTTGAGTTTAAAGTCGTATAAAATGTTATTCTGAAACAAAGAACCCTGAAACCCATTAGTACATTATTATTTGTATGTATCGATTGGAGTCGTATAGCTATTACGTAATAATAAATTGAAATTGATTTATTAAAGGTCTGTGTGGGCGACGTTCGCCGAACGAACAACATTTAGTTGGGTTAGTTAACTGATTTATGACATACTAGATGTATCCACCGGTCTCACCCGCGTCCTGAAGGAACTACTTAACGAACCCAGATGAAAAGTAGCCTCTAACCGTTTCCAGAATCCCATCTTTTTCGTCATTTCATCATTTTTCGACTTTACCATCACAAACAAACTCGCTTTCGCATTTTGAATACTATATTTAGGATTAGTTAAAATGGTAACAGAAAATAAAACTTTAGACGAAACGTAACCAATCAAGCATTCACAAAGATTTTTTCAGAAAAGTAATCATGTAACCTAACTTAATTCCAAATTGACCTTATGAAAAACTGTAACCTTCATAAAGAAACGTAACAAAATCAATACTATTAATCAAACTTCCCAGCAAAGCAATCTGCCGTCGCTACACCTTGTAGGTTTTCAGTTAAATTACGCTTCGTAGAACTACAGTATATCGGTATCGGTACGCTATTTGAATCAAGCGCTCTCAACTAATTAACTTATCTTCGGATCGGATCATTCACACGCTCGTGAGAACGCCGGGCATCGTGCCATCAACCAAAAGAAACTTCACCGACTTTTTGCCTTTGTTACACGTCGAGCTGTAATTTCGCCCTAATAGTAAAAGAGAACTCTTATTGAAATGTGAGACAGCATAAGATATATTAGTCTGACATCAAATTGTTTCGTAAAAGAAGTAATAATACGTAGATGTTTTCGCAGAATTTTGCGTAAAAAGAGCGTCAAACATAATGTAGACTATAATTTATTTCCAGGAATGGCATATCAGGCTGTATAATCAATTCTCGAGACACAGTCCAAAGGTTGAGGTACGATCTCACGATTTTAACATCGACCATTCAAGTTGGGCCTTATTGGAATTGAATCTTCTGTCTCGGACACTAATCATGGTTTCCTTTCACGGATAAAATTTATTTGAAATATACGCATGCCTCACAACTTGATGACAGGTTAGATAAAAAAGAAACTAATAAAACGGAGAGAAACGCAATCATAGCGCGTTCACAAGCCCTGCTCGTATGAGAGCTGCAGGCAATATGCCTAGTAGGGACAGTTATTAGCGCTCACTTTCAAAGATTAGCAGTAGCTAGCACCATTCACAGCATCTCAATTAACACGAAGCATGTGCTCATGAAACTCTTATTAACAATTCCGATGAGATTCTTGACGTGCACATAATTAAGCGGCACGACAAAAAGACGCATGAAGACGGCGGCAAGTCGACAGCGTCTGGCAGTCGCAGGTCAAGGAGAAAGGCGTCGATGCCGGCGACTAAATACCACTATTTAATCTGTAATTCTCACATTTTCTTCAATTTACTCCTATCTGTGGCGTGAGTGTTGTGTAGGCGGAGTCTGAATAGCCTCCAGTGGTGATAACTAGTCCTGGCCAATAGCTTTCCTAGCAATTGACGTCAAGATATTTAAACTAATTTATTGTCAGTTACAACTTTACTTCCCACAAACAATAATTTTATGTTATTACTGTTCAAAACACTAATAAAAGACACCAAGTATGGCACTGGTCATTATTTAATCTAATCCCCGGGCTTTACGAGCTCAAATTATTCAAACAACTTATTTTGGTATTGTATTGGCCATCGACTTAATGGTATCATTACATTTATACCTGAGAATGAATCATAAAATCTCAACTCGCTGCAATAAGCCGGGAGCTTGGTACTTACGAGGAATCAAACTGATACAACTCAGTAATGGCATTGACTCATTCATTCATCGAAAACTAACTTACCAACTTTACAATAAAAACGTGTGAATTTTATGAGGATATGTTGGTCAACGAGCACAATATTAGTAATCGTAAATAAGTGCGATTACGTAACATTTATTTTTATCGTATTTTGACACTTAAAGAGACGATGATAAATGTTGATAGATAAAATTGAATATTATGTAATAATCCTAGAATGTCTCTCTAAAATCTTCGTAACGTTGTGGTTATAGCTTCCTTGCTAATCCAGACCTACATAATATTACAAATCCGACGTCTGTCTGTATGTGAGTGTTACGCTTTCGAAGAAAAACCACTGAACTGATTTAGAAGAGATTTGATAGGGACATATATGGAAATCTAAGGTAGGACACATATGCTAGTTTTTATCTAGGTAGGTACCTACGTTAAGTAGTTCCCTCAGAATGCAGGTGTAATCGCGGGAAACAGCTAGCATTTTTTTTTAAATAGCTACTATTCTCGTATTAGCTACATTTATTGAGTTCTCTAATATCTTCGCTATTGGGGTCACAGAAACTATTGAAGAGCTATACTGAAGTTTCTTCTGAACTAAGTTATTTGAAATAAGGCTTCTACATAATACCTATCCGTTCTACTTAGCAAAACCTCTATGGAAAACACTGAAGCGTGGCAAGTTCGCAACCTGGAAATCGAAACTCCACCGTTTAACAAACATACACTAAGAATGAGGTCAGCGACTCGAAAACAATAACTATTGAAAGACAATATTTTGTATTCACACACAGTACTTGGTCTTCATCATCAGCATAGACATTAGGTATTGTTAAAAATAATATTACTAAATACTAAAATAAATCCGGAAAACATCATCCATGTGTAATAAAACCAGCTGAGCCACCAGTCACCGGCGAAAAGAACAAAAGATCACTAGTTTCCCAAAGGCGGAAACGACGCAGACTATTTTTAAAGCGACGCGACAATTTTACCTTCTGCCTCATTTGGAACAGATGCACATTCCAATTTCGACTCTATGTCCTTGACTATCGGAAATTTTCCTCGCTAGAAGCTTGCTTCCAAAAAAGTAAAAATATGTTGGTATAGTCGGGACGAATGTGCATTCATTAGAGAATATTTTCGACGTGGAAATCGGTTTGAGGCAATTTAGATGAGCCAGAACACCGCGACTTATAACATTTCAAAGGAACATTACGTTTATTTATATGGAATGAAATCCGTTTGTCGAAGTACAAAACAAGGAAATAAACCCTGTTGTTGTTAAATCCAAGTAATCCTGGATAGTGATTTTATTGCGTTGACCATTTGATGCCTTTAGGAAATAGATTTTATTGTTATAGTCCTCTTTATTGTTCGATACAGACTAAACGTAGGCCCCAGGAATTAATTGGTCAACTTTTTGCCAATGTCTGGTTGTCGACCTTTGAAACAAAGCAATATCAACCAAGTAACCTTCGATTGGGGTTCAACCAACTCAACAATATCTACGAAAATTGAAAAGGAACATCCGACGAAGTATAATACGCATCAGTCCCCGATTCACCCACGCATTCAATGAACAGTTATCTAACATAGATATTAGCAAACAATAGTTAATTCGGATGATAGAATTAAATTATTGCTATTACACATTAATCCAATGAAGCATGACTGTATTGAGATCAGATGATGAGCTGATTTTATTATTCCTCTGATCTATGCGGATAGTCTTTTACAAACTTTTTAAAGGGATTGAATAACTTAGAACTTGGATACGGCTTTCGACGGTCCAATACAATCTTTAAACTTTTAACTGGTCCGCTTCCTACTTTTGCTAAATCATTCGTGAAACTAGGTACTTTGCGAAACCACTCCAAAGAACTTAGCATTGTAGTGTTCTGATGCCCTAAGTACAGATATATCTGGTCCAAACATAATGCTCCTTGAACTCGTTTGCAATAACAATCGTTAATGGACATCCGCTGTGCCACCAATGATAAATGAACAGGCTTCTTAGAAATCATCGGAGAAAGGCTAACAAAACAAATCGTGATCTCGACGGCCATATGATTCTCTTGTTTTAGTACACGTGGACAGCTAAACTAATTGCTTGTTCTAAGATTGTGCAAATGTGCGAACTGGATATTAATAGCACAGAAGTTAATGAAGCGTTAGTAAATTAAATTTCAAAGAGATTACGTGAGCATGATAGCAAGGAGGACGTTTAATCCTAGATATCATCTTAATTTACGGTCTGGCTCAGACGGCCTTAAGGCTATAGAGAACTAGAAAAGTATCAACAATATTATTCGAAGAAAGGTTATATCACACACTGAAAACTCACAATTTCGTTTGGTAGTCCAAAGAGTTTTTCCTTTAAGAATAAGAAAAAAAAGCATATTGCCTTACATTTTTATTTTGGTTCCGCTTCTTTCTCATCACGGCCATTATGTGACACAAACGACAGGGTCAAATAAACTCATAAGGACGTAATTATTAGGAACACTCCTATAAGCACATTTTGTTCACTGTTGGAAGCTCGCGTGACACTAGTTACCAAGCCAAAGCAACTGTGGTGGGATTGTTGCGATCAATATTATACCATGTTCATGCTGAACTTTTATTTCAAGGGCAAAATAATCGAGCTAGCAGCTGATAAAAATGGATTACGTATAAAGGTTAAATCGAATTTCTCGATTGATTTGCCATGAGACATGCGGCTTGGAAACGGATTTTACTGTGTGAGGGAACTTATTCTTATACAGTTGTTAAGAGCGTTTACGCTGTCCATGCGCAAAAACAGTAATTTCAAACGTGTTTAATACCATCAACCAGTTGTACTACAAATATGTTAGTTACTAATAACTTTAGGAAATTTCACTGTTTAAATAGTTAGTTAAGAAAATATTTCGATTTATAGAGTATTTATGAATTCTATCAAGATAACTGATCAGAGGTTTTCTTAATTTCCCCATACAGCGTATGTTTCGATGCCTAAAACTCATGAAAATACAGGGAAACGTAGTTTAAAAAAAATAATAATCAATTACTTAAATCGTCAAGTAAATAGTTAGTTGAAAATAGTTTCCGATTTAGCGATCAAACAACAAGAAATTAAAAGTCAAATAATGACAAATATCCAGAAATTCAGATGATTTTTTCATCGATATATCTTCTTTAATTTATTATCATAATGGCTTTTTATTATAGAATAAAGTCTTCTTTAAAACATCTGCTTTGAAATTTTAAATAATTTAGTGTAATTATTTTTCTATGAATATTTGAAATCTATTATAAAACACTGCGCGCAAATCAATTCAAATCAGACCGCCACGAGGCTTTCCAGAGTGAGGACGTGTCGCTCGATGCTCCATCCTGACCTGCGTTGACCTTTGCCGTGCGTACAAGGATAGCGGACGTTTATAGTGTGATAGAAAAGTCTTGCTACTTTGGTAAGTAAAATATTTTATTATTATTTTCGATGATACACTTTTTTAGTGACAACAAATTATATTTCAGACGTAATGGGAAACAAAACCAAGTTATTTTTAGCGAAAAAACGACAACGCAAAAATGACGAAAATATGGAAAAAGCAAGTGCTAAAAGGTTAGTATATCTACATATGTTATACTAATTCAACGATCGGCTTCGGCACCCGGTTATAACACATATTTTCGCATATTGGGGGTAATGTAATATGGGTTTTTTACTTGAAATAAATGATTATTTATTCGAATTAATACTAATTATACTATATATTAATACTATTATAATTATACTTATATTATAGATGTTAGTATAATTAGTTTAACCTAATCACGTATTTATTATTATTTTTACCCTAATCACGTACGTATTTATTTATATATTCGACAAACAGTTTTCTTGGTAAGGCAAATATCTTTGATTTGTGTCGTGATGCATGAATACACTATTAGATCACCTGAGCAAGGTTTTATTTCGGTAAGGCCTGTCAATCAGGACAATTGAAACTTTATTTCCATGTCATAAATGTCTCATAACGAGCCTTCGTGAGATAAACCTACTTTTATTTTTTACCTACCATACATATAACTATAATATATAACTGTATTTAAAATCGAGTTGTAATAAATGTAAATAACATACTAATAAAAGAATCCCACTACTAAATGCAAAAAAACGAGTTTATGTTGCTTTAAATGGACAATGGCTATGGGGCTTGGGCTAAAAATAAAATAATTATAATGAATCCTGCCAGGTATCAAGATATAGCCCAAAAATCAGTCCTGAAAAAACAGTATTTACTTCATCAACTTTCGGCTTATATCTCGATATTTATAGGACAGACAAAATATTGTTTTTGAGAAGATCATTCAGCCCAATCAAATGGCAAGCTTGTAATCAAACTATTATGTATGAATTCTCTTTTCCTAAGCGTGTTTTATTTACAATATTTTCTTTTATTTAATTACTGCTTCCTTTCAGATAACAAGGCTTGTGCGCTTACTGGTATATGGTTTAACTTCAGGCAATGTAAAAAAAAATCAAGTGATTAATAAATTATGTCAAGAGTTGAGTGTGAACACCAAAATGAAGAAGAGGTACTTTGAACGCTTTTTTAAAACAGTTTGTTTTACTTTTCACGTTTATATAGGCGATCACACTGTTTTAAATATGTTATAGGAACACTTCCTTGGTCCATCTGTCTGTCTATCACTCTATCAAGCTTGGGAATCAAAACCTATGGTTACTTATTGTAAGAAAAACTAATTCAAAAATTGTAAAAAGAAGGCAAAAAAATTGAAACTTTTAAAAGAAAATAATAAACATAAGTAGATCCGTATAAAGTGTTTTATTTTAATAAAATTAAAACTAGTAAATTAATAAAAAAAAAATCGACTGCGATTATAATTTTAAATACCTACCCTATAGTGTCACTGTCACGATCAAGACAAATTAATGACACTTAATATACATATATATACACACATACATACGTACGCTCTAAAAACATAACCCTCCTGTCGCAATCGGTAAAAAAACATATATATAAAATATAAATCTATAAATCATTACTATTAGGAAGGTTCAATAAATTATTGCAGAATTTAGTTATGTCTAAATTTCGATCTATAAATTCATGTTTATTTATTTATTGCACCATGTTGTTTACACTTGCAATATTATTACTGACTACTTATTTTATGTACTTACTCGCATCCGTTAATTATTTTTTTCTAAAATAATTCACTCGATGGATCAAAATGGGTATGTTTGCCTATAGCGCGAGAGAACGCGCCAGCGCTACGCACACAGTCACATTCGCTTCTATGTGAGTAAAACTTGCGTTAAAATACCTATACTTGACATCGTGCGCTATGCGTAAACGCTCCTAAGATTCATTTAACCATGATGACAAATGTTCTTAAAACGTAATTCCAAAGCTCTGTGCAGTAGAACTTTACATTTCAATCAACGCATTAAAAATACCAATAAAGGATATGATGTGGTAATAACGAGATTACAAAACCTTAGTGCATTTAATTCACAAAACCGGTCTTATCTCTATTTATCTTGACATGAAGTAAAAAACTTTAATTTGCACAACTTCGCTTTAGTCGATTCTATAAAAGGAAATTGAATTGAACCTTTATATGGCTTATAGATCGTAAATTCAGCAGAAAGTAGTTTTGCTTGGTTATTTGAGATTTGCACAATTTCATGAAGAACAGAAACAAGTCATGAATTCTAAAGCAAATAAATAATGAAATGAGAATGTAATCAAGTAGCAGCGGATTGAAAAAAAGGGCCGAGACAGAAATGAAAGGTCAATCCTATAGGCGGTCTGTGGAACTCCACCGCAGCGCTGTAAGCAATTTCTTTTATATCAGTGGATAGAGCAGTCTGACCAGAGAAACTAATCTCTTTTATGTAACAGTTTCTATTTGTCGTATGAACGAGAATGCAGTTTTATTAAAAGCAATTCGATGTAAAGTTGAAACGGACTATTCTAAAATGAATGATCTCACACTTAGTGACGGTATAATGATAGCTATTATGTAATGCGACACTGTATTAGCAATAACAGTTTTGAAATGAAATATGAATCTGGTTCCCATTTAGGACAATATCCGTGATCTAATCAAATACAAGGCATGAGTACCGACCAGTATGAATAATTCAAACCATAAAACTGTATAAACATACAGACTTCGAAGGTGTTTATTATCTTTAGTCAATGATGAGCGAGGCGAGGTATAAGCAAAAGGAATATTAACTGTTTACAACAGTGGAAGCATCTATTAAAACGGTCTATAGTTTATACAAACGGACACGAGTACAAATGCAGTGGAAATTCAACTTGAGAATGTCTGAACATTGACCGTGTTTAGGGGCAATGGTCTTTTATCTGCATCAAAGAATCTAATGTTGTAGTTGAAGTAAATATATTCCAAGAGATAAAGATTCACGTTTACGTCGAACAGACTAGCTTTTACATGCGTTCATTAATACCCAAGAACTATCCGTTGCTAACGATGGTATATCTGTAAGTTAAAATGACCTGGTTACGCTAAAAATTGCGGGGGTTAGAGGGCGACGCTCTGCTTTAACTATAACGTGAAGGAAATGGGCAGTAACTAACCAGCGTATACTGACCGAAAACTAGGTTCCGCGTTTTAGCAAATACTTCATGGTGTTCAGAACAATACGTTACAGTGATTGACAGTTTAATAGGTTCCTCGTTCGGAAATAGCCAATAATTTTCATTGAGGGTAAAAATAGGTCCAAAAGTTTGTTTAGCAAGATTCGAAAACGAATATGAGTTTAAACAGTGAAAGAGACAAACAGAAAAGTTGGTAAGCGAAAATTTACGTCTATACTGTGAAAAATTAACTTTAATTGTCCAATGCTCATTTTTTACGCATCATAACAGAAGTTGATTACTTTCTGTGACATCTACGATTCAACTGTAGTGATTGACGACTGCAGACGATGGACTCCTTTCACATTTCCCTTTTTTAGGGTGCCGTAGGTAGTACAACCCTAATTTATGTATGTGTAACTCGCAGTTACGTAAAGTTAAGTCTATGTAGCTATAGCTTCGCTATCGTAATTTGTTGACTCAACTATGATTACTGCCAAATTCAGGCCACCATTGTTCGCTGAATACAAATGGAACATTTTTACAAATAATATAAAAGAACTTTTATGCTAAACGCACGCGGTCGTAATTTGCGGTGGCAGAAAGACTGGAAAGATATTTTCGAAATTTTTAGAACGGTCATGAAATACGACAAATTTTTGCATCAACTATTGGGCTTGCTTGGAGTTTCGTACGTACTTAGCATTATTAATCCGGTATACTTAAAAAAAATCATAAGTGCTTAGCATTTTTGAACATCAAAAATATTAAGTATGTTCCTTCATAACAATTTTAAATCTTATCGCAACGCTAATGCTGAACCGAAATTTGATCGACAGGTGTTTGGGTTGACATTCCGAACAGCTGAGCGTGAGAAATCAAGGGGAAAATGTAATTATCTTCCAATTCAGAAACAATTGAGTTTTACATGAAGTCAAGGACATTATGGAGCGCTAATGAAGCCTTTTATGTTATCTGTAACATTAATACAATAAATGTTCTAAAACTCACCTCATGATCCCTATAAAAGGGCTCCTGGAGGTTATCCGGGACCCTGTTGTTGAACGCCTTCGTTAACAGCCATTTAATTGACGCCCGTTGCTTCGACTGAAACAATACGAAACAAACATTACTTAATTACTCACAAACAGCTCAAAATTTTATAACAGGCGCTCAAGTATCAGTGTCGAAACATTTTTTTTTTCAATACGAATTTTTGAAGCGTGTTCATTAAAACTTGGCTCTCATAAACTTTATTAGCTCCTTCAGAAATCCAAGGCTACAAGCGGCTTGACCTAAATCCATTTCTATTGATCATATCAACGCTTCATAGAATCATAAACCAGTACAGCTACGTCAAACTACGCTCTCATATCTTGGATCGTCATCTATCGGTTAACGAGGTAATAATTGCAAATAGCAGTTCCATTGAGCCAGTTGTCGGCTGTCGATTGCCACAATTATTGTCAACCGTCAACCACTGCCGCGTTATGGCAACGTCCGCTTATTGTGATCGCATTGATCAATAAGTGGAACCGAAGTGGTCCTTGTCCTAATTTGAGTACTGCACTATCATCACTCACTACTTGTTTATGTGATAGTAGATTGATTGTGGAGAAGTTCAATTGAATTGACGCTGGCGTAACCACAAAACTAATCGCTGTATGTGACTGCAATTTTGTACGCTAGGTACGTACGGAAATTTATAATTGACAGTTAGCTAATAGCTTTTCTCAATTACTTTAACTACTGGCAGAATTATTTACGAGTTACGTTTGATCCATACTACCAAAGACGTATGGAGTTCAAATTTCGTTCATACATACGTCGCATAAATTACCGAACGCGCCTTGAGCACTTAAATATCATTACTTCATATGCCTGATAATAAAACTTACATCACGAGACGACATATATAAATGATGTCATAAAATATGACCGCGAAAAGTATAATCCATATGCGAATGAATACAATGTCAAGGTAAGGTGGATAGAATCGAATAATCAACTAAAGCTTGGTGAATGCGCAGATGTTGATAGCCCCATCGCGACGGCAACATCCCATTCGTCATGCAAGTAAAGAAAGCAAGCACGCCAACCATCACTCTCTGTTATTAATTTACTGTAAACTAATAGTTAAAACATGCAAACGCATCACGATGCTTAGAAATCCGTTGTGATGCAGAATTTTAATAACACGTACTATTAAGCTACACGGCACGGAGAAACGAATTTTCAGATACTATCTTAATAGAGATTGCACCCATGCAACTGTTATTTTGCAAAAGAAAGGCAAATTCTCTATTGTATATCGCGGGTATATAGGTTAGCAACGTAGAAAATTACTATCGCGATCAAAGAGTCGCATCAACCCCTTACGACTGAGCCCGGAATTACAAACAAAAATATAGCTACGTTCAAAGCGGAAACATTATGACAAAAATGCCTCTGAAACATTGGAGAGAGAGAGCAAAAAAGGAACAAGACGATCTAAGCTATCAATAACAGTATCAGAACGTCGACAAATCATAAAGCTGAAAGGTCGGGCGCGTGCCGGCGCATGCGGCCACGGTTAAAAATAGTCCACTGCACGGAGACACTCCCAAATAGGAAGCTACTTGGACGGGCTCGATCAAGACTGTCACAGTAAACAACTGTTGTATCATTGACTAGTGGCCCGCCCCGGCTTCGCACGGGTAGGTAGTCTTTGTTTTTTAACCGATTTCAAAAAAGGTGGTTCTGTATTTGACTGGTATGCATGTGTTTGTATGTCCCCGATTTTCTCAAAAACTACTGATCTGAATTGGATGAGAGTTGTCGTTCTTCAAATGCATAGTTTTCAAGAAAGGTTTTAGTACAATATATATTATTGGGATCTGTTGAATTTCTTCGTAAATAACCAATGGAACTCTTCAATTACTAATAGCAAAGGAACCACGATTGCTGCGATCGTATGCCTGTGATTGTTTTCACTGTTCTATAACATAACAACACACCTCTATGCTTGAGAACTGAAAAACTTTTTTTCAAAAAACAACTGGCTTGGAACACAATACAAATTTAAAAATAACTAATAGACATCATTCTAGAAGTCGGTGTCTCCAATTAGGTATTGTGTATTTGCATTCTATTTTTGCAAAAAAAAAAATGTTTTCTTTTAGGAATGAAAAATCATGTCCCGAGTCTTCCCGCTGATTAGGCCCGTCCTAATCCTTACCGGACGGTTAGCCACTTATTGCTCAAAGTCTGCAGGCCGGACCTACAGTGGCCTGGAGTCGATTCCTGGCTCCAAATGTTGTTGACGTGGCTGGGGCGTGAGATTTGTCTCTCCCTCACGCAACCCGCTATCTCCTTTTCCAGCATGACTGGTTAGCATTAGAAGGTGACTGCTTCCTATTCCCACTCTCTTTGGACCATGGTTTGAACCAGGGCCGAAAGTGAGAGATCGCCGCCGTCCAAGTGGGGCAGACCTCCACCGTATGTTCCACCGTGACCTCCAGGTGATCCTCACAGTGTCGACACCCCGATATTTCCACTCGCTTGATTCGATCCAGGAACCTCCCAAAATAACCGTGTCCAGTGAGAACCTGCGTCAGGCGTAGGCATTGGATCTGCGGTAGGTCAAGATGCCGTGGTGCCTCCTTAGCCACTCCGCGAAGAGAGGATTTAACGCCACAACAATCCCCACGCAGGTTCATCCGTGGCCTTATGATTTGTTTATTAGCAAAGGGAATTCAAGATTCTTAATTTCTGAAGTGTGGAATAGAATGAATTCAATGGAAAGCGCATTTTTTTTTTAGTTTATAATTATCCCGCTCTTATGTATGAAAAGAGGCCCTTTTCATACATGGAACGCATGGGCATTAATCACCATGGAATAACATCTACACATTATGACTTGAAAGCGCTTACTTTTAACAAATTCGTAACTTAAATCTTGAAGCCGTTAAGGTGAAAGATATTATAACATGATATCAACCAAAAAAAAAAAAAAAGTAAATACCAATCTCAAAAAAAGAACAAAAATATGTGGGATTTGAACTCGATGTAACCGATTCGCATGATCATGAATACAGCCCCTCCATTACAGCGCTCCTTGACATTTTAGGTAAAATTGACATTCTAACACAACGTGTTTTCAATTTGAATTACTGCTTATCTTCTTTACAAACGGGCGTGATGATTTTCATGTCAAAGATAATAGCGAAAATGCATATAGGTAATTATAAAAATTGATAGGTCATCCCATTACAAACTTATCTCAATACCTCACTGCTCATTCCCTATAATATTTAGTGTGAAGATTTGTAGCCTAAAACTTGAACCGATTCATAACAAACATCTTTGGTGAATTTCAAATAAAACTGTTCAGACCTTTTGGCGTAAAGCTAAAACAGATTTTTTTTCTTACAAACTTAAAATCATAATTTTTCACCCTAGGGCTAAAATCTTGAAAAACTGTGAAACACGTGTTTAATTATTTTCATTTTAGAGTGTCCCTACAAAATTTGAGTTTAATCTAATAAGAAATAAAACTTACTCCATACAAACTTTCAGGCCTATTTTAATATACTTAGGGTCGGAATTTCCAAAAATCCTTTCTTATTACTTGTCTAGGACATAAAAGGTACCTCCTGTCCAAATTTCATTACTCTAGGTCCAGCCATTTCGGCTCCGCGTTGATGAGTCAGTCATTCAGTGTATGAGGTTGTCATTTTATATAATAGTATAGATTAAAAACCGGCCAAGTGCGTGTCGGGCCACGCGCAGTAGGGTTCCGTAGTAGGCCTCAGTTAGTCGACTATAACTCTGTAACCGGTAAAGCCTACTTAGCCGTGATAGTTTTCCTTGTAAGTTCATTACATGTGCTACGTCTGTGAATTTTTTCACATTTCTAGGTACAGCCATTCAAAAGTTAGGAGGGGGGGTAACACGTATCGAACAAAAATTTTCACTTAAAAGCTAGATATTTCGCAAATGGCTCGCTTAACCGAAAAATGGTCTTCACACACCCATAATATTTTTGAACACCTATCTAACGATACCCCACACGAAGGGGTACGCGAGAAAAAAAATATTCATCCCTACTTTACATGTTTGGGAGCTACCCTAAAAAAAATATTTTTCAAAATTTTATTATACCACTTTTTCGGCGTGATCAATATACATATTCGTACCAAATTTCAGCTTTCTAATAATAAGAACCACGGCGCTATGCCGCGGACAGACAGACAGACAGACAGACAGACAGACAGACAGACAGACAGACAGACAGACAGACAGACAGACGGACAGAGCGAAACTATAAGGGTTCCTTGTCGGACTACGGAACCCTAAAAAGGAAACTTATTTCGTATAATTTTTGGAGATCTGATTCATCTAGAACAGCTAACAGTTGATAGATTTCAGTACAATAAATAATCGCCTACAAAAGCAATATAATATTTGATTGATGGAAATAAATGTTCCTATCAAAATTCAAACATGTCATAAATTATTTCATCAGAATACATTATTTATACTGAATTGAATTTGCAAGAAATATTAACATTAACAGACTTGATCTCATAAAAGCAAATAATAAAACAGTTGATTGAATATCGCGTAATACATAATTAATGACAGATTGGAATTAATTGAATCCAATTGTGACTATTTTGCGTGGGTGTACATTATTTATTTTCTGAATACCGAGACCTTTCAAACTAGCTGGATGGAATCAATAAGTGCTCCAAATTAAACCCTCCAAATGGCCTGTAAGAAAATTAGTATGATATGGTTTTACAAAGATTTATATTGTATCACTAATTAGTACAACTGCTTATTTGGAGGACAAAACAACATACGTATAATACGTCCTACCTATTTAGACAATGCCATAAATTTTGTATCGAAAATAAAATGCCAACTTGACATAGAAATAAGCCCGTGGTCACATTGGGCTCTAAGAGTACCTACTGAAAATTGTTTTTATTTGCACTGAAGGAGGTAAACAGGCCAACCGCACTTAGGCAAACAGTTATGGCCGCCTACACCTGTACCTAATACCCCAGGAGACTGTCGGCGGCTCGTTAATCTTGTTCCAATGCAATATTAACTCAATTTAGCGTATATTTTAGGTGGTCAAAACAAGGCTTGGTTCGCCATCAAATTCTCAGGAGTCCTAGCTTTGAATAAATTAAATGCATTCCATTTGAAGCTACAATAAGTTTCATTGTCTATCTTTTACACTCTTTAGATAATAAGTAGTATGATTCAGGTGATAAGCTAACAATCTCTTTAGTTGATTATTACTGCAGATCATTCATATCAGCGTTTTTTTTATGGCAGCCTTTATTAAATTAAAACCGTTGTTGCTACACAACTGCGACGGCTTCAACTCCACAGCTCATGTGCAGTATACCATAAAGAAAATATTTAATTGCATCGGCATGCCCCAACGAAATAATTACTACAATCTATCTATTGCCCGCGACGTCGCATTCGGAATCACGCGTTTTTATATCGGTTTAAAACACAAAAATGGTGACTGTCTTGATTGTGTTGCTAAGGGACAAGGATAGGTATTCAAGTAGACGAATAATAAGATAAGGCAAAAATGCGCACTGAATACATAACACCTCCATTTTTTGAGTCGTTTAGAACAGGCGCCATCGGGGCGTCAACAGCTGATTATTAGTACAAGAACGTAGAGGAAAACTTTTAAACTGGTCTGAATGTAAATATTTTGATGCCAATTAGATATGAACTGGCCATTAAGATTATGTATGTAAATATAATTCACTAACGTATTAATTAACATTGCTATCTGCCTAGAATCCCGTCACCGTATAAAGTATTTATGTAAAACGTCACCAGTAAGAACAGGAATGCACCGCATGTGGATGTTTTCAATACTTTCATATTTATTTCAATACCTTGCCCATGGCACTTTACATGGACAACTTCACACAGGGGCCCCTTTCTACGTACGAAACGAGAACCTCCATCTCGATCTCAAACTGCCCACCATCCAACAGTTTATGAAACGTGCCGCCAAGTATTACTTTGATGCTGCCGAAAAGCATCCAAATCCTCTGGTCGTATCGGCCGCCGGATACGCACCCTCCCAGATCAGTAAAATTCGCCGCCCGAGGCACACTCTCACCATACCCGATGACGCTATAACCCTCTTCCAAGAGAGCAGTAGGTCCACTAGCACTCTACACAAACACAGACCGCGTTCGTATCGACCTCGCCGCCGAGGTCCGTCGCGACGACCTTGTCCATGCCCTCCCGACCCTAGCTCGACGAGCCAGCCCGCGAGCTGAGCTAATAGCTTTAAAATTCCCGATTATAATAATCATAATTTATTCTGATCCAGCCTGTCCCTTGCTGTCCTCCCCCAGCGACGCCCTAAGCCGAGGCCCGTACCCCACTAGGGGGTGCCCTTAGCATGTAGTCGCTTAGTTTTGTAAGTTAAGCCCTGGCTGGAGGCCCTAAATTTATTTAAGGCACTTCACAGGCAAGCCCGGTTAAGCAGTCGACAACCTTCTAGGTTGACCTGCGAGATGCCATACACAAAAAAAAAAAAAAAAAAATGGACAACTTCATATTCATCTCTTCATGCTACATTAAACTTTAATTACTAGGGATCTTGAATAGTTAAAACAAGCGCCAATTTATTGGACGTGGAAGCGTAGTATTCAACAAGTGTATATTTTTGCCGGATAGCGAGATAGAAAAGCAAATTGAATTCAATTCCGAGCCGGGGTTCACACATTTAAAAAACATAAACACTCTTCTAAACGCATTCAATTTGCAAACGTAAGGAGCGTTTCGCTCGTAAAGAGTCGACTATTAAGTACTTTCATACACCACGCTATAACATATAGCAAGTGGAGCGGGCAGGCCACTCTCTACACTCAATTCGTGGTTAATTGCTGCGCAATTAGCGAAGTCGCTACTGAACACACATTTCACTCTCTCCTGTGGTTCGGATGTTTCGTCGCAGGAACAGTATTGCCATCGACTCAGCTAACGGAAGAATGCACTTCCTCCGTGGTTGTCAACTGTAACCATCACAGATTTGCATCGAAGCAGCTCAGTCCAAGCGGAACTCAAAGACTAGACAGGTCGTCGCCACATCATCGATGCTTTCACGAACAGATGTCTTGCTTCATGAATTATTACGATCATTTATAGTACAGCCACGCAGTTGCAAATAGTGATTTCAAAGGAAACCTGTTTTGAATGCATGCCCTCAATGCCTTTATCCTTCGCACGGATTAAATTATTTTCGGAGAAGGATCAACTGTACTCGATGCTGCATTCGCTTGACCCGCGGAAAAAAGCAATGTAACTTGTACTAAATGGTTATAGTGTCTATTCTTTTTGTGGTATATAAAACAGTATGCGGAGACATGTAAAGCATAGCGCATTTAAACTTAACAAGACTTAAACACGCAATTACACATTGAATACTTCTTTGGAAATAATTGTAGTAACCAACTAACATGCAACGCACAAAAAAACAAGTGAATTTACGGAAGTTGCTAAATGCACCAAGACTGATAAGAAAATGGGTAAATAACGAGATTCTATCTATGCAACGGGGTGAAGGATCGTTGCAAAACAATTGTGAACAGTTAACCGAGTCGATTATCGTCGATTCGGATCGGAGCCTCGCAGGCCACAGCAGTCGATGCGTGGAAACTGGAAAGGTGCGTTGGCACCTGCAGCCCACGCGATCCACTGAGGTCGTGCGCCCACGCAGCCCCCACACAAGCTCGCCAGTACTTTAACTTATGGCTCTGAAGCTATAAGCTCTCCTCTCTGCCGTGAGTGCAAGAGAGATGACAAAACTATTAACATTTTGACACTTATGTGATTGATCAAATTAGCTTAGGTACACCATATATGTATTTAGGCTGTTTGCTTATTATCAGTGTAAAACAAATTAGTCACAAAAATATAGTATAAATCATACCAATCAATAATTGCTGTTCTTCTGAAAAACTATGGCCGACAAACTTTATAGTTCGGCCACCATATTATCACGAAAAGGAAATTTCTATAAACTAGCGTTAAACAAGGCACAACAAACAACCTATCAAATAATGAACGAATAAAATTTACCATTGCGTGCCAGCTTGTTACATTAACTAATGTACCTCGGCATTCTATTCTGTAATCCATATGTTTTGGCATTTTAATAGGTCAGCCTGTCTCGACAGACGATATCGTATTCTATGTCCTGCATCTGCTGGCAACGGCTGCCTTTCAAGCTCTTTTTTGTAAAAACATATCCACCTTTTTACATTCGTCCTGAATAGGCACCTGCTAAAGCCAGCTCTTCGATACAGCTGTAAAGAGAAACAACAAGAAAAGCCAAATAAGGTCAGACTTGAAATCCAAGGCGAAAATTTAAGGAAGAAACACTGCAAACACAAAAGTCGAAGCTCGTGATTATACACAAGATATACGTTGCATACATAGTCTGAACAAGTTTGACAAGAAGTGATTCATGGGGTTGACCAAATATGGGAGACAACTCGGGTGAGCGGCGCTGAGAAAAAGAATTCTTGTCCTTAAGTACTTATACATCAATACATATTCATTGGAAGGTACTAACATGGTCAAACGGCCGAGTTAATTCTAACCACCTGAATGGAATTTCGCAAGGCTCCTATGAAGCACGATTGGATTACCGTAATTGGTATGTAGGAAACAAATTACTGGAATCACGAAGTCTATGTCGAGAAAGATGAACCTCGTACATACAAAAGAACTTTAACATCGAACGAACACAATAGATACTTGAAACGTGATCTGCATATTTGTACAGATACATAAAAACGCCAAAGTTTTTAAAATTCATGATGTTACTCAGCCCTCAAGTAACAGGAAGCAGGAAGTCTCAAGAAATTGTACATAATTAATTTCATTTCTATGTGTGAAACTGTTGACGGTCTATGAGCTCTATGGCATTTACATGGTACTGTCATAATATTGCAGAGGCAATCGTAGCGTTACTGAGCCTTACCAGCTAGCGGAACTAATGGAACACACAATTAGTTTGAAATGAGTTTAAATGATTTGCCCTGCTCTGACTCACTTCAATCCACCTGACCGATGGTTACTCAGACTATTTCTCTTTAAAATGGTGGTTTTAGCAAAAAAAAAAGGTAATGACGGCCTTGATTCTGTGGCTGATGCATTAAAACAGATTTGACTTATTTAGATATAATTAGCTTATTTAGATTTATCAACTATCTCTGATGATGTTTCAAGTGAGGTCAAAAATGAAAGCCGGGAAGCAGATCCACATTAATTACACTATGGCTGTTGATTGAATTTGTTTAGAAATCATCAAATCTAAACAGCGGAACACTGCCATTATGATCACGGAACGCAATGTCAACAGACCAGTGATGCGATGAAGTCATAACTAGTAAGAACTATAAATATATCAAGCCCACGCAGCCTCGATTAGACATTAATTTTATTGTAGAGCACATTGTTGTAGGCTGTTGAAGACGTGAACAATAAAAAAATCATTTTTGGGAAAAAACGTGATTCCAAAAAGAGTTTTCAAAGAATTATAGATAGAAACCATTAAACTAACGTTAAGAGGCAAGGGCGTTTTTTACAGCCACCAAAACAATCATATTACATTCGGCAATTACACAGATGACCGTCTCTGGTACGGATGAGAATTTTTATGATGTGTGATCAGCCACACGCGAACGATGTTAATGAAAATTACAGTGGCCTCAGAGCCTACGCTGATATTAACGTAGCACTGTCAAGGCCCATTGTGAATGCTACTATAGAAGTGGGAGGAAGTTACCGTTCATACAGATTTAAAAAAATATATTCATCACAAGCTCCTCTAACTGAAGATTGAAATAAATTACAAAGAAGCTCTTATCGCGAGGTAAAATATTTGCGTGTCTATAGTCATCATCAACAAATACTGTGTTTTAGGCGAAATCGTCATGTCCCGATAAGTTACCGCTCTGTTTAATATCCATATTCTCCTGATATTCTTTCTCTTGGTTGGTATAAACGAAAAAGTCTCTTTTCCTTTACTCCAAAAATAAAACTAGGCGTCAACTATTCATATTAATCTATGACCCAGTTGGAAGGTGCAGTAGCGAGATATCTCGGTGAAAGTCGGAGATGTGGCGCCTATATGCAAAGGGAGCAACCAACGACGACTAATATAAACATTTCATAACTGTTACTTGTACAAAACGGGCGGACGATCGATATGTTCGTCGGATCAATCGGCTATTTATTAGACATTACATAGCCTATTACGTCACTGCTCGACCAAAATATTGATAAAATGATTACTCGTGTCGAAAGTAGTTTGATGTTAGCAGGAAGTATTGTGAAAGCGATACATGATGACGTCTCTAATACGAAAGAAGATTTTTCTCTTTAGATTAGTTAAGAACGTAAAGGTAAATATGTTTGTAGGTGGCATCTAAATTCCACGCACGAAGTCTTTGATCACATTGTTGGTGGAGTACACGAATATTAAATAAATATAGAAGTTACTGAATGGTAGTGAACAATGGTGGGCGTTGGTATGTGTAAAGTTGCCGACATCTGGCCCAACGGCTCAGGAAACTTTTTACCGCATAAAGGTCTCAGCACATTTATCGAGGTGGAATCATCTTGAACCAACATCGCGTTTTCAACAGCCATGCCGATTCATAACGAACGACGTCATTTAGATCCTTATGCCGTGGACATAAAGTTTATTAGATCAACTGAAGAAGATGCCTTGTATATAAATGTGGGGAGACCCTAACTATACCACACGCGACGTTATAAATGTGCGACCTACAAATGTTTTACATGCGATTTTCGGGTGTGTAAAAAACACCATAGCGTCCACATACATAATAATTAGCATCGTATAGATAGACTATAGCTTAGGTCAAATAAACTGAAACGTGTCAAAAATTTATGTATCAGTTCTAAAAAGGCACGACCTATGCAAAAAATGTTTGTAGGCGTGGAGACTAGTAACCAAATCAACAAATCAAACGTTTAAGTGTTCAAGGTTTTAAGTCCAAATAAAATAGTTGACGTCTTCATTACAATCCAATGCGATATCTTTAAACCTCCAGTAGAGACAAGAGATCACGACGCCAGTTCGGCTTGCTAATGTAATGGGCTATAGATCAAAATGTGTTTTCGAAAAATGCTAAATCTGATGATAATGGTCCCAAAAATGGCATAGTGTTATTTAGATCAGAGAGAAATTATTCCTTTTACATAGAAAATAAAAGATTTCATAGTACGAGAGATACGAGAGAATTTTCAACAGCATCTCGAGAGATTTCAAGCAAACACAATTCGATTCGGTACTCATAACACCATAAAAACGTGTTTATTGCCAGTTTTTACGAAGCTCTTGAGTAAAAATCTCCCACGGAGAAATAATATTGAACAAAATTTTGACACAGACAAAGTTAATATTTGTATTGTCATATTTCTGGTAAAGTTAGACCATCTAAGAAAATGGATAGGCGAGTGATCGGTCCAAATTAGTAAACTAGGTAGTAACTGTCAACACATTAAATAATCTGAGAATTCTGTCTGTAAGTTTCATAACAGCAACATAGTAAATGACGAAACTGCATCCGAAGTTCCACCGGCCAGCTACTTATGCATGCAAGGCTCGTTTTAGAGATTTCCCACGGATGTTGCGGCGCACAATACTGGTAGTTTGCACGACATTACCACTTGCCATGGAATCCGGCCCACTGCGGGAATTGCACAAGAATCCCTCGCATCTTGAACTAAGATGCGTGAAATGCACTTTCTCGGAATACTATTGGGACTAGCATGGTCTGTGATGTTTAGAGAATTCTGGAAGCACTAAATGTTTTGCTGCCAACTAACTCGGCTGCTATTTCCTTTATTGTTTCCTGAATGTTTTGTAAGTACTTACTGTGTTCGAATCTGAATTGATTCTCGATCACATTTAATTTTTCATTCAATTAATAAAAATTACAATTATGAAGTTCCTGACTCAAAAATATTCATGAAAATTTTATCAGGAAAAATAAACGAATAAAAACAGGTTAGACTTATCCAAACCGTATAATATGTTACACTCCACTAGAGATGATTGCCTTAAATCACTGACTGCTATGCTATTATAAAAACATTAGAAACATAAATGAACATCAGTCATGATGAAGAAGCATTAAAAGGCCTTGATCTTGAAATCTGAGAAAAAAAGTGCGCCTTTGTCAATTTTACAGAAACCGCAACATTTCCTACTGAGCAACAAGCAAAACTAATAAACGGTAAAACGGTTACTCAATCTGTCTAATACGAGATATTTAGTTTTTACAAGATGGATCGTGAAAACAATCATAAAAACGTTGAAATGATAGCCGGAAAAAAAGTGATCAGACTTTAAAAGGAAGGAAAAAGTGCATTGAATAATTTAAAAAGAAACGACAATTGTCCACAACACTTTCGCAAATTGTACAAAAATAGAAAAAAAGCATTACATTAGTCACGAATCTGTTAAGAAATGTGATTCTTAAAAGAACATCTTTTGTTTGTAACAACAATTTTCACCAGTTAGGTACTTGTTCTTGGAGATTATTCATAATTTTACCAATGATGATTTACAATCATTATAAAATGTTAAAGAGATAGATACAAGAAGAACTGGGGGTGAACTTAAGAAACTTCGAATCTTCCCGCGAAAATTTCGTTCTTCTCCATAAACTGCGTTGCAACTTTCGAGCAAATAAAATTAACTCAATAAATATGTACATAACAAGTGCATGAATTTAGAATAACAAGCAAATTCTTATGCAAAATGTCTGATGTTTGCGATAACAAGATAAAAAGAGACAGTGAAACACGATAACACATCTCGTCATGAGAGCTGCTTAGTTTTGGAGAAAGTGATGTTGTAACCTTGAAGCAAACATTACATACAGATTCTTTTCTTTATTTAGATATTTTAGCTAACTAGCGATATTTCTTCATTTAACATCTTTAGATTACAGTACTGTTACTTGTGTTTTAAAAGAGGAAAGTAGTTAAAAGTAACATCGTTTTTATGCATCCGAACTTTTAGCGTTTTAAGTTAAAATTTTGCAATTAGTCATAGTCGTTTTGAATACAACGAATCAATCGAAATCTCATTGCCTTTAATCGATACTCGCTATGAACAATACAGGACAATTTGTTAAAACTTCTTTACATTTTTAGAAACTAAGCCCAATGGTCAGTTTCCTCATCTGTATGTCCAAGACTTCTCGTCAATACAGCTAGTAATCCATCAATCTCGTGAAATGTCCAAACATGGACTTAGGCAGGAGTTGTTAATTCACCGAGAACAGCTGTGTCAGTATATTTTTGTTCTGTAACTAGCATGTTTTGATTTGTATGACCGACTGGGTATTAAAGAGCTTTGTTCATGAATGGCGTCGGTTCCATTCAATATACATTGCTCTCAAACATTCGATTGTTAGCATGTGATTTGTACAAACACATTGCCTTCCGGGAGTAAATTTCACTTTTTGCAATTACATCATGTTTGTTACCAATATCGACACGGCCGGCCAAGCATTTGTACCAAAAATAACATATACCTACTTCTAAATTAGTATCGCAATTAATAGAAAGAAGTAAAAATCACTAATTGATAACTAATATTAAATTATACGGCAAGCGACGGTATGGATGAATGCATTTCAACAGCGAGACAGTATGAAATGAGATGATGCTGATTATTATCAAGAGAGCAATAAAGAATCGAGGCCTTATGATTAAAATAATGCATAGGTAATGACAGGTTGCTCGCCCATCGTCTATAGTATCGTATCGTAGTAATTTACTTCCTTCCGCAGGCAGATGGACAGGTAATTACATTTTATGTTTTATAAGAAATGAGTTTTAAATATCAACATTACAAAATAGCGTGTCTGACAAAAAGCACGTCAAGCATGTATGGTTTTTCAAGTAAGTTTGATTTTAGTCCTAGCAAGACCTGAAATTTAAGTAACGATTGGACCAACTGCTACATATTTCTTTTTTTCTGGTAGTATTGCGGCATTAATTATTAACTGCACTCCAACTTGACGAGCTATAAAGTTCAGAATGAAAAATCGAATAAGCTAGAAGTTTCATGCACAAAACTTATAATGAAACCCAAACAGTCTAGTAATTAATTAAAAGACTGTATTGTTTGAGTACAAACAGGCGAGGACGAGGATATAAAAGCATAATGGGAAAGCAACGAAGATAGATCAAAACAATTATAGCCATGATAGCTTTCTGGCAAACTAAAGAACGAAAAGTCAATTACGCAGAGTGCAATATTCCCACAATAACGAAGCAACCATAAGATTAGCAGCATCGCGAAACACATGTATGCGAAATTAAGTTCATGACAGATATGATTTGAACAGGCAATTTCTTCGTCGGCATGTAATATAAAGCTCGGCCATATGAAAGTAACCGCGTGAAACATTCCTCTAGCTTTCTCTAAAACGGACATCACAGCGAATGTGCCTCAATACCTGTATTGATGTTAACACGTAACCGCATTCCGGGTTAAGTAATAACTAATAACATTTAGTACGTAATAAGAAATTAATTTGAGAGTGAAACAGTTTCGTTGTGTAGGTTTATTTTGTCGACGAAAATTGTGTAACAGCGACGAGAATTGTGATTTATTATTTATAATTGGTAAGTAGAGCTGATTCTGGGCAGCGGGATTGTTTTCAAAAGAGTTACCGCCGCCCCGGAACGCAAAAGGCAAAGCAAGGAACATGGATGCGTTTAGACAGTCAATTGTCTGACACTTCCTCCCTCTCCGGTCACAGCGGGAGGAGCCATGTGATGATTTCCCATCCCTAAAAAAAAGTAGCAGATTCTCGTATCGTAGTTTATCCATCCTAACTTAATATTTTTCAATCTACATTACTGGTGTTTTTAGATAGTATGAATATGGAAACAGGACAAACAACACAACAGATGGCAAAAGTCAAGGATACGAAGCCGTCACAGGCAAAAATAATGTTTCCTTGACAGTGTATTTGGCGCCGATGATTAATGTTTGCATTGCCTCTGTATTGTAAACTAACAATTATCGCTTTTACGACATAAGCCATGACATAAAAGGACTAATTTAATTTGTCAGTGTATTTAAACATACATTTTGTAATAAACAGGCTACGTTGAATAGAGGAATAGTTAAACTTGTTCGAAAATTCAGTAAAGAGTAATGCATACCTAATAAAAGAAATCAGAGATTTCTCAACTAAATTAAAATTTCCCCTCAGCATATAACACTTAAGTAGCGAGTGTGACGAGTTTAATTAATATTTTCTTTGACACCGCGATTGTTAGACGTTGCATACGTGCTATAATTATGAAGAAATTCTTAAGCAGACTAATCTGGGAACGAATCTTCACAGCGAACCGTACACTTGCTTTAAGAGCGTTTCTAATCTTTGATCGACGTCCGCCTTCGATTGTGACTGCTTAAGATTTATTTCGTCCATTCATTTCACTTTGATCATTTTTGAAAGTATTAGATTCATTAAAGGCGTGGCTAATAAGTTTTGTTTGTAGAGCTTCCATTTGCGTAATGTTAGCCTAGTGGCCAGAAGTTACTTCACCGGCCGGCTTATTTAAATCGATAGACGTAAAAAAGTTTGTTTCGTCCAAACAAATTTAGTGTCCCCATTTAAAATAGTGCACCTAAAAAACATTGTAGCACAGCAACAAAAGATCACCAAGGACTGTTCAATCAAGAATGCATCAAGCAATTAAGATGAGAATGTGACACTGGAGATACAAGTATTTAACAAATTACAACCTTCCGGACGAGGCGACACAAACGATAACATTGCAAAATCCAGTTGTGTGGATGTGTCTACGTAAGGCAACCGTAACAAGGTCCTCGCCATATAAGAGGGTCGTGGGCGGAAGCATGCACCAAGAGGTGCCACCACAATATCGTACCATGTCGCAACGTGTCCGGCTACCTTCGTTAGAACTAACTGTGTTAAAGACCAGAGACTGTTATCTTGGGCCCATGAATATAAATAGTAATTCAGCTGTGGAATGTATTAAAAATAAGTGGCATATTATGGTAAAACTGGTTTTCCCAAGATTTTTGTTGTGGCTGTGAGAATTTTTTTTCGTCATCTCTCGATAATTTTAATTAGATTCTTGAGCCAAACTTGTAGGCCTCGCTTGTGACAACATGAGCATTCCAACTGCTACTTCCACGATGTGGTCCAACTAGTTTAGGTGCAACAGATTAACCGATTCTCATTATTTAAGCGTGAAATAAGTCTTTTTCATAATTTCTCGATGCGGATCATTTGTGGATCAGTTTCATAGAAATTTTACGTTACGTTTCTCTCAAAATGTAACGCGAAAGTCTAACATCAACATCAATAGCGTATTCAAATTTGTTTTATCGTAGTTTAAAAAACTAGCGGGTGGGAAAGAAATCCACGTCGAACAATCGCGGTGAATTACTAGGTACTCTCCATTTCCATTGACAGTGTGTTATTATCATGGCGATCGTATTGGATTTACGGCGGTTTCTCTACGCAGCGATGTGGGTGGGTAGAAAGTACAAAGGAGATAGGGCTGACTGAACGCCTGTGATCAGGATTCTGTCCAGCTGCGGAAAACCTACAAAGTCAACAATGACACTTAGTCCATTTCCAGTATTGCGAGACTTCAATTGCCGCCTAGTGTCGTTAGGTAAGTGGACCGTTTATTTATACCAATTTGCTTTATTAAGAGTGGACACGATTCATATTAATTCGGGTGAGGTAAAAAGCAAGTAAGCGCTGTCTGATCTGGGTCGGTAACCACAGAGTGAGTGATGCGCTCCTTTCGCGGATGGTGAGCAACGAGCCGTGATCCGCTAGAGAACCAGCCACGGTCTGTTGGCCTAACCTTGGCCGTATCCATCCCGCACATACCCTAGCTAGCAGATCAGGGTGACATCATCGTCGAAAAGTATTGTTCCAATGGTCCGTGTGAGGCCAAGGCCGGATTTTCGATCGATGTTAATATAACACAGCGGAATAATAAAAAGGAAAGTTAGGTTGATGACCCCACCGGACGGCTAGTCAGTAGACTGATGGATTTGTCCGGATTCTTTTTTTAGCTGCCATAATGCGGTGTGCCGAACCAGTTTCGAGATTTTGGTAACACAGCGCAGCGTCGAGCTAAAGCAATACTGGTCAATGAGAAACGGTCTAGTAATAATACTGATTTCGTTATCCACTCACGAACACAAGAGTAGGTATTTTTTGCACTAGTCTGGTAATTTTAATACGCACGTATACATTCTAATGGAACTTGTAGAGCAAAACTTTCTAGCGCTTTTATTTATTGTTAAAATTACAGTCAATTTCATAAATTTTCTGCACATTGCAATATAATCCGTTACGAACTATTTAATAGAAAGTAATTGTTCAGTAAAAAATAAGTGTTTTGGAAATTTCTGGTATCGATGCCAATCATATTATCAGGGAAGACTCGTTATCGCCTACTGATTGAGTTATTGGTAATACATGAAAATGCATAAGTCATATCGCAAACAAACTTATCAATGACATCGATTCATCGCGCGGATTATGGTACATTACAGTCACACCTCAATAAAGTACATATCGCATCAACAACTCATTAACATCTGCATTCCAAACGCATAACGCTATCATTCATCGTCATGCTGACATGCTTAACTGTTTCTAACAACTGAGATCTTACCGAGACGGCAACGGAATTGCTGGGGCCGACCCCTGCTTCAGCAACGGAGTGCTGTCCCTCGGGCACGCTTAGAAAACGGCGGAGGGTGCCATATCCAGACGCTGATGCCACCATGGCTACCATAGTTAATTCACAATCACAGCACAGTAACCACTGGTTCTCCTTGTGACATCACTCGCGCGGGCGTGTTCGATAAGTTCGCGGTTAACGCGCGCACGGCGACCTGCGCGCGCGACGCGTTTTCAACTGCGCGCCCAACTCTGAGCGGCGCGCGCGCCCCCTACCAAGATACCGATAGGCGACATTTGGACGAACTTAGAACTTAGATAAGCTCGTTAGTTTTGTTTGCACTTCCGTCGTAACTTTTTACGTTTTATGAAAGACTTCCTTATGTTCGGACGTTTTTCTATTTTTGTTAAACAGATAATGTTAAGATAATATGGTTTATGGTATACATGCAAATATATGGAACCAAGTTGAATTCTTTAAAAAGCTTTTATTATTTATTTTTTATATCTTATCAGAGGAAAGGATTTAGCAGCTGGTAATTGAGTTTTAATTTAGATTATTTTAATAATGATTTTAGGAGTGTTCAAAAATGATCACTCTAGTATTGACTAGTATCCACTAAAGCATTTATGAAGTATGGATTATAATATACTATGACTTAAAAAAAATTTCAAATGTTTAAACAAACTATTTACCTTTATTTTTGGATGTTCAATGTCCCAACAAATTTTGCAATAAAAAAATTATAAAAATAATATTATTTCAATCTTATCTATGTCATTATCAGTGAAAAGGCACTTTGAGTGTCCTGGTATCTGCCAATGTAAGGTAATATTATTATCGTAACATCATATCATAGATAAACCAGCCAGGTACATGAATCCTTGCTTTCCAGTTACATCTACACTATTCAAATCCCAATATTACTAACCGTCTGTGACTTTCAATACTGAGGATAGTGAGTCCTATAACTTATGAATATAGAAATAATGTATTAAAAATGCATTTAAATATAAAAACCCCATCTAAATACAATCATTAGTTTTTGAGAAAATTGTGGACATACAAACATGCATACATATATGGGCCAAATAGAGAACCTCCTTTTTTAAGTAGGTTAAAAAAAATCAAGAACCATTATATATATTATATTGGCTTTTTAAGTTACCACATTATCATAGTTTTTTCATGTATTGTACATGCAGAAATTGTTTCCAATTTAGTACAAGTAAAAAAAAAAGGTTGTATACCTTGTAATACTTTAAACACCATACAACACCTTATTCATCATCCTCCAGCCCTTATCCCAATTTTATTTGGGGTTGGCGCAGCATGTTTTCTTCTTCCTTACTCTTCTATCTGCCGTCATCTCGCTAGTAACATTCATTCTAATCATATCAACCTTCACACAATCCATCCATCGTTTCTTCAGTCGTCCCCTTCCTCTATATCCATCCACATTCATGTCCAAAACCTTTCTCACTACATGATCCTCATTCCTCATCACATGCCCATACCATGATAACCGATTTCCACATTTCCACAACACCTTATTCAAACTCTCAAAAACATTACAAGACTATTACAAAAAGCAATGACCTCTTATTAATGAATCTTAGTGAATATTACATGATGTAGACTTAGCACACAATATGCAATGTGACACATTTTCTCTTGCATATAGATTGGCAAGGCATTACACTGAGTCATCCACTATATAATCTGCTGTATTGTTTAAGATTTTTAGAGTTAAACTACAATTTTTTTTTTATTCTATTGTAAAATAAAGAAATAAAAAATTCTAAACAATAAAGGTACCTGTTAGATTTTTTTGTGGAATGCTAAGGATTTATTATTACTATATCAATCTTAAACCACAGGTTTATGAGTCATTTCGAGTCGAGTCACTATTGAATGTTGATTACCTTATTTAAAAAAACAGTTAATTTTTTGTTGCCGGTAACCACTAAAATACATTGAAAAAATCTTAATTATTTGTAAACAATACCACAACAATTCGAACACTTAGACCTATCGTCACAATTTTAAACATAACACACATATACCTACATCTGATCTGAAGGTACAGTAAATTTTATTCAGTTAAGTTAAAAACAAATGTAAATACAGTTTCTTAACATAATACATGTTCAATCATAAATACAGTCTCTTTGGTTTTTAATTGGCATATTTGATTTTGTGAGACAACTCATTCCGCAGACTAACTTTCAGTTCAGTTGTGATGATGAAACTTTCTACTAACCATCAGGTTTAAACTTAACATTGAATATTCAAGAACATTCCGATGATAGTAAGATATATATAAAAGGAGCAACACAGACTCACACACACGTAATTGTGTGTGATATGACAAATAAGGCTCATAACAATGTTCTAATGCCAATAATTTATTCAGTTAGTGTGGGCAGCCACCTCCAGCGCCCACTGCTTGCCTTGATATGTTTTTACATCAATGAAACCATGAAGTTTAATTGAAATTGAGCATTTAATATCATTATGTACTGTACTCTTTCAAACTATTATTGCAGAAAATTATATCAACCACTAAACATGCAAGCACAAGGTACATGTTTTACTATACAACTCGCTGCAGTTGGAACATTCCGATGCAAATTTTACAAGCACCAAGGCGATATGAGTAAGCCAAAGGTGAAATTATTAAAAACCGGCAATTATCTGAGTAGGACTCACCTGTTTTGTGTCCACACAGTCAGTGGCCTCCATGTTGGCATGTGATCTCTCCTGCCGCTCCATGACTTAGGAAACATCAGAATCTCTTATACCATTTACAAGGCGTTATAAAAGCACACAATAGAATTCTAAACATAACAATCGCGATGGGCTCAACAATTTTTAACGAAACAATGTCAGCGATTGCACTTAACACGTACTGCACTCCAGGTCCGTTACACCAATTCGATCTTAATTTATCAAGCGCAGTCACTGTTTTAAACACATCTTAATCGTTTCGACATAATCACAATGCTATAGACTTGATTTTTTTTCCTTCTAAACGAAAAATACAGTTGATCACCATCTTAAAATTTTCACACATTCCGTCATCGAGGCCGACTGACGGTCGCTGCCCTGCGGGAATTTTCATTACACGCATACAAGCTTTAATATGTCATTGAAACATTGCGTTGCGTTAAAACCAACATTTTGAAAACACTTGAAATATATATTTTACAAACCACACCTCATTAAAATGTAATTTAATACTGTTAAAAATACGTAATCATTATTTCGAAAGTTTATAAGCTTAAAGTTTTTAAAACTTGTTCTATAATATTTCCGTAAAATGGAACTTTTGAAAAAGAGTTTGTTCTGCCATCTACCGAGTTCTATTTGTATAAATTGAATAATAATATTTGAAATTACTCGTCCGGTTTTTGTGTAGTTTGCATAAAAATACTTTAGTTAGAATACACTCTTATATTTATTCTGAAATAATACAATACTTTCATTTGTTTTTGTTATGCGCAGCCTGGAATACAAGTTTTTGTCATCGCTGTTTTTGCGCAGTGTGATAACATTTTCCGATCCAAGCGATGATAGATCTTTCTTGCTTCATTCCACGATTGAGCCGATGTTGTGCTGTTAAATGTGCAACGGCTTAATAATCTAAATAAATAGAGTACCAATGAGCGCTAGTGTATTTTGATGCTGATTTAATTTAATTTAAAAATTTAACGTAGAATTTTAATCATACAAGGAATAACAAAACGTGTATACATCATAGATTTTATTATTGTCAATGGCAAAACTGACAGCTTCGTTCGTACGTAAATCTGACTTCAGAGGTTATGGTACATAAATAAATAAAACTATTTTAATAATTACTATGCCGCGAGATAAAAGTCGGTATCGAGACAGGCGAAGTTCTTCATACAGTTCAGAGTCTTCTTACGAGCGGAAAAGATCGAAAAGCAAGCACAAACGTAGATCTCGGTCCAGAGACCGTTCAGAGTCAAGCAGCCACAAAAGGAAACGATCTACTTCCCGAACTAAACACAAGAGAAGGAGTTATACTAGGAGTCTATCTAGAGATAGGTACGAGTCGAAGTCTCGGAGGCGTTCGTCTTCGAGAACCCGATCGAAGCGAGACAGATCGCGATCACTTTCAAGTTCGCGGAGTAAATCAAAATACAGCAAAAAGAAATCTAAGAGATCACGTTCTTCTAGCAGTCGGAGTAGCTCTTTTGATATAGGTATGTACATTTTTCACGATAGAAATTAAAACAATGCAAAAACTATACTCAAGAAGACTACCTAGTTGAATTTATCATCAAAAAAAATCTGAATGTTTTTGTAACAGGCTTTTAAAAAAATCATGTTGCACTAATTCTGCATCGCTATTACAGAGCGTCCGCCCCACACAAAGAAGATAAACCTAGATGACACAGAAACTAAATTGGAAAGAGCAATCAAAGCTGCTGCAGCCGCAGGATTGACTATGACCAAAATACCCACTTACGAGTATAAGGAGGTTGAAATAAAAGAGGATATGCCCACAATACATGATAGAAACCTTTTAGCCGAGTTAAACAGTGACTCATTTGTTCCTAAAGCCTTCACATCTTCGAGGAATAAGAAGCAATCACAGAGTATTGTGATAGACTTGAACTCTCAGACTGTGACAGTACCAGAAACTGATATTAAGGTTCCAAATGATGATTCTATTATCAATTTTGATGTAAGTGTAAGACAACTTTCAATATTCTATTCTCTGAGGTGCTTATGGTATATAAGTGAAAATACTTACATGTATATCTAGAGTACCCCTGGTGGGCACTCCCACTACCTCAAACATGACTGACAAATATTTTGATGGTTTGAGTAATTTCTGTGTATTTCATTTTATGTATATTGCAATAAGTATAAGATATCCATAATAATATGTACCTAAACCCTTTACTGTGTGCAAGTAGGATTTTGAATTTTATATCTCTGTGATTGTTACTCTCATAAAAAATTATAGTCTAAAATTTGTTTTTGCAGGAAATACCAAGTGAAGAAGAATTAAAAGAGATGTGGATTCAAAAGCTCTATCATTACAGAAAGAAAATGATTAGAGGAGAGTTATGAGAGATCAAGATGAGATTGGGTTCTATGTGTTAAGAATGAATAAACATTATAATTTAACTTATATAATTAATACAGCAATTAACCCAATATTAATATCTTTTATTTTTAATATTAATCCAAAGCAATATGGATTTTGTAAATATGCTTTGCTTGCAGGATTTCAACATGTTTCATCATGACTGCACAACAGGTCAGTTGCTGGCAGTCTCTGGTTTAGGCTTGACATTTAACAATCCTGTGATCAAACCAAACTGACCCTTATATGACAAGCATTAGGACTGATTATTACAAACTATGGTTTATTCTAACACTTTATTAGGAATACTCTGATAAAAAAACTTCACATTTCAATAACATGTAACAGGAGTGCTGCAGATCTGTCTTGCACCAACTACCTCAGTAGAATCAATAAAAACAAGTAACAACCTAAAGTACTTTTATTGAACACATTAACATAACCGGCAGCCGCAACTCACAATTTCAAATGCTTTGTAACTACTAAGTCGTCTATATTTACAGTGACGCGATCGCACACGGCCCATAGTCCCTGGTGGTCGCTTTCACATGTTGTTCCTCTCTCGCTGGATGCGACTGCTGTATGTCCGCGACACCAGGTTCCACGCGTCCATATACCTGTCCATGCACATCGCAATACATTTCTGTTCAGAATTGTCCAGCGCTGTACCCGGTTTATTGATACACTTTTTGAAACATTTCTCAGACATTTTCGTCAGTAATTCCTGAGCGTTCGCGATGGCAATCTGCTGTTTCACCTGATCCATCAACTCTTCTTTCTGTGCTCCAGATAGAGAACCAGTGGACAAGGTATCCATTGTAAAAATATCTAGTTGAGATTTTAATCAGATGATTCAATTTTTGGAGAGAATTTTGGGAGAGTGACAGTATAACCTCAAATTTCTAATTGACAGCAAGTGGAGTGGAGACGACCGAAAATTTAAAAGATATGAGTTATGTTGCCACATCATTAAAATAATCCTCCTCGATTTGAAAAATCAAGAAATTATTGAGATTCAATCCGTTGTTGTCGCTGATGAAGATTTCGTAACACGAAAAAAACACTGAAATTAAAAAAATATTATAATTGTATTATGTATAGATTAAGTATTTTACATATTAACAAAAAAAACTTTACTTTGGAATTAGAAAATTAATTTACTTTCATAGAAACGCTTGTGGATTAATACATCGCTCTAGAAGTCGGTGTCTTTCTTTAAGTTGGTGTCAATATTTTACATGTCAGTATTATTATACAGGGAACTACTTCACGCACCCGGATAAAAAGTAGCCTAAAACCTTTTCCAGGGTCCGATCTATCTCCTAAATTTCATCCAAATCGGTCCAGCAGTTTACGCGTGATGCCGTGACCAAAGGAAATAGGGCCTTATTTTTACCTTTACCACGCATAACATTTTACAGAGTAGTCCGATTTTGATAATTCTTTTATATATAGAGGATTAAGGAAGGAAGAATTTTTAATTTCAAAGGAGAAGAAAGAGTGCTCGAAAGGTTAAACTGCGCTTGGGTCGATCAATCCGTGGTGGTAATTGGAGACCATCTATGTCTTACAGAGACTCGTCGTTACAGTTAGTCAGAGGCAACAGAACAGAAAGTCTGACAACTTTACTAGTCCTATAGGGGTATCATTTAACTCTATACAAGGGTTGTGTGTGGAGATCAGATAGGCATTCGTTCAGATGCATCCGGTTAAACTAAGAGACGACCAAAACAGTTGGGAAAAGGCTAGTCAGATGAGCAGATGATGAATTAAGTATTAAAATTATTTTAATAGAATGTTCTATCACAGTTTCCATTACTTTTTATAATTTAATTACCATTAAAATAAACAGAATTATTTACCGTGGTAACTTTAAATCTAAGATCAAAAAAAAGGTACATGGATTTAGAGAGGTACCTGTGACAATATTTTTTTTTACGGTTTTTAACTTTTCAGCAATCGTTGATACGAACGAGAATGTAAGAACATTTCTTTAATTTGACATGACATGACTGGACATGACCATGGCAGCATTGGCAGCTGGATTGACGGGTCAAAGAAGAAGAATTTTGTAAACAAACAAATATATTCTGAGATGATGAGTGCCGAAATTAATGAAACAACAATAGAATATGAAGACTTAGCAAGTTCGTTATCACACGATGAGCTACTGGAAGTCACACAATCATCTCTAGCGACGCTACTGAGTAACGATTCCCTACTAAAGGACCTCCCAAACGATATTATCATTGAAGAAGTATTATCACAGGTAAAAAGATGCATCTTTACAACATATGTGACTAAATTCAGTTAACTGAAAAGCAACATTGGCTGTATTAATCAAGAAATCTCCAATTGGAGATATGAGAAGCTAGTTATCTATTAGTTAAGGACTGTTTTTATAAGGAAACGCAATACATATATTTTAAGCGTGGTTTCCCCATCATTATTAAAACAAGTCATCTCACTCAATTACAAAGATTACTGTGAAATAACATTAAGTTTATTAAATCATCAAATTTTTTTTCAGATAGCTGTGGAACATGGCCAATCAATCACTATTTTTTTATCAAGAGAGAGTGAACCAACATTAAAAGTTATTGTAAGTTTCTTATCGGTGTTTTAACCTTTTCAATGCTTCTAGGACTGAAACAACATAATAATATGTGGGTCATGATGCAGTATTGTTTACTTGTTAATTTCCATACCTCCATCATATCCGATCATAATATACTAGTGACTGATAGCAGATGAAAATACAATAAAAAAAAAGATATCTTACTTGCTGGTTAGAACCTAATCCATTTTAGTAAACATGTAGCTTAGCAGAAGCTAGTGAATTGTAAACTGTTTGGCTTATATGCTTCACTGTTTGCTTTCTGCCCATAACTTCATCTGCACGGACTTAGAATTGGGTCCAAATATTTAGATTAAATGTATCTTATTTTCATACCAGTTATAAACTATATCTATTCACCCAAATCCATTCAGTTAATTTTGTGTAAAAGAGTAACAAACATCCGACCTCACAAACTTTCATATTTTTACTATCAGTAGGGTTGTTCTTCATACTCTAGGGTGCCAATGACAACGCATGACTTATCTATCCCTTAATTTACAGATACCACAAAATGCGTCAGTAAGAGGTCTAAAAAAAGCAATAGAGAGGCACTTTGAACTATACCAAAAGAGAGCTGGTATCAAGACAAAAATATCATGGAAATATATATGGAAGACATACAACTTGAATTTCGACAGCATCGCCTTAGATGATGACAATGCCCCAATTCAAGGTTATGGAGTCACTAACAAAGTGACACTTCAGTTCAAGAAGAAGAAAGGAAAGAAAAAGAGTTAATTTGTAAAAGCATTTATTTATATTCTGGTATTAAAATAAAAATGATATATATCTAACTAAGAACCCACCATTGCATAGCTACTTTATATTAAATTGGATCACTTAAAACATAATTTGTTACACTATTCCCAAGTAACACAATGGAACTGTCAAAACTTAAAACAAAAATAACATGTACTTTTTAAAGAAATGTGGCGATATTTTTATATTCTAAATTCACAATATATATTATTCATAACACTGTAAATTGTAGTACATAACATGTACATAATTATAGACATGCATTTAATACATTTTCATAGATAGTCAAGTTAGTAAACTTTATTCAAATAGTATTGCAAAACTCTACTTTAGTAGTAACAATTGGAGGACTCATGTATGGAATCTAGTAAATTTTCTAAATAATCCAATTAATGTGCTGTTATATTTTACCACACACGATCATTACATTTCTTCCTACTTTAAAATAATATTTCCGTACATATTTCTTACAATCAGCTGATTTTAAATGAATAGTAGTTGAATCTCTAAAGCTGCTCGAAGTCGGGCTGCGGCGGCGGCTCCTGCGGCAACGGTTCGAAGTCACCTAAGCTGTAGTGAGGCTCCTCATGGCGTGGTGTGGCCAGCGGACGGTCATACGTGTCCTTGAGCAGCTCTTGATCATGCTGGGGGAACGATACAGGGGATCAGTAGGTGTTTATGTCTACTAGTCGTAAGATAGCAATGTTGTAATTATAAGTAGTAAGTTTTAGACAAGTTTTATATTTTTTTATGTGTACATATTATAAGGTGATAATAAAAGAGTACAAAACATTAAGGTTTGTTTGTTGAGCATTATGATTGATTTCAACTTTTATAGACTTAAAACAAAAACTAAATTTCCCATGATTTCTAAAAAGCAATCTATGTCCTTACCAATAGTCCAAGCTCTATCCATCGCATAAATTTCACCTCAATCAAACAGTTGTTGTACCGCGAAAGCGTAACGGACTGTTACTATTGCATTTACAGTTAAGTATTTAAAAAGCAGAATTCAAAATCCAAACTGTGGGAAGTTTTTATAGTATACCTGATCGGACTGCAGCACTGAAGGCGGCGCCAGGTCGTCGAGCGACAGCTGCGTGTTGAGCACGGAGGGGGGCGCGTAGTCCGACATGCCTACCACGTTGTCTACCGCCTGCTGCTGACAAAATACAGTGTTCATGTAGGGATCAATAGCTAATTAAGCTTTACAACTTGATGGCAAACTTAGTATGGCCATCCATACCAAGTTTATTTACTCCTTGCAAGCGGTCATCGCCTCTTAAAGACTTCTGCATGCATTGTCATCTTAGAGAACAACTTGTTCCCTGGTATAATCCTTGTTCACTTGCAATCATACCCATCACGTCATACCTTTCTAAAATGTTCACTGTCACTATCAAAACTATGAATTATCAAAGGTTTTTCTGACTAGCTTACCATACCAATTTCTAAAGCATTTCCTCGTGTCTGAAAGGTTTATATATAGCGTGTTACTCACCGTGTCGACAGCCGGTGGCGTATCTTCAACAGGTTTGGTGGTGATGGGCACATCCTCCCCGGAGCCTACAGTGTTGGCTCGAGCATCCTCCTCTGAAGCGTACGCCGACTTGTGGTCGCACATTAGCAAGTGAGTCAGCATGTCAGTACCTGGATTGGAACAGGTTTTAGTTTACATTGGTTGGGTTAACCATACAATAGTCCCATAAATCCGGGTTTTCGGTATGTTCGAAAGAGTTACCGCACCGGAACCCAAGGATGAGTTTTAAAGCTGGTTGCACCAAAAAAATATCAGATTGACGTGAAACGGAAGAATTGTCATCCAAGTACTGTCAAAATAGAGGATGAAATTAAATAATTTTGTTATTATTTCATGTTTTTCGTCAAAATATGCTTGCATTAATCTCATAAAAAACATTAAAAGTGAGCTAATTATTAATATTATGTTTTGTATTCGTAAAAGTATAAGGTATAAATGGTGAAAAAAGGGATAACCGGCTTTCAGTATGAGTCTGACACTCCCTCCCGCTCCGTCCACAGCGAGAGGAGTCATTTACTAATTTCCCTCGGCTAAAATCGTTACCGATTTAAAAAATGAGGTGTTTTAAATCGCTGTCTCCAGCTGACACACCCAACCTCTGCGTAGTGGCGTACATACCGACGGTGGTGTTGTACCCGCAGACGCAGTGCGAGCGGTAGGGCGCGGGCCGCGGCGCGTCCTCCAGCGAGTGCGGGCCGGCGCAGTAGCCGCTGTGCCGCAGCATGGCGCGGTAGCACGACGTCACGTACGAGCACTTCGTGCAGCGGGTCGTGCCCCTACGGGAAAAAAATAAAATTAAAAGTAATTAAAATTGTTTTTGACGGCACGGCTGAACAATTTGCTCTGTCCCGCGAGGTACAAATAAAATCGCTCCGGGTCTGGGTGTTTTTACAGGTGTAATGTATGTTTGTAAATACACTCACGATACAGGAGAATTTCTAGTGTGGGGCGACGTTTTTTTTTACAAAAATAAAATAACAAAAAAAGTAAATTGTAATTGAAAGATAAAAATTATTTCAAGTCGTGTAACTCGAGGCGGCATGTTGCATCAGTTGAAGAGATGTCAGATGTTATGGTTATGAAAATTTAAAGTCCCACAGATGGCACCAGATTTTTGGATTGTCACAAAAGTTACATTGTAATATCATAATTGATGTTTTGGCAAATCCAAAGTTTATTCATAAGCCTGTCAAAAACTTAACAAAGTGGGATCAACATACAAACTAGGTTTTTATACTCACAAGAAATGTTTCTCCCTATCAAGCGGCGTGTCACATTCTCTGCAGAGCATACCATCGGGCAGCACTAGAGTCAGATTCTCGAACGTCTCAGAGATCGTGTGGTTAGCCGAGTCCTTCACTGGCGGACGTGCTTTGTTCTAGAAATAAGTAATTTTAATATTAGTTATACTGCAACTGTGGTATGAATAAATTAAAATAAGACATTTGATAATGGACTTACCCTTGGTTTTGTGATCAAATGTTCTTCTGAACAAAGAGGTGTCGCACCTTCTACGGTAGTGTGGTCGCGCACTTGATGCTCTTTCAGTTGACCTGGAATGAGACAAATGAGAGACATGATGTAAAGAATAGAAAACCTTATTCATTACATGTAACAGTCAGACAGAGAGATTATTTTTGTGTCATTTACACAACAAAAATTCTGTTGAATTTTGAACTTTCTATTTTAGTCTGTATTTTTTTTTTTAATCAATGAGGTAGTGAAGTAGTCCATTATTTGTTCTTCTAAGAGTATCGTTAAGTATGTTTTGTGATGTAGCAACTCACCTAGATGCACAAACTTGAGCACGCATCTGTTGCAGCGCACCTCCATCTCCTTGTCCTGGTGCTGCTTCAAGTGGTCCAGGTACAGCGCCACGTTGGCAGTCAGCTCGTGGCCGTCAGCGTACACCTTTACAACCTGAGAGAGAAATACATCGAAAAATTAAAATCAGACATGCGAATTATAGTGACACCCTGTAGTCGCGGTATATATGTACAGTACCTTGAGGCAGTAGGGGCACAGCACGGTGTCGGCGTGCGCATGCGCGGCGCGGTAGTGGTCGGCGGCGTATGTATGTTACCCTGTAGTCGCGGTATATATGTACAGTACCTTGAGGCAGTAGGGGCACAGCACGGTGTCGGCGTGCGCATGCGCGGCGCGGTAGTGGTCGGCGGCGTATGTATGTTACCCTGTAGTCGCGGTATATATGTACAGTACCTTGAGGCAGTAGGGGCACAGCACGGTGTCGGCGTGCGCATGCGCGGCGCGGTAGTGGTCGGCGGCGTATGTATGTTACCCTGTAGTCGCGGTATATATGTACAGTACCTTGAGGCAGTAGGGGCACAGCACGGTGTCGGCGTGCGCATGCGCGGCGCGGTAGTGGTCGGCGGCGTATGTATGTTACCCTGTAGTCGCGGTATATATGTACAGTACCTTGAGGCAGTAGGGGCACAGCACGGTGTCGGCGTGCGCATGCGCGGCGCGGTAGTGGTCGGCGGCGTATGTATGTTACCCTGTAGTCGCGGTATATATGTACAGTACCTTGAGGCAGTAGGGGCACAGCACGGTGTCGGCGTGCGCATGCGCGGCGCGGTAGTGGTCGGCGGCGTATGTATGTTACCCTGTAGTCGCGGTATATATGTACAGTACCTTGAGGCAGTAGGGGCACAGCACGGTGTCGGCGTGCGCATGCGCGGCGCGGTAGTGGTCGGCGGCGTATGTATGTTACCCTGTAGTCGCGGTATATATGTACAGTACCTTGAGGCAGTAGGGGCACAGCACGGTGTCGGCGTGCGCATGCGCGGCGCGGTAGTGGTCGGCGGCGTATGTATGTTACCCTGTAGTCGCGGTATATATGTACAGTACCTTGAGGCAGTAGGGGCACAGCACGGTGTCGGCGTGCGCATGCGCGGCGCGGTAGTGGTCGGCGGCGTATGTATGTTACCCTGTAGTCGCGGTATATATGTACAGTACCTTGAGGCAGTAGGGGCACAGCACGGTGTCGGCGTGCGCATGCGCGGCGCGGTAGTGGTCGGCGGCGTATGTATGTTACCCTGTAGTCGCGGTATATATGTACAGTACCTTGAGGCAGTAGGGGCACAGCACGGTGTCGGCGTGCGCATGCGCGGCGCGGTAGTGGTCGGCGGCGTATGTATGTTACCCTGTAGTCGCGGTATATATGTACAGTACCTTGAGGCAGTAGGGGCACAGCACGGTGTCGGCGTGCGCATGCGCGGCGCGGTAGTGGTCGGCGGCGTATGTATGTTACCCTGTAGTCGCGGTATATATGTACAGTACCTTGAGGCAGTAGGGGCACAGCACGGTGTCGGCGTGCGCATGCGCGGCGCGGTAGTGGTCGGCGGCGGCGCGGTGCGCGGACACGCGGTAGTCGCACGCGTCGCACGCGTACGGCAGCTCCAGCGGCGCGTGCGTCTTCTGCATGTGCGACGCCAGCGTCAGCACCGCCGCGAAACGGACCTAGTCACAAAGGATTTACATGAAAAACATATTTAAACAAACTCAGGAAAAAAAATACACGCCACAAATAACATGTTATCAAGTCAAAAAAACACTTGACTCACCTCGCAAATCAAACAGGCGTACGTAAACAGTTCGGGAGACTTGGTATCAGCTGGATGGTTGTGCTTAAGATGCGTGTCGAGCTCGGCGGGGGCGGGGAAGCGCGCCAGGCAGTAGGTGCACTGCGCGGCGTCTGCGCCGTCAGCCGCGGCCGGCGCCGCGTGCCCGAACAGGTGCGTCATCAGGGATATGTTGTCGTTGAACTCCTCGTGGCAGACTGGACACTGGATTACGAGATTTTGTGGTTATTTAATTGCCACATCGGTCGAATGCTCATTCTAAAAAAATGATTTTTAGCAGTTGCATTCAGGACAGTTAGGCCCACTTTTAAAATAGGGCTAATACATAATAAGCTAAATAAAGAGGAGCTTGTGGCTAAGTAAAAGCCACACGGGTCGATCGATCAAAGGTCTGTGCCTCCCTTGTGCCTCGGAAAGCGCGTTAAGCCGTTGGTCCCGGATGTCATTTATAGATTTTTGACTGTCGTTACGGGTAGTCAGAAGCCAGAAAGTATGACAACCAGTCTTACCCAGGGGTATCGTGTTACCGGGTAACTGAGTTGTGCAAGTCAGATAGGCAGTAGCTCCATGGAAAACACTGACACTCAGCAGCATCCGGTTAGACTGGAAGCAGACTCCAACATAGTTGGGAAAAGGCTAGGCAGATGATGAAATAATTTACTAAATATGGCCAAAAATCTAATGATATTCGAAGCGAAAGTGTGGCCGTTTGTTTTGCAGGCGTGAAGGAGTTCTTGGCAGGAACTTAGAAGTCTGGATTTGTGGTAACAGGCATGATTTTCCCATCAAAATTACCATTAGTATTAACTTGGTAATTTTCCTTTGCCTAACCGTTTGGTGTTTTTAAAGGCATGGTGTTTTGTAGTGTTTTGATACCACCAGACTCAAGTGTACACCACTGAATCAGCGTAAAATTAGGTATAACATGGGTTGTTTAACGCGCATTTAATCTATACGTCATATAAATTGCTTTGTCCTGAATGACTGAAAAATCAACGTACAGCCTAAGCCGCTGATAGTAGAGACCTGAAACTTGGAGGGTACTCTTTGTATGACGTAGGCATCCGATAAGAATGGATTTAAAAAAAAAGGAGATGAAAAATTGAATGAAACTCTGTCATTGATTACACAGCAAAAATATTCCATCATCTTTCAAGCAAGGAGACCAAAATATAATTTTAAAAAAATAACACCAACCTCCACAGCTATAGCAGTCTTCACAAAGTCCCCGTTCCCGCCAGTCTGGCCGAAGTAGTACCTCTCCATCGACACCGTCTCCTCGGGACGCACTTCCTTCTTAATATTCTTCAGCGGTATATCGTCCATGTCATCGTCCACGTAGGACTTCGCCTTGTTAGTGCGCCGGCTTCGGGCCGTGGGTTCGGCATCTTTTTTCTCTTTTGGCTTGTCTTTTTCTTCTTTTATTTTAGCCGTTTTCCGGCTTAAAGCTAGAGGGATCTGTGGGGAGTGGAGATTTAAATTCAGTTATACTTCAAAAAAAAAACCAAACTCTTTTTGCAGCTTGTTCAACCGATTTTTAGTTCTATTCCGTAGAGATAAAGATGGTGTTTAAAGCAAAATTATGTTTACAATACCCAATACTAAATATATTCTGCGTCTATTTTTTGTTATATCATCGTAGCAATAGAGCATCTAATCTTATTGTAAATGAACTATAGTTATGCCGACTCATTCATAATAAAGCCATGCGCTTAATAAATCTATTTCAGCGATCAAACTGTTTTGTTATTTCTTATCCGTCAAGTTAAAATGAATTTTGACAGAAAGGGACACATCCGATAGCTAAAAGAGCCTTTTATAACAAATGGTTTATTTTTTTGAATGAATGAATAAGGGGTTGACAAAAATATTGTATTTCGTAAAGAAAATTTGAGGAAAGTTTAAACAGCAAAAACCCCAAATAATCATTTTCATATACAAACAATAGCTTAGTACAAGCGAATGATCCAGTCAGGACGAGATTAGATTCCGAGGTTGGATCCACGTTTTGGTTAAGTAACTTTTACAATAAGACAAGAATCAAATACAGCAGAATGAAATAGACTTAATACTGTAGGGAATAACGTCTAAATTCGGGTGTGTACAACATAAATTAACTAGAATTGTACCTCTTCATCATCTTCTTCAATGTAAGTAGTCTTCTCCTTCTTCCTCTTCTTGGGGGGCGGTGACGGGGAAGGCTCCTTCTTCTTACGGCCACGCTTACCGCGGCCGGTCTCGGGTTCAGGCTCTTCCACCTTATCGCGTTTCTAAATATTGAAAAAAAAACCACACTTTTTATAATATCTGAATTATAGTATATATAACCAGGCTTTGCTTAGCACTGTATTTCAAACATGACAGCCAAATATACTGCTAGGGATGGGAATTTTTTTACGTCACTTCTTCCCAACAAAAACCCATAAGAAATAGTGAATAAGTGCTGATATTTAGCTAATTTTGAATTGTGATTATTTAATTTAGAATGAGCTAATAAATGATCTCGAAATAACAACAAAGTAATCGATAAAGTTAAACAATTTATATGACAAGCTTCTTAAAATATTCAGGGTTTTTCTTTCCAGTCGCAACACTAGAAAGCGGTTAAGGGTGAGCGTTTTGGGGGCCGCTGCCTGTCATGATGTAATTTTAAAGTGAAAAAGTATATTTAAGTTTAAAGGAGCCTCACCTTGCCAGTGGGATACTTCCAGTTTTTGAAGGGGTTAGCGGCGATCTTGTTGAGGCGTACTGTGATGGGGTCTTTCGCCTCCATCTTGCTCTGTTCAGCTATGTGGATCACTATGTTGTCGAACGCTTGACCGGGCGATATTCCGTACCTAGTGGTATAGACAGCAATAATGAGAATAGCTCATAAATGAATAACACTGTACACAATGTCAATAGTTATTTCAACTAATAAACGCGCGAAAGTCTAGTACCTAAAAATAGAAAAAAAAAACTTATAATAATATTCTCTCTCTATTTTCTAAAAAACAGTAAAAGGACTAAGGATTACGACTAAGTCATAAATTTAAATTTTCAAAATACCATAACCTACCTCTCTCTCCAAACCAGTTCATCCAAGAACTGCTGTATAATCTGTCTGGACAGCAATGACAGAGTATTCTGGAACATCCTGGGCACTATCCTCCTCAAGTACTCCATGATATTGGCATTACTATTCCTGGGTGCCGAGGTGTCAGAGTGCGCGGATGCCTGGTGCACGTTCTTGAAGCCCATGGAGACGAGGGTGCCCTTGTCCACGGTCAGGTCGGTGAGGATCACTGATGAGGGGTGCACCCAAGAGGAGAGGGGCTCCAGGATCTTTTGGAACCTCTTCTTGTAGTTCTTTTCGTGTTCCGCTAAAGGTTCCACTGCGCGGAGACGGATCTAAAAGATATCAAAGCAGATATAAAATCAGCACAAACTGAATATAGGAACCTACCTACATTTTATTAACGATATAATCAAAACTGCGAATTTGCAACGCAGAACGCTGAAACAAGTTTAATCTTCTTATAGATAAAAATGAATTGCTGTTGATTGGTCTCGCTAAAACTCGAGAACGGCTGGGCCAATGTAGCTGATTTTGGTTTTGATATGTTTGTTGAAGTCCAGGGAAGGTATAAACGGTGATCAAATTTAATATAGATGTAGTTTATACGAAGTTCACCGGGTCGACTAGTTTCGTAATAAAAAATCTAACTCACCAGTTTCTCCACAGGATCCAGCACACCCAACACTTCAACCTTCACCTGTCTCTGCGTTCCATCATGACTAGTGGTGCCAAGGGATATGACTCCGACCTCTACTTTCTTGCCCGCTCCACCCAGTAAAGCCATATGCTGGTGTATTGCCGACGTACAAACTGCTCTCAACCAGGTAAACAATCCCTTCACATAAAGATTGTCCACTTTGACCCATTGGACAACGTTTTGGACATTAGTTTGGCAAGCCCAGTGATATATGAGCTTCAGTAGAATGCTCGGGGGGAAGGTGGCTCCTTCGAAGATCGAGCTGGAGTACACGGAGACGAAGCGCGTGGGACAGCACTCGGATATCCACACGTAACCGCCTGAGTAGGGGAACTTTGATACGTCGGAGTACATGCCTGGAAATAAAAGGGAATTTAAAGTATGGCCCCATAAAGATGTATTTGAACAGAGCGGCTGCAGTCACCTGCACTAGATACTGTCGCGGCTGTGTAAATATTCTACTACCAAACTACTTATTCTCAAAATACCTTATACTACCAAACTACCTTATTCTTAACTTTTAGATACATACTTCGATAAAAAAACATACTGCACAAGGTAAAGTTTTTACCTTTTTACAAGCTTTTATTTAACTTGTCTTTTTAGTACGGAAAAATCTTACAACTGTTTTTTTTTTTAATATAAAGAAACTACTTATGAATTTACTGCACTCACCAAGTTTGAGTTTATTCCCGGCGTGAATAACACACCACTGCTCAGACCTGACCAGGCCCTGCTGTATGAGCCACTCGGTGAACTTCATGGGCGTGTGCATCAGCACCGACTTCACCTTGCTGTCCAGCGTGGACCGGTCTGATGGCGCGGCCGTGTCCTTAGACCGAAGGTATGGACGGGCGACTACTACCAGCGATGGGAACGTTTTTCCTGTAAGAAATCGGGATCCTGATGAACGATATTATCTATACTAATATAATAAAGCTGAAGAGTTTGTTTGTTTGTTTGAACGCGGTAATCTCAGGAACTATTGGTACGATTTGAAAAATTGAATACTTCTATCACTGCTAAAACAATTTGCTCCATGTCTTTTTAAGGCCATTAAAGCTATTTTTTTAAACATCCTGGCACATAACTCAGGTTTTTTTCTCTACCTTCCCATGGACAGTAATCTCATTATTTCTATATAATATCATATTTTGAAAGGAAAGTTGGCACCATAGTTACATTATAATGTAATACAGTTTTTACCTTAAATAAAGTTAATACCTTATTATTTACCACTAGATGTTCCAGTGAACTTCATATCACCTACATCTATCTTAACCTTTTTCAACATTAAAACCTTCCCTGGACTACAAAAAACATTTCAAATCCAAAATCAGCTACATCGGCTAAGTCTTTCTTGAGTTTTAGCAAGACTAACAAACAGCAATTTATTTTTATATATATATAAGAAGAAGATTAGCTAATGGAATGCTGACTTACCTTGCAACTTATTGAAAGACACCTCTCTTGAATCGGCAACGTTTTTGTTGCCATCATCTTTGGTGAGGTCGACAATGGCGGTCGTCTTGGTCGCGCTGCCGGTGAGTAAGCCGCCTATCGCCGTGGCTTCAGAAGGTCGCACATTCGTCACTACGCTATGCACGTCTGTGGGGGTTTGATAAGATATAAGTTTGGAATTTAATATAACATATGGATTTGTATGTTTTTTTTTGTTACAATTTAACTCAAAAACTATTACACCAATTTAAAATTCATTCACCATTAAAAAGCAGCCTCTTTATGGACTAACATAGGCTTAATTTATTTCCAGAAATAATTACGGATCCCTACTAAAACTGGTAAATAAATAAAATCGACTTACTAGAAGGTGCCAGAGTCTTGTCTTTAGTTTTGGTATCTTTATCCTTTTCCTTATCTTTTTCTTTCTCCTTCTCTTTAACCTTTTCCTTGTCCTTCTTTTTCTTCTTATGCTTAATTTCAGGAGACTTGGCCCTCTCAGGGGATGGTGAATAGTCACGGTCATCTTCATTGCGTATTTTCTTTGGTCGGCCTGCAGGTAGGAGTAAGGTTTGTCATAATTTAAAAGGAATTTAAGCTAGATTCGACCCCACCAGCATTGACATTCAACATCAGGTGAGGTATTAACAAACACTTATTCAAAAGTAATTTATTCAAATTAGGCTCAAAATCAGCATTTACAAAAGAGAGCCCCCAAAACGCCCACTCTTCACCACTTCCTATGTGTTTTTGCTGGGAAGAAGAAGTGAACAAACTCCCCAGCAACACATATCTGTCGGTAAGGTTTGAATAACCTTAATTTATACACACTCAAATACAAAAGGTAAGAAACATTATGTATATTATGCAATCTAAAGAAGTAGCTATCAAATAAAATATAAAAATTACAACTGAATTCTAGATTTATACTGTAAAACATACCGAATCTCATTTTCATAGAATGGAAAATTTATAAAAAAAAAGTTATTTTCTTCTGGCTAAACACCTTTTATTTAAACTAAAAAATCAAAAATAGAATAATGTTTAAGTGCATTTGGAATGTGTGTGTGAGTTTGTATTCATGTGTGTACATATGTTTAGTCATCATCAACCTAGCGTGTCTCCCAGTTGCTCATCCTGCCTAGCGCAGGAGAACCCAGGGTCTGTTCTCCTACTTAATCTTTTCCACTTTGCATGGTCTTCGGCATCCTATTTAGTTAGTCCGTGTTATGTGTTTGGTATTTGGTTTTAAATGTGGTAATATAGAACTGACCTCTCTTTCCAGGTTTCTCCTTAGAAATAGACAGCGAGCGAGACCTGGATCTGATGATTTCAGCACTTTGCCTTTCCAAATCTTTCAGCACCGGTTGTCTGTAAAACAATAAGTAAGTCTGTGACGGAATGTATGTTTTTGAGAAAGGAACCAAACGAGAGGAATAGTGATGTATGGGATTATATACAAGTTGTTTGTATCCTTATTAGTAAAATACACTTTCACAGTAAAACAGCTGAACCGATTTGGATAAATTTTACTTGGAGATGGGACTCAGGGGATGTTTTAAGACTACTTTTTATCCGGTTCCATTGGATTACGGGTAAAACAGTAAGAAATAGCTTGTTATCAATTTAGTATTCTTTTGCGATTTCAATGCAGCATTATCTTGTCCTTTATAGATGACAAAAGATTCACACATTAATAATAAATGGGCAATGCATTTTTTAAATATAGATTACTGCTAATTTCTTACTAGAATTGACTACTGCAAGCTATTCAAATGACTTTCCTTGACTATCACTAGGTTTTACCATTAAAATTAGATAAATCTGTAACTTACTTCCCAAGTAATTGGTAGGCCGTAAACTGGTCTCCATTGTACACGATTTCGCCTCCAGTATCCTTGACCATCTCATCCAACCGGTTCTGAATGCTTTTGTACTCATTGTCGGCATTCTTATAGGCTTGGAGCTGGGCTTCAGACAGCTCCTCCTCCCAACACTCTAGTTCGAGTGTCGGTACATCAGGGCCGAAATACGAGCGCTTGTATAAATCAGCCTCTATTATTTCGGCCTGCGGAGGTACGGGAAGTGCCTCCTGCAAATAATAAGCAAAATATAGGTATAATATCGTTTGATTAGAGTGTACATCATCGTAGTTGTGATTGTTTGTAGGTTTTCAACAACTTTTGGTAGCGTAGGAGAGATAAAAACGGATATAAGAAGACAAATGTGAATGTTGCAATGTTCGACCCGGGTTCGAGGGCATGTAAACAAAACATATTTCGATATGATCCTTACCTCAGTATCCGTTTTAGGCTTTTTCAACTTCATTATAGAAGTTTTTTAACAGTCCACATCCAATATTATCTTGATTTATGATGTATTTTGCTTAAAAATAACAAATCGAAGCAGCAAACACAAAGATGCTTGACATAAACTATAGACAAACATAGAGGAGGATTTGCGTCACTCTCCGTAGTTGTTTTGTTTATGTTTATGACGGCCACAGACTTAACTAATTATCGATTCTTTACGGTAAATGGCGACGTTTGTTTACCTATTTTGTAGCCAAATACCTCCAATTCTTATACCTATTGCATTGACTCATTAAACTGGTAACGTAGTAAAGCTTACAATAAACAATGGTTATAAAACCAGCTTATTGAAAACTTATACCATTTATTAAATGGATTTTGGTAACCGGTTCTTACATAACCGTAACTTTAACGAGATGAATACCTCGCCCTCTAAATTAAAACACAAAAAAATGACAGTGGAACAAATAAGCTAATTTGTGATGAAATTGTTTTACCGAGTGAAAAATAGTTGAAACGGGTATAAACAGCTTTGATAAACATGGAAGCCGTTCCTAAATTACCCATGATAAGTTTTGAGTTGAAGGTGAGCCACGAGAACACGCATTTTGGACCAAAATTGAAACAGGTAAGTAGGTCTCTAATCTCCGATAAAGTTACTTTCAACATTTCTTTGTGGAGTATTTACGTTGTACTTTTTTTCTAGTACATTGCGGAAGCTTATAGGGAGGATCCAGACAGCTACAGCAATGAGATACATCAGTTGGAGGGTTTGCGGTCGGCGGCCGTCCGACCTACAATCGATTCTGTTGGGTTGAGTGCCCTAATCAGATATTTTTGTCAGCTGCGGTCGCTGCAAAGCCGATTTCCAATGGCTAAAGGTCAACCTGCTGCGTGTTCTTTTAGCTGGTAAATCTAATTAACATTTACGTCATTCTCTATTGATTTCTCTCTTTCGAATTTGTATGAATCATGAGAGTAGTAGGTATCAAGTTGTTTACATTATGTCTGTGAGGTATTGATAATACCATTGTCTGATAAAGAGCCCTAAATACTTTTGTTTGAGGTTTTTCTTTATGTTTATAAACTTCTATGAATATTTTCAAGTCTTTTGAAATTGTTATATTCTGTAATTTGTATAAAAAAATGTTTATTCATTAATTTAACACTAGCAATATTAAAATGAGTAATACTCACTCTTAAAAATTAAGATCACTATGTAGTTTATTTAAGGTGTCAAAAGACAAAACAGTTAGATTATTTCCTCAACAATAAAAAAAAAACATGATATTAATTATGAAACTAAACTTCAATTAATTACACAAAATATTTTCCACTTCAAGGAAGGACCTGTATGCAAACATGAACAGAACTCTAGCGGACATACGGTTTGAAATGGCAAGTATCCTGTACAACATAGGGGCACTCCTCACGCAGCTCGGTGCTGCAGAACCACGGAACACAGCAGACAGTTTGAAAGCAGCTTGCACCCACTTCCAAAATGCTGCATGGGTGTTCCAATACTTACGAGAACAGTTGCCGCAGCCATCCGGTGTGGATGTGTGTTCAGAGATCATGAGAATGATGCAGGAGATATGCTTTGCTCATGCACAGGAGTGTATTCTTGAGAAAAGTATTCAGGATACTAGAAAACCTAGTGTTGTTGGTAAGTTGACCAGCACTAACTTTATTGCCACATAATATAATATGAAGTACTTCACTAGTATTGCCCTAACTACATATATTGGAAGTTATGTTTATTGCCAAAGAAACTGCCCTAAAAAACTTCAGTGTAAAGTGCAAATCAAGTTTCAATCAAAGTTGGTTTTTGGATTTGCTAAAAATAGATGATTCAGTCTATACTTGAGAAATTGAGAAATTCAATGAAAAATCATTCTCATGCTCTTCTTTCCTCCTGGTTTTTTTTTTTCAGATTAAAACTTATTCAGAATTCGAGGTCTGATTGATAAACACATTATTATTATTGTTTTGTAAAAGCATCAACATTATTATATCACAGGTGCTGTAGCAACTCAAGTGATGTACTTCTACAAGAACTCCCTGGCGTACCTGGGTCCGTCCACGGGTGCGGACATAGTACACGAGATAGTTGGCACAAAGTTGTACAACTACTGGCACAGATATCTGTCCTTCAAGCTGAACTACATTGGCTGTGTTGTTTGTTTGTATCAAGGTATGTAATTGATGATATTTATTTTGCAGTCAGTTGGGATGCGTTATGAAGAGTAGATGCATTATTATGGACCTAAAACTGTGTGATTAACTATGAGTTTTTCTCTCAAACATTTATAGACAGCCTGCATTTATAGCATGCCGGGCAAAGATATATCTGTATTATTCTCTCTCTTTAATTGCTGATTTCCATAATTTATTGAATAAAAGTTTTTTTTTATTAGTTCAAAATTGACGATAGCTTTCCTTTATTTATACTATTTTAAGTGAAATAATATAATAATAATAAATAATAACTTCCAAAATGACCCTGAATAGTAATTGGGCGCAAAGTGAATAGAATGCGTTTATTACTAATGCTTGGTAGAAATTGCGTTTTAATAAACTACCTTGAATATTTATATTTACTAATAATTTATATTTACGGACGTAAAGGACGTATTAATTTAAAGCGTATTTTACCCGCATAAAATGAATGAAGAGTCATTGTTCTTACGAAACACCACAGTGCAACAAGTACTTACGGGTATTGATCATTGAATGTAAACAATACAACTCAATATTGGAAGGAATTGCTAGGCATGAGTAGGAAATGCTAGGAATTGCTAGTAGTGTTAGTGGCTGAAAATTGTCGACACGTGATCCCCACGATCACGTGTTTAGAGACGCTTCAGGTCATGGTCTCTTCAGACCAAAATCTGGTTGTATCTGTTAGTATAGGACTTATCCTTACCAGGAGACCTATTTCCAGTATTGGATTGGACTGGTTTTTCGCTTAACGCAATGATTTATTTATTTGTTCTATTACTCTCTATTTGTTTCACAAAAAGATCGAACAGGATTTTTGTATCAACTTTATAGAGTGATTATCTGTTGTATTAAGATGTTATGCAACGGCTGCCTAGTCTGACAACTATTGATTGAGATCATTAAGGCGTGTCTCCATTTAGTAATTTGATCAGTCATTGTGTTTGATAATGCTACAGCGCATTATCAAACACAATGACTACTCAAATTCTATTTACTTTATGATAAGAAAGATGATGTGTTTTTAGGCATATTACATTTAGCCTAAAATTTGTTAATATGTGTGATGTTGTCATGTGAGATTAAGCATACTAAGTGTGCGTAAGCGCTAAGCACGCGAGCAGTTGTTTCAACTTTTTGGTATGCATATTTAACACTAACACAGCTCTCGTGTCTCCCGCATAGGCATGCACGCAGAAGAACAACAGAAGATGGGCGAGCGCGTCGCTTTCTACCAGCATGCTGTCGAAAAGCTAGCTGAGGCAAGGAAACTGACGAAAAACATAGAACCCGCCCAAGTTGTTCAGGAAGCTCTCACATTCACCAACGACGTGGTTGAAGGGAAAAGGAAGGCCGCGAAGAATGAGAATGAGTTTATTTACCATGAGGAGGTGCCTGAGAAGGACCTGCTTTCGGATATGAAGCCTGTGTGCCTAGTGAAGGCTTTGCCTATCAACTTTAATGACCCTGAGGTGAGTAGGATTATTGAATATCTAGCTGTACCGTCATGTCGTCCCATGAACTACTTTATACATCCGGATAGTAACGGTTACATCTGTCTCTATTCCAAATTTCATCTAAATCCGTTCAGCAGTTTCATCATGAAAGTGTAACAAACAAACAAACAAATAGTCAAACTGACATTCACATTTCTAATATTAGTTACGTTCTCTTGTGTCTTGCAAACTATACTGACACTACTGGGTCCTACTATGAACTGTGTTTACAAAGGGATCCACTCAAGTACCTAAAAATATCATCAAAATGGCTCCGGCCGTTTAGAGGTAGTTCAGCGACAAAGTTACATGCAGAAGAATGTCAATTAATCTCAGGAAGTATTGAACCTATTCTAAAAATCCTTTCACTATGTTATCCATGAGTGCTATTAGCTATGTTTTATTTGCACACAATACGGACGGCGCCGTGAGCAGAAGCTAGCTTAGTATCGTATAAGGAAATCATAGTATGCTTCTTAAACAATACCCTTAAAAGTCTAAAAATACACTGTTTGTGTTCATTTTCCTATTATTAATCTCATTGTGTTTATCTCATATATTAGTTACAGCTCTAGTAGACTGATCACCTATTAACGGTGTTGATAAATGTGTTTAAAAATCACTTATTATATTATATTCTCTACTTTCAATCATCACCTGGATAAAAATCTGTCCTATATTGTTTGCCAGATTCCCATCTATCATCTATCTCCATAGCAAAGTTTTGCCGTGAAAAGTAATAGACAAACTCATTTGCCTAGCCTTTTTCCAACTATGATATGGTCGGCTTCCAGTCAAACCAGATGCAACTGAGTACCTACTGGTGATTTACAAGGAACAACTGCCTATCTGACCTATACGAATGCTAGACTGGTTGTCAGACTTTCTGGCTTTTGACTCTCATAACAAATAGACAGGGTTTTATTAATTTTTTTTAGTGAAAAACATGTCTTTTGTCTAGGTGTCGGGTTCCGACGTGTTCTCCCGACTAGTCCCGATGATGGCTCACGAGGCTTCCTCGGTGTACTCCGAGGAGAAGGCTCAGATGCTACGGAACATCGTCGGCTTGGTGGAGGCGAAGAACACTGAGCTGACTGAGTTCATGTCCTCGCTGCAGCTCGACCAGTTGGATGTCATTGAGTCCGATCAAAAGTCAGTACTATTTTTATATTTATAAATGTCATATTAGAATAAATTGACGATTAATGACCGCTTTCACAACTTCTGGATAGGAACTATTTAACAGATAAATTCATTAAGTTGGATGTGTCAAGCTAAAGGTCTATTCAAAATAAAAAGAAATGATTTTGACTTTGAGTTGTCAAAAATCTCTCCAAACTACCTGTGCTAATTGATTGCAAAATACTTATATTCAATCTAATTTTGTCAGAAAAAAAAATGTTCTAGTGAGTCAATGTACATCGTGGAATTGGGCGTGTTTTATTCAGGGTTCCTCAAGAGATCGTGGACCGATGCGCGGCGATGAATGCTAAAGCCGAGATCATACAAACGCTAGTCGACTCTATGAACAATCTCGCTGAAATCATCAGCGACGTAGAAGAGTCATTGGGCGAGATCAAAGAAATTATACAGGTAGATTAACTAACATTAATTAATTTGTAGCATTTTCAAAAATAGCTATTTATTTTTGGAGTACTATTTTATGCACAATACATAAAGCAATAAGGGTATAATTTTAAATACATTGATGTTCAAATAGGAATACGGCGAATAATATTTTTTTATTGTAACCTGCGTATTATAACAAATAGTTACATTTTCACTATAATACTTTTTAAATATGTATTTTCCGTAGTTTATAAATATAACTATAGGCCACGTTTTTGCATCCATTTCCTTTTTACCTTACCGCCGAAAGAGGCTAATGATTTTAACTTTCATTGCTCACTGCATACCTTATATTATTCATCAGTACGAAGATTATTTTCTCCAACATCCAGTATTCATCATCCGTATATATTTTAGGAAGAGACAGCCAAAGAGAAGGAGTACCAGAAGGTGATGGGCCCGCGGCCGCCGTCGATAGTGCAGACGGAGCTGTCGCGCGAGTTCCACAAGTACAACGAGGCGCACGCGCGGACCAACGAGAGCAACCAGGTGCTGCACAAGGCCATGACGCTGCACATCGCCAACCTGCGGCTCCTGGCGCAGCCGCTCGACGTGCTGCACTCCAAGATACCCAGCATCGATAATATTGGTGAGAGATTTTTTTATCGATTTAATAATAGGCGTCTTGTATTTTTATTACGATTATTTACGATCTTCAACATGAAATGCACTTAAAATAAAACTGGCCAAGTGCGTGTCGGGCCACGCGCAGTTGGGTTCCGTAGTAGGAGTTAGTTAGTCGACTATAACTCTGTAACCGGTTAAGCCTACTTAGTCGTGATAGTTTTCCTTGTAAGTTTATTACATGTACTACGTTTGTGATTTTCACATTTCTAGGTACAGCCATTCAAAAGTTAGAGAGGGGGTAACTCGTATCGAACAAAAATTTGCACTGAAAAGCTAGATATTTCGCAAATGGCTCGCTTAACCAAAAAATGGTCTTAACACACCCATAATATTTTTGAAAGACCTATCTAACGATACCCCACACGGAGGGGTACGCGAGAAAAAAAATATTCATCCCCACTTTACGTGTTTGGGAGCTACACTAAAAAAAAATATTTTTCAAAATTTTATTTTACCACTTTCTCGACGTAATCGATATACATATCCATACCAAATTTCAGGGTTCTAGTATCAAGAACCTCGGAGCTATGCCGCGGACAGACAGATAGACGGACATGGCGAAACTATAAGGGTTCCTTGTCGGACTACGGAACCCTAAAAACTATGTTAACAATTTTTTTTATACCTTGTGTTTTCTTAATTAAAAGAGACACAACATGCGTCATAGTATTAAAAACATAAAATAGAATGATTAAATTAAAATTGAAGTTTACTTTCTATAACCATTTATAGAGAAGTGAACCTTATCTGACTTGTTTAAATGACGTGATTTAAGAGATAGAATCGATAAATCTGTCAGCCAAGAAAAAATTAAATAACACTGTTATTGGAAGCACAATCATTACTAAAGTTAAACAGTTATTTCTTTGTATTTACATAATTTGTTGCGAATCTCATGAACGTTTTGACTTCCAACAGTACATCTGATACTGCCTTTTCTAATTTACAATATCTATCTATCTATATATATAAAGATGAATCCCTATTTCCTTTGGTCACGGCATCACGCGTGAACGGCTGGACCGATTTGGATAACATTTGTTACGTTAGAGAGGACCCTGGAGAAGGATTAAGACTACTTTTTATCCGGGTGCGTTAAGTAGTACCCCGGGACGCGGGTGAAACCGGGGGTTACAGCTAGTATAATATATTTAGGATTTAATTTCACAAAAGTTTTCAATAAACTCATCAAAATATTTTTATTCATATCATCTTTTTGTCTACAGTAGGTCTAGACCGCGAGACGATGACGGAAATGCGTCGCGTTGTCGGCAAAGTGCGCGAGATGCAAACACAGCGCGACTCGCTGGTGCAGCAGCTCCGAGAGGCCGTCACCAACGACGACATCACCTCACAGCTGCTCGCGAGGAACAACGAGCCCAAAGAAGAGATATTCAAGCAAGAATTGAAGAAGCACAATCCTACGGTAAGTTAACAATAGTGTTATAGTCTTCTTTTTACTATAGAGGAGCTCGTGGCTAAGTAACAGCCGCACGGATCGACCGATCACAGGTTAAGCTACGCTTGGCGCGGTCGGTCCGTGGATGGGACCATCTTTGTCATAGTGAGACTCCTCGTAGCAAGGTACCGTGTTACCCGTTTTCTGGGTTGTGGAGGTCAGATAGGCAGTCGCTCCATGTAAAGCACTGGTATTCGGCTGCATTCGGTTTAGACTGGAAGCTGACCCCAACGTAGTTGGTAAAGGCCTAAAGAGCTAGGCAGATGATGATGTTTTACTAACAACAATCAAATAAATTTGGACTTTATGCTGCTTTCTTAATAATTAAAACACAAGGATGAGAAGAATATTAGGAGCTGTTATTTTGTTCTATGCTAAAGTATATTGATTGTTATAGATTCAAATCATAGAGGCGAACCTCGCGGCACAGGAGAATATAATAAACAAGCTAACATCAGTGTACGCGTCATACGGTGACTCCAGGCGTCTGCTGTCCGATGTATTGAGGAAACGGGAGGGACTTATCAATGGTGAGGATTTGTTGTTGTATTTTGTGCAGATGAATTTGATCTTTATGCGAATGATGATAAAGATGATATTTAATTGTTTTATGATTAGTTGCTTGTTACTGTTAGGTCCTTAATATGAGGAGACAAGTGAAACACATGACAGCTATGGACACACTCATTTATTGTACGTTAAAAGCGCGGGCGCAGCCACGCACACATAGACACGTTAACACATACACAACAGTCCCTTCCTCTATTTAACACAAATAAATATTACAAATATATTTCTTACAAAAACTGTTTATAATCAACCCTGGGGGACATACCGCAGCAATCTGCTGGAACATCTTGAATTCTGGGGTAAAGGTGAGGATGACAATTCCACCTCATTCCTATCTCTTTCTCCTCTATGCTGCGGTTGAGACACGTTAATTTCACTTTCAATTGGATCGCTGTCCAACGTAAAATCGTCAAAGTCCCCGGGTGGTGACATACCCTTATATAATACTATTTGATTTTTATGTTTTTTGACGTTCAACGAAGAAACATGGTCTTTAATTAAATACAGCACTTTACCCAGTCTTTTTATAACGGTACCTTTGCACCACAAAAATTTGCAATTGTTCAGAAATTTTTTAAACATGACCTCATCGCCCGGCTTAAATATTTGTTTATTATTGCCGCCATAGTACTTAATTTGCGAGCACTGTTTTTGGTTAACATCGTCGTTTAGTGATGTGAGTGGGGTCGACGTTAACTTTGGTTGGAGTAAATCCAGCCGTGTTCTGAGCTTTCGCCCAAACACTAATTCAGCCGGTGAGAAACCCGTGACAGAATGAACTGAATTTCGGTAGTCAAACAGAAATTTTAAAATTTTGAGCCTACACTCACTCTTATTGCGAGAACCTAAAACACTTGACTTTATACCCTTTTTGACAATTTTGACAAAACTCTCTGCTTGTCCATTACTAGCAGGATTGTAAGGTGGTGATGTAAGATGAACAATACCATTTAATAAACAAAAGTGTGTGAACTCAGCGGATGTAAATGCAGTGCCGTTATCGCTAACAATCGTGTGAGGCAATCCGTACTTAGATATAAAATCATAAAGCTTTTCAATAACGGTCGCCGAGGTGGTGGATGTGCTCACGCCATATATTTCTAACCATTTCGTGTGCGCATCCACAACTACCAAAAACATCTGATTGTTCAGCGGGCCTAGAAAGTCTACATGTATTCTGTGGATAGGGAAACTTCCATGGTGATAACGGCGCCCGGGGTGGCGAGGGCCGTAGCTGGTTGCATATTTCACAAGAGTGTATCATGTTTTCTAGCGCTGCATCAATGCCAGGGAACCAAAACCGTGACCTAGCCTCTGCTTTCGTTTTTACGATGCCTAAATGCGAGCTATGTAATTCTGATAAAACCCTTGACCGCAATGATTCGGGAAGAACAACTTTATGTCCCCTCATTAAACAACCATTTTCATATGACAATTGCGTCTTACATAAATGATAAGACTTCAACTGCACGTCTACTAACTTATTAGGCCACCCGTTAAGAACGTAATTTACAACTAACTGTAATACCGTATCCTCATTAGTCGCTTTGCGTAACTCATTCAAGGTCAACGGCATGTCGCCTTCGACAACAAAGTTAACGTATGATGCGCGATCAATGGGAGCGGCGGCCGCGGCGGCGTGTCACATCATCTGATAACACATAATTAACTTTATTACACATTTTTCGCAAATGACCTTTGGTGTTGCACTTATTGCATTTGTAGCTTGCGAACCGACATTGGGATGACTCATGATTTTTACGACCGCACACCGTACACTTTAATTTACCGGCACTGATGGTTTTAGCACTTTTTACTTCCTTGACAATCTTGAACACTGGCGTCTGCTGTCCAAGGACCGCCGAAGTAGTGGCAGCCCCCGCTCGCGCGCACCGCACACTCTCCGCAAGCTCCACCGCCTTGCCCAGGGTCAGCTTGTCGATATCCTGCGCGAACAGCTTCTCTCGTTCATGCCCTGCTACCATTCCCATCACGAACCGATCTCGTAACGCTTCCTCGACGTTACTAAACTTACAATGAACCGTAAGTCCTCGTAGTCTCGACGCCCATTGCGTATATGTCTCGCCCTGCTGCTGTACAGCCGCGTAGAAGTTGTAACGCTCGCTGAAGCCCCATATCTTTGGAAGAAAATGCTCATCTAATAACTGCACTATGTCGTCATATGGCAGTTCTTGGATGTCCTTTGGCAGGGCCAGATCCGCTGCTAACTTATAAGTACCGTCGCTAAGTGCACTGAGCAGGATCGCCCGTCTCTTGGTTCCAGCTACATCATTCTTCGGGACGATATCATTTGCAATAAACCATTGCGTAATTCGGCCTTTGTACGACTTCCATTCCTGTACATTGTGGTCGAATGTAGACAAAATGCCGATACTGTTCATTTTTCTGATTTATTATTTTGTGATGTGGGTAAAACCTCGTCGCCACTGTTAGGTCCTTAATATGAGGAGACAAGTGAAACACATGACAGCTATGGACACACTCATTTATTGTACGTTAAAAGCGCGGGCGCAGCCACGCACACATAGACACGTTAACACATACACAACAGTTACATTGGTTGCATTAAACTGAAGGATTTTAGCAGAATTTTGTTCCAACGCAGTGGATTAATACTAGCTGTTTCCCGCTATTTCCCTACTTAACGCCCCCGGATAAAAAGTTTATAACCGTCTCTAATTTCATAAAAATCGGTTCAGCCATTTTGCCTAACAAAAAAAAAACAAGCTTACTTTCGCATTTATAGTATTAATTAGGATAGTTTTAAGTTGCTGGATCAATAAATTAAATCTAATATTTATGATATTCTGGTAGTATTAAATTGTCACACAAACATTATCTTCCAGCCTTAATAACGTCGTACGACACGTACTCGGAGCTGCTGGGCAAGTCGCAGAAGGGGCTGGAGTTCTACCGCAAGCTGTCGCACAACGTGTCGGCGCTGCGGGCGCGCCTGCGCAGCACGTGCCAGGTGCAGCGCGAGGAGCGCGCGCAGCTGCTGCACACACACAGCGGGAAAGGTTATATAATAAGCTTATTATTTTTTAAAAGGCCATTCATCTTTGTTTTATTATATTTAACTATCATGGATTATCGAATTCCGAGATACTGAAAACTGCATGAAGAATATAAATAAATAGCGATGCCTTCTTCGGCTTGAGTTTTGTAAATGCAACCTTCGCTAAGCTGACTGAAAAGAACAAAGTAAACGGTAATTACTTAGTTGTCTTTGGTCACTTTGGCAGGTATTCCATCAGAGACTTTTCTTTAACCCTTTGTATGTTGCAATGCGGATACAAAAAAGGACGTTAAAACTAATACAAATTCAGACATAATTTTTATGTTCTTCAAACATATAGCTGTGATTTTTATGAGGCCAGAGGCTCGTAATAACATATGATAAAGTGACGTAATGACCCTTCTAAAGAGTTTCTTGCTGGATCTTCTCCATTTAACCCGCTTCTTGGAACCATGCCACTAGTGCTGGACGTTTCTTAAGAGTCTACAAAGACCTATGGGAAACTAGCTGTTTCCCGCGGTTTCACCCGCATCCCGAGGGAACTACTTAGCGCACCCGGGTAAAAAGTAGCCTATGTTGTTCCTCAGGGTCTATTCTATCTCTGTACCAAATTTCATTTATATCGGTCCAGTAGTTTTGGCGTGAAAGCGTAACAGACAGACAGACAGAGTTACTTTCGCATTTATAATATTAGTAAGGATAAATAAAATGAGACTTGACCTTTGAAATATGACTCCTGTACAGCTAGCAGCCCGACCCCTGCAGCAGCCAGCCCGGTGGGCGGCAAGCAGGCCCCGGCTGGCGTGGCCAGCACCCCGCTGCCCGCGCCGGGCGGGGGCCGCAAGCTGAAGGACTACCTGCCCTACATGAAGAACAGGGCCGGCCGCAGCCTCGCGCCGCAAGGTACTATACTGGTCTAACACCTTTCATATCTCCCTTTACTGAATAGCTTCAACATTTCAATGTCCGTATGGATATATTAAATTTATATTCGTAAAATGGGGATTAATTTCACCGAGATCAGTCTGGCCTGTCATGTAATTGTAACAGGCAAACAGACATAGTTACTTTTGCATTTATGAGGGTGCATAAAAATAAAATTATGTTTTTAAGAATAAATGAAATATAGGAAACAAATACGTAGTTAAATGCTTCAAGAAATTAAGAGAAAATTTTCCTTGTTGCCCAAAACGATTATTGTAATAGACGGTAAATTTACAAAACACTTCACAAATAAGTTTTAGATACAAGTTAAGCTTGTATTCTTTCATTGCAGCTCCGGTGGAACCCATTCCTCTCGACTCGTACTATCCTGAAAGCATATACCCTACTTCAGTGCGCCCGACGCCCGTCGGATCTGAAGGTATGTCAACATTATTCTTTCGTTATAACTCTAATTATTGTCCCTGTATAGAAGTACTAACTAATTGCATTTGTATGAATTTATAGGCTTACATTTCCCTTCCTTCCTTGTCTTGTATAAATGGTAGCATTTAAAAGGTCAATATACCATATTTGTTGCAGCTACCGACATAAATCAGATGCAGTTGCCGGACGGCGTGGTAATGCCCCCCCTGCAAGCCGTGCCCAGTCCGTACGACCGGTACCTGTACGGCCCGGCCGAGTCCGACCCCTATTCCATCCCCTCCAACTACCTGTTCCCCAACACAAGCAAACCGTACGAAAAGCCGTCCCACGAAGACCTCAACTACGGATATTCTACGTACACACCGGCCCAGTTCTCAGCAAACTCGTCCGAACAACAAATATATTCAAATCCGTACTACGCTAACTCTTATGGCGCTCAAAACAATGCTACCGTTGTCACAGACTCACAGAATATCTCAAATGTCAACGTTAATCAAGTCAATGTGAACCCCAATCAGAGCTACGAACCATACATGAACCCGATACCCGAGTCTTCCATGTCCGCCGTATCTGCCTACAGCACTGCGAATCAAACGGATATGATCGCGAATTTCGCACAAATGCAAGTGTCGGTGCCCAAGTCCGAAAATCCTCAAGATTTTGGTACTGATTATTCGCAAACGTTCTATAGCGTGCAGTACCCGAATGTGTCGACGCCTGGGTCGGCTGCCTACACCAGCGCTCCACAGAACTCTAATACCAGTCTAGCGCCGTCTCAGATCAATTCCGACTACAGTTCGTTGAACTACCCGTATAGTAACGAGTCGACGCAGTACAGCCAGCAGCTGCCGACCTTCACGGCTGCTGACCCTACCTACAACTACGCCACTACATTCGCTTCCACCTCTCAAGGGTACACGTACACCAACGCCAATACTTCGACGACCTCAAGCATCGCGAACTCCAGCAGTCTCCCATACTCCTTCCCGTCGGAAATCGACAACTACAATTCGGTTCTGTCTCAGTTAGACGCTATCGATAAACCGATAAAGTCTCACACGACGGGCGAAGCGCTATCCGGCGTGAGCTTCCAGCCATCCTATCAGAATTACAGCTCCAACGCTTCTGGATACCCCAACCAGCCCCAGACCTATAACCCGACCAGCACATATGGTTACGCCGACCAAACAAATACGAACTACGCACAGTCGTACCAAAATCATCCGGGTTATAACTTCAACTCGTCTACAGGGAACTACGAGTATAATTTTGGTTCTCAGAATTCTTATACGTACGACAATACTGTGCCAGAGAATGTGAACTATCAGCCGGCGGAAAAAGATCCAAACTGGCCACAGCAAGCAATTTACACGAATGCGGGGAAGATAGGGACGTGTGAGACGGTGCAGTCGCCCACTGATAACTCACAGATCGTGCCGCAAATGCCGGCTGACCAAGGAGTCAATAACCAGATGTACTATAACAACGCGTATGGTTACCAGACTGTGACGTCACCAATGAACGAAGCACAGCCCGTCCCGCAGCCAGTCGCCAATAACTACGTAGTGAACGCGAACCAGCCAGGTTACGTGCAGTCCCCACAAGAACACCACGTCACGTTTAGTAGCGGTCCAGGTAAGATTTTATGAATAATTTGTACCAAAAATATTGTAATTATTTGTCGAATAAACGGATTTAAAGTAAAATGGAATTTCATTCGCCATTGCAGTGTCGGCACCGAATGAGAATGTCAATGAGCCAAAATTTGAAAATAATTCTAATTTAGACAACCAAAGCACTTCAAATGTAGAGCAAAATACTCCAACTGTAGAACAAAATCTTCCAAGTGTAGAGCAAAGCTCTTCAAATGTAGAGCAGAATGTACCAGAAAAAGTTCCGATAGAGGAAAAGACTCGAGAAGTCAAATCTGAATTGAGTGCGTTCGACTTGTTGTCCGAGATCGACTTTTCAGTAGAGCAAACTCCGTTAATGCCGGAAATTAAAGTGCCGCAAATATCTGAGAGTGCTATAAGGAAGCCCGTGGTGCCTAAAGTGGAGCCTGTGAAGAAGGTTCCAGTGAAGGAGGAGGTGATTGAGCGGCCTGCCAAGAGGGACTTGTTCTCTGACCCGAGCTTGCTCAACCAGTTCACTCAAGAAGTGAAGAATTTGCAGAAATTGACCGATTCGTTGACCAACAAAACGCCCAGTGGGTTGACGGTGCTGGATGCGAAGTGGAAGACCTTCCAAGATTTTCAGGTAAGTATTTTTTTTTGTTTTTTTTTTTTTTAACATGTTTGCTCTCTTTCAGCTCACTGGGAACCAGCATGTTGTGAATGTGTTATTGCTTATTATTTGTTAAAAATCCTTTATTGTTATATGTTGTGTCCAAATGTTTTTATTACTGCCTCAACAACTGGCTATCTTCTAATTTTTTCAAGATTTTTCAGCAAGACCGTGACTTCTGTTCTTTGAACTCTTGTATAATTTGATTTGACCTTTTGGGTACTCCGGATTTCGGATTTCACTGACATAAGCATAAACCAATAAATTATATTAAATTTCTAATTTGGGTTTTCACCCCTTAATTTTCTTATGAATATGAGTCTCTTTACTAGAGTTAAATTTTTATTTGCCCTAAATGACCACAGTTTCGAAACAGTCCACAAAAAATCCCTGGGTTTTTCACTTTGTCAGTCTTGTGGGGACTTAATCATATTCACGGGCTTGGGTAACTTATCGTACTATAATATGTAGTATAATATTGTGCATACTTTTAGACTAAGGAGAACATGTCAAGAAGCAAGACGATCGCGATGCAGCACACTAACGGCAACATAGTGACGGAAGTAGTGCCTTTCGACGACTCGCGGCTCACCCTCAAGTCTGACCACGACGCGTTTATCAACGCCTCCTACTATAAGGTATGATATTATTAACTTTAACTAGTTCTTTCGTGGTTTCACCTGTATTCTGAGGTTACTTCACGCACCCAGATAAAAGCCTCTCCCATATCCTACCCCAGGTTGTAATATATCTCCATATCAAATTAAGTCTGAATGGATTCAGCAGTTTTGCCGTGAAAATGTTACAGACCGACAGACTTTCGGATTTATAATGGTAGGGTAAGTACATACTAAGGAATATGGCCCGTAGCATTCAAGATTAAAATAAAAAAGTACTTTTGTTCACGCACACTTCGAATTAATAATTCGCATAATTGACACTCCGATTCAGGTTTTATAATAATTTAAAAAATAGCAATATATGTAGCAGTTTTACAAAGGTAGATCCCACTTAAAGCGCTGAATGTTTTTTGATAAAAAATTGTCTTGTCTTGATAAAAAATCGATAGGACGTAGGCACGTAGGGGACGTGCCCGGATTTTTCTCAAACTTGAAGTAAGTTGTTTAACTATTCAACTATTTTGTTATGTCGAGAACTCTGTGGAACCAGTAAATGTGGCAATAGATAATCTTGTTTTATAAAAATTAACGGATGTCTAAATAAATATTTTGATGATTTTATCAACTTGTACTAGTTCAAGTGACAAAAATATTTGCGAACATTAATTTGTTAATGTTTTTTATGTGCTATTTATTTGTTTATATTCTAATTAAATTTACAACAACATAAAAACAAGTGAAATAAGTTCTTCAGATCCGAATAATGTCATGTAATATTATTTTTCTTTCTGGCAGCTTTAGTTTCGATGAAATTTGGTATGGAGATATGTATATTGAAACCAGAAGAAGGTCGTAAGATAGTATTTTTTGGGTGTGTTTAGAATTTCCCTCAAAACTCGGGTGAAACTTGTAATTTAAAATATTAGCAGGATAGGTGACTTTAAGGTACAACGATTATATTTGTTACAGCAACTGGCGCCGTGGTGCATACCGCTCGTGATCTCGAAGAATCCCAGCGAGCCTGAATACAGCGTGTTCTGGAAAGCGATATTAGAAAATAAAATTACCTGTATCGTGTGTCTGTTGAGTGAAATTGAGGTAAGATACCATTTTAATATCTAATGATTTACTATACTACTAATATTAATTTATTTCAACATAATTAAGTAATATTATTAGTTGTATTTTTTATTACTTGTGTTGTGTGTTGTTGGTGGTAAAATAATCATAAGTAAAAATACAAAAACTTAATGGTGACGTGCTCATTATGCATCCTAGCATGCTTTCAGTTTTTTTACTATAATAATAGTTATTGCTGAACCCCTTTAGTAACTCTTTAAAATCTGCAATTGATTTGACAAATTTATTGATAGCAAGATATCATTACTATACTATCCTATCATTACTATCCTATGTTAAAGGCGGATTTGAGAAAACACTGATACTAAAAGTTGTTAGGTTGGTAAAACCTGCAGTCCACATGACAAGAAAAAGATTATATGACATCTATTTCCCACCAGATGCAAGGCAAGACATACTGGCCGACTGCCAAAGGGCAGTGCTTGGACCTGTCAGATGGTCTGAAAGTTCTCTTAGACGACGTGACGTGCACCGTGCACTGGACGGAGAGGAAGCTGACGGTGGCTAGTGGCAAGACCGTATTGAACGTCACGCATTATCAGATCAACGTGTTCCCTGCCAAGTAAGTAACAGTTCTCTCTCGCAAAGACTTAATGTCAAGGGATGCAAAATAAAATAGCTGTCGCTCTTATTCTTCTTGTCATAGTGGTCACTTTTGCTTATCAAAGCGAATAAATATATATTATATATAATAAATAAATAAATATATATAAATATATAATGAATAAATATTCATAATATATTATAATATATTCATAATAACGCCATTTCTCTAGTAAGCCTGTTTTAGCTATTAAACTGTTTTGTCCCTTTCTGTCAAACTTCATTATAACTTAACAGAAGGGCAAAACATTGATTTATTTATTTATAAAAACCAAAATTATCCTTTAGAAAAATAAAAACATAGCTTAAAAAGATTAAATAAGCGAGCAGCTTTATTATGAATAAGACGGTAAGCGTACAAGAGTGAATAATTAAATCTACTTTAAATAAATCTCAAAAGGATCCGTTTAGCATGAATATTTCTGAAAACGTTCAACAAGCAAGCATGCTGCTATGCTTAGGCAAAGAGATAGCTCGGCTACGCTAATAGAAGTGACAATGCAATATTGAACTATATCTACTTTCTATAAAGTTACAAATATTTCGAACGCTGCTACTGGTATTAATAAAAAACAACTGTTTTTTAATCATGAGTCGTCGAAATATAGCATGTGTTCAGAACTTTACCGTTACAAAGACGATTTGCGATTTGATTACTGTAATTACTTGGCTAATGCTTTGAGTGTACCATAAGCCTTAATTACTACGGAAACCGAGTTGCTTTCGAGACAGTTATTTGATTTAATTAATGATTATTGCAAATTTTATTGATTATATTTAATATCGCTAAGTACCCATCGGTTGGCTGGTCATCCAATTGACTTTTGCGTTTATGGTTGTTATTTATTGTTGATTTTTTTATGTTATAAGTAGTGTTGGGCTTCTTTGACACGCAAGTGGTCTTTATTGCATTCATCAAATTGACATTTGTTGGACTCTGTGTCTTGGTTAATAAAATATCAAACAGTTACAGCTCTATACGATTAACGGATGTATGTATGTACATATGTACATATGTTTTGATATTTGTAATTCTTTTACGCATAAACTACTGAATGGAATTTGGTACACACATTGTTTATAACCTGGGTTAACACATAGGATACCTACTTTTTATCTAGGCATCTTAGGCCCAAGTTTACCCACAAGATAACTGCCCGATCAACTCAAAACAGCTCTTTACCATAAATTCAAACTTCTGTCTTACGATGAATACCTTATCATTTGGGTTTTTTATTACTAAAACGCTTGATTACCAATCCGGGGTTGGACAAGAAGTGGATAACACGAAAATTCCCGCTTCGTAGCTAAAAAACGATTTTATTTAACCGGCTGATTAGGTAACCATCTGTTGGTGAACTTGGCCCTTAGTCGACGCAGAGGAAGTCACGTGCAAAAGCTAGTATCTTCTATTTTTCGACATGTCATTTTCCAATAATATTTGCATGATCCAGGAACTGTATCTTTATATCTTCCTATGTAGGATCGTGTGCTCCCCCCTGGTGCTCCTGGCAGACAAGATCCTAGGCCAGACCTACGACAACAAGCTGAGCAACCAGCTGTGCGGCGCGTGGGTGCAGTGCGGGCCGGGCGCGGGCCGCAGCTGCGTACTCGCTCTGCTCATCATGCTCATGTGCCAAGTTAGAGCGGGACAGCTGGAGTTGTGTGGTGAGCTTATTTGCTGCGAATTATTTTGAGATATCCCAAATTCCAACTTGCTTTTTTTTTGTATGGCATCTCGCATGTCAACCTAGAAGGTTGTCGACTGCTTAACCGGGCTTGCCTGTGAAGTGCCTTTAATGAATTTAGGGCCTCCAGCCAGGGCTTAACTTACAAAACTAAGCGACTACACGCTAAGAGCACCCCGAGTGGGGTATGGGCCTCGGCTTAGGGCGTCGCTGGGGGAGGACAGCAAGGGACAGGCTGAATCAGAATACAAATATATGATTAATATAATCGGGAATTTTAAAGCTATTGGCTCAGCTCGCGGGCTGGCTCGTCGAGCTAGGGTCGGGAGGGCATGGACAAGGTTGTCGCGCCGACTAACTTGCTAACTAACTAATATTATAAATGCGAAAGTGATTTTGTTTGTTACGTTTCACGGTAAAATTTTAACCGATTTGAATGAAATTTGGTCCGGAGATTACGGGAGCCAGGAAATTCGTCTTATAATATTAGTGGTTGATACGCAGCAGAGATACTCTGCTACAAATAAAGTCCGATGACTCCTTACTGACAATTGAACTAAACGGCGACTGTATCGGGTTTTCCCAGGAAGGACGAATGATACATAGCGCTTAATTGGGAATTGGGACTTGCCAACCAACAAGTGATAGTCATCTTTATATACATTTATATAATAACTTGTCCTGTCTGACTGATTCATCTACGCAAAGCCCTGAGGGCTACAAAGTTTAAAATTTGGCAGTTGTCTTTCATGTCGTAAGCATCCTTTAAGAAAGGAATTTTGAAAATTTTACCTCTAAGGGTTTTTAAAAGATTGCTCTCGCAACGCTAGGAACAGCTTAAGAACAATTTCATCTAAGAAAAATTATATGTCTGGCAGTAGACGCCAATAACGGCCATTTTTAACCTTCACAGGAGGTTCTGTATTCGATCCGTTCGTATGATTTTCTACAAAAGCAATGATCTAGTTTGGATAGGGTTTTCGTTATTTAAATATGAATTTCATTTATTTTAAATTTAGAATTTCGAAAAATCTTTTCTTATCGGTTTCCTACGTCATACAAAGAATACTCCCTCCAAGTTTGAGGTCTCTACGATCAGCGGTTGAGGCCGTGCGTTGATCCGTCAGTCATTCAGGACAAACCATTTTATATGTATAGATTTATAAATGTCTTGCTAATAATTTTACTTGTTCACAGATATGTTAGACGCTGGCTGCCTGAACTTGTACACGCATAGAAGCAACGTTTTGGAAGACACCAAGTACTTAGCGGACGCGTACAGAACTGCCCTGTTTTACGTGCAAGGTGTTCTGTGTTCCGGTAAGTAAATTGCTAAAGAAATAAACACATTTTTATACGTATACAATAAAATATGTATACATATAAAAATTAACTGATGTTCGTTTGTCTCGCTGAAACTCGAAACGGCTGGACCGATTTAGTTGATTTTGGTTTTAAAAGGGAAGGTTTTAATGGTGAGTAAAAGTTAAGGTTAAAGATCGGGTCATCTAGTAAATATATAAAACTGAAGAGTTTGTTGATATGCGATAATCTCTAGAACTGTCAGTCGGATAAAAAAAGAATGCATTAAATAGAATATCTATTATTCCGGAGTCTTGAGAATAAATATAGATTGTCTGGTGGAAATCCTAATACGAATGAGTTCGTTTGTGGTTTGTTACGTTCTCACTGTAAAATGGCTGTAGCGATTTAGATGGTATGGAGATAGATACCCTGGAGACGGTTATAGGCTAATTCATATCCTGGTGCGTGGTGAAGTTCCCCCAGGACGCGGGCAAAACCGCGGGAAAAAGCTAGTACAAGATAAAATCTCCTAATTGTCTGATACAAACAGCTAATCCAGTGTTTTGAGTTATTTTTATGCCCAACCCTAATTATATCGCATTATATATATCTGCTTATTTAAAGCTCATTGACGCAAATGATAACATAATTATACCTAAGTACGTAATATTGCATGTAATGTAATGTATATCTATACTTATAATAAATCTGTAGAGAGGTCAATTCTGTACATGAAATATATTTCCAAAATAACTATCAGGGGGTGATTAGGGATCAATACTGTTGCCAAAAATGCAATCAGTTAAATTTTTGTCTGTGTGTATAAACGTTATAGAAACAAAAACTACTCGACTGATTTTAACGAAACTTGGTACAATTATATTTCATACTCCTGAGCTGGTTATAGTATACTTTTCATCACGCTATAATAAATAGGAACAGAGCAGTGAAGGGAAATGTTGTCATTTTGTTTAAACGCGCTAATCTCAGGAACCGCTGGTTTTTGGCCGATTCTTCAGTTAAAAAAAAATCTTTCAGTTAGATAGTCCATTTATCGAGGAAGGCTGTATATCATCACGCTAAGACCAATAGGAGCGGAGCACCACTATTCCACGCGGACGAAGTCGCTGGCAGAAGCTAGTACTACATAAAAGTCCCAAACACAATCCCACTAATGTTATAAATGCGAAAGTTTGTGAGAATGTATGTATGTAAGTTTGTTACTCTTATAAGCAAAAACTACTGAATGGATTTGGATGCAATTTGGTTCATAATACCTTATTCATAATGACGCCATTCGTCTTATAAGCCACTTTTGGCTTCGAAATGTTTGGTTCCTTTCTGACAAATTTCATTTTGATTTGACAAAACAGTTTAGTAGTTTAGGTTTATTACATAAATATTTAACTACTAACATTAATTTATTTCAACATAATTAAGTAATATTCTTAGTTGTATTGTTGTTGGTGGTAAAATAATCATAATTAAAAATGCTAAAAAAAATGAAGTTTGATATAAAGGGACAAAACAGATCGATAGTTAAAATAGCCTTATAACAATAATGACTATATCTATCTATACTTATAAAATGCTTTGTCCTGAATGACTGGCGGATCAACGCACAGCCTAAACCGCTGATCGTAGAGACCTAAAACTTGGAGGGTGTGTTCTTTGTATGTCATAGATAGGCATCCGATATGAAAGGATTTTTTTAAACTACCCCTAAGGTGGTGAAAAAAACTGTCATTTTTAATTTTAATTCGTTAAGACCACGCGGTCGAAGCCGCTGGCGGAAAGCTAGTTAAAAATAAGAGGGATAGTTTAAAATCAGGATTAATACATATGATTCTTTTTATCACGACACGCGAAGTAGTTTCGTCAGATAGCGGTCGAAACCGCGTAAACCAACTAGTAATACATATTTTTGAAGTATATATGTTTTATCAACATTGTCAGTAATTAATTTTGAATGAATCATTGTTATCTTAGGCTTGTATGATAGCGACACATCGTGAACTTGTATACAGATTTTAGTACTTCCCCTAAATTTAAATAAGTGGCCTTATCGTATTAGGAAAATGTCCATTTTAAAACATTATCATTAGTAGATGTGTTATGCTTTTTATATTACCACCAAAGTGCGTGGAACTTTTTGACCGATCATCATGTGTTGTCGAAAATACGAATTTTGTGACAAATAATACGATACGAAATTTAACCTTTAAATTTATTTTTCCCGACTGCTTAATGAGGGTAATGGTTTCAGGGCGTTATATACGCCCTTATTATCAAACAAAAACATTCTTATTGTCAATCCTTACTACTATAATAAATGCGAAAGTGACTTTGTTTGGTTGATACGCTTTAACGGTAAAACGACTGAATATATTTGGATACATTTTCTAAGGAGGTCCAGGTTTTCCAGGGTCCCACTTGGGGAGAATTATAGGCTACTATTTATCCGGGTGCTTTAAGAGAAACGGCGGGAAACTGATTGTATGAATTATATTGTGAAATCTAAGCCATTTGGATTACTCGACTATATTCGATTGTGTTTATCGCAGTATTAGACACTAACTTTCGTTCTCACTAACCATAACCATCCTCATTTAAACAAGTAATTGTCAGACGATAGTTCTAACGTACGTTAAACCTCACGGACCTAATATTCTCTCCTCTCTTCCCAAAGGTACAACAATGTTCAACGGCGAGGCAGTATCCCTACCATCAGGCGCGGCAGTACTTCCCCCCGTAACCCCCACCAACCCTGCCACCGCCGGACAAAAACCCACCAAGTTCTCCCGCGAGTCCTTCGAGGAAATGAAACAGTCTCCAGGGCTGAAGAGCGGAGACATGAAAGATCCTCTCAACTTCCTCGACCCACTATGGAGTTTGAAGAAGAAGTGAGGTCCACTGCTCCTGCAATCGTTCGTAAACGATATTTGATGGATTATGACGTCACTGGACGCAGCGATACTCAACCTTCGGCCCGCTGAGGTTATGTCTTTTAGATCTCACGTTTAAAGAGTATTACTTAGCATATGGAAATCGTTCGGCCGTACTGTAGCGGCCTCAGAAAATAGTAGGTTGAGTATCGCTGATGTAGATAGCGCACGCTGAAATGTATAAAATTATGTTCGTGATTCCTTTCGCCTCTCATACACGAAGTGCCGAATATGTATTTATATAGTTATGTTAGTTGTTAATTACTTAATCACAGATAATTATATGTGTTTAAATTGTAAAAGTATTCCAATTATCGATGTTTAAGGTCTCGTGAGGATTTCGTTTTAATCAAAATCTTTGAGAGTTTCTTAATAGAATAGGTTTAATACATAAAATGAAATAATATTCCACAAATAACACGTATTCGTATTATTTATTTTAATATCGTGTAGATAGATTTATAATTCGCTCTAGTATGGCATTAGTATATCTCAATTATCGCAAAGTATGACTGAAATTAGTTAATGTAAAATGAAAATTTTTTTTTTGCCCGATTGCCGAAGGAGGGTAATTATTTTAGTTGGCTTTAATTTTATCAACATTTGGTTTATCGCGTAGACTAATGAGTGAATGTGATTTAACGAAAATATGAACTACGTGTACAATCATAATATCTAAAATGTTCATGTTTAAAATAGAAAGTATTATTTATGCGGATAGATTTTTTCTTTAAACAAAAACAATACACAAAAAGTGTGAATCGTCAAAAATATAGTTCGATGATAATATCTTTATTGCGATATTTGCAACTTTTCATTTCATACCGTAACTTGTTAGATATTTTTTTAGGCTGGTAACTTCGCCCTTCAGTGTGGTAACCCTGGAAGATCAAAATTGTATACTTTTACTTATCGATAAAATTATGACGTCACTAAATGATATTAGTCTGCAATATAATTAAATTAAGTAGTTGATAATTCGAAGAACTGATTGGGTATTTATATTACATTGCATACAGCTTTAAAGCTGATCAATTTATTATTCATGTTTAATGCACAATATAGTATATTATGACTGTAATAATATTTTATTATATTAGTAAATGAAATTTCTACATTGGATCGAAAAGTAATTTTATCGAAATTTTTAGAGCAAAACTAGGAAAAAAAATTTTTTTTCTGCAGAGATAGAATAAAAAAAACCCATATACAATAGTTTTCATATAGAAGTATAAATATCATTAGAATGTTGATTGTTGGTGACACGAAACCGCTGATAAGATATTTCCCTACGAAAATTCGTTTAAAAGGTTCCTTAAAAAAAAAAAATAGGAAGAAAATAGTTTTCAACTTTTCACTACAAAAAGAATGGAAAGATCGGAGTCGCGTCAGTGTGGGATCGTCTTTAGTTGTCGTTAAGGTGAAACATACGGTCTGTTCCCGGCCACTTTCCCGCTAGATGGCGTTGAAGTCAATGTTTTTAGTTTATTTGAGTTTATTGTGTAATTCGAACATATTAAGTCGTAGGAGTAGCTGTGGCGGTTCGCGGATTTTACACTTTATTGAACTGGGTCATTTCCTTGCCTCAAAATCCACCCAATTCGACAAAAAAGTTCCAAAATAACATTGTCCTTGAATATAGTATTTTTTACACACACAGACGTGGGCGAGTGCCTAGTCCTTACGTTTACGAAAATTGAGCACTAGATGGCGCTTTTTCTGTATGGGTGTAGGCACAACTACAGAACGCCACCTTCTACGATATTTATTATGTACGATGTACGATTATGTGATAAAAATAAAAGTTATATTTGTAGGCATAAACTATTTAATTGATTTATAATTTTAGGAAATAAATAATGAAAAAATTATGTAAAATAAAACGCAGTTTACTTTATTATCTCACACTATTGAAATTATTTTTCAAATCACAAGTAATTGAAGTAACACATGCCTATTCAATCAAAACTAATAACACTGATGAGTTGTAACATAACCAATTATTACAAAGACAACATAACTCGTAAGAAATTACAATTCATAAACAAGAGATAACAACAAATCTAAAACACGATTTAGTATGAAATATACAACTATGATGTAGATTCTAAACAAACTACTACAAAAATACAATTAAAACAAATCATTGGACTTGTTGATTTCCCCCTCTTCTGAGTCTTCTTGTCTTGAAACCACTGCTACACGGCTGCTGCAAAGAAAAATTACTTTATTTAGTATACTAGTTACTTTTTGATGAATATTATTTACCATTCACTTCAAAATGTTATTTACCATCCATCTCCAAAGCTGCTCAAAAATCAACTTTACTTTTCTTGCTCGAATTTCCAACTGATGATGAAAGACGATTTTTCACTAGAATAACATAATAATATATTTTAGACATTCAAATTGATAATTTATAAAGTAAATAAAAAGTAATAACCTTTGTACATACTGGTACATACCATTGAAATCTATACCTCTCCCATTTTTTTGAACATGTCTCAATGTTTTCTAGCAGAATAGTTTTCAAAAAAGTCTAAATCATTTTGTCATCATATTGCGGATACATTCATTATCTTGAAAAACTTCTATCACAGTCAAAGGTGCCTGAACCTGAAATAGTTTTTGATATAGTAAGAAAAAAGACACTAAAATAAATTATAATGTGGAGATCCACTGATCTTGAGATAACTAAACAAATTTGAATTGTTCATATAATATTATACCTTGTTAAGTGCACTGCTATAGTTTTTTACTACATGATTCATGCATTATTGCACTTTCTATTTCAAGTTTGCAAACGCAGAGGAGTCTCCGTCTCCAATAAAACTCAAATAGCGACGTTGATGTAATTCTTCAGTCTTTTGAAAGGGCTTCCACAATACTTTCTGATTCCATAACTGTAGACGGTCCAGTGAATTTTTTGCAGCAATTATGTGCTTTCATATCCATGTTTCTCCTCTCATAATATTGACATGTATAACAATATTTGTTTTTAACACCAAGTAATAGATACTTCCTACTATCTTTACCAATAATGCAGGCCTAGAAATGAAAAACGACACTTGTTAATATTGCACAAAATAAGAAATAACACACAAAATAATATAAAGAACCTTTTTTAGATTAACCTACCATACCAGATGATAAATCAAAGTCATACCCGATCTTTTCAACCATCCTCCATCTACATATAAGTACAGTAAACATAAATCAAAGTCATACCCGATCTTTTCAACCATCCTCCATCTACATATAAGTACAGTAAACAAATGGAACACCGTCTGAAGACACATGACCTTTTTGAATAGCAATTGATCTTTCTTGTTCACTAGCAGTTTTAATTTCCTCTATCAAATGTTCAAACCACACACTGCCCAAGATTTTTACAACACGTCGAAATTTATTAGTTGACAGTGTTGGAACATCCTTATGACTTGTTATGTGTGCTGCTTCAGTATACTAGAGCTACCAGAATTGACAGTTGCCCAAACAAATGCAGTGTTTATTTTATCAATGCTCTCCGTACAATGCCTCCAAGCTTTATGACTTATCGCACATACTGCACGTGAAAATTAATTCACTTCGAAACCCATCAAGTCTTTCACTAACAAATTCAATTTGCGAAGATTCACACATATTTCGATGTCTTTTCAAAAGGAATGCTCACTCAATTACATGCTTCAAGTCCAAAATGCGATACCCAGATGTCTTAGATAAACATTTATTTGGAGCAGTTTCGACAATCAATTTGAAATGAATCAGTTTCAGTATCAGCTTGCGGCCAATGAATCTCAAAAGAACAACAAAAGCGCATGTAACTTTTAAACACTCAATATTTGAATAAAATTTAATAGTATTGTAATTCACAACCATGTAATGAAAGTGATCGCAGATCACAAGAGAATACAATACAATACTGCACAATACTACTGCAGGTCATCTGTGGTCATCTGAATTCTGATCTGCTGAGAGATAATCCAGATCATAGATAATACAATAATTCTTATTTGAATTTTAGGTTTCGTTCGAAAATTAAAAAGTCTAGAACAACAAAATGTAACAGTAAAATTTTAGTTATCTTTTACATCAATGTTGTCTTTATATTCCTGGTAGACGTCGCATAAGAAAAAAAAACTGTATTATAAACAATAAACTACAATAACTATAAAAATAATTATACGTTTATTTGATTGAACCTTCGTTCGGAAGCCTGTGTTGCTCGAAGGATTGAACGCACCAGACAAATTTTAGGACGCGACCTTGAGCTACTTGGTACTACAAAATAAAACAAAATAATAATAATGTGCGTCTGTCTGAAACTTTTTGCAAAATTCGTAAAAAGTGTTTTTTACGTAACCCGGCCAAACCATATTTTGAAAATGTTTATTAATTTTCTTTTGTGACTAGGTACCTACTTTGGTAGCTTACCGATTTATAATAATTTTATCCAAAAAAATAAAAATACATTAAAATAACATGAAACACTGACTTAGTACTCAACACCGACTCATACGGCATAGGTAATTAGTATTGTGACGAGATTTCAGCAAATCACGGGCCAACTTAATTAATTACTATATCTACCATAAATTACAATATATTCTATTAAATTGAAATCAAAAACATACTAGAAATATTCCAATTTGAATCAATGAAAATGCATAACATACAAAATATAACACGCAAGAAATTCCGCGCGCAAATCCTATCGCGGGACAATGAGGATCAGTAATGTAATAGCAAATTCAATAAAACTAGTATCTATGTTATTCTTTATGACATAAGAATGATATATCTTTTTGAATTATCGAAATCGGACCATTACTTATGAAGATATTAAGTAATAAACATTTGCCGTTCCGGCCGCTAAAAATTAATGTCCGCGGGAGCGTGTGACGTCACTCCAACGGAACCGAGCGCAGTCTGCATTCATATTTCACTATTCGGCGGAGCTGCGACGCGGTTGGTCAGTATATTTGGCAATTTATTTTACGTAAAGTGTTGTTAGAGTGTGTTTTGTGATATTTGAGTATAAAACGTCCTAAAATATGAGTACTTACTAATAAAGTAGAGGCTGGTTTTGTGCGAGCTCAGTCAGATAAACTTCCAAAGGTGGATTCTTTCATGACATTTGATTATCTCAGTAATCTAGTTCTAAGTTAATCTACGTTACTTATTAGTAATCTTAAGATATTGATTTAAAATCTTTAGGCCTCCACACAATCGGCTATTATCGCGGTGAATCGCTCTACATTGCTGTGAACTCTCAAAAACTCTTGAGAGTTTTTCATCCAACGCAGCAATGTATAGCAAATCACCGCGATCATCGGTGATTGTGTGGAGGCAGCAGTAGGTAGGTGTAAAAAATATTGAATATAATGTATTGGTACAGAAATCTTGATAAACAAATGTTGTTTTCGTTCATTCCTATGCGGATCATTTCGCGGATGGCTATTTAACCAACTTGCGCTTTATTTAGTTCATAGTTCCCTATATACTTGTCGATCTATAACGGAAACCTTAATATTGGTTTTCAATGGCTATTTTTTGCCACCTCGTTCATTGTTACAAATAATTCATTCAGTATGTACCTACTTAGGATGGCTTGAAAAAATCATCATCAATCATCTCTTTACAACAGGATACCATTTTGAAGAAGTTTTGCGTTTTTCGGCACGTTAAAAATATTTTTTCTAAGGTAATAATAGAAGTATTTGTACATTTTGGCACTATACAATATTAATACATGTTTGAAAAGGTGAATTAGACACAAATCGGACACTTAATTTGTTTGAAAGTCACAATTAATCAAACAAAACACTGCGCGCCATACTGCTGCCAACGGCTAACCGTTGGAGTGACGTCACAGCTATCGCGGCGACCGCTCGGTGAACTTCGCTAGTAATTTGGTCATAACTTCGTCAATTTTTATCGTAGATCAAAAATTTTTGCACTGTATGTTAAGGATTACTTAGCTCTACAAATCTGCATTGTCAACTAAAAACGTTACGGATCCTCATTGAGAATTACTTCAGAATGTATTTTATAACAGTCAAACAAGTGATAGAAGTTTGGCAACGCTGTTTCTTCGTCAATGTTTGAAGGTCAGGTCTAAGTTTGCAAGAGTGGCAGCGTCGCTTATATTACCTACCTACGCAAAATGGTTTATGTTGCCAGACAACAATAATTATGATGTAATAAAATAAAATTGTAAAATTTGTCATCTAGGGTCTACAGTTTTATGTTATTTTATTGTTTTTTTTGTTTATGAATTGCAGAAAAGGAAATAAATAAATATTGTACATAAGAAATTGATTCATCATCTGTCGCCATCTAGCGTGCTAATGTCTAAACTACGCTTTTGGTTTGCTTGTCTATTCTATCCTATTCTATTTTTGTTTATGGCAAAAGACACTCACACTAATAAACAAAATGTCAATTTTTGCGTGAATTTTACTATTATTTTTCTTAGTAAATAATGTAAGTTATTCTCTAAAAAGTTGATAGGCGTACACATTTCATTGTAGAAAGTGATGAAATTATTAGTTTGAAACAAATAGTGGCTGTGTTTAGGATAAAGCTCAATCCCAAAATGTATGGACGGACTATCGGAACATCCACCTTAAATGATTTTGCGAGTATTTTTTTGGATATTATAGTAAACGTTATTATCTATGAAAAGTAATGAAACATATGTTTTATTTCTTTACTTTCGTTTTCTTTGTTTATTCTAAACTTTAAAAACAATTCAGTTTAGCGTAGTTAAGTATGTTCAGTAGTTTTTCTAACATTCAGACAATTTTCTCCAATCACAATTGTCAATTAAATCTGAAACCATGTTAGGCTCAGTTTAGATGGCAAGCGACCAAAGGTGTTCTGTTACTTTGAAATTGCTGTGCCAATGAAACGTAAGTTAAGTAGTCGGTCAGAACTATGCGTAAGCGCAGGCCATCTGATCTAAGCATTGTAAGACATTGTATCGTTTGAACATTGTTTCAGTTAACACTAAAAAGTGCAGATTAATGTAACTACATTCCTTGTGTTTAATGTTATTTTAGTTATAAATTATATTATTCAATACACCTAACGTACGCATTTTGGATTGAAAATGTATTTTATAGGTTTATACAATGTTGATATGTTTAGCCAACTTTGAACCCTATGTAAATGCAGGAAATGTACTCAATTACTGATATATATCAACACTGTCTAATAAGTAGGCGCGATAGTTATTGTAAAGCAGCTAAATTGTTTAATGTTCGATAATAATTATAGTTATACTCTAATTAAAGTTATTTGAATTTTCATACATTTTAATAAAAGTTGATTTTGTATTATTATAAAATGTAACGAATATTAATGAATTTAATACTGTAGTTAGGTACTGATATTCATAGCATACTCAAATAAAATAAATTGGACTGAGATATTATTGTTTTATTACAGACAATCTATTCAACTATCTTCGAATTGTGATATAATCGCTTAGCTAATATCTTATCTGGGATTCCGATTTGCGAAGACGGATACCGGCTACTTAGTGCGCTGATCCCGGTGCAGAGCACTTGCGTGATTGCAAGGAAAATTCTTTAGGGAAACCCGAGGAAACTAGGAAGTGGTTCCGGGGTAGGGCGCATGTTATCGCGGAGGCTGCGGGCCGCGCGCCGCCAGTCCGCGCCGAGCCGTCGACGCCGCAGCACGCGTCACGTGTAGCCCCGGCCTCAGCGCGCACGCGCGAACGCGATCGCGACGCACCAAAACATTACGAAAAAAAAATTCACGCCACCCACTTGCCAACGAAAAGTGACAGTGACGTTTCGGGGGGGAGCACGGTGACAATAACACGCATTCGTATTATGTAGTTTACAAAAATTATTTACGTGATTCAGTGAAAAATTTTCAGTGGTACGATCAACTGGTGAATTTTGTGCGATCGATAGGTGTCGCAGTGGTTGTGTTGTTGGTTCCGAGGATGGATGGTGGTGGGCCGGCGGGCTAGGCGCGATGATGCGCAAGGAGAACGCCGGCGCGCCCGGCGGGACCGAGTTCTCGCTGGATGCGTCTGACTGCATCACGCTGCAGCAGATCCTGCAAGCTTTCAACTCGACCATCAGCGAGGAGCACGCCTGGGCGCTATTCTACCAGGCGGCTCGCTGCTTCCAGAGGTGCCTGACGGACGGGCCCACCTGTTACTTGGTGACGGAGCCCCGGCATGTGCTGCTGCACAAGGATGGCACCGTACACCCCAGCACGCTGCTGCATCCAGGAGGTCAGTACATCATCACATTACACAGATATATTTTATTACAACATTTATACATGTCTCAAACTATGTTTTATCGGACACGTCAATAAATAAGAGTTTATCACCAAACTAAAACAGTGATAAGAATAGTAACGTACCTACCTAATTTATTTAATAAATAAATAAATTAATATAACGCCGGCTATCGTTCTGTAGAAGCCAATTTTGTATAATCACAGTTTATTAGTTTGATAGAAGATATTTTCGCGTATAAGTGACCTTGCGTTATCAGTGAAGTTGCATCAGCGGTATGGAGCACCTATTGTTACTAATTAGCACTTACTTTTATTTAAATCAGTCTGTTTTATGATTACATTTGACTTATCAAGTTCACTAACACAACTCATTATGATAAAAAATTCTGAACAACGTAGATACCTACCTCATTATTTCGCCGGATTGTTTCAGCTTTGATTCTGAATATAAAAAATAAAATCGTCGAATTATTTCGTAGCACGTAGTATAAATCGACACTTTGGGTAAGCATTCATAGTTAGTTATATTTCATCTCAAAACTTGCAAATTATTTCCTCAATCTTCCTTGCCGTACGTATCTACCCGGAAAGATTGGCGTCCGATACCCAATAATGCAATAATGCAGCATGCTAATAATCATGCACCGCATAGTTTAGATAACCAAACCCCGCATAAAACCGCCATATATGCTATCTCAACATTCTTAGACCGCATCAATGCATTCATCTATATTTTACGAAGAACTTAAGTCTGGCTGGAATTTCTATACGTGAAGAAATTCATTGATAGGATAAGCTGCGGACAGCAATTACTTTCAGCATAATGTTCGCCTGTTATCTTCATTACAACTTATGAATGGGAGGAATACGACGTGTATCTTTACTTATAAGACCACCAAGTTTTGTATACAAAAGTATAGACTAGATTTCTAAAGGTCAGGACCCACTGCGTCGTAAGTTGCAAAAAGAATATAAAATTGGGTCGAACTTTATGTCAAGTTTGTCATGTGAATTCATATTCCCTGACTCACATCCATCCCCAATGTTTGTTCCAATTTACTGTGGGATGTAGGATTATCTCACACTTCCAGTGCGGTCCAGCAGCTAGTTGTGTTTATTTAGTTTTACAACCACATCAAAATCCAAGTCCAAAGGTTTTTATTTTTAACTGACTTCAAAAAAGTAGTTCTGTATTCGCCCGTATGTATGTATGTAGCTGATTTTCTCAAAAACTACAGATCCGATTTGGATGGGGTTTTTGCTATTTAAATGCATTGATATTTTGAAAGATTTTTTTTTATTTAGACCAATCACAGGTTCATATAAAACGCTAATGCTAGAAACTATAGAAACTAGGTGCACAGTTCCAAAAAGTGGATCCTATCTTCTGCTTTTGGCCGAATTGACTTTCAGGATGATACCCTACTTGATTTGGACGGAAAATTACGTTAAAGTCCACGTGGTGAAATAGCCTACATAAAACACACAACACTCGTCATTGCTCCACTTTTTATTGGCACGACATATGGGAATATGAGTCTAAATGAATAACTTAACAAAACCACCCAGTATCGATTTGAGCTTACTCTTAGTCGTAACATGTTTCTTTTATGAAAACCCCCACGTTTTTACGTGTACCTACGTGCGTTATTATTTCAGTAATCTTAAGGAATGCTTTCACTTTCTCACACAACGCACCTCCGGGAGGTGCGAACCAGTGAAAGCATTCCTGGATGTCATATTGCAGGTAGCATGTAGTCAGGTAAAACCATCTTACGTCAAACGACAATCTTCTCTTTTCAATAAAGGCAGATTTTGCGTGCTTCATGCGATTTATATCATGTTACTTCGCAGAATCCTAGCGTTATTACTTTACCGATATTCCGATTAATTTTATACTATCTGAATTTGACATAAAAAAGTGATATTTTTAGATTTTAATTGATAAATGCATTGACAAAAAGATCGCACTGCTGTTGTCACTTGTGCTTAGTTTAACGATACCTTACTTTAATAATAACAACGTCAATCGTTATGATTTTGGGAAAGTTTTTAAAAAATCTTACAAGTAAGTGTCAGATAAATAGCCTCTAGAATCCAGTAGCCTTGAAAACAAGTATTTGCTAGGTTGGCCTAATTTTGCGATCTGAAGATTTAAGTACTCCGAAGTTTCTTTTTTATTAGGGTTCCGTAGTCCGACAAGGAACCCTTATAGTTTCGCTCTGTCCGTCTGTCTGTCTGTCTGTCTGTCTGTCTGTCTGTCCGCGGCATATCTCCGTGGTTTTTGTTATTAGAAAGCTGAAATTTGGTATGAATATGTATATTGATCACGCCGAGAAAGTGGTAAAATAAAATTTTGAAAAATATTTTTTTTTAGGGTAGCTTCCAAACATGTAAAGTAGGGATGAATATTTTTTTTCTCGCGTACCCCTTCGTGTGGGGTATCGTTAGATAGGTCTTTCAAAAATATTATGGGTGTGTGAAGATCATTTTTCGGTTAAGCGAGCCATTTGCGAAATATCTAGATTTTAAGTGAAATTTTTTGTTCGATACGAGTTACCCCCCTCTAACTTTTGAATGGCTGTACCTAGAAATGTGAAAAAAATCACAGACGTAGCACATGTAAAGAACTTACAAGGAAAACTATCACAGCTTAGTAGGCTTAACCGGTTACAGAGTTATAGTCGACTAACTGAGACCTACTACGGAACCCTACTGCGCGTGGCCCGACACGCACTTGGCCGGTTTTTTATTTCGGTTCGTGTAGCACGTGCGTTGCGGAGCAGTCGATACGAACCTTAAATTCTAACATATTACGTCAGTTTTATGTCAGCAGATATTATGTTTGTTTACTCCCAAAGTTTGTCGTATTTACCTTGAACAAATATTTCCTGATTGTCTTTTATGACTTAGACAAAACTTTCGATATAAGAAACACTTATTAGTAGTTTTCTGATAACATCGATTTTTACGAGGACAAAATGTTCGCTATCCAGATATTTTCTGGCTGAGACACCTAACATAATCTGTGTTGTCCTGGGATAATACTTTTAATAAGTGGAAGACTTTTTTATAATCGGTCTGGCTCCAAAGATCATCATCTGCCTAGCCTTTTCCCAACTACGTTGGGTTCGGCTTCCAGTCTTAACCGGATGCAGCTGAGTACCAGTGTTTTTACTGGGAGCGACTGCCTATCTGACCTCCACAACCCAGTTACCGGGTAACCCTTGGTAAGACTGGTTGTCAGACTTTCTGGCTTCTGACTACCCGTAACGACTGTCAAAGATGTACAAATGACAACCGGGACCAACAGCTTAACGTGCTTTCCGAGGCACGGAGGAGTCTCGATATGACAAAGATGGTCACCCATCCACGGACTGACCGCGCCAAGCGCAGCTTAACCTTTGATCGGTCGAAACGTGCGGCTGTTACTTAGCCACGAGCTCCTCGATATGCAACAATTTGTTAATGGCATAGTCTCTACTGCGGGATGTTCGAAAGATTTACCGCTCAAAGGGCTAAGGAAGGAACATGTATGGGTTTTAGTCAGCAAGAGTCTGACATTTCCTCCCGCCCCACCCGAGTAATTTGATATTTTTCATCCGAAACAAAATGTGTCACTAAAATGCACCAAACCGGAAGGTCACGGGTTCATACTAAGAACCGTTGAGGCATAAAGTCCACTAGTGTCGCTAAACGAGCTAACAGGATTACCGATGAGTCTTTCCATGCGCTTTACTAACGGGTTTCAGAACGTTAATAGTATCTATACAAGTTTAATTTACAATGAAACATACTTGCCGACTAGCGAATCTGTAACTTGTACATAACTAGCTTCAGCCCGCGACTTCGTCCGCGTGGAATGGGGGTGCTCCGCTCCTATTGGTTTTAGCGTGATGATAAATAGCTTATAGCCTTCCTCAATAAATGGGCTATCTAACACTGAAATAATTTTTCAAATCGTACCGTAGTTCCTGAGATTAACGTGTTCAAACAAACAAACAAACTCTTCAGCTTTGAATTTCTCTATGGTTATATATACTAATATAAGAAGTATATATAATTGGCCATAACTAAAATTATAAATACGAATGTGAGTTTGTTTGTTTACGCTTTCTAAGCAAAACGCTGAACCGGTAAGCTAAAATTTGATATCGAGATAGAAAGGACGGTTATAGGCTTTTTTACCGGGTGCGTCTACTAGTTCCCTCAGGACCTCCCCTCCCTCTAGTAGTTCCGCCATTCTCAGTTCACATACTTTCCTAAAAGAAAATAATGTAAGTCTATCTACATGTATGTGTGTATGCAAACGCCAGAACAGCTGTATCCAATAACAAATGCCTAATCAAAATTTATTGGAACCAGTCCGCATCTCATATGTCCCGGGTAGCATTTCATGTAACGCCTTCACACAAATAGTATGTTCCAGTGATTGCTGGGTGTCGTGTGACAATTTCTATGTATCTAGAATTCTAGACCACAGTGCGAATAGACAGTACATTTTGTCGGGTTATATTTTAGCTAGGTGGTCATCTGCCGCACAAGTTGATGCGATGTCAGATTTAACACCCTCAGCGGAGACGCATCTCTTATAATAAGTTATTTTGTGAACGAATGATGATACCTTGTCCTCTTTTATTTGAAACTAGCTTTCCACCAGCTGCTTTGCCCTCGGTGGGCTATACAAATTCAAATTAATTACTGAAGTTCATAAGAACACACCCTCCAAGTTTCAGGTCTTTACGATTAGCGGTTTAGGCTGCGCGTTGATCCGTCAGTCATTCAGGACAAAGATTTATACATGTATAGATGTTATGATGACCTTTGACTGCCTCGTTGGTCTAATGGTCCAAACGCGGCTGCTGTGAAAATTAAAATAAAACATGAAAGTTTTACGTAACAGTGTGGCTTGAAAAACTAACAGTAGGGCTTGTTAGGTTAGTGAACCTGCAGCCCACACACGTTAAGCAGAAGAAGACTCACTTAGCAAAAAGGGGTGGTCTATCTACTGTCCTTAACGTGACTGAGTAAAAAAAAATCAAAAAACTGTATTCAAACTGGACCTTGAAAACAAGAAAACCGTTAACAAAGCCCCGAAATATTTTCCACACGACCTTTTCAGAACAAAACATTTTCGTGGCGTATTATACTCGTATTAATCATTCGCAGCTGGTCATAACACTCGTAACCCTCAGCGTGCCGCGCGTAAAATATCCGGCCGCAGGTTGAACGCTGAAGCTGCCCGACGCTACCCGACACGGCCCGAAGTGCCAGACACCAATCATTGCTGACAGCGCTCATACATTGTATTGCCTTGCAATTTAAGCGATTTTGCATGCATGTTTCTATTAGGCTATTTACTGCTGACCCATATTCGTAGAATGCTTGCTAACAAGACCGACGCTATAAGTGACAAGTTTTCTGTATTCGAGATGTCATTCGATTTGTTTATGTAGCTGTTACAATCGATTGTTGCACAATATTACGAATCGATTTTCCGAAGTTAATTTAGATTTTTAATGCATTTTGTTTGTAGGTTAAGGAGTCAATTACTGCATTATCGTGAGTTTTCTCGAGAATGTTGCGACCTGATTATTTTTGAAAAGGTGTTAACTGTCGTCAATATTAATGATGATCGTTACAGGAATAGGTACATTGCCGTTTGTTTCTTTTGCCCTTGAGACATTTTCTTTTTGTCTTTTAACCTTTTTCATTTGTGCAAAGTTTCAGAATAGCAAGGATAAGAAAAAAATTAAAAAATACATGACAATGAAATTCATAATAAAATGCAACATCTGCTTTGTCTATCATTCCTACCATCACGGTGTTTATTTGGGAATAGTTGGTAACTATAATATTCACTATTTATAGCTTTTATTTCTCAGTGTTAGCAGTACACACTTAAAGTTTGAGCAAATTGAATACGAACTAGTCTCAGTTTTTGTTAACTATCTAATTTTGCGTGAAGCCTAAAAAATATACTGAATCACTAACTAGATTAGTCTTTGGTTTGCGCTGTGAACAAAAACACAAAATACCGTACATTCAAGGTTAGGTTATGTTTGGCTAAGTGCGAAGTGTTAACTGATTGACAGTTTTGTTTCAATGCCTTCCGTCAAGATGGTTACCAAAAAAGTTGCATTGTTTGTGAATTATTATATGGGTTCGACGCGTTTAAATTCTGAAAGTATCTTTTAGTAAACAATAAAGAAACTTCTGAAAAGTAGTAGTATCATTTAATAGGTAAATCTCGAAGAAAAAAGAAATAATTTGTTTAAGATATTTTTGTGATTTTCAATTTTTTTATACTCATCTGTACATTCTGTACCATTCTGTACTCATCTGTTAATATATATAGTAATATTGCATGCAATCACTGAACTTGATTGACAAGTTTGAACAATCTTGTGAATAGAGAACTGTGATAAGCAAATGTTGTGCATGTCTGTTATTGATGTAAACACCAACCCTACTGTAACAAATGTGATGTTCTCTTGCTTGTGTTTATTTTGTTGACGTGCCTATTCTAAATAAATAAAAAGTAAGAATATAGGAGACGGGAATATACTGGTAGGTACACAGAATTGAACTGTACAGAAATCGCAATTGGAGAGAAGCTCAAGTTCTTACTTAATAAACTTGCTCGCTTAAAAGTTTTTAATAGCATGAACTCAGCGGTTTTCATACTGCGTTTTCTTTAACACTTTCCTTGGGATTTCTTATTAATTCAACTAGACCATAAGAAACTTGATTGTCCACTTCCGGGATTATAATGTTCCATCTTGATAATAAATCAATTAAGTATTACAATGAATGGAGAAGCGCCGGTGATGCGCACGCGATCTCATGTTCATCAGTTAGCATTTCATTGACACAATACTGCGACAGCGGTTCTTAAACTTTTCCGCAACGCCCCATTGCGGGTACTGTGTCGCAGCGAAGTTTTGACATAAGCGTCTAGCGTCAATTGTCTTTTAAATTTTTATGTATGTATTTAGGGTGCGCGTGGCAGGGTTAACGTGATATTTGTGACAATTGAAGCTAAATTCTGTGATATTTGTAGGTTTAAATTATATGTTAAGTATACATAGTATAGTGTTGTGTAATTAGTTGGTTTTTCATAGTAAATGAGCTGTATCTTAATGTAGAAAAAATAAATAAATTTCACAGACTAAGGTTTTCAGCTTTATAAGTTACACTTGTTACAGGCGAGATGACAGTTTCATCTATTTACTCTAATAATGTATAAAAATTATCACACCGCAACATACAGTTGATCACCACTGTACTCCAGTACAGTCAAGTGCAGTGTATCGTCAGTTTTTGCCAAGTTATTCATACGATCGTATTGTTCTGTCAGCCGATCTCACCCCGCCGCACGCGTGTGAAACAGGTCTCGGTCCCGGAAAGTCTCGAACTCGAATATCAATCGAGTCGAGAGACTTTTTGCGTTGCGTGTCAGAGAAATTACGTACATCTCTTTGTGCTGTTAGGTTTGTTGAACTAGTGTAATTAATCTCGGGGTCTGTAATTTTGCAAGAGTTTGCCAATACGTCGGATGTGGTTTAGGTGTAGTGGTCTAATGGTCATGAGAATTTTGGTGCTTGAATGAGGGCGTGGATGAGCATCGATAATTATTAATGTGGAAATCAATTATCTTGCCATTAGGAGTGACAGTTAGTAGTATCTGTTTCTGTTTTTTATAGTTTAATGTAGGAAAAGATTAGGCTTATAGAGCAACATGATGTTACATTTAATTTGAAATAATATTTTGTAAAAAGATGGGGTTGAGCTTAAATTGAAGCAGTTTATAAAACATAATAGATGCTCATTTAATGTTTTTTTTATGATACGTTCGAGTTCATTCAAAAGTTTCATTAAAGTTAACCCTCAAACGGCACAGTGGGTCACTCAAGTCCCTTTGAACGACACTTATGACACCAAAAATAAACCGGATTACATTTTAATACTGGGATAATGTATTTTATGGGTATAACTGTATTGTAACGATTTCTATTTTATTAGTAGCAGTTCATACAGTGGACTACATTTTTCTGCTTAAAACCGGCTGTTTCTGTTATTTATTAGTAATAAGTAAAAATAACCTCAATTTACATGGAATGTGTGTGATAAAAGTTGCAACAAATACATGAAAAATAATTAAATATTATTTTTTTTAACGTTACTTGATAAGCAAAGTTTTAATTAATAAGTATGTATGCTAATTTATTCGGATTTAATGGTGATAAGCGTTAATTTTCGCCTGTAGCGACATTTTCGAGTTATAAATTTTAATTGCATATACCTACCATTAGGAATGCAGATGGTAGATGGCTCGTGCGGGTCCCAAAACTTGTTTAGTGATTCTATCGATAAAATATAAAAGTGATCATGGATTCTAGATTTATTTATTTTTCATTCGGTTCTAAATCATAAAAAAAAAGACATAAGCCGATTAAAGTTTCAATTAAAATTCTCTATTCGCAATATATTGACCAATCATAAAATTAGTTCGTTGTCGCCAATAAATTACAGGATTCCTTCTGAGCAAAAAACTGGCGGTTTCTTTGAAAGTCCGCTACAAAAACCGATCAACATTGGAATCCTTTTTGTGAGTTCAATAAATAGAGCTACCTTCCACGGAACGGCTTCCGAACATAAAAAACCAACAATGGAAATTAACATGACGATTTGAAACCTTAAGACTTTGGAATACAGCCTACACTTTTTTTTATTTACCTGTCTAGTTTCCTGGAATAGAAGGCTACAGGTAGGTGGGTTTCAAGGGAGTGAATGACATTAGAATTTACACGTAATGCGATGTTATTGACATCGGCCGCAAAACCTATGAATGACCTAATCCAACAGACTGGTTCAATAATAAGAGTAACCTTGCAAAAAAGTAACGAAGAAAATTTATTTAGCTTGGAACGCAAAATGCGTTTCACCAAGCACTAAACTGATCTGAGATAGGCATTAAAGCGAAGGAATTTTAATAATTATTGGCTTGTAATAAACTTGGCGCAAATATGTTTAGCTACTTCGGTATCTACTTAATTTGCTTACCATTTTATTTATTCGTTAAGCACTTACAAAGTTGCGGGTTAACTTGACGCACAAAATAAATACGCGAACATAATGTTCAAGTGTGTTCGCTGGACGAACGATTGAATATGATGGTTCTGCAAATATTACAGAGGTGGAATTGAAAGGAATTGTATTAGGTGGGCTTGTTTTATTTGCACAATTAGGTAGGTACTAGTGGTTCATATATTATATACTGTTTTGATTTCTGCACAATAGTCTGTTGTCTTTGGTACTAAATCTTCAAATAATGCAACTTCTCTCTTAATAGTCTATTAGCTACTGTAGTAGCTTACTTTGGTAAGTTAGTAGTAGTATAACATTAACTGTAATAAAATAAGAAATTTATGCCCCTCTTTTTTTGGCAGAGATATTGAATATGTTCCGAAAAGAGCACACTATTTTAGCTTAGCAATAATGGTATCGAATGTAAATCGAGTTAATTTTCCTTCTAGTCAACAGCTGCACTGCGATGAATTCACGGAATTGCAGATATCGATTGAAACAGCGCAAATTAACCTCGGAATGCTTTTATATTAGCTTTTCTAGTATCGAATCAAGGCAGTACGTTCCGTTTGGAATATCGATCTTCATTTCTCGCAACTTGTTCAATAAAGATTGATTAAAAAGCTCTCAATCATTACAAGTACGACTAGAAAGTCAGGGTACAGGCCATTGTAATAAAATTCATGTTTGCTGGTGTCCACTGGCTTCAACAATGTGATCGTGGTCGCACGACTTCGTGACCCGACCACACCCGACCTAGGACGACACTGCCATCTATTGTACGAAGATGGACAATTTCTTGCCATTGAAAAAGTCTAAAAACTGAATAGAAGAGAGATTCTTAAAAAAAAATGGCAATTCCATTTTGATACGCTAGGCTTTTGAGATAAGTTGCCTTCTGAGTTTGTTTTCCTCATTTAAGGGAGTTACACGTGCTTCGTGAAATCGTGATGAGGATATGTCGGAATTGATCTAGATTTGATAATTATGATGATGATGAAAACTGTATTGTTTTTTTTTTAAATATGCCTAATTATATCAGCTAATTCGCTGTTGGAATGGAAACATCTTCATAATTTGGGGATAGAAATCAGCTTCTGTTTTTCAGCATATTGTGATAAAGTTAATTTTATAGGAAATGGTTTAGGGGTTTCAATCGTTAAATCATATCAGATACGCGCACAGCTATTTCATATCATAATAATTATAGTTTAGATAGTTCCTGTGTTTATGTTATATTAACAGAACAAACAGTTTTAATAATTACCATTTACAAAACCAAAATATGTTTATGAGAAGTTAACATTATTTCGCTAACAGATGACGTTTAAATAATGTACTTGGTACGTTAATGAAACAATGGCTGGTCGCCTGGGGGATCAATTGTGTGAGTAGCTTTTGTTTCATCTCAAATAATAGCTTACAGGTACTTTTGTATTACGATTTGCGAGCGCTTAACTTTGTCTGCAAGAGCGATGAAAGCCCTGTTTTATTTAAAAAATAAAAATGGTAGTGTAATATGAAATTATTTATAGATCCGTGCACTTGTGGAAATGCATTGAAGGACAAGAGATTTCGATATTGAAAATGTTGACGAATATTATATTAGGCTCAGAAGTTGATGATTTGTATAATTGGCGAGTGATAACTAGAAAATGATTTATTTTGCCCTGTCGTGAACATATACAATATACCTAAGCCGTATATATAATACGGTGACTGTACCTTTTATGTATTTCAATTTCATTCAGTATTCAGATGACGTATCACGTGATCTGTTTCAAAAACTTATGAGTGCTGTGTGAAAATTAATTAAACCTATCCTGAAGAAGGTCGTATACAAACAAAAATTGTCAACCGTTTTGTTTAAGTCCCAAATTAAAAAATAAATATTATTTAATATTTTTTCCTCAACTGATTTTTATTTCGTAGAAAAGATAATTCTTATTTTCCGATTCATAGATAAACCAAAGTAGTGTGTTTCGATAAATAATAATATTTAGACGATAAATAGACACAGCTGATCATGTTTTTTTGTTTGTTTACAAACAAAAATATGAGTCTAAACACATTTTTTGCAGTAAGTGGTAAATACTAAGCAGGTAGAAAAATTGTGCTGTTATTTAAATTTTTTCGACACCATTTTGTAACATAAATAAAATGTGACATAAAGTAAATATCGACTATCTTGGTTATAATCGTGATTTGTAAGATTTCTTGTTGCTTGAAATGTGACTTTAAGTTTTTATCCGACTGCTGACTGAAGGATGGTAATGTTTTAAGTAAATAGAGTTCAAAAAACAAGTATGTATACCAGATGATAAATGTAGGATAAATATTTTCTTTACAAAATTAGTAGGAAGTAATGTTAAGCAAATTAGTACCGCTAAGTTATGAATCGCTAAATTTTGAAAATTAATATGATAACTTATTCTAAGTTACGGTGTAGCTTAGTAACTTTACTCTTACTTATTCCTAAAGCGTTCTATTGTGATAGCAAAGTGCAAGTTGTATCTAAGATGGGGTGTCGACGTCCTTGCAGAGCCAAGGTCGATCGATACTCGGCCAGCACGTGACGTCACGTGCCGCCATTTTGGTAGATGACGTCACACTTTTGTAAATACACATCTTTCAGAAGCGTTATGAAAATAGTATTTTCGGACAGGTTTTGTGTTTACGTTTGCGTGAAAGGAATAATTAAATATAGGCGTGCCTACCTGCAATATATTTTGTGGGTTATAGGTATGTGTCCACAGGGACAGGATCAAATTGGCATGTTGCCACAAAGGTCGAGGTACCTGTTGGAGTGTTACTAAGACATTTTACGATTCTAACTTTTATTTATATAAAAGAAAAGAAGAAACTGATCGGCGGACTGATCTATCGATGATCCATCAACGCACAGATGAAACCTCTGATTTTAGAAGTGCAAAATAAATAACAGTAAATTGTAGAAAAGATTCTAAATTTATCCCTTATAGGGAAATAGAGATAGATAATGAAAGTTTGTATGAAACTCTATCATTTTTAATTTGAATACGATACAATTTACTTAGCGTCATTAATCTGGCATCTAGCATTCAAGACTAGCTGTTAACCGCGTCTTCTACTGCATCCTAGGGAAACTACTTCACCGAGATTCTTCGCACCGGGATTTATCTCATGTCCTTCTCCAGTTTTTAACTATTTTCCCGAAACCGTAACAGTCAGACAGCGCTCTTTTCGTATTTATAACATTAGTAAGGATTTGAGAAATATGGTGAACAGTTGACGATCTAAACGTTATTGCATTGCAATGTATAAGTGTGTACTTTATAAACGTGTATATAAGTTAGACGAACTATACTTAGTGCGGCGTGGGTGTCGCGTGATCTCACACATTCGCTGTAAATTGGATTACTATTCACTTTAAGGGTAAAGATACACTTTTTCTACCTCCGTTTATGTTTCCTAGCTGTTGGAATAATGCACTGCGCTTTATGAGAATTCATTAAGGGTTTGTACAGAATATATTTTTTCATTCATCCCTAATCTAACCTTTTTGGCATTTTTCACAGAATCCATTCGTTGCATTTTTAGTCCTTTCTATTTGGTTGTAATTGAAAGTTTAATTACGACATGTCTTTCTTGTTACCTTACTACAACCAATGTGCAAATCGTGTGAATTCCTAACCCTTTCCAAACGTCAAAGCCTTTTGGGACACATTCGTTGTATTTTGCGTATGCCCAATAGTATTTACTTCACCAATAAAACATATAAAGCACCAATGCACATGTTCTTCTCAATAAATAAATGAGCACAGTAATGTGCATTATTCCTAAGTCGTCGGCACGCGTCCAACACTCAGACCGGTCGTAGTCGGCGTCGCGCGCAATTACGCGATTGATCAGAATCCTTCCTTATTTGCTGGAACGTAGCTATAGGCCCCATAAACGCGGTGAAAGCCATTTGTACTGGATAATTAATTATCGTCCTACATGATTTGATGTGTTTTTGTTGCGGGAAAAACTTGATTAATGTTCGCCGTCTAATACAGTTTGCAGATAAGATGTTTCTTCCTTGTTGCTTGGGCAGCTCATTGAATTGATAGTGAGTGTATAAAAACTTGGATGTCACCAAACATATTATTGAATGACTGTTTTATAGGTCTGATAGCTGCCAGTCTCTTTGCGTTACGATATTACCAAAGGTTCGGTCGTTTTATTGGGCAAAGTGTTATAGGGTTTTCTCATGAGGAATTTTATAGCATAGCAGACGAGCCTTAAGGAAAAAAGAGATCAAGGTAGACAGAGAACGTGGATGGATGATGTACAGGAATGGACAGGCCTCTGCTACCACGAACTTAAAGACGCAAAAGAAGAAAAGATTTCACCAAGTGACTGCTCAACTTTACTAGAAGACACCCTATGATGATGATGAGACGAGCTTTAACCTTCAAGCGTATTTCCTGTATTTGTATCCAGTCAGTCCTAGGAACATTTACGATTTTTTCCAGCAGCAACCAATGGCTCAGTCATAAGTCATGACGCCACCAAGTGGCCGTTATCAGAGGCAAAAGTTTAGTTTTTAAATTATTTTAAGTTTGTGACTTTCTTCCAAATAGTTCCCAATACGTAGTGCTGCCTCATTTCTACAACAATAATGATTTTATTCTTTGTACCGCCACCACCAAGGCCACTTTTTCCTTAATTTAAATTTTCGGTGCAGCACCCGCCAAATTATTATCAATTGTGAACGATGATCTATCAACTTTCTAAAGTAATAGCTCCATGTTTGTGTAGGTGCTATTATCTGGCAGATAACAAGCGACCTTTGATTGAGATAAACGGGCTCAGATTATGTTGTATGCGTCACATTCATGTTATGCGTGTTTGTCCGATATAGTGATTTGAATTGATATGTTTTTTACCTGCGAGTTTTGCTATTGGTGCAAAAAGTCTATGATACAAATGAAAGTAATAAAGTCTTAATGCCTTTTTTTCTATGTAGTCCTAATTGTTTTAAAGAATTAATTTTGTTTCATAAGATTTTCTCGAGATAAAGATGTCTTGAAACTATTGTTTTTCCTTATACTTCCTTCATTTGAAACTGTTTGTTGTATCCGATCATAAACAGGGCGATCTAAGGAGGATATTCCTGCAATCAAGGTGCTATTTCCATTCTTTCGATTATAAAAAAGATATGAAATAAATTTCTTATGGCTTTCATAAAAAAACTTAGTGGCCAGTATTAATGAGTTCATCGTTCTAAAGATGATTTATTTCACAAAACTTTTGCGAACTGAATTATAGAATTTGTATGAGATAGTGACACACGATAGAAGTGGTTTACAGTAGATATGGGCAAACGGCGATAGATGAACTTTCCCAGACAACAATTCAGATACATCTTTTAAAATTTATGGAAAACAAAATAACTCAGTTGACGTCAGATATATCGTCATTCATAATTACGTACATTTTAAGGTCACGATAAACTCAAACAATACCTACCTAATGATTTGTCACACGTATTGAAATTATTGTGAAATGGGCATATCAATTATAACAGATGCCACATACGTTTTATCTCGCGCACGTTGAATATTTTTATTATCATTGATATACTGTTCTACTGGATTCCATAGGTCATAAGTGCTAATTGGATCCCCTTGAACTCTCCTGAACTCATACTCAGAACCATATGATTCAACTTGGGTTAAAAGGCTAGAAGGTATTGCAGATATTGACGTTTATCTGTCAATCAATCATTTCAGTGTACCCATGTCTATTACTGGACAAATTCCATCTTAATCTTCGTCTATATCTTCTTTAATGTCATAATTAAAGTTATGAACATTGACATCAATTTCGTCATCGTTATCACTTATCAAATGCAGTAGAACAAATTATTCCATATATCGAAAATCATTGTCAATCATTTTAGATAGGGGAAAGCCTGACTTTGTTTTCATACGATTATTTATCATTTTTCATTTCACTGCTGTCCTTTTCGTTCAGAAATGCCAATGTGTAGCATGCTTTATCAAATTCAATTTATTCTGTATTTTCTAGACCTCATATTTATCTCCATATTCAACGATTCCATCTCCATACAGTTGTAGTGTTCTGTTATTTTAATTGCCTTGCAATCTTCCGGTTTGACGGAATGGTTCGGCAGTGGGAAACAATACACTTAACGGTTGTACGTAATTGAAGTTCAAGGCCCGTCAAGTGGATGCTGGTTGTAAAGTTTACGCAATACGTTACGTTTTCGGTTTTCAAGTCACTTTCCTTCGTTTTGATTAAGAGATGTTTTATTTTCATGTTTGAATTCGGTAAAATCTGGTTTTGACTCCATATGATTTAGGTAAGTTTTGAAGTAAGATATTCATCATCATTATCGCCTTATTCTTTATCACACTGCTGGGAAAATGCCTCTTCTCATACAGAAAAGGCATGGGCATTGATTATCACCACGCTTGCTTAAGATGGATTGGCGATTTCAGGTTTTTTAGTATAAGCTCTCTCACGATGTTTTTTTCCACCTTTACTCAGGAGCGTCTTTAGAAAAGTCACATCGATACTTGCCTGGTTTCGAATCTACATATTCCTCCACGAGATACAGGTGCCTTTACCTCCACGCTACCACGACAAGTAAGATATACCTACACACTATCATATATCGCATATACTCGTAGGTACATAATCTCTTGCGGTCTAATCGTTGCTGCACTGCGTTTGCTACACTTTCAATTTTGACAGCTAACAAATTGCGTGCACCTGTGATGCATAGGCAAAGATTAAGTTTGACAGATTTTAATCTTTGCCGTGTTAAGAAGTTTAATTTTTGTTATACCTATTAAAAGCTTCTTTAATGATATTAGTTATTTAACTATCCGAAACATTTAATGGCGTTTTCCTTTCCCATATATTATGAGCATTAAACATTGCGTATGTTTTCAACACCTCTTACTGCTTTCCATATTATTGATAAAATGCCTGTAAATAAATTATACTTGTCTTTATATTCTAATTAGTTACACAGTTCCTAGGGATTCCACGGCGTGCCACAAAGAAGGCCTCCGCGCTTGATGCTAAGATAACATTCTCAGTTAAATAATGAATGAACAATAGATTCTCACATTTTAACAAGCCAATCCTTTTCTGGCGTACTCTAGGGAAATCCGTCGTAAGCTAATGAATGCAACTAGATATCTACGATATCTTTTTTTTAGTGCTCCGTTACTTAAAAAATACTTTTGATTTAGAGCATCATTAATTGATACTACTTTTCTCAGGTTTGGAAAAGCATTCTAATATAATTTCTGTCGAGTAGGCACAATTCATTCTGTGAAGGTTCACTTATTTATCACGTCTGTTTAAAGAGCTTATCTGTTATATGACCGATTCTCACACACGTACTAAAACATTTACTGTAAGACAGTAAATGTTTTAGTACGTGTGTGAGAAGGGCAACACCCATTATTTTACCATGCCCATCGATATATTAAGTAATCCAAAGATGCACTCCCAACATGCCATCGAATTTAGAATTATGCCCTGCACATTGAGAACTTCGGTCCGTCGAACCGGAACTTTATGTTACGCAACTGTTTATACCGTGTAATGATGCATTTATAAATTGATGAGCAGGCCTTTCTTGATCGTCGAATTAAAATGAGTGATGTTCGGAATGATAACAATGACATATTTATTGGCGGTCTTCTGTCGAAATCGTAACGAGAGTTTTTGTGAACGTCGTACGCTGGTGGTGCCACTACTTTTGATTATTATTAGTCAGCAAACAAATTAACTGCCTTTGGCGAGTAGCCAAGCATTAACTCTTCCCATAACCTTTTTACCTAGCCATGATTAGATTTAGGGCGATAATAGAGCATTAATTTGTCACCAACGACTTGTAGTCGATTATCAACACCTTGCAAGACCCTTTCCCCAAACTTAGTATATATGTAATTGAAAAGTCGCTCAGAACTTTATCTCAAGAACATTGCTCCCTCCAGTAACTTTAGTAATTATTATCCAACCTATATTTATTGCCTTATTATTTGTTCAACGTTTTTTGATTAGGAAACACTATTGTAGCCTCGGGTGTCGTCGGGTGCCAGGGAACCTGTTTTAAATCTCTGTTGTAGATAATTTAATGAAATTGTAAGTTTCGTAAGAGTTTGCCGTCTAGATACGCTCCCCATCCTTTTGTGTGGGAACCAACGGATGCTAGTGTGGGAAGTGTCTTACTAAATTTGATCTGTATGAGGAACTATAGTTTTTCAAAGTGACTTCCTTTCTTTTCTTCAATTGTGTACGCCTCTGTTGACTTTTCCCTTTGCAAATTGTCATACAGCATCTTAATGATTTGTTTTCTTCATAGTTATTGTAATTATCCGCTTCTAAGTTCAAAAGGTAGTTCAAGGCTTTCGTTGTTATAATCTTCAGCTTTCATCTCTCATCACAAATTATCTTTACATCTTTATCTTGATTCTGTTCTAAATTGTCACGTCTGCTTACAACGGTCATTAAAATATTTGTTTCCTCTCATGTTTCACCCAGAAGATTTCTTTAATTAATAAATGTTTGATTATTAATTACACAAGTTGTTTGCTTAATAGCCGATGATATAACATGCGGTAATTATTTAATTAAGACAAATATTTCCGATTCGGCATTAGTTTGATCGGATCATTAGTTAGTAAGAAACTGCCCATCACTAGTGGTTAATAGTCAAGCGGCCTATGGTCTTTACGGTATAAGTCTTTTCTTTTTTCACAAGCGACTTGATGTAACGAGCTTCTATCGTGGGAAACACGATGATAGGTGCAAATTTCTACCAGCGCAAATCGTACTGATGATAGATAAGAAAAAAGTGCAATTTAACTATCCTAAACGGTTTTGCTCTTTTGTTTCTTTAAGATCGAAATCACTGTACAGTATACGTTTCGTTTCCTTTTACGCAACAATATCTTTTATTTATGTTTTATATAATGCATGCAAATTCGGAGCTATCGATTTTGTGAATCAGATGTAATGGGAGTCATTGTGGTTGTTTAAACTGTTCTGTCTGTGGGAAGAGTGTTCGTAACAGCTTTTGTGTTGGTATGTTTGGTCAGATAGTCATTGTCATTGCTTTTTCGTTTAGCATTTTTAGTCAGCAACTTTGATCATCTTAACATGCATTACACCGATATATCTGTTATTTTACGTTTCTTTAAATTTATTTTTTACAGCTATTTGATTTATTTTATCCGTTGATTAATTACTCGCTTACTGCTTTAACGGACTCGTTTTCTCTTTTATCTGAATTTCATGCAAATTCCTACAAAGTTAATATCTAGATTCATTTCAACCTCAGTCAGTTTTTCGTATCCGGCACCAGCTGTCAGTCATTACGTCATTCGCTTTGCATATCCAAAAATTGACACGAACCAGTGGGCGTCCGTTTTTGACCGTTTTATGGTTTTGACTCCTTTATCGTCCTGTTCTATTGTTCCGTAGATAAAATCTATACGACAAAAGATTTTTAATTTACCAAATTTTTGGAGCTGGTAAACTTCCGCCTACTTTATTATTAGAGGCTTTTAATGTTTTGCTAAACTTTTGAAACTAAATGGTACAGGAAACAATACAATTAGTTGTTTTGAAATTGCTATGATTTTCTGAGAATTTGTTAAGTTTTGATTGTTATTGTATTTATGGTATTCTTTCAGCTTTATTGATGTGTTATACCTTTAAGAGGTAGTAGTTTACCTATGATGGTATTACTTACATTCTAGCAATATATTATTAGCAATAAACTGCTTTTATAGCTTCTTCATACGCATCGTTCATCTTACCAATAAAGTCATTTCTATTATTGCGTATTTCTATGGCTCCTATAAAATCTTGTATGGATCGCAATAGTATTGGAGTATTTTTATTTCTTGCTGAAAAACTGATTGACAGTTTGTTATCATAAAAACTTGGACCAGCAAAGAGTTGAGTTTTTAACGTGATTCAGTGACTCCTGTCACGGTTCATCGGATCCAAGCAAACAATTAGACACGCCAACTATATTTACGTTTTTTGCGGCCAAACATAAAGTAGTATTAAGTTTTGTTTTTAGAATTTTATATCAGTCCTTGGTGTTGATTTTAAAGGCCTGTACAGCCTGACCTTGATTTGTGTAGATCTTTTAATGAAGTATGCAAAGATTAGCTTTACTTGAGCTCTAGCGGAAGGTTGCTATAATGAAACTAAAAAAATTGTATTGTGCGTGGGAAAAAGCATAAAAATCGTTTTAGCCTACTATTACTTGGCAAAGCGCTTGGAAAATAAGGCCTTGCACGACATTATCATGCATTGTACATTTAGTTAAACGTGCAGTATAATGGAAAGTATCTGTTACAACCACTTACACGGATTAATATTATTTACCTATCTAAGTATGTAGTTTATTTCCGTCGCATGTGATATATTATCGCAATTGATTTTCACGTTGTATTTACCTTCGTACGTCATTGCTCTCAGATTTATTAAATCCTTTTGAATGGTCTGACAGTTTGTCGTGTCGTTTATCGATGAGATTTTGAAGCTCACGATATGGGGATATTTTTAAATTAATGGACAGGGCCAAGCGAATGTTATAAATGATTTTTCTGAAAATGTGCAGATGTTAAAACTAAAGGCTCAAAGCAAAAGCTAAAAGAAATATCACATAATTATAATGTAGATAAACATCTGTTTACGGTTTTTTTCATAATAACACTATTCATATAAAATAATACAGTCTTGTCCCTTTCTGTTAAACTTAATTTTGACTTGACAGATAAGGACAAAATAGTTTGATAGTTAAAAGAGGCTTATAAGACGAATGGTGTAATTATAAATAAGGCGGTAAGTTTATTAGTAATCGTGCTATTATAAGCGACACTTAAATAACTCAAAGATATTTTTATCTTTACTACAAGGACACGCATTATAAATTGCCTCTTACATATAAACAAAGTTAACCTTATACAGCCGAGTGATAAACTTGGATGAGATATAAGTCACAAGGACATTTGAGACCGCAGTTAATGAAGAGGAAAACGGAGAAATGAACAATGACCTAATTTGTAATGATTGGAAAGAGATATTCGATATCTTGGCAAAACAATTTGATGAAAAGATATTGATGTAGGTACATCAAACCTTAACTTTATTTAAGGCCGTGGCAAGGCTATCAATTAGAGTTTGTATTTAATTTGACAAGATGTCTATCAAAGATAGTTTCTAGATATCGATGTGTTTGATTATAATGAAGATAATGTAACAGAGTTTATTATCAAGGACCCTAGCTGAAATACTAAATTCGACAATAAAGAAAAATATGCTAATGTCAACAAGTATTTTGGTATTAGTAACGTTACAATGCATGAACATGATAGAAATTCTCAAACTACATAATATGTCGCAATATCAACGCATGCGCTGCTTTGAATCCAAGGCCGCAGCGAGCTGTCAAACGTCATTGAATTATGATATAATGCATCCATGTCAAGGACAGATATTGTGTGCAACACCCACGTTTTTGTGCATGCGTAAATATGAGTGAGAAAGTAGAAGTTGAGTCATCCAGGAATGTTGGATATGAGAATCAGAAATTATTAAGTAAAGATTATTTTGGGAATTGGAGATAATCTATGGAGATAATAGTCCAAATTGCAATATGAAAATCTATACGAGAAAGCGTGTGCGCAATCATGGGGTCCATGTCTATTACGTAATGTTTTCGTTCGTAAAGGTTTCATCATCTCCCAGATATCACAATGAAGTGACTCCTCGCTCCAAATTCACGACAAACAATATACATAGACGCAACATTTTTATCCTGTCACATGTTACTCAACCAAACCAGCCATGATACGAGTTCAACAACATACCTAATCACGACAATAAGGTTGACAATGCAAATTGTGTCTAATAATAGCGCCTAATCGCAGACACATGATTCAAATCGTCACAATAGGTCCTTTCTCCTAACTAGAGCGTAGGTGTACCAACGGCCTTGGAAACTTCAGTCGGTGGGCGGGTGGATGACATTTTGATGTGTTGCATACTCGCGAATGTATTCTTATGATGGTATCGGGGTACATTAGACCCGACGGCAGTGTTTCCCGGGTTATTGCCTCGCCTACGGACAGGTAATGGAATGTAATTTTTCTCATTGCCTAATCTTTTGTCGTCTTCGAAGTAGACGTATGAAACGGTTGAGTGTTTATTATATAGGATGTTTTTACTTGCGTAACTAGGTCAAAGTTTGCAACGTTTGAGGAACATAATGCTTGTCCTAATAAGTTTGATCGGGTGGTTACATCAACGATACAGCACGTTTCGATCTTCACTATCCGCAGAGAAACCATGCAGCTGAAAATGTGTGCTCATTTTCTTTGTAATAAATAGCTGCGCCAACATACGGGAGTATAGAGTTAGGTTTTGCAAGATAATCACAAACTGCAAGAAAATATGGCTGCACCATAACTGCAGCATGCAAATTAGCAGCACGTGAATGCAATTAACTAATAATTTCCTTCCAGTTGACTTACGAATGACTTTTTCCGTCGTTTTCTTTCGCTTGGAAACATTTGGACTGAAGCCAACATAATTCTACACTTAATCATACTACTCAACTTGCGTCCTTGACTTAGTTATACGGAAATAATTTTGTAAATTAATTGAAATATGTGAGACTGTAGTTCATTTATTCTTAAAACCGTCAATTTTGTTTGCGTTTTATATTTTTCGAGGTTCTCATGCTTATGGATTTAAAGAATCTTGGCTTCAATCTCGAATAATATCTGTTCTCCAAAATCCTGACCTGATTATTGCAAATTATTATTTTACCAAATTTTCTCTTAAATCTGGAAAATCTTAGACCTGTATGGATGGAGGTAGATACATAGCTTTACAAAATAGTCGTCGAAGAGCTCGTGTGCCTACATGTGTATCTCTAAATCCAAAGGCACAGTAAACACGTGATTCTAATAGTTATAAATAAAATGAACACGATAATCCGTTGTATCACGCTGAGTGATAATGACTTCCGTCCGCCGCAGATTAATACGCCATCATTAGTTCTCTCCATTTTACTTAGTTTTCGTTTCCCCTATCTTCATTAAGATAATTGTCATATTTCTCATGTTAATGTGGGATTAAAAAATCATAACTGTCATCTCCATTTGGCTATTCTAATAATTTCCCGTCAGTTTTATCTACGTTATAAATACATAGTTATTAAGTTGCTTTCGTGCTTTTGTCTTTTTAATTTTCGAACAACGCTTCGAAAATATTTGAGCAATTTTTCTTTTCAAGTTTCTCATTACCCAAAATTGATGATCTGGCCAAACGTTTACAAAGATCAATAACACTTGCGTACGTGACCGTAGCACTTTTGTAACCGAGCACAACGATCCGTACAACCGCCGCGGTAACCGACGGCGACTCGTAAACGTAACACAATACCAACTAAAACCGCAAGGACGGAGGAAAATGCGAATCTCTAAAGAATTTGATCCATTCAGTGATAAATAATATTTGTGTTATTACTTTTTAATGCAAATATATGCTAATATAAACTTTTTAAAATTTCATATTTTTTAATATTTGCTTATTACATAAGTGAAAATCGAGAGTTAATTTGTATAAATGTTTAAATAACACCTATCATAAAATCCTGGTTTTGCTGTTGACCTGTGTGACCTGGCGATTAACTTAGGCACTATATGCAACGTCGTATGAAATACAAAACGTAATATCTTACCAAAGCGAGAGAAAGAGAAGCTATGATTACGTCATATGTTTTGATTCCATAGAATACCAAGGAGAAAAATCTTGACAGTTTTTTTTCAACAACATTAGCTTGTCCTTACCCTTGTCCCAATTATTTTTGTCCAGAACTGTATTTATTTTCTTTTCATTAATTTCCATCAGCCATCATTTCATTCTAATCTTATCTCTCATTTACCCAATCCATTCATCGTTTTCTTAGTCTTTCTTCTCATTTATCTACATGCATACTTAGAATCATATACCGTGCCAAACATTTTTCGGGTGTTTTCATGACACTTTTCGGGTGCCTAAGATCAATTCTAAATCCAGCCATAAACGTGAAACATAACGACAAAGTAAAGAATCTAAGAAGCGGTTGCGGAAAGATCTATTCTTTGGTGTATGTGATTGGCGCAGGCGGCGTCACAAGAAATCGGACACAACGAGGCGTACAACCGCCGCCGTCGACGAGTTAGTAATGCGATACGAGAAACCGCAAGGACGGTGGAAAATGCGCATCTCTCAAGTATTATAATTTAATAAAGATAGACAATACTTAGGCTACAGAATCATTGCTATTCAGGACTTGATTTGCAACATTGTTTTATTATTCAAAACTACTTATAGCCAACAGTTTCTCTTCTACTTTTCTTCTACAAACATTAAAGAAAAGCCTAAAAAATATTCTATGATATCCTAAATTATTTTTGTTCATATCAACCGTAAACAACACGTCACTACCTTTGTTCTAAATCTATTCAGCCGTTAATGTGTGTTTAAGACACATTCGAAGTCTCTTAGTTACTACCGTACCCCAGAAGGAGAAGTTTTATTAAATTTGTAGTCTCTGTCTGTCAGAGGATGTCCACTTCAATTCATAAAGCAGGAGGTTCCTTCTCATTATAATACAAGTCAATGAATTCAGTCAGACAATTTCAATTTCTATTCTTTGTTGTCGAGTATAATTTTAATTTCTTTTACGCCACTACTTTCACCTTCTATATAATTTTAGTGAAATTTACTTCATACAAGATGTATCCATCATGCTGTTAAATTGTTTAGACTCCTGTCACCCAGAGCCCGGTCTAAAGACCAAGTAACAATACCACATTGTACTGTACATTAATACTTGGGAGTTCATTAATCATTTGAAAATGTACACATGTCTGAACTGACGTTGTTTAATCTATCAACACTTAATTCATTTAACCACAGCGGCTTTTTCTTGTAACATCTTATTTGGCGCCACTAAAAATAAATCGCAATTGTCTTGTTCAAGAATCACAATCGAATGTTTGAGAAGATAATTCGCTTTGTCATCCATTAAAATTTCAATGCCAAAAGCAAAATTTTTGTTAACTGAGCCAAACGCGTTGTCATTAACTGTTATTTAAATCTCAGAATTTGGAATTGACGCGATTATGACTAATATTTTGCATATAAGACACACTTTCGATACCCTCTGCAAAATCCAGATCAATCGAAGTGTAGGAAAAATTAAGGTGGCCTTGAACTTCTTAAGTTCATTCTGAAATTTTATATTATTTTAGGAAAATACTTTACCTTGTCAAGATTAATATTTGATCTGCTGCACTACAAACCTAAGGCCTTGAGGGGCTGCCACTGAACATTCCAGCCAGCCTTGCGTTGTGTAACGTTTTCGTAACTCAGTTATCTAATTTGCACCTTGCAGTTGCTGTTTTAGATGGTGGATATCTCGTTAAGATAAAATTACAATATTTATTGATAAAGAGACAGTGTTTACAAGAGATTGGCGTTGTTATCGTATCATTAGTGTTGTATACTTTTCCTTTAGCCTATGTTTGTTTAGCTGCGATGGCTTCTTCTGAATTTTTGTTTTCTTTTTCCGTGTGTTTAACGATGAAGGTCAGTTTTCATCATGTCAACTTTTTTGTCTCCTTTTACATTCTTATCTTCATGAGATTATTTTGTTCCTAGTTTTTTATTGCGTCAAGCATCCGCTTTAAACTCTTCTGTTAACGAACTTAAGTGATTTCGATTTCTTAAACGGATAATTGTCAATTCCATGATCACTCAGTTATCCAGCAGTTTAACGACCGTCTGGGTATTTATCAAGTGACACATCTTCAACATAATTTCTCTGTAAGGTCATATCAATCTTTCTAGAAACTGCTTCTACTGCATCATCGGTGGTTAAGTCATCGTCAAACAGCTGACCAATATTCCGTAAAATTTCAAGTTCAATATTCAAAATCAATGTCACGTGGATCGCTTGTTTTTTTGGTACGTCCGGCGACCGTTACGTCATTGAAGCCGCGAAGGTAATCCGTCGGACAGCCACCCGTGTCGCCCGCCCGACTTGTTCCCTCTTGCGTAACGTTTACTTTACTCCCCTACACTCTGCAACTAAATAGGATCATTAAAACGAATAGGGTTCCAAATATTGCGACTCACTGCTTTAAATTTAGCGTCGTTTTTTATCAAAACCCTGTTCATTACGGTACTATTGACAAGTCTTTAATTTATATTTTTCTTTTATCTGAGAAATTCTGTATTAAAAAAAAACATCGGAGTGCTAATCAATGTTCTGTTATCTATATTATCTTGGTCTAAGTAGCGTTCATATCAGTTGCCGGGCGGCTTTTTGTCTTGTCCAAAATCGACCGTGAAAATTGACGGTGTCATGTTTTAAAACACAGAATAGTTGGAAGGTTTTTGTCAGATGAGATGATGAGATTTGATTGATCGATATTCCGATAAGATGGGGTTTTTACGCGAAATTGACGTAAAAGCTGTATTGTTGACACATTTATCACAAAAAAACAATTTACATAATTTGAATGCCATATCCGTAAGTACGGCGTAGTTACGCCAAGGGCAGGACCATATCCTAGGAGAGAAGACATCAAGTCAACATGATTTATTTAAAAATAATTGTACCAAATATGTTAATCGTTTATTTGGTATAGCTATAAAATTAACTTTTCCAGAACTACCTTTCACAGATAGGAGTCCTAAGTTATTCTGTGTATACTGTGTGTACTTCTGATTATATTGATACTAGCTATTTCCCGCGGTTGTGCCCCCGTCCCGAAGAAATAACTTAAAACATCCGGACAAAAAGTATCCTATAACTGTTTTCTGGGTTCCCTTTATCTCTGCACCAAATTTCATCGAAATCAGTTCAGCCATTTTACCCTGAAAGCGTAACAAACAAAGAAACTCACTTTCGCGTTACTATTCTGTTACTATTATGAAGTTGATACATAAAAAATTAAGGCACTTTTTTATGTATCGACTTCATAATAGTAACAGCAAATTTACGTCCAGCCGTTTCAGAACCAGCAATTAATAGCAGAAATAATTCTCGTTCCACTTGTGTTACTTTCGTCGAGGCATCGAGTAACGGTACTTGAGCTTTGTCTCAAGATCCAACACTGTGAGGTGGCCCTTCCCGTGGCATAAGTAAAACCAGAAGGCCTATGAATAAAAACAGAGAACCTATTAATTTAACGCGTACTATGGTACCACCTATAGTACTACTGATAGTATGAAGGTCTTTAATGTAAAACCTGGCTGTCTTTTGAAGGACGTCTTTAAAGTATTTTCATAAATTATTTATGTTTGCTACGTGTTGAAAAGAATAGGCTTTCTGTCCTCTTCAATCTGCGTTCTGACAAGCTGGTAACAAAGTGTAACGGTTTGATTAGTTTGTAGATGAGTTTTTAATTCTTCATTCACTGTTTGAACGGTGTTATGGTCGGTGATTCGGTTCGCTTTTTATGCAAGGTGCCAAGGTTGTGAAGAAAGCAACAAAATTTACTGTCCATGTAAATCTTTCTTTAGATGAGATAAATTAACAAAATGAAAGAATTTAACCATCCTGTCGATATAAGACACGAATATGACACAGAATGGAAAGTGCAAATAAACTATAGTTTTCAAAATATAATCAATACTCTTAATAAAAATATGTTTTTTTTAAGACAACATTGAAACAGTTGTACATTACTATCAACACTGCGATACTCATCAGGCATTCTCTTTCACATTTACTTCGTCTCTATAAAGCTGTCAAAGAATTGAGTCCAACTGATGACAGGTGGTAATTATAAAACACCCGTTGCTGTATAATATTCGACTTTTTTCAATGTCAATGTTGGTTTTACCGCTTTGTGACAGGTGATCGCGTGCTCAGAAATTCTTGTTTCTCTATTTATTTCACTTTAAGATAAAGGAACTAGACTTAGCCAGTTTTAGAAATAAACTTTGTTGGTCTCAGATCAAGATGTTTGTTGAATTATTTTATCATCGCTATTCTAGTTTCACATATTGTATAACACCTTTCACTAAAATCTAAATTTTATATTGTTGTAGCCATAACATTATTGAAATTGATTCTGCTAACATCATACGTCATCACCTACTTTGCAAAACTTTCATGCGAATGAACGAAACGAAATTGCAATTTCACTTATCACCTTATATTTTCACTTCAATTTAAAAAAATAAGTAACCTAATATTATCTCTCTAATTACGATATTTTTAGACAACCACGCACATCGACATTTTGATAATACGGCTCTCACGTTCTCACCGTAAAACTTGCATTCGTTCGCGGTATTCCGGTGTTAATCCACTAAATTTAAAAGCACTTCTTTACTTTCGACCGCTTAGCGTATAATAATGTTCTCAAATTAGCCGTTTCATACTGCAGTTTTATCGAACGTTTTGCGTGAGGTCCAACAGAAATGTTGTCCAGTTCTGTCTCCGCCGGTGTCCCAAATACCAATTATGAAGTAAAATTTATAGCGTCGAACTGCAGCTCGATTGTCATATATCACGAAAGTGCTGCGTTCAGATTTTACTTTAGTAATTATCCGTCGCGTGTTTTCATTTTTTGGAATTCCCATTTCTAGTGAACCTACACGATATTCTGTTTTGAGCTGACTATTTTATTTTTCTATTTCTGCTGCAAAATTCTTTCAAATTAGTTTTCGTGGAAATAATTAATATAAATTAGAGGCTATGGCGTTTAATTTAACTTCTGTCTCCATTACTGAAGTTTAGGTGTACTGGCTTATTGTATACCGTAATTCCCCTAAGGTCTGGTAATAATCAAATTACTGCTAATAGCTTTAGTGTTTTATAGCTCTATTGCGGGATAGGCTACTGTCAAGGTCTAGTTGGTTAACGACCTTATTTATTATCTGATGTATTTATTACATTCTTTTGTTTACTTGATTGGAAGCGAATGTTAGCATTAGTTAGCGTCTTGCACAGAATCTACGTTGCTTTTGTAGTGCGTATAATTGCGACTGGCGATCATAATTGCATCTTTAATTACATATTATATTCAGAAGTTTATTGTTAATTAATATTTAAGAATGTCATCCTTTTTTATTGTTTTAAAATAGGTGTTGTTCCTGCATTTTTTTTGCTTTTTTTCTGTCTTTTATATTTATTTATTTAATTGACTATGACACGGCTTCACTAACAATAGTTTTTTTATCCCTTGTAATTTTTTAGTACTCAGTAACTCATTAACATCAAGCCTCTTTGCCTTCTCCTTAACATACTAACCACATTATTCAACATTTTCCCTTTCGGTTAGATTCCGCGAAATCTCACCATTAAATGGTTTAATGCAAGTAGAATAACCCCATGGTACCACGGTGTCCCGCGGTGCGTGACGCCCATGTCCTGCGAATGTTCCCATGGGACGCAGGTGCCTTTGTAATAAACTTCTTTTGAATAATTTATGGGATCATTGTTCGTCTTTTACGGTCAGATGATGTTGTAAATTACTTTTAGGAGGTTTCTTGAAGGCTTTTTATGATCGTTTTCTTTAACGTTGTTACATTAAGGATCAATGTAAGTCTTAAAGCTTTTGCTTGGTCTAAAAAGAAAATAAATGTAGAAAGCTCTGGAAGGATATCGGTTCCCACGGAAATTGAGTTTGTTGTGCACTTTCTGGTTGTTATGCCAACTGGAAGTGGAGGCGCCTGAGGAAAGACCAATACAATTTTAAACAATCAATATCAAGTAAATATTACCACCATTGGCTTATACTCGGTAACTCGATGTTTTCTGATATTCATTCATATCTATAATCATTAGATTATCTCTGATCTTTTCCACAGTTCCGTATAATCTGGCAGTTACAAATGGTTTCTCGTTTTCTGTAATTGGTACTTAGTTGGGAACTAACGCTACTAAACATTGGAAATCGGCAAAACATTTAATTACATTCATTACTTTCAACATCTTTACGATTCTCGTGTATACGCCAAGTTCGTGTAACCGTATCTACAGTTCTGTTTAGCTCAACAAATTAGCGAAATTACTCTCTTCGCAGATAAACTTTACGCTTTAAACCTACCAACTTGGGTACAGCATCTATATTTACAATAACAAACAAATAGTGAACTCTATAGTTTCCTGTTTAAGGTAGATATTTCAGTGGTGTATTTTTTGTTGTTCGCAAATGTAATTTGGTATTGTTCGGTACACGTTTCACGGATTATCATCTGTTTACTTTCATGCTCTTGCAATTGTTAGTGCAGGTCATGTCATAGCGTTGTAAGGGATTCTAACGTGTATGGCCTCTCGGGTCATCAGCTGGTTCACTAATGAGTAGCTTGTTAATTACTTATAAATTACCATGTTTATGAAAATGCGAAATATGTTCAGAAATATCAACAGTATTTTTACCATTTTTGATTTCAAGGTCGAGCCAAATGATTTATGTTTGTATGTGTTTGAGAAACAAAGGAAAGTAATGTAAACTAGAAACGTTCTTGTTAACTGACAAGCGAAGTTGAAGCAAAAATAATTTCCTTCCGTGTTTTAAGCTCCTAGAAAGATTAATTGCTATTCTTGTAACGGTAGGGAAAATTTAATAGCATAACAAGAAAATCATAATATTTAAAGGAATTTCTTTGACCTTCATTTATTTTTAGCAATTTACATTTTGTTGTTGTTTCTGTGGAAGTTTTGTTCATATATGTTGGTCTGTTGGAAAAACTTCATATGTAAACTTAAGATTAGTTCTTATTATGAATGTTCTGTTGTAGTATCAGTTGAAAACACTGTCATCCCAACAATCCCAGTTGTTACAATGTAAACATCGTCTGCTATGTATGCAGTGTGGCTAAACATCACATAGTTATTCCAAGTTTTCTCAGGAAAATTAGATTTTCTAATTTCTTCACACTTAAGTGTTGGTGTAATTTCTCCATGTTTAAGCCTTTTCCCTTATTCCTTGCCCTCGTTTAATGTGGTTTTAGTTAAATGTTTCTTAAAGTATGGCGTAGCATCGTCTGTGAATTTCTTTTATGTGTGCTATTGGCGCTATTTAGGAAGATTCGTCTTTGATAATGTGAACCGAAAAGTATATATCAGTATTTTCAGAGGCCTGAAGTTTAGAATTAAATTCAGTAATCTTAAAACTCCATCAACTTTTCTGTCGTATAAATACTATTGGAACTGTATAAAAATATATCTGTGTCACTCAAAGGATTGGGTTTCCTTGAATAGATCTATGACCTATGACTAGACCTATCTATGAGCATTGAAATTTGACTCTATTTTATTACTTTGCTAGTTGCTTCCCTCGGTTTCACCTGTGTCCTGAGGGAACTGCTTCTCATGTTCAGATAAAAACCTTCAGCCGAAATATAATCTTCCCCAGAGTTTAAGCTATATCCGTACCAATTTTTAACCTAAATCGGTTCAACCATTCAACCGTGAAAGCTTTACAAACAAACATTTGATTTTATAGAGAATATTAGTTTGGATATAGATATTGATCATGCATAGGCTCATGGTGAAAAGGGTCTTAAGTAGCCGCTACTGCATTGGGATTTCATTTAAGTAGTGTAGGCAGACCCTTTCGAAAACTCATTCTATTGACGATAGCTAATTAAGTTTGACTTACATTCTTATTTTCACTGACACCCTTTCTATTTCAAGACATTCACCGTATCAAGCATTGTCCGATATTTATTTCCATCACTGATTTCATCTTCTCTCGATAACCACTCATTTACACCGCAGTATGAAAGCAATGTTCATTGAGAGTGCCGCGAATGGCTCGTTGCCTCCTCTAGTGAATTACCCGCTATTTTTAACCAAGACCATTGTTACTGGGTACACTGTTTGGACTCATCTCGTCTTAAATTATGACCTTCACTGGACCGTTCCGGTTTAATGGGTGAAATTTCTGCCTTCGTATGATTGAATATGTTATTGTTACTTTCTTCGCTGATATGGTATTCGGTTTTGTTTGATGTACTGTGATGACTATCACTTTTTTTAAATAAGTACATTATTTTCAAAAGGAATTCGAGGGCGATTAATATTTTCGGGTATGCTTGTTTCCTTTCTCTCTTTCTACTTGGCAATGCGGAAAATTGTGCAAAGTTACACACATACAACCTTAATTTTACTAGGTCAAACAGCCACACAACTGTTTTGCGTTTTTTCACTAAAACGTATACTTTTGGCTCAAATTTGAGTCTGCTATTTTGTTTTGCTCTAAAACAGCGAACGTTAGGATCTAATCTAGCTTACAGTAAACCGATATAACAGTTCTCTCCCGTCGAGTTGCGTGTACGAAACAGTTTGTATTTCTACTAATGGTTGTCAAGCACGGAAGCGGCCGATCGTGAACCTTTAACCTCTCAGCAAATTATTGGTATAAATAATAAAATTACGACTTTCTAAACGGTCATTAAGAGTCATTTAGCACAGTTTTGGACAATGTAGTGTAAAGGTGGGTTAGTGGCATCTTGTTGTTTAGCGTCGTGACGCGAACTCGCGCGTTTTTGCGCATTCAATCTCACTTTCACGTCATGTCCTTATTAGTCGGATATTGTTCAAAATTTCGATTTCGTTCGGATGCCGCGGGCAGTCGGGCTACGATTATGTTCTAAAATCGGAACTGTTATAGTTTATTTGTGCTTCGTTGCGGTTGAATGCTTGTAACGCATTAAAGTTGTAAGGCTTGCGTCTTCTGATACGCGATTGTCGCGTTTTTTTTGTTTTAGTCAGTAGATGCTAGAAGCCTGAGATTCTTTTTAGTGCATTAACCCTTTCGATCCATATTCATTTGCAAATATTATGGGTATAATCGAGGAAATGAATTGTTTTTTTAAGAATTTAATTTGAAGTTAGGGCCTTAGAAGGTTACAGTTGCATTTCTGTCGATAGCGTTGATAGAATATACAAACAACTTATAAGGAAATGACCATTTGATGACAAAACAAATATGTAAGACTCTATTTGTTAAAACGAAGATGACAATTGAGTATATTATCTTGCTAAAATTACAAGGCAACCTCTTGACCCTGACGATAAAAGCGATAATTTGCAATATCTTAATGTTTGAAATATTATACATTAATTTTGCAATAATGATTTTAAAATAATGTTGACCGTACTCAGCCTAAGTATGTCTAATTTTTAGCTGCAGAAAGTTTAATTGGCCTTGATTATTGGTACACACACATGAAAGATTTAAATCTGGAGTCATAGTAAGACTTCCACTACATGCTAGGTATATGTAGGCATTCTAGGCAGTCAGCACTAACAACTACTAACTAATCTTTATATATTGAAGAGATATTTAAACCTTAAGCTTAGTTCAGACAAAACGTGATCCGAGCTATCGATTCAAAAACCACATTTAGCAGGCATTAAATGCTACAAAGGCGGGTAAATTATGATAAAAACTTTGACAAGTTCCTCGTGTCCATTTATGATGTCATAAAACTTATGGTGACGGACAACATGAAAGATTTGTCGGCTTGTATCTCTGTGTAGTGTAATCTGGCCGAGCATTAAGTTTTTACAGGCGATTGGCAGCCTACGCGGGAAGGACTGTTTCGGGCGGCTGTTTTGACTTGTTCGAATGACAGGAGAAGATATCCCATATATAGTGTTTCTTCAATGGAACACGTGTTTTATGTCTTACTAGCTTTTTCCCCGGTTTAATCCGCGTCTCGAGGAAACTACTTAACGTAACCGGATAAAAAGTACACTAAATTTGGCTTCAGGGTCTCCTCTATCTCCATACATAATTTCATCCAAATCGGCTTGGCTGTTTTACCGTGAAAGCGTAACAAAACAAACAAACAAAATCACTTTCCCATTTATAATATTAGCTAGAATTTGCTTGAAAAATGGGGTTTTGTATTCAAAATCTTTTGAAGACTTTCGCTGTAAATACTTCGCTGCTTCTAACCATGCTGTTATGTTTTTTTTAAACAGTTTGATGTGTAACTAGCCTAAGCATCGTTGGCCACGTCGTCGGTCAGCCAGGAAGCGCCGGCGCACGATCACCCAGGGCGTTTGTTTTTCGTGACCCACTGCAGATCTTATTATTGCCACACTAAATGAAATTACGTGCCGCTTAACCTTTAGTGTATCGAATGAACTTCTCTAATCAGCTCGCCGAGTGTTGCAAAAGTTTTGCGTCGAACGTATAAAATGATACTTTTTAATTGCCTTGCCTTGGTATACTTGTAAAGTTTGGTGCAATTGTCAGAAAAATGATTCAGGAGGATAAGTGTACAATATTTAAATATGCTTAATTGCCAACACAAAAAAATCTCATGAGAGAAACTTAAAATGAGAATGCTGTGTAAAATAGTAGGAAATCTTAGAAACTTCATACGATTTATTTATTTTTATATGAAAACCACTTTTCAAGTAAGAGCTCTCGCGTTCGAACATTTCTTCATCTTTGAATTTAAAATGTGAATTACTCGTTTTACTTGCGGAACTCGGCGATAGCGTGGAAATTGCAAGCGCATTTTCTTTAAGCGCCATTTTAGCGGCTTTCCAAGAGATCGGGCGAAAGCATTTGCCTTGCGGCCTATTTCTGTTCGTATCTCTGTCACATTACAAATTAACTTTCGAAGCTTCTGCCTCGACATGTGATCAGTCAGACGCTGATAACCACTCATTGACTGACGCTTAGAAAATGTGGAAAAAGTGGTCGCACAGCCTTGTCCTAGTAAAAAATAGTTTATCATGTAGGGGGGAAATCTTTGAAGTTTCATAGTTTTCTTGAAAGTTTTATCGTGAAAGTCGAGGCGAGAGTCTAAGCTGTAAGCTTTCGCTCTATATTTTGCCGTGATAAATTATAACACACAACATCTAGATCCGGAACAAGTAGCAAATGTAGGCCATACAAATATTTCCTTCAATGTGGGAAACGAAATGGCAAATACCCGCTGAGTTCTGTGAACGTGTCCGTACTTCATTTCCAACATTGTTTTTCTCAAATATTTGCGTGCGACAGACAGATAAGCGGACACTGACATGCGTTGATAATATCTGCATGTCTTGCAGTAATGAGACGATATGCCTTTTGTATCTTTATCGTCTGTCTTATTGTATGACCATGAACTGACACGGGAAGAAATATGAGCAGTGTCAGTAAGATAAAAAGCAACAACTCCTTTGAACTCAGATTTTCATAATAAAGATACAATATGTCCTGTTAAAAATACATTAAGAATTCCAAATTTTGAAGATAAAAATTATACACCATGTTATTGATGTGATCTTGTAGCTATTTACATAAAAACTTCAACAGGCCTAAAATAAAATAAAAACTAATAAAAGGATTCAATAAAGTACAAGCATACCTCGAGATAACATGATGTAACTTATACTGAGTAAGAAAGTTACAATATTAATTATGATAAAGTCTTTCGCAAGAAAGCAAATAAGTACTTCAGAGCAATGCTATCATCTAAATAGACTACAGCTGTTTAGTCTCAACGACAATCTGAAGTGAAAGAATTACTTACATAAGTATACTCAAGTGTTAATACAGACGCAGTAGTAAACACTATACAGTTATTAAATGATAAGAATCAGTCGATAACTCGATAAGTTTTACAGTCTTCAAGTAAACAGTATCGTGAATGATGGAAATAAACTTTACGATCGATTGTTCAAAGATAATCTATTGTTATCTGATCGTTTCCTCCATGTTGATGTTATAATCTAATTTGAAGTTAGTAGTTGCGTTAGTTTCGATTGATATAATACTTTTATTATTGCTCCTAGTTTTATGATACTCGACTACTTTATAGTCATTGCTTTTATCTCCCTGTTTCACTGCTTCTAGTATTCCGAGCCTATTGTTTAGACCAGTTGAATGGATAGAATCATTGTGCACTTGCTAATGAGCACGTGATTTGTCATCCGTCATAGGTATATGACTAGTTTGAGTCTTCAGTCTTCATATGGAGAGCCTGTTGTGGCTGTGGGATGATTATGCGTCATCAAAAAACCGTGGTGCCTTATATGCTCCCTTAAAAAAACGTAATATACTGTTTCATATCTGATTGTTTTATTCTACCATTTCGTGCGTGACTTAATTTAAAATGAAAGCGAATAAAGTTCTGCCAAGGTCATCTGATTGACCAGCAGCAGTAATAAAATGAAACCTATAAAGCCTGGCGACAAAATATGCCGTAATGATAACATTAGCGTCAACTCTGTAACCCCATGTAACAAAGGTTAGTTCATATTTCGCATAACTACAGTTTCCGGCACGCATAGTAGCCACACAACACCTTTTATTTTAAATGGCCCTTTATTAAAACAGATGCCTTTTCATATATGTTATTTTGATTAAACATTTCTATGAAAACTTTAGTACCATATTATGTTAATCTTCGCAATTTATATTTGAAAATATTGTCTCTCTGAAAGTTTTTATATCATTGGTCCAACCGGGAAAATTTTCTAGAATTTCGAACCTTCTCTGATTCTTTTCATGTAACAATGAAATTTGCGTCATTGGCCGGCCTTGGTACCTCCATTAACATATTGACAATGATATCATGAAAGTGCTCGGATAGTGCTAAATGGTAGAAAAAATCAATAAATCCCATTAATGCAGGGTCGCTCCGACGACCTTGAGTCACGACACTATCAAGCCAAACAAACTGTTCCACTATGCTTATCTTATCACCATCAACCGCGCATTCAGGTCAAGTGATGAAACGCCCTGCTTCGTTTGTGTGTCTCCTATGCCGATTAATTTCAGATTTACACAATTTTAATACTCCTTTTGGGATCATGTCTGTGTCATTGTTGGCCCAAATAGTTTCTAAGTGAAATCTCTTTAAGAATGCTTGGGCCAGGTTAATTAAACTCGTGAATATTCATGTTTTTACATTTAAGGGGTGAACGTAAAAGCTTTACTATCTAGACAGAATCTTAATCATTGAGTCTTGTGAACGTTTCATTTAATGGTGGAGGTTTTTAAGCTCCTTTTTAAGACCTGCTTGCGAAGTGAATGCCATAGCTCTAAAGGTTTGCTGTTATACCAACCAATTCTGGGTTAAACTCGCTGTTGTACGTATATATTTCATATCAAGTGTCTGAAAATGTTCTTATGTCCAATTAAGAATCATAACAATATTTTATAGAGACGGTGAAATATTAAGAAATTCATGGTCATTTCATAAAAATATTATAACTTCACAGAATTTTCCAGACGGTGTGGTGCCGGAATCTTAGTCCGTTATGGGCATGATTATGCAATGACATAACTGTAGAGTAATCACGAGTATTTCTGGTGTACCAGTACATTTCACGTGACGATAAATTCCCGTCAAACAATGCTCTGTTTGAATTCGCGAATTTGTTTTGGTAAACGCACACGCCTACGTCTCGGCTACGTTGAAGTCTAGCCGAAACGGGACAAATGGTCTCGTTCAATTGTTGTTTGGACTGCGCTAATGTTTAGCAAAATATTTTGAATGTAAGTTTGTTTATTGAAATTTTAGGTTTTGTGTTTTTATTCATGTAACGTTATATGCGTCTTAAAGGCTTTTAAAATGTGTTGCAGTTATATTATATAATGTGTTATCTAATTATAATCTGGAAGTCAAATCAGTAAATTATATTTCGTTGGCCAACTTAATTTCAGCTGATAACTATAGATATATTATAGGAAATTTATTGCATTAACTTAACGATATTCATTAGACTTCAATGCGTGACATTTACTTTACGGGACGTGATAACTTTCAATTTCTCTCGACGACTTCTGATGGAACATAATTACTTAGGCATTAGATCTATATCTTTACTCAGATCAATATAGGAAATAACAAGACTATGATACAATCTTAGTTGCCGTTAGCCATTAACACATGAAAGAAATTGCTTGAATTAATTGACTGAAGTGATTACATAATGAAATTACATTCACCTATGAAAAATATCATATAATAAAAAGTTTATAAATAAAAAATAATTATTCATTAGTTTCTGTATTGGATCTTATTATTGATTAGCTTTCTTATTTCAATTCGATTAGTTTTCTAATGTTTAAAAAATACCAGGAATGTTTTATTTCGAATCATGTTTTTTCATGTATAGATATTATGAATTTCATTCATTCACTTCGACATTTCAAAATAATAACAGACATTTATATCTAGTAAAGTTACACGTACAAATTGCAGCACTACAGCCAAAAGCAAACATTAGTAAGACTCCGAGAAATGATAACGTATCTCATAAACAAATGAAATGCATAAGACAACTGTTGATTTAGAGCAACACGAGATAATAAAGAACACGCCGACTGAATATGAACGCTTTGCACATGCAAAAAATTATGCCAATGATGTCACTAAAATATTTAATGTTTAAATAACATAGTTCGAGGTGTTTTAGTCACCTCAAGTCATTGTTTACCGTTCTCGATTTATAAGTGTGTAGGTATTGTAGGAAGTGACACAGAAACTGGTGTGAATAAAATTTTATAGATTCACAAGAGATCGTCCGGAAATGTGGATTGTTGGAACAGAGCTGTGGGACTAGAGAAAGGAATCCTGGTGGCTTAGAAATTTAAGATTCATTTCTTATGGAAAATCGATATGTTAAATAATGATAATTTGCGTACATAATGATTACATGTACGCTTTCTAGCTCTGGGGAAGTAAGGCATTAGCCGTACAAATTATATCGATAGTAGGTTTAGAGCTACATTGTAGTGGTTTTGATGTTTAAACGAGGGAAAAGTGTTGACAAGACGCTAATACTTGCACCATGAAGACTGAAATAACTAGATCCCTGTCTGCCGAAAGTTAAATTGATATCTAAATGTATTGTAATCACATTTTGAATACAAGTAAAATTGAAGACCGTAGACATGCAAAAACTCAAGTGTAGCTGATGTTAAGATGTGTTTAGTCATCCTAATCAGTTGTCAATCAATAGACGTTTACTTCGCTAATCAATACACAAAAAAGACAATAGAATAGCAGGAACTGTGAAAAAAATCTCCAAAGTTTTTATACAATAATTACAATTTAGTTAAGGATTACAACTTGGCAAGGTGGTCTAGAATTTGGACATCCAGTGGGCGAATGAAGCTTTGCAAATAAAAATCGAATTGTGAAACCAAGCACCTACGTTGTTGGATAAAGCAATGGCATAAGTGTTCGATAACATGTGGGCTGAAAAATCAACAATAAATACACGCTATTCTCTGAACTGTTCATGATAAAAGTTGATATTTGATATATGGGCGTTGCAGAAATGGCAAATGATCTCATTATAATGTCAGCAGTGACCAGAGCCAAAGATGGATATATCAGGGCCAGTTAAAATAAATTTTCGTGATCTGACGTACACAAGATAACTACTTATAAATTGATTTTTTTTAATTCTTATTTTTCTCGTGTGGGCTGCAGGTTGTACAAACCCTTGTTATGACTGCGTCGCTGTTCTGATTGTTCAAACAATAATGTTATAAGGCATTTCATACTTTGGTGCTTTTTGAAAAGGTCCAAAAATTTATGGAACCTAAATGATCTTAATTGAAATAATGCAGCAAGTATAGATGCTTGTACTTGCTTATATGTTTTACATTAGAACTTAAACCATACAGTTGAGGAAGTAAATGAATTGCAATGTTTATATTAGATGAGCGTAGGCGTGTAATATTTCACTTCCTAATAGCATTTACATAATATTGTCAAAGAAGGTCAATGTTTTACATGTTATCTGCCTACACGTTACAACAATTACAACCCCTTCAAGGTCATGAATATGAAAAAATAAGTATGTGTTTACCTATGAAATAGACTCATACTATTTTATAGCTGTATGCATAATTAGCAGTAACATTTGCTAGATTATAATGTTTTCGTTATACGTCGAATAGGACATCCTTGTTTTTGCTTTGTTGGACTTCTGTATGACTCCTACCATTTCTTGCTATTAAAAACACTCTTCTTAGAATTGCAACTATTAACTTAGTCTTCTGAGAATAGCTTAGTTCCACTTCTGCTGTTTAGATTAAACTATATTATTTTCCTACTACTGTTTGGCTCCCTTTTTTAGTCCATATAATGTCTTCTAATTAAAATTTTATATTGAAATTGAGCCTCCGATATACAAAATTGGTAAAAAATCCTTAATTTAAACTTAAACGTCCACGAACTCATTACTGCTTACGTGTAGATATTCCCGTCTGTCGGTCTGCCGGTCCTCGTTGGAGCATAAATTGATTATATTCATCATTACGAGCGTTCCGTACGTGATAGCTAGGCATCTTACGTGACACCATCTTGCTTTTTGCCAGCCGTCCTGTGTTTGACAGAGATTTTGAAATAAAAACTTTAGAGTTGACGTTTTTTGAATGGTTTCCTTAAACGTTGTCTTTTGGTTTGGTTTGTGTCGATTTACTTCTATGGTGTTGAATGTCTGGTAGTTACAGTTGAGTGCGTTATAACTCTTGGAACTTTAGGTAATATCTTTTCGTTGTGTTTTTAGGTGTGCATCCAATGAATGCACTGAATTATCAATAATTTTGAATTAGAAGTTACCTGCTCAACTTGAACAACCTGAATTTGTTCAACCCGTTTGAATTCAACACCTGTGCGTATCCAACACCTTGTTTCAATTCGCAAGACTTATGCTAATTTAGCTTCAACTTGTTACAAAATTAGCCACAATATAACGAGGCGTTGAACTATTCGTACAACTCGATGAAACGGTAATATAAACGCGAATATTTTTTTGCATAATCAAGGGAATCAGATCGTGGAACGAAGCCCATTTGGTAGAACCTCTTTAGCCTTTGAGTCTCCACATATTTGCCGACGCCATTTTAAGTTTACAGTTCGCGAATTGTCAATTCAGAGAAATGCGAGTGTGTTTAGTTCAAGTTTAAAGTTGTCCAACTGCATCGGCAAGTTGGTTATATAAAAGTGTAATGTGTTATAATGTTATGCCAGGATGGGTTTGTCACGAGCTTGCGGGGGTGAACGCACTGCGCAAATATGTTCGCTCCGTTAAAATAAATCTTTGTACTTTTCATTATATTTCATTGGTGCGAGTATATATGCACCGTTGATCCTACGGTAACTGTAGATATTTCATATGCAATAAGTGTCCCATTAGTAAATCACTCAGGCGTTACAAACTGAATTAAGGCTGCTATCGATCAGATAAAACATCGAATTTGTGTTAAATTCAGATGAGTAGTTTTCAAAATGCATACGATCTAATGCAAAGATGATTCATACAGTTATTGCAAATTTTCTTACCACGATAATAATTTCTATATTACTTGAATGTACGGTAGTGAGTGTGAAAGGGGAGATATAGAATAATATTAATAGACTTAGCATGTTATCTTTAGCACAAGCGGCGTCTTTATATTAATCAAAGTTAATCCAAAGATAAGGGTGATCTTCATGAACTATGAAGTCATTAATATATTTAGATGATGTTAGTTGAATTACAGATAAAAGCTTACCCATGTGTAAACAAGTGTAGCATTTTGCTCTGAACAGAATGCTTGCTTGATAAATTAGGTAGCTACAAAAAGTAATCATCTCTCATGACGTGGCAGCCATAACACCCACATTTCGAACATCTATAAGAAATATTAGTTTCGTGTGAGAATCAAATGTGAAATTAACCGTGGAAGAAGTTGCTCGTGATCTGCAACAATCAATAGTCTGTGTTGAAACTGTACCTAAAACATACATGGAGATTCCATGTATGTATCAATCTTAAAATATATTCTTTAGGTGCATTATTCTGTTTGGAGCCTAGGTTTACATTCGCCATTCTCTATAGAGTTATCGCATCAAACAATCCAGATCGCTCGAGGAATTGGGGGTATCTGTCGACAGTCGATAGGACAGCAACCAACGGGTTTAAGATAGCCATCTGTTCAACATCAAGCTGTATTGAAGTACAAACATATTTCAAGTTGCTACCGTTCGGAATTCTGCTCGTCATTGTAAGGGAAACGACTTCATAGAGACTTCGGCGCTTTCTGCGAACCAGTTCTCATAACCTAGATGCATTAGCGGTTCACTATCGATGTATTTTAAGATTATTAAGATTTGTCGTACCGTGTAGTTCTCAGCAATTAATTAGTTACTTGAAATGTTCAAAGAATTTTCTTGATGATATTGTAAGGTCATGTCTTTGCCGACCCCTATTATGACTATCGCCGGTTTCGCGTTTCGCAAGTTTGTTTACGCTATTTCAAAAAGTGAAGTGAAACATTTAAACATTTTATATCTGATGTGCATACATTTAATAAATCGTCTTCATAGAATTTTTGTCTTTTGGGAAACAGTGTACCAAATTTTAGGCGCATTTTATATTCTCATCTTGTCTTTTTTATCTTCATTCGTCTTCTAAAAGGCACTACGGACTATATACTTTATATAGTATATATATATATATATATACTTTATATAGTATATAGTTTATATATATAGTAGTCCGTATTTCATAGCTATTCAGCACTACATTTGTACTGACAAATATGAATTTGTAGAAATAAGTACCCACATACTAATATCTTGAATAATTTTCGCCCATTACGAATTTAACTAAACGTTCGATGCGTGACCGGTCCCCATAAAGCGAAAGGTCAATAGCATCGGCGCTGTTTAGTGGAGCTCTTACTGATGTTGCGAAAGTGAAGTTTACGTATATTAGAAACAATTTTTATACAATTTAATTCAGTTTTAAAGGCCATTTTGTAATGATATTCGTTGCCATCGGACCGAAAAATCTGCTCTTTTGTATTGCCACGATATCATCCATAAATAGGCAGTAAGCAAGATGGTGGGTGATTAAAGGATCATCAATTCATCACCCATGAAGAATATTGCACTTGCAAAAGCTTTTCTTTTACGACTTTTGGGGTTTCACAATCCAAATTGGTTTTTGTTTTGTTGGAATGATTGATTCAATAATGGTTATCTTAGGGCTTCGTCAATATTAATTGTTTTTTTTTGTTTCTACGGTTTGTTGCTCGGTATAGTATTATCCATTGATACTTCATATGTATCAGCTGCACGTGTAACACAAAGAGTAACAAAATGACTGTTTGCATTGCCATCATTGAATGATCGTTACAAGCATTATGATACTCTATTCACTATTTCCGCTCTTGTTATAACATATATATTTTTGCGTCTGTTTTCTGCGTTAGACAGAGTTGTATCATCAGCAGTTACATGCAATCCCTAATGTAGATTGCTCCTCCCTGAAATATTCACGTTGGAGCCTGGCAGGTGAAGATGATGACTCCCAAGATCTTCAGTGAAAGCTATACGTACACACCCAAATCATTCGAATCAATCAGTGATTCCTCAAGTATTTTGGGCAAATTTTCTAAAGAATAAGAAAAAAATCGCGCATTCACCGCTCACAGAGCTTGACGCGCTTCTCGTTAGTAATGGCTCGTAAAATGGAACGTACCGCAACGACTCTTGGATACGCCAATAGAAATGAAGTACGATGATAAAACAGATCGTGTTTGTTTGTCTCAAGAGATCATCTTCCAAACTGCTGTGCCAGTTTTGAAGGCATACGGATTTGTTCTAATTTCTTTCGATACTTCTAAGCTGCCTTAGCTTTGGTTGATGGCTTCTTTGTGCTGCCAATTTTTAGTCTTTGTTTTAGATAACTTTTGCAAGTAATTTGGCAAGGTCTTGAGGCATTATTAAATGCTGCACAATTGTAATAATTACAATGTTTGATGACACGCTGAAGTTATCATTCTACTAAACATTTGTGAAATGCTTTTATTTTCCTCCTTATTCCTCTCCTTACTCCTTATTACTTACTCCTTTTTGTCCTTGTTTTTTATCAATAAACGGTATGTAAAGTAAGGTACTGCACATTGGCACAAAATTCTTTTCACACCCACTACGTTGAGCGTAAAAATTCAGTTAGATGGGGCGGACAGGATGCGACGCGAAAATTGACTGAAACCGGGTCGAGCCGGGTCGTTTCGCTAGAGTTGCATGCATTGATTGTGTTATGTGTGCACCGTGAAATTGTCGCTAGGTCGCCGGGGTCGACGACCGGCTGTTACGGTGATTCAGCTCGAATACTCTTGATTTTTAGTGAAGCTTTTTTGTTGAAGATTTATCGTAAATTTTGTGCTACTTATAAGTTTGCGATTTAGAAGTTTAAAATATTTTTTTTAGTGAGACTTTTAAAACTAAAGTATGTTGTGATTTTGTACGATATTCAAATGTATAGAACTAACAGCAATGTCAAAAATTGGGTGAAAACCCGATAGTTTTTGAATTAACTGTAAAATTAGTTTTTAGTCGGTTTAGAATTAAATAATATTTATTACACTAATGACGTCACAATTTGCTATTGCCATACAAACATTTTTGGGAGAATTGCATTTTGACAACTCATGAAAAGTATTTCAATTGACTGGTGGTTTCAAGTACTTAATCACCCTATACTATACATAGATCATTAAGCCATCAGCGATTCACTATAACTTCACCTGACAAACTATTACCAATTTTACTCTTAGATCCTAAGGATACTATACCATTGTACCGTACACGTGAACGCTCATTAGATCATCTGTCAGTGCGCAGGTTGTCGTCGAAACTGTGTCAGTTAATAGAGTGTGACTTCTCATGGTGCTAGCTATGTGGGAATGTAATGGAACTTATCTTATTAGTTTTTAGGGCATAACGTTGAGCGAACTGACGCATTTTAGTCATAGGCCGAAGATTTATGATCTCGGCAGTAAAAGCAGATGTTGTATCTTTGAAGTTTTTAGTGAATAAAATTAAATTAAATCTAGGACCTTCGACCTATAGACAAATATATTTACTTAGTCCACCTTGAAAACCAAGGTATATCTACACCTTTCTTATAGATGAGAAATGTCTATTATATAATTTCTAACACAGTAGGTCCACTGTCTGTCAATCATTCACTTGAGCGTCAAATATAAAATGCTTGGTCCTGAATGACTGACAGATCAACGCACAGCCTAAACCGCTGATTGTAGAGACCTGAAACTTGGAGGGTGTGTTTTTTGTATGACGTAGGCATCTGGTAAGAAAGGATTTTCCGAAATTCTACCCCTAAGGGGGTGAAAAATGGGGGCACAATTTGTATGAAATACTATCATTTTTAATTTGAATTCGTATAGCCTATGCGGACAAAGCCTCTGGCGGAAAGCTTTGAAGGTTCAACAAGATTTACATCATATTTTTGGTTTAGTAACACAAATTAAATATTATTATTTAATTGTTACAGATGACAGTAGCAGAGAGGAGGTGTCTACAGAGCAACAGGTATGTCTACGAGTAATTTTATTTATACATTTTAATTGGAGTCTGTGGAGTTATCTTCGTATTCAGTTCTCACAGTAGACGTGAGGTGACTAATTAGTTTGCACTAGATTCGTAAGTTGATAGACTTAAGGTGAAGCTGAATGACAAATTTTATATTAATACTTGCTTAGTTCCGTGACTCTGCCTGTATGGACTTTAAAATTAGGTCCCGATTCCAGGATAACCAGATACCAGCTGGACCGATATTAACCAAACATAGCTAAGAACCACCGTAAGGAAACTGGCTTTCAAATTAAAAAAACACATCAAAATAGGTCCATCCGTTTGAGAGCTACGATGCCACAGACAGACAGACAGACATCGACGTCAAACGTATAACACCCCTCTTTTTGCGTCGGGGGTTAAAAAGTAAAGGTTCAAAGGCGGGATCGATCATGTTTTACATCCCTTAGTAAATGTTTACGCTTCACGTCGTCCTTATGTAACTCACCGAAATAAACATTGTCTTTTCCAAAGATAAACGCGGCACACTTTAATTAATCAAGTGTTTATAACTGAAAGATTAGATACGGTTAAGTTAAATTTACGACAAACCTGGCAATCTTTAACCCAATTCTTGTATTATCATTTGATAACTAATAACTGCACTTTTTAATTGGATAATAATTATGAAAAATGTTGTAATTCAATGTGTTTGTGAAAAGGTCTTGATGGCTTAGTGGTTAAGTGGCCTGCTTCTCAAGTAGTAGGATGCGGTTTCGAAAACCGGGTGTACATGAATGATATTTTTAATGATGTGTCAGTATACATGAGGTAAATCGTCATGCGGAAACAAAATATTAGTATGCCAGTCTCAAAATATATGGAAGCAATGCATTTTTACAGTTCATAGAATGTATGTTATTTAATTGGTGTTGTCAGACCTAAACGATTTACTTGCATTAAATGGCTTTGGTTTGCTTTTATGCTGACATATTCTGTACAAACTTAGCACACCGAGAATGACTTTATTTAAAAGCGATATACCTTAGATTTGCAGTTTTAACTTGATCATTTTCTTTTAAAAAAGTTGATTTATTTTTTGACAAATAAGGAAAAAACTGGAGCTCTAAATAGTAACAGATTATTAGATTTATAGAGATGTTTAGAGTTCTCTTGAGTGCCACCGTGGTAGAACCCACCATATATTACAAGCACTCAAAATAATTCATCTTGTTTCTCGCAATAATTCAAATGTAAGTTACCATACGTTGGTCCGATTCCCCCATTCATTCTCCAACAGTCAGGTAGGGACCACCCCGTAGTCCGTGGAGGGTTACCCCACACGATGTTGTCCTAGTCCCCATTTGTAAACTTGTCTACAACGGTTAACCCGTATTGTGTTTGGACGTATCGATTTAGGGTTATCTGGGTGAATATCGAGATCTTTCGTTCATGAATTATGCATGTCTCTATATCAACGTCAGTACGTCACTTTGTTTGTACAGTGAGATTATGTTCCCTTTCAAACTGAGGCCACATATTTGTGAGGTCTTGTGAATTCTTAGATCGGTCGATTTATGTCCCTTTGGTGGCCAAAGACATTTTCTTGATGACGCTTGCTCATTGCGTATTGTTATTTTTTTATTAGATCGGTATTTTTTCACTGGTTTATTTTCCTTCACCGTAAATGACTGCCAACTAAGATAAACTTGTAAAATTCATATAGGTGCCTACCTAACTTTTGAACTTTGCATTTCAAACCCGTATGATATACACACTCCCTAATCTGCTGGGAATCTCGACTTTTCCACGACGGCATTCATAAAATTTTACACTGTATCGTGAGTTGTAACGTTACTCAAGGACGCGTGTCATACATAATTTTGCACGTAATTGTAAAACGTTGCGCACACGTCAAACGTATGAATGAAATCGTTCCACGTTTGAATTGCGCAAGCTCGCAGTTCCGAATTTGTTATTTTAATTATTAGCATAATTATTTCTGGGCTGTTAATTTTTCACGCAAGTGTAACTGTTTTCGATATCAGAGTTACATTAAAATTATTTTTTATAATATGTAGTAAGAAGTCCCGTTTTAGTATGAAGAACAATGGACTTTTATGGTTCAGATAATCGCGTACGTTGTAAACTAAATTTGTAAAATTTGCATGTATTACAACCAGCTATCTTGAGAACGTCTTGCTATATCTTCTCATCAAGATTACAATTCGGAAGATAATTTATGTATATGTACTACTATTATTTAGCTACTATTTAGCTTCGCAAGCATCTTTTCTATCAACCTGCCTCGTCTCAATCTCATTATTTTTCCCACATAGACACATCTGTAATCCTCAAATGCTGACATAAAATTATAGTGCCGCCAAATACTCGTACAAACTTTACACTCGCGTGCAAACTTAGGAACACAACAAGACTAACAGTAAATGAAATGAAAGAACCCTTCCGTTCATAAAGTTAAGGTCGCTAACAAGTTATCGGACAGCTGAGCGCACGTTGCATTCACCGCCACCTATCGCCAGTGTACATCAATCAGAATGATCGATGCTCAGAAACTAGGGCTGAGGATTTCTCAGGCCCCGTTCGCTCTATGAAAGGTTTATTTCGATACTAACTTTTATGCGAAGGTTCGTCCACTTTTTCTGGTGCTATCGCTGTATGGTTTACATTATGTATGAGAACAGTTAACCTGTACGTTATTGCTGGCTGTATGGATCGGGTTGTTCGTACATTATGTATTACTGCGGGATTGGGATGGTGTTGCTCATTTTTAATGGGGAATAATTGAATTTGAGATGTTTTTAATGATAATTGGAGTGTTACAACTTCGATATCTGATATAAATATTCGTCAAATAGTTGAGTTGGATTGTTGAAGATTGAGTGAAGGAATAATCTTACCATAAACTTGGGTAGCTTTTGATTTAATGACATACTGTTGACCTTTGAATGCGGTAAAATTTAGTCAGTACCTACTGTGCTGGTAGTAAAATTTAAAGTACCCAGAATGAATGAAGCGTGGATATTATTTTAGAGCAAAGTACTGATATTACAGAACAATAAAAAAAAATATCTCAGAAATTCTGTTTGAAATTACCACAATGAAAATTCTCATCCGTGGGAATGCACTATTTATTTCATTGCATCTCAGAATACATAAACACTAACATACAAAGAATCTTACGTTGCTTTATATAACACTATTGAATCGCGACCAGTTCTCAAGGATACTCGCGATCTGGGTTCAATCACTTCGCTCGCGGTGAATGAAATACAATCCGGCTGAAAATAGCAGCACAATACTTCAAAACACTTATAACGTAGCTATAACACGTTTCAAATTAGTAAGGTTATACAGGAACCGCGAAGGAACCGGGGCTAGTGCTGTCCAACTACTTTTTACGATAAGAATCGATACCAGCGAAAGTGATTCGATCGTCGCTATCGATCTTGGGGTAAGGCAATCTTTTGCTGTCGACCGCTGGTGGGAAAAGTATGAAGAAATATTTAAGTCATTTGCGAGGCGAGTAAAGTCTTGTAATCGTTATGAGAACATGGAAAGTTTCGTATGAAAGCTTAGTAATGTAGCGGTTGCAAACACTTTCTTGCTTCCGTTGATAGACCGAAAAAGGAGAGGAAAATAACTAAGCGTGATAGTCAAAAGCAACGCATGGAAATGTAATTCTTCTTCGGAGATGAGAAAATAGATAGTCTTATCTCTAAAACGCAACAATAGGTTTAATTAACAAACTACCAAGTAAAGTAAAAAGCGAATATCTACGGAATGATCAACGATGTTCAATTAACAGCAGTTTGCTAACGAAACAAAATGCCACCGCGATCACGGACTCTCCGTTTCCGCTAATTACCTTTAATTAATACATTGGCTAGATGCTTGTCGTTGTAAATCATGATTTTCGTATTCACTACCATTAACTCAATTATAGATATTAAGTTGTTTGTAATCTAATACTTCTTTGAAACAATTTAGTCTTATAGATATCTAACTATAGTTTGTGCCTAAATATATTCTAAATAGAAACGTGATGATAATGATGTAATGACAATTATTTGTCAAGGGAAATGTTAGCGGGAACGATTTCGTATTTTATTATCTTTAGCGGATCAATTATTTTATAAAAATGTTTTTTTTTGGGTTTAAAGTTGCAATTTTTGACCAATCAGCTTTTTAACTCAAGGTATGAAGTAAGTTAAAATGCTCGAAGATACAAACAAACGGTTAAATTGGTTGGATGATTTTGCGACATAATTATATGAATTTGAAGCTGAAGAAAACAACGGCTGCGTTGTAATATTAGTGAATGCGGTGTATTCTGGTCTTCCAAAACATTTAGCACATTACAGACTTATCTTGAAAATGTCTATTAGACCCTTTTATATACGCCACAAATCTTTTAAACTGTATTTTCGAAGTTTCAACAATCTGCAGTTCTATAGGGATGTTTTTTATAAGACAGTCGTTTAAATACAACTTTGCTCGTTTAATAATCGGTAAAGTGATTTTGATAATGTCGTAGTTCAAAGTTGAATGGTTCGTACAAAAAATATTGTAGCATCATACATGTTTTAGGGAGTCTTGTAGGGATGTTGCCGTTTTATATACAAACAAAAATAAGAAACGAAATAATTGGTCTAATTAGCAAAGAAGTTGTATGTTAGCCTATTACTAATTATATTTTCAGTCCTTGCTAGCCTTAGGGTAGACATGAGCAAAATTATAGATATAGAATTCTAAGGCAGAATCTACACAATCTTCTTCTACAAATTTTTTGTTGACCAATTCCTGCAATACATCGTCTCCAGCTATCATTTCCATATCATTACGCGGAACCTTCACAGAAGGGTTTTATAACATCTCCACACATTTACCGTTATTATTCATCAGCTAAGCTCTTATTGTGGAAATTATCGGAGCCAAAGCTAATGAGTAAGTTCATAGATTACTGTACGAACCTGTCCATGACTGGTTTACGCATTAGTTTGACATAGAAGCCTTATTAACTGAATAAATACGTTGCCTCTGTTACGAGTTATTACCAACACTTAAAATGTTATTATGCATATCTTATTAATGTACTATCTCAGCGTTGGGTTGATTGATTACTGTACATTGATTATTAGCGAGTAGGTGATTAATTTTAGCTCCGACACCTTGTTCCTGGTTTCCTGTGTTCACTTTACGTGGGTCTCAAAATTTCTAATTCTTTATTGAGGAAATAATTTTATCTTTTTAAGTGTATAATACTTCATAGTCGTTTATCTGTTACAAACCCAATGGTATCGGTGTGATCTTCTATAGCCATTTTTATGTGAATTTAAGTATACCTGTGTACATTTAGATCATTCAATATCACTATTTTGATTAAAACTTATCTGTCATAATAATTGTTACCATCCAAGTTCTCTAAGATACCTTTCATAGATCCCCGGCAGAATCATTAACTGTAGGTACCTTAATTTTGTTTTTGTGTAATAATGTCTACGTTATGGTAATTTCTGTTTTTTATTTGACATTGCGATTAATGGGACGCGCCGATGAGGTAACATTATCATTGTGTTTCCGCTGATGTTTGTTTCCTGGTACCAATTGCTTCCTGTCCAACCGCGAGTTTGTTTGTTTTAAAATTTTCATCATCAATTTTTTTTTGTGTCGATTAATTTTTTTAGTTAACTGATTCCCCAAAATGTATCCCTTGTTTTTAAATAGGTGTTAAAATTGAGTTGTGCCCTTTCATTGATGTTACATATACCTACTGATTGTGGACGAACTACATTTTGTAATCGTAAATGCAATTCGTGAATCAAATTGCTAAAATAGATGATTGAAGTTCATTATTTTCACATCAAGTCTTCCATTTGTTTGTTGTACTCATCTCTATTTGTAACAATTCTTATTGTAGCTTCAAAACAAACATCGACCGTAGTTTTGGCCTCAGTTTGACATGACATACTTATGTTGTAATTTTCATAATTCATAACATCATCTTTCTCATTCACAAAATCGTTAAAATCTTTAACGTGGTTGGTCGCTACAGTGACTCTTGCTCCCCACGGCTCACTTAGCTGACCTCAATGATGTTTAAAGAACTTAAAGTTATTTACTTGAGTTAATATGACACTCGCATGATATGTTGCATTACGTCCACCCTTGCCAACGTTAACTTTGATTTGATGTTTATCATGTGTTAAGAACGCGTCTAGTTTTAGAACTGTCGGATATCCATTAGTAGAACGGTTAGTAAGTAGGTCATGCTTTTCTACCTTTGCGACACAAGAATCTGCTAAAGAAAATGTTTTAGCATTTAGTAAAATTTAGCTTTTCGCATGTTTTTTTTCCTTTCGGTTATTACATCTGATAAAATTGGTTTGTATTATCTATACTTATATACTTATACTATAATAAAGCTGAAGAGTTTGTTTGTTTGAACGCGCTAATCTCAGGAACTACTGATACGATTTGAAAAATTCTTTCAGTGTTCGATAGCCCATTTATTGAGGAAGGTTATAGGCTATATATCATCATGCTATAACCAATAGGAGCGGAGCACCACTATTCCATGCGGACGAAGTCGCGGGCAGAAGCTAGTCATAGATATTTGCCTATCAACCATATTGCACCTATCTTTCTTACAGTATTATTCTTATAACAGCTACGATGATCGGTCAATGCTTATGTTAAGCTTCTCTCCGCTCACCATCTAAGCATGAATAGCCATACTTTATTATAAATCGGGAGTAGTCGTGTCTTAGATAGAACGTAGCAGCCAGAGTCTGGTCATTGGTGGTGTACTAACCCGTGCCTGCGACATTATGCCGTGTCGTCTGCTGCTACTATCTTGACAGTAGTAGTTATTACAATTCAATGTCAGTAAGCGTTAGGCGGATTGAAGAAAACTCTGATGCTAGAGTTTGTTAGGGTTGTATTCCTGCAGCCTACACGATTAGAAGAAGAGACACGTCAAAGAGTTGATCCAGGTTGTTATATGAACATCTATGACAGCTGTAACAGGTGGTTAAAAGTTTAAAAAATAGTCTACCGGTATTACATAAATTGTTTTCATAATCTCAACACGATTGATGAGTAGTCTAAATAGACATTCCCGTCTAAACAAACACTCAGATTGAAATAACAACTCTAGCTATGCCCAATCGTAATGACAAATACCTACTCTGTATATTTCCTGTTAAATTGCTTAATTAATATTTTAAATTAAATTCACATACGTCCACGCTTCGGTATATCATTAGTATGCGATTAATCAACAAATTATATAAAATATAATTTTCTGAGAATTAATAAAAATTCTAACGCTTCAAGGTGATTTAATTAATAAATCCAAATCCGCGGGTAACAGTAATAAATTAACGATAAAACACAAGATTTTCAACTTCAAACAGTTATACTTGATATGCTGAACCAGTTTATCAGCTCAGCTTTTTGATTTTAGGCCAAACAGCCTATACATTTTATCAATACTTACTTGAAAAGCAAAAATGTGATATCTGTTATCACATATTTCAGATTTAAATACAGAAATTGAGTGAGATTGATTATGAGTTTGATCCATAGAGTCCTAAAATATGGTTATGATTAAGTATTTTTCTCTAGTGTATCGTATGTAGTGGATAGATTTTCGGAACAAACCTGCCACATTTTTCCCAACCACTGCAACTCTTAAAAGCCAGAATGAACAGTAGCGACCACCATAGAAGCATTGTAGTGATGATTCTCAAAGAGTCCTTCTTTCTGGTCGTTCCCTCAATGCTGAGGATCGTGACTGTATGTCAATCTTCTCCACTCGGTCCGGTTCTGCGCCATATGTACCGCTCCCCGTATCTGGCCTCCAGTCACCTCTTTGAGTTGGTCCACCCATCTAGCTGGCGCTCTTCCTCTAGCGCGCTTCCCCTCCATATGTCCGAGAATGATGAGTTTCTCCAGGCTGTGCAATGGGGATCGCATTATGTGCCCAAAGAAACTCCGGATCCTTTCCTGGCACGTAGTCAGCAGGCGCTTGGTGACCTAAGACTAAAGAGTCCTAGACAAGTCATTTAACAGTGATATACATAATATAATATGTATACATAATTATATAAAGTGATTACGAGCGAGCAAAGATATGCCTCTCTGACCGATAAAAACATTTTTTAATTCAAATTCAAAACAACAAAATCAGCTTTTATCTAATGCGTAGGTAACATTACGACTAATGTACACTGATAAACTTAGCTTGATAATTTATATTCAGCTAATAGGTAGTTATGAATAGCCCCAAGGTTTGCCCGAACTTGACACAGTTTCGAAGCTTTTAACGCTAACGCTAGCGTAAATATGCCTGACGAGTTTTTTAATGAAAGCCCAGTAATAAAGACGCGAAAACTTTAAATTAAATCGTATTTATTTTTAATAGCTTTTACTATAAATACAGGTACTGCTTTTTCATGCGGAATTTATTCAGATGACGATTTGTAAACAATTTTTAAAGGATCAGTGAGCTGAAGTTTATGTTAGTGGTTTCTAAACCGCACGTTGTAAGGTTTCCTATGTTCCAGAAATTTTAACTGTTAGTAAGTATTATGAAATACCATCCATATTGCATCATTTTTTTAATTACTAATGAAAATGTTATACTCTCTATGTACAAATATATGACGTATCCTTTTGCATGGCATTTTATTCAACTTCGTCAGCCGTAACACCAATACACCATTCTCAATTGCATTTTAATCTGCTATTACCTTTATAAAAACCCATTCATTTATTTATGGGGCTACCAAGAACCTTTAATCTTAAGCAATCTCTATGCAAGTAACAGATTATCAAGTCCCGATATCGTTTGATAAGCTTGCAGTAAACTTAGTGGTGTTCGAACCACCGTTATCCGTTGATAGGAACTTCTAATGATTTGCAGGCTTCGCATGAACAGTTAGATTGTTCCCATCGCCACGGCGGGCTCGGATCACCTGCAGGCAATCAGCGGCTCTTCGTAATGGCCTGATAAGTTATTGCTTCTGTTCAAGTAATTATGGGTTTTATACTCCAAAGTAATCGATGGCATGGGAAATTTAGCGAAAAAATTGGGTCGTGATATCAAGTTTGGATGCCCGTGAAATTGTGTAAAGAATTTGCGCGGAATTAATATTAAACGTTGGGACGGCAATTGATTATTATCCAGTGTTAACTGGGAGTATTGATTTTAAGGGCCATATGTGCCACTGTGATTAATGAAGAGAAAGTAAAACTTCCTTTTCATTATTACCTTGATTCTACATAAGATTTATTTGAAAACAAACTGCTATTAAATTCTGTATTCTTTATATTCATAGGGCTACATAGAGATAATATTTAACCACAAACGATTAAATTAGATGTACATTTGAATCTAGCCATTAGAATTGCTAAGGCCAGGACGTGAGAGCGTATTGAGGCCTAGCAATGTGTTAATAGAACATTTCCCAGCATGGCCACTTGTAATGAATATAATATATAAAACGTCCGCACAAGAGTAACTATTATCATTCCTGTCACGCCCTGTTATTCCAACTTAACTTTATTAGCGTGAGTACCGATTTCAGCATCGTAAAATTCTAAATCAACCACTTATAATTTGCCATTATCAAGATTTACTGCAGTTGGATTTTGTGCCCTAATATTATTCGCTTTAAGGTTTCCTGACACTTGTATTTTATCACTAAAGTTATCGTGATTCGGAATATTAGTATTGTTAGAATTTGGTCTAACGTTCTCAAAGATCACTCCCACGGTAGGCACTGCATTTATTATTGTGCGCTGGGTCCCCTGAGACAATTCTTGACCTTGTTCTAAATTTTCATGTGATACGATTTTGGATTGAGATCATTCATTATTGACTATATCAGTTTCTTATTATTTTTAATTGTGTATCAGTATGCACATTTGCATACTTGTCAGTTTCCTGAGTAACAAAATGTGTTATTAATTTATTTTTGAGGACTTTTCCTGTCTGTTTTGGTAGGTATGTAAACGGTTCTAGAGCTTTGGTTTTCTATAGAACAATTCTTAATTTAACGTCACTTTCCTCAATCTTTTCGAGTTCATTAATAAGATATCAAAGTTTAATAGTTTTACTGTCGGCTTCCGTTTGGTCATTATTGGCATATCAGATGCTCTATAAACATTTTACTAAGCCGGTGCATAACTTAATACTTGATTGCTCAGATTTAAGACGCAGATTAAAGCTAATGCTTCCACGCCGCGTTGCTCGTTGCTTTCATATGCTAATTAAAATATCTGTTTTGTAACATCGGCTCATGAAAGATTTATTCTTAAATTGCTTAGTATTTGATGCATTTTAAATTGAACGGTAAATATTAAAGCCAGCTGTTATTAAATCTTATATAAGATCTATTATCGGCAAGCGTTTGATCGATTAAACACGTAGAAATTTTAAAATTGAGTATAACAAAAGCTTGAGGTTTCCTTATATCATCTAATGAGTAGTATTGTTTACCACCAAGTAAAAAGCGCAAGCGCCCAGCCATAGTAAAGCACCCACTGAGTTAATTCGCTTCTTGATCGAGAGCGCTGAACTTTCGCGGGTGATAAAAAGCGAACGGCTAGCCTTGACCGTGCGCTGTGCGGGCGCAGTGGCTCGTTCGTCCATAACGTTGTAGCAACGAACTTATTATGCTAATTAATTGATACGTATTAAGAAGTTTTGTCGGATTTTCACGTGTGTGGAATTAATTATAGAGCTTTTGGTGTTTTGTAAAGATTAGGGAATGGAGAGAATGTTCGCTTCCCACGTGAATCCAGAAATGATGACTTTGACTTACAAGTTTATACGACATTAAGATCAATTTTTCGTCTTATTTATTGACTTAATGTTTTAGAGCCTGTATCAAAATAACTTTTTAAAGAAGACTCGCACTCAATCCTATTTTTACAATTTCAAAAAATATATAATCCTAGTTCCTATAAAAACAATAATATTTAATAATAATAATATACCCAGTTCTCGAAAATGACCATATCACGTTGTACTGGGATCGGTCTATCATCACTGACAGGACTATTGTAGCCAATAAACCTGACATAGTGGTGATAGACCGATTAGCGCGCCGCACAATGATCATCGATGTCACCATTCCCCATGACGAGAATCTCGTGAAAGCCGAGAAAGAAAAACAAATAAAGTATCTCGACTTGGCGCACGAGGTTGTCGACATGTGGAATGTGGACTCGGCAGTCATTGTGCCGATAGTCGTGACGGCCAATGGCCTGATGGCCAAGAGCCTCGACCAACATCTCAGGAGGCTCTCGTTAGGCGGCTGGGTCAAGGGCCTGATTCAGAAGGCAGTGCTCCTGGATACTGCACGTATTGTGAGGAGGTTCCTGTCTTTGGGGCCCTAACCACCGGTAGCTTGGACCCTGTTCCCGATATCGGTGGATCCCTGTTTTCTAGAGGGTTTTGTCGTGCAGTGGAAAAGTTGAGGCATTTTAAACTAGCAGGAAGTACGATTGTTGTTTTATTGATAAATAATCATATTTTCTTAGAATAAATTACCTTTAAATCTGTTATAATCTGATATTATATGAAGTAAGAGCGATACTTTGGATCTTTTGGATCTTCGTGCATGAAAAGCTTGAAATTTCAGATCTATTGAAAATTAATATTGTATGGAAGAGATATTGGGAATTAATATATAATATATTGTATGGCAAGCTTGTAGCGTCAAAGCTCTTGGGAATTCATGCTTGAATAGCATTTAAAGAGCTTTTCTTAATTCATGCATGGAAAGTGTAATGTATGGAAAACTTGTAACGTCAGAGTTTTTCAGAATTCATATATGGAAAGCGTAAATACTAGGTATGAGAATATCTCAAGAAATTATTTTCAATTGACGCCTCAACGCGACGCGGCGACGCCTCCAGTTTCTCCGGCAACGGTCGCTAGGCATGCGCGAAATGCCAGCGCGGCTGCGGCGCTCCAAGAAACATCTGTCATTTTGAGTGATTCTATTTTATAGTTTATAGTTTAGTGTTTTTATTTGTTTTTGTATATATAGGTATAAGTATAAATCTCAATGCTCCATGGAAGCAGTAGTGATGCCGAACTTTACAGTGCGTGTCAACCTTCCACATCGCTCGAAGGCCTGGTACGTTGCCCCCATTGTTCCCAAACCCGGTACTTTAAAGGTAACCGGGGCTTAAAGATACACTGTGGCAAAGTACACAAACTACAGAGTGTATCTTTATGCCCAACAATCTTGCCTTCTACACCATCACCCATCCATCAGCCCCTTTGGAATACCCTATCAAAATCGAAACTTACGACACCCATCCTGAAGCGGGTTCCCCGGAGTGCTAGACGGTCTGTTGCTCTAAGTTTAGCGCGATGTGTCCGTCTTGCAGTCGGGGAGAACTCAGCAAGTGCCTGGGAGCAACTACTCACCTTTCCTTACCGAATTCTACATGTCGACAAAACATTGGCAAACAAAAAAACTTTAGCTACCCAAATTAAAGATAACTGCAATGCGTCAACCATCATTTTAGACTCAAAATCACCTGTTTTGCAAAATTATATTGCATCTAAAGATACAATATGTCATCATGTAGAATCGAAATTGAGGGAAGGTGACATCAGGGGAGCTGCTAGGATGCTCTTTAGCAGCGATGTGGTGGCGCCCTACTCTCCAGAAACCCTTGCCGCTCTGGAGAGTAAACATCCGGCTCCGGCGGATGGCCTCACCTTCCCCGACCCCCCCGATCAGGATACAGTTCCATTAAATATTACAGCTCGCCATGTTACTGCAGCCGTGGCTTCCTTTAGAAGTGGCTCCGCCGGCGGCCTCGACGGCCTGACTCCTCAACATCTAAAGGATCTTTTAAGTTCAGGCGCTGGGGAAGCTGGTGAGTCACTTTTAAAAGAACTTACGGCTCTAGTCAATTTAATGCTCTCCGGCAATGTGAATAATGCCGTCGTCGATGTGCTGTATGGAGCCAATCTATGTGCCCTACGCAAGAAAGACGGCGGCATTCGTCCCATTGCCGTAGGGTGTACCTACAGGCGTATGGCAGCCAAAATTTGTAGCAAGCACTGTAATGATTTGCTTGCTACTAAGTTCCAGCCCCAGCAGCTTGGATTTGGTTCCAAGGGGGGCTGTGAGGCTGCCGTACATGCCTTGTCCACCTACTTAAATTGTGACAAAGGTGAAGTCATCCTTAAGGTTGACATAAAAAATGCATTCAATTCTGTTAACAGAGACACTTTGTTGGCTGAAGCAAAAAAAGAATTACCCGAAATTTATAGTTTCCTTTGGCAGTGTTACAGACACCCTTCAAAATTATTATATAAGGACAATATTTTGGATTCTGCAGTTGGTTGCCAACAAGGTGATCCTCTTGGGCCGGTCATTTTTAGTTTGGCAATTCATCCTATCATAAAACAACTAAATTCTAAATTTAATGTGTGGTATTTGGATGATGGAACCCTAGGAGGGGATATAGATACAGTTTTAAAAGATCTAATTTTCCTTGAACAAAAATTCAGCAACATCGGTTTGGACCTTAACTTCTCTAAGTGTGAAATTTACCTCCCTGACATAACCGACAGACAGTCAACCCTATCAAAATTTAATGCAATAGCCCCGCAAATCAAAATCCTTGAAAAAAGCTCATTGCACCTCCTAGGTTTCCCAATTTTGGAAGACAGTTTTGAAAATTTCATTGACTCAAAAATAGCAAATTTTAAAGATATTTCGGACAGACTACTCAAAATTAATTTACACTCGGCTTTTACTTTACTAAAATATTGTTGTTTTGGCCCAAAATTTATTTATAATCTCCGCTCTTCCCCTCTATGGAAGCAGCCGCATCTATTAGACAAAGTTGACCAAATTATTCGTAACACGTTAACGTCATTATTTAATGTGGCTTTGGACGACCGTGCGTGGCTTCAAGCTACTCTTCCCATTCGTTTTGGTGGCCTCGGCGTCCGCAAAATTTCTAGTGTTAGTCTACCGGCGTTCTTATCCTCGGTCTACAGCACTGAAAGTTTAACCAGGAAAATTTTAGCTCCATCGCTGGTTGACTCTGAGGTGCCGTATTTGACTGATGCTATGAACGCCTGGAAAATGGCTTGCCCAAACACAGCTTTACCTGACAACCCCGCTTCCCAGAGACAATGGGATGAGCCGCTTTGCAGGTTGGTACGAAAAAACCTTATTGAAACGTCTACCAACACTGCTGAGCGTGCTCGCCTTCTGGCTTTGGGAGAGTGGGAGTCAGGTCTTTGGCTTCACGCACTTCCATCACCCAACATAGGCACTATGCTGGGTGATACAACATTTCGGCTCGCTACATGCTTGCGCCTGGGCGCTCCCTGTGGTGCTCCGCACCGCTGCCAATGCGGCGAATCCGTGGACAGCCTTGGTCACCATGGTCTTTCCTGCATCAAGAGCGCAGGTCGCATAGCACGGCATGCCAGCATTAACGACATCATCCGCCGTGCTCTTGTCACCGCCGGGGTGCCAGCCGTTCTAGAACCCAATGGTTTGGCACGCGACGACGGCAAGAGACCGGATGGGATGTCTGTAATGCCATGGAAGATGGGAAGGTCTTTGGTGTGGGATGCAACTTGTGTCGACACCCTTGCTCCATCCCATCTTCCCAGTACGGTGGGCTGTGCTGGTGCAGCTGCCGCAGCTGCAGAAAACCTTAAACGGCGCAAATATATAAACCTTAGTGGTAATTATATATTTGAGCCGTTTGGGGTAGAAACATTAGGGCCATGGGGTCCAAGTGCCCGTCTACTATTTCGTGATATAGGCAAACGTTTAGTAGACTCCACGCGTGATCAAAGGGCTGGCCTATATTTCGGTCAAAGAATCAGCATTGCCATCCAACGTGGCAATGCAGCCAGCCTTTTGGGCACGATTCCCGTTGACAGCGATGCGGATGAATATTTTGATGCCTAATTATATTAGTATAATTTATTATTTTTATGTTTTTATTATTGTAAATACAAGTAAATATAAAAGTTTAAAAAAAAAAAAAAATAATATTTTAAATATTAAAATTGGAAGTCTAGAGTCATGAACTAATAAACTATGAATCTATTTTAATATTGTTTTCAAACTAAAGGGAGATGAAGTCGTATAATTAAATTAAATAGCCATTGAAGAGTGAAAGGCCAAAGCGTAGGTGGACGATAAAGTTCCCATCTCGGTAAGATGCAGTCCATTAATGAAATAGTTATTTTTAACTGCGAAGGTAGCAAACATATGGAAAAGCAACAGTGGTTTGATGGAAAATATTGACGCTATTCTTGTATTTATAGGTAAACAGTTTATGGGAGTACTGTGTCGAATATTTATAGGTACTTTTAATAAGATTCTGAAGTTTATTCAAATACAGTGATACCATAAGACAATATTAGGTAACGTTATTTTCATATAAGTAGTCATAGTGGTGGTTGTGTTCACAGGCTTTATTTTCTATTTCAGCTGGTTTTTTACAGTTTAAAAGATTTTATTCTAAGTAACAAAATTTACTTTGATCAGTTTTACATAATCGTCAATACCCCTCCACGGATAATTTCAATCTTCAAAACTAAAAACGTTCTATTAGCTGAACATAAAATAGAAGATATAATATTATGCTCTGATTGACTGAAGTTATAGTTTTAAAGTAATTGATACAGTATTGGCTGTGAAAAAAGTATTATTTGATTTATGAGTTCAAACATTTCCTGTAAATATTATTTGATAAATGTGTTAAATGTTTGTGATGTGATAAATGTAGGAGGAACATTCGCGTCAATTTCTGGTTCAGCCCCGTTAAAAACGATACTGGGAATTTACTGTGATTCATAAATACATACACGATAATATGTTTAAATTAAATTGATAAATGTTTTATCGAATTAATTTGTAGCTATTTACGGACGATAGCGTGGTTTAGTAGTTTGTAATGTTCCTAAGTTGTATATAAATTGTGCGTAAGATGTAGTGCATCTGATAACGAACTAAACAGGCGACGATGTGCAGTCATTATGCCATTCATATCGATTACAGGCGTGATAGAATATCCTGCTTAGATTTAAACTTAGAATAAGCAAATGGTGAATGTTGCTGGGGAGTTTGTTGCGCTACTTCTATTTCCAGCACAAAAGTGGTGAAGGGCGGGCTTTGGGGGCTGTCTTTTGTAAATTTGACGTTCGCAAAGTACTGATTTTCAGCCTAGGTTGAATAAATAATTTTTGAATTTTGAGTTACTAGTCATGTTTTTAGGGGTGTCTCTCTCAACACAAAGCACAGTTTTTTTGGATATTTTTTATCTGTTTTGCTAGTAGAATGAATACTGATAACATCAATGATATATTTAGTATCAAATGATGAAACATTTCACAGGTATCTAGACTTTTTTGCAACTCTTTTTTGTTCTCGCCTTTCAACATAAATTCCTATGTGAATTTATATTTAGTTTCATTATCCAGAACAACGCAAATTGTTTGCGTATCTGAATACCATTAAAACAAAGCTTAAATTCATAGAAATTAACTGTCGAGTCTTTTATTAGTTCCATTTTGCATTATAATAAATGCTGACGCATAAATGTTTTCACTTTCGATTTAGATTTAACAAACAAGTGAACGTGCACAAATAAGTAGGTTTCAGTAAAAGTATTGTATATTATAGTATTTAAATTTCACCTGTCCTTGCCAACAATGAAGTTTCTAACATTGCTGCTGCACTAGAAATTGCCTAGACTGTATTGAGATACCTATTTGTAGAAAGAGTTTTATCAATAATGTTTTATGGAAAGTATAAATGTAGATGTCTTGAGGTGGATTGCGTGATAGATGATAGGGGAAAAGAGAGTGAATGATAGAGGAAGGAAGAGAAAAGAAAAACATATTTCGTAGACCGAAAATTTAATTGGGACCAAAGAAAAGAAGATTCTATGCAAAACATTATTACAAACTTATTTGCTCTCAACTAAATACCTACTCGTTGATCTGAAATTAGTTAGGCTTATGTGAAATGGTTATTGTTCAAATCATAATTTATATTCAAAATAATTAGTATAGTATACCTATAGAGTTAGTGTAAAAATAATTTTAGGACAAAAAATAAAAGATTGCATTTTTCTCATTTTTTAAGTCACTGACCTTTGCATAAATAAAACTACACAATAGTATCCTTTAGAATATGTCCATATATCTGACAGGACTATTCTATATAAACAAGTTGTGCTATTAAAAGACAAACAAACAATATGTATATAGACAGCAATATGTATTCTGACCACTGATTACCGATTACATGGGAGCGGCGCGTGCGACCCCGCGGCTCACGGCGCGGTGCGTCGGCGCGGGCGCAACGATTTGCACGCTACAACATTACGAGAGCTATGCGCGACCGTTGACTTTGAATATTGATAATATTGAAGCGATTGTATTACTAAGCTGATTATAGATTTATGGATTGTTTTTTTTAACTGTTATCAGTTGCGTTATATTTTTAGCCAAACATGAGTTTTAGAGTTTTTCTTTACATTTTATACGTTCGTACTATTTTTGTCCGATTAAATTAAAGGGGAAGGGTTATGAATTTCAATGGTTAAGTTAAAGACGTCACAGGCATACTGTAAATTAGTATACATTTTTGAATCTATTATATTCAAAAATGTATACTAAACCATTAGAGTAGTTGCAAGAAAAATACAAACGCTGTATAAAAGCCTAGTCTAGTGTAATGCCACTCTAAAAATTAGTTTATTTTATAACCCCTAAAGGGTTTTTAAAATGAGATAACATGATATTATCAATTTATTCCCTTCGTGCACGATAATAATGCATGATATAATAATATTTTCAAACAACTGTTTTCAAAAGCGTGACAGTTGCAGCCCACTGCAGTACAACACAGTTTGCATTGTAACAGGACCATAGAACAGTAATCGAATGGAGTGATACGAGTATCGATTTCTAATAATTAATCGAATCGATAAATAATTTTCAGTAATCGAGCTGTTGTATTGTTTAATGGTCGGAGTGGCCGCGCGTGTAATTCCCTCGCGCCACTGACACGGTGAACCTAAGTGACCGACTGCGGGTCTATGGTATGGTCTTTTGGACCGCAAAATTATTGATACAGAAGATTAACTTGAAATAATGGGTACCTATGTCACGACAAATTTGTAGCACAGAGAAGCTGAATCTTACACACTTAAAACATACACTAAAGATGATTTAAGACGACGACTACCGCCAATGACCTTGAGCAAATGGGCGGAGCTTGAGCTTCCCCCCCGCGACCCCGCAATGCACACCGCACGGTTGTCATTTTATATTTTGAAGAACTTTGACGGGTGACCATAATATTATGTAGAAATTCTAAGGACAGTCGCATATTGTATTTTGATATGCATGTCTAAGATATAAAAATAGAAATACAAATAACATCTGTCTGAGTAATACTTCGAAACACTAATTTTAAATTTCCAACCCCCACTGCATACTTCGTTTGCCAGAAAAGCAAAAATATTTTCAATTTCTTTAATCTGCAAAACATGTTTATCGATCTGAATTGTTACAAGTTTTAAGAAAAGATTCTGACAACTAGCATTCTTGAATTAATCCGCTGTGAAAGATGGACAGACAGACAGACAAAATCGCACCATAAGAGTTAATTTTTAGGCCATATTGGTGTCCACTTTGGGCTCTTCTAACAGAAATGCACGCAAGTTTTTTTCATATTTGCATTTTACGACATCTGCTGCTTCTCAAATAACTTCAGCTCATCTTCACTTGTATAGGAAAATCATATTAGTTTTGTAAGGAGAGCCTGGAAGCCAGTTAATTAGTCCGACGTTTCTGATCCATCTGTAAAGTGTCCGACCAAACCTTTGGCATCAGCTTTGGCCGAAAATTGGCCTAAGTTTTGACACCAACAGAACCAAAATTGAATAATCTATTACGTTTAAAGACCTAAAAGTGAGTGAGACTGTATTACAAATGATGTTAATATTTTAAATAAGCTGCAGGTAATTTTATTTATATTATTAAGTTGATACACCGAACATATTAGTAAAAAGTCATTGTGGCTTCTTTGCTAAGGCACCTGCATCTCATTTATGAGTATGCAGATTCGAACTTCGAAACCTAGAAATTACGAATCTGACTATTCCAAAGTTTTACATGCACTTTATAGTATAACTTAGACACCATTGACTAACGGTGAAGGAAAACATCGTGAGGAAACCTGGACTACACGGTCTGAAATCACCAATCCACCTTGAAAAAGCGTGATAATTAATGCTAATGCATGTCTATGTCATACCCAAAAGTGGGATAGTAAAGATTCCGATTATGACTAGGATTTTTTAAATTTTTACCTATCATGAACAATGGAATATCACCCGTTTTGGGCCCAATTTTGAAAGTGCCGCAAAGCAAAAAATCAATGCAAAAATAAATGTGGCAAATTCGGATATAGACTTTGTCTGAATGAGAATTAGCTGTTACATTTTCAAGCACCAAATTTGTACGACCCTTTTCCACGGTTTCATGCATTATTGAAGAAATAAAGTAATGGAAAAAAATCCTACCATTGTATGGAATTTCGATAATCTTTTAGAAAGATGCAATATCGATTTTTGACTTTGAAATCATTTATAATTACCGATTTAAATATTTTTGATCTTTATCTTTTTACCTTATATTACTAATATAAGGTTTTTTATAATATATTTTATTAGAAAAACTCACCGCAAAAATTGACAGTTTTTTTTTATAAAAAGATTATTAAATTGACATGCAGTAGCTCAATTTTCATTTAGTTTTGTTATTACAATTCATCGAAATTCAAACATAACCTTGGAATTGGAAAATGGTCGAAATACCATATAAAGAAAAGCATTTAAGAGAAAAATGTACGGAAGTCTAATTATTTCATGTGAAATGTTTGTTTTACAAACTACGAAGAGTTTTTTTTAAATTTAATTCGTATACCAAAAGATGTCGAAGAAAACATAAAAAATATTAGAATATGCATCAAGCCCTTTCATAATTATGATTTCGTAGAAACTACACTTTGTAATTTTAATCCATTTGCGATATATTTCAACAATTATTCCAAATCGATAAGGTTAGTTATTCCTGAAGTAATTATCAGCTCTGACAGACAGACAGAGAAAGTCGCATCCCATAAGGGTTACTTTTTACTATTTTGGCTCGGAACCTTAAATATACTATTTGAATATATCTTTTTTTTTTCATTTTGTCTTTGACTTTTGGACCAAAAAATAAAGAAGATCAAGTCCTTTTTATTTATCAGGGCTTTAGCCAAAGAATTAAGCGATTGCCTATTAATCGGCTTAGGCCTAGCCAAAAATCGACGTTCTGTCGGATACTATTTAGTGTTGAAAATAAAACATAAGAGTGGCATAGTGAAGTAGGACCTTCATTTCTAAAACACTATGCTTTGTCTTATCTTTTAGATTGTGTGTATATAATATTATCCCACATTAGATACCTTGACTAATAGATTAATATGTATATCTGCTTACTTGGCGTTTTTACTAAACTTCGAAAATGGTTGCTATGTAAAGCATCACTACCCAATGTTACCAGTAAAAAACCGGCCAAGTGCGTGTCGGGCCACACGCAGTAGGATTCCGTAGTAGGTCTTAGTTAGTCAACTATAACCATGTAACCGGTGAAGCCTACTTTGCCGTGATAGTTTTCGAAAGTTAGTTTTTTTTATTTTTGAAAGACCTATCTAACGATACCCTACATGAAGGGTTACGCAACAAAAAAAAATATTCATCCTCATTTCACGTGTTCGGGAGCTCCACTAAATTATTTTATTTTTTTTATTCATTTTTACCACTTTTTCGGCGTGATCAATACACATATCTATACTAAATTTCAGCTTTCTAGTACCAAGAGCCTCTCGAGCTATGCCGCGAACAGACAGACAGACGGACATTGCGAAACTATTATTTTTATTATTTTTATTTGTCGGACTACGGAACCCTAAAAATAAAACTAATGTAACCAATCCAAAATAGGAAAATGGTCTAGCTAAAATAGTCAGACAATACAATACATTTTACAATACTCTTTTAATAGCGTAAGCTTATTTTTTTATAATATTCTGCATTTTTTTTCGAATTCGTCTCGTAGCAAAGAAACTCGAACCCAAATTCACGTGTTTAGAAAAATATTTTCATTGGTAATAATTTAGAATAGCGCCACCTTGTTACCCATGATAAACCGTTTTATTTAAGAACCATTAAGTTTTGTTCTAAGATATCATCCCATGCCCTGACTTATAACTACTATTTCTATAAATTCCAAACTATTAGGAAATATTGTAACATAACATGAAAGAATTTTAATTTTGACGATTTTCTCCGACCTACATGTAAAATTTAAATGAGGTATGCAATATTCTCGTTTTGAATACGCAATGTATTAAAAGAAATACATATTTAAATCCTAAAGTACATTTAATTATTTAGTAAGTCAATAACAAAATATATTTGTCCTGCCAAATTTAGATACACACATTTTAGATTATGACAGATTATGGATGATTTGGTTTGAAAACACGTTATTCACATCAAAAAAATATTTTATCCGCATGTAGTGCCTTTTCAATGTAATAATTATAATTCACCAGTCATCTTATCACAAATATAATAATTTATTTACATCGTAATGTGCTCGCTCTGAGTGACAGCGTCTACCCGTGACAGTGGTCACAGACGTACTGCCCCCGTCGCCCGGTGGAGCCCCTCCGTAATTTCAACTCAACGTTTTGACAAAAGCACAAAAATTGACGTAAATGTACGATTTAAAAAAAATATACGTATACAAAAAGACAGATAATTAACTTTTCTATAAAATGGTACAGGTTTCATTAAAATCCGCTTGATAAATTCTATGTAAAACTCAGTTTTTCTTCTGCGTTAGACCTAACTTCATGATTTTTTTATACAATGTTATAAATACATAATTTAAAAAAACGTTATACAAAATTATCAAGCATATGCTCTAGTTTAGTATATATACTTTTCAAATCATGAAAGCAAGTCGTTAAAGCGTATTCATTAGCTTTAAAAGGGCCAAAGTCGTATATCGCCGCCTTAATTATATGAGAACCATATTAAAACCACTGTCTTGTGTTCTCCCGAAACTTTGGCGCTTATTGGTAAACGACACAAATATATGCTTGACAGAAATCAAAGCATCCATCGATGGGTTACGGTAGTCACTTATTCATCATCAGCCTATATATCGTCCCACTGCTGGGCACAGGCCTCTTCTCATACAGAGAAGGCATGAGCATTGATCACCACGCTTGCTCAAGGCGGATTGGCGATTTCAGACTTTTAAAGTCCAGGTTTCCTCACGATGTTTTCCTTCATCGTTAGTCAGTGGTGTAACCACTAGGCCAGTCACTTATTACGCCAAAATAATACCTAGTTGTGAATATTTTCAGACACTTATAAGCAGTAAGCCTTCGGAATCTTATTATTATGTGTCTTAATCACACCGATTCCTTCCGGATGCGATGCAATTGTGCCTGATAGACAGCTCTGTATTTGGAGTTTACTTATTAAATGACTGTATCTGTTGAGGAAATGTTTACAATACTATTTATTAGTTTATTGCTTTGGGACTGTTTCTTAGTTAACTAAAGTGTTTTCAATCTTGAGGAAGATGAAACTTTAGCGTTTCTTCCACAATGTTGAATCCTCAAGTTAGCTAATCATAATTTAATTTTCTTTAACTACTTTTCAGTTTTTTCACTGTTGTACCAAAAGCTAATGATATTTTTATTGTTTCAGGTAATTTTAGCTTCATTACTATCGACAACAAACGAACACTAACATCGCTTAGATAAGTATAATCGATTACCTATCGCTAAACCGCTTTTACTCATAATAATTTATTGAAAGCTGATTTTTGATTATTAATATCTCATTTGGACTTGCTAATTACAAGTTAAGAAGAAGAAATTATATCTGCTTCTACGTATAAAAATAAATTGAAATTCATCAAAAGATTTCTTTTCAACGCTATAAACTTGTGAAAACAAAGACTTGGATTTATAAAATGCAAGTCCGTGACGGTCGTTCCATTCCTTCCAATCATTTGTCTTATCTCACGTTCTAGCTCAACCGTTAGGGTTCCCCCATGTTCCCCCTCCAGGTTCCTCCATGTTGCCATTGCCGGCGCGAACGCGATCGACTGGTTTATCAATAAATATAAATTGAACACCATAAGAGTTGACCGTCGGGCTTCAATTAAGGTTTATTCATGTTTTACTGTTGCTAATACTTATTACACATAAAACGTAATGAAAGTTATTTTGAAAGAAGACGCTGTTCGATCAAAGTTGTATTTAGTTTTAATAGCCTGGTTATGTGAAATACCTACTTGGTTCGTATTAGTAGTTGATGTCGCTTAGTCTGTAATGCTGTAAAATGTTTCTAGTAGTGGTTTGTATTATTTAGTCTTCAAGAGTTATTCATTTGAAATGTGTATTTATCTCGTATATTTGGTGGAATACATCTGAATCATGTGTTTATTACGATGTTGCTTAATGTCGCGCCAAGGGAGCTCAGTGGCGTGCCATAAGAGAGGCCTAAGTTCAACACTGCACAGGCGACAAGGGCTGATGATGATATAATGCTTAATGTACAAAGTATAACGAAATGTTGAATCAATCAGACGAGTAACTATATAACTATAATTTTCAAAGAAGCTACAATTTATCGCTACCTAATTGCAATTTGTAACGATAAATTTTCATCCTCATCAAGTCTTTTCCTAAGAGTAAACCCTCCTTCATTACAAACCTTAACATTATTTTATCGTTCAAATGTTGCTAATTAAATGTTGAACGCGTCCTCATTTCACACCGTAACTGGAGAGCCTCGTGTCTTGGGTTATTGCTCGGATTGGGGCCGGTAAGATTACTTCGTTAACGGTGTGCGCCGCGCCCTGCCACCGTATGTATGCCGCTCAACTACCTGTCTAACTAATTAACATTAACAAGTTACATGTATATTTGATAATGGCTTTAAAAGCTTAATAATGTTCGCCATAGTTAACAATAAAGGGCGAAGTGTATTTAAACAAACTTGGACCCCAAGTAGTCTGTGTCGTTCAGCATTACACAACTTTCTTACTAAAAATACTTTTGGGACTGATGGTAAGAAACTAAAACGGTTTTTAGGGTATCATTTTAAATAAGAAAATGTCCTAGGATTAGTACGAGTATTAAGAAGACATTTGAAAGTTATACCTAAAACTGAATATATTATTATGGCACGCAAGATTTCATAAATCTTTAATTAAAATAATTATAATCATTTATCTTTTTCTTCGAGTATTATCTTCTCCAATTATGAGGTCCTTCCTCTCTATTTCAGTTACGTAAGGAAAAAAACTTATTGATCATGATTCTATTTTCGATTTATTCAAGATAGATTATTTGAATTCAAATGAGCCGTTTTATAACGATCATTTTCATGAAAGCAAGTCTAACGTGTTTAGACACGTCGAATGTGCTGTATTTAATAAATTAGTGTATGTTAATGATTTCATAATTTATATTTGTGCTAAGAACTTTGGATGATCAGCATTTTTCAAGAGATTATAAAAGTAACCGTTTTAGAAATTACATTATGTTATGGCTTATATTAATTTAAAGCAACATCCTCTCGCACGAGATATTCTCTCTCAGTGATCATTATTACATAACAAGTGGAGTAACTTTAGCAGTTGCATAGGATTTGTAGAAAATTTCTAACAAAGCACTCCATCATTCTTGTGGCTATTTACATATGGAAATACACGCTTTTCCATCTGTACTTCATATCATTTTCAACACTTCACCACTTCAAGGGTTTGAGTCATCCTGTAAATCATCTTCTTTAGTTTAATAAGTGCCTCTAGAAGGACTATCTACTTTCAACAAAGTACTTACTTGTGAAACTATAAGTAGTTCCCCAAGGTAGCATCTTCGGCCCACGCGTCAGACTCGTGATCAAAGATGATTCCTACTTGCGTGGTGAGTCGCGTGGCGGCGTCGATGGTGACCACAATATTAACACCAGTGATACAGATCAAATGATATCCTAACCGCAACGCTTCCTTGTTACCACTCTTTATTGATATGTTAGCTTTCCGGGATCGTATGATTCATATTGTATATAGTTTGTTCCATTCCAAGTCCCTTGTGGTTCGTGTAAGAATAGGTTTTTTCTTACTACTGATTTATGTGAACTTTCTTTCTCGAGATTAACAGTTTTGTAAATCCCTGAAATATAGAATTACTTTTGTTGTGTAGATATAGTTACAAACATTGTAGAAATATCGTCTTAAACCACTCTACTAAACTAGAGCAAAATTCTAAATTTGCACCGAGATGCAAAAATATAATAGTACCTCATCAAGCGTACTCAAATCATGAGCAAGTAATAAAACTGGTTGTATTTGCGCAAAGTAATTAGGATTGAGAACACTCTTGCTTTCATTACAGGCTGCAAGGTGTAAATAAAAATACTCGCAGCTCAGTTTTATTCTTTTGTAATTTTGTATGAAACCAGGTGTAATTTCTTTGATGATGCGGTGTGGGAATTAGAAGAAATAATACACTGGGCAATTTTATTTTCTTACTGAGTTATTACGTTCAAAATTTTATTGCGAGGGGCCTGAAGTAGTTCGAAGCTTGCTACCGAAGAGCATGAATTATGTTTAATGGGCTATGTGTGGGTTCATTGCTTTCGACTATTGATCGGAGGTCGTGAGTACAAAATTTGCAGTTGATTCAAACGTAAGATTAGCAAGCACAGTTTGAGTAGAGCTTTGTTCAGAGTTCTCATTTGAAATGTTGTTTAAAACAATTCTAGTTTTGTTTACCCACTTCATGACCAACTTGACTAAAGTGCATGCCTTTTCCAATATCAAAGTAACATCACTCGCCACCATATAAGACTTCGTTGTCACACTTATCATGACCGCCGTCACCCAAATCGTTGGTTTAACACTATAACCGACTTTTTCTGTATCATCTTCATTTATAATTCCAACTTGTTCCACAAACGGCGGGAACAGGTTTTCTTATTGAGTATAGTTTACCGACTACGTTTCAACTATGATTTGCGCGCGCGGTTTTTTATTTGAAAAACGAATCAACGCGACCGGTTATGGTCATTGATATACCTACGACCTTAGATTATGTAAAAGCAGGATATTCTCTTCTGTGCTTATTTTACAACTTTACTGATGAACTTGTAAAGTTATCGACGCGACGTAGGTTTTGTCGAGAATTTGAAGCTCACTTAATTAAAACATGTAACGTTAATTCAACAGGATGCCTAATTACTGATTTCCAAAATACACCCACAATTAAATTAAGTTTAGAAGATTTAGATAAAATATTCATTAATATGAAGAACGCCAGTTATGTGAAATTTGAATGATTTCGATTAACATCTATATGCGTTTAATATTACAAGTAGCTGTATTCTAAACGTTATTATTTTAAATTAACCGAATCAGAATGCCTGATTCAATTAACTTGCGTGTCAACAGCTAATCCTCAACAGTATAATCTAAGATAACATTCAGATTATCGGCGATTGAACGAAAAACCAGTTTGGATGACCGTTAAACTTATCTGATCGGCTTTTAACGTATGCCTGATAAGTGTAACCGTTTGATACGATACCACTTTTCGCGTGTATACGATAATAGATCAATATTTGCATTGTTATACTTCACTTCATACTACAAGTAGTAAGTAATTATTTGCTTTATTCGTTTGTCAATGGGAAAAGTAACTGATGCTATTATTGAGTATTTATCTTCATTAAGCATAAAGCTTTGGAGAATAATTACGATAATTATGCAAGTTGTTTTCAGAAGTATGTTTTCATTGGATAATTTTAACCTATTTTAAGGTCAGAAAATGCGTTTGTGAAGATATTTATGGTTATCATTGGGCCTTACAGCGAACACAGGTTTTATCACGGAATAACTCCAAGAGTATTTTGAGCTTACAGACTGACAGATAAAACTATGTCTTTCGACTGCAAGAGCAAACTTATGGAAACTTCAATATAACATAAAGGAACATGGTGAAGATATTTATGGAAAGAAAGTGCTTATTAAAGAGTAACTAGTCATCAATGCAAACAATGGATCACCTTATAGAAATCTCCCTAAAGGCCACACAAATATCATCGGCTCGCCACAAGGGGATGTCCCGGAGGTTAACTGAAGTTTAAACATCCATCGATCGTTAGCTTTCCATTACTTTGCATTCTAAAGGTTGTTGCTTTCGAATGCGTTTGTTGTGCGATCGTATCGCTCCGCTATCGCTTCGGACGACAATCTTCGCTCCTTTGTGCGTTTATCAGTAAATCAACGTGTGGGAAGTTTGTGTTACGTTAGATTTGTCTTGGCGGCAGTGACTGTCGTTTGTTCGAAGGCGATTTTTTATTTGTTGCTTGTTCTCTCTTGTAGTATCTAGGGATTGACGGTGAACGTTTTGGTTATTGAAGTCCGTTAGTTCCGATTTAAATTGTTCAAGTTCAATTGCTGATGTTTTAGTACATTTCATTTTGTTACTTACTAGCGAAATTGCGAAATACTTGTTCATAAAATTATAGTAGCAAAAGACAACTCTGTAGTTTTAATTCTACATGTTTATTTTGCTTAATTGCATAGAAATTAAGATGCAGAAATATTGCACAGTATTAAACTAGGAGCTTGCTTGAACATTACAGGGCTAAGGCTTGTTACACATCATTATCATAGGAAGCTTTACGACTAGCATAGGAATATTTATGGGGTAATGCCTCGCTTCCTCTGTTATTACGGCTTGCGAAGCCCGTACATTGATATTTACTGATATAACTCACGTGTTCACCGTTAAACCAATAGCCAGGACATGGTAAAATTATCACGTTTGTAAGATAGAATTATGACTAGTTGTAGGACTTTATTTGCTTGATCGCCTCTACGATGTGCAGTTGTAATAAGCTTATGGTTCGGTCTAAAGTGACCTTTATGATTTTACCATTGGAAATACGGCCACGTCAAAGAATTTCTCAGGTGTAAACGTGACTGAAGGATAGAAGTAACTGTAGCAGCATTCACCTGTCAATTAGTAATGTTATACTGCCATCAGCGATCGCACGCTTCGATGTTGTTAATATTTTCTCTGGTTCAAAAACTCTGTCTAAAGCCAAAATTGAATTGCAGCATTGTGATTTCATTTTTCTACTGCAAAAAGTACATAAAATAATCTTTAATAAATTATAACCGTCAGCCAATAACGTCTTTGATAACTTTAACCGTAAACTCTTTTAACTTTTGACACGGCTTTAATAGCATCAAATCGATGATTTATAGATTATAATATTATGAATTAATATGCCGTTTTAACAATTTCTTAAAGAAAAATCATGATGGCTTTTATATATAACGTTTTTATAAACAAGAACCGTTTTGTCAGATGAAATTATTCTACTCAAAAAGATTCATAAATATGCAAATATCGAATTTATTCAGCCATCTAAATCTGAAATCGGAATAATAAATTAATTTGTCAAAAAAAATAATTAGTAAATTTAGGAGTAAAATTCAAGTCCTGTTATTCTTGCATTCAGGATACTGAATACCAATGATACAATTTCTAAATTCTAGATAAAATATCTATCATTTTTGTTACAATATTTTTGAATGACGCAATAATATATTCTATTCATAAAATTGGAAAAAAAAACCTTTCCTATTTCAAAATATTGCTACGAAATAGTGGCCAGCGTTGTCAATAATCCAACATCCAACACATAAAACATTAATACTGTTTTATATCCGATACACAGACCATCAAGAAATTCTTGGTACACAGTTAAATAATACTGGCACTACGTAATTCCTACAGATCTGTTCTGTAACATGCCATAAAATTAAATATCGCATTCCACGTGCAGTAATGACTATTACAGTTTTTGCGACAAACGCTGCAGGTGACGCTGGGGAATGATGACCATCGTGCGTGGTCTGAGCACCTGCCTTTATAAAAATAGTTTCAACGTGGTCTATATTTAGAAGGCGGCTGTGTTCTGCCCTTTGTGCACGTGTGGTTTGGGTGATGACATGTTTTCGTTACTGCTAATTCTGTGCTGTTTTCATTCATTTAATCCATCGTTGTATTGCTTCTAACAATAGTCTGCATCCGACATTTCAATTCTGAAATAACAATCGACACTTGCAGCTTGGTCTTTATTGGATATTTAATAAGATACGATCACCTCTTCTAGTTCTATTAATAGAGAGTTCACCATAGTACGATTCTCATTAAATTTCGCATTACTCATTTATAATGCCAGCGGCTCTCAAACACCACTGCGTCAATATTGTATTGTGTTAGGAATTTAATTAGCGGACGTACTTATTCTATTGATTGTTTTTTTCCAGGGTTGTATATTACTGGAATGATAAATGATATTTCTCTTCAAGACTGACAGAAAACACAGATATAGTTACCCCAGAATCTGTGAAGCTTGGGCGTATAAATAAACTCGTTGAAATCTCAACCCTCCTTTTTCCTTCGCCGTAGACGGGACGAAAGTAGCCTTAATTCTAAAGTTTTTCATTTGAAGTTTCGATAACTTAAATTACAATGTTGCTCTTGTATTTTGATTCATAATCAGTAAACATAGAAAATTGTCACGTAGACTTTTAGTCTCTTTGCTATTGCAAACCTTTTTTGTTGTTATAACATATTTTGCTATAGAATAAATCATACCGCTCACATTCTCAGCTATGTCATGCATGAAAGCAAATTCCTTTGAACCGTTTGAGGCATCCGTCTATATTTAGCGTCTTCAGCGGAATTCCGACGCATCAACCCTATCCCACTACTTTCCTTCCGTGCGGTTCAAGAATGTCAATTAACAATTACAAACAGTCGCAGTGATCGACGCGGGCGCACGCTGTTAACTATCATTACGGAGAATACCGTATGTCTGTCTGTTTGCTGCTGCTATTAGGTTTTTTGTTAAGTGTGAGTCTGCAGGCATTCTTGCTGGAAACCGTTCTTTAGTTAGGTATAGGTGTTAGGGTACCTAATAATTTTCCTTCGTATTGGAACGAGCTACATACATAGGTAACTACTTGCCAATCAGCAAGTTGGTGCTTACTGCTCAGGGTACAAGGGATTATTAGAAAAATCATCGGAAAAGTTTTTTTTTGGTGGACTTCAAACACAGCGCACGTTTCGAAAATAAAATTTCTCAAAAACTTGGTGCTTTTTCTTACTTGCAGCGTAAAAAATGCCGTGTCCGCAGTATTATGTGAAACATTGTAACACAATAGACTATCGAATCAACCTGTTTTTTCCTCGTATAGGAAACAGCTTGTAGATGAACATTTGGAAAATAATAACTTGCTAATATCATCGATGAAGTTACAAACAATTTATGTTGTGAATTAATCGCGAGAAACTTATAAAAAACCGGCCAAGTGCGTGTCGGGCCACGCGCAGTAGGGTTCCGTAGTAGGAGTTAGTTAGTCGACTATAGCTCTGTAACCGGTTAAGCCTACTTAGCCGTGATAGTTTTCCTTGTAATTTCATTACATGTACTACGTCTGTGATTTTTTTCACATTTCTAGGTACAGCCATTCAAAAGTTAGAGGGGGGGGTAACTCGTATCGAACAAAAAATTTCACTTAAAATCTAGATCTTTCGCAAATGGCTCGCTTAACTGAAAAATGGTCTTCACTCACCCATCATATTTTTGAAAGACCTATCTAACGATACCCCACACGAAGGGGTACGCGAGAAAAAAAATATTCATCCCTACTTTACATGTTTGGGAGCTACCCTAAAAAAAAATATTTTTCAAAATTTTATTTTACCACTTTCTCGGCGTTTTTCATTATTTGGAAACTTTGCAATGTAGTAATTATTGGAAAAGCTTTTGGTTTTATGGTTTTATTTACTGACTTAATCTCTTTGTTGTTCAAAATTTTAACAGATTGTAGACAAAGATGAAAAACAGCGTCAGTTTTCAGTTGTTAAATATTTGTACTAAACTTTGTATGGACCTATATGGCGTTACAGTTAGACAAATATTGTTATTGTTTTATTTCTATAGTATACGTATGTAGTTTCAGATTTTGTCTGATTCATTTAATTTCATCATTATTTTTTCTATCAAAGTCATCTTTGTCAATTGAGTAAATTTTAATAAGTACCATCAAGTAATCAGTTTGCACAACTATGGCTTGCATTACGTCATCGTGCGACTTAGTTACTGCTCTTTGCTTTAACTAGAAAAGTTATGGAGACAGTACTAAACGGTTTTAATAACGGTGTTTAGAGCAGCAGGCGAGTACTAAGGAAAGTGTTGGAGTACTTCCTCTCTCATTTAGTATTGATTATTGCGTCTTTAATGATAGGCTTTATGTTGAAATTTGCCTTTGAATTGTAGCCTACTGACTGAGCATTTTAAAAATTATTTAAAAAAATCACTATCGTATAATTTTTTAAATTTACTTATTTCTTAATGTCTGTTGTTTATCGTTGGATAAACATTTGTTATCATTGTTGAAAATAGTAGGTTCATGAGGATATCTCACAGGAGCAAATCTCACTAGAATTATCATTTGTCCATTCTTACATTCTATGGATTTTGTCACCAGATTATTCATGCAAAAATAATCAGTTACTTTATTTCCATATAACCATAATAATTCCCTGTATATTTGCACACCATTTCACGATTTCTTGTTCTGTAGCTCTATTTACATACAGACAGAACACGAACATATTAATTTATATTTGCTTCTAATACCAGGAGTGCGACTAGAAATTGACTTTGTAGCACTGGTCTTAATCCTAGCAATTGTGCTAATCGTTTAGAAACCAGAGAGGGCGTTAACTGATCGTAAATAACCAATAAACATTGCTTTTAACATTGAAGCTAGTAACGGACAGTTATTATTGATAAAAGGTGTTTCATTTTAACTAATAGTTGGCTACAGTCACCCACTTTCCTAGATTTTGTAAAATAATAGATGTTTAGTTGGAGAATAAGTTGTAATGTGCCTGGTTTGAGTGTGGTGGGTAATTTGAATCAACCTGTTGGTTAGTTGGTCTTGTGGTTTCTAGGGTGGCAGTATTTCTTGAACTGGATCGTCATGTGTATGGTGTCTTAGAAAATGAGGTTGTACCATCGGAATTTTCAGCTTAAAATGTACGTTTTGTTTGGAGATCTTCAGATAGCCTCTCTGTTTAAGGTTCTCTGTGTTGATTGATTACTACGATCGGCTAGTTTTGGTTGGTGTGTATGAATATTTGGTTTTAATAGAATACAGCATATTTCGAAGTTATTTTGCTGGGGAATTTGTTGCGCCACTTCTTCTTCCCAGGAAAAAACACATAGGCGAGCGGGCGTTTTGGGGGCTGTCTTTTGTCAATTTGACGTTCAAAAAGTGCTGATTTTCAGCCTGGTATGAATAAATGACTTTTGAATGTTGTTCCTTTTTAATGGTTCAGTCCTACGACATCATTTACACATTTTCTCCTTACTTTTTCTTTTACCTGCCTATTTAGTGTGTCTTCTTATCCATCAATTTAACAAATTCTATTTTAAATACCGACATACCTGTTACACCGTCTATATTAATATCTGTCGGAATGTCTTACTTCTCAAATGAAGATCTATAGGAGGCTTATGTTCGTATATTTTACCTCCGTGTTTTATTACACGTAAAATATTCATGTTCGCATCGCTATCAATATTCGGCGGTGGGTCACCGACCGTTATTCGTCAGTAGCTTTTAACCCACTACCTCAGGTTTTGTAACATTTCTCACATAAATGTCACGATTTCAATAAAATAATCGAAACAGTATTAAAACTCTCTCGCAGTATCGAACGAAAATATTTCGACATTTAAACGATAATCCAGATAATTGAAAATATTGTTTTTATATACGATTGAATTAATTCCACGAAATAAATCCGATTTATAAGAAACAGTTAGGTTTTATATGTATTTTTATTAGAACTGTAAAACTGAAACGGCCGAGCTGTTTGAGATCGGAATGCTTTCAATTATTCTAGTCTGAGAAATGTTGGAATTTTAGATATTAGAAAAATACGGTTAGGTTAATAAAAACAGTTTTTTTAGTTTCAATTCCAGGTTTTAACTGCTGTAAGTAACAGAAATGAAACTTAAATAAATGAAAGCTCTTTGTTTTCGAATAATTTCTACGGCAGAACCCAACGACCTATATAACAAAAACATGTTGGAATTACCTAAATATATATTTTATTTAGTTCCAATTCGTTCCGGAATGCTGATTTCCCACGAGATCGGTTCCGTTGTATATTCGCTGAACATTGGGACTATAAAATTATTCAAGCTTTAAATGGATTAAAAAAAATATTCCTTACATAATAAAACTGACGATTTTAATTTAATAAAAGCCGCCTTACGTGAGCCAATAACAAGCAAGCAGCTTACAGTAATTTATGCAAGAATAAATGAGGTTATTTTTATCGGTAAGTGATAATTATCGCCAATATAAAGGTGGTGTGTAATCGTGGTTACCATCACACATTCTTGTGGCGATTGGCAGTGGTAGTGTGGTAGGGGTCGTAAGGCGCTTGTGCATGATATGAGATGAGAATTTATGGCATAATTTAGTCAATAATGTGTGTCACCCAGTCAACGGTGCTGATATGCATTGTACTTATTTTTTTTGAAGAAAGTAGTATTTTTATTAAAGACTGGCTGTTTTACCCGCATCCCAAGGGGTCAACTTCGCATACCCAGATAAAAAGTATCTTGCATATTAATTCAGGCTATAAACTATGTGTGTACCAAAATTCATTCAAATCCGTTCAGAAGTTTTTGCGTGAAAGAGTAACAAACATACATCGTCACATCAATTTACAAACTTTCGCGTTTATAATACACTAGCTTCTGCCAGCGACTTCGTCCGCGTGGAATAGTGGTGCTCTGCTCCTATTGGTCTTAGCGTGATAATATATAGCCTATAGCCTTCCTCGATAAATGGACTATCTAACACTGAAAGAATTATTTTAATCGGACCAGCGGTTCCTGAGATTAGCGCGTTTAAACAAAATGACAACTTTTCCCTTCACTGCTCTGCTCCTATTGATTGTAGCGTGATGAAAAGTATACTATAACCATCTCAGGAGTATGACAAATAATTGTACCAAGTTTCGTGAAAATCCGTCGAGTAGTTTTTGTTTCTATAGAGTTTATACAGACAGACAGACAGACAGACAGACGGACAGACAGACAGACAGACAAAAATTTTACTGATTGCATTTTTGGCATCAGTATCGATCCCTAATCATCCCCTGATAGTTATTTTGGAAATATATTTCATGTACAGAATTGACCTCTCTACAGATTTATTATAAGTATAGATAGAAGATTAGTAGAATTCCTTTGAGGACTTTTTTGTTAGAACACTTTCTTTTACAATGAAATTAAGAACATTGTCTGTTTTAATACCAAGAGCTTATCCTGACCTCAAATGGAGAACCGAACCTTTAAATATATATAAAATCAATTTTTCCGTTTGTTTCGTGTTTCCGTGTGTGTGTGTTCAGGTTGTTTTACAATATTTTCCTTTACAGTGTTCAAATAGTTGTGATGTAACTAAGTTACTTTGAACATGTGACTCGTAGGTAATAGTCGGCCACAGCTTGTATCCGTTCTGAGCCTCTATACATTTGAATAAATATATAATACAAGATCTAAAACAAGAAAAAGCAATGGAATGTATCAGCTGTTTTGTATTCCTGGAACTTGTAAAAGTCAAGTGAAGTAATTGCGTTATAATACCGCATACCTATTAATTACCGCATCGTTTTTGCAATATCTTCGCGGCATGCGCCGGCCGCTGCCATAACCAATATACTTTGAAATAAACGACTATTTAGTTTACATACTTGTTGCTAATGAATTAATGACGTCATCCTACAAATTCTTTATGAAAGGTTCCTTTTATCCGTTACATCTTTTGGTCTTTGTATCTTTTTGCGCTTGTTGGCATTTGTTTTTCAAAACTGACTTGATTTTTGGTTTTTGGTCTTAAGTTTTTAAAACCTTTTTTGTCCAGTGGGATAAAATAATTATATCATTCCTCATATATGTTTTCAATGTTTAATGTACAAACCAAGCTCTCTTGTCTAGCTCTGTTGTCGTCTCTTGTCCTGCTTATAATAAGCTCATATAAAAAAACATCTTCAATGGGCTAAAAACAAAGTTTAATGATTATAAACGTAGCATTAAAGATGAATGAAACATGACCCAAAAAGAATGCTCGAAAAAATCTGTTCCTATGATTACCTCTAATGGTAAGGACTCCATAAACTTCCCATAGCGGAACATCCAGCTTAATATTCGAACAAAAAATATTTCAACTAAAATTCCTTCTAAACTACCCATGTCAAATTAAATTATACGTATTCCATACAAATTAAGGCGTGGGAATAAGGTTCTTTTTTTGCGAGCAGCCATGACCGCGATTAGAAAAAAAAACTAATTATGTGGCTTCGCACCTCAATCTTTTCATTCGCAGATATTTTTGTGGCTTGAACCAGTTTCGCGTATGATGAGTGATTGATTGTTAAAACTGTATCAAAGTCCGTTTATCTAAAATCCCAAACATACTAATACGTAAATAAAGATTTAAGTATCAACCTGTACCCGTCAAGGTAAAATATTGGAATCTACTTCGCTCTATTTTCTGTCAAACGGTCTTTTCGTATACAGAAAAGACATGATCAAACTATGACTTATAAATACACTCGAGAGCAATGAATCCGGGTCACTTAAAGAATGTTAAAAATCTCGGAAACTAAAAATGATAGGTTAATGCAATAAATTGTATTTAATAGACAATGTAATACTCCTTAAATGAAAGTAAAAAAAATATGAGTCACCATACATTTTATTAACACAAAATTACATAAAGAAAAAAACTGCTGATCTCTCCTTAAAACAAAAATAGGAAACATGAAATTTTTGAACTTTATTACGATTTTCTTGAATTTTAATACTTCGTATTGCCTCCTCGTGCTTCCATTACTGCGTTTACGCGCTTTGGCATGCTGTACACCAAGTTCCTTATACGATTTTGGGGAATATTCTCCCATTCCTCTGTGAGAGCAATTTTGAGCTCACGAAGCGTGATTGGGGGAGGGTTTCGTTGTTTTACGCATCTGCCTAGCTCGTCCCAAGCATGCTCGATCGGGTTGATATCCGGGCTGCGCGCTGGCCACTCCATACGAGTAATGTTCATCTCTTGAAGGTAGTCATTCACAATCCTACCTGTATGAGGTCGGGCATTGTCATGCATAAATATAGCATCCTCACCTAAATTGACCATAAATGGACCAACGTGATCATTGAGGATTTCTTCCACATATCTTTCGCTTGTTAAAGAGCCGTTTTCTATGATCACCAGCTCTGTGCGACTTTCAGAAGAAATTCCGGCCCACACAAGTACAGACCCACCACCGTAGGCTACTCTTTCTTCGATGCATGCTTGCTTGAATCTTTCCCCTGGTCTTCGATACACTCTGTGTCTTCCATCGTGCTTGTAGAGCATAAATTTTGATTCGTCGGAGAACATAACTTTTGACCAATCTTCAATACTCCAATTTATGTGGCTCTGGGCATATCTTAGTCTTGAAATACGATGCCCACGCTCCAGTTTAGGGCCGTTTGCAGGTCTAAGGGGTTTTAAGTTAGATTCAGCAAGCCGACGTCTTACTGTCCATGCACTTGGGTTACTTCCTCCGAGGCGTCGAAACTGATTTGTGAGTTCAGTTCCTGTGAGAAAGCGATTTCGAAGCATGGTGTTCACCAAGTATCGGTCTTCTCATGCTGTGGTACACCTGGTTCTGCCCGTTCCTGGTCTGCGTAGGTTAGAACCAGTTTCTTCGTAACGTCGGAGAACTCTTTGTACTGTTGACAGCGACACACCGACAGTCCTGGCTGTATCGCGCTGACTCCGGCCGGTTTCCAGCATTGTAAGTATTCTGGTGCATTCTTCAGGCGTAAGCGACATAATTTCAGCTTGAATAATGAATATAGAGCACTATCAACATGGTTTATGTACCCACATAAATGACAGATTACAAACAAAAGCAAAACCAAATGCTGTAATTTCGTAGTTCCATCTTCGAAAGTGGCCCTTTTTCAAATTTGATTTTTGTATGATATAACTTTACAATAACTAAGAAGTTTTAATACCTTCATTTAAGGAGAATTACATTGTCTATTAAATACAATTTATTGCATTAACCTAGCATTTTTAGTTTCCGAGATTTTTAGGATTCTTTAAGTGACCCGGATTCATTGCTCTCGAGTGTAGTGTAATAATATTATTTCATTATATCGTCGGCGTCAGTGCAGGATATTCTAAATGCAAAAAAGTATGTTTAACAGTCTGCAATAAAAACTTAAAAGCGATGAGAACAAATTAATACAACTTTTTTCAAAAACACACTTTTTTGCATTTAGAAGGTCCTGCACTGACGCCAACGATATGTTAGATGAGAATACAGTCGTATTTTAAAAATATATTTATTAAATATTATCAACAGGTTCTGACTTCTAAAAGAAAATTGTATAGACTTGCATAGAGCGTCCTCCCGTTTAGCATACACATTTGGTTATACATTTACAAATTATTAAACTTCTGGCCGACATAGGTATTTATCGTATAAAGCAAATGATCAAAGCCCTGAAAACCTAATAACATGAGCGGGAACTTACAAGCTCGCTCGATGACAGCGGCTTTCGCTCCAAAATTAATGGCAAGCGTAGAAATTAGTGCGCCTGCGCGGTTATGCTCGTTCGTTACGCTCCACGAGATTGATTGGCGTTTTTAGCATAATGCTATACAATTTTAAATATAGTTGTCAAACAAACTGGGACATGAGATTAACGTCTGTGGTGTACAATTATTGCTTTAAGATATAGGCGCCAATGTTTTATGATCTTCATTAGTACGAACTATGTTTATGCTTGATAGTTGCAGTCAGTTTTTCTTAAGATTTTAAGTGGTCCTTTTATTCGCAGGCGTGTTTTCGGGTCTTTTTGGATAAATACCTGGGTCATGACAGTATAAAAAGAAGTAATTGGATTTAAAATTCGTTGTTTATTAATTTACAAACGTGCCAACTTCTTAAATTGAAAAGTTAAATTTCCGTACAAAAAGACCAAAACTTATGACCCCTTAAGTAGGCTTATGTGTTCGCCCTCGATTCTTACAATTGTCACCTACACTATCGGTTGTCATCGATGACCCGACAAGTAAACGGGTGCCCAATACCGAACAGGTTCGGTCTCGGCAACCTGCTCAACCACTCACTGCGGTTGATTCACTAAACGTTTCGTTTTGTGCACCATAGACATAAGAAACGATAGATGTGACATCGCTTGACAGTGTAAATCTGTTAATGATAAGATTAAGACTTTTCTATCAAACGCAATATTTAGTCGGTCTAGCAAAACAGTAACCTAAAGTAAAGAGTAGGTTAGGTAGTGTAGTTGAAATATAATATAAAAAATATTGCTTGGGGAAGTACTATCATTCTACCTACTTCGATTGCGTTGTTATGACGTAGTTGATGTAAGTTTCCAGGTTCCAGGGAATTACAGTAATATGACGCATTTTTATTTAGGCAAGACAACAAATCGGCATGGTTTCTGGCGAAAAAATTTAGCCTACTTGATTATAGCAACATAGTAATCATTATCATCAGTGGCTTGTCTATCTTTCGTAAATCTCAATGGAACTCTTGTGCTTGAATGAATGAACTTTGCGTACGCATCTAACGGTTCACAGATGACGTTTATGGTGACAATTGGGAACGTGTCGTAGTCATTTATCAAATCAATTGTTTTTTGTTTGTAACGAGGTTTAAGTCGCATATATACATCATTCTTATGATCTCTAATGACGGTGTCACAATACAATGAATGCTTAAGCTTTGATTGAAATCACGTTTGGCATGGATGAGTTTGAATACATGTACATGTTTTTTATTCAGGTTATTAGTCCATCGCGTACGTTTATTACCTTTCCGAATAACAAAGCACTAGGTAGATAAAAAATGTTTTTAAATAATTATATTATCAATTCATATTAGCCGAATTATATGTTCTGGAATAACTGGTCTTTTTCGATAAAATGTATGAAATTGCATGTCTATGTTATACCACTCGGCAAAGTCCTCAAAGAGTGTAGACTCTTTCCATTTTATATAGATAGAATATTAGTAAGGCCGCAATATTTACACTCTACATTTATTTTCCCTGATTCATGGAATCTCATTACTTCTAGTCAAAGTAAAACATTTTTACATGTTCGTGTTTCAGCTATTTAAATAAAATTTTGCAAACACTACCTACACATATTCGCTAACTCATTTTTATGTGACCAATGTCATATTGTGATATCATTTTTATCGGCCACCGACACATCAAGGCTATTTCCGTCACAAACATGTGTTGATAATTCGATTTTTTTTTCAGTTGTAGGTAATTATAACTTCAACATTCAATACCACTTGTATGTGACCGGTCACCGCTCTCAGTTCAACTTTACATAACGGCGACTATAAGGAAACCGAAAAGCACCTAAAAACCCCGAAATTTTCGAGAAAAAAATCGTCGGAACTAATAAGGACGCGGCAATTGCTTGTTGAGCGCCTCTCGTACGATTACTTTCCATATTTATTGTGAGTTTGGGTACTCTCACCAGCGGAATCTGCGATGTGGGTCATTATGTCGCGATTCTGCGTTCAATTTGCTAAAGACTTTATTTTATTGGCGAGAAACCTCATCATATTACTTACATATTATGCACTTTGAATAGGAATCACTGGCCAGTGGTTGTCCGTTGGAAAAGCAGCGGGTTTTCACCCAGACATTTTATTTCAGCAACAAAGTATTTTGATCAATACATTCGATGCGGGGCTTAAGTAAAAATGGTTTTCAAATTGGTTATCCATCCCTAGATTGACCGCGACCTTAAAAATTTACAATCCTTACTTCCTTACTATCCTTACTAATATTATAAATGCGAAAGTAACTCTGTCTGTCTGTCTGTTACGCTTTCACGCCAAAACTACTGGGCCGATATAAATGAAATTTGGTACAGAGATAGAATAGACCCTGAGGAACAACATAGGCTACTTTTTACCCGGGTGCGCTAAGTAGTTCCCTCGGGATGCGGGTGAAACCGCGGGAAACAGCTAGTATATAAATATTTTGAGAAAAAGCACGCAATAATGGCTAGTTATTAAAGCTTTCCAAGCGTTTTTCTCAGTTACTGTAAGGCGAATGTGTCTTGTCGTTTTAGATTGATTGATGATGATTTGCAAACGGTTATTGTAGTTGATGATGTTTATATTAACCTGAAGACTAATTTAGCTACTGTTTACGTGTTAGAGAAAATTTATAGTTAGCTATTTCTTGCTAATTTTGTCGCCTGCATTTGTTTTACATCACCAACCTTGACCGTACCGGGCCGTACCTTACCATAGAAAATATATATCTATCTCTACGACTTTACAAAAAAATATATATATACAATATCTTCGATCGTATGTCCCTATGTCAGCATCTATCTCCCCAAAAGACCAACCTAGTTTTGAATGAGGAGAATTTTAGTATGTAAGATAAAAACTATCGTAGATAACAGAATTTTATATATGTTTGTAAAACTGAAAATTCAAACGATTGTCAGTATTTCTATTTATGTTTGTAATTTGCATTTGCACTGCGCCAATAGGACTGGTCTTTCGCAAATTTGCATTGCTTTGCTAAGAATTATAAGTCAATTTAGCTATTTTTGGAACTTTTAAGTACGAGTAAAAAAGATCTTAAAGATAAGATATATACTTTTACTATGTGAAATATCGATGGCGATATCAAAAGATTCTCGTCATACCTCGAAGCCGTCGACTTCAAAAGATAAGAAAACTTTTGGAAAGCCAAGTGTACTCTTGTACAGAGATTGAAATGTTGATAAGTTACACTTAATTAGCTTTCATCTTTTTCATTAGGACCTTTTTTAACGATGTAATTAACATCGATATGTTTTATCATCGATTAGGTAACGATAGTTGTTATGGTATCGATCAATCAATCGGTTTATCGGAATCGATTTAAATAGCCCTCGTAACAACTCTCATGTGTTCAATACATTTATTCGCATTATATTGTTTTTATCGATTTAAAATCAATAATTATGTAAGTAGTAACTACATTTTAATGTGTGAAATATAGATTGGCATCGTATTCTAACCAGAAGGAATTGAATTTCTAGTTTTCTTGTTGGATTTTTGAAAAGCTCGATAATTTGGAACCATGTTACCTATCGAAATAGCCTGATAACCCTTTTTATATTTATTTTTAGCTCAATTTATGAATGTTCAGAAACTGTCAAAAAAATGTTAGCAAATTATTATAGAAAGGTACGCAAACTCTGCCCGCCTATATTTTGAGACTTATGTGAAGTAGAAACTTCGGAAGTAATCAACATATTACAAATTAAATTATAAACAAAGATCTTATTAGGTCATATGTACAACGTAAACGCGGAAACCAGATGCCCTTTCCATTACTATCACAATGAAGTATTACTAACTAATAAATAGTGATAATTTGCGCGCGTGCTACTCAGTGATAGCTTGATTGACACACATATGAGTCATGCTTACTTTGTCACACAAACGGTGTCAATACACTTTGCTACGCCGGCGTATTGATGCGTACTAAGGAGTCGATTCTCAAGTTTTATCACTTATGCCGAGCTTAGCAATGTTATCTAAATTATTATGAGAAAAAGTTATATAAAACTCGAGACCCGAGATAACTAGGTACCTACTTTTACTTTATCCGTTTAGGTTCCACCTATCTCAGTTCCAAACCAGCCGTTTTATTTATGCTATGAAAGCGTAAAAAACAAACTCACTTTCGTAATTATAGCACGTGATAATTACAAAAATATTTCACAAGGATATTGAAAATTTCAGCAGTCTAGTAACAAAATGCTGCTAACTTGTTGAAAATCTAAAAAATATTTGTTCGATAATAGCTCTACTACCTTCATTAAAATAACGCATACATTATGAATTTGGAAAATTATATAAACCCGTAAGTACATAGTGAAAAGTGCGTGAGTATATTCCTCGTAGTATATCGACAGTCTCAATTCGGTGCGTGCCCAGACCTTGCACATTTCCTCTGCTTTGTCACGCGATGCGTACTGCCAATTGCAGTATTTTGCATATGCTGCAGACCGAGGCACATGGAACTACACCTGAGTGCAAATGTAAGTACCATTTCTGTCGTACATTGCTGTCAATTTGAACAATTATAAAAGCTACATGATTTTGGGACAGATGTCTGTAATTGTAAAATGTAGTAAAATGAATAAATAAAATAAAATCCTTTTATTTTAGACAAAGTCCATTTGGTTAGTACGACAAGCAACTTAGATATTAGTGTTAGTACCAAAAAAAAAAAACAAAATATAAATAATTATATAATAATATAAAGTAAAGCTGTCTGTCAGTTTGTCTGTTACGGTCACGGCTTAACTGCTGAACAGATTAAGATGTTTGTGCAACGTTTCCTCAGAAAGTGAGTGAAGCTGCAGAAAACAGCTAGTATTATTCTCCCTGTATTTGATTCCGGATGTAAACTTTAGTCAATGTTTTCTAAGAATGCTCAGACAGACAAGGAAAGTACTTACAATTACATGCATACCCAAAGCATTCACCGATTGTTTCTAATCAGAAAATGACTGCGCACAATAAAACAACTTGATGCCCTGACATTGAAACAAGTGAAATTCTAACCTCCTCACGATGTGTCAATAACTATTCGTTACCGATACAAAACATCAGTACACAGAATAAAAAAATGTAGAAGACCGATGCTGTTCAAGTTAGATATCTAAGGAAAGTTCACTGTGGTACAAAAATGTTTTAGAAACAATCATAGGACAAGTTTGATATTCGTACCTAAACTAGTCAGTACAGTTAAAGTTGTTCCTTTTGCAGCAAGGACAGTGTATACCTAATTTGCGATTCGATTGGAATAGCTGAATTTCGCCCCGTAAAACGTAAACGTACCTTTCAATTCCTGAAAACATGGTTCGGAGTTAAGGAAAAAAAAACACAGCCTATCTTTTATTGGAACGGAGAGTTTGCAGATGTTTGACCGAGCAGGTTATTGACCGCAGAACGAATTGGCAATGTTCGTGTGCCTTCTGTATAATTTTATTCTGTGGCAATTCGGACCATCGCACGAAAGCGAACTCAATCACTTTCATCTCAGCTTTTTGTGATCCACGTAATGAACGACACAAAAAGATATTTTGCATCTATGTGGTACATCTTTTTTTTTGCTGTTCAATAAATTTGGGCACCTTGAAAAAGTTTGGTAAGGCGTGTGGTGTATAGAAAGCTATATCAAATTACTATTCAACAAAGCTTTTAAAGCATCCGTACCTATTCTATCTTGAGGATAATTTTTATCTCTTGTAATATTGGTCAAGTTATATTGGTATTATTATTGGAAATAAAAAAATAATTAAAGCTTGTGCGCTAATCTCAACTCAGTCAAAAAAAAACACATTAATCAGGTTTTGGTTCCTCGTTCTCCTCGCGAGGGTCGTGACTCCTCCGCGGAATCACCTTCATTCTGATTGCTTCTCTCCAGCGATTACAAATTTAGACTTTGTGGAGGGTAGTGTGAAGTCTGGTGTTCAGTGAAGAACTGATTTGATCTCGTAAAGCTGCCGTCTTGCCGGCTTGGCTTGCCGTCCACCATGCCCCTCACCAGTTGTACGAGATTGTGACCTTAACGGGCACTGTGGCCGAAAATCTTCAATACTCTGTATAGACAGATGCAAAGTGGATAGATATACAAGGCAGGTTTCGGTTATGTTCTATTCATTTTCTGCTGGTTTCTGCGTTCTGTAAGTGTACTTACGTGTTTTTCTCACAACATGGTCACATCTACGTATAACAAACTATCGCCTAGCTACCTTCCACTGGACAACCAACCTAACACACAACCAGTTTTCACTTCGACCTGTCCATACTCCATTAATCAGCGCGATGAACAAAAACATTCATTTTATTAAACATCATTATACATCAATTTATTATCAAAATCGCTCTTACTTTGTTTTAAATCTTATTAAAGCTTAATTTACCGTGATTGTCCATTGTTATAATTATGTAGTTATTCTTTTATTTGTGATTAAGAATAATTGTTGTTGTTATGTATTCTTCCGGATCGTCACTTACAATTTGTTTCTATTATGTCTGATTAATAAATAGTCCTTTTTGTATTGAGTCATGTAATAATAGTGATGAAAGTGATGACGATTTATTTGTGTATTGATCTCATTAATGTTTATTGTATATTGAGAGATGTAGTGTGGTATGTATGAAATTTGGCGGTTCTCCTCTGCCTTCTATTCCTTATCCAGGATAAATTCCTGCACCCGTATTCGAGAATAATACTAAGCTAAGTAAGAAGTTTCTCAGTGTTTGTAGTGGCCAGTCATTCAAGACAAAAACAACACTCAAGCTACTCTTTGCTATGCGGACGCACAGTGACGATTACCTACCCGACGAACCATGCAAAAGAGTGTAAAGGCTATTTTAAAATACTCTCGTCAAATCTGTAATTGCAAAAAAAAACATTCCAGTCTTCACAGTATTTTTGTTTCCTCACATCCTGAAATTCTTCACAAGTCCAGATAAAAAAATATCCTATGTTATGTATGTTATGTATTGTATGTTAATCCATGCTATAAACTACGGTGTACTAAATTTTATCCAAATCCATTCAGTATTTTGAATGAAAGAGTAACAATTAACAAAAATCATAGACATACATCGTCATAAACTTTCGTATTAAATAATATTATAAGTAGGATAAACTAACAATTCCCAACAAAAAAAGTCGTGCCATATTATGAAAGTAAGCAGTGCATGTTAGTATCAAATATTTTTAAAACTCAAATCGTTTTGAAAGTTCAGGCTTTAGTAAAATGCTACAATTTCACCGGTACTTTACTTTCGATTGTTTTGTAGTTTATTGGTCAATTTGGACTTTACACACGCGATAATTTTGTACAATACACTACCGAGTTAAGTGTTAAAATAATTTACTATCTCTTTGGAGAAAATTGCTGTTTGCTTAGAGAAATTTCTTGTTTTGTAACTCTAAAATGTCTTTATTGTAGACGTTTGAATTAATAAGCTAATTTGATCGTATAAATTAACATGAAATCAAAGCTACTTAGATTTTACTTAGACTAGCAAATTAGAATTTGAGCGATGTTCAGTTAAAAAACTTTAATACATTTTTTTTAAGGAACGTTGATCTTAAGTTCAATGTTAAAATAATGAGTCCATTTACTTTCTCTTAATGAGATTAAAGCTAATAATTTAAGAATTGGCATTACACTGGCTAACAAGCAAAACTCATAAGGAAAACCTTCAATGATAAATAAAATTGATTAACCATTGCAATTGCTAGTTAAAAATAAACTTCCAAAGAAAGTGACATTCTGAGTATCTTTGTCATTCCTCATCTGAAGTAGCCACCGCTTGATAGTGCGATAACTCGTCATTGTACAGACCGAATCTTATTACAGCACTCGAAAGTTTTTAATTATCACAGCCAATCCCATTTAATAAACTAAGACAAACTTAATATTACCGCTCACCAATTTCTTTATCGTCACCATCCCTGACAATGTTCCGTTTTGCGACCGCAAATAGATGTTGGTAATCAATGCCTTTATTAACGCCAATGAAAGCATAATACGTAACGTTACGAATTCGCGTTGAGAGTACAACTTTCTTCGTACTATTGTAGTTACGATAACAATTAACACGGCTCAGCCTGCGGGCTTGTCGGGATACGAGTCGATTGAATCTCACCTGCTTTTATCTTCTATTGTAAATATTAGGCGTCATTGTAGCTGGTGTAGTTTCACTATCGTTAAAATACACCCTAAGGTATTGTACATTAATATCATCTGACAGAATTATGATATTAGCAGTGAATAGGTTAACTAAGTCAATAATACACTTCATTAATGGTTTAGGAAGCCTACAATGTTGTTTGTTGGACAATAATCTGAACAGAATTGTTCATTATTGTTACTATAGTTTAGGAAAATCCACCTTTCTAAGATAACATTGAATAGGTAAGTAAGGAAAATTATGAATATGACAAGATTTTAAATACGGGTCGAATCAACAATGTTAATTCTTCAACTAATGATCTTAGTAGCAAACTGGAAAGTAACAAAGTTGAAATCAAACATAAAGCTTTTGTAAATAACTAACAACAAATGAACGATTATCCAAATATAGGCAGCAATTACAAAAATAAAATATCAACTCAATTAATACCTTGTTCGTTGAATGCAGTCGTAAAAATGTCATACATAAATGGCGAGACATCCATTAAAAAGTCGGAACAGACAGCACTAATAGTGTCGATTATAATCTGACACATAGCGAGCATTAGAACGAGACAATCCAATCTGTTCATGTCCACCTACGTATACTCTTACGCAAAATATGGCGGAAATTCCAACTTATAGAAGACTATCAGTAATCTCCGTTTTAGGAAATGCATTAAAGTATCCGATAACGCTGTTTATGGTATCCAAATTCTGGGCTGCAGGATTGTTCGAAAGAGCTATCGCATCCCTGGAGCGTAAAGGAACATGGATGAGTTTTAGTCAGTAAGTGTCTGACACTTCCTCCCGCACTTCTTACAGCGGGAGGAGTTATTAGATTTCCCATCCCTACGTTGCCTGTAGTTGAATCTTAACCGAATTATTACTATGTACTTAATTTCAAGAATTTCTCAACGGCTATGCATTTATAGAAATCTATGTGATTTACCTTTTACTTCCGCCATATTATTATCGCTAATTCAGTATTCATATTACCTAACGTGTGAAAACGGTGCAATTTTCGCGTAACTTACATTAAATACAACTAGAAAGGCGTCGGCACGCGATCGAGCCATCTTTTTATTTAATTCATCAATTTGTCTTGTAACGGTATCATTTTGTGTTATTGTGGCTTCAAACGTGACGTCTATGAAGATGAATTAGCGGATCTCGGAACTTATGGATTTAACTTTTGTTCTAGGAAATGGTATATTATGTCGAATGTTGGATTACGTATCTCCAGATCATGAGTTTCTTCAATTTTGGATATCCAACACTGGCCCACTGAACGATGAATTGGAAATTTAGCTCATTCATCAGAAAATGTGCCTTCGCATCCAAATCATACGTCAATATCATAGTTACAGTCATGTTCTCCATTTTAGAAATGACCATATTCAGCCGATTACTCTTTTGGAGACGTAATGATGATGACATAACAATAAGGATTATACAATAAACAAATTGTTAGAACTTTGTCACTGCCAATTATAAAATCTTACAAATTCATATGTGTGTGGGCACCATTATGTGATACCATATCGGTTTTACTTGTGCCTACCACAATAAAATAATTTTCACCACATACTAAGGCCAGAAATCAAAAGTCCACTTTCACTATTGATTTGCTATAATCAATACAAAATAAAGCAGTCTCAAGCCAATTGGACAATAGAAATGTATATGTTGAATTTTAATTTGGTTTGATGAGCCGTTTCACAGGTTTGAAAGCGATTTTACAAACGTTGCAAACGTTTTACTGGCAAGGATATCAAATGACTTAAATCAGTCGGTGTTTGTGCTTGTCATATTAGTCTGAATTTATTATGCAAAATAATTTCAAAATCTAATTATCTGATACTAAGTCTAAGTTCAACAGTTGGAGCATTGGCGTTGCTGCTGATCTTTGTTTGATAATTTATTTTTATTTCCGACCAAAACAAATGTTGGGTACTTAGTATGATTTATAAACAGACTCCAACATTCTTTCTATTAGTTAAACTAGTCTTTTTTGTATCGCTACACTTAAAATCATGTTTCCAAACAAAGTCAGAGCCATTATAGGCAGTGATATTTTTATTGATGATGCCGTAGTGCATAATGCAGACTCTCATTTTAGTTGGGTTTCAGACTCAGCTCAGAATGTATGTGCGAGGAAAGCGTTGTGTACTATCAATGCACGTTATGAAAGCGACAATTTCGCGTTTTAAAGTGATCTCTCGGCTCGATGAGTTATTAAATTTAATTTCCTTATCCTATAAGTCAGTATTAAGATGATCAAATTTAATTTAAATTTATTTTTTAGACTTTCTTACGTTTACAGGAACTAATTAATTAAGTGCTTTAGTTTTTAAGCTGAGAAATTTTACTTGCAATTCAGGTTACGTGTTCAATTCTACAAGCAACAAGCTTTTACTTTTTAAATCGAGGAAATCATTAATCGCTCTGATTCTGTCGGAAGAGGCATAAGTGTTTTTTTTAAGTAAATATATATTCTAAATTTAAAATAATTTGCACAATCATGAATACGTAATTAGAATTGATGCAGAATTACTTGAACATATTTTGCTTAGGCTTCTAATCCAAATATCTAAGAATGACTCTTGAAATAATCAGACAGTCATGTGACTCAGTTCATCTCCGTAAAACAATATATCTTATTGTCAACATATCAGTTAGTTTGTCTTATAAAATTGACTAAGAAACTTTGGGTGTCTTCGATTGACCCCTTGCGTCACGCAACGGAATTATTTGCACAACAACCGTATTATCCCCTGCTTGGTATTGCAAGACGATGCAATGATATTTTTGTTCTGTGCAGACATTGTTCCGTTGTTGCGACATCGGAATTCCGTTGAAGATGTCATTTTTAAGTGCAGTTCTGGTATTGCGTTGCTATAGTTTGTACCAGATGAGTTTGGATTTAATTTTATTTAAGTTGGTCATATTGGATTTACGCAACTGTGTTATGCGAATTCGCTTTTGGTTTTAAAACTTTCATTGTTTCCTCCTCCTATCATTATGGAAAATTGTGTATATATTTATGCGTCTTCCTCAGGAAAATCTGGTAAGTGCTGAACCTAATTTTCAGAATTGGTACTAACACAGATGTTGTTGCCTATCTTTTTGTCATCAAATAAAATGTAATTTCAATAACGTCGCTCTGAAAGGTTTGTTACGCATTTAGCCTCACTTTATTTTGACATACCTTCATTTAATAACATGTGTAAGCCATTATGTGTCCATTGTTTGGTCGCTGCCAGTCAGCCGCGACTGGTGCTTCCGACTTCCGTCCCGAAGGGTGTAACTGTGATTCAATTATGTGTCGTACGCCATGTTGTTTACTCTTTGTGAGTATTGTGTGTACTTCTTGTATGGGTTGTAATAGCAATAGTAGTTCTTTAATTACTATTTATTTATCAAGTAATTAATGTGAATTATTCTTTTATTTTATATTTTTATCAGTTCAAGTTTCTTGAAAAATGGTTGAAGTTCAATTCCGAATTCATTTGAGTTTATGTTTTGCATATACATATACCTACTTGTTACTTAGAGCGCTATAAAGTTTCTAGTTATGCTTTCAGATTATTAACCGTCGGTATGAAATAATAATTATGTAATTGTTCAATAATAGTAGATGTAGCGTGTAGAATATCTGGCGAAATGAGAGCGAGAAATGGAAGCACAATGTTTTGTTCCGTAAATGACTTCTATCTCAACTAAGTTATTCATAGATTACATAGTTAAGTATAATTACTTTTATCTCACTTTTCGTAACGATTAACAAAACAGTGAGAAAGTACCGCGAAAGTGTATGTGCATTGCAATTATGACGTAGCGTTTAACAAAAAATCGGGGGAAAGAAAAAAAGATTTATGTTCCGATAAGAGTGTACTTTGAACGAATTAATATTATGATCTCACCTTTCCCTTACACGTTGTTGCACAACAGTGGTGGCCGTGAGAAGATAAATAATGAGACATTGTAGATTTGTGGCAGTCGCTGCTTGAGCATTAAATATCTTACTGTTGGTCGAACGAAATGTTCCTTCAGTCAGTTTTGAATTGCCGCAGACTGGAATCAAATTACTTTTTGGTACACCTGTCCCACTATCGGACGTGTGCTATCTTAATGAATATCATGGAAGCCAAATAATATTTTTTTGAATTGTATAAAAGTTAGTGAAGTATCTCCCTCTCCCCAATTTACTTGCCCTTCACCACCTTCTAGAGTGGACTCAGAAAAAATACAGTGACAGATCCAACTCCCTAGGAACAGCATTAATCTGTATTTTAATAAAAACGTGTCTGTATTACACATATAAAAAAATAAAAAATATACAACCGACTTTTAGAACACTTAAAAGAGAAAAAATATGTAATTTATTTTTCATTTGAACCTTTTATTGTGTAAAATATCGTTTCAGGAAAAGATTTTTCATAAATGTGATCAATTGTTATGATATTAATTTCCTTACCCATTTATCAGACGTTACGAAACGACAATTCATCAGCTATTCTTTCATAAAAACAAAACAGCTCATCAAACTACGTACCTGTAATAAAAATCAACTCGTATTGAAATCAGTTCACGCAATGTTTTCGACGTCTTTTTGTTTACTAACAAAAGATCTAATAATGATATTGAATAATTATGACAGTTGTATTGTGTTACGTCATTACGTCACTGGCGCCATCGTGGTGGTGATCTGAAGTATTTGGTAAATACACTTTCTGTATTCAAGTTTTACATAATTCTAAAATTGCTGATTTTCAGAAATGGAATAAAATGTTCATAATCCCACACTTGAATATAATAAGGGAACTTTTTATTCACAATTCGAATCCTAGATTAACTCAATGAGTCTAGCAAACAAGAATACAACCCAAAATTGTTATAGAGATGACAATGATTACGATAAAAATGGGATGACTAGAAGAACAACTTTAAATCTTACGGAGTTCGCAAAAAAGTGATTTAATTGACTTACTGTTCAGCATTATTTAGTAAGCTAAGACACATAGACAACTTTTTCAGTGATTAATGATAATCAGGCTTGTCATTAATCACGTAATAGTTTATAAAATCTGATTAGTTTCAAAGATCGTCACTTGCAAAATAATTACAAAATATTAGGTAGGTACTACAAAAAAGTGTAAATTAATTTCTGCACGCAAAACACAATTTTTCCAACCGCAAAAACCATTACAAATTCCATTTTGTGACTTTCACACGACTCAAACTAAATTCACTGTCCGATCACACGTCGCGAGCGCGGACAATGGCGTCATATTCCCATACGCATCGTGAAAGCTATTCAATTACTGGGGTGTCGCGGTGTCAGTGAAGTGTAGCCCCGGGCTAAATGGGACTCTTTGAGACTGCAAAATGTGTGGAGTCCCTGGACTGATCTGAAATTACTTGCGTAAGGGTAAGGCCTAGAAAATCCTTGCTAATATTATAAATGTTGTCTGTCTTTCTGTCTGTTTGTTTGCTACGCTTTCAAGGCGAAATGGTTGGACCAATTTAGATGAAATTTGGTATGGAGATAGATTATTGGGGAAGGACATAGTATAGCTTTTGTTGTGGACAAAGTAGTTCCCTCGGGATGCGGGTAAAATCGCGATAAACAGTCAGTAAATAAAAAGGTTGTATTCGGCTTCATCGTGTTGTTTTGATCAGACAAAAGTTGATTAGGCTTCGTATGGGTTGATTTATGAAGAGATCCTGAAATTAAATCGTTAATCTGCTTTCAATAGAATTGCCATCACTGAATTTAAATTCAATATAATACCTAGGTATAAGCTATCTCCTATAATCTCACATACCTTTAGAAACGTTAAATGTTGATAAGAAAAACTGTATCTTAAGTGTGAAATAGATAAGTATTCTCCATTACCTCCCAGCTATTGTTTTTGTTTATTTTGTACAAACAGTTGTGTCTGTGCCATCATTTGAAACCGTTACTTCGCTCGCGGCCACGTGTCGCGTTTACCCAATTGAAATGTCCGAATGGAACAGACCCGCGGGAACTCTCAGGTTTATTTCGATTGCTTTGTTTCTGATATTTGTGAGCGATTTCAATCTTTACTAGTACATGTTTTTAATACAAAATAACTTTATCTGTTACGCTTTCACGGTAATACGACTGAACCCATTCAGGTAAAATGTATGGAGATATATTTAGACCCAGTAAAGGACATCTGGGTTAGCTAATTTTGGTTGGTAGCCTTAATTTAATTAATTAAATTAGAATCACGCCACATTCTCCCATTAAGCAGGTCGAGGGCTGTTAGAAGCACCCTGCAAGAGGTCACGTAGAAAAAAAGAGGACATCTTGGGATAGTTTTTATCTGTGTGCGTAAAGTGATTCCTTTAGGACGCGGGTGGACCGTTAAATGGCTAGTTATGAATAGTTTCTAAAAGATAAACACCATTCAAGTAGCTTTTTCTTATCAGTGGGCTTTTTCAAATCATAAGTACAACCATAACAAAGCAAAATGTAACAACTTCCAGCATCCAAAGATATGATTGAACTCGTTAATTTAAATAAATAGTACATAAGAAGCGAGTATATTCAATTCAAAAATAGCTTTCGATACGAATACTTTTTCGAAAGTGATTTGTACTAGGCCCACTCGTTCTTCTGCTTAAATCTTTTGCTATCTCAACCTGTAAGATGTTATATTTGGCACCAAACCAAAAAGGTCTAACCGAACACGTTTTGTGCTACCGTTTTTTTCTAACAAAAACAGAAAACATCAACTAAAACGCAATAAGGCCGTTGAACCTTTGTTTCAATATTAAAAACCCGTTGATAACAAAAAGTGTGACGAAAAAAGAATAACAAAACAAACATTATTAAACAAACGGGCGAAGTGTTGATGGCGTTAAATTGTTTTAACGGTAGCCTAAGATTCTGTGTAACCAGTCACCATATTCTTTGACAGTGCTTAAGTGGTAAGTGGTATGCACCATTTTTGGAAAATTTCGGATACATGTGGGGAAAAATCTTGTAACTAGTTTCGATGCATTTTGAAAAAATGACAACTAACGAAGCTAAGAATTATATGTATTAAAACCTAGAAAACAGATTAACAAAGATCTTGGTTCCATTCAAAAAATTTTACTAGTCACCAGAAATTATTGGTCGGTAATATTTTAATTAGCTAAATTCAATCTCATTGTACGTACATACTTTGGCCCAAACATTATCGTCCATACATATAAAATGCATAGTCCAGAATGACTGACGGATCAACGCACAACCTAAATGATGGTGGTAGAGACCTGAAACTTGGATGATGTATTCTTGGTATGACATAAGCATCCGATAAGAAAGGATTTTCCGAAATTCTACTTCTAAGGGGATGAAAATAGGGGGGCAAAGTTTGTATGAAACTCTGTCAATTTTAATTTGAATCCGTTATAGCACACGCCAGTGAAGCCGCTGGCAGAATGCTAGTAAATCATGAATCTATGAATGCTACACTCGTTTAAATGGCGAACGGATACAGCAACAGTGTTGCGTAACGCGCTGCGAATTGTTCGCGTGTTGACAGCGGGTGACATTCCTGCGCTCGCGCAGCACGCATTACGTGGAGTATTACCAGTGTCAGGCGCTAACCTAGTCAATTGAGGCATTAAGTTGCGGTACTACGTAAGGCACGGGAGGTAGCGATTTTAAAATATGGTGGTTTTAGGAACAGCTGCATTTAAAATGTACAAAAACTGCGATAAATCATTATTTGATGTAACATCTAGAATTCTATAAAGTTTATTTCTTCTTTTCGTTCATTCATTACTTTGGAGGTTATTTAGAGCGAGCTTTTTTTCATTTACAAAGAAATTGAAGTGATAAATATCTTAAAACAACAGTTACTGCAATATTTTTGGAAAAGATTAATATTTGCTCTGCTCAGATGCATATATGACTTAAAAATACTGGAATGTGCTTTAAAACAAATCTTTACTATGGTTGTCCTAATGTAAGCCCTTATTTCGGCTTCTGAAACAAGGGCGCCGTGGCTTAGTTGGTTAAAGCGCCTGTCTAGTAAACAGGAGATCGTGAGTTCGAATCTCGCCGGGGCCTGTAGTTGAATACTTTTTGGGCGTTACAAGAAAACTTTAGGGGAGAAATATGCGAATTGTACCATGAAAAATAGTCATGAAAGTGACCCAAGGAAAAGTTTGTAACTTCCACCATTTTCTTCAACATTAGTTTTACATCAGGAAGAATTGTTAGCGACACAGACGCAGATCTGCATCCATTCTGCCGTCATTTATTTGCATAGCACTTTCTATTTCCGCTAGATGGCGTTGTATAGACTGCCTGTTACGTAAGGAGTATGGCTATGTTTACACGGTATGTCTTTTGTTTTTTTTTTGTAAACAATGCTACCTGTAATTTAGTTATTAATAGTAGTATAGTAATTTGCATGCTGAATTCTGTGTGAAAAGAAAAGTGGATGTTCTTGTGGTGGGGACGTGTTTATTGTAATATATTTTTGACAATTTGTTATTCTGCATTAGACCTTGATGTAACGTAATGTTTTTTTTTTTGCTAAACAAGGCGTTACTTAAAATAATGCGACGTTTCAATCATATTTTTTCAGTTAGTTTTTTAACAGACAGTAAGTACGTTTAATACAAATGTCCAATTCTTAAACCCATCACAGAAAGTTCCGTTACATTGCATGTTGAATCAAACTATATTTAATTTATAGCTTTACATTGGTACCGATACATTTCAGTTCTGATTTACAATATTTCTCATTCAATAATCCATCTGTTGTATAAAACATTAGCTTCCTCAGGGTTGTCACCACTCAACAAGAGCCACTGACGGCTGTGATTTATGTCCTCTTGAATATTTAGCAGCTGAGAGATATTGAGGTTTTGTGGCAGCCCTACAAGGGTATGTAAATAAAAGTCGTAAGCTAGACACGAATTGGAATGCTGGCACACAATATTGTGATTTTTGCGAGAGACAAAGAAATGGAAATTGAATTTCGAACTGTTTCTATTTATTTTTAGATTTTACAGGCAAAGGAAACAATTCTCTGGGATCAAATCACATTGGTGACATCGCGGTTTTCTGTTTTGAAAACTTTTAAAGAATGTCATGTAACACTGTCTTCATGTTATTAACCAATCGCAGAGCTGCATTGGACGCTGTGCGGCTGGTCTGCATAGCAAAGGATACCTTGAGTATTGTCACTACAAATATTATGAGAAATGTTTTACTTTGCATAGCATTCCTTCTATACTTACTAAAGAATTGATTGCTAATACGGGTGTTAGTATCTTGACATTTAATCATTGACATTAAGAGTAAGTTATTTTCTAATGAAAGTTAGTTATTTTGTCGAACAATAGAATGAAAGTCTATGCCTATATTGTTTATGGTATGCAATGCATTTCAATCAAAATTCTCATCACGAACATCTATACTTATAATAAATCTGTAGAGAGGTCAATTCTGTACATGAAATATATTGCCAAAATAACTATCAGGGGGTGATTAGGGATCGTTACTGATGTCAAAAATGCAATCAGTAAAATTTTTGTCTGTCTGTCTGTCTGTCTGTCTGTCTGTCTGTCTGTCTGTCTGTCTGTATAAACTCTATAGAAACAAAAACTACTGGACGGATTTTAACGAAACTTGGTACAATTATTTGTCATACTCCTGAGATGGTTATAGTATACTTTTCATCACGCTACAATCAATAGGAGCAGAGCAGTGAAGGGAAATGTTGTCATTTTGTTTAAACGCGCTAATCTCAGGAACCGCTGGTCCGATTTAAAAAATTCTTTCAGTGTTAGATAGTCCATTTATCGAGGAAGGCTATAGGCTATATATCATCACGCTAAGACCAATAGGAGCGGAGCACCACTATTCCACGCGGACGAAGTCGCTGGCAGAAGCTAGTGCGTAATAAAAGTTAAATAAATTCAATTACTATTAACATCGCCCGATTTCACCCATATTCTAAGGACTTCTTAGGTCACATTTAAGGATTAATGCCAACACTCGTAATTTTGTCAAAAAAAGTTGATAAAAAATAGTATTATCATATTTATCATCAGTAACATAATATTCGTCCACTGTTGGACATAGGAATCTATCTCATCTTATTGTGCCAAATTATCATGGCGCCGAGAGCACGCTTAGGCATTTTTGACGTGGCGGTGAAAGGGTTAAACAATACCCTATCATTCTGTACCACTATAATATTATAGAGTAGATATAGTTCTTAACCCTTCGACTGCCACGTCAAACATGCAGAGGCGTGCACACGGCGCCAAGCTACAATTCTATCCTTCAATTCTTTCAAATAAATATTACATGACTGTGGCGGTCAAAAGTTTAAAATACTTTACGCAGCAATTCCCTTGATTTCAATATATCAATGAAGTCTTGAAGTTAAACTGTGTAACGTAATAAGACTGCCTTTAAATACAGACGGACATACTTAAAAGTCATAAAGACGGTAGCAGCAACAGCAAAAAGTAAAACAAACACATGACATTGTGGCTTTCCTTAGAAATGCTCTGTTCGCGTCAGACTTTTGTAATGCAAATGTTTCATCCGATGTATTCATGAGATGACAGTCGGCGAAACTGAGGCGTCGATACAACATGCTGCCTTGTAAATTATGATGATGAGCTGTATGGGAAGTTGCGTAATGCACACAGAAGCCATGTTTGTGTTTACACAGTGTTTATGGGAAGACGTAAGTTAGTGACGATGTTTTTTGACTGCGACAAAGTCAGGAGAGCAATGATTTCCAATGTTATCTAGTATATTACGACGTTTTTGACCGTAAAAAGAATCTTCTACTTCTTATCGAGAGAAAAAATCCACAAAGCGATTTCGGCCCGACCCGGTAATCGAACTAAAGACCCAGTTTACAGTAGTCGCGTTATACGATCACTAGACCAATGAGGCAGTATAAGGAATAGAGTATTAATATTATAAATGCGAATGTTCGTGAAGGTGTATGTCTGAATGTACGTGTTTAGTTTATTACTCTTCGACTCAAAAACTACTTAATGGATTTGAATGCAATTTATTAGGCAGTAAGACACCATATAAAGTTTTGCTATCAAGATGAGCAGATCATGATAGCAAAACATTTATCTTAGGAATATTTCCTCTCGATCTTGCATACAATTTAAACCGTCACCCGTTCTGTTCCTAATTCAGCTAATGCAATAAATACAACAGCTACGGTCCGTCGCGTTCTATATGTGGTTGATTAATTTGATTTGTCGCCTGTCCCCGCTCAGATTGCCAGCCCAAAATATTGTGTAAAGGATGTGTGGAAACTGGCGCGCTCAAATGTACTTGCAGGGCTAAAATGACCAAAAATATTTTGGAATTTTTAACGTATCAGCAAACTGTCTGTAATTTTAGTGAACTGTTTTTTGGAGAAATTTGAATACGACTTTTTTTGGATGTTTATCGATTATGGGTATGAATGATTCCATTATAAATAAAACTAATATAGATTATAATTATATAAATACGCGACAATTTTCTTTATAAATGTTTTAAAATAATAAGTACTAGCTTCTGCCAGCGACTTCGTCCGCGTGGAACAGTGGTGCTCCGCTCCTATTGGTCTTAGCGTGATGATATATAGCTTATAGCCTTCCTCGATAAATGGACTATCTAACACTGAAAGAATTATTAAAATCGGACCAGCGGTTCCTGAGATTAGCGCGTTTAAACAAAATGACAACATTTCCCTTCACTGCTCTGCTCCTATTGATTGTAGCGTGATGAAAAGTATACTATAACCATCTCAGGAGTATGACAAATAATTGTACCAAGTTTCGTTAAAATCCGTCGAGTAGTTTTTGTTTCTATAGAGTTTATACAGACAGACAGACAGACAGACAGACAGACAGACAGACGGACAGACAGACAGACAGACAGACAGACAGACAGACAAAAATTTTACTGATTGCATTTTTGGCATCAGTATCGATCCCTAATCACCCCCTGATAGTTATTTTGGAAATATATTTCATGTACAGAATTGACCTCTCTACAGATTTATTATAAGTATAGAATAGAAGATAGGTGCTATTTTTTATAATTTGGTTTTGATAAATCACTGATGCTGACTTTAGCTAGTCGTGCAGTTATTTACAGTGGCAGTGTTACAGCTACAGTTCAACACCCTGTACATCATAACAAGCGTATATGCAACAATTGAATGTCACTCACGACTAATTTAATCGAATTGCCCTACACCTAAGTACCAAATAACAACGTAGGTGACATACTTACTGGTTCTATGTTTATCTGTTGTATACAATAGCTGGAATTCGCGCTTATCCAGGAATCAACCCGTTTCTATACCAATTTTGCTAATTCTACTACAGAAACTACTATTCGTATTACGCACTGTTGTCTTCTATACTTATAATAAATCTGTAGAGAAGTCAATTCTGTACATGAAATATATTTCCAAAATAACTATCAGGGGGTGATTAGGGATCGATAGGTACTGATGCCAAAAATGCAATCAGTAAAATTTTTGTCTGTCTGTCTGTCTGTCTGTCTGTCTGTATAAACTCTATAGAAACAAAAACTACTCGACGGATTTTAACGAAACTTGGTACAATTATTTGTCATACTCCTGAGATGGTTATAGTATACTTTTCATCACGCTACAATCAATAGGAGCAGAGCAGTGAAGGGAAATGTTGCCATTTTGTTTAAAGGCGCTAATCTCAGGAACCGCTGGTCCGATTTAAATAATTCTTTCAGTGTTAGATAGTCCATTTATCGAGGAAGGCTATAGGCTATATATCATCACGCTAAGACCAATAGGAGCGGAGCACCACTATTCACCGCGGACAACGTCGCTGGCAGAAGCTAGTTATAAATAAAGCAAACCCTTGATACTGAATAATTAAAGTTTATTACGAGAACACAACTACACAGTACATTCCTTTTTACACACAGAGAGTACCTACGCGCCAAAAATTATTATTAAGTTGCCTCAAAAATTATAGACAGTTTAGCCAACACATAAAACTATATAAAACAATGTTGCCACAAACATAATATAAATAATGCAATGCTTTTATTAACACGCACTTCTAGTTCAACCCTGGTTTGGTAATCGGCCGTTTCAGGAATAGAAATCTCAAATAATATAATACCCATATTGGAAGTTTAAATTTATGGTAGGTAAACAGCTGTTTTAAGTCAATCGGACCGTTATCTTGTCGGTGAACTTGGGCCTAAGAGATTCCATCATATTATTGTCGTGGCCATATCGTTGGTTTGCTCACTTCTTAAATTAGGTTAGTTAGGTATGTATTTCATGAAATTCTCGAGCATTTCGTAAAGTGGTTTCAAATCTACGAATGGCCACGACATATCATTCCATGAAATGAGCAAATCTACGATATAGCCACGACATAGTACATTCCTGGACTAAATCCCTCCAAAAGCCCACTTTTTTGCAAACAACATAATTTTTGCTTAACGGTACCTGGTCCTATGTTAATAACCGTTAGTTAAATATCGCTTATCTGCATTTTTTCTACACCTACTTAAATATATAACTTCCTTTGTAACATAATATCAATAGAGGCTTGTCCCAGCTATCAGTAACCTTGTGAACGCGTCACCCCACGTTATCGGTTTGCGTTTGCCTTGCACGTGAGAGCCCATGGGGCTTTCTTCCGGAACTATGGGAAGCAAATGATAAGCTTCAAGGAGGTCTATTATTGGTAGTTAAGTAGAATTAAAATCAAACAGTATGTTACCTGTGTAACGCCGTTAGTATGGTTAAGCAGACTATTTTTTTAATATGGTTACATAGTGGATCTATTATCTGCTGAGTAGTATGTAAAGGATCTAATTCATCCACGCTCAAAAAAATTTTGCTCCAAACAACGACTTAGTAGAAATTACCCCTGTATCAAAGTGCCTTTGTAAACATAGTTAACACATGCACAAACAATCTCACCGAAATCAATTTTAGGTGTCATATACGGAAATTTGCAAGCCAATTGCAATTTGACGACCTGAGTGGTTTAGTGGTCAACATGAATGCCACGCAAGAGGTCCCGGGTTCGATTCCCGGCCGGGCAGAAATTGAAATGATGAATTTTAATTTCTGTAACGGGTCTGGGTGTTACTATGTATAATATGTATGTATTTATAAAAGTATATAAGTAGTATATCCGTTAAGCTAGCACCCATAATACAAGCATGCTTGCTTGCATTGCTTACTTTGGGGTTAGATGGCGCTGTGTGAAATTGTCCAAAGATATTTATTTATTTAATTGCAAACCCACGACGCCAAAATTGACGTGAATTTTCTATAGATAATATATATTCGCAAGATGCACACACCTATATTATGGAAAAAATTGTATGATTAAAATAAAAAAAAGTAATCAATACGAAACTAGGATAATCGGATTCACCGTTACAAATCCCTGTCATGTTCTGAAATTGGATTGTCGAACTGTGTTCCCGTAGTTTGAAATTGGGAACAATCCAATTTGATGGTTACGTATTGTATGCTGTCAATCAAGATTTTAGGTTCTGACATATTCCCGGGGTTGCGGAATCGGTTGAAATATTTATCACGGTTATAAAAAACAAAGGGCGAAGGAAAGAACGTGGATAGGTTTTAGTCAGTAAGAGTCTGACACTTCCTTCCACTCCACCCACAGCGAGAGAAGTCATTTGATGATTTCCCATCCCCAAAGTCAGGTAAAGGGATAAAGAAGCCTTTTTAAACGATTTATATATAATTATGCTTACTGTTGACATGCTTCTTATCTATTTGCTTCTTATCAATTTTTGGTTCCGCCATAAGTTTAAATAAAACTGCATCTCAAATGAAACCTACACCCGCCATAAACTAATTTTCACACATAAGCCTATAAATATCTAATAACTTAACCCTTACCGCGCGGACTTTCTCTCCGCACCGTATAAGGGTCACAAAGACCGCGTGTTTCCTTGTAAGACAGTGACCGAGTGAACTTCGGTTAACTAGACAGTGAAGGGTTATCGCGGGCCGGTCATCGCGCGATTGTGTACGTTCGGTATTAGAATACGAGATTGCCAGTGTTGGGACAGTAGTAATTCGATTTTTGAGGGTTAAAGGTTCCGTTGCGGTGCATTTAATGACTTCACAACGGTCTATCCGGATATCTCTGCGGTCTTTTCTACGGAATTAGGAATATCGGTATTCCGCAAGGTTATCGAGGTCAGATGGCGTTTCCGTGTGGAATACTGGAATCTTGCCGTATATGGTTACTGGATGTAGGCTCCAAGATAAATGGGTAATGGCAATGAGGACTATGCAGAGTGCAAATTGATTTAAATGCGGCATGTGAAAATAAATGTCATTGAGATTTTTCACATAGAAAAATACTATAAAACTTAGTCTGACTTAGGGTTCGTACCCAAGACATACAGCACGCAGACGCAGACGCGCTTGAAATACTAGAATATACTATAATAATAATGATATAAACTGACATAAGAAACTATTACTATCACTCACGTAACACGTATTTCCCACAATGTGCGCAAATGATTGATGCGCTGTCAAACAAGCGCCAATGTTTATGTCTAATAAATAAGTGTGGATTATACAATATGGCTGGTGCAGATCTGTACGTAGATATTGTTTTTGCTGACGTTATTATGGTATTGGTTATGGGAAGTGAGGGTGGGAAGACGGCGCTTATTGAAAGATGGAAAACTTAAAGCTCAAGGTAAGTTGATAAGTTTTTAGGCCTGCTGTGCCAGCGAATTCTACGGCTCGTAAAGAGACGGTAAATGAAACATTAAATGTTTATGACAGTTAAACATATAGGAAGTCCTACTAATATTATAAATGCGAATCTTTGTGAGGTTGGATGCAAGTATGTAGGTTTGATTGTATTTGGTCTAGTGGTAGTTTATAACTTGAATTAACACATAAGATACTTTTTATCCAGGCATCTGAACCCAATTCTAAATTCACGCAGACGGAGTCGTGGGCAGAAACGTATTATCTATAAAGCAAAAATGTTGCGAAGTGTTTTTTTTTTTGTTATTTGTCGATTCATTGAACTGCTCAATCTTTCAGTATCATTCTTTGAGGCTGTTTTTATTGAAGCTTCAAATTCAAAACAGCTAATGCTGACGTACACAAAAGATACATGAAAGTTACAGTAAATATCTTTAGGGAAACTTGTTTATAAACACGAAATCAACATCTTCTTCCTGTTGCTCTCATCTCTAACATTATTTAGTGTCAGCACAACGTGTATGTTTCTTTTATTTATCTTCTCTACATGTCATCTTATCATTTTCAACACAATATCCATCTCTGTTTGCCTCGAACTCTATTTGGCCTCCTTCTTCATACCCATAGTCAACAACTTTATCATAAATCTGTCAATTGGCTATTACATTCACTGTTCTAATAGCCTTAGCTTCCTCATTCCTAAGTGCTGTAACAAAAAGCTGCACTCGACTGCGATAACATGGAGTTCCATCTAAATATTCAGCATCCGGCCTCCTAATTGATTCTGCAGTTATTAGCCACGCTTCATTGAACATCTCGAATCTCTTTGTTTGTTCATTATACTAAGAGCCAGTGAATCTGTTTCTTGCACACATTTTTGTTTTGCTTTAGAATTATAATCGCAAATCAGATGATGTTGTGTCTCTAATATAAAACTTTATTTTTATATATTTATTTATGTCTTACCTTAATTTCTTTTCTTTCATTTATTTTTCATAATTATTCTAATAATCGTGTAAAAGTAATAAGTTGTTATGTTTTTGTTTCGAAAAGCCTTTACCTCAATAGATTCAAATCTCTCCTTGCATAGAATTTTACTAATCGCCGTACTAAGGACTTTCATTGTTTACCGGCCATACATCGATCGTCACAGTTGCGTGCGTTTGCGCAACTTCGATCATATTGCACGCGATTTACATACAATGGGCGCGATAAGCGATGCTCCGGAGTTTGGCTGATCCGAAATAGTTACGTATTGGAGTAGGGTGTTAGTTTAAATTAGGCGATAATCTGTAATTGGCTGTTTCGCGATAATTCTTTACACATATTATTAGGATGATACGATCGGTTACGAAGCTACATTCCATAACGGCGATTGGCTACTTCATGTGGTTATTGAGGTGAATTTTACAGTAAAATTAGGAGGGAATTACATTTGCAAACATTGTCAATACCAGAAACATCAGTAACAGTAGATGCTGCGACCGGAAAAAAAATGAGTATGTTCAATGATTAGACTTGAAACCTTTGCAAATACTTGAATTCTATTCTTTTACTCATTTTTTTTACTACATAAAAGCTTCTTAGGAGTGGTCCTACTGTTAACTACGAAGCTGTACCCTCCACCATTAATCTTGTTTCCAAACATCGGTTTAATGGAGTGTGTAGTTGCATGTACAGGAGCGGTTGCATTCAGATGAGTTGGGCAACACACGGCCAACAATGGACCGGGTGCCGGGCGATACGGTCGGTGCGTGCGATAGTTACGGTGGCTGCTAGCTTTGTGGATCAGCTCTTAGTGATGAAACGGATGATAGATCAAGGATTTTTTTGTTGGAAGACAAACAAGTTTTAGCGTTGATGCCTAAAATGTATTGGTATTTTTGTTTGTTTGTTGATGAGAGTAGTATTATCTTTGAAAATTGAAATTTATCTGTGATTGTCACTTAGAAAACTTTTTTAGTTATGGGACTGTCTATCGTTTCTGGTTCTGCTTTCGAAGTATGGAATTCAGTAACCAATAGTTTGTAAAGTGACTGAAAAGCAGATTTATTGGAAATTCTAAAGGGGCCGCCATCATTCGCTACATATTAGTGCTGTACTTATGCACTAATATGTAGCGAATGATGGCGGCCCCTTTAGAATTTATTTTTTATTATATTTATATATATATTTATTTAAATTTATATCTTTTAGCTAGACTTTAGTGTTGTGTCACGCTATGTACGAAAATAGAGAATAACAGTAATATAATGACATCATGTAACTTTATTCGCCAAAATACAACTTTCCATGTCAGTGGGGCGTCTAAAATTATAGTTTCATTATCCAAAATAGGTACTTCTGGGATGAATTAGAAACAGTTATAATTTGACAATTTATTATGTTTCTATAGCTCATCTTTTTGGCATCTCTACTAGTCGCTACGTAGAATACCCTTGTTTAATGTTTTTGACTTTTGTATCTAGCCAGACGCTCCTAAACATTTCTAAATTTAATGACTCTTTATCTGTTTCTGATTGCGAATTTATGTTTGCCCCAATCATGTATATCGTACAAAAATCTAATTAGAGTAATTCTGTTTGTTACAGTTGGTGGTGAACTTGGCGCTGGTGATCTATCATGCGCTGGACTACACGCACTCAGAGGACGAGGAGAGGCTTATATCGCCAGATCTTGAGGGACTCATCACTGAGATGACGGCGTGCGATACCACAGGTAAGAGAACTGTGGAGAAAGAATAACATGACAGTCTTGAAGTTTTGCAACGACTATGACTGTTATAAGGAATGGCATTATGAAAATTTTTAAAATTATCCGTTTCGTTTTACCCGACTTCGTCATAGCCACTACTGATCAAAAGCTGGCCACAAATGGCCCAAGCTAAGAGTAAGGGACTAGTCTGTGTATATGATTGAGGTGTGCTTTGTTATTATAGCCCGCGTAATAAAGGGTACATTTTGTACCACCAAACGCAGCACTCCGGATGTTACATTTACATCCAAAAAGTGGTCTTATTGGATGGGAATGAAAATTATTTTGGAGAACAATTTTTTTATATGGCATGTTTGTATCAAATGCCCTTTCATTTGATACTCAACACTACTTAATTAACACATTAAAACAGTAAAGTATATTTCGATATCAATTATGAGAAATCTAGATGAAGTTGATAATAATTTGATCACGAAATTTCGTCAGCAGCTCGTTTCGGTCAAACCCGGAAAATTATGACTCTTAGCAGTCTCTCAGCAATCCTCTGTTTCTCAAGAGCCCTATTACACCCAATTACTTGACGATCATTTTCTGACCACACTCAATTACATTACCGCAACATTATCCATTTACTACCAATAAAACTTTTGTTGAAAGAAAATTAGAACCATGCGGTTCTCGGTACTCTAAAGAAGGAATGTTTTCATTCACTGGTATTTAGGAACAATTACAATAGATTGACAATACCTTTGTTTTTTTTTAAACTTTGTTTTAGTAACGCTGAAGACTTGTTCATAGTCATTGTTTAGGTCAAAACCAAGTTTGGCGTTGGCAGTTTTATATGCTAAACATCACTCAATATTTACTCTCCCACTAATAGCAAATCATCTCATTTAATAGTAAGTATTGATACAATAAGTGTTCTCAGAACTTTCACCCTGTTGACCTTTGTGTTGTGTCGTGTGGAGTACGTGACGATTGCTAACGATACTTGAACGACTGAAAGTTTCTTCTTATTTGCATTATTTGTTTGTACTTGTTAGTGCTAACTGCTTACTATACTTTGGCTTAAGGACTAAGGATTCTAGGAACTTAGGTATTCACACTACACTACACTTTATGAATAATTGTGACATCACCAATTTCTTTATAACATGTATTTTACTTATGGATTCGCCGAGTGATTATTGATCATCTTCTATCTCTCAGATGTAAGCTTGAGTTATATCAGGAGCTTTAGAACTGACAGTTAGTTTATTTAAGTCCAGAAGGGTTAGTAGAAATAATCCTCATAAAGGGTCAATGATCTTTAAATAAGCATCACTTTGATCCCAAGCGCCCTTAGCCGCACCATCAATGTGCATCGATGCGAATAATTCCAAAATTCCGAAATGTCCTCCACTTTTTCCGTGGAAATATAATATTAAACGCATGATTCTCGATCATTTGTAATTCGTTTTTTTATTAAACGTAACAGTTTTCTTCTTAAACGATAGAAAAGTCCCTGCTGTGCTATTACGGACGTGCGTGCGAACGATGTTAGCTAGAGTTCTGTTGTTCCGTTATATTGGTCATACGTTGGACGACCAACACCGCCAACGTTTTGACAAATTGCATCCGTCCTTATTCAGAGTTTAGGAATTATCTTTAACCTTCTTCGTTTACGTATATTGGTAAAACACATGGTATTCATTTGGTCAGGAATGAATGATGTCTTCGTGTTTACCCATTTCTCCGGGTTGGAGGATTTACTTGCCGGATTTACTTGAAATGTAACCTCATTTTGTAGTAAGTAGGTAGATTCTGTACCTGCTTGTTTCTGCACTTTCAATAGAAATACCTATTATGATATTGGATGAAATTCAATAGATATTAATACCATTTTAAAGTCAGTTCTTGTTAGCTTATCTACATTTAACATTTCTATAGACCCTTCATATATGTAGTTTGGGGGATTGGGATACAAAAGTTTAGCCGACAATTTTCTGCTACTGGTTTCCATCGCTCATGTCTTTTTTGTAACAACAAACAAACACGACAAAGTTTTGTTTGTCATAGAACAAGTGAATAACGAGTTTCAATCATCTAGTTAGTTGAGTAAATATTGTACCAAGTTAATTGAAAGTTCCATTTTATTTTGATGTTAAAATCAAGGCAATTTTATCGGTCCTACAACATCTAATTTCTCAACAGAATAGATTGTTTTTTTTTTGTTTTCATGTTTATCTACTTTTGCTTATTGGGAACCAGCTTTTAAAGGTCTTTCTAGACACAATCCGATTGAGTTTTAGTCCTTTTTGCCTTTGTCTTCCAGAAAAAGTTTGTTATAACTATCATTTCATTGGATCCGATCGTTGTCACACCACTATCACATAAACACCACTATCGCTTCCTCCACCATCATCGACTTACACACACCCATAATTAGCACTCAACAAAACGCCATTAACTGTTACCATACAAAATAGAATCACTATGTTGTCATGGGAATATCTTCAGCTATAGCACCATCTTTGTATGGGAACTTCTTCAGTGCCCCATGGGTATTAATATTGCCATGTTATTGTTCACATCGAGGTCAGGTTTAATTAACTTTTTGTTTGTCTTTATGTTGTGCGTGTACCGTAGGCATGTTAATACTATATTGTAAGACCGTTAGGTGTCTCTTCAAAGTATGTAGGGGACAGAAGTTAATGTATACTTTTGCTGTATTTATTACATTCTATATTAGGAACCAATATCTGTTAACTGGGTCTAGAAATAATATTTTTTTTGTATTTATTTGGAAAGAGAACAAAAAAGTCATTTGAGCGAGCTTAAAGATTTTTTCATTATCAATAGTTATTCAGTCCAATGACACAAAAGTAATGAATTTCTTTCATTGCTATATTCTCATTGCATTCCAGTCCACCAACGGTGTTACTTCCGTCCATTCTCAATGTTGGTTTATCTGAATTGTATCCACCGAAATACTGACACTGTTCACAAGTAATTAGATAAAACTCTATTTAAGTAATACCCTTTTACTTGTTCTTTGTAAGCGGTGTAAAGTTTTTGGGAGCATTCATTTGGAATGAGTTAAAACCATTGAAGGATTAAGATTTTCACCATTGATAAGTCTCTATTATAATTCAAGACTAATCTTAGGATAATACTGAAGTTTTCTAGTGCACATTTTTATTAAAGATCCTTATCTAGCATAAGTGGCAGACTTAATAAAAACTTGTGCATCCATGTACGTATCATGATATGCAATCAACTCATCGTAGTTCGCACGCCCCATTTCATTAACATACGCAGATATCGCCGTGTTCTACAAGACTGGGTATTAATTTTCACTTTCTATATCATCGTCGAGTCCACCTTATGCATGCTTCTATCTCAGCCAGACAGGCTGTCGACAAGATGACATTTGGGCCGCACCACGACTGTGTTATCAGGGACCTTTGCTCTCGCACCGGCTCGGTCGCCTCCCATCGCGTTTAGCTCACAATGCAATGATACAATTCGTTCCGGTTGTCTTTCACCTCCCTTTCCAACTCTCACGGACCCACTCAATCTAAATTAACTTGTCATATTTTCTGCTTTTCCCTCGCGAAGGCAGTTTTTGTACCAACATCGAGCCGACACAGTCTCGATTCATAATCGAGTTGTAATTTCTCCGACTACGTATTTACAGCTTCCTGCAATGTTTCCTATATGTATAGGCAAAGATGAATTTATCGCCTTTTAATAGCTCACGCAGGAAAGTGTACCGTTTTGCATCGCCCATAATTTTATGCCAATCAAATTGTAAACACCTGGCTGGAGTTGCAATGTCAACAGTTTGTTGTTTATGAATAAGAAAATCGTGCTGTGAAACAACACTGCTGGATAATTTGTGAGCCGCTTGGAGGGAATGTACACACTTGTTTCGATCGTAATCGAGAACCGATCGTGTTGTATCCACCGCTGGGTTGTCCGATACAGCAGGGCCATCATAAATCTTACAAACGATTTTGATCATGAAGATCACGGCCGTCTGTTATTGACGTGTAACTGTTTATTTTGTTACAAGTGGGCGATCGAATAGAATCGCATCGAAAGTATCGATCGATTCGAGAGATGCGAGATGTAAATACTGGTCAGTGGGTCACATTGGACAGGTGAATAAGTTGAGAACACAATGGATGATGTGACGCTGGGTATTGTTCGGAAACATCCGAGTATTTTTAGCGTCGGAATGTTTGAACGACGACATTATCTTTATTGATCTGACGCGCTCGATACTGCCTGCACCGATTCGAGGTCATCGCGTTTAGATCACATTTTCTTCTTATCAATATTTTTTAACACTTTCTTTGCCGACGTCTTGACGCACATACATCCAACCTATCTAATTGATGTTCTTAATTTCAACGGCAAAAAAAGGCAGAAATTAAGAAAGTCAGTTCAAGTCATATTAATAAAAAGAATTTCTAATTCAATATCAAGTCAGCGGGTTGACCAAACGCGCAGCCCTAATTACTGACATACGTCACCGCAATACCGCGCACCACAAGGCCACCACAAAAAACTTCACAAGAAAGAAAGTTTGATTTATCTTTAACTTTTATATGCAGATCTAGGGAACAATGTTCACGATTTTCTCACGACTCCGGCGGTTTTTGTATGGTATGATTCTTTTATGGACGTAAAAGGTTAACGCTATCTTTAGTAATGATTTGATGGTTTTACGGATTTGGAGATGTGCATTGTATTTTTGAATCATAGCAGTATTGTTTTATGTGTATGAGCTATTGTTATTAGCTACACAAACTATTCATAGATGTCTGTTGTCTTATTGAGCCTCTATTGTCATCTTTCAGGGTAAAACTTTTAAGCTAGTCTTTTATAAAAGATTAGCTCGCCATGCAGTTCATCCAGCCAGGCTATCATTTTGAGCTGTTTAGTATCTTGTGAAGATGTCTTTCATTCCTTGAATTGTCTTCCGCGCTAACCATCATTATTATCATCGGCTAATTTACTGTCATAATTGGGTATAGGCCTCCTCTCATGCAGAGTAGGTGGGATAACCACGCTTGCTCTAGGGGGATTAGTGCTTTCAGACTTTCTAAGCTCCGGTTTCCTCAGGATGTTTTCCTGCACCGTTATACGATGGTGTCTAAGATATACCTAGAAAAGTCTCATTAGTACTTGCCAGGTTTTGAACACGCATGTCCAAGAGGTGCAGATTGCTTAAACACTAGGCCACCACCACTTCAACGCATTGACTGTTGAGCCTTATCTAATATCAAAGTCATTTAGTACAGTATCAAGTAGAATCCTTGAGCTGTTATCTCATCTAGCTTTCTAGTAATAAGTGCACTCAAACAATTGAAAAACGTGAACCATTTTGTTCGGGCATACCTGTCTCATACAACATTGTGAATGAGAAAAGAATGAATGAAATTACGGTATTCTTAGACTATTGTGCCCATTATTCAAATCCGTAACTATTGGACAGGCATACACAATACCGTATCATATGTAATAGACAGTTTTGCATCAGCGATGGTTATGTTACTCGCTAGAATGTGCTCCGTGTTCATTTGAACAAGATAAAAATTTGACGATTTCGAGGTATATTCTGCACGGTCAATTATTTTTCTGTTTACTTGGTTATAGTTGTAACAAGTTATTTTGAGTTTTATAGTTTTAGAAACAAGGTTTTAAATCTTTGTTATTTGTTAAATGACGGTGAAGAAGTTGTTGATTTTAATGGCTAACCGTTTATAAATATACATACCATGATAAGATTTAGAAACAGAAAGATTATTATTGAATGGGATAAATATTTAAATTGCTTTTGTACAGTAATTTTTTGACGTTAAAGTTGCAGAGAGACAGTTCATCATCTGCCTAGCCTTTTTCCAACTACGAGGGCGTCGGCTTTCATTCCTGGAAAATTACTTTAAGCTGTTGGCCCGGGTTGTCTAACAACCAGTCTTACCGAAGGGTATCGTTTAACCCGGTAACTGGGGTGTGGAAGTCAGACTTTAGTTCTCAGCTGCATCCGGTTAGACTCGTTAATCCTAACTAATATTACGAAAGTGAGTTTGTTACGCATTCACGGTAAAACGGCTTTCCCGATTTGAATGAAATTTGGTTTAGAGATAGATGTGACCCTGGAGCCGGTTAAAGGCTAGTTTTTATCCTTGTTTCTTAGTTTTAAGCAGGCGAAACTGCGGTAAACTGCTAGTTCATATTTACATGTACGGCGGACGGTCTCTACTCACAATATTCACATACCGTATGCTAATTAAGTAAAAGCATTACCCCCATTTGCGCGGGCACAAAGTAATATAAAATGGCGGTCGTAACTTACAAATTGATTGTACAATAAACTGGTGTATTGAACCATATTGTGAGTGCGCCTTGCACGGCTATTGGAAACGTTTTATTGGAAAATAATGTTCCGTAGTTAACATTGAGGACATTTTTGCTCTGAGACTATGGATTGTGCGTGGTTTTGCTCAGGAATTTTATTTTTAGTACTGCATGCGCAGTCAGAGGTGGCGGTATCGTTGATTAAATCAATCAGAACTTAAAAGACTGACATTGTATTATGTAAAATTCTGCTATAGTCCGACATGGCTATTTATGAATGTAGCTGACAGGTGAACTAACGCAAGCCACCATCTTGAAATGTCATTTTTAGTGATAATGATACCAATTAATAGAAATTTCCATTTTTTTAGGTAAATAATGACATTTTAAATATCAATTTATTAATTCATCATTTACGTCTTAATGATAATCTTAAATTGAAAACAATAAAATGCAATATTGAAACATTTAACATACATTTGGATGTTAGGTGGCTCACAAGCCGAAACCTAGCGCTAGTGTTTAAATAAATGTTCGAAATTCAATAGCTCAAGCCTACAGCAGATAGACATCAAGCTAATTAATTATAAGCCCATAATATAGAAACCCCATTCTCACATTGCCTTGTAGATAGCGTAACATTTAATCTATTTTCCCATAAATCACGCGAGTATTAGCACAATGGATGGTTCCGCGATGCAACACCATTGATCATTATGTTGGCTGCGGCTGCGGTCGATAGCTGCTCGTGTAATTGATCTTCGACTATCTTGTGTGGCTCTCTTTCTTTAATCGATCTATGGCTTTTTACTTTAAAATTTTAGTTCTTTTATATGCAATAATTTCCAAATCAATTAAACGCTTTTTTGAAAATTTCAGTATTTTTTGTTCAACGCTTATCTGGAAGAACACGTATTTTTTTTCTAAAAATTGGTCGGCCTGATTTTGCTTTACTAATCAGACTAAGTGTAAAGTGTAAGTAGTACATTATTATTTATTTTTAAACTTCGAAGCTCTGCACACATCTTGAACTCAAAGATTTTCTAGATCTAAATGACTAATTTGACAGATATCAAGACAAAATGTTAATCTATATGGTAATCCAGAATATGACATATCTTTATCTTTTCCGTGAAAGAGCAACAAACATCCATCCTTGCCAACAACATTTATAATATAAGTAGATACGATTTATAAATAAATTAAGAATTGCTTTTCCCTTTATTGCCTGGTGTTGTGATAATAAAAACATGTACGAGTATATTATATACCTACTTTATTGCGTTCTCATTCCGTTTAATATCAGAAAGTGTTTTTCTCTCCTATTCCCAGAACAAATTTTCTTAAGCTTTACTTCGGCAAACCGCAATTTCCACTCTTGTATTATTCCTTCCATATTTCTCTAGAAATGTGAATGACAACAGTTGATAATAGAATATTAAAATGAATATTTCATTAATAGTTAGTTTCAGTTTTATTGTTGTCTTGTTTCTTCTGATTGACAGTGTATAGTATTTTCCTGTGTCTGCCGGCAATGAATTCGGGTCAGTTATAATATCATAAATAATAAATGTTAAGTTAATGACATCAAATCCTTTAAATTAAAATACTATTTTAATATAACAATTATGTGTATAACTCCTGTTAATGTAATGTAATAATTTTGTTAGTGGCCCAAATTATATGCTCGAGTATGAAAATAAAGTACAAAAATATGTTTTAGTTTTAAACGGAATATTTTTTACATTTTTACCGAGTTTTCAATTGTTGAAAAAAAATGGATAAGATACCATTTTCTTTTTAATTTCCTATAAACATTCACTCAGACAAACTCACGTATTTACTCATACATTCTCCTTTTCAAAGCTCAGCCCTGTCCTTTGTGTCCAAGTGTCTATATTTTCCCGTGGACTATCAGATTCGCACTCGCAAATATAATGGTTCTATTTGTCCATTTTGAGCCGAGCCTGGTGCCTGTGTTCAATGTTATCGCTTTGAATGTATTATTTATAAGCAGGATTAGGTAGTGTTTAGGCTTTCTGAGCTTCTGTGAAAGTAGTGGGCTATTTTGTATGGCTGTACTTTGGAGGACATATTTATTTGTGTTTGTACCTGTTAAATTTGGGTCGTGGTAGCAATGTAAATTTGGTATTTAAATTGATTTATAGTTTTTCGTCTGTTGTGGTGTAGTTATTAGCGCTATTTGCTTTGTGGCAAGTTATTGTTGTAAAAACATAAATTGATGATTACTATCTCTCTCAAAAAAAATCTCAACTTAAAAGCTTTAAGTTCAGTCGTGTTTTAAGAGACATAGAAGAGAGAGGGGAGGTCTATTTACTATTTATAGGTCTTGGAAAAGGTGTTTTATCACAGTTTCACGAAACTTAACAGTTTGACGTACCTACTTTCTCTTTAGAACTTTGAACCTATTAGATTAACATACTCGTAAATACTTCACGGAATAGTCATTTTACTCGCTTATCCTAACAGTGACTTACTAAATTGTACAATAAAACAATAACATAAAACAACGCACGTCTACGCTGAGCCTATCGTAAAGTTGAAGTGCGTCCCGTTTCTAATGTGCGAATTTATGGTCACCCTATGTCTGAGGTACCGTTATTGTGTTTAGGAATTACACACACTAATAGTCCTCTCAAGCGTGGTGATCAATGCTTATTCCTTCTCTGTATGAGAAGAGGCCTGTACCCAGCAGTGGGACAATATTTAGGCTGATGATGATGATGATGATGAATTAACATTTTGCAGAAGAAGGACAAAAAGAGGAATCAGTCTGGATAGCATTTCTGTATTACTTCATAGTGTTAAAGATGATGAAGTTTTGGCAACAGAAATTTATGATAGTTTTGCTCTTGCAAAGCAAAAGAAGAAAGATAAACAGCCGGTTGAACCAAGCTTTTTAGCCTTACTAATAATATAAATGCGAAAGTAACTCTGTCCGTCTGTTGCGCTTTCACGCCAAAACTACTTGACCGATTTTAATGAAATTTGGTACACAGATAGTCTAGAGCCTGAGAAAGGACATAGGCTACTTTTTACCCGGGTGCGCGAGTTAGTTACCTCGGGATGCGGGTAAAACCGCGGGAAACAGCTAGTCATTTATACTTCTACGAATATGTATTACAAGAGATAACATCAATAATTAGCATACTTTTAATGTTTTTTTATGTTATCAACACATGGATATAACAATTACCTAAGTAAACATGTAACATAAATATTTAAACGAAAAACCTAAAATAATAGCAAGATTATTCAATTTTATCTTCCATTTTAACACATCTTGGATGACCTCTTCCGTTTCACGTATAAGTAACCGCATATTTTTTTGGTGCCATCAGCTGAAAATAAGTTGTCAAAAATCATGAGAAACAAAGAGAAGCTAATCCACGTAAGTGTGAATAACACTTAACTAAATTCAAAACCGAAGACCTTGCACATTTTATAGCAGTGTTTAATTTTACTGCTATCCTAGTATTAATTTTAGGTTGTGATGGTTAGAGACTCATTCCACGATGTATTGTTCATACGATTCCACTAGCATCCTGAATCATGCATTTTAATATACATTTCTAGTAAACAGACATCGAAATAACAGCTATTAGTCTAGGAAATTTTAGTATCGTCAAGCAAAAAATATATGCGGGGCATAGACAGTTAGTTACTGGGTTGTGGAGGTCAGATAGGCAGTTGCTCGATGTAAAACACTGGAACTCAGCAGCCTCTGCTTAGACTGGAAGACGACCCCAATATAGTTGAGAAAAGGCAGTTAGTAATTACAGTAGGAAAATATTATTTTTTTTAACTTTGCCCCACACTAGGAATTACACCTGCATCGTGGGTGCGTTTACAATCATACATTACACACGCACAAACACCCAGACCCGGAACAATTTTAGTTGTCCCGTGCGGGAATCGAACCGCGCAGAAGCCAATTGCTCAGCCACTACGCCAAACGTGCCGTCAAATTAAATGGCTTATTACAATAAATACTGCAGACTAAAGAGTTTCTTTTTCATTTCCTCCGAAATAAAGGAAAAATAAATTTGAACTCCTCAGGGAAGCAAAGACGATTACTGGCAACAATGAAATTCGGGATATCTTGAACGGCGAATTGTATTGGGATTAGCAAACAATTTGATCAGGGACAAACGATGAAATAAAGGAATACTTTGTTCTCTTGTAAAGGATTCTTTATTTTACTGCTTGTTCAGTTATGTTGGGGACAATGAAGTTTTGTTATTTCATTCAGTAAATTATTATTTTTTTGAACATTTTATTGTTTACTAGCTATTTCCCGCGGTTTCACCCGCGTCCCGACGTAAGATTCTCCAGGGAAGAACATTCTCCACGGTCCCCTCTATCTCTGTACCAAATTTCAGTCGAATTGATTCAGCCTTTCACGCGTGATGCGATGACCAAGGGAAATAGGTATTAATTTTTATATAATAGATTTTTAATTTTCTAGTAGGTGTTTAACATTTTATTTATTCTGATAAGTAGGTATGCAGAATTTTCGCAATAAACGATTTACGTTTCGCCGAAACCTTCAAAACTGATTTCCCAGATATCCCACCAATGAGTCCATCCATAATCGTTTATTCCGGAAAATAACAGTAACACGAGTAAAATCCAGGTTCCGACCAATTACAGTCCTTATATTGCCTCGAATTCTGCCGGTGACCCAAACTGCTGGCTTGAACCCATGTTCGGAGGAGAAAGTTGGCTCGCAATATTATAAATTATTATTAATAGTCCCTCATGGTGAGTTGAGCTTTGTTTGGTGCCTTTGTACAGCATCGTGAGGGTTCCATGGGAATATTAACTATGCCATGTATTTCAGAAGAAATCGCTTTTTTTGTAAAGACTTCTAGAAATATCTATACTAATATAATTAAGCTGAAGAGTTTGTTTGTTTGAACGCGCTAATCTCAGGAACTACTGGTACGATTTGAAAAATTCATTCAGTGTTAGATAGCCCATTTATTGAGGAAGGTTATAGGCTATATATTATCAAGCTAAAACCAATAGGAGCGGAGCACCACTATTCCACGCGGACGAAGTCGCGGGCAGAAGCTAGTTATTAATAATGGGATTGTAAAGATTTTGAAAAGGTTTTTAAAATTGTTTTTTGGAGGGTTGCCGTGGGACTCTGTATCATTAATTTCTCGTAACGTCTAGTTTATCACTTGAAAGTGTTCAAATCTGTAAAGTTTCAACCCACGTGGTTAGATAACCAACGGGAGCGCAAAAGGAAAATTGAATCGGCGCGGTTTCCTCTGAGACTGGTTGCGATACATCATGGTGGCGGGCTGCCGTGATATTTCCGTCTTCTAACTTTGCATAATGTACGTATTCAAAAGTTCAAGGATGTTATGTAAAAGGGTTTCTAAATATAAAGAAGTTGGAGCTCATCTTAGGTGTGTATAATATTCTTAGTTGATGAGGCTGTTGTTTCAAAATGGCCGATTGAATTTCATTACAAAACAGAAGCTTTATCAATCTTAAAATTGTTTGGTGTCTAAAAATTACTACAAATAAAGCTATGATTTAGACGCTCTTCAATATCAGATAAGTTTACGACTATAACTTTATTCTTTCACATCACAAGAGGATGTATCTGATTATAGCAGCAGTAGTGGTTACATCTTAAATCAAGAAGATGCATGCATTTACCATAAGCCAGGAAGAAAATAAACTACGTCTGCGTACAAAACATAGTGTTTTCAAGATAAGCGGCCACTCGCAGCCCTGAGAAACAAGGCTTATCTCCAACAAAACGCACAAACCGTTAACAGCAGTCTCTATCTCCCACGATACACGCAAGTTTGTCGATTACAACCAACTATTACATAGAAACTATTACAGGCTTGATGTTTCCGACTGCTAACTGCTTTTTGTTTGCCGTCTGTTTCATAGGTTTATTTCTGTTCTCAGAAAGAAAACGTTAGTTCCTATTCTTGCTATGTAAAAGCTGATTTGAATTTACAAAGCCTGCACTCATAGCCGTCGTTATTAATAGTGAATGCACGCTTGATTGCAAACACTTCAATGAACCGGTAAATATTCTGAAGTTAAGGAAATTCAATAAACACCAATCTTCTAATTCAGTAGCTTGTGAAATTGCGAATCATTCGCACATGTATTCATAATACTGACGTACCAGGAATTCATAACACGAGACAGTAATAAGCTCGTGCTCACTATGTCGTCATAATTGGCGCCGAGCGCTCTCGAGCGAATAAATCTACGCATAGTATCCGTGCTACTAGACGTCTGACGCTTGCGTAACGAATTTGCGTCTATTTATTACTATTAGTTCACTCTGACTCATGACACCCTGGTGTTAGCATGTCGTCTTTGTGAATTTGACTTAATAGTGTCATAATTTTGTGCTTGGTAGGACGTGTTGGTAGATAAACATAAATTAGGCGGGTTAGGTTGTAGGTGGATCGTCATGCACCTAGCGTTTTGCCAACTAGGTTGAGGTCGGCTTCCAGTCTGACTGGATGCCGTTAGGCAGTATAATTTACATTTGTCATGAAATCATAACTGCTATCTAAACTCCGCTACCCAAGTATATAGAACTTATACTAGCACGCTTTTACTATCTGAAAACAGCTTTCATATGTATTCTTATAATAACCAAAATGCTCTTCAAGACAAGGAGGGCATAGTAAAGTATGGTCATCAATAAAATCCTGTGCCATGCAAAGCTCTACAAGCTTTTTAACTGGGTTTAAGACGAAAGATAATCAGTCAGTCTTACCATGTAAGACACCTTAATTCAGCTTTTCAGGATTGACTGAAAGCCGACCCCATATTTAAGAAAATGTAAGGCATATGATGTTGGTCAACAGACTACGATAAGATTAACTTTAGATCGAATCCTTAGCTTTTTTTCAGCCTACTCGCAATGTACGTGCACGTAACAAGACCCCTTTTGCATAGAAATTCAATTCTTACATAAAGGCTTCATCTGAATTTAATGTTACATCAGCAAAGGCACTCGCAATTGATCTCACCACATAGCCTTAAGGAAATTCTAGATTTCTTCGGCCTTCAGTACTCAGCTGCCTTTTATGAGCTATCCCAGCATAAAATATGAGCTATAAATGGAACTATGTGTAGTAACAGACAGGCGAGCCATAATATTTGTCATTGCTTACGTTAATTTGACTCAGAGCTGAGGTTTTGTCGTTTTATATGTAGTACTATTATTTCATAGATTACTTTATTATGCCATATATTAACTTTCAGTTACTTTGAATGTTGTTACGTAAAACCACTCGGCGCTTATTAGCATAGACTCAGCTTTTAGTGTTTGGATGAAATTATTGGAGTAGTAAAGTAGTTAGATAGTGTTTATTTAATGGTTAATAAGGAAGTGGACGAAGCTGTTTCTGTGAGGAATGTTGGCGGTAATGTTAGGAAGTAGATTTTGTTACGTTTTTAATGGGTCAGATGAAACAAATATTGATAATGGATAAAATTGTCGTTGTGATACATTAGTAGTCGACCTCTTTGTGATGAAACTCGTCCTAGCAGTATCTTTTACCTATTTATACGTAGCTTTGTAGCAGTTTAAAAGCCAAGGTGTAATAGGATTCATAATATGAGCTCTGACTTTTTTCATCCAGTCTGATTTCTCCCGATGTGGATTTTTGGTGAACATGCAAGGTCATGACTATCCACATCAATGCGGAAATCATAGTGGCGCTAAAGATGATTGTATCGGACGGTATTATAGCCATCCTTCAGACAAAATACACCACTTGCTCACCATTAAGAAAAATGCACATCAAACCTGCACAGAACTTGTAATTTCTGTGTCTTCATTACAAAATGTCCAAGTGTATACTTAGTAACAGATTCCAATATCGTCAGATTAATCTCTTGTGCTGTGCACATCTCTAATGAACTCGGACTAACAACTTGTATGCAATTTGGATCGTCAGTTCGTTCCCAGGCACGTTCACGTAATCTTCTAATGATGGATGGGGAGTTGACAGAACAATCAATCCATATGTTTGGGAGCTTCAAAGATGCTGTTTTATTTTCCTCCGAAGACGAAAGTAAAAAATCCATCCAGACGAATGGTCCTGTTAAATTTCACATCAATCAAGTTATTTGGAAGTCCACTATCGTGATTGCCACTTACGGCTACCATTGTTTCGTTTATTGACCACTAAACAAAAATAATAAAAAATTATAACAGCTCTATACAGTTCTTGGCTTAAGACTCTTTCACATTTGACAAACGTCATATAAATTTAAAAAAACCGGCCAAGTGCGCCTATAAAAACGGCAAAAATCACGTTTGTTGTATGGGAGCTACTTTAAATATTTATTTCATTCTGTTTTTAGTGAAATTTTCAGCTTGGTAACAGACGGACAGACAGCAGTCTTAGTAATAGGGTCCCGTTTTACTCGTTAAACTTTAATATTTTTATAATGTAAAAGTATCATAAATAATATAAAATATAAAAGTTTAAAATTCTACTATAATAAGCAATAAAATAAATGAATGAATCATATTGATAGTTGAATATCTGGAATACAACGTTAGATTGTCACAGTGAATGGTTAATAATGGTCTGTAATTAACTTAAAAGGAAGTGAATCCATAATGAGTTTCCTACAGGCTGCAGGTTTCTAGATTATGCAGACATTATTTCCATGTAAAATTATAATGTAATGGTTAATAGTAAAGCCTAGGAAGTAGAAAAGGTTCACTTGAAAACAATCGCGGAAATCATTGTAATCGCATTAATTAAAAATAGTTTATGCAAATAACTATTTTCTTTACCTTTTCAATGATTACTTAAAGATAAAGATACTTTTTATTTTGCAAATATAGGTAGGTACATGTAAACGGTGTTATAATATAAATTAGTTCTGCCTAATTTTTACAGTCGGCGTGCAAAATTATATCTACAAATAAAAAAAATAGAGTCTAGGTGGTTAAAGTTATATTATAAAATTAAGTATTTTAGGTAACTAAAACTTTTTTTTATATTATTAATATTAACTTAGGTAACTATTATTTTTTGTCATTTTATTAGGGAACAATGAAGTTTTAAATAAAATAGTCTCCGATCCATAGCTTTAGGGATTACCTACATTCTAAAATCAATTTTACCTGTGCCTATTCCAAAAAGTTTAGTAATAATTTTTTTACAAAGTGAAATAGTCACACATGCTTTTTTACGGCACGCAGCGTAATCGCGCGACAGAATCCTACAGTGTGTAAACTCCTTTACAAAAAAACATTTTTGTTATCCAAAGATATGTTTACGAAAAACGTAGTAAACTGTCGGGAGCCATTGTCTGGTACTGATTGATGGTTTCACATCAATTTTGTGGCTATACGTCTGTTTAGTTACCGAGTTATTTTTTTGGAAGATAATTTCTTGGGGCTGATGGCTTTAGGCTGGAACTTTTTAGATGGTAGCTTAATTAAAATTGGTTATTAGTGTTTTCAAAGGATCATTTTTCAAATCTTTTTTGCAGTGAGTGTGACTTAACTGCGGGTTAAATCTAATACGTTCTTAGACAGTGGTCTATTATAAATTAAGTAACAGTCTTTGTTATAATTATTGGAATAAAATTCTGTTTCCAAACACGTTTATTAATACAAAATCTAACATCCGCGTGCCTTATGATGTAACCAAAGAATTCTTATCCTTAATTAGAATCCATAAATTATGCAAATGATTTAATTTAAGATTATCAAAATGGACTTAGCTCTCATCAATCAAAGCAACATACCATATTCCTTAAATATAATAAGACTAGCTATCTGCCAGTGGCCTTGCCCGCGCTGGCGCTATACGTATTCAAATTAAAAATGACGGAGCTTCATACAAACTTTGCCCCCATTTTCCACCCCCTTAGGGGTAGAATTTCGGAAAATCCTTTTTATCGGATGCCTAGTTCATACAAAGAATACACCTTCCAAGTTTCAGGTCTCTACGATCAGCGGTTTAGGCTGTGCGTTGATCCGTCAGTCATTCAGGACAAATCATTTTAAATGTATAGATAGATTTACTAAAGTTTCATCACATAAAGTTTTCATGTCACGAACCGTATCACTTTTATCGTAGACATTTAATGAAAGCTTAAGTTACTCGCCCACGAGTTGCTCAATTAAAAATATATTATCAATAAAAAAATCGTGATATATTTACTATAATAGCACTCATGGTTAGGGTTGGCACTTATTTATTTGCGTACTTTTGAATTCGATAAAAAACTGCTTTGCTAGTGTGTCATGTTCACAACCGTGATTGCTTTACATGATATCTTGTAATGCATATAGTCCATAGGCACTGCAACGTTGTTACTAACAACGTTGCAGTGCCTATGGACTATAGTCTGAAATAAATGATTTTTATTTTATTTTATTTATTATTATTTATATGTGGTGGATGGTCCTATCTAATTCTGTACCAAATTTCATTCCGTTCAGCTGTTGTAAGGCGAAAGCTTAACAAACAAACACACTTTCCCATTTATATTTTATATTTGTTAGGTTAAAAAGTAATAAAAACATAGATTACGACAGCGACAGCCCTACAAACAAACTGACCACTGACACATAATCCGCGTTCAATGTCAAGAGTCAAGCGCCGGTTGGTCAACAGCTCAAAAGCTCGCAAATATGCGCTTGCGTAACCGATTCGTTACGCTCTAACGCTGTCGATGAAGTAGCGATTATCGATATCCATCCGATATTGACGGGTCGTGATTATTTAGTGTGCAATGCGACCACACGTGGACTGTGGATTGATAAGATGGTTTTGTTTAAATAGCATTTAATTGGAGCAATTAATTTCATAGTTATTAATATGATGTGTAATCAATGCGTATGGCCACATGACAGTGAAAACTTTTTTGACTTTCTAACTTTACAATATGTATACATCACTGATCAAGTGGCGATTCATCTCAACCCAGTAGGTAAACTAGATTCAGCGTCACCGGCTCACCGCCTACTCTTAACTCAATGAAAACGAAGATTCGATTTAAGTTTCGTAAGTTTCCTTGTCGGTTTTAGGGTGGTGCAAACAAAGGTTATAATATAAGTATAACCTTCTATGTACAGAGCATCAGATCGCACCTTACTGCACCACCAACAAGTTATCGTATCTTCTTGGTCTTTCCGAAGTTTCGGAAGAGTTAGAGTAGGCCCCCAGTTTCACTCACTATTTAGAAAGATCAGAAAGTGCGCTTATAAAACTTTTAAATCAAAAAACTTAATTCACTCTTCTGTTCCAGATGATGACGAAGAATGCGGCGCCCTATCCGAGGGTTCAGAGACTTCGGAGTGCGGTCGCGCGGATACGGATGACGAGGGCATCGAGCGCGACTCAGAGCCTGCGCCCAGGAGGCGGCGGCGACGCAGGCGGTTCATGCTCAAAGACGTCGTTGAGGTGAGGAGTCCTGCCCCTTAATTACGTAAAAACGGGTATCCGATTGACATACCTTTCTCAAAGGAGTTTAATATACATTGCAGCACATATTTGGACGTTCATGTTATCGATACTTACAACGAGGCAATGTATATCATTGAACTGTCAAAATGAAAGGTTTTGCAACTGAAATTGAAAGATATTGGCTTACGTGATTACCCCCCGGTTTTTAAGGCTATATTTCCTGTTGATTTACTCTAACGGATAAAATTACTATTTTTGAAATTTTGCTCTCAGTATCCATGATGATTTTATTTGGAAACAGATAATAATAGTTCTACTAGATCGATAGTACTACTTTTATATTCAATATCCCTGAAATATAATTAATTATTTCAGGGAACAGTGAACTTAATATATATTTATATCTCTATAAGTACTGTACATACAATGTCAAGAATTCACAAGAGTCTCTTAACGAAACTGAACAATTACCGTGCCCGTTTTGGTCCTAAGTGGTCCTTGGATCCGCAACGCCCTTAATTAGAAGAAAATTGAAGTAATCGAATTAGTTAGTGTTGTTGGGCTTATTGTTTGGTATAGTTATCTCACTAACCTGATTTTATTCCTTAACGTTTTGTATTTATTTACCGGGACATCAGTCTTTCTCACCGCTGGGCATTTCTCTACGCCATTTTCTTCCACGTCTATATTTGTGTAGTCTTTTACAGCTTATTTATTTTGAACTTGTCCAATTCATTGCCCGAACTATTACTACTTGACGTAATTATCATCTCAAATTAAATTTTCATGGAAAAGTTCTCGTCTAAAGTAAATGCATCTGTTCACTTATCAACTTAATATGTAGAACCCCATTTCAAAGATCCTAATTCAGATTAAACTACCAAAGTTCTCCAAAAATCTTGTCGCGCCATCCAATTCATATCTGATAGAGATTGAAAAAAGAACACCAGTTCACACTGTCGACTTTCTCTTAGATATCTCGAACTCTATTGAAATAATAAGGCTTGGTGTTCATTTACTGCGAGGTGACAAAGCCCCGAATAACATGTTACTGGTTTATATGGATCGGATAAGGACGGTACACAAGGTGATGGGGGATTATGAGATAAATCATACGTTATAGAGATTTATTAAAGATAAATTCTATAGAGGGAATGATTGTGTCTGTTGAGGTTCAAAAATAGAACGATTCGTAACGACAATATTCGAATTTGGAATTGAAACTATCATAGTTGATAAAACAGATTTAATTAAATTAATATTAAGTTGACAAAGGTAAATAAAAAATATTTTCATTTTTAATAGCTCTCTAATAGAAGTATCTACCTACAGCAAATAAACAATAGAAATTAGATACCCAGACTAAATTCTGTTTTAAATATTCCCTTTTGACGTAACAATAACTATGATGAAGGACACCTCAAACACTAAGTACCTATTTCCTTCTTTTTCATCGTCCCCAATTCCCATGGACCCCATACACTTATGGTGTTGCATCACATAATGGTGTTCGATGTCATCTGCTTTCTCCGTCACGTATTAGGAAGTTATTAGTGGATAACCTGACGCTATGGTGCGCTGATGGACTTGTTAAGTGAATCCGATAGACGGTTAGGGTTCGGGCACATTGATGCGAGCGTGGGAATACGAAGTTCGGGCGCCTTTTTTTGTAGTAAGCTGTGAATGTAATGTTTTTTTTTTTATTCTTACTAATGCTTTAAATGCGAAAGTGAGTTTGTTTGTTTGTAACGCTTTCACGGTAAAACGATTGAACCGATCTGGATGCTGTTTAGGTACGTTATGTAGCTTCATCGGGATGTGGATGACCTCAGGAAACTGCTTGTATACGATATACTAATTTAAGCTATAAAGCTAACTTTGTAAATAATGTACATATCATTTCACAACTATTCTGTTATTTTCTCTGTTCCTATAAAATTCTTCACTGTTCCTAGAAATGAACTTGACTATTGAATAAAACCTTTTGCCTTCTAATGAACTAGGCAAGAGCAGGTACACGAGCGTAGAGTAATATCCACGCCATGACATTGTAACACTCCAGTCCGCCTAGACCCTAACGCTTATAATTTTTATGTTAAAGATAAGTGTCGATCTCAAATTTCTATGCGTTTGTTTTACGACCGCAGTTAATATCTTCAGTATATATTTGTCATTAAGCAGGTAATTAGCCCCCGTAATAGCTTTTCGACCGATATCGATAGCTTATTATGAAATCGTGTTATGATATCATCGAATAAGTGACTAATGAACTTACGAACGTAAATTCTAATGGAAGTTGCATCACAAGTTACTTACTATGGTTTGTTTTGAGCAGCTTAGGTTTCGAGAGTTTTGGTTACTTAGATTATAATATTTTAGAGATTAATGACCCTTTTTTTATCGAAGATCTTGTGTTACAGTTGTTTTTAAGGCAACAAATATATCTATTACCTAAATGAATGGCTACTTCATCATCAGCCAACCAATTATCCCACTGAAAGACTTTCTATTATACAGAGAAGGATGAGTATGGATCACGCTTGCTCAAGATGAATTCGTGTTTTTTTGCTTGCTTATGGTCCTTATATCTTTAAGTGCTTTTTCCTTCTTAAATGGTCCTTTGATAATTTGAAGCCATCGAAAGCATGGATTGATATTTGCGAAGAAAGTTAGGTTTGCTATTGATAATTTTTATCTTAATTTTTTGTTAGCGAGAGCGAAACGATATACCATATAACGAACGGTAGTCTTAAGAGCCATTCTTTCAAAAAGTCTTATTAAATGTTTATTCATACAGTGAACATACATTCTGTTGAAAGAAATTCAATATAATATTCACTTAAAGAGAAAATCTTAACAATATGAAATGCGCAACAAATTCATTGAAATAGTGGTGGAAACCAGTATCAGATGATTTTTATGTCAATTGTGTAAAATGGAAAGTCAAAGTGCATCGTTACGGGTTATAAATTACAATAAGATGCAAATGAATTATGTGCATTATGAATATTACGATGCAATATCTTGCGAAAAGTTATGAAAGATTTCGGCGACATATAAATGTGCCGTTTGTTTTTACGAGTAGTGGGTATATTTGCAATCAGACAGACAACCTATCTATTGTGAAATATTTAGATCAGATATTTCTTAAATTTTGTTTCTGATGTCAAAATCTAGAAAAAAATTTGTGTAGTGTGCATGTTTTTAGTAGCTAGTCTACTAATATTGGTTAGTAGTTTTAAAATTATTTTTGTATTAAAAAAGAATGGTCCAAATTATGACAAAGAGTAAGATTTATTTGCATTTATTTTTGTTTTTTTTTTAATTTTTGTGACGAACTGTCTTTTTCTATTGGTATATTTTTTTATAAAACAAAGTACTTATACATAATCGTGTAGAAAGCAATGATGGTAAGCTTTCCTGCACTCTATTCGTAGATCAAAACAAAACATATTTACTTCCTATATTTAAGCAACAATGAATTTAATTGAATTGATAATTGAATATCCAATGAGATCGGCTCCAATTAGTGTTGAAATGTTTTGATTATCCAGTGTTGTACATGTTAATTGAAGCCGTTAAGTGATAATTGATGAATTTGTTAAGTAGCTCTGTATGTCGTGTACACTAATTATTGTGTTTGATGTTTAATCATGCGTTAAATAGGCTTGCACTTGTTGTAACGCGATAAAAATGCATTTGCGTCATGAATCGCTTGATGGGTAAAAGGGTGTTCACATCACTTTTTGTGATAGTTTTGTACCTTTTCATTAACCTATATCACATTTGATACCAGCACCAAAACCTTGTGATGATTTTTCTGGATGAGATTTTTTGTATGTATGGTTTTTGTATAAATGTTTTGGATAGTTTTGTTATGTTTTGTATACATTATGGGATAACTTATAGCAGAGGCACATACTGGTAATGTTTAAAAAAAATAATGACTTGGTCCTTGCAGGCGCAAGCTTTAGACATCAACCAGAAATTATAGCAGCGGGTTTAACTGATTTATATCTACTCTAGGTCTTTATTACTACAAGAGCTTTAAACAAACGAATTAATAAACAATAGCATGATAAGGCATTCGATATTTGATATAGGTAGCTTAAAAAAATAAATGAAAAATCTTCCAAAATTTAAATTAAAAAACATAAATTACCATGTTAATTTTCTTCACAATAGGGGGTCCTTATATCCTATTAGGTCTTCGGTATAAAATCTTGTCTGAGCATCTACTTGGTACTGATTTATTTATTATAGTAGGAACGTGTGGCGATCTGCCAAATCGTGCCAGTATTCCCACAGTGGGATCAGTGGCAATAACCATACTTTTTGGAGTACGTAGGAAGGAGGAAATACTATGTGTGTTCAGTACTATTTCTGATACTTTACGATGTACACACTAAAATCGATGACCTATCGATAAAACCCTGCGACGTGGCGCCTCACACCTTATTCGTATTTAATTATTTTGTGAAATACCGTCGCTGAGTCGCCGAGAAGGGATGAAGGTGTGGGTTGGTACGGTATGTGAAGCACTTTATTATTACTAGCTATTTCCCTCGCTTTCACTCGGATCTCGAGCGCAGCTGAATAAAAAAATATCTATCTATTACCGTCTCTAGAGGACTCTAGGTCCCATCTATGTCCATACTTAATTTCATCTAAATCGGTTTAACTTGAAAGCGTAACAAACAAACAAACACACTTCTCAATTATAATTTTAGTTAGGGAGTTAGAATTAGAATTTGTACCTATATTATAAAAAAAAATATTTGTACGTACGGTCTTCGCATAAAATATTTTGAAGTCAGGAATGGGTTTAACTAATGAAAGCTCCCTAATGTGTGAATGCTATATTTATTGTGAATGCTATCAAAGATGGTACCATTATAAATGATAAACAGTAAACATTGCACCTATCAAAATACAACAAGTTTAGATTACAAGTATGTAATTCAAATCCTAAAGGAATCAAATGTATGTTCCCACTATTGTTAATTTTATTCATGAAAATTAAAACGTGTGAATCAAGTTCAACGTTACGCTTCTGGAAAAAGCAGATATTTAAAACCTCTTTACAGAGACATAAACAAAAACTTGATAATAATACTCACAAGTTTCTTTAAAAAAAAATATCCCACATTGGTCGTGGACATAGTAACATCATATGTTTGGCGCATCGGGTAACACCGACTATACATTACCCTTCTTCGAAACTTTGCTGCAGTCGTAATTATTATACACTACTAGCTGTTTCCCGCGGTTTTACCCGCATCCCGAGAAAACAACGCACCCGCATAAAAAATAGCCTATAATAATCTCCAGGATCCCATCCATCTCCATACCAAATTTATCCAAATCGCTTCAGCCATTTTACCGTGAAGGCGTAAAACAAAACAACTCACATTCGCTAGGATTATTTTGGTTTGGTCACCAAGTCTATTAGAAACTAGCTTCTGCCAGCGACTTCGTCCGCGTGGAATAGTGGTGCTCCGCTCCTATTGGTCTTAGCGTGATGATATATAGCCTATAGCCTTCCTCGATAAATGGACTATCTAACACTGAAAGAATTATTGAAATCGGACCAGCGGTTCCTGAGATTAGCGCGTTTAAACAAAATGACAACATTTCCCTTCACTGCTCTGCTCCTATTGATTGTAGCGTGATGAAAAGTATACTATAACCATCTCAGGAGTATGACAAATAATTGTACCAAGTTTCGTTAAAATCCATCGAGTAGTTTTTGTTTCTATAGAGTTTATACAGACAGACAGACAGACAGACAGACAGACAGACAGACAGACAAAAATTTTACTGATTGCATTTTTGGCATCAGTATCGATCCCTAATCACCCCCTGATAAGTAGTTATTTTGGAAATATATTTCATGTACAGAATTGACCTCTCTAAAGATTTATTATAAGTATAGAAGATATAGATATAGATTACAAAAAAACTTAAATAAAGTTCTTTCGTTAAAGACGTGAGCACTTCAATGGTAAGTAAAGCCACGCAATTTCCTCTTTTCTTTGGAGAGCTATCTTGGCGTGGCGTGAAGTGGGTCACTGGGCCGTGTCGGGACTCATCAATAATAAATGTCTGCAGCACACATTCCTTTAATGTTTAAGTGAGTTAGTGCTCCCAGAAGTAGTAAAAGAGTTACTTGTGTTACATGTTCCTTGGTTTTTGTTTTATTGACTTTATTACCCAAAACTTACGTAACAAGAGGGGATATAACTTGCGGTGGAAACACAGTTTGTAAAGGCATGAGGTTGAGGTATGAAATTAGTTTAAAGCATAATTGCTTTTAATGATCTCTTTAAAATGGTCTGATGAAATTAATTCTAAGTCCTGATCTTTAAGTTTCAAAATATAGAATTTTCTATTACAACTCGAGATTAATCAAGATTTTTTTTCAGTCGACAAACATCATCTTTTATTTAGGCTTTTATTTTATTTATTTATTTAGGCTTCGCCAAGAGCTGGCCTCTATCCTTGACTGCTCTCATGCTCTGAGCTAAAAGCATCCGCCCTGTGAAAATATCTCCTTGTTTAGCTTGACCTTATCCAACCCAAAATTATACTAATTTGTGATCTTCATTAAACATTGAATATGACTGAATTATTGCTTCCTCAGCTTAAGGAATCGTTCGAAAGAACACCAAGGGCGAAGAAAAGAACATGAATGGGTTTTGGTCAGTAAGAGTTTGACACATCCTTCTGCTCTGACCACAGCTGGTATAAAAAAGGTTAATAATTATTATTACTTTGAGGTACTCAGTGCAGGTATGTAGACTACTTCAGTTCCCTGTCGGATTATATTATTTCGGATCCTTCACCAAGAAGTTAACTTTCTGAAATTCAAAACACAGTCTCCAACATTGGATCAGATAATTCATATTCAGAGCCATAATTTACTGTTTATTCAAGATTTATAGATTAGAGGTGGCATTACGATAATGATTGTAATGTGGGTGTCTGTCGACCGCTCGTTATTATGTTGTCGTTGATTCGGTTTACGGACAAAGGCGTCTTGCGAAAGTGGTCGTGTTTGCCCCCGTTGCCCCTAGCGCCCTTGACATGTTGAATCATATTCTAGGCAGACAAAGGCCTTAGCTTATGGGCCCTGTACGGGGTACCTCGTTGCGTCCTCTTTTTTGAATTATTTGGGGTAATATTCAAATGCGCGAATCTTAAAGATTAGGAGAGGCTTAAAGGAAAACTTTATGACATTTATTTATGGTGTCCCATGACAGGTTAAGCTCCTTCCTTCCTTCTATTGGTTCCATTATCTAGTCCAATCTGAGCCATTCTTTAAGGTAGGAGTCCAGTTCATCCCCCCATCTCCTACGGGTCTGCCACAATGTTGTTTACTGCTTTTTGACATGGTTATCAATAATCATATTAGTTTTTTTCTCCCACTCTAAATATTCTGTCCAAAATAAGACGCTATATTGCAGTAGAAACCAAGATGTTTGTGTCTTAATTTGTGTCGAAATAGGACTCCCCCTGATATTAACAATTACAAGAACACACCTCAATCGGCTTGAATTGTTTCGGTTTTTGTCCAAATACCCTATAATTGTCAAAGTCCAAGGTTATTTTGTAACACGTAGTGTGTGTATTACACGCGTATATTTTATAGTGCGTATAATGTTGCCATGTGCAAACCCAAATTGCGATCGAGTCATTATGTTACCGTTTTAATTGACAAGCTGGCAACTATGAAACATGTTATAATTGACCGTCATTTGCTAACTTAATGGACTTTCAAATGTTCTATTTAATTGCAGCTTCGATACTTGTGTGCAAATTGTAGTATTCTGAATTTAATTGAATTGTTTTTTTTTGTAACTAGTAAAGCGTAAAATTCGATGCGTAACTAAAGTTTAGTTTACTGAATTCGGTCTACACATGAAACACACACCCATTACTCGTGACCCGAAGAGGTAGGCAGACATCATCATCACCTTATTATTTCCACTGTGACTTAAACCCATCCATGTTCCTTCCTTGACCCAATGCGTCCCATAGCCGCGGTAACTCTCTCCATCAATCTCGCAGCTTCAGCAATCTGTTTAGTGACCTATCATTTATCGATGAAAAACTCAAAATAAAATGATCTTAAACTTAAATGTTTTAACACCTAAAGAAGAAATCGTTTATAAAGCCCACTAGCTTCTGCCCGCAACTTCGTCTTTATGGTGTAGTGGTGCTCCGCTCCTATTGGTCTTAGCGTGATGATATATAGCTTATAGCCTTCCTCGATAAATGGGCTATCTAACACTGAAATAATTTTTCAAATCGTACCAGTAGTTCCTGAGATTAGTGCGTTCAAGCAAACAAACTCTTCAGCTTTATATATTAAGTATAGATCAAAGTAATTATTTCCAAATATATCAATGATTAAGGTCCTTAACGTCAACGATACGTCTCCTAGAATCTAAGAGAGACCAACATACTGGCGGTATTTAACACTACGCTGTTCACACAATTCTATTTGCAAATGCAAACGGCTGCGCAGACGCCGACGTCCATTCAGAACAGCGAGTATGTGAATGTGAAGTCATTACTTATGAGCGCCGAGTTGCACAGTTATGCTAACTAATGATTATTTGCGTGGGCTTAAGGCATGTCTAGTCGACACAGCGGTTTAGGGTTATTTAGTTCTTGACCCACAGTTTCAGCCAACTCCTGAATATATTTTTGAGGTAAATGTCCTGATCATATGCGTCAACTCAGAACATGGTTTAAGTACATTTGTATGTGGTTTTCAGGGAACATAAAGATATACCATATTAAATAGATAAGCTTTAATGAAATAACCAATTGGCTAAATAAATATACGCGTCAGTGTCAGGCGAATATACAATACCTAGATACTTTGCTACTGACGTCAAATCCTCCCACATTTACAGAGATAAGTGCGCAATATTACTACCATAGAAAAAACACATTATAATGATAGGTAAGCTGAAAAGATGTGTCTTTTAGGGTAAACCTTTTGGAACCTTAAAATTTTATATAGAATAATTGCAATAGAAACGATTAAATACTTGCTTGGGGAACTATCCGCTACAGGCACCTGCATAAAAACTAACCAATGCCTTCACCAGGTTTTAAAATTTCATCTAAATCGGTTCGGTTGAGCCCTTTTACCTTGTAAGCGTCACAAACAGATAGGTTCACTTTCTTATATCTAATATCTATTAATACTGATTAATCTTATCATTTTATTTTATTTATAGCTTTATATCAGTGAAAGAATTTTTGGAATCTTTCCAGTAGTTCTGAAGATAACCCCCTACATACAAATATTAGTAAAGGGTAACTCATCGCTACTTTTTTTTTCTACATGACCTCTTGCAGGGTTCTTCTAACAGCATTCGACCTGCTTAACCGGAACATGGCTATTTGATTAAATGCAAGTACCTATCTTAATCTCTTAATGTTTTTCCACAGCGTTGCGTTTGGCATTGTGGAGGGGGTGGTCGATGCGCCCGCGAAGCCGCAGCAGCCCACTACCGCGCTGTATGCCGGGCCCTCGTCGCTGAAGCGCTGGAACTAGCCTCCTTCCTTGCGAGGGTCAGGGTCGGAGGCGCCAGGGACATGGGCGCCGCTGAGGACTCCGTCGCGCATCTCGACACGCTACGGTTTTCAGACTGGGTGGGTATCTTGAAGGTAGGAAGAAGGAGTAAGAATCTGATTTGTAGGACTGCTGTGATGTATGTGGGAGATTTTTTGGTTGAAATGTTATAGAATTGTAGGCCTTATAAACTCCTCATCCAATACCAATTGAGGCAAATATTCAGTAGAAATTTTGAAAGGTGGAGGCGAGTGTTTTTACTAACATTATGAGACCTGAGTAGATTTTGCTTATTATCAAAGTCCTAATTAACTCGATGCATGTTAGGCACATACTAACTTAAGATTAATGAACGCTGGATTTATATAGTTTTTCTTTTTATTTTGGAGGAGTGTTTGCAAAAAAATGGCTATGATCAGAATAACATATATAAACTACATACATATACCAAGCTATACTTTCAAAAGCTGTCTCTTCACTACTGTAGACCAAAGGACCAATTAAAAATCAAAGGACCACCGACATAGACACTAATTTCGCTAAAACCTCATTATTACCGCGTGCAAGTTCCCAAAGAAACGCATGCAGATTGTTACGCGTTGCCTAATGTACCCCGCGATGCATTATTAATGTCCCCGGCTATTCTCAAGTAATTCGTGATAGGCTGTTTATGGGGCACGAGCGGAGCGATTGGCGGCTAACTTGGGCAGGTTAGGGTTTTTGTGTGAAGGTGTGTTATGTATCGTCATAACCCTATATCTTATTCTAAGTGGTGTCTATCCTTGTTTTCTAAACATAGCGAGACCCCTCCGCGCCTCGGAGAGCACGTAAAGCTGTCGGTCTTGCGCCTGATCTCTTCCCGGTCGTCTGGGATTATCGACCCATCGGACTATGAGAGTGAGGGCATTAAGATTGCACCTGTGTTAGCGCCAGCGCATGTGCACTATAATATCTCCTGCGTACCTGGAATTCATTTAGAGTAGCCGCCGTGACCGGTATCGGTCTGGGGATTATTATTAAAACTCACTTGAATATTTTTATGACCAGTTTTCTGTCAACCCAAATCGCTCCGCTTTGACACAAACACACCCTTAGCCTACGCGTAAATATGTATGGCACTCCAGTCTAGTAATGAGAATTCCTGTACATAATGTATGCAAGGTATTTATGCCTAGTTTTTAGCGGCTGTCCCGCTGTGTGGAAGTGGGGGTCAGGTACTGATGTGTGAGGAATGAGGGAATGAAGTAGTTTAGTCATGGTGTTGGTATAAAAATTAACTGATAAAAAAATGACAAATGTTGTTTGTAAGATTTTCAAAATTATGCTTGCTTACCTGGGGCCACGAATAAGTATTATCGTAAGCAAGGCCTTTAAATAATATGTATATGTCAAATTGTCCCTGAAGTTTAATTTGCATGTGGGTCTTTAAAAAGATCTGTTCAAAAGATATTTTTTTACTTATGTTGCAAATATTGAAGTTCTCCCAATTAAGTTATTTCTTGCTTAAGCATAACTAATATCTGCGATGTCATAATTATCTGTAACACGATGTTATTTTCAATTGTAGTCAAACCGAAGGATATGGAGAGCATTACAAGTACGTAGACAGAAATTGATGGTGTAGTAATGTTATCGCTTTTAGTTTGTAAATACATTATAAATATTAATAATGCAGAAGCTATACCTAAGGTTAATTGAAGGTAGATTATGTGGAATGCATGCTTACTAGGTGTCACAAAGTTGAATATCCTCCTTGGAATGTAATTGTATTGTCATTAATTGATCATTAGTCACATTCAAATATTACCTACATACCGTAGGTTATATGTCAAGGCTTCCCACAAGCGGATATCAATCATGTAGGTACATATTGAAAAAAATCTTGACTTGAACTTCGAAGAGATAAAGTTACCAAGAAAATGTATGAAACTTAATATAATTCTAGCAGTGACTGTGTTCCTAATTTAAAATAAACTTACTTAAAATATTAAAAGTAAAGTAAAAGAGGTATATTTTCCACTGCTTTCAATTTACTGAATGCTTTTCTCTGCCTGCGAAGTCTTGACGTAAACGCCTGCAAGAAAACTCGCAGCAACGGTCCGCACAACTAATTGCCATTACAAATATTTCAGGCGCGGTTTTGGATGCAAGTCATCGGTGAATTACGGATGGGAGTTAAATTAAAGAAAGTTAACTATTCAAGGACACCAATAGAGTACGAGTTAACGCCGTACGAAATATTAATGGATGACATTAGATCCAGGAGGTACACGCTAAGGAAAGTCGATGGCGCGATACCTCCAAGGTAAGAACAATTTAATTTTATTAGATCAACTATTCTTGATGATATTTACTCAGTAAACTGACGCGCAATAAATTTCACATACATGGAATATAGATAACTGTTGTACTTTCCACAAAGTACCTACTATACGATAAAATATTAATATTTCTTGACATGACATGCTTAATACGTTTTTTATTTGCAGTGTGAAGAAAGACGCTCATGCAATGATTCTCGAATTTATTAGAAGTAGACCTCCACTTAAAAAGGTAAGTTAACTTATTTGGATCCTCACTTCGTAATAACATTAGTGGGCCTAGCATGAATGTAGATACTATTGTAATCTTACGTTATTGTTTTTTCAATCAAAAAACAATAACGTGCCATTTTCGAATCAAAAATACAACTAGGGAGTTGATCAAAATGTAAGAAGAGCAATTTGAAGCATTCAAAGATAATGAACAAAGTCTTTAATTTGAATAAATACTATGTGAGAAAAAAAAGAGTATACTAAAAAACTGCTTACATGAATGTTACGTAATGAATAATGAAACTTTAAATTACAAAAGCGCCCTTTGATGTTACATCCCACTGAACCGACGCTCTCTTTCTGCTTTTATGTTGAAAATCTTGAATTAGACTTAAGTAACATACAATATAATTCTTTTTAGCTTAAAGTCTTTTTCATATGTTGAAACTTCATCTTATCGTGTATGCTGCAGGTTTACTAACCTAGCAAGCCTTCTAAGGCCTGTCAGAATTTTCTCAAATTCGCTTGACGGCCTCGGGCATGGAATGTTGAAACAAATTTATAATTATTTTGCTTACGTTCATAGGCATCAGACCGCAAGTTGCCGCCTCCCCGCCGGGAAATAACGCCTCGGGAAAAGCTTCTCGCCTCCATCCAGGTTGGGCGACAACTGCGACCCACCCCTTACTCCAGGCGATTATGTAAGTACTACTTAATATTATTTATTACTTATTTTGTTTGTTAAAAGCTTTCCACGATTTCTAGGTTCTAATGACAAACAACCAAAAGAAGAAACAGAAGTTTGTTTATTAGGTTCATAGTTCATATTTACGGATAATATAAATATTGGTTGCATTCTCCATTTCATTTCCCAGTTCTGATCCTAATACACTTGTTCCAGATCCTTCCAATCCCTCAAATCCTATTCCCGAACTAGAAGATACAAATTTAAGCTCTGAATCTCATTTTACAAGTACTGAGCGTGGTCCCTAACTACCTATCTACATTTTCAAAAATTAAATCCGTTTAGTCGATAAGTTCAATGTTTTACCTGTTCAATGATTAATTTTTAAACTTTGAATACATCCAATATATTTTTAACGCGCCTTATAAAACTTTGTGAGCAACTAATATTGTGATACTTGTTGCTATTGAAAATAGTAAGGTACAATAGTTCGCCTGCATGTATAAGTTTTAGTGCAATAAATGAACGCATCCCGTGCTTTTGTTTATAACAGAATTTAATTTTGTAGTATTTTTATTTATTTGTCTATTTTTTCAGTATTAAATAAATGAAGTGTTTTACTTAGATCATTGCGTCTAATTGTTTTGCTAACATAAACTGTAGAAAATAAAAATGATTTTCGGAGGTCGGAACTGACAATTTGAGAGCATTCCTTTATGATTTAACTATCTAAGACACGCGTACGATGATAGAAGACGATTTATATTCCTTGGCGGCTCATTGCATCATTGTGTTGTATCTTAAAGATGTACTGTTGCTCTAGTTTCGTAAGAGATCGGTACACAATGGTGTGATTACATGTTTTATTGCGCTCTTGATAGAACATGCTTCTTGTTATATGAAGTAATGATATATCAGGCAATAAAATGTAGAAAATTAGTTAGATTGGCAATTTTTAAGTGCATTTAAAATCTTTTAATAAAAAGGTACCTATCTATTAAATTATATTTTATAGTAAGGTACAAAACTTACAGATGCTATTAAATTTTAGTTTAGGGCTTATATAACTGTAGCGTATTGGAGAATTTTAGTTGTCTTTCAAAAAATATGATAATAAGGTACCTATTTTTTAAAATTAATATTGTAAACGGTTCTTCAAACCTTACAGACAGATATGTGTTGCTGGGGAGTTTGTTGCGCCACTTCTTCTTCCCAGCAAAAACACATAGGAAGTGGTGAAGGGCGGGCGCTTAGGGGACTGTCTTTTGTAAATTTGACGTTTAAAAAGTGCTGATTTATCAGCCTTATTTGAATAAATGACTTTTGAATTTTGAATTTTGAGTTCATAAAAGCCTGTGTGTGTGTGTAAGTATGATTAAGATATGATATAAGTATGACAGTAATTAACCTTTTTTTGATAATTTAGAAATTAGTTTTTTCCGGAATCGTTAGTATTTTGTATGAGAAAAGTATAAGTACCTACCAAAACATCTTTATGATTCATCTATCGTACTCGTATATAGGCTTTGCACATTGTGACGTGAGGGATATTAACGTCTCGGGTTCCTATTTGTACTGAATACTATACAGAGATGATTGATGAGATATTGATGAACGCTGATACCACCGTGACTGGAGGAACATGCTTACAACTTAATGTCGATGAAATATCGAGCATTTTATAATCTGTATCTTCGGTTGGCATTAAAATGATAGGAGGGTTTACCCTCTAGATAGGCGTTAAATAAGAATAAAAAAGTATCCCATGTCTCAAAGCTTCAATCTATAGCCATTAAAAAAAACACCTAAATTGATTCAGTATTTTTTTCGGAAAACGTTCGACAGACAGACGGAATTGCGTTTGCATTTATAATATTAGGATTAGTATCCGAGGATTACCTACTTAGGTAGTACAATTTTCTCTACCATAAAATCTTTCAAAACACAACTAAAAGCCAACAAGATGAGTACAATTTCTCAAGTTTACGAAACATAACGTGCACTGACGTACATGCTATAATTTTAGTAGCTATGTGTATCTACATATAAATTTTAATAGCCGTGCAATAAAAAGTTTTATTCACAGTCCTCAGTAAGTATTTTGTACGTAGTAGCATTTTATTAAGATAGTGTAATCGTAAGTATATAAACATATCATGTCATGTCGTATGGCCTTGGCCTTTCAAAGATCGAAAATCCACCTTTACATCGTATAGCGACAAGAAAACTAGTAAAAGATACAATAATAATATTCTGAGACTAACTTATTTGGCCAAATGTGACTAGGTACTGCCTATCAACTTCTACGGCACAAAGTCGTGATGGCATTTTAAGGTAGGTACAACCAACCATCGAATTAAAATCCTTCACGTCTTTTGAGAAAAAGAATGGCCTTAACCCAGAAAACAAATTTTGGTCAGTGCTTAATCCTTACTTATATTATAAATGCGTCTGTAAGTTTATTTGTTACACGTTCACTGTAAAATGGTACCTGGTAAATGGTATGGATATAGCTTGAACACAGAAGAAGGTTATAGAATACATTTTATCCGGATGCATTAAGCAATTTCCTCAAAAGGCGGGTGAAGCCGCGTGATACAGCTAATTAAAAATTATACACTTAATGCAGTATGCTCGGAATTCTGATTAAAATTGCAATATATGTAAGTTGATACCCACTTACTTGGAATACTTATGACATTATTACATAAGACAATCTGCATTTCTGTTGCATTCGTTTTGCCAATTTTAGTCATGTAGAAAGAAGAAGGTTGTATGGTATATTAATTAGTTGTATTTATGATAATAAGAGAAATATCAGTCAGTGCATAAGCTTGGCGTTAGACCATGAATCGTGAAATGCCAAAAGGAAATTAGTTTGAAAGTAGAAAGTTGTAACTAATTACAAGATCCTTTGACTAAAATCGGCCATAATGTTATGCCATTATATCTAGTGTTCTATAGAAACCAGTGCGAAAAAGTGACGATGTAAATCCGCCTTGTATAAATTCTATGTCTTTTTCTCTTCTCTCAAACTGAAATGTGGCTCACTAAAATATTTATTTATTTATTAATAAATGAGTTTGAGAGAAGAGAAATTTATAAATATTTTAACAATACTTAGATTTACACTACGACACCATACACCGTACTCACAGTGCAACTACAGCGAGTGTTAGTGTCAACCAGTGTGACATAAATGTGACACGAAAAAGTGTCGCGATGGCGGCATCGTAAAGAAACTGCAGAAATGTAAAAAAATAACATAAAAAATAGGTAGGTACCTGAAATATGTGTCGCAATTTTATCTGAGTCAGTGTAAAATAAGTTATAAAATATTAACCGGCTTATTCATAATACAGCCATTTGCTTAATAAACCTATTTAAGAATTGAAACTGTTTTGTCCTCCTTTCAAGTAAAAATGAAATTTTAAAGTGACAGAAAACGAGAAAGCGGTAGCATAAAACCATAACTAGGTAGGTAAGTACTCAAATGCAAGACAAAAATATAGGTATAAAAAATATGCTGAAAATGTTTTGGCGAATCCACAAATATCATACTTAAATAATAATAACAGACTACCCCAGCATCTTTCCATGTTACGATTGACAGAGCGAGGAAATGAAATAGTTTCGTAATCAGCCACCGAATATTCCTCGTCTGACCCATTTCACAATTCAGAAGTTGGCCTATAAAAATAAACTATATCATCTCTACTTGATTTTTAATCTTACGACGATGGCCACAAAGTTCATTTTTCATGTGAACGGCTAGGCGCCTCTCTGTCTCTAGCGTAAGATAATCTAGACGTCTAGTTCACTGGGAATTCTAATATCGACCTGGATACCGATAGTTACGTAATGGATACCCGGTCTTACGTAAGCTGGTTTTCATTTCGAATAAATATAATGTTATTTTAGTATACTACTGTATTCTTCAACATCACCACCCAGTTTTATAGTGGTTCACTTATGGATTTACGCTTCCAACATATGCCTTATTTACTTACATTACTGAATGATAAGAAATGTTTAAATAAAATGACTAATGATAAGTTTTCAAAATATTTATAGAAAGTACTCGTATTATAAAATGAATTTATATTTGACAAAACTATCATCAACCATTGAATTTCCTAAAACAAAAGACGAACAATGTTTCTCAATGTTTTTCTTTTATTCTTTTCTTGTTATAAAATTAGTCTCTCAATTTCGCCGAAGGCAGCGCAGTTAAAAATGAAAAAGTGTGCGGTGTTTCACGTTCACAATAGTTGTTTGCAGCAAAATGAATAAGTCTTGAGTTGCATAAAACTGGTCCGTCTATCGGTCTGAGGTTCGGCAACTTGAGCACTTTGAATTATTGCTTTTAATAACGATGTTGGATTGGTATCTAAAGGGAAATACATAAATAAATTAACAGTTACGTATTATTATTGTGTGAATTTTATATATAAAAAAATATACAAACTTCAAAAAAATACTGATTAAAGTTTTCTTTTATTTGAGTCGCAATTTTATTGTAAATTTTCAACTAACATTATATTTAAACAAAATTTCCCAGAACAATAGAAAACAGCGTCAGAAAATCAAACAATTAATAGCAAACAAGGTATTTAGTTACAACGAGAGGTTTTCCGAAAGATTGAGATACGCTTGCTCAAAGCAAAGCATACAACCTACACTGGTACCGCAGTCTGCGCCGGATTTCAAAGACGACCGGACGTCTGTGCCTGATCTTATTAAAAAAAATCCCATGACAGTCTAATGTCAAATACTACCGGTACATTTAAAAATCGAATGTTTAAATTCGAAGTAGGAAGGGATTGTTGTAATTAGATTAAAATTCCTGTGAGGCTTCAGTCAACCCTTAACGTAAGGTTACCTCACTAACAAGATATTGTGTTATATCAGTGTTCGTATCAGTATTTACTGGGATTCAGTGGAGTGAAGTGGTTCGTTCATTATTTTTGACGTTGCATCCGTAGGGTTGGAGGAAATTGAAATTAAATTTAGAATTTTGGGAAGTTAAGTGATAACCCTGAAGATGGGAGTGTGCATCACGAGTACCTTAGCTATGGATATCACCCGTAAGTAGTACTTAGCACTATTTATTAATATAATTTCTGCAGTTTCATAAACTAGAAATCGGAAATCAATCTTGCATCACAAATATATTGCACCAATTAAGCGTTTTTATTGTCACTGTAAATCCTACTCTACCAGCACAAAATTAGGACACAGTTTTGCGTGTATTTGCAAATTGATGAAATTGTCGCTTAGGTGTTAATTTTAAATGCTGTTTAGAGTAAAATTCGTCATCAAAAATCCTCGTCTTCGTCATCGAGACCCCGTTTTGTGAATTTGTGAGATATTTTTTTACAACATAATATAGCTGTTTCCCGTGGTTTCACCTGCGTCCCGAGGGAACCACTTAACGCACCCGGATAAAAAGTAGCCTATAACCGTCTCCAGGGTCCTATCTATCTCCGTACCAAATTTCATCTAAATCTGTTCAGCCGTTTTACTGTGAAAGTGTAACAAACAAACTCACTCTCGAATATATAATTTTAGTTGGGATGGGATGAACAGATTAAATGTAGCAGTCAATTTCAGGGTAAAGCAAAGAAGGTTTTGCTAGAAATTCTAACCTTTCATAGTAGTCGTTACAGACAGACCAGACGGTTATTTCTTAGAACTCAATCTACGTTCCTTTTAAAACTTAGTCAAGTTCAATGCGCTAGTTTATTTATTCTAGGTAACGACCGACAAATATTTATTTATTAATAATCTAACTGGTTGTGTTACTTCGTAAAGACAAATATGGTCTCTCTGAAGATAGATGAAATTCTTTATTGGATAGCATCGATTTGTTTTTCGAGACAAATCAAAATGGAAATATTTATTAGTCAAATCCTAACTAATAATAAATGTAAATGTGAGTTTGTTTATGTGTTTCTTTGTTACGTTTTCACCGTCAGATATCTGAACCAATTTAGATTAAATTTGATAAGGAGATAGATGGTATCCTAGAGACTGTTTTAGGCTATTTTTGGTGACTTAGGATTCCCAAGGGAACAGCTTGAGAGGCGCTACAATGACATAATTACAGAGAACATATAACGGGTTTGCAAGCAACTATTGATAATTACAACTAATCAAAGCACAGTTAGTACATAAATCGAACGTTTTCTACAACTCTATAGGGCAACTGTACATAAATCGTGATTTGTTACTGATACTCCACACGATTGACACCCAGTTGAAAAATAAAACTTTCCTTAAATGAGAAACGGAAGAACTGTCATTTAAGATCTGAAAAAAACCGGCCAAGTGCGAGTCGGACTCGCGCACCGAGGGTTCCGACCATTGGAAAGAAAAAATACGCAATAAAGTCGCAATTATCTTGTTTTTTCCGACCGCATAATTAAGTTTGTTTGTAGACGAAAATTGCTGATTACTTAAAAACTACCCGCTAGATCTCGTTCAAACCAATTTTCAATGAAAGTTTGCATGATAATCTACATCATATATTTTTTTTAGATTTATCATTCATTTATTTTAGAAGTTACAGGGGGGGACACAGATTTTACCACTTTGGAAGTGCCTCTCGCGCAAACTATTCAGTTTAGAAAAAAATTATATTAGAAACCTCAATATCATTTTTCAAGACCTATCCATAGATACCCCACACGTATGGGTTTGATGAAAAAATTTTTTTGAGTTTCAGTTCTAAGTATGGGGACCCCCAAAATTTATTGCTTTTTTTCTATTTATGTGTCAAAATCTTAAGGCGGTTCACAGAATACATCTACTTACCAAATTTCAACAGTATAGTTCTTATAGTTTCGGAAAAAAATGGCTGTGACATACGGACGGACAGACAGACAGACAGACAGACATGACGAATCTATAAGGGTTCCGTTTTTGCCATTTGGCTACGGAACCCTAAAAATGTTAAAACTCAAAAGTTATTTATTTATATTTTTCGTCTTATCTATGTCTTGCTGATGTACAAAATCTTAAAAATAGTTAAACCCATTGGGATTGATGATTGCATCAATATCAAGTTTTGTAATATTCGTAAAAGTATAAATGATGCCGGGGCTGCGGGACGTTCGAAAGAAATATCGCGCCCCCGGAATACAAAGGGCTGAGGAAGGAACATGGATGGGTTTTAGTCAGTAAGAGTCTGATACTCCCTTCCGCTCCACCCACGATGGGAGGGGTCATTTGATGATTTCCCATCCCAAATAAAAAAAAAATTTAAAGTTTGATGATTAGTGTTTACTTTTTTCCGACTATGTTTAATTAATAAGTCTACATTTTACTACATTCAAGCGCAGTATTCAATACAAAAGAAATTACGTAATCTGTTGTCATAGAATGTCCTAGATGCGCCAGTGACGTAACGATGTAGTTAATTGTTATCAAATCATTATTTAATAGGTTACGTAATTAGATAGATCTTGCGTGTTCGGTATTTAATTGTGCATTTTGTTTGTTTCTAGTAATTAAACATGTGCATCGAATAATTTTATTTCTATTAATTAAATATATGTGCATCCAATATTTTTTTTAATAAATTTCTACCATCTTCTGTTCCAAGTCAATTCGAATTTAGCTTTTAAGGGCTGACTACTATGATGGATATTCTTGAAGTGTTTGTACTCTCTGGTACTTTTGAAAGGTCTAAGTTTAGAAGTGGATTTCACTACACAAGACTACTTCCTACTAATGCGAAAGTTAGTGAGGATGTATGTGCCTGTGTATGTATGTTTGTTACTCTTTTGTGCAAAAACTACTCAATGGATTTGGGTGAAATTTAGTAGGTATACACGTAGATTATAACCTGGATTAACATATAGGATACTTTTGTACGAGTGCGTGGAGTATTTCCCTCAGAATATATTTTTATGTATGCATGCCTTGAAGGTACCTACCTACCAATCGTCAGTGAAGTTCTAACAGTGCATAAGTCATTTTAAGTTTTGTTCCCACTTCCCAATCCACCAAAAATTACTTACGTAGTGTAGGAATTTTACTGACCTAGCTTTACTTTTACATACATGGAACTAGCTTTACATTTTCATGAAATGAACCACACTGCCCACCGCCTTTACTTATTCATGATTCCAGTTGATAGTAAAGTGCACTTCGTAAGACTATCGTTCAATTATCATAAGGCAGTTCTATAGCTGTTGAATAAACACATGCCTCTTTATCTCTAATCACAATATTATGAACTTTAAAATCTTTGTAATCAATGTTAGATAAGTTATCTAATACTAGTGTTATGTTACTTAGTTTAACGTGTGTTATTGTTACCAACTTAAGTAATGCTTAGTCCTGAGTGACTGAAGGATCAACGCACAGCCGCACATCGTAAACGTGAAACTTGGAGGGTGTGTTAGTTGTATGACGTAGGCATCCGATAAGAACGGATTTTCCGAAATTTTACCTTTAACGGGATGAAAAGGGGGGGGGGGGCAAAGTTTGTATGAAACTCTGTAATTTTTAATTTGAATTCGTATAGCCCACACGAGCGACGCCTCTGGCGGAAAGCTAATCATCAATAAGATTTCAAGTATGGCACCATAGCTAATTAAAGACCGGATCATCAGCAAGCAATTCTTTCTCGTCTTATAATTCTATATAAATACTTTCTGCAACATTTAAAGCCATTACTATAACTATGTGTACGCTTTTATAACTGTCACGGTTTCATTTAGTAACAGTGTTTTTTTCATCATATCCGTAATATTCAAGATTATTTTTAAACGCTTCAAAATCGACTGGTCTCGGGTCATTTTGTTCGCGTCTAATGCCAAATTTGCACAGAAAAGTGAGATTAAATCGTTTCGTCAAACTTTCCTTGGTCGACTGTACTGTTTCACTTGTCTTACTTGCGGTTATCAACAACCACATTTTTCATTTATTGTGATAGGCGAATCGATGCCTAAGAAGAATTAATGAAAGTAATTGTTAAAGGGAAATCGATGGGAAATTCGATTAAGAATTCGTTTCCTTTTCAACATCGGTTTTATGAAACAACTTCGCGTTGAAATTAGGGTTAGGTTGAGGGACCGTGTCTAGAAAGCTGATCAGAAATAAAATCAACTTCATCAGCAAGTTTCTAATTAAAGCTAGCAGCTTCTCAAACAACAAAAGACTATTGGGAAAAATATTCACTCCTCAATTATCTACAGTGTCGGTCAGAAATTCGGTTACAAACAGCAAAGGGTCATAAAAGTAATGGCTTCTTACTTAATGGTATACCACAGCTATTGATTTATTCATTGTACTGATGTAACCTCTGCCGATGTACGTTACAGTACAGGGTTGTCACTCACCTGTTCTCATTGTGTTATTACTATGACCGCTGCAAAAAGACAGTGATTAAACCGTCACGTATTGTTAAGTGCCTGTATGAAATTATTTGTTCTATTTTTCCTTTGGTTCTTGAACCTACATACATACAATAGAATTTCAGCCCTTCGCCAGCAAAGGACACATCCGTATTGTTTAACATGTATCTATAAGGTTTATTGTTCATACAGGCGTTTTTTGTCTGATGGGAAATTATCAAATGACCCCTCCCGCCGTGGGTGGGGCGGAAGGGAGTGTCAGCCTCACTGACTAAACCCATCCATGTTCCTTCCTCAGCCCTTTGTATTTGGGGGTCGCGGTATCTCTTTCGAACGTCCCGCAGCCCCGGTATTATACAGGCGTGAAGTTATCAAATGTAAATTTAAAAGAAAATTTAAGTTTCGAAAGTTTGATATTACTAATTTTATCACAGTCTAACAAATGATGATCAGTAGGCTTAACCAGTATCTTCTTTCGTTCGTAGACAACCCTAAAACAATAGCACAGATACCTAGCACATAATGTCGTATGACCAATTTTGTGCTTCATGCAATAATCGTTATTATCTATAATTTATACCGAAACCGATTGGCTAATCGATTTTTATATAATTGTTGATAGTATACAGTCCTACATTCACCGACTGACCGATATATGAGAGGAGAAATAAACCTGTATTTGGACCTTTCGCTCAAGTTACATTGCACAAGCGTTGGGACTTGTATGTGATATGTTTGTCGTCTATCCATGTAATTATGGAATGAGTTTAGTAAATATTTATGTGAAAAGTAATGTTTGTATGACTAATATTGATGTAGGGTAAGGCTTTTTGTTGACTGAGTAAATATTTTGTGAATTATCAGCTGACACTTTTTTGGTAGAATAGACCATCATCGGAGGGTAGGGTTTGCTGCTGATAAGATAAAATAAAAATCATTTATTTGCAAACTTTTGACACAGTTGGATAAAAAAGCTCTGCCTCTCGAACTAGGTAGTTAGCCTGTATCTCAGAAGACAGTTCAGGCACAGATAGTCTTGAAACAATCATTTATAAAGGAAATGATCTTTTTACTTAACGTATAGGCCTTTTTGATAAAGTTATAATCTATTAAACTGTTAATACTAAGGAACGTGAGAAAACAATTCATTTCGTAGTCACTCACAAACTCTCTCCTAAAGAAAAACTATATCATCAATTGCAAATGATTCGTATAACGAAACTTAATTCTTTGCGTCATCTCAATGGAATTTTGTCTGAATAAAGAAATAATGTGGAAAGGAATTCTTAGAATTAAACGCTGCGTGCGCGCATGCGACCACCATCCATGCAATTATGAACTTATCTGGTTCTTCGTCTTTTTATTAGTGGTTTTTTATATCTTTTTTTTATATCTCGCATTATTATGATACTGTGCCTTCTGTATTACTCAGCTTTATTAGGAAATTTTGTATGAGTTGCTTTCTTAATGCCAGCGGCATGACAGTGGGGGTTCCTAAACTGAAGTGTTAAAATAAACTTGCCAGTATCTGTCTTGTTTGGATTTATTTTCTTTCTGTACGGGATAAAAAAGTGAAATACATCTTAAGGACTATCTATATCTTTATCTATATCTACATCCAATCTACACCAATGTTTTATTTCTTAAGCATCCAAAAACGAAGCCCCAACAGCAATCAAAATAGCCACTTATCTTAATTCACAGCTGACCTTGAAAGCATACACGAAGATCTGGCCAAATCACTCGGAACAACGAGGCCAGGCGATTCTTTTTGCAACTTTGGACCTGCATGACAGCTAAGCCGGGTTTTTTTTCTGTGGGTCGTGACCACAGCCTGCCTTTCCCGCGTCTTCTTACGAAACTAGACGAATCAGATCTACATTTTAACGGTGTAAGTGATGGATTGTGAACGTGAGATTCGAAGGAAACTAGTCACACGGAGTATGATGGGGACTTTGCAATAGTAAATGGATTGAGAAAGACCTTGTTATTTTGAGAGTCTATAATTTCTTCCCTGCTTTTGTTTTCTGAAGTTCATGGTAATTATGTAGCATCAGATAAGTCCCAAATAATTTCTACAGCATTTGATAGCCGAAAGCGAATTGTCAGGTCACTGACCCATCGATTGCGCAAGCTAGTAAAAAAAGAACAATTTATTGGTTAAAGTATTATTTATTTAAATTTCATCATATAGCCTTGAAAATGACAACTTAGCATAATTGTAAAGCCAATTGTGTCAACACTCAAACATAATATTCCTCTTGTTTTCAAACCTTACCGACCGAATTTTCAGATGTAAATGTAAAAATATCTAAATCATCTAAAATCCGGCTCAACGCTTAGTATTCTACAGATATAATGTCAAGACATTTAAGAGTAACGGTGGAAATAATACAAGTAATAACAACGGTAAATGGAGTCAACGAGATTGAGACTAGATATTTAAAATTTTAGAAAAGTTTTGTACATTTGCAAGAACAAGGTAACACAAAAATGCATAGTAAAATCTTAATTGAAATGCGTTGAATTGAAGTCTGTAGCACATTAGATGAAACAAAAGTTGAAACTTTGTATTTTATAAACGGAACAGAAAATTAGATAATTATCAAACTGCATAATGTTATAGATTACGTCAACTATTAACTTAATTATCGTAACGACATTACACAATATCTGTTCTCTCGTTTTTATTCAAGCACGTTCTACAAAGACTAATTTGTGTCCATTGATCTTCATTGATGCCTCAAAATCAAAAGTGATGATTTCTTCATTGTTTGACGGCAATGACTTCTTTGTGACATTGTTTATGATCTTAATATGCGTTGTATGTTTTATTGCAAGAGTATTTGCATATCGTGTGATAGGTTCTGCATATACAATTAATGCACTTTTAATTAAAGTTTAATTGTCTTTACTTGAAAGTACTCCACATAATAAATTTGAAATATACTTTTATTCAGATAAAGCATAAGCAAATGAAGCAAATGCGTCTATTGTGTACTGCTGCCTGAAGCCTTAAGATTTTAATCCGATTACTGGCGCATAAAAGATAAACCCACTCTCGTTGCTACATAATACCACAGCGTTAGCTATGGCAAGCTCGCAAGAGTTGGTACAGACAGTAAAAAATCCATAACGAAATAATAATTCCTTTCTATTTGAAGAATTCCTTGAAATAAGTGCGGCAGTAATAACTTTTATAAAGAAACTAGATACAGCAAAAGTTTTAACAGTTTCGAAGGTCGATAACAATGTGCTGCGTTAATGAACTATCTTTGAAAAGATTGATGATTCTCTAGCGTGATACCCAACTTACTAATGATTTAAGAAACGAGCATAGATGGCTGAGTTATGAAACTGGTCTATTATATTATCAGGGTCGTTACTGAGGTCTTAAACAACAGAAAGTTTCAGGTCAAGGAGAGAAGGCTTGGAATTCTGCCAAGCTAACGCGAACGGGAAGCGACGGTCTTAACTTGCAAAATTTTAAACAAGTTTATCTTTTGCGGTTGTTTGGTTATTTTTCTCATTACAGATTTTGTCGTAATAAGAATTTATGAATATAGCTTCCTTTTCACTCATTTGCAAAGTTTTATCCTTATGAAAATTTATTACATTTCTTGGCGCTCATTATTTTATGTTACCTAATCAATCTTGATCAAATTCCTTTCTTTCTCCATATTGTCTGCAACTTGGTTTACGTAAGATTTTTCTTCAAATTAAATTGTTTTAAACAGCAAAGGTATAGCTCTTTGTTCGCTTAATTGAGTTGTTACCCAAGACTAAAGAACGCAATTTGCTCGAGATCCAAATTAAGTTTCCATTTGCGTCGAGATTTTGTTCCTAAGTTGGTACTAATTGTTGTTGTTAACTTTTATTTTAGTACTGCTAAGTGCTTTATTTTTATTTGAATCTTGGTTCAATTGACAATGGAATTCTGTTTATTTAGTAAAGCATTAGAGACAGATTCAGTTACTCCGGGGACATTTTCTACTCAACACTAATGGGTAGCATCCAGAAACTGAAAGAACTTACTAGAATTTTCAATTACCTAGAACTTGGCCACACAAAGGTTATTACTTAATTTACAATCAAACATGTTTTAATAGCATTAAGGTATTTTAATACAAAATTCAATAAAAGTGTGTAATTAACTAGTTGCACAATTTTAATGACCCAATCAAGTGCATTCCCTGATTAAATTGCTGTATTGTGATATTGATTGTATTCGTTTACGTCAGAACCATTATCTGTTGGAGCGGTCTAACCTATTTAGATAGCGCAAGCTTTATTAGATTCAATTGGATCGTTAATTGACAAGACTTTATTTAATATTGTTTGAGTACGTTTCCTATGCTTTCCTGCAGTATAACTGTTTAATACACCATTGGGATTTTTTATTGAAATATAATATCATTGTCCCTGTCTGGTTTTCCCGTTTACTTTACATTCCCTCGAGTTCAGTACAAGTCCCATGTAATAAATATGTGGTGAATCTTTTGCCACCAATCGGGTACTATGAAGTATTTTACCAACAATGCGACCAAAGAGTGAGGTTTGCTCATAAATTCTCAATTGCTGGAATAGGACTGAAGTCTGCCTGTATATGCCTCAAGATAATTCTACAATTAAAAATATTTTCTCAAGTGATATCATACTCATCGATGTTAATGATATCGATGTTAATAATAGCAGTAGAAACGGTTTTGTTTTGACTCTTGTTCCCTTTGTATTGGCGAGGTTCTTCATTGTAATGGAGAATGTTGTGTCATGATATGACGGCATTGCAGCAACTGGTAGAGACAGAATAGCATCTGCCAGACTGTTATGTGATGATGATGACTATTCGACTGATACAAATATTTTATTTCGGAATTTAAACAATCTTGAGTAATTTGATACTTACAAGAATTGCGAAGATCAAATATGAAATACTCTGACTAATGAAGACGTTCCCGAGTTCCGCATTTAACGGAATAAAGTGTAACAGCAACCGTTTAGCACATTTTCGTGCGCCAGCGCATCTGACCGTTATACCTCTCACAATCGGGTGGCATTGCGTCATCCTAACGTTACCTCTTTGTTGGCTCTGATCAGTTTTTTGGTATTTCCACGATCAATTGAAGAATGTATTGTGTTGGTTGATGTAAGATCTTGTGCAATTTTAAAGTAAGAAATTAGAATTGATGTATAACTGATCATTTCTTTTGTATTGATGAAATGTTTACTCCAGAATTGTAATCAGGCAGTGTTTTAAAATCTTATATTTTTTTTTTTTTTTTTTTTTTTTTTTTTTTTTTTTTTTTTTTTTTTTTTTTTGTGATTTTATCTGCAATCAGTCTTCTTTGACTATAATCAGATGAGTTGTATGAACATTGTTATGTGGAGTGCTGTTTCCAGTGAGACAGCTACTCTCCTATGTAGTATTGCTACAATCTAGACTGTAGCTTCATTATGTTGTGTCTCTTTAGTCGATTATTATAACTCTGAGACATTAGTTTGGCTGCCAATTCATTTGGGTGGTGTATTAATCGTTTTTGGTATTTCTCAGCTGCGATTCTGATTTCTTCCTTGACTGTATTCATTTGTAAGTGCTCGTGAATTTCATTGTTTCTGATAAACCAATGAGCGTTTGTGATTTTCCTTAAGATGATGTTTTGAAATCTTTGGATCATAGAGATGTTTGAATTACTTGCTGTACTCCACAGCTGTATGCCATATAACCAGATAGGCTTGAGGACAGATTTATATATCAACAGTTTGTTATCAGTAGACAGTTTACTGTTTCTTCCGAGTAGCCAGGATAGTAATCGATATCGGATGTTTATTTCTTCTCTTTTAGTTTTTATATGTTTTTCCCAGGTTAGACGACGATCTAGGTGCATGCCCAGATACTTCACACTGTTACTGTGTGGTAAGGTGGTGTTACCAAGTTGTACAGGTGGGCAATCACCTTTTCTCAAAGTAAATGTTACCTGCACGGATTTAGAAGGACTGGCTTTTACCTTCCATTTCTGGAGCCACTTATTAATCTCACATAGTCCCTGCTGCAGGACCTTAGATGCTGCATTCGGATCTTTATTACAGGCGAGAATGGCAGTGTCGTCAGCGTACGTTGCCGTAGTTAAGCCAGGTATTGTTGGCAGGTCTGCAGTGTATAGGAGGTATAAAATGGGTCCTAGTATAGATCCCTGAGGTACTCCAGCTTTAATCTCGTGAAAATTAGAAGTGGATCCAGCTTCTTTTACTTGGAATAGTCTTTCAGAGAGATAAGATTTTATTAGTAGGTGGTAGCTATGTGGGATACTGTTTCTAATTTTGTAGAGGAGCCCAGGGTGCCATACTTTGTCAAATGCCTGTTGAATGTCCAGAAATACTGATGAGCAGTATTCTTTTCCTTCCAAGGCGTTTCTTATCGTTTCATAAACTCGGTGAATTTGCTCTATTGTTGAATGCTGTTGCCGAAAACCAAATTGATGGTCAGGTATAATCTTGTTTTCTTTTAGGATCGGTTCAATTCTACGCAGGAGAACCTTTTCAAAAAGTTTGGATAAAATTGGTAGCAGGCTGATAGGTCGATATGATGTTACTTCGTGTGGAGGTTTTCCTATTTTATGGATCATTATTATTTGTGAGACCTTCCATATTTTAGGATAGTACTGGACTCTCAATATTGCGTTAAATAGGACTGTGATAAATACTAGAGCCTTTTTAGGTAGTTCCTTTAAGACTTCTTTGGTGATCAGGTCGAAACCAGGAGCTTTTTTTTCTTTCAGTCCATTTATGGTTTTTGTTATCTCTCGTACAGATACTGGATTTGGAGGCAGCGACATCTGATAAGCCTGATTGAGGAATACGTGTACATTTTCCTCAGATTCATAATCGTTGGTCTCATTAGGAGTGAACACATCCGACAGGTGACAAGCAAATATGTCGGCCTTTTCCTGGGCAGTTCTTGTCCAGGTGGTGTTTAGGTAGTGATTTGTCCTAAGTGGTGGTTTGGCGACCTGCGGCCGATTGTATGATTTTGTGAATTTCCATAGGGAATAATTTGTAGCAGCAGTCGCTGACAGTGATTCCAACTTGGATTGCAGTGTGTTATCGTGCCAACTGCAAATAAGTTGTTTTAGCTCCACAATTGCTTTATTCAGCGCTGTTTTATCTACTCTATGTCTGCTTAGGTGCCAGATCCTACGAAGTCTCCGTTTATCCAGGATTTTTTGCTTAACATATCTTGGGTAATTTGTTGGATGGTAGACTGGTTCTATGTGCGGTGTATTATTCCAACAGCATTCTTGAATAAGAGTTGTTATATATTTTGTGTTATCTTCAATATCTTCTGCAGTCTTAAGTCTCACCTTCAGGTCGATTCTCTCATCGATCTGCTCTCTAAATGCTACCCAGTCCGTCCGCTTATTGTATAATACCTCCATTTTGTCAGAGTCAATCAGCAAAGGACTGAATGTCAGAAAGACTGGTGTATGGTCTGAGCTACTGTCCAGGCAAGATTCTGCTTTAAAGTAATGTTTGGAAAATCCTTTGATGATAAAGAAATCTATTAAGTCTGGTACCTTCTTTGGATCTGATGGCCAAAAGGTTGGCTCACATGTGGACATCACAATTAGGTTGTTGGTGTCGATACTCAATTTTAGTTGCCTGCCTTTTGTAGTAGTGAGTCTGGAGCCCCAGTAGGTGTGTTTGGAATTCCAATCGCCGCCAGCGATAAAACGGTTCCCCAAAGATCGGAAGTAGTCATTGTACATTGATTCATTAATTTTATGTTTTGGTGGACTGTATGTAGCGGAGACATTGAAACTTCCGTCCTTAGTTTCCAACCTCACCGTGGTTGCTTGCAGGTAGTCTTTTTTAAATTCCGGCATAAGGTCGTGCTTAATTGATTTGCGTATGATTATGGCTGTTCCGGCATGGCCAGTTCCATCAGGATGTTGGGTAACATAGGTATAGTAGCCGTCAAACTTAATGTTGGAATTGGCATCAGTGCAGTGAGCTTCCGATACAAGAATGATATCAAGTTGGTGTTCCTTGATTAGTATTTCCACATCGTATTTATGTGGGGCTAAACCATTTGTGTTGAGGGTTGCTAATTTGAAAGAGATCATTTGATCAGTTTGTCTATCAGAGATGTTATGAGGCTCATAAGCGTACTCATTTGTTGTAATATTAATTCAAATTTTTCAGATTGTTTAATTAAGAGAATTTCTATCTTATTATTAGATTCTTGTGTGTTTGACTTTTCGAGGACTTTTTTAATGTTGGTTTTTGCGGTCTCAGCGTAAGTTTTATATAGAGGTTGTACTAACAAGCTTGATTTTTGAGTTTTTGTTGGCTCCTCGTGACTAGACGGTGTAGCTGTGGCTGGCTGATGGCTATCAGTAACTCTCATTTCAGGAACATTCTTATCATAGATGTGTCTGGATCTGGTGATGTTTTGGATTTTAGATTTCCTTACTAATATTTGTTGGTAGACTTCACAGCCTTTGAAGTTAGCTGGATGAGCTCCCTGACATAGGGCACATTGCGCAGGTGTATTGCGATCTCGTTTGGGACAGTCAGAGGTTTTATGGGGTTGTGCGCATTTAACGCAGCGGTATGGCCGCATACAATAATTTTTTGTGTGGCCATATTGTTGGCATCTTTGGCACTGTACAATTGCTTTTCTCCTCTTTGGATCTTCTATAACTACCGATTGGTGATAAATGTACTTCACGTCTTTTATAAGTTTGTTTTTAGGTCCCGCTACAAAATTTACAAAGAATGTTGATGTTGGTGTTTTATCAGGTCCATATTTGGCATTTATAATCTCGCCTTGTACAATATTACCCGTGCTTTCCAGCTCTTCTTTTATTGCACTGACTGGAGTTGAGTGATGCAGGAAAATCTTATATAGGTATAAAAATTAATTGCTGATCGTTAGTCTCACTAAAACTCGAGAACGGCGGGACTGATGTAGCTGATTTTGGTCTTGAAGTGTTTGTCATAGTCTAGGGAAGGTTTAAACGGTGAGAAAAGTTAAAATAGGTGCAGGTGATACGAAGTTCATCGGGTCATCAAGTGTTGAATATAAATTGCTCATAATAGGATTTGAGAAGCCTCCTCTCAGCTAAGCTAACAGAGTTGTCATTTCAAATAAATAAAATCTACATCTGGAATCCCAGTAGTTATATCCATTGTTAGTTTTAGATTAGCGATTGCGAATGGAATTAACTTGGTTATCACGTTATATCGCGTGTTCGTCGAGATAATAGTTTAATAACCGACTGGTTTTCTTTTATGTGATTATGAGGTTTCTAGTGAATAGTATTATGTGTTGATGTACTCAAGCTCTTTGTTCATTGTGAGGTCAGTTGAACTTAAGCTGGTTAGGTTAGGTAGTAAAACATGGGGGAATTATGAAGAATCTTGTCTGATAGTCACTCGTTTCTGGCATGAAGTATTGTTGTAGCAAGGTATTTAATGAAATTGTGAAGCATAGTTTTATCGATCTGAGAAAAGATGGGATGTAAATATAGATCCATATTGAATAATGATAGTTGCTAAATTCTCTGATTACAGTCTTTGTGATGACTTTCCTTATCAGATATTCGAAGACAGAATGACAATTTCTCATAAAGTTGACCAAGAATTGACCGATCACTTATTTTCATCAAATTACAATAATCAAATAGATGATAATATGGAAATACATTTCATACAACAATTCCTATTGCACAATACAAATAACATGAAGTAACTGTACCGATTTGCACATACCTATACGCAGCGGTTATCTGATGATTTTTAACATTGTCACGACTTTGCTCGTCTACTCGTAAGCACTAATGTTTATGTCGTGACGAGGGACTGGAAGACATTTTGACACCTTTATAACTGTTTTCTTGTAAACAAAATTCTAAGAATTCCTTTGTAAGTACCTGTTTTTGCTGCATATTTTTTGGAAATAGAGGATTTATGCCGCCTTCTCCTGAATCGAATATCACGGTGCTTCTTTCAACTTTTAACGGGAATCCTTTTCGTGTTCCAAAGAATTGCAATAAACAGTTTTGAGGAATATCTGTGTTCCTTAAAAATTAAAGAATCTTTTAAAGAAATTGATTTTCAACAATCGAATCAGGTGTGTTTTGTCAGTGAGTAGGCAGTCGGTGTCTTTGTATGTAAAAGCTGTTTATTACTTGATGATTATGACTTGAAAGATACAAACATAGATGACAGGTGACTTAGTTCCGTCGAAACTAAGCAAGCGCACTTTCTTTGTAAAAAGTAGATTCAGCTTGAACAATTTGGAATGGTAGAAAGTGTTATAATAGCTACCAACTAGAACAAAACAAAAATAAAACGTAAGTACATTTTACATCAAAATAATAGTTAGTGTGTCATTGTGTTGATATAGGTACAGGAAACGCCGCGTGATATCATTATGTTTATCCGTACAGTATTTAAGTAGGTGTCTGTCTAACTACACAGATTAGGTGTTATTTTAATAATATACTAGCTTCTGCCAGCGACTTCGTCCGCGTGATATAGTGGTTTACTTATAGCCTTCTTCGATAAATGGACTATCTAACACTGAAAGAATTATTTAAATCGGACCAGCGGTTCCTGAGTTTAGCGCGTTTAAACAAAATGATAACATTTCCCTTCACTGCTCTGCTCCTATTGATTGTAGCGTGATGAAAAGTATACTATAACCATCTCAGGAGTATGACAAATGATTGTACCAAGTTTTGTTAAAATCCGTTGAGTAGTTTTTGTTTCCATAGAGTTTATACAGACAGACAGACAGACAGACAAAAATTTTACTGATTGCATATTTGGCATCAGTATCGATCCCTAATCACCCCCTGATAGTTATTTTGGAAATATATTTCATGTACAGAATTGACCTCTCTACAGATTTATTATAAGTATAGATATATAGAAGATAAGTAAAAGTCAAACATATTCTAAAACTGATATAAGTAATGAAAACCTGTCTAAAGTAAAACTAATAAGATTAATATGTAGAGATGCCATCTATCTTTATTGGAATGTATCAGCGAATATCCTTTGAAAAATTACAGCATTGCACAAAGAACCTGTATTCAAAAGCTATATTTAAAAATATAATATGAATGCGTTCCTAGGCTAACTTGTTCAAAAAATATTTTATTAACAACCTTATCGCCTTATGCGTAAAGTAAAAATTGTAACGATAAATTAATGGTCACGATTGCCCAGATTGGTCAGCAAATGCCAGCTTCGACAAGGCTAGCCACCGCTCTCACGGAAATGGCAATTATAGAATGCTACGGTTAAGTTGTCAAGTCAGTAATATTGTGAAAGGGCCAACTGTGGCAATAATGCCGTGTGTTGTTGCCTCAAGCTTAGGAAACTCTATTGTTAGGAGATATTATTATAGTTGGTTTTCCATCTCATTATGTTGTATTGATTAACTTTTAATGAGAATTAAATGGAGCACTTGTTAAGTTCTTTTTGTAATTAATTTAAAGGTCAATGTATTATATAGTTGGCCAAAATGTTTCATAATTTATGCTGTACCTTATTAATGTGCAAAGCATTAATATGTATATTTTTTAATTTAAAAACCGACCAATTGCGAGTCGGACTCGCGCACGATGGGTTCCGTACGTTATAAAACGGGAAAAAATACAGGTTAGATGTATGGAGCCTCCTTAAATATTTATTTTATTCAGTTTTTTAGTATTTGTTGTTATAGCGGCAAAGAAATATATCATCTGCGAAAATTTCAACTGTCTAACTATCAGGGTTCATGAGATAAAGCCTGGTGACAGACGGACGGACAGCAGAGTCTTAGTAATAAGGTCCCGTTTTACCCTTTGGGTACGGAACCCTAAAAACGAATATGATAAACAAGATCTAGTCATTTCGAAATACAGCTAGATATTAACTTTAACGGCTACATAAAAAAAGAAGATTGATAAGGTCTTCCAGTGACATATAATAAAAAAATACACCGTCAGGTATTTTTTCTGTGCGTTCTTGTTCATTATATTTTCTATTTTGTACGAGTACCAAGGACAAGAGCTATGTTTATATAAGGTAGCCAGTATCGCATGCAGTATATAATTTAACCAGCTACTGTATAAAGCTACTTGGTTGGAGGCCTTAATTTAGTTAATTAAGTTAGGACCTTGCCACATTGTCCGGTTAAGCAGGTCGAATGCTGTTAGAAGCACCCTGCAAGAGGTCATGTAGGAAAAAAATATCCCGTCATAAGAAAGGCCGTAAATAGCCTTTTTTCGACATTGTGTTAAGTACATATTTGGAATCAGGAAAAGATTCTGATTACGAATATGTATTTAACTCAATATAAAAGAAGAAACTGATTTGCTGACTGACTGCTGACCAACGCACAGCTGAAACCGCTGGTTCTAGAAGTTAGATTTTTTGCAAAAATGTTCCTTAAATCCACTTACGTCAAGTGTGCACTAAGAAAGGATATTTCTAAATTCATCCCCTAAAGGGATAAAAGAAACTCTGTCATTTTTCATTTGAATTCGTATAGATAACGCGGGCGAGGCCGCGGGTGGAAAGCTAGTGTATTTATTAAATATATATTGTATTGGTACTTTTTTGAAAATAGATATCATTAAAAATTAAAAAATCACAATATTTTGAAAATTTCAGTATTTATCCATCAATTTTAAAATCATTTTAGAAATTGTATTATCATATCTTTAAACGTGCATTCGTGTATCAGGAAATATTTTTAGAATCTTTCGCTTTCCCTATCTCTGCAAATCCTACATACAACGACTGTCAACTTTCTTCTTATTATCTAGACAAAGAAGTTACATAGCATTTTGTAATTAACCCGAACATTACCTTTTTCTTGTGTAATCAAATATAAGTAGTTGTTACTAAAGAAGCCTTCCGCGTAGATATGAAGAGATTTTCCCATAAAATGCAGATAATGATTGAGAATAGAACAATGCGCTCACTTATTAACATAAGGTAGTTAATTATAAATCATGTGGAGTAGGTGTGTCTTTCATTTAAATATATCGTTAAGATTTGTCGCAGGCTTCAGATACAGTTATGCAACAATTACTGGTTATAAAAAAAATGGCGTTTATAAAAATCCGGTCAAGCGCGTGAACTGTTTAGGGTTCCGTAGTACTTTTTAGTTGGTTAGCTATAACTTTGTAACTGTACTAAACCGTGATAGTTTTCTTTTTAACTTCCTTATAATGCCATGAACCTTTCATCGTGTTCGGGAGCAATCGTTTAGTAGATAGAGAGGGACGTTTGTGCTAGAAATATGAGCAAAATGTGGTGGTTTTGTACTTATATTTTTTTGCCTAACCCTGTGCTAAAATTACTTCAAATAATAATTTGAAGCTTCGCCTTCGTAATAATTTGAGCAATTTAGGTTTCTCGCTAATCGAGTCCCGTTGGTGTTGCAACGTTTATAATGAAAATTATTCATGTTAGGTACTCGTATATGTACAGAAATGTCCTTGCATCAACTTTAAAATAATTACAAGTGCAAAAAAGTTGCGTCAGCTTGTAAAATAATATAAATATTACCGATATATTTTATTTTTGTATAAAATTGCGTAATAAATAACTAAGCAAAGCAGTCTATTGCATCATTGCGTTGAATATGCATTTTACTTACTGAACACCGAACGAAACTATTGTGTATAAAAACCCTTGATGCTATACGGAACCTCCATTCGCTCCAAATTTGCGGTACATAGATTTTTTTTTCGAAGTGCAAGTATTATTATATATTTTTGGATCTTATGGGAATAGACTTACCTAGTAGGCCAATCAATTAGGTTGTGGCGTGTTCATTTCATACTAGTTCGTCAACATCAATTAATTATGTACTAAGCCATATTTTTTTTGTCTATTGAATCAATATTGACGATTGATGTTTTCTATATCGAGCTATAAACTCACTTCCTCAATTTTAAAAAGAATTTTGTTCTGTCAGTACAACAACATAATTTTTGAAACAGGTTTTTTCGAAGTAGGTACCTGAATAAAATATTATTGAATACAATTTGCATTAAAATCACTAAGCTATCATATTTGATGTACTAGATAGATTTAATTATGATAATGCTTGTTTGTAATTTGCCTTGCAAATATTTACATGAAATGTAAGAACATTTTATGAAAATTGCTTGAATTTCGGGCTTTCCTTATAAGTGGAAATTTGAAATATTATGGAATAAACAAAGATCTCTATTTAAAATTAGGTATCCTAGATGTTCGGGGTACCTAAAGACTTCAAAGAAATATCTGCATTCCGTTTTAAAACGTAAAATAATAAACTTCTTTTTGCAATAAATCTTTCAGTTTACTTCGTGCAATTTCGGGTATTAATTCACATTTCGTCGTTATGCCTGTAAAATTAGCTATGTGTTTTATTTCGTTGTTCAGTTTTCAATGCTATTTTGCATCCTACGGATAACGATTTAAGGATCAAATTACCATTAAAAACTGAACGTCGAAATAAAACAGCGAATTTTGCAGGCACAATGACAGTGTTTAAGACTGCTCGTTGGGTGTCGAGTCTGTCATCATTTTAGATGTAGATGATTTCCTTATTCTCCCATTTTATATATACGCAAAATGATAAAAGCAAATGCTTGCTACCCCTCTCTTCGTGTAGCTCTATTTATAAATATGCGTGGGTAGACCGCATAGGCGGACTCTTAGACAAGTTATAAATTAAATAAGTTTAATATTAATGCAAAAATGAATCTTCAAACAAAAAGTTGTTATTGTAAGCAACACTGAATACTTGAGCACGTCGTGGGTGTTAATAAGTAGTACAAAACATGGACAGTTAGCAATAACATTCATTATTTAAATTAATAACTGTATTATTATTATAACGGGGTTTGACTCGGAACTAACTTTATCAATAAAATATTTCGAAGCATAAACAAAAGTGACGTTTGATTTTCAACAGAAAATCAGCACAATACATTTTCAATGTCCGTCAAATTTCAAATAGAGGGCCGCAAAATGCACACCATACTTCACCATTAAAGATGTGTTTTTGCTTGGAATAAAAAAAACTAACTGAAAAATCTGCCCTCTTTAGGGATGAGTTATAATTAAATGTCTCCTCCCGCTGTGGTGGAGCGGGAGAAAGAGTCAGACTCTTACTGACTAAAACACATCCATAAAAATCTCGCCCAAATCTTGTCTAATGTATTCTTTTTCACCGATTTTTTTATACAAAAAAAACGCTGTCTCATGCATGACACAAACACAAGGTTACCAGCTACCCTTACGGAAACAAGATGAGGAGCGATAAAAGATTAACTGTAGAAGAGCGATATACACAGTTTTATTTCTTAACCTTTAAATTGCTGATTGCTTTAATTAACTGATACACCCACTAATATTTCACTTTATATCATAAACTGGAACGTCGTTTTTGCGATTATACGTGGGTGTAGCTACGAGAAAGCCTCCTGTTTTACTTTATGTAAAATATAATTAATTAAGCAAGTATATTTCCTGGAATAACGGCTTTACATACTGTATGTTAAATTTAATATCTGGAGCTTTCTGGCACATATTTCTAACATAATATTTAAGTTTTGTATTTCCTTATCATGTTTTAAATAGGTATCTTTAAATCTCAAGCAAAACTGTTTTTTCGTCAGTCTATTATAATTTTTCAGTCTTAGTATTAAGTCACAATAAGTCAAGAAACCACGATAACAAGTCCCGTTAAAAATAATACCTTTTTACTGAACGTTCTCAAGAAAAAAGGTAACTAACGAAATCATCAGCATTTCGTAGGAAAAACCAAACATTTGTTTACGAAAAACCTTATTTGGCTCTGCAAAGAAGTACCTAGTTCGTTTCGAAGTGTAGGCAAGGCCTTATACGTCGTCATCCTCCTGCCCTTATCCCAAATGATTTGGAGTCGGCGCAACATGTCTTTAACACAATCCATCCAGCGTATTTTGATCTAGTCCTAAATCCTTCCTCATTCATACTCAGAACCTTTCTTGCCACATATCGAGGCCATAAACGTATTGCAGTTTATACATCGATAGTTCCATGATTGGCTATTAGGAGGTAGACGGCTTTCTACTAATTGCCAATCATGCAAACTATCGAACGATAAAAAACAAACAGAAACAACTGAAGATCATAGCATAAATGAATATTAGGAATATTCAAATTCGCAAAGATGAATATTTCGATTTTTTGAAATTGGAATAGTGAAATGGCTCCTATTCTCGCCATTGAAAACGCCATTCAAAGATCGTATAAATACCATGAAAATATCTTCGGAAAAACTTACTATAGAAATAAAAAGCTACATATTTTTTGGTAAAAAAGAATACTGAAAATAATATTGATCTCATTATTATTATATTGCTTTGATAACAACTTAAAAAATTAGATTGACCGTCACACTTTTCTGTAAACGTAGGTAACTGTGGTGGACTCTACACCACTACAGCATTTTCCAAAGTTCGTGGATAAAAGGAATTTACTGCGAGAACAACTACAGCTTTTATACTTTTGCTGACGTAAGCTCGATGACATAATTTTGAATCTTCTGAGCCTTATCGTGGGGTTTGCATACTCAAACCTAGACGTTTGTTCTAGTAAATAGTAACAGCCACTCGCCAAAGAACTCACATTTACATTGAAACAAAAAAAACCTGTCTCATTGTTTGGAGTACACAGCTCACTCGGACTTCATGAGAAGCGGGTACTTTTTAAAGTAAAGCGCAATGTATGTCTACGTACTTTTATGTATGCATTAAAATCTCTTTTATTCAGTGGATCATTGCTATTCCAATCATGTATAGGTGTTTTACTGTTAGAACGTATATAAGGATGATAATATAGATGTACCTTCTGAAACATTATGTTTAATCCTATACCACGAAAATACCCCCTTACTATCTTTATAGTATGCGATTGTGCATTAGCAGTGTTCTTAAATATTAAAATTATTGTATATATGTCTCTATGTCTCATCAGTAGTAGTGTTCTTCATTACTGAAGGTCGTGTCCCTGATGAAAGCCCTTCATAGATCTCATAATCTGTCTCCATTTCTCTCGGTGTTCGGCTTTCCTCAGGGCAGTTGTAACTGGGAGTCCAGTAAATGCGGTTACCTGATCACACCAGCGGTTAGGTCATCGGCCGCGGGGTTTCTTTCCTTCGATCTTGTCTCCGTGTCTAGATGAATATTATATCCTAGATTCCCTAGCATTTGTGACTCAATCTGCTCGCTACCAATCATCTACTAAATTGCGTCTGAATCTCTTCATACAATTCTCCGATAATACTAGGTAGGTACCAAGCGTAGAACCAGCCTTATTTAACTTTCAACTCATATTCAGACAACATTCCTGCAAACGTACACCGCCCCTCAAGGCTCCCTTCACAAGCCGATCAAGGCCTACTATTGTCCTAATGATCACTTATCTAGCGATCTGCTCGACTTTGCACGATGCTGTTGTAATTCTTAATAGATCATTTGGTTACTGCACCGATTTATCTGCACGATTTCGGGATTACAGCATTTATTAAAGTTGCAGATAAAGGTTTAGATTCTACTTGTCTTAATACCTCTCATTTCGTAAATGAGAAGAGATAAAAGACCACAGAAACCAAAAAAGCTCTTAAAAACGTAGGCAGATCACAAATGTCCAAAAAAAATAGATTGCATTGACAGAGAATATCAACAACAGTGTACTAGTTTTCTGCCAGCGGCTTCACCCGCATAGACTATACGAATGCAATTTAAAAATGACGGAGTGTCATACAAACTTTGTCCCCCTTTTTCACCCCCTTAGGGGTAGAATTCTTACGGAAAATCCTTTCATATCTAACTCTTACGTCATACAAAGAACACACCCTTCAAGTTTCAGGTCTCTGCGATCAGCGGTTTAGGCTGTGCGTTGTCCGTCAGTCATTTAGGACAAAGCATTTATATAGATACATATAAATCGACACTAGAAGAAGTCGTCGTCAAATTTCTAAAAAACTGAAAAATATTTTGGAGAAAGAATTCGTAAAACAGGTCAGACCGAGCAGGCGAAATAAAAAAGTAAATATAGAGAGTCAGAACTGCTAAAGAGAAGTTCTGAGTCTCTCACTCAGCTGTGAAAACAATACCATGCCATTATGTCAATCCCTTTGACAAACGCAGATGACATAGTACATTTATTTCACAAACAGTACCTACTGACGACATTAATACAGTATTACAATGCCCTATAGATCAAAAGACATTATATAATAAGACTATGGCTATTGAGAGATTAGGGGCCTACTAGATGAGATCAATTTAGGCAATGAGGTGATCATAAAAGTTCGCAAGAGAAATCTAGAATTACAAAGGAGCTTTGTATGAGATGATTATGTTTATTTAGTAGCTATTGTAGCTAATAATAAATCATAAGCTTTACCTTTATCTAATTTAACTTGAACATTAAACATTTTAATAATAAATCATCTGTTCCCAACAAATCCTCTTAAACAAGCCACATCGTTAGGGATACAATTAATTTTGTAACCCAAGTCCTAATACAAAGGTACAATTTTGACCTTTGCCGTTTTAAGTTTGACGTCATCAATTTGAATTTATTCAAAAGAAAATATTCATCTTTCTACTTACGCAGGTCCTCTCAAAAATAAACAAATCACAACTCACGGACTGTGATCATTACTCAAAAAGTTACGACCAACATTTCTCTACGGTATTCATCTCCGCTTTTGTATGGCACCGCTATTGTTTTCACTCAACGCTGCGCGCGATAGTAGTGGTGCGAATTATTCGCGTCGTAGTAGCTAAAACGAGGTGGCATTTCAAATAAAGAACTCCGTAAGGGCTGCGACTACTGCGCATGCGTTAACTGGAACAACCCTCACGTTTCCAATATGGCGCCGACCGCCAGAAGTTAAGCACGCGTTCGCTATTTACAACACATTCTATTAAGATATTTCATCTATGACTTAAAACAATAATACAATACATTTTAAATCACAGTTCGTCTATTTTTTGAGTTTAAAATGTTTGGTGATATTTTACTGTCGTGTTTTTGGTGACGCAGTGCGATCAGATGTGTTTGATCACGTTAAAAGTGTAGTAGAACGTTTATCGTAGTTCAACGCTGGTGTGTCGTGCCAATGCGTCAATTAATGTAGCCAATTTCCTTACATCTTAATTAGCTTCGAAGCTAAAAGAATTAAATATATAATCACTTGATCAAAACGTGTGTAGATTCAAATTAGTACCAATTATAAATTATTGATCAAGAGGACTTGTTTTTAAAAATAGAACATTTTTTTAAATAAAGCATTTGAAACAGTTAATCCCATTTCCCGCGCTTAAAAATCGCGTGTCCTCAAAAAACAAAAACATTCTTATTTCAAATTATTCGCGGGTTTAACAAGAAGTTACTAACAGCAGTCAAGCTGCGTCGCTCGAAGGTATCGCCCGCGGCTTTGCTGCTGGGTACAAGACCAGTCTCTGGACTGGTCGAGCCTATCAGGAGTCCTGAAGAGCCAGCGTTGGACGTCGCTCAAGACAAAGCTTACTGGGGCAGCGTTGCTACTGCTATGACGAGTAATTATCATTTTTTGTATGAAATTTTACTGATAGATTGATTTCATGGCCTTTTCCCAAAGATTTATCTATGCGTGATGGTCCAATATCTAATTAATACATTTTCACCTAACAGAGTAGGGACTTCACGATGACCTACATTCAGAAAACTCCGCAACATCATTCATCATTTAAGGTTTTCGCACAACAGATATGCTTTTCCATTTTCCAGTCTCGACAAAACTGAATGCGAATGGAATTAAACGCGTATTTTTGGCACGCTAACATGTAAGAATCCGTAAGAACTGCCATTCGGCACTTCTTTCTCACGATGATTACGGATTGATGAATATCAGTGATGATTTGTTTGAAGTTCAACCTAAGTCCATTATTTATATTCAAGCCATATAAACATTTACATGTTACCTCAACACATAATGTACTAAGAAATAGCATATTTTTCAAAACATAGCTCATTTTATTCACATATAGCCTTCCATTAAAAGGAAATTGCGTTTTTCTACTTAAAATGTGCATTTATTAGTTTTTATGTGAAATCGCGCCGTTTGTGGCACTGAGTCATACAGTCATAGTTCCCTAGCAACTGCAATGGTGGCTTATTGCATTGCGAATATATACTCCTTGTTGGGAGTGTTCAACGGGTGAACGCATCCGAATAGCTAGTATTTGAAATTAGAATTCTACGCGTTAAAAACAAGAAAGAAGCACTTTTTTTTAAATCGCTGTTTGGGATTCTGTCTTTTGAGATATTCCGTGCACGAAAAATCTCGAAAGATTTTTTATTAAATTGATAATATCGTGATTTTTAGTTTAAGTAAACCCAAATTATGGTGAAGAAATATGGAATAGCTTATGGTATTTGGGTTTATTTCTCAAGAGAATTCAACGATTTACTGCATCACGTTTACGAATCAAAAGCGTGAACCGCTTAATTTATAATGTAATTAACTGTTCAACCAACAAATTAGGGCGTAAAGCAATGACGTAAAAAGTAAAAATTGCAGTAATATACTAGAAGAAATATTTATTAGCTGCATTTTGTTAAATATAAGAAAACACATAACTTCTAATTATCTAATCTAATCTTGTAATTATCTTCTTGGCTAACAGATATCGGACATGCCACTGGTTCCCTTTCAATCTTTTCTAATATTTTGAGTAAAGTTAAGATACAGAAACCACGACCAAGGCGTTACCAGCACCACTGTTACTGTCTACAATATATAAAACCCTCAAATATTCTTTCAAAGTGTATAATCAACAACCCTATCGTAGCACGTGCCTAAAAGGGTCACTGGCTGTTAGGGGGGAAATACAAAAAGGGTTAAAAAAAAAACAAATTAATAATTCAGTTCCCATGGCCAATTTTCCGAGTACATAAGTAGGCAGATTAACAGCTGACGGTAAAGGGCAATCAATTTAGCGTGAATTTTTAACTTAGAACAGATGATGCGCTCTAGAAGGGATATTTAGGTTATAAGCGATTAGCGGTTAAACAATAAGCGGTACTTAACAAACTTACTTAATAAATCTGAGCTGCTTTAACGTATCATAATTAATACGACCCGAGCGAGAATAAATCACGAAGAATATACCAAAGGCAGATTGGTTTCTACGGTAGATTCCGGCTCTTCTTGTTCTTATTGTGTGGGCTGAAGTATACCATTTCGCTGGGCTGCAAGTTTACTAACCTAACAACTCCTAGTGTAAAGTTTTCTCAAATCCGGCAGATGGCCTCTGAAAAGGCAATTGTAACAACGACTGCTATCAAGGTAGCAGCCAGGGACGACGGCTTAACGTCCATACGTCCAGGCATGGGGGGTGTGTTACACCGTCAACTACCTGACTGCGGGCTATTTTATGGATTTTAAAACCCACACCCAGATTTTGGCTCGACCAGGGAATTAAACCTGTGGCCCCGTTAAAGCAACGAAACAGTCTGAGATTTCTGCTGACGTTAAGTTGATATATGAATAGAATATACAAGTTTTTAACAGACTTCAAAAAAGGATAAGTCGATAGCAAAATACTAACACTAGTAACTTACGAGACACCTACTTCAAGAGCGATGTATTGGTGGACAGCGTTTATATAAAATTTATTTTTCTCTTTTCAGTATTTTTTGGTAGTCGATTATATTTTTTTTGTAAAAAGTTTTTCTGAGCTAAATCTGTACCTACAGCTGATATTCTCTCAAATATACTTTTACGTGTAACATGGTACGATATGTTACATTATTAAAACTGTTTTAAACTGGATATTGGCTAACAAAACAGCTAGCAGTACGTGCAGGTACTCAAGCTGTTCCCTTTACGTCAAATGTCAAGGTCCGCGTAAGTACGTCACTCGTTCCGCCATTTTCTCTATGACCATCTGAAGCCTTGTTAATGAAATGCGTATTTCATTTGTTTCTCCCCTTTTATTTACGACTGTAAAGTGAGTTAAACATATTAGTTTTATTAGAAATGCCGTGGTTTGGATGTAACAAGTACCAACCAACGTTATTATTTCAAAATATATTTCTGGTGTATTTTTTAAGTTTCTTATTGCATCATTGACTAACGATGAAAGAGAATATTGTTAGAAAAACATTGACTTATAAAAAATAAGTCGTATTTCGGATATGTTCCTTCAAAGAACCATTCTGAGCGACTATTCATTGGATGACTAGCCGTACTGTGAATAACCAGCTCTTGGATCATTTTCTTAATATATTATAGTATATAATAGACGGTCTCTCCTAGTATTTATCGTCACGTAAATAGCTTTTAATACACATGAATATTCAGTTTTTCTTCAATAAATGATCCTCCAAAAAGTTGATAATAATTAGTACTTCACTGAATAATGTAACAACCTATTTTTAACAGCAACCTTAATAAAATAACATAATTTCCATATTCATATTTTTTTAAATCTACATTAGTTTAGACCTTTTTACCTTTGACCTTTTCCCGACAAAACTCATTCAAATGATGTTGGTTTATGACACGGGTAACATTAATATGTTACAATTTGGTACCTTTACAGGAAAAGAGTTTGGTTACCGACCCTTATAATTGAAAATCCAGATAAAAAGGTACACTCGCGAGCAAATAAATCCGGTTCGTACAAAAACATTAAGTTCAACTCAAATATAATGCAAAAGTTAAATTGTAAATCTGAATGTTACGTTTTCACAGCTAAACAATAAGCTAATTTTGATAGAATTTGGTCAAAGTATAATCCAAATAAATTCTTCTTGTACCAGAACTTCAATATAATTTTTCTTTCAATTTATTCATAGATTTTTCTTTTAATTTCAATATAATCTAAATAGATTCTGATTCTCGGATTATATATATGTTTTGCGACTGACTCAGTTGTATTGCATTCTTATGCATTAATTAGATATTGACAGTCCACTGGTACTCTGATTTTGATACGTTTAATCTTACACGGTGCTTTCTGTGTTTTGCACCCGACAAGCGATCACTAACAAAAAACTTTAATACAGTTAACTCCCAGTTAAGTAACAAATAACCGGTTAATAGGCACCGCAGTTTCCAGTTCCAGATTGCAGTTAACGCTTGACGCTATGCGGCGCAATTAACTTTTAGTTAACATCAATCAATGTTACCGCTGCACCGTACGGTTTACTTTATCAGTTTAGTATCGTGTACAGTTAAGTTTATAGTATTGATTTAGATTAATTGATATTGGTAAGAAAATTGCTTAATTATCGGTTGTTTTGAGAGCGAGCTTAAAGGTAAACAGATTGTATGCAGTTCAACAATTATAGATTAATTAATTATTTATTATACAAAAGAAAAAACACCTGTTTATTTATTAGTGTTACTAATATCTATTATGTGTAATAATATTATTGCATTTTTATAGTGCAGGGGTTATGTGTAAAAATTACATTTAATTAAAGTTTAGTTTCTTATACAGTTCTGTCTTCTCTAATCATATTGTAAGCAATAAGTACCTAATACTTATAAGCACAGGCAGCACCATCACAAACGTTCTCTTCCGATTCTTACAACATCCCTTAAGTCACATACACGACAATACAATCGTAAAACTTGACTATGTGAACGATAAAATATAACATCTGCCTAGCCTTTTCCCAACTATATTTGACCTCCACAACGCAGTTACCGAATAACACGATACCAATGGTAATAATGGTAAGACTGGTTGTCAGACTTTCTGGCTTCTGACTCTCCGTAACGACTGTCGAAGATCTACAAATGATAGTCTGGATCAACGGCTTAACGTGCTTTCCGAGGCACAGAGGAGTCTCGGATGACGGTCATCCACCTAAAATATAACAGTACATAATTCTATTTAGGGCCAAGCGAGAATATTCTTGTTACTCACTTCTTGTTTAAACTCGGCTTGGTACTCGATTGCTTTAAAAATAAAAAGTTCAAATAATAGTGTTAGGTACCCTTTGAAACTTGGAGGTTTGAATGTATGATAAACAGCTGTTTTACTTAATCGGACTGTTAACTTGTTGGTGAACTTGGGCCTTAGTAGTGAACTACCTTCAATATTATTCATTCTAATGAAGGTGAAAGTCAAGCACCGAATCCGTATGCACACATCTAGCAATAATTGCTCTGTACAAACATACATACAAATAGAGCAATGCTACACATCGTTAGTGGCGCAGTGGGGCGTAACTAAATTTTAAAGTGTCTTTTGTTTTACATTACTATACGCGGTTACGTATCTGGGCTGAGTTTTAGAGTGGTATCGAAAGTAGTGGAAAAAAATGGAGTGTGGGAAGATAAGTTGAAATCTGCGATAGTTAAGTCGGATTTCCGCAACATACCTTTTGTATGTAAGCAGGCGGGGCTGGCTGGTTGTGTGCCAAGTTAAACTGACCTATGTGTCAATTATTATTATTTACCAATGATTTTGCAGGACGTTTTAATTCAATTAGTATGAGCTTAATTGGAAATATTTTCATGGAATTTTAAATTTATTCTCGAGCACTATTTTCACAGAAAAAAAATAAACACTACAAGAAAATAAATACTGCATTCTTCTTAATCGCTGCATCTGTAACCATTGTCTGCGCAGCCAACAATTTGCACATACATACATATTTTATTTAAAACATTCGCAAAATAATTTATGAGGTAACATAAAATCCAATGGAGGCTGGCCGAAAAGATTCCGCCATTTTATTTTCATCATTCGAAATTTATCGTTAAGCCGTGTTGCAGTACGATCGTAGATATTGCCTTCGCAAGGCACCCGTGAGAAGTAATTACGACAGTTCATCTGTGAGCTGTGCTAATGGCTTGTACTTGATTGAAACGAAAATGTTTCGTGGTAAAAGTCAATACCTATACCCACTGGTGTTTATGGCTGGTACGAGCCTAAGTTATTGAACAAGTTAACATTTGCAAAGTTGCCTTTCTTGTATTTTGTTGGTTGTTTACGAGAGCTGTGGATTTTTAAATTCATCCGATTCATAATAACTAATAGGGCAATGTTTTACATGTAAATACTAATGCTTCGAATTGCAAGATATCAACCATTTTTAACTAAGTCGTATGTAAGTGTGGTAGGTATGTAAGTTCATTTATTTCAACGATATATAATAGGAGTAGCTACAAAAAATCTACAATATTTCAGTATAGAAAAATATAATATTTTTAACTCCAATTAGTAACGTAAACTGCGTTAACTTTATTGTTTACAACTTACACCAGTTTACAGAATGTACTCAGCATTCTCACGGTTAGTTTTTATTGGGTGTAACACGCAGAAGTAAATCACAGCTGCGTTGGTTGCGTAACCAACCCTTAAACGCGAACGGGTCGTAAAGTCCATGCGAAAATTATACGAAAAATATTACGAGGGAACTCTCTTTTGAAATTGGAACAGGTTGATGTGTCTTTTGTTTTATTTGAGAATTTATTGACACAGCGAAATGTGTGGGTATTTTACCGTGGCGTGTTGCCAATTGAAATGTGCAAAAAGTGAGCCAAATTTTTCAATTACTTCAAGACCGCTTACCTGGTATTCCGGTTTACTTAAAACGTACTTGAGGATATATGCATAATTTTATTATTATTAATCTTATTCAAAAACAACCTTGACGCGTTACAAAACATAATTATAACGATATCAACATTTATATGGTGAGTATTTTTCCATATTTCACAGTCATTGCGCGGTTATGAACCATTTTTTCGTGTCGCCGATAAAGGGTCATTACTTAAGTGGGTTACGTTACGTAAAGCGCGCGTTTGCGGGTTGATTAAACAAATTATTGTAAGATTTGTTGTGGGAGGTGTAATGGAGCGTGTGTATGGCATTTAAAAGTGTTTTGTTTCGAGTTTATTTAGCTCAATGGAATGTGAATTAAAGAAGTAGGTGCCTAAGTGCCCCGGTATTTGCAATATGGTGTATTTGTATTTTTTTAGAAAACGGTACTTAGTGGTGTTATTGTTAGCTGAGCTAGGTCATATATGAACACAATAATTACCGTCAAAATAAAAGTTTCACTTTAAACTAACTCTGAATAATAGTCAGAAAAATAGTAGTTCATGAATAGGTAGATTGGAAAAGAAGTCTAATATTGACCAACTTTATATTTGCCATAAATAAATATACTCCTTAGTACAATAAATAAACACACTATATTCGGACTACATGTATAAGACACAGTTTTTTTTTTTCAAATTCCTTACTAAAGGTCATATCTGACTCGGCACTAAGCTTTCGAAATTACGTTTAGATCCCTCAGGATTAAGCTCGATATGAATATAATCCTGGCAGATTGTTTGCTTGGTAAAGATATAATATTTTATCTTTCGAACTATGAATTTATTTATTGGTGCGAAAAATATTATCTATCTTTTATCTTTTTTGAAATTTCTAAGATCACTGAAATGACGGGCTTGTTAGCATTCGTAAAATAGGTCAGGTACGAGCCTAGTTATTTGAAAGGTAGACAACGTCGTCCTGTCCTCGTTTCCTATCATTAATCTTTTCGCCTATTACGGTTTTTGCGACGAGGTAAAAAATATCCCTTCACTTGTCTATACATCTTCGCAATCTGTCTTTTAGATAGCTACTGTCGGACCTTTTCAATTTAAAGCCTGTTTGAGATACGTTGGCTGTTGTCGGTGAAAACCGAGCATGGTATAAGGGAATTTTACCACTACTTTGGGGGCAAATTTCGCAAACCAGCAATTTTTTATGGGTAGATTGGTATGTTTTTGTTTGCAAATTCAGGCCCTGTTTCACCTCTTCTAGATAGAAATTATCATCAGATTAATTCACAACTGGAACGCCATTCTTCGTATAATATTGTTTCGTTTCGTATGAAAATTATCAGGCGCATTTCCCGGAATTTTCCGGTAGTATCTGAAACAGGTCATGAAAAATCCGAAAAGCTTGCCTAGGTAGGAAAATTCGTCTGGTTTTGAATAGTAATAATGCCACATTTTTATTTTCTCTTGTCAGCAGCGAATATCGCGTTTTTATCTGAATACGACTTTGGAATGGGTTTTCAGAATCAGCTAAAATTTTCTGTTGCATTCCGTTTATTTAAACCTATTGACTATGAACAGTATCTACAGTTTTTGCGGGTGAATTCAACATGGCGCATTCAGTAGAAATGGCGTATTTGAATCGAGATTTCATTGTAATGAGGCTTGTGGATTGTTTTATGTTGAATTCATGTTGTATATTTTACAGCTATAAAGGCTTACAGCCGATTGCAACAAAAAATACTTATACGTGAAACGGAAGAATTTATTATTTTATGTTTTTCGTCCAAATATTTATAATGTATGTTTACTTAATTATTATATCTATGTCTTGATATCATGTTTTGTGATATTCGTAAAACTATAATATATAAATGATAAAAAGTTTGGCTGTTAGCTTGTGTATGAAATTGTACAACTGTAACTAAAACAATACTAACAGTAAAGTTCGAACAATTAATTAGGTATACTTTAATATATATAATTATTTAACCGTATATAGATGTAAACTATATATTTGTTGTATTTTCCTTCTTTTTATAAACCTAATTTTCTTTTGTTACAGCTACTAGTGGTACCGGCAGTGGTCCCGGTGGGGGTGATACGAGGCGCGGCGGTGACGTCACACCGCACGCGCAACCCCAAAGGCGACTAATTAAAGTGGACTTTGATAATCTTGAGGTAAAGTGCACTTTCCTTTCCAGTAATTTGAATGTCTAGATGTCTGACAAAATGTCAATAATTTACTGACGTGAAAGTAATTTAGATTGGTACAGTCGGTGTGTTAAATGTTATCATCATTCATTCATTCATTTTTGTCTAATTATTTTTTTTACATGATGAGTACCTCTAATTCTGTAGTAGACTACAAAAGTGGTTTTATTTTCCCTTTTTTCCATGTCTATTTTATTATTAAACAGACTGATTATATAATATAATTCGTCTGTTTACTTATCACGCTAAAAGATTTAACATTTTGTTGATGTTGAAGAAACCCTAACTTGGTGTCAATACCAAATACTAATACTAATATTCTGTATATACATAGTTAGTAGTGAAATGTGACAGCTCTATTCACATTTATACTATCAATTAACTTCAGTAAACAATTTTTAAGTCTGTAGGTAGGTACTTAGAATGGGAGCAAAGTCCTCCTTACCCTGTACTTACAGAACAGTGTAGCAATACGTGCCTGTGCCTGTACTCTTGGCACGACGCCACACGACCGCATAATTTCTGATATCTAGATTATGTTATGACTGCACAGTGGTTTGGCTCGGTGGAAAGATAAAAGAATTACTGAGAAAAAGTTTTCAGCACTTTTCGAGTTATTTTCTCTAGTTTATTTGTGTGAAAATTGCAGTTTTTAAGTTGTTTTCAGTCATTTATTGCGTTTGAAATTGCTTTCTGTCTGATGTTCTAAAATTACACTTCTCACATTTGATTTTATATGTTCTTCGTCTCTATTTTCGTTCATCTCAATGCATAATTCATTACCTGTCTGACCTAATTTACTTTCGTACTCACTGATAACTTTATTAGGCCATTCCATTGCTATAATATTAAATAACCGGATCTAGTGCAAACGAAAACATTTCAAACGATACAAAAAAATCGATAACAACCGCAGATCCTAATAAGCATGAAATTGAAGCAGAATGTTTTTTGTTTGCAAAAAAACTAACGTCCGTCCAATGACATGAGATTCGTAAAAAATAAATGAGAAACGTAACTGAATCTATTTTCAGAAGACTAGTAGTTATTTCTTAAATAATATCTTACATTATTTATGTAGGTATACTTATAGTTACTAATACATAATCCTGAAGGGTTTGTTTGTTTGAACACGTTAATCTCGCGGATTTTCGAAATAGTTTTTTTTCATTTGACAGCACTATGCTTGAAGATGGTGACAGGATATTTTAACATCGTCTCTTGAGTATCATACATCAAGAGACGATCAAACTGAAAGAAATACTCCAGGTTATCGATGTGACGATGACGTGGTATGTCGGGAGCGTTAAACCACGGTGATTAGCTAATCCTAACTAATATTATAAATGCGAGAGTGTTTCTTTTTGTTTGTTACGCTTTAACGGCAAAACGGCTGAACAGGAGAGTGTTTCTTTTTGTTTGTTACGCTTTAACGGTAAAACGGCTGAAGGGGCCTTACCATGACGTGCCAAAACAAGATTATTTTCGTTATGAAAAGAGACTGAGCTATACGACGTTAGTACCTGTATCACGCTCTCAAACTTGAATAGTGATGGCAAAAACACGTGGTGGTACAGCCCCTGATTTGGAGGAAATTTGGTACAGAGAAAGAAAGACGATTTTAAGGTAGGTACTTTTTATCCAGCTGCATTAAGTAGTTCTCTCGGGACGCGAGAGAAACCGCGGGAAACAGCTAGTTTTTTTTTATATGAATGAGTTGAAAATCATTGGTGCGCGAAATGAGATCTGTCGTATGTTAGTTACAACTTGACTCGAAATAAGATGGAAGGCAATTTAATTTTGTGTAGGTACACAAATTACGAGAACAAATGTTTGTAAAGAAATAATTATATTGTTCTTATGTTTATGTTTTCATTTTGTGAACGCGTTTGTGCGCGAGTGTACTTTGTTAAATTAATAGGAGATATGTTATGTGTATGCTGTAAATTGAACTTACCAGTAAATTAATACCGCTTAGGTATTACTAACGCACGGTATTTCGGATTATACATATATAGCAGGTTATTATAGGTAGGTTCTAATAGTATTTCTCCTGGAACTTTAACTATCTCAACGAATACCTTTTTTCATGGTGGGAATCATCAAATAACCCCTCCTGCCGTGGGTGGGGCGGGAGGCCAGAGGGCCAGACTCCGACTACTGACTAAAACCCATCCATGTTTCTTCCTCAGCCCTTTGTATTCCGAGGGCGCGGTAACTCTTTCGAACATCCCGCAGCATCTCAATGAATACCTAGATACGAGTATTTCTATTTTATTTATGGACAAAATAGGCTTTCCTGCCCTAAATAGGTAATATTGGTACCTAATAAAATGATGGAGCACAAAGACTTAGGCCTGTACCAAAGGAACAATGAAATGAAATCAATAAAACGCCCCGTGAGACTACTTAGGCTGAAATCGCATATATTTGGGTCACATGTGAAACCATATATTGGCTTTATAAATCCCATAGCACACATTACAAAAGTGTGGCGCTGTCCTTATTACTTTAATAGGTCGTAAGGACAGTTTTTCTTCGATTCTGACTGCTTAATAGAAGTTCCTGGGTTCGATTGCCGATTTGGGGAAAGTATTATTGGTGTTTTTTTAGTAGTAGACCGAAATATTGATAGTCTTTTATGTCATGGGAATTAAACATATTAGAATCTAGTAAAATATGGAGTAAACATCTACTAAAAGTATGGTACTGGCAACATTGGTACTCAGCTACATCCGGTTTAGACTGGAAGCCGACCCCAACATAGTTGGGAAAAGGCTAGGCAGATGATGATGATCTACTAAAAGTAGATTGTGGGGGAAATCAGAGATGAAGATCATACAATACCTCAATATTCCCCTACAATCAAAACATTTATGATCCATAGTTTACTTTGTTTCTTTTCTGCTTTTACGAACAACAATATCCTATTGCAAGAAAAATGTTCCTTGCGTCCGCATTTCTCGATAATAAGGTCTTCGAACAATGCATGCTTAAGGCTTATGCAAGCCAATGCAAGCTGTTGCAACTTCGGATCATACGACAATAGCCACTTTTACATGTCAACGATCGCGGGAAAGGCATGCCTTTTTAACCGCCTTTAAAAAGGGAGGTCTTATCAAACTGCGAGTGTACAGACTGACAGAATTAACTAAAAACGTGCTCTAGGATATGATTACTTCCACCAAAACTAACAAGTTTTGTTATACGATTTTTTTTTTAATGCTTCCGCCTTCTTCTATATAATTCGCAAAAAAAAACATCCATCATCCAGTCAGCCTGTATATTTTTATAATCTATGTAGGTCTAATGATTACTCAGAACTTTTTCCAATCTTTAGACACGTCTTTCAATCTCACTCTATCAGAAAATGCTAATTGAAAACTTTAAAAAGAAAATTTTAAATGCTACCCAACGTGGCAATGCTGCCATTTGCCCAAAGATAATTTCTCTATGCATTTGCCAGACTCTTGGGTACGCTCCCAAATGATGGTGATTTTATCTGAGGATTTTGTCCGCATTAATTCCGTTTTTATTTTTATATTAATTCAATATTTATTATTTTGTTGTTATTTTTTGTAGTAAGTTAAAAATTAATACTTATATTAAAATCAATTTTAAAAATAAAACACCAATGCAAAAGACACATAAGACCCTACCACTTTGTGTCCGCCAGCCATCGAATCATACTTTTATTTTGCCGCATCAAGCATGGAAAGTAAGAAAGCTCAAATCATATGCTATAGTGTACTAGGCTGCTTTCCTTTTCCATGAAACATGCCATCTTACTCATATTACTTTGAAAATACTACTCATTAAAGTATCCGTCAGTCACAGATATGCATCAGAAATCGCTACTTTAAAATGCAATGAAATCTTTTTAGTTTCACTTATACATATTTGCTTATGGAATACGACTCAACTATATTTATTTATAACTATTTTTCCGCCAGCGGCTTCGTGTGGGCTATACGAATTTAAATTAAAAGTGACAGAGTTTCATACAACGTTGCCTCCTTTTTTCACCCCCTTAGGGGTAGAATTGCAGAAAATCCTTTCTTGATGGATGGATGATGCCGACGTCATACAAAGAACACACCCTCCAAGTTTCAGGTCTCTACAATCAGCGGTTTAGGCTGTGCGTTGATCAGTCAGCCATTCAGTTTTTTTTTTTTTCTACATGACCTCTTGCAGGGTGCTTCTAACAGCATTCGACCTGCTTAACCGGACAAACCAGCCATTCAGGACAAAGCATTTTATATATACAGATTAACAAGCTGACGTCACTTATTTTACAATTCTATTCACTGATTTCTTAAGTTCTTATTGATTCCAAAGTAACTTAAGTCAAATTTTACAGTAAATTGAAAATTTGTATTTTTTCCATGACTATTAAGGTGCTTTTTGAGGAAAGCAATTGCTATGCTATTGATGTCAAATATCCAATTCTCTTTGCTATAGTATCCACAGTAATTATAATTACCTAACTGTACTCTAAATTGTATCCTTAAAACATGTTGGAACACTTGTGCAAACTAGTCTCACAAGGCTTCTGTGCCCTACTTTTTATAGCAACGGGACTTGCGACCTTATTTTTACAAGATATTAGGTCGCTTTTAGCATAGCAAAGTACTGCTTTGAATAGTCTTAAAGTAGCTTTGAATTTTAGATAAGTTAATCATAAGTTTTGAATGACATTTTATGCTTATCTTAACGCCCTCTAGACGCGATCCATGTCACATTTAATAAGATCTTAAAAAGGCTTAAGAAACTATTGAGAAACTTATCTACTCACCCTCTTTATCGTATTTCTCATTCATTTCGTAGTAAAAATGTAAGTCAGTGAACTAGCGCCTTTAAATATGCTATGATCGAATGTAATATTTCACTGAGCCAGCTATAGAAATGGGACTTTTTTAGAAACTATGGAATATTGCTGGTTTTCTGCGAACGAAAGCTCTAGCAACTTATTGTACCTAATAGATGACGAAAATGATTTATTTAGTAGGGTATTTTACATATTAACAAAAAAAACTTACTATAGCTAAAATATATATATATATATATATATATATATATATATATATATATACTACACTACTAACTAATACAGGGCGTCAAAAAATTCCTCCTCATCGCGGTTAATAAATATTTGAATTATTTAAACCAATACAACATTTAAATCTCAATCCTTACTAATATTTTAAATTTGATCTTTCTGTCTATCAGCCCGCTATCACGGTAATTCGTCTGAACCTATTTGTATGAAATTTGGTGTGGAACCCAGGGAAAACCAAGGGTAGTTTTTATCCAGAGGCGTGAAGTTGTTCCTTCAAGATATATGTAAAACCGTGGGAAACAGCTAGTAAGAATTTAAATCTAGGTTTTCAGCCTTCAGAGAATAATTGAACACAGAAACCTTTTTCACATGAAAGTGACTAGAGCGTCGTATTTTAATCAAATCACCGCCTGATAGCGCAGACGCGTTTGGCAATGTTTCAATTCATTAGTTTTCGTTCAAATTGGATTTATGTATGTTCACAAGGCTTTTGTGTTTTTGTGGTATACATATGTTATGTACAGCCTGTATTTATTATTTAGACCTATATGTAAAGAGATCGCTTATGTCCTGACAATGCCGAGTTGTTTGAAAAACACCCGTCTATAAGTCTACTTGGGTCAGACTGGCCAACTTTAGGTTCTCCAAAAATTTGTACTGCTCAGCCGTCTTATTTATGACGAGGCGCTCCCTCAGGGCCACAGCCTGCCGGGGCTGCAGGACGTTCGAAAGAGATGCCGCGCCCCCGGAATACAAAGGGCTGAGCAAGGAACATGGATGGGTTTTAGTTAGTAAGAGTCTGACACTCCCTTCCGCCCCACCCATGGCGTGAGCGGTCATTTGATGAATTCCCATCCGAAAATATAAAATAAAAAAGCCGTCTTGTGTACGTCCTATAATCAATGATAGTGTGGCTTTTGATTGATGAAATTATTTTTCCCAAATCATTTAAATATGTTTATTAACAACCTGAATTGAATCACATTTTAACCGTATTAACATACTACTTTACATTGTAGAATACAGCTTTGTATGTTGATTAATGCATCCACCTGTATCCAATAATCAGCTTAACGATGTTGATCTATTAGTAACCTAATAATAATACCTAAATGTCAAAGCTAGAAGCTAACCTACCGCTACATTGTAGCTGACATTTCATTAGCTTTTTTTATACTGTGGCAAAAATAAAACAGTGAGGGAATACGTATGATAAAGTTATTTTTTTTTACACTGTGTGGCAAAGATACAAGGATGGCTTATTTTAATATACATAGTGTAGTGCTTGTGTGTGGGGTGGGAAAGCTTTGTTCTCGGCGTGGCATTGAAAGCTTAGATTAGATGATATATAGGTACGTATAGCTATGTTGAGTTTCTCTTTGAGGGATTATGACAATGTTAGATATTGGTCCCAGTACCTGTACTTTAAGTTTTGTTCCTTACCACACAAAAAGGTATAATTCAAAGGCATGAAGTTCAATGAAGTAATAGAACTTAAAAGCTCTTTTGCAAGCCAATATTTTGATAGGTTTTCTTATAAAGTGAATAGTGAAATGTGGCCAATACAACTTCATAGCTTATAGCCTTTTTAGTCCAAACATTTTGGTACTTTCAATAACCAGAAATGTTTTATATATCAATGATATAAACTGAACAATCGGTATACAATGTACCCTTTGAGAGGCTCGTAGCTAAGAAACAGCGGTGCTGATCGAAAGATTAGCAAGGTTATGCTGCGCTAGCCGCGGTCAGACCATGGATGGGTGACCGTTCAGAGTGAGACGAGACGGTCGTTGAGAGTGAAGAAATAGAGAGTGCCCCTATATATGCACAAAGCGCTTGTATACTATAATATCTCCTGCGTCTGGAAAGATTATTATTACAACTTATTACAACTTACTCATCATAGCTCCAAGTTCCAACTCAAGTCGCCCCTCACTTTCCCTTCAAGTTATATCTCAATGGGTACGAAGTTATACCTGTTACACTGTTGTTCACGTTATGCAACGCATCAGATGCACCGGTGCATGCTCTCTGACATTATTCACTTTCTTTCTCGTTGAAAGGGATGCAGCATTCCTCATACGTTGATATTCTTCGTACTATACTTATGTAGATAGGAAGGTAGGTATTATGTAAGTTTATTATTTTAAAGATTAATCAAAATACTTTTTACAGACTTAAAATAAGGGGACAAAGCCTGGAGATCAAACGAATTGTGGCCTAAAATATTTTTGTAACTTTCAAATGCATAATACCACCGTTAAGTTCATGTTAGTAAAAATTTGAATAATTACGATGCATACTTTTTTTCAATCCGATGCCACAAATTCAAAGTATCCTTTTTGTTAAGACCACGTAAAACAAATGACATTTGCGATTTGCGACACAGAAAACAAAGATTTATTCTTACGTAACAACACATGAGAAAATACAATGTATAAAGGAACAAAATTGAGTTGGGACCTTACCATTTGCAATGCATTAGTTCTCCGCTAAAGTTTTGTTGAAGAAAATTCTCGTCCCATGGGTTCAAGTCGTAGGCGGAGGTATCATTTAGCTGTCGTTTACACTGTTATCAAGTTGACGATAAATTACGACATTACCACCCTTACGCCGTTGATATAATGCTGTATTCCGCGTCGGTTAGCGATTACAGTGAACACACCCTGGGGAACAATGCTTAATTTATCGCTAGATGCATCGTTGAACGGAAAAATACCGTGAAGAGATTTTTTTGTCAGCCGAAAATCGACTCTATGTATTTGGTTTTTGGTTAATTTTAATAGAAATATTTTATGGCAAAACTAAAACCTTATAGGATTAGGTTAGGAAAAACCTTTTAGCACATTTTAAGGTAATTTATCGCCTCGCTGTACTGCCTTTCTGACTTCCTAATATTTTTACTCCTAGTAAAAGATTTCAACATTCGTTTCTCTATTGAAAAGAACGAAGCTACTGATATATTATTGAACGTTCAAGTACATGAATAACAAAGCAAGCGAGAGAATTGCTACTGAAGCTTGTAAGACATTCTATAAGGTCAACCGGAGGGTTAATACTATTCATAGATTTTCTTACAATATTCTGATCAGTTCTTTGTGAATAATAAATTGGAGCACTTCAAGCTTACCTACGTTGTATGAATAATACCTACCCGGCTGATGAAACAACTAGGTTCATCCTTACATGGAAACTGGCGAATTTTGACTGTAATCAAATCAAATAAACCTGCCTAATTCTTTGGCAATGTGATGTTATTTGTATATAAAAAACAATTAAAATCACGGAACTCCCGATATTCCAATGGTAAAGTGCTCAATTCTCACTTTGCATAATGATTTGCGTATTAATATAACCTGTTGATTCGTATCAAATGTGTTATTCACAGTTAATTGAAAACGTTGTATTGTAAATTCGTTACGGAATCTAAGACTATGTTTTTATTGTTGAACTTCGGTATTTTGTTCGTGATAAAAATTCAAGGAATTTATCGTAAAAATTAAAACAAAAACCTTGTTATGATAATGACAAGGTCACTTTATAATAAACCGGTATTATGGAAACAGGTATAAAATCAGTACAATTATAATAAAAAATGCTTTTGTCACTTATATTCTTGTGCAAATCATCAATAATTTGATTTGTTTGTCGTCTCATACAAACCAGACAAAAGTATTTAGATAAAAGCGAGGCGAAGCAATTAGACGGCCAAAGACGCAATGTTGTTATCGAAACTGTAACAATCAAGGAATTATAAAATCTATGACCAATGCAATAAAATTAAATTTTGCGCAGATACATTCTTGTACAACATCTAAAGATGCTTAGGTTCTATGCTGATTGATTTCGAGCGCAGCTTCGCTACGGAGATTTGGTTATTATAAATCGATAATACTTATTATTTCTGATTGCCTTTGAGTCTTTTGTCAAGAAACGATGGATGATTGTGTGAAAGATAATACGTCCAGAAAGGAGGTTACTAGTGAGACGACGTCAGATAGAGAAGTATGGAAGAAGAAGACATGCTGCGCCGACCCGAAAATTAGGATAAGGGCAGGCGGATGATGATGATTTCCGATTGTCTTTTTTCTGCGGTGAATTTGATATAGGTAAACAAATTTATAAAACCCCAGCTTCACTCGACAAGGTCAACCAGCCTAGCATATGTTTTACTGGAAGCAAAATTGTACAAGAACAAAATGCAACAAACATAAAGTAACAATGAAGAGTAATGAGTCTTCCCATGATATAAATGAACTCATAATTAACCGTTCCTTTTCTCTCCAGGACGACGAAGACGAAGATGACACAGAAACCTGCACGAGTCCAGAAGTATGCGCCCCTCAACCTTTCCCAAGGCACACCGCCCCACAGCAACAAACACCCAAACCTTGGAAGAGGACCGGTAAGAGAAATTCAATTCTATCCCCACAAAAATAAGTTCCATTCTTGAAGTGTAATTTGTGTCAAGATCCTTCAATAAATACCGTTCGAAAATTAACATGAGAATGAATTTAAAATTCATCTCAAGATCGCACACACTTGTCTTTTCTAAATGCACACCTTGGCAATGACTGATTGACATTGGTGACGTCACACAGAGGAGACGCCTCCCCGAGCGCCGCCGCGCACGCGCATCTCCCACGACGAGTACCACCAGTTCTGCGACGAAACCCTCGAATGTATGACAGCATGACTTGAGAGCATGTCAACGTTACCACGCTTATTCCTTTGCAAATGTTCGTTCGCTTCGCAAAATCACCTCTCATTGTTTTTTCAGTTCAGTGGTTCTGCGGCCAATAACGAATCGAATACTGCGATTTTCGCGTCGTCCCTTTTCGACTTTTAAACTTTAAGTGCTCTTTTGTTTATCAGATTTATTAGTTCAGCAACATTAATTTCATTGTTGTTATTAACTTTATTGTAATCAGTGTTAGTATTACGTTTCATTAGAATTTCAGAGTTGATAATGAAATTAGCATCATCTATGATATAGGATAGATTTAGATCACGTAATTATTTACCATGTAACTCAACTAAAATTCACTGTTTGGAAGTTTTCCATTTTTTATACACGTTTTCGACTAATTTTGTAACCACTTTCATCATTGTATTACTGATTTGGTGTTAGATGTTTAAATAAATGTATTTTTTTTCCTTACGACAATTGCTTTATTTTGTTTTTCATCTTCTAGTTTCTTATAGTAATTTCTATCATTATAACGTTTTCAAAAAATCTCGCATATTTGTACTCCTTTGGCAGAAACTATGTATATTTCAATTTTAGAATCTTAAAAGGAAGTTATAGTATAAGTATATTCACGTCTCAGCAGTCATATTTTGGTAATATTCTCTATACCAATCTCATACATATTACCCCTTTTTTGCCACAATTCACAATGGTCCTTCTATCCACAGCATACGATCTGGCGACGCAGTGTCCGTCGCGGCGAGCATCCATGAGACGTCACACCGTCACGCACGCTGTCTGCCCACCCACCGATGGAGCTCATTCATTGCCACATTCAAGGTAAGTCTTTCATGACCCTCGCAGATTTAGTCCTTGGCGAGTAAATAATAAAATATCCCAAATAGTGGAAACCGGTAGTGTTTTATGACATTCAAACAAACTAAACCTAAATTCAGGGTAAACTTTGCAACACACTATCTATATTGTGTTTTTGATCTATGCCCCTTTAGTAACCTTTGTTTCATTCTTATATTGTACAGTGAAGACCTTGTTTACATGCAACAAGGTTTTTTTCAACATCTCACATTTAGCTTTTTCCTGTCTGCTTCCAATACATTATAGTATTGTTTTACCTTGGTACTTGCTTCAGTGTCTTCTATCACGATTAAATCTTTATCTAGTAGATTCTTAGGTTCTATTTTAAATGCTGTGGCACCTCTTCTAACTTAGTTGATTTTTAATTCGCCATGAAAAATAAATCGCCGTTAGAAAGTTGCCTCTTGAGGTCTAATGTCAGCGGGTCAAGATTTATTATTTTTAGGTTTCAAACGTAAGGTCGTTGTTTTTAAGCTTTAGCTGTCTGATAAACAATATCAATAACTATCTGTTTTATATTTCTTGCAATGCATTATGAATATAGCATTTCAAAATTACATGACGTACATTTTCTAACCACATCAGTGATCAACTATTGGACACAGATTACACCCTATTACTAGACATATTCTTTCCTATAATATTATGCCTTTTTTTGTTCTTCGCAGGCCGGGATCCCGTGCGTCATGCGCCGGCGCAGCTTCCCTTGCAAGTAGCGACGCGGACGCTCAACTCGGAGAGCTATCCTGGTCACGTTCTAGTTTACAGGACGAGCTCATCAAGTCGGTTAGTGGCAGCCCCAACAATGGCTCGCATGTGAGTAGAACGTAGTGTAGACGGTGGAGGAATGATTCGGAACTTGGAACCTGAATAGGTTTGTAAGGACCAAAATAAAGCACTTAGTTGAAAGTCGTCTCTAGGGATTGTGCACTTATATAAATGTATTTATACATATTGCATCACTTTTATTATGATATATATATAAAACAAATGAGTGGGTGACGTGGTGTTATGGAAGTAATACATTCGAAATTTTCTTAAGTTTTATAACATAAACATGATTATGACAAAAAACCGGCCAAGTGCGTGTCGGGCCACGCGCAGTAGGGTTCCGTAGTAGGTTTCAGTTAGTCGACTATAACTCTGAAACCGGTTAAGCCTACTTAGCCGTGATAGTTTTTCTTGTAAGTTCATTACATGTGCTACGTCTTTGATTTTTTTCACATTTCTAGGTACAGCCATTCAAAAGTTAGAGGGGGGGGTAACTCGTATCGAACAAAAAATTTCACTTAAAATCTAGATATTTCGCAAATGGCTCGCTTAACTGAAAAATGGTCTTCACACACCCATAATATTTTTGAAGGACCTATCTAACGATACCCCGCACGAAGGGGTACGCGAGAAAAAAAATATTCATCCCTACTTTACATGTTTGGGAGCTACCCTAAAAAAAATATTTTTCAAAATTTTATTTTATCACTTTCTCGGCGTGTTTAATATACATATTCATACCAAATTTCAGCTTTCTAATAACAAAAACCACGGAGCTATGCCGCGGACAGACAGACAGACAGACAGACGGACAGAGCGAAACTATAAGGGTTCCTTGTCGGACTACGGAACCCTGAAAAGCTTAAGATACCCTTTATTGTTGAAACATCTTTATGATAATAATACTTTGCTGCTAAAAGTTGTGCAATGTGTTATGGATAGTCACTAATGGTATTTATGGTTAAAGGACCATCGCTAGAAGTGTGCTTAAACTAAATTTTACGATAAAATATTCTAACGGATTTTGAAATGACGATTATTGGCAAAATCATGCAGTAAATCGCTTGGTTTGTCCATAGTACATTTCTAGACTCTACTAAAAGCTATTTTGTTGCACATCATGCATGCAGAACTCTGTGACTAAAATGTTAGCGGTTTTTGAAATAGCACAAAATTTGCATGGATCTCCGTAGCTTTCGTTGTGAGAAGAATAGATGTAGCTTTGTGACTTTAGAATACAAAGGCTCTGAATTTAAATTTTTGGTCCTTTTGTATGGAAATGTATTTCAACATTCTGATTTTTGACGCTATGAGAAACTACTTTTACATTGAAAACCTTTTTTTTACATTGAATTTAAACTTTATCTAATAAAATTTGATCATTTGTTTATTATTAATCATTGCACTTTTTGCATCCTTGAGCACGGTATATTTATTTCGTCATGACGCCACACTAGAAGCTTTTGTAATTTCTAAACCACCCACAAAAACTAACGCAATATTTGGAGATCTAATAGGATTCTTTGGATTTCAGAAACAGTGGCAGGACGCCATAATGTCTGACGACCGGTTGTCTCTGACCCTGGAAGAGATTGTCCACATCAGGTCTGTGCTGACGAAAGCTGAACTAGAGGTACTGCCAGTCGAAGGCAGGGTCAAGGAAGACGTTGAAAAGAGAAGAGTGAGTAATTGTTGTACCTATTACTTAACCCAACTAGGCAAAAAATGTTTATTTATAGTTATATATTTTTTTTATCGATCAAATACATATATTATTGAAGATTTTAATTTAATATAATTAATATTTATGTATTTTTCAGGTATGCTTCTTGTGTTTGAAGACCAGATTCGGAATTTTTGGTCCTTGGGGCCAAAAATGCAAGTTATGTAAAAAGACTGTCTGTCAAAAGTGTTGTTCAAAGGTAAGTTTAATTGCATATTTTTAAAAGACTCTGGAAGACGCCTATCTTGCTGCGGCCCTAGAACGTAAAGGCCCAAGGAAGGCATATGGATGGGTCATTTAGTTAGTAAGATTCTAACACTTCCTTCCGCGCCGCCCACAGTGTGGGAGTCATTTGATGATTTAGTATCCTGAAAGTTTTCCTGAAGTAGAAGCCATTTTGTTGTAGATGCGTATCCCCACGGAGCACTTTGCGCACGTGCCGGTGGTACTGCTGAGCCCATCGCTGCTGCCCTCGCCGGAGGACGAGGCGCACTCCTCCTTCCCCAGGAGTCTCATGTCCAGGCTCGTGTCTCCTGAGTACTCGGTAAGTAATATTTTCTAATCGCCATCAAAGTGAAATTTTTATTCCGGACACTTACATTTTGACTCTTGCAAATAAAAATACAAAACCCTGGACATTTCATCCGTTAAGTCATTTAAAGATTGAAGAATACCTAAGAACTCTATTAATTGAATGCGTGCAATGACATATACAATGACATACGACCTACTTTTCTATTATAATTATGTTCTTTTACTCATGACCAGATTCAAAAAGTTCATCTTAAAATAAAGAACTGCATGTTTTCAATCCAGCAAGAAAGAACTTAAACTAGCCTTTTAAACTCTTTACCTTCTTATCCTCGTTTTGATCAAACTCCGGAAGAACAAAGCACCCATCAATACGATATTCTCCGCGTAAATTACATTTCCCGTAATACGATATGCGATGAGTGATAATGTGTGAGCGGTTCACCGCAAACAGCATCCACGGCCGTCAATAGGCAATCATTGTCGATCATCTAGTTTATGTCATCATTTACCGTCTTCCGTTATAATGCCGCAAATATGTCGATACTATTGTGTACGTAGTTCCGTTGTGTATAGTCGTGATAAATTGTATTTATAATAGGAAAGTACCTAAGTTAATCGATGAAGTTCTTGACGTTACTGATGGTCTATTAAATTTATTATCGTGCATTTCAAATTTGATATTCTCCAAATTTTGGCAACACATTTGGAATCACAGACGGTCAGTTGGCCAGTTCATAGCCCGCACTTTCATTATCCTAAGGTTGGTCTTTCGACTCCTGTCTGCTGGAATGAATGTACTGTTTATACAACGCCTTCTTATACCCTCATCTCCACAGAGCATGGTCGAGAACAGCGTGGGCAGTGCCCCCAGCAGCCCGGCGGCAGCCAGGCGGGCGAGCGGCGCGGGCGGCGCGGGCGCGGCTGCGCATAGCGCGCCCGGCTCGCGCGGCGGCTCAGCGCTCGGCTTCTCCGATCAGCTGTCCGTGCCGCCGCACTCCATGTCGCGCAGCGTCGAAGGCCCGCAAGCCATGTCTCTCGTCAATACGCCACCTTCCACATTAGATCGCAGGTTAGTACCTATTTACCTTATCCGATCTAAAAATTGGTCCTTAAGTACGCAAACCAGTCCAGAAATATTTATTTTTATTTTGTCCATTACAAACATGTTTCTTCAATAGTCTTTATAAAAAAAAAACTATTTTCTTCATTCCAGAGCGCGATACGGGCGCAGCACGACCGGCGTGACGGCGGCGGAGCGGCTGCGCGGCGTGCAGATGGCGGTGTGCCACGACTGCAAGGCGATGGTGCTGCAGATCATCAAGTCGTCGCGCGCGTCCCGCTCGGCGTCCCGCGACCGCGCGCTGCGCCACCTCACGCTCGACCTGGCGCCCGTCTACACCGCCGACTGTTAGTGCACGCGCCATGCGGGCCAGCGGCATTGGTACCTGTGACTGCGCTCACCACATTTCAATGACCGGACATCAGTGCATTACAGTGATCTACCACGTATACAAAAAGTGAATTCAGTACACTTGCTCGTTCACAGCGGGTGTCCACCAAAAGAAAATAATTGATTTTCTCGAACATTAAACACAAAATCGTGATCGTTTAAGTGATTCGTTTAAAAATTCACAAATCGTGCACTTTCAAGACAATTTCGGTCGAATGTTAGCCACGTCACAGTGATGCCGGATTACTATTGGTGCATTTACCAAATGGTGTGTTCACCACACAGTCGGTGCATAGCCCAGTGGAGATACTAGAGTTGAGCTGTACGTATTTCTGCTGCGACGCAACATAGAACAAGATATTGGAAGGACCGTCAAGTAGGTACCTTCGCCTTAAGAAGCTTACGAAATAATTGTACATTTTATTTTTCCATTTAATTCTATGTATTGTAATATTTTATTTTTCATTACCTCACTAACATTGGAATCAATTATTATGATGTGTTATAATTTTAATAGAAGTATTAATATGAATCTATCACACTGGTTGGTCAAATATTCTAGCCCTTAAATGTCCTACTAACACAATAATCTCTTTATTTAATTTTCATGTTGTAATTATTTCATAGTGCCGGATTTTTTATTCCCACATCACTTTACCATTTAATTCCATATAATCTGTTCTTGACTAGATCCTATAATTAACATTAGTTTCCATTATGTAAATACTCAATGACATTAAAAAAGTATTTAATAGTAAAATATCAATAATAATAATATGTATTTATCAGGAATCAGTCTATAATGACGTTCCTTTTACTGAACTCACTCAACGTTCAAGAATCGAGCTTCCAAGGTTGTGTAGAGTCTATGTTGTGTTTCGTACGTGGACCATACATTTTGTTCAGACAAAATGAACTTTGACAATACTCTATGACCTTTGACAGACGTTATTACCTACCACAATTTTTTGTTTATCGCACAAAATCATAATTATTAAAGTCATTAAATTATTTAAAAAAACTATTTATCCTACATTATCAGAGATACTCATAGTATATTGAATAAATAAAAAAATAATGTTATATTCCAGAAATTTACTAAATAATATTTTGTCACTTTATAATAGATATATTTATATTTTTCTCCAAATGAATGTTTTAATATGTCTACAATGTCGATGTGAATTAAAAAAAATGTGTGTTCAAAAATATTAAAATGTACTACTATCAATGTTGTTGTATAAAACAAAATTATATTGTATAAATGTTATGAAATTATTGTAGAATCTGTGTTATCAATCAAACATTTTTGAAGCATGAATGAAATCTTTGATGTTATGTCAAATTGTAGAAAAATAATACTTTGTTCATCGATCATAAGTATAGATTGGTCGAAATATTTTTCTCTCTTCAATCATGTCGATGTAAATGTCATCTAAGCATACTTTTTTTCTACAAATTGACATCAATTAACGTTATTCACCGTTACTGACCCCTGACGCAATTTCAAGACTAAAGTCGGATTCACACGATAGATTGTTTATGAACTATTTGACATTTATGTCCACAGTAAACTGTTTACATTTTATTTGGATATTTTTGTAAACTATATGAATTGAATAATTTTATAGACATTGATCTAAAATCTACGTGAAGATCCGACCTAAAATTGATTGCATTTTAAAATACTTAATATGTGTGACATTCCGAGCAATTGTGTTTTCAATAAGTTAAGTTTTCCTGTGCCATACGAATCGAGATGAATGATTTTATCAGTGACTATAATTGCATGTGCGATTAATCGCAAGCATGTCACGACATTGTGTGAAAATCCTACGTGCCTACCTATGAGTACAGATCAAGACCATATTTTGTTTTAAGTTACTTTTTTTCACTTAAGTTTTTGGTTCATTATACAAAAAACACAAAACACAAAAAAAAACAGAAATATTTAATTTTCTTTAAACCGGTTGCGTGCTTTTGATAAAACTGTTGTTTTGTGAAGGATTTACTTATATTTTATTTTTTATAAAGAATTTATTTTGCCAGTTCTTCAGTAATTCGTGATATAAAAATTACGTTTGACAGTTCAGTCGACAGTATGCAACCAGCTTTTTAAGTCTGATTGTTTGTATGAGATGTATGATTGTGAAAACGTTGGTTATTCCATTCATATTCATACAAGTTGAGATCTCTAATGCGACAGTAGTAATGCAGATATTGAAATAAGAAAATAACTATTCACTTGCAATGATAACAACCTCGTGTATTTTACAGTCATACCAAAACAGACGTTTGTATAAAATACGCTTGTGTGAACTAATCCTTATCGTGAAATGTATTTATTACTGCCGCAGTTATAGACTTGACTTTAAATTAATTTAGAATTAACTAAATTATTTCGCGAATTATACCCACTATCTAGTACTCCTTTGTAAATATAGATTTCTAGAGTAAAACTATAGTAGCGGTTCAAAATAAAACGGTAGAACTATTTTCAATGTAATTAATCATCGTAAATAATTAAAAAACTGGGTTTTCCCGTAACTCTTACATTCCCTCCGTTAATTTAGTTATTTTTAAGTTAAATGTAAACATTCCGTCATTTTTTTTTGTACCTACCTAAAAGATTAAAAAGGCCTAATATTATGTGGCATTTTTGGCAGTATAATTTTCCTTTGATTTTTTTTATATTTTTTTTTCATTATTCCTAAATCTTGTACATTAAAAAGCCCAGTTATTACTTGTAAATGTGTAATTTAGTAGTCTGTTAGATGTTACTTAGATTGTAACTGTTTAATGAACTTAAGTACTTATGTAAGTGGAAATAATCGATGATGAAAACAAAAACCATACTTAAATAAACATGAATACAAATCGTTGATTTATAATTTTATTAGAGTACCTATCTGCCCGCCACCTAATGAGTATCATATCCTGGTCACCCCAATACACGTAGTATTGTTGTTCTGTGGGTAAATGAACGCTTACTATGGTGGTAATATGGACATTAAAAAAATATTTAAAATTTTGCGTCACGATAAGTACTAGGACATCATAAAATGAAAGAGACGCCGCTGTTATGTTTCAACTACCCTACATTAAATATTTATCGAAAAAATCGCGAAATTTAATTTTGCACACGAAAAGTAGGTAGGTACTACTACTAGGATATCATACAATGAAAGAGACACCGTTGTCATGTTTCAACTACCCACCCGTTACTTTGTAATAAAACCACGTAATATACCAGGGCTTCATAATGTTGCAGAAGTTCTCATTGAGATAGCGGAACAATTCTACTAAGTTTTGTGTGTAGGTTGCGCCTGTCTTTGTTCCCTTCCCATGGCGATTATCTCAATATGCATATTATTATATTGGAAATTTCTCACTATCACAAAACCTAGAAACTTTTTACTTTATTTTTAGTTGTTATAAATTGGACTGTTTAGGCCGTACGAAGATCAGACAGCTAGTAGTTACTTATATAAAACAAGGTTGGGTTTGTTCGAACACTTAGGTATAACTCGAGAACGGCTGGAGCGATTTTCATAGTTTTGAATTTGTTCCGTCCCGAATAGCAGAATATCTATAAAAACATCGAAAAAAGTCAGGAGAAAAAATAATCGGCGGACCCGCCTGTCATGTCATTCTGGTACGAAAAGTACTAGGACATCATAAAATGAAAGAGACACCGCTGTTGTGTTTCAACTACCCGCACCCACCCGTAAATAATATTACGTAATATTTATGTCCACCCATTACTTTGTAAATGCCATTTAACATACCAGGGCTTCATAATATTGCAGAAGTTCCGTCCGTATTGAGAGATAGATAGCACAATAATAATTTAACATCTATCGGAAAAAATACGGAATTTTATTTTGCTCACGAAAAGTATTAGAACATCATAAAATAAAAGAGACATCGCTGTGATGTTCAACTACCCACCAGTTAGTAAGTATTATTACAAGTAAAATAATAGGGTTTCATAATGTTGCAGAAGTCCTCACTGAGATAGAGGAACAATTCTACAAAGTTTTGTGTATAGATTGCGCCTGTCTTTATTCCCTTCCCACTGGCGATGATCTCAGAATGCATATCATATTGGAAAAATCATCAAGCTATAAAAGCTTGTGTTAATATTGTCAAGTTACCGGTTGATTTTATTGTTTTGTGCATGGGAGAGGGAAAACTTGGTGTCAAGGTTACGGAAATTTGTTTCTCACTATCACAAAATCTAGAAACGGTGTTTTTTAGTTGTAAATTTACTGTTATAATAAGTGTTTTGACTATTGCACCGTTTCCTCAAAGCGCTACTCCTTGCTAAGACAATTTGTCAGGCGTAGTTTCCTTAGTAGTTTTTAGGGTTCCGTAGCCAAATGGCAAAAACGGAACCCTTATAGATTCGTCATGTCTGTCCGTCCGTATGTCACAGCCATTTTTTTCCGAAACTATAAGAACTATACTGTTGAAATTTGGTAATAAGACGTATTCTGTGAACCGCTTTAAGATTTTGACACAAAAATAGAAAAAAAGTAATAAATTTTGGGGGTCCCCATACTTAGAACTGAAACTCAAAATATTTTTTTTCATCAAACCCATACGTGTGGGGTATCTATGGATAGGTCTTCAAAAATGATATTGAGGTTTCTGATATCATTTTTTTCTAAACTGAATAGTTTGCACGACAGGCACTTCCAAAGTGGTAAAATGTGTGTCCCCCCCTGTAACTTCTAAAATAAGAAAATTATAAAACTAAAAAAAATATATGGTATAGACTATTATGCAAACTTCAATTGAAAATTAGTTTGAACGAGATCTAGTTAGTAGTTTTTAAGTAATCAGCAATTTTCCTGTACAAACAAACTTAATTATGCGGTCGGAAAAAAAAACAAGATAATTGCGACTTTATTGCGTATTTTTTCTTTCCAATGGTCGGAACCCTAGGTGCGCGAGTCCGACTCGCACTTGGCCGATTTTTATGCGAGCTTTAAAACGTCAGAATTACGAATATCACTACATTAAAATTAAGGATTTAAAGGTATAAATAAAAGTAAAAAAATAAACACGCATAACAGCAATCACATTTATTGATTGTTACATTAGATGACGCCTATTGATTCTGAATCTGTATACTTATATAAATAAATTGTCTAATAAATAACGTCGTTTAGCCTACAACTAGGAGACCATCCTCGACGAAGTTGTGGGGCGGGACTTCGAGGTTCAGTGGGGCTGGGCCCTTGCGGATACGGCCTGAGGCGTCGTAGTGGGAGCCGTGGCAGGGGCAGTAGTAGCCCCCAAAGTCCCCGGCGTTGGCGACGGGCACGCACCCCAGGTGGGTGCACACGCCGATGACTACGAGCCACTTGGGGTTCTGTGTGCGCTGGTTGTCGTGCTGCGGGTCGCGGAGAGTTTCGACTGGGACAGCCTGCTCGGTGGAAATCTCGTTTTCGGTTCTGTGGATTACAAATTGGTGTATTGGAATTAATTTTTTTATATATTTTGTACAAATACACTTTGATAATGTAGCTTTTCGGTCAGCTTTCAGCCTAAATGAGAATGAATCCAAGATGCGCTAGAATATGCAAATGGTAGTTTAGACCATTTGTCAGAATAACAAGCTTCTTAATCCTAACATCTTAACTAATATTATAAATGCAAAAGTGAGTTCGTAACGCATTCACGGCAATACGGCTGAGCCGATTTGAAGGAAATTTTGTCCAGAGATAGATGGGACCCTGGAGACTGTTCTAAGCCTTAGGTACATTTTATGCGGATGCATGAAGTAGTCACCATAGGAATCATAAATATGACTATGGCTATGGATGTTGGACTTCTTCTCCAAGACCTCATCTACTGACTATAAAATAGAATTGACCCCATAACATGCTGCGGGATGTTCAAAAGAGGTACCGCGCCCGGCAATAAAAAGGGAAGGAATGTACTAGCCCTACCCACGGCGGGAGGAGACATTTGATGATTTCCCGTCACAAAAAAAAAACCATCACACTTTCAAAATGCAAGTGTACGAGTATCGTGTAGTCCGAGTATAGTGTGAGTATCGTAATCGTCATCTCGTATGGTGGGTACACCTCTAACTAGTTCTTGCAGGAAAACAAGAACATGTTTTGTCACTATACTGGTATGTAAGATAAAACACTAACAAGAGCTATAAATACTCCATCGGGATCATTCTATGACGCGTCATATTCATATTGTTTATGCGCAGTTAGAAGGACAGAAGGGACTTTGTTTTCATTTGGCAGAGACGTGAAGTACCTGTATGTATTATGTATAGATTGTATAAATGTTATTTTTTCTCGTGCGAATAAAGACTCGTTTTAACCGAGTTCAAAAAAAGGAGGAGGTTCTCAATTCGACTGTATGTTTTTTTTTATATTTGAATCGATCGAATCGATTTTGATGATTTTTATTAGAAAGCTGAAGATGCTTCCCGTGTGGTCCCATTTAAATTTTATCAATATCGGTTCAGCCGTTTTATAAATATATTAAAAATAACGGTTTATGTCTACTTGTGCATACGCCAAATACTTAGATGATTTGGTTATTCACGCTTATTGCAAGCTAAAAAGTAGTGTGTTTATATTAAGATCACAAGATCGAGTCACTGAAAAGAAAAAATAAAAAAACTTTTTACAAAAAGATAAAACAGACTTCCAAACTACATTTCTGTTTTTTTTGAAAGTCGGTTTTTTTTGTTAAAAGTTTTTTTTGCTGAGTAAACACTATTATTTACATAAGCAGATTTTTAAATGTTTTATAGAATTAGTTAGTTTAGAATAAAGCACCTTTTCAAGTCATCCAAAGACTACCTCCCTGCGGGATGATCATAGCAGGAGGGAGTGTTAGACTCTTACTGACTAAAACCCATCCAAGTATGTTTACATTCGAAGTTCCAAACAACTTGCTTTTTGCTAATTTTAGTGGTAAATAGGTAATTTTTTTCTCTAGTTCCCGCTGTCGCATGATTATCATAAATACTATGGAGTTGTTAATTGTGAGGAGCTTGTGGTCAAGTAACAGGCTCGAGCTATCAAAGGTTAAGCTGCGCTTGGCGCGGTCGGACCGTGGATGGGTGACTGCCTTTTATCATAGCGAGACTCCTCCGTGCCTCGGAAAGCATGTTATGCTGTTGATCCCGGTTGTCATTTGTAGATCTTTGACAGTTGTTACGGGAGCCAGAAAGTCTGACAAGCAGTCATGCCAAGGGGTCCCCCCTGTTATCTAGTTTAGACTGGAAACCGACCCCAACATGATTGGAAAAAGGGCTAGGCAGGTGACAATGGTGTTGTATACTATTGATATTAATAAAAAAACAAAACAAGAAAGCACCCACTCACCTGTGACGGATGAACAGTGGCTTACCACGCCACTTGAAGGTGACAGACTTGCCCTCCGGGATTTCAGACAGCTTGATCTCGATCTTGGCCAGGGCCAAGACGTCAGCAGCGGCCGCCATGGACGACACGAAGTGCGTCACCAGGGACTTGGCGGCGTAGGCGCCCGCGACACCACCGGCTGAGGATTGGTAGAAATAAAATTATTAGACATTTCCACAACAATTGTAAGAACAGCTTTTTGTGTTAAGAAATGAGGATAAATATATTGAGACCATAGATTAACTAGTATTATTCTGTAGAATATTTTTTGTAGTTCCTTATTAGTTATTTATGATTCGTGATTTTCTCATGCAATTTCGGTTTTCAGCTGAATAAAAAATAATTAAAAACAAAATATTGTTCAGTGCCTACTGCTCTCTCTAAATATCACACAGAAAAAACTTAAACTAGAGCACTCTTCTGAATTGCCTATTTCTAAATCTTGTCAACCGGAATCTTATATTGTAATTTTTATTTTATTTAAAGTTTTTAATTGCTAAAATCTCTGAAACAAACAACACAAATCGAATCAATTCCAAAAAAATGTTTCCTCATATTAAGCAACATTATACCTGAATATATGATGGTATGTAATATTATGTTATGTCTCATGTATAAATTTGTTGACGAGTATCACAGGCAGTAGCCATATTATATAGAGAAATTAAAATATAAAACCGAGAAGGAAACATTGTAACTGTTTAACACTATTATGCGCCTGTATACAGTCTAAATTGTGGTATTTAAGTTAATAATGCCATTATATTTAGCTTTTGCATTGCATAATATTATAGAATCTCTATAATATAAAAGATATGAATGTCTATTAGTGACTCGAAATATTAACATAGAAAACATTCATCAAAACAATATGAAATTACTTATACTGAGCATTTACTTTCTTCGTTTCCACTATATTGAACTGTAAATCCCATATTAATGAAAGTGTTGCGGTGTTTACATGACATTTCAAGGTTAATGCCAAGAACTATTAATAAATAGGTACATGTAACATACATACACCTATGTTTTATTATGTTAGATATAATTTAATACATAGATTTACTTCTTGGTGTTTTCATAAAACTACAATACTCTTTTGTAGGTCCACTGCACCATGATAACTTAGAATAATACAGATAGGGTAAACAACCAGTCAATAAACAGTAGAATAGCCATTCAATGAATATTTCAAGGACTAACCTCCAGCGATAAGATAAGTAAAGGATTGACGTCCATCAATGTTCTCGGAAGCTTTCGCTGTGGGATCCTGAGTCTCCTTGCGACGATACGCCGAGAAGTCGGGGTAGCTGATGTCGGTATGCGCGAAACGAACATGGCTTGGCCCTAAAAGTGACAAGGTGTTATGTAACACGATTTTTCGTCGTAATTTACTACAAATATTTAACAAAATTACAAAATCATAGCGAAAATAACTCACCGCGTCCGTTTACTCTGGCCTTCAAGCCCTGGATAGGCAGGGATCCATGCAATGACTCCACAGTCGAGGTTTTTGGCAAGGGGTGCACCAACACCTTTTCAGTTGATGAGTGCGCTACAACCAGAGGCTTGAGCCCATTGGAAACCACCGATGAACTTGCCTTAAAGTAAGGAGCCAAATGCCCAGCCCTCGTGACCGAAGTCATTTTGTATCACAGCAGAAATACGCAACAAAATTGCTTTGATATTTTCGCTGAGCGAAGTGCTCGATTGAAGAAATGTCAGATTTGATGTTGCCACATGTAAATTTTTGCAAAGCATGACATCACGATTATTATTCCACCACCAAGTTTAGTCACATTTTAAACATAAGAAAAAAAAGTTCAAGTATAAGATAATTAAGGGAGTTTGAATCAAAAGCAACCTATTATAAACTGTTAGATGTTCGGTCTATAAGCTTACGTGTAAGGAAAATTAATCGCTAGGAACTAATTATTTATTTAAAAGCTAAAGTATTGACATGTTAGTGAAATGCCATATTCATCTGTTTTCGTGTAGTAATGGCTTACATAGCAGCTAAGTCACATGATATAATACACTAGAAAATAATTATGTTTATTTTTTCCTGCAGGATTGATTATAATAAAGTCAGCTCTATTTGATATTATGCTAGCTACATTAGGAAAAATGTGAACAAAATCATAACCTATTTTGTTCTAATTTTCTTACAAATAAAAATAAAATGGCATTAAATTATGAATTAACATTAATATTTAAATTGACATAAATGCGCCATCCTTACGCCATTTTGTTTATTTCTGTGGCCTAAGAACAAAATAGGTTAAGACTTTGTTTACATTATTCGTAAAATAAATTGGTACAGACAATAAATTGTAAAATTATCAAATAACTACTTTTTTCCCGCGGTTTCACCCATGTCCTGAGTTACTTCATGTATTGCGATAGTCTTTATTCGTCTCAAGGATCCTATCTATCTCCATACCAACATTACTAAATCAGTTCAGCCGTTCGGTAAACGTTTTCACTGAACACCGTAACAAAAAACTCACCATGCTAAAAAAATGATAAGAAGGGATACGGAACGGAACGTTCCCTATGTATTGATTTCTATTGGCCAATATTACTTTGGGAATGACAGTGACAACTCATTTTGTATATTGGCAACACAGGTTACAAACGCGTTCATTTATTAGTAAACTAAAATTGAATGCGTTCATAGTATGTCTTTATTTGTATTTCGATTGAAAGGTATTTTTTGTGTACCTATGTGCTTGCCCCTTGTTTAGTTATCAATACCGATAAAACCGTTATTAAGTAGCATATGCATTTAAAAATTTAAATAAAAAAAACCGGCCAAGTGCGAGTCGGACTCGCACACCGAGGGTTCCGACCATTGGAAAGAAAAAATACGCAAGTCGCAACATTTTTTTTAGTTTTATCATTCTCTTATTTTACAAGTTACAGGGGGGGGACACACGTTTTACCACTTTGTAAGGGCCTCACGCGCAAACTATTCAGTTTAGAAAAAAATGATATTAGAAACCTCAATATCATTTTTGAAGACCTATCCATAGATACCCCACACGTATGGGTTTGATGAAAAAAAAAATTTTGAGTTTCAGTTTTAAGTATGGGGACCCCCAAAATTTATTGCTTTTTTTCTATTTTTGTGTCAAAATCTTAAAGCGGTTCACAGAATACCTCTACTTACCAAATTTCAACAGTATAGTTCTTAAAGTTTCTGAAAAAAATGGCTGTGACATACGGACGGACAGACAGACAGACATGACGAATCTATAAGGGTTCCGTTTCTGCCATTTGGCTACGGACCCTAAAAATACATATAATGTAATCTCTTTTCTCATGTTCACTCAAGGTAGGATCTAAATGCGGTAAAACAAAATCTGTGCACAGGTGATGAAACAGTGTTTTTATTTGCCACTACTTTCATTTTACAAAATCGTTAGCATAATAAACAATCATTACCTACATCAGCTTACCTAATTGCTTCCATTGTTTTATGGCTGTTGAAAAAACTAAGCCCATAAAAGCTCATTCTCATTTTGGTATGAAAAAGTATATTTTTATAAAATGTAATGCCTGCTTTCTATCACTCCTATCTACAATTTATTGAATAAGTATATTATTATATGAATTTCATTAAAACTTACATAATATACAAGACACAATCGGTGTGTGATTATACTCCAGTAGCCATAAATTACTTTGCTTGCACTTCATCTGTGAAAGTCATTACTAATTTGAATCAGTTAAACGAATTTACCGTAGCCTTGAGCCTCGAACACAAATAAATATTCATTGGTCGCCGAATTTTGCATTATCATTGACATTCATTGCGAGCCCACAACCTGTTCGGCTCTTGAATAAAATATTATTAGTAATAATGAGGATCTTATCACCTAAAAGCCTTGTAGGCCTAAGGTTTATGATCATTTTAAAGATTTACCGCAGATTTCCTATAAAAAATCAAACGGAACTCTTTTCACCTAAAGAATTTATAGCAGTGATCGACCTATGGCTGACCTCTGAAATCTAAGAATTATAAGATGTTAATAGTTTGCCTATTCAAAGAATCGTAACTTTTTTAGTAGGTAGATAGATAGTACCTATTGGCAATTTTAAAGGGATATTTTCATTTAATCCGTCAAGTCACTTTCTTTTCTCAACCATCATAATTAAAGCTTAGCTACCTTTTCAATAATAGTAGGTACCAAACTCCTTACTTCTAGAATGTAAAATCTGAATACACAATAAACTGAGCTGAATGTAATGCTAAGACATAGTTGAGATGTAGAAATCAGAGCAATCAGTGTTCCACTTCTGCTTTGCGCTTAGCTTTCCTCTACTATCCGATGGATCTGGCATCCTGGGGGAACGGTTCAAAGCAATAATAATTCGCTTTTAGCTTCATTTCATTATTATTCTGAATAGCGATAGCAAAAACACGTGATGGTACTGCACCTGGGCATATTTTTTTATTCCAGTACGAGGGTAGGTAGCTACCTTTTCAACATTTTTGCGTCTTCGAATGTACAGGATTCCTTTTCCAGGCCTGATACTCCAGGATAATATACTTATAGACAATAATGTCCACGCCAAAAGTGGGGGCAAATCACCCCCCACATTTATATAAGTGAATCCGCAAGAAAGGTCCTTTTACTATCCCTAAAAATCAAAATCCGGAGCGCGACAAAGCCCGGATGCGTCCGCACGTGATCGTATCGCGTCGACGTTCGCCTCATTTGATACAATTTCTATTCAGTCAGCGATCGTTGCGTGATTTGTTATCTGTACTAATACGGTGTTTATTATGTCCTTCTCGGTGTACTAGAGGCGGCGCCATTACTGAACAAATAGGTAGGGATAGTCTGCGGTGAAAATATTACATGGTTGATAGAGGTGTTGTTTTTTCACAGAAAAGATGTTTTCACTTTGGACAATGAGACGAAATTCATTGAATTAAAGCTTTTGACTATTTATAATAATATTACCTCAAATATTAACATCATATTTTAATGTTCGTCAAACACCGACTAACAAACCTAAAGAAACACATACAAACTTCGATCAAGTATGCTATAGTGTTCATACAGCGATAAAGATCCTACATGCAATCGAACAACCTACAGCTTGGCAGAAAAGAGTAGAAATTAATAGGGGCGCCACTTTACCGTTCGTGTGGCAACCCGCTGCGACCGTATAGCGTACCAGCCTATCGTCTTGATACTAAGCTGTATTTTTTTCTACTTTGATTTATTTTAAATTTATTAAAATCAGTAACTATTATAAAATGTAAAAACAATGTATTCACATCATGTAACTGAATACAAATTACTTATAAGGACTAATAATGTAAGCACTCCTGTGTTTTAATAAAAAAAAAATTGGGTATAATAAAAAGACTTATGAGTATAGTAGTACAGGATCCCTGGTACATCTTTCATCAGTTATTACTAACAAGCTGATGTTTCGTGAGTAGGTTCCTTTTGACTAGACGCCCAACTTTTTTCTTTACAGTAATGTTGGTAAGTGGTAGCTTAATAGGGGTAACAAGGATAAAATATGTTGATTTGACGAATTTAAAAAATTTATTGCTAACCGATTTTTTCTTTGTTTATTATCAAGATAATTATCTAAATAATGTGAAAAAATATTTGTCCTACAAAATGTAAGGTTTTGTTAGGGAGTCCCCCCGCTCCAACATGTATCGTAAACAAGGTTATGAAAAATTATTACTAACCAGCTGATTTTTTTTTATTGGTTAGCTAACATTTGCATAGTTTACCACCCACATTGTCCTACAAATTGCGTGGTAGGTCATCTTGGTCCTACGCTCAAAAGTTGTCAATACCGCGGGACTTTTTTTTTTATTAGTAACTGTAGGACAAAGGTATCACGTGATAGGTTAATATATTCTTCGTCCAAATAAAACAATGTCCTACAAAAAAAAAGGTATGCTTTATTAGTCCTACAAGATTTGTAATTTTGGAGTATACAAATGAAAGGATATATGTATAAAAGGGTATAAGGACATATAAAACATTATATATTATATATAATGTATTATATATATACATACATACATAATATAATGTTATATATTTATATAAACATTATTTTTTATCTGATTCATCTGATAAATCTCAATCTGTCTCTGACTAGTATATAGTAATCTGTGGTGCGCATCCGTTTGTGAGCAAGGATAATAGTGTGCCTCAGCTCCAATAGCAAAATGTACAAAATAATATTATTTTTAATTTCATGAATTTAAACTATGTAACTGGAGGGCTGGAATAACGTACCACGCAATTTGTAGGACAATATGGGTGGTAAACTATGCAAATGTTAGCTAACCAATAAAAAAACCGGCCAAGTGCGTGTCGGGCCACGCGCAGTAGGGTTCCGTAGCAGGTCTTAGTCGACTATAACTCTGTAACTGGTTAAGCCTACTTAGCCGTGATAGTTTTCCTAATAAGTTGATTACATTTCATCATGAATTTATTCAAATTTCTAGGGATAGCCATTCAAAAGTTAGAGGGGAGATGCTAGTATCGAAAAATTTTTTAACTTTAAAGGTAAATATTTTGCAAACGGATTCCTAAATCGAAGTATTGTCTTGACAGACCTACTATATTTTTGAAAGACCTATCCAATAATATCCCACACGATGGGAAACATGAGAAAAAAATATTCATCCCCACTTTACGTGTAATGGGAGCTACCTTATAAAAAATATTTTACATAATTTTATTTCACCACTTTGTCGATGTAACTAATATACATATCTATACCAAATTTCAGCTTTCTAGTACCAAGAACCTCTGAGCTATGCCGCGGACAGACAGACAGACAGACGGACAGACAGACAGACGGGCATGGCGAAACTATAAGGGTTCCTTGTCTCGACTACGGAACCCTAAAAATCAGCTGGTTAGTAATTATTTTTCATGATCTTATTTATGATACATGTTGGAGAGGGGGGACTGCCTAACAAAACCTTATATTTTGTAGGACAAATATTTTTTCACGTTATTTAGATAATTATCTCGATAATTAACAAAAAAATTATCGGTTAGTAATATTTTTTTTTCATTCGTCAAATCAACACATTTCATCCCTATTATCTTAGTTATAAACCACAATCGAGAAGTTTCGTACAAGAATTTGTTGGGCGTCTCATTGAAACGAAGCTATTCTCGAACATTCAGCTTGATAGTAATTATTTTGACATTAAGTATAAGTACTACAACTTTTGAGCGTAGGACCAAGATGACCTACCACGCAATTTGTAGGACAATGTGGGTGGTAAACTATGCAAATGTTAGCTAACCAATAAAAAAAAAATCAGCTGGTTAGTAATGATTTTTCATGACCTTGTTTACGATACATGTTGGAGCGGGGGGACTCCCTAACAAAACCTTACATTTTGTAGGACAAATATTTTTTCACATTATTTAGATAATTATCTTGATAATAAACAAAGAAAAAATCGGTTAGCAATAAAATTTTTAAATTCGTCAAATCAACATATTTTATCCTTGTTACCCCTATTAAGCTACCACTTACCAACATTACTGTAAAGAAAAAAGTTGGGCGTCTAGTCAAAAGGAACCTACTCACGAAACATCAGCTTGTTAGTAATAACTGATGAAAGATGTACCAGGGATCCTGTACTATAGCATTATTATAATTGATTCCAATAAATCTTACTCTAAATATTCCACGCCCTCCAAATCCATGTCTTGGCTAGAGCTAGCCATAAACTCATCTGAGTCACGCTCAGATTCAAAGGCACTGCGCTATCATGTTGGAGATTGATTCCTCAACATTTCATGTCCACGTACTAGCCCTCTCATAAATTCATAATACTTTTTCTATTTTGATAACGTGCTGGCATGAATTCTTCTGATCCTAGTCGGATATAGATTGAAATGCACGTTTGGTGCTTCCTATAAAGATTAAACATTTGATTAAACCTCTATCAATATTAAATGTAAAAAGTCTACGATATCTATTTTTTTGTAATATTCTAATGCTAGCTACGAAAAGTATTATATTGTCTTGTGATCACGCTCATAGATAAAGTTATTTAGAAATCGAATTTACATATTGCAGAGTATCAAGGCTCAAGCCAAACAAGTATCAATTAATCTAGGCGCGCTATACCAAAGTGTCAAAGACAAAACGTAAACATAACCTATATGCTCGATGTTTATTGTTCAAAATTTCACTTATTTCGTATTCAAGCAATTCAAAACCAAATAGAGATCATAAATTAACACTTGATACAACTAAATACAACAAAACAAACTCTTACATACCTGTCATAATGGCGGTACTTTGGTAAATATCGTCGAGATCGGAAAGAAGAGTTTAAGCCTCATGTTCGACCAGATATCGCCTATAAACATTATAAATTGTTTCCTTGCTAGTACTCCCAATGGTTTTATTTATTATAATGTGGTTTTATTAACGTTTTGATGGTCGAAATAAAAAAATAAGTAACTCGCGAACTTTGTTTACATCGAACGTCACAGAACGACATTACTTAATTGCCACAGGCTGCCAGCAATAAAAAAAATTAGTTCCGTTTCTAGACTTTTTTGCCAAGCTGTAAGCTAGCTCATGTATTTTTTCGTAGAAAAAATTTTTGATTAAAAAAATAAATACCTATACGATATTTATGCTTGAAAGTTGAATGTGTGAAATGAAAGATGTGATTGTATAGACTATAAGTAGATCTTTTTGTAAATTTTGACTAAGCTTCTATCTATCTTCTTCGATTCGTGTTGACGTACATCACTTTTACACGATCAAGCATTCACGATGCACAAATTGTTTACATTAAAATAATAAATGGAAAAATCTTTGGTCTCTTACTGTACGATAACGACCAGCAACTGAACACACGATAGTGTGTACGTACTGTACATATATATACCACGTCTTCTAGCACTGCAATTGAAAGCCTGCTGTACCTACAGCATGAAGCAACCCGCGAGAGAAAAAATAAAACGCTTCGCAGAAATAGGAAACTGGCAACATTCTTGATTCCTTTTTCAAATTCAAACTAACAAAACAAACATTCGAATTCGCGCTCTTTTGTTTGTTGGACTTTTGGGTTTACTTTTTAGAAATTTTATTGATATTTAATTAACATTGATTAAATCGGTTAATACAGTTTTGTTTCCATCAAATAAAATTTTGTTAATCCACACCTAATTATATTACTATCGAGCAGTGTTTTTTACTGAAAACTTGTAATGTGTAAAAATATTATAAGTTCGTGGTGCTAACTTAGTGACTTTTTAAAATATATCAGTTTGTGGGTCTCTCCTAGGTGAATACGTCTCAAGACTATGGTTGGAAATTCAGTGCTGATCCCGATATGAACATTGTAAAAAGGTAGGTAATTTGCATGTTGTAGCATCTCAAGTCTCAACTATTTCTCGTGAACAAGTTTAGTTCAATTCGAAGACGCAGTTCCCTCACCAGTTCGCGTCGCAATCCTTACGTACTACGTAGAAAATACTTACGTTAGTAAGTAATTTTTACCGGCTTTATTTTGAAAAATTACTTGTGTTGCTTTTATTGTGATTGAACATGTAAATCACGTGGAGGATATTTTAATAAAAAAATTAGCTACTGAAAAACATTTCTCAAAATTTTCTGGTTTGGTGAGTGATCATTTCTGCAAAATCTCTAGCTATCTGTTATATAATTATAATTCATACAGGTTTTATAAAATATTTAAACTAAATATGTAAGTCTTACTTAAAATATTTTATGTTGCTCCCAACTGTTCAATATATTTTTTTGTAACTTTAATTGCACTGTATTTTATATTTTAACTGTATTGCATTATTATTATTTTTATTCATGTTTTGTTTAAATGGGTACTGTTTTTTTGGTTGGTGGGTCATCTTAGGAGAATTTTGTGTCTATTTGCATGTTTGGTTTCTGTATGCAATAAGGTACTCTATTACGCTTTATTTCTACAGAGCTAGTCATAGTTTAGGTGATTTTTTGTGTGTGGGTTCTGGTGTTTTTTTCACTTTACAGCATGTAATGGTCATTGTGAAGCATACCACTTTAAAACATTGATACATAATATGCTGCCCGTTATGATGCATGAACAGATTACTGCTCAGAAAAAGATTAATATTGCTGCTGCCACTATGCTGAATTAAGAATAAATTTGGGTTCTCTTGAGCCGGTGCATAATTTTTCTGATTGTCAGTCACAGATGCTGGTGTAAACTATGTACTTGTAACCAGATCAATCTCAGTTTGTCATCACCAATCTACAACAAATATTCAAAAGATAAGCTTCTGTGATGAAGAGGATACAGAAAACTAACCAGGCATCATCATCACACAAGGTATAATATCAGGGGTCTCAGATGGTATATTTGGAACTAAAGCTGTTCTGAGCTTGAGTGAATAAAAAGCAGTCAGGATTGAAAGTGTAAGCAGGCTTACTCTTTCAAATAAAACATTTTCAAGACCACAGGTACCTAAGGCATTTAAACAATATGCCAATAAAGGCACCACAATAATGGACTTGGTAGAAGACCTGATTCAATATATTGCTGCTTAATAATACATGGGGGAGGGTGGGGGGGCGAGTTGCACCCCCTGACTTTAAAGTTAGGTTTACCCTTACGACACTATACAGTCAGTGTGTACAGCAAGTGTCTGTGTGTGAATGTAAACAGGTGTGAGACATTTATTGCGAGACGAGAAAAGTGTCGCGACAGCAAAGATACTGTGGAAGTATGAATAGAATAAAAAAATATTCTGTCATTTGTGTCGCAGTTCCTGTCGTAGTGTAAACTTAGCTTTAGGTAGGTATAATGTTAAATGCATTAAGCATACACAGATAACAAACAAAACAAGGTTGCGGACTCCACCTCAATCAATTCGGAACCGAATCATCAGCTAGGTCCATAGATAGCTTATGACCTAGCGATCGACAGCAAAACCGTTTCGATCGTGTTCCGTCACAACTTTGAACTTAGCTGCTACACGGATGATAAGAGAGTTTCTCGAATATCTTGTCTTCTTTGGGTCTTTCGGAGATAGTTATGCACGACACTCGATCCTACTTCATTCACATATAAAAAATCCCATAGCGATCGACGGAAAAACATTTTTCATGCTACGTCCGTAGCCACGTCGAACTCAGCTTCTATACAGATGATAATTGAGTTTCTTGAAATCGTTTCTCTTTTTTGGGTCCTTCGAGTAGCTATATGTAGTTATGCTTGGCGATTAACACATAAAGAAATCCAATTTTGGCGCTGTGTCTTGTAATTTTGGCATCCGAAATTATCGTCTAGGGTCAATAACACGCACCTACTGTGAGCAAAACTATTTTACAGCCATCTTTTATATAGCAAAATGGCAGGAAATCTAGGTGATGCTCTTAGGCCCAATGCAAATGGATCAGTCCAATCGAGGCAACCCTGCTACGTAGCGGTACAAATAATTTCATGGCCATAGCTGCGCTTTGTTCGATTGTCCGTAGGCGCCGGGCCACGCACACATGCAAAAACCGCCTATACTTACGTGTTAGCTGTTACAGTAGGGTTGATGAACAGAAAATCTGAACCTGGAATTCCTTCTTGATAGTGATGGTAAAGTTTGTATAGATTAAGTTTTGACTCAAAGGCTAAGTAAAATTATTGCAGTGGAAGCAACTAATTGCATAGATCAGATTGCTGAGAAAAAAACTTGTACCCATTATAAAAGAAGAGTTTTCTGTACGTTGATAGCAGAGAGCATTAGAAATATTTCAGTTTTGTTATTGTTCTGAAGTTCTTGCAGGTAAAGCACAAATAATACAACGAAACCAAATTACATCAAATTAAATTCAATACGTTCTCGCGGAACATAATACCATTCCTCTGAAACGCGACACATTTCGCTGAAATGTGCACTAAAACATACAATGAGCCATTAAACCGCAGGTGGCAAGTGACAACCCCGACTCACACATACACAGTAATCCTGAAGACGTCACACACACTCGCGACAAATAACGCATAGTGTGAGAGTTGCGTGCGCCACGTAGATTACGTCCTATTACCTACGTCCGTTTGCTTTGCATAGAATTATGTACCTTTTCTTTAAGATAATAGAAACTAGATTTTTATTATATTTCCCGTTTTTTACTGAAACTTATAAAGCTGTTAAGGCTATTTAACTACCATTCACGATTGACCTAATAGGTTCCAATCTAAATGTTATGTTAAAATCTGTACGGATTTTAGGGTAATAATACTATGTTGGTAATTATACATTTGATATGCTTGAAATACGATGTAGTTTGTAGTTTTTTTTTATAATATTTTACTACTACGAGACTACGAGCCTACACGATAAGCGAGCGAAATCAAAGAAATGGTTTTAGGATTCAAATCAATATCAATAGCCAGCCAGCCTTGAAATTAAAACTGTAGGCAGAAAATAAAGTCATCCAACATTAAACGCATAATTTAAATAAATTACGTGGATTTTTAAAATAACCGCATGATTAGTCGACCTTATAGAAATTTACGATTATTGTACACGAATAAAAAGTATCATTTTAACGGCTTAGATGACCTTACATGCATTTGAACGTTTCCGGAATGCCGACATTACTTTGTCACGCACATTTTTTCCACACAAAACATTCAAGACTACGATTCTTAACGTTTACAAGGTAGTTCGGAGAAGAAATCCGAGATGGCGCTACGTGTTTAAATTCAGAACTAATATATTCGTAGATGCGTTTCGTGAATAGTGTAGTTGTATGACAGATACAGCGACGATGCGCGGGGCACTCTTGGGAGGGACGGCCCAATTCGATGTGCGCTCTACCCATTACACAATGAATTTATTGCCGCATACGGCTGACACATATAGCGTGCATGTCATGTGCGCCATACCGCTGGAATATTTGAGCAATTAGCGATCACAATCGTGTAACGCAGGCGCGTAGTCGTTATTGTATTAATGCTATGATTTTTTAATAGGAAATCTTTGTTTATCTCTTAGATGGTTTACCAACTTTTCCGGTGCGTTACCAGTAGGTAGTGAGTAAACAGTATTGCAGTTTTATTAAATCACGTATTAATGCCGAAATTATTATAATCCAAAAGAGTCCTCTTATTTTGAGGAAGAATGAACCGTCCTTCTTCTGTAAGCATGTAGTTACAACATATTGTCAAGCTTAATTCGTGTTGGCTACTTATTAAATGAATATTCAAATGAAGACCTAATTAAAAATAGTAAGTCTGTGCTTCCCAGATTGGCCCCAAACCGAACATTAAAGAAAAGTACATAATCTTCTAACAAAGTACATGGGAAAATGCATCAAAGCCCTAATGACTACATACTTCTCATGTTATAAACAGCTGTAACTATAAAACAATAAAAACAAAATACTAATACTATATAAGTATTCTATTGTCGGCTAAAAATAAAATCGGCTCCAAAACATAATAAAATTAGTTCTGATTGAGTACATTTCAAATTGAAGATCGTATTGTAAATAATTTTACGCGAGATCGTTCCACGGTGTGTCGCGGTTAATTATTACAATTCTATGGTAATTATCAGCATCCTGGAGCAAATGGAGCGTTCATTGTAGGTGCCAGATGTCATGGAGCGCCAAAAAGCCACATGCAAAAAAAAATGCGCAGAAAAGCGCCTTTTGAGAGTCGCAGGAGCAGTGTTGCCAGTACATATTTTCTATAGGGTGACCCTGAAAAATCAGTAATTATCGTTAAGTGCATTAGTTTGTACTAATATTTAGAAGCTTCAACATTTTGAGTTTCACGTAACCGCTTTTAACTTTTAGAGCGGTCATAAAAAAATATATTTTTAGATCGTTTTAGCATTTGCAGTTGTATTCAGAAATACATCTACGTTTTTATTGTTGGTGGAAATCACAGTTTTATTATCTTATTAATGAGCGTATAACCTGATACTTTAATTAATTAATCACATTTCTGGTTCTCATCAAAATAAAACTGTATTAATCAGTTTATCTTTTTTTCTACAATGTGTGTATTATGGCGCGCTGGAGAAGCTGGTTGTGAATTTGATTAATGTTAGAGGCATTTTATGATAATTTTATTCTGATTGAAGCTTGTTTCCAGTTTTGGGACTTCTCGCTAAGAGAGAATGGCCTGTCTTAATTACCACGCAGGACCATTGCTGGTTAGATTAGACTAAAATGTACGAAAGCAAGGCAGACTGCAAGGGAACTAAATCCCTTAGTCCCCAAGTACTAGCTTCTCCATTATGTTTAACTGGTTCTGCTTCTCCCTTATTCAATCCCAGTGAAATCAGCTAGTTACCATTCAGTTTGGCTACCGTCCAAGTTGAACTGTCATTTTATGTAATTTGGCAAGTTTTCTTTTTAACACCACACCTGTCGTCAGCAGTTGTCTATGAAGTTCAGACCTTTGTTACAGAAGGATTTTATGCGAAAAGTCATCATATTATTATATAAGTAGTCGTAATATTATTATTAAGCTGAGGGGTGTCATGAGTTGAAGGGTTTTTGAATTGTTTACGAATCACTTTAATGTCAAGAATAGCATGCCCAGTTTTCAAATAAACCTTTGCGTATGCGTTATATTTACTGCTCATTGAGGATGGTTAAAAACTATGCACGCAACGACCGTAAAAAGAGGAGCAGCAATTATAACTACATATAAACGTCATAAACGCAAGTGCAGCGTTAGTGTCATATCTTAGCAAGATATAAAATCTGGAAAATATGTTTTTCAGAAAATTAATCCTAGAGCGGATGCAATACAAGACCTGGAACCAAGTGTTTTAAGACATGTGACAGTCATCATCTCTTATAAAATGTTAGACGAGCTCTTTTTCTTCGAGCCCTCTAATGCCTGATTATCTAAACTTTAAGTAGTACTAAAAGCCTTCCCATCAACACAATACACTTTAAAGAGACCAAGATAATATGTTGTTGAAACGCCGCCTAAAATTGAGTGACGTGTTTGATTCGGTACAAAACTATTTAAACGTGGACTAGCCACGTGACTTACGCACGGCCAGTGGCATGGCCAACGCATTTTATATTGCCATAGGTAGCATTAGCCATGTACTGTTATAGTTAAGGAAATCCTTTATAAAAATATGTGAATAATAATGTGAATCAAACAATTGAGAACAATTAATAGTATTTTTTTTTTGTATGTAGGTGTTGTTTTAACACTTGTTATGAACTAATTTTGTAGTTAATATTGGAGTATGTCTTCAATATAATATTTGTGTATTACACATGATGTGTAAATAATGTCTTCATATCATGAACCGTTAGTATTCGGCCAGTGATTACCAATTCACGGCGGAGGGCAAGGGCGCGTTCAATGCTATTTCAATTCAATACTGCTATTATGTAAGTAATCATTTCCGTATACCTTTTTGTTTTTTTATGTTGTTATAATGCATATTAAGTACATATTAAATTAGCATTGTAATTGTTTTAAATAAATATAGTGCTTGAAAATGTAGTGCAGCAGGAGGAGCTTGTGGCTAAGTAACAGGTAACAGCCGCCGGTTCGACCGATCAAAGGTTAAGCTGCGCTTGGCGCGGTCGGTCCGTGGATGGGTGACCATCTTTGTCATAGCGAGACTCCTCCGTGCCTCGGAAAGCTCGTTAAGCTGTTGGTCCCGGTTGTCATTTGTACATCTTTGACAGTCGTTACGGGTAGTCAGAAGCCAGAAAGTCTGACAACCAGTCTTACCATGGGGTACCGTGTTACTCGGTAACTGGGTTGTGGAGGTCAGATAGGCAGTCGCTCCATGTAAAACACGGGTACTCAGCTGCATCCGGTTTAGACTGGAAGCCGAAGCCAACATAGTTGGGAAAAGGCTAGGCAGATGATGCTTGAAAATGCAGTAGATAAGATACCTACAAAATCATTAAAAATGATTGAAGATAAAGGGCTGAGCTACAGCTGTCTTTAAATACATGCACCTACCTATATAGATTTGAGTTGTATTTTTAATAGATAAAGGACAGGTCTTTACTTATGAATAGGAATTATAGATTATGCTTAAGTAACTGTCTGACTCTTATGCTTTCATGAGGAAACGCTTAACCCGTTTAAATTAAATTTGATATGGAGATAGATTGAAACCTAGGGAAGGACATCTTCCAGGTTTCTGGTAAAAACAAGTAGTTTTCATGTAGTGTTATTACTCTAGCTGTTTCTCGAGGTTTTGCCCGCTTTCTTCGGGACTTTACTAAAACAATTTTACGCACCCGGATAAAAACTATCCTCTATCTTTCTCCAGAGTACAAGCTATCTCCTTACCAAATTTCATCTAAATTAGTTTCGCCGTTTTACCGTGAAAGCGTAACAAACAGACGGACAGAGTTACTTTCATCTCTATAATATTTGTAAGGTTCCCAATAATACTAGAAGCTTTGCACAAGAACTGACAAAGCGCATTATTCTATAATTTTTCTTATCAAAAACGTTATCACATAGGCACTTATCATGGGTTTCTAGTCGATACGCAGTCTTAGATACCTGTTATCTAGGAATGCAATTACCTACGATTTCTAGTGTAATATGATTTAATAAAACAGTCTCTTACGTGGTAGTAAAGTCCGTTTTAAAGGCTTGATATTATTTTTTTTGTTAAAAAAATAAAATACATCTGTCAATCTTTGTACATACTATCGCAGACTACACGGCTGAAATTCTGAAATCTTCTCTTAACACATTTGCTGTTGGAGAACCCAATTTTGGGTTAATAATTGTACAGTATACATTTCCAATGTAACTGGATTCAATATTAGTATGCGTTCAATAAAGTATGAATAAATAAAAATAAATCTCTTAAATAGCTTCTTCACACCAAAACAAAGTTATAAGAAACTCCTCAGTTTACAAATCTTGGCAATAGAGTCCCTTAAATATCAATCACATTTGCACATCAAGTAATAATAACCAACGAAACAGGTTTGTATTCTAAAAGAGGGTAGTATAATAATCAGACTGCCAAAATCCAAAGCCTGGACCTTCTTTGTGAGATGCCTTGTTGCAAAACAATCGAGAGCCGTATGAACCTTGTCCAAGTGGGGTTCAGAAGGGAGTATTGGCACGGCGATATTTGTGAATTTATTTTTTCATAACATGCTGATAAGAAAATTGTTATTGATATATAAATTATACATGCATAGAAATAATATGAAATTTCCTCTACGCAATTTACAAAGTGAACATTTTCCTCGTCTGTATTAAATTGGCAAAGAAAAATACATCATCCAATGTATTTATCAACCTTCTTTTACAAAGAGGACTACACTCAATATCGTAGACATGTGACGTCCACTAGCATACCCGCTCTCAAAGAAAACCTGTACCCAAAATGTGTGTTACTAATTAGTATTTTTTTGCGTACGAGTTAATTATAACAAAACAATCAAAATTTTCCTTTTAAACCATTAACTTGTTATTATTAATAGGTAGGTATTGTTTAATAAAATGCAATTGCGTTATTATTTATTTCAGTGCAAAACTGGCACGTGTAATGATTCATTGTTTTGCTCATAGCTGAGTTTAGATGCATCGAGGTCATTGCCTCAACATTTGGTTGATCACATCCTCTGCAAATGTGGGTAGGCATATAACTACACTTCTCATCAAAAAAATCGAAACACCTCGCAGTTTATGATTTGATAAGGATTATCAGAAAAATGTGTATATTTAGGAATAAATGTAAAATGTCATTTAATAGTGAGTAGTATGAGGTTTTTAAATCCTAATGTTATTGTTCTAAATTCAAATTAAGTCTTCATAGATTTCGTATTTTGTATAATGAGTAATTTTTACCCTGTATGGAATATGAAGGAAATGGGTAAAACAACACGCGTAAATGAAAAAAAAAATTAAGAAACGTTTATTTAATAACTTGTATTCCCTCCGCGAGCTCTTATTACTGCTTCCATACGGTTCTTCATCGATCGGATGAGAGTCACGATCACATGTTGTGGTATATTATCCCATTCCTCTTGGATTGCATTTTGCAGCTGGCTAAGTGTTTCTGGGGCTGGATCTCTTGCTCGAATTCGTCTCTTTAATTCATCCCATAGATGTTCAATGGGATTCATGTCCGGGCTTCTTGCTGGCCATACCATAATGGAGATACCGACTTCGGTAAGACAATCTCGTACGACGCCCGCGGTGTGAGCTCTAGCATTGTCGTGCATGAATATGAAGTCGTTGCCAATAAAATGTGCATAGGGCATCACATGAGGTTCAAGACACTGTTCGATGTACCGATGAGAGTTTAGTGCAGGCAGCCGTGGCCCAGACACAAAGGCAAGTTCTGTCTTACCGTCGGCGCTGATTCCTCCCCAAACCGTCCACGAACCGCCACCATAGCTGACCTTTTCTTCAATGCAGCATTGTGCAAAGCGTTCTCCATCTCTTCTGTAGACCTTGTTCCTTCCGTCGTTACCATACAGCATAATTTTACACTCATCAGAAAACAGTACTTTGCTCCACTGAAGGTATGACCAAGTTAGGTGCTCGCGTGCAAAGTTAAGGCGCGCTCTTCGATGGTCTGCAGTTAATTTCGGCCCATTCGCTGGCTTATGCGGTGCCAATCCGCGTTCCTTCAACCTTCTTCTTATTGTAGAGTCACTTACAGCTACTCTTCGTACAACGCGAAGCTGCTGCTGCAGTTGAAAAGCGTTAAGGCGTCGATTTCGTAAAGAAGTTGTTACAATAAATCGATCATCTCGCTCAGAAGTGACCCGATTCCTGCCAGATCCTGAACGGCGCGTGAACGAACCAGTCTCCCGATAGCGTTTGTAGACTCTATGAACAGATGATAAGCTTAGATGCAATCTTGCAGCCACAACACGCTGACTAAGTCCAGAATCCAGCAATGCCACCACTTGGGCGGCTTCTGCGGGCGAAGTATCCATATGTTTTAGAAAAAAAAGTTTTTTCAGACGTCCCAAAGTCACAGTTAATGAAATAAGAAACAAAAAGTTTAAAGACAAGCGCTAATTTTTAGTTTTTAAACGAGAAACGTACTCCAACCCTAAATACACATTTGTCTCAAAACAGTGATTAATTTCATTTATAGGATAAACAAATGAAATTCTAATTTCGAATTTTGATTTTTTTCTTCTTACTGTAATGACCAAACTGCCAGCTACACAATAATGTTTTTTTTTTCATGGAATTAATTCTCTTTTGTAAAAAATTAGGACAAAAACAATAAAAACGAAAGTGTTTCGAATTTTTTGATGAGAAGTGTATTTGATAGTGAACATGAATCATTTGCTAAAATCTAAGCGACAATGTATATTTTGAGACACGCCAAACAAACGATTCGTTATTTTAAATACCTATAATATAAAAATGATCATCAAGGTTTAAACGAGCCTAAGAGATACCAACCTAGAGCCTAGAGATAGGAGAACCGAGAGCAAAATCTGCTTTACATTTAGATAAAAATAACCTCCTTCTTTTTTAGAAGTCGGTTAAAAAGTTTTAAATAAAATAGATGTATAGAAGCGTTACATAAATGTTTAGCTCAGTTGAACCACCAATTTAACCTCGAGGCAGACTGATTTTATTTTTATTAAAAAAGGAACAAAAAATACCATCGTTTTAACATCAAAGACTAAAAAAAATTAAATTGAAATGCATTGTACCCTTGTTACCCTTTGCGCGAAAACTTACAAGTACGGGCTTTTTAACCCTTTCAAAGTCAAGGAAAAGATTCGGTTGCAAAATGTAGGGGCTGCTGACAACCCTTTTCCGTTTTAAAACGTGATGTTTGCAAATATACATACACATATATATAGAGAAAATGTATTCATTTCTTTGAAATTTAATTTTATGTAACAGTCACTGTTTTTGTTGAACACAAGTGTGCAACTATTATGAAGTTGTTAGGTGAATAGCCAAACACTTCTATTGTTTACAATGCCACGGGTCATACGGTCATGGATCCTCAAACAGCGAACAGGGGCTGTACCACCACGTGTTTTTGCAATCACTATTCAAGTTTGAGAACGTGACACAGCTACTAAAGTCGTATAGCTCCGTCTCTATTTCATAACGAAAATAATCTTGTTTTGGCACGTCATGGTACGGCCCCAGGTGTCTAAACTGCTTGTTTTATTTGATACAATTTATCGTCATCATCGTCCAGTATGTATTTTATCAGTATGGTTATGGTGGTTTTCCATCTCTTGGCCTTATTTGTTAGATGCTATTCAGTTCCAGCTCTGGTCATGCGGTTATCTTTTATTTTCGAGACATGCCCTTTATACCTCGGTCTGTATGTATGCAATTTTCTGCACATAAATAACCATTTTGATTGTGTGGCTATCATACCGCAATGTACCTAATATCCAATAGGTACCTATAAGAATTGACTGGTAATTTATGCACAGTATTTATTCGTAAATACTGGTTCTCTAGACCTTCGGCTAAATATAAACTATTTTATTTGCAAATCAAATTATTACTGGAGTTTGACTGCGCGTTGGAATATAAATGCATTCGTGTATATTTAATGATTAAGTAATAAGTAGAAGAACCTACACCCACATAGGCTACAGGAAATAAGTACATATATATCACGCCAGCATTATTTACTTTTAAGGAACTGTTTATATCATATATACAAACAGACAGTTTTAAAAATCCCGTCCTAAAATGTACACTCAAAGGACTTAAGTAAATCGTAGTATTTAATCATTTATAAACACTGCGCATAATAGAAGCGTTTACACCAATTGTGGTGAGAAAATATTTATAACTAGCTTCTGCCAGCGACTTCGTCCGCGTGGAATAGTGGTGCTCCGCTCCTATTGGTCTTAGCGTGATGATATATAGCCTATAGCCTTCCTCGATAAATGGACTATCTAACACTGAAAGAATTATTTAAATCGGACCAGCGGTTCCTGAGATTAGCGCGTTTAAACAAAATGACAACATTTCCCTTCACTGCTCTGCTCCTATTGATTGTAGCGTGATGAAAAGTATACTATAACCATCTCAGGAGTATGACAAATAATTGTACCAAGTTTCGTTAAAATCCGTCGAGTAGTTTTTGTTTCTATAGAGTTTATACAGACAGACAGACAGACAGACAGACGGACAGACAGACAGACAAAAATTTTACTGATTGCATTTTTGGCATCAGTATCGATCCCTTGTCACCCCCTGATAGTTATTTTGGAAATATATTTCATGTACAGAATTGACCTCTCTACAGATTTATTATAAGTATAGATATAGATTTTTACGATCCTGCAAAAGAAAATTCACGCACACTATTGGAACGCAGTTGGTCCCAAAATTTGGGGCCCTCATACCGGTCTGAGAACTGGTTGTATGGCCTTCGAATCGCGGAAGGTTTTCTACTTAAGTTACTGCGGCCCCGCGCAACTGATGCGTCGTGAATCAGTTCAAACTACATTTTTTATAACAGGTATGATATTGGCAAAATGGCGGTGCCGAATGCCGATATAAATATTGATGTTTAGGCGGATCTTGTTTAAAAGGGTATTCTATGAATGAATTTGCATAGCATGTATAGTTTTTAAATGACATACTGAGGCAGCTATATATTTTTTTTAATTCCTTCAGTTTTTTAAGCACTTGTTTGTGTTATTTAAATACCTGTTTAGATTGATTTAATTTCTTATCCTAAATATCATTACGCAAATAGCAAGTGGAGCAGGTTACTCCCACTGTCTCCCAATTACGAGAGTTATAAATAATATCAATAAATCTTATTGCCATTAAGCATTCAGAGAATAACAAAAATATAGTGAAGGTGGATCATGGTCGAAACAAGCTGGCAATCATTAGCAGTCCTGCTTATGTTAAAGTGGCTTTAAAGATAAGTGGTTTTAGTGTATAGGCATATCTAGTAATATATATATTTTACTAGTGATTTCCCATTCCTACCATTGTGCCTGCTAGTCAAACCTCGTTACAATAATTAATATTTAATAATTAAGGATACTAATAGAAGTTAAATACGCTTAGTAATTAATTGATTAACATTAGCATTGTAAACATCTGCTTTACACGTTCGTCACAACATTTCCTGTTCAAAATTAAAGTAATGATTGATTACCAAATAAACTCATTAAGAATTTAAATACAATGCATGCAAGGTCGACTCGTTTAATTATTTTGTTTGGCTTTAATTGCTGGCATTTATTTAAATATTGTATAACATGAAGAATGAATTCTTCGTCGATTTTAAAACTAGCATTAAATGCCTCCTATGATATTTAAGAGATTTCGAATATGCAATGATTGAGTAATGCATGTTTGGTTTATCTGGTATTATAGTTTTTTCTACTGAACTGCATTCAAAACGAAGATTGCAAATATTTTTTGCACGTATGCAGTTTCGTAGCACCGCTACGGTTCGTAGAGATATCGTAGCTGCATTGCTACGCATTGCAGCGCTGCACGTAGCGCATCTCGTAGTCATCTACAGAATGCGTTTCGTAGCAATGGTTTGCTACAATTTCTTGCAAAAATAATTTTGTAAAATCGAATTTTATAGTCTTGTTGTGATAAATGTATTGTCTAGGTTGAGTTTCTTTATCGTATATTATTTAACTTTACTATCTCCCACGATAATACAAAGATGGTATGCCGTTTATACAAAAAAATGTCTCTAATTGCATTTTTCTCGATGATGATTATGATGAATGACGCTGAATTAACGTCGATTATCAAGGATATTGTAAAGATATCTAACACTAGGACTTACTTAAAAAATAAAAACTTCGTATCAAAATAAAAATTTCATTACTTTACACCCAACAGAATATAACCATATTCAAAATTAATTGCGTATAATGAAGCAGTTGGTGTGTTGTACGCATGCGCAAATTTCGTGACATAAGATGCGCGTGAGAACGTTCCCGGCTAACGAACTCGCGCCGCTGGTTTATTTTCATTCCTATGTTTTGGCCAGTGCGCTAGCGCTACCGTGAAAGATGCTAGAAATGTGGATATGAATGTATGTTTGAATCCGTGAAAAAAAAAATGATGTTTAATCTAAATTTTATATCACTGTGTTGCTTTACACATTCAATGAAAACCCCCACTTTTCTTTTATGGATCCTTCCTAATGAATTCGTTTGTGATTCATTATGCTTTTCCGACACCCAAGTTCCTTTAATTACTGTCGTGATTTTGTATGTAATGACATGTTACTTAAATTACCAAAATAATTACATAGGAGTACGTATACAGTTCAATACACCAGGATTAAGAACATGGAGTTCTTAAAATATTAAGAGGGAAAATCCCGAAGTCATTGTTTTTATAATATTTAATTAATGGGTCACTAGAGAGATTTTGCGTTTAACGTTTGCTCCTGTCGCTTTCTTGATTCGGAACCCCATGGAAACATTAACCCATACGGTCTTTTTAGAATGTGTGCGATATGTCGAATGGAAAATAGTGAGGAAAATGACTCAGGAAACAAGTGAAGGTGGCGGATTAATTCCATCGGAAAGCCTCATCATCATCATCAGCCTATTTACTGGTACACTGCTGGGTTAAGGGCTCTTCTATTCATCACCACGCTTGCTCAAGATGTTTCGTTCCCCGTCAGTCGGTGGTGTCTAAGATCCACTAGTAAACTGTGTACTGTATACTCATGTTTTACAAATAAATTTATCTTTGTTTGAAATATACTCTTCACTATATTTCAAGTATCTTGTCCTTATATTCTAACAAAGCTAACCCTGTTTTTGTTGACATAATACCTATAATAACAACCAGGTGCCTAAAATAATGAAGCCGGTACCTAAATACTTACCTAAAGCACTAGGTATTACATAAGACAATCACACAAAGCCTGACTGAATGCCTCCATTAGGCGCAAATCTCTCCTGACCGATCTCCGTACATCGAAGACAAAGGTAAGACCTCGATCCCTATTAAAGTAAATAGGTACTGGTCGTAAACACATCTCACAACATGAAGGGCAACTTAGAAACCCGATATCATATAACAAGTTAGGTACAAGACATCAACCTTGATAAGGTACGTGTAGATACCATTGTTTTAATAATAGTTCTTATCCAACACTTGTTTGATCTAAGACGCGGCTAAAATAGCACACATTTAGACATACACTCAACATGCACTATAGAGGCAAAGTCGAAAACTTTTTGCCGCAAATCTTTTTCAAATGCAAGACCAATAGAAGTCGCCTTTGTTATTTTTTTAGCATGTGGCAGCGTCATTGTAACTATGACTAGATCGAAACGAACAAAGAAATAGACATGCAATTTGACAGTTGACTGAACTTCGAGTTTTTATGTTGAGTGTACATTTTGTATGAGTTGTTATGCTAGATTTTTCTTATCTCACCTGACTGTTCTGACCTAGTTTGGTAGCAGTTTCTTTGAATAAAGTGCTTTATAATAAAAAGTATCTTGATAAATTTTAATCGCTTTGCTACGTGTAGTTGAATATACCACTATACATACGATTAGTGTCAGAAAAGCTAATGCTATGAGATATTTTTGTCTTAGAAGTTGGAATAGTTTGCCACTTTTCAATTTCAAATAGCTCTAAGAAGTCTTATTGACTACTTTGGTACTTTGTTTGCCTTAGTTTTCACGAACACGTGTGCGTGGTATCCCGCAGAGTATTAGGTACTGAAAAAAAAAACAATAAGCACATTGAAATACCGAACAAATTATTTTTAAAACAAATTGCATCGTGATTTAAAACAGACAACATCCGTGAAATACTCGTGTCCGTATCAGTGATTCATGACCTCCATATTTCAAGGCTTCCTCTGCGGTTTTCCTAAAATCTGGAATATTTGTTGCCTTATTAACGTTGTCGAAATAAAACGGTGAATTCATCTGGACTTCTTCAATTGATTACTTTTGTTTTTATCTGAGTGTTCTTTTTATTGTGTTATTAACTGTTTCCCACGGTTTCTCTCGAACCCTGGGGGAACCACCACGCACCCAGATTAAAACTAGTCTTCAAGATCCTTTCTACCTCTAACCTAATATTATTTAAATTGGTTCAGTTTTTTTATTTTTACTGTGTAAGCCTATCAAACAAAGAAACACACTTTCGCATTTATAATATTATCTAAGTATGATTATTAGAAAATAAGCGTTTGAAGGTTTACACTTCTTGCCTTAAAAAGGTTGGAGACAAAATTCTTTATCTGTGCCTGTGAAATTTGTTTCGTTTCATATACTGGTTGTTGTCGTATAAAAACACGTTATTTTCCTGTATCGTGAATTCTAAAGGCATTGTGGTAATAGGAAAAAAAATACTTAAATCATTTCTTTTCTACACGAATATTAATACTTCTTTACATTGGACGCAATAAAATTGTTATGTCCGTTCACAAACGTTTAAACATGTGTGTTACCTACGTACTACCTACGTGTTCTGTACCTTAGACAACATATGAAGACTTGTGACTTCGCTCCGACTTCAAAAACAAACTGCTAATTTACCGTGGGTTTTTTGTACTGACACATTCTAGACGAACTAAATATAACTCTATAGTTTATCATGAAGACCTCCTCGAACCAATAAATACAACCGAAAATATTAATGAAAAGGCAAAATAGGCTGTCACGACTCACGAGCCTTATAATTTCCTTTATCGATTTATCGAAAATAAACGTAATAATCTGTTACAAGCAACGTGTAGCTCTTGTACTGGAATTAGTAGGTACGCCAGATATACCAAACGCTGTTTTTTGTTCAGATCGCCCCCTAGCGGACCACGCCAACACGTGAACTAAAACATATGCAGAGGTCAATCAACCCCACATTATTATTGACAGCACTCGAAGTTGCAGGGGACATACCAACACATTTAATTAATAATGAGGATTTTTCGATGTTAGAATTCTGTTTTAAACCCACGTCCAACGTAACTGGACCTCCCTCGTCTCTTCGATTTGTTTTGTTTTCGGGCGTTTCCGCAGTCTTTTGTATAGTATGTGGGTATCTTGTTATGCTAGTCGCGTAGTGAAGCAACGCACTCTGTTGCTAAGGGCTTCGTTCACGCATAATTGGCCCCCAGCCGGTCGTTGAATTACGTCATCGCAATGTGCTATCGAATGCTTCGACCGAACCGATGCTATGAGAAGGAAGTTTTTAAACAAACGTTTTATAGTAAATAGAAACTTGCACGTTAGTTTTAAATTAGTGTTCCGAGTATTCGCATTTATGTGGTAAAATAATTAAATGCGTTATTTTTAGATATGAAGAAAAGTTTATTCCAAAAATTAATGATCTATTGTTTTGTAACGATCTTAATAAATAAAGACTTTCATGCGAAAAAGAAAAACTATTTCAGGACATTACAAATAACTAACGGTTTCCCGTGGATAAGAAATCCTATAACCTTCCCGGAGTTTTGGCTATTCCCATATAAAATTTCATTTTTAATCAGTTCAGCCGTGTCACCGTAAAAGCGTAGTAACAAACAAAATCACTTTTCGGTTTCAAGAATTTATTTTTCTAAAAGAACTTTACAATGTTCGCTTACAAGAGAAAATAAATCAATACTTTTGCATTTATTAATTATCTGTATTCGTTAGGATAAACGTTAATAAATATATTTTTATTACATATTAAACATAAAAATCTCCCTAAATTAATATTTTAAAAGGAAAATATGGAAATTTATTTATTTACTATATTATGGCTCGATACAGTTTGCGTTGCAATCATGAAAGCATTAAAGTTCAAAACAACGTGCTTCTAATATCGTGGACTACGTTGAAACAAAATTTTACAAAATCGCTTCGACCATAGTTGAAAGTATGCAGCTGTGAAAGAGTTATGCCCAGCTCTGGACTTCGAGAGATGGCTTTCGTAACTTGCAAATGCAAACTCAAAGAACTGCGCAAGTGCATGCACTTGCATGGTTAGAGCATGGTGCACCCATGGGTGCAATGCTCAGGTATTTTAGGAATAATTATGTGGACCGTGAAATGTCAGAACTCTGAGTGCATTCGTAGTAAAAATCAATTTCAAAACGACTCGGGTTGACTCGACTTTAGTGCTCTTTTATGAAATTTCATGTCGGATCGTATTTAAATGAAGTGAAAAGTAGAGCTATCGTCATAATTTTTATTCTGAAGTAGGGTTATAGTCAACTGATTTCCTGGTATAATATGTAGTTCGCAGACGCAGTACCGCTTTGATTCAGTCATTATGCAGGTTTTGGATATTTTCAATTACGTACCTAACCTACCGACAAATCTATTCGACTTTTCACTTATGAACCATGTAGTTTTTCTTATTTCAGTCATTCTTTGACTTGATGCAAGTAAAAGCCTCCTCCCCCACCCCTCCAGGAGGGTAGACTAGTTACGCACTCTCGTCGTTTGTAGAACACAAACAAGCCCCGTTCATAAATACGTAACTATCAATCTAGGAGGAACGCAGCGGAGTTCGCCTTTGTTCAATTTAATACCGACCTACAAAGCTAGTCTAGGCTTTCTACGGCCGCCTCATCTGCAGCCCGTTTTTGACTCCGACAACGCCGACATTAAGTCCTTTATCTAACGGGACACTGCATAAAGACGAGCCCCAATTTGTCCCCCAAACTTCACTGGCGATAACGACTTTGAAGTCCGCGCTAATGATTTGAAGACCAACTTTAATCACCCTACCTAGTCAGAACAAAGGGCACTTCAAAACTAACCCAAGCAAAGAATATTTTTAGGTGGAGCAACATTCGTCAGCTCGAACCGGGTAGAATTTAAAACCTTAATAAAGCTCAGTACCCACACTCAAAATTGTTGGAGAGGCTTTCAATTTGCTTCATAATTGGCACCGTTCGGATAGGCAGATGATGTTTAAGTGCTTTTAATGTTTGGCGCTCGCAATATTATGTCGGGGATATCTGGCCGGTCCCGGCGGAGCACGAGCCGGATTAGGCCGCCGGTGGGGTTGCACAGCTCCCGGCTCACCTTGGAGAGTAATTATAATGATCGGCGCCGGAACCCTAGTCTGGGACGGGAGTCTTCCTGGAGAGGCGTGCCGGGCGACGGGTGGCGCAGCCGAGGTACGCCCACGCGTCGCGCCCCCCCGTTCCCCGCGCGCCCGTGTCTCGCTCCCCGCACGCCGCCGCCCGCTCGTGCTAGCGGCCCGTCCGCACCCCCACCCCCACGCACCGTAATAACCCAATTTGTAAGAACCCCCCATTTTCAAGGACGGCCGTCGGTCTTTATGGCGGCGGCGACGGCGGCGTTGATTCCCGACCTTGTTTATTTCAGTTTCTTTTTGTTTAGGAACTGGCTGAACTTATTTTCGTACGTCTGTACCCGGCCGGGTCTCGCTTGTTTTTGTAGTGTCCAATGGTGATTTGATATGTCGATCACAAAGGACGCCACAGCTACCTTTGTGTACCTGTCCGCGGTGCTCTATATCAATTATGTAGTTCGCCTCAAAGGCGAAATACAGAATTTCTATTCCTTTAGCCGTGACTCGATAAGTAATTGGTTGTATTTTGTTTGAATGTCGATCACCAGCCCGTGAATTTGTTCGTTACGCTGGGTAAATACGAAGTTTTGGGGATGGTATTAATGTGAGCATTTAAGTAAAATTGACCTAGTTTAAATATAACTGGACGTTGGTCCAGTCGTTTTTCGAAAGGCTCGATATTACTCCTCGATGGAAGAGTTACGTAAGATGTAAAAACCGGCGTTACATGCAGACATGTAAGGCGGGGGAGCCTCATTTGTTTAAGCCGTTGTAAAGTTCAAGGTCGTCCAAGGCACCCTTATCAAAACCCGTCCTTTTGGTCCGTCTAGACGGCTTCACACCTCCAACCCTTTGGGGGACCAGTTCAATTACAGATTGTATTTTTTTCAGACACTTAACCGCGATTATTGTTGCGACAATATTACCGTCTTTTGTAATGTCGTTGACTTCGGCAAGTTCCGAAAATTTCCTGCGGACAATATTGTTTGTTATAAACTTCGCAAACGGTATGTTAGAAAATATAATGTTATTAAACGTTCGCAATTTGTATTCTCACTGAAATTTATTTTACCTAAACATCGACGTTAATTAAAATGCCCTTTGCGATTTGATTGGATTTTATGAGGTCTCATTAGTTACGTAGTGTTTGGCGATATTAAAAAACGTATTTTTCCTTATTTTTTGTAGTGTATACTTTTGTAAGTAAGAACCTATAGATCACATAATGCATCATCGAGGCGCCTGTCATAGGAAATGGATGTTAAGGATCTGCCTAGTAGTTCAATTTACCCCTAGCGCAGGCGATTCGTGAGCTACTGTCTATCTATATTTTTTGTTTTGTTATTCTGGTTCTAGTCTCATCGACAAAATCTTCCATCAGCATATTTTTATCACTATTTTTCATCGTACATAACACAATGTAATTAAACTTATAATGTAACACTCGCATGATGAAATTCCGTTTTGATACAACATTTAATTATTCCCAAAGTTTGCACAGTTTTCATTTAAATAGGTACTATTGGGTACGTTACCTACACAAATGTTTGTTTACCATTAATATTCGAGAATCATGTCAAGTGAAATACCATTTTATTCGAACAAGACCTGTTCGAATAAAATGGTTTCTTAATCAGAATTGATACAAGTAATTACCTTTCGATGGTACTACCTTGATGGGAGCCAAGAGAGCATTCCAGGGACTTTTATATTCATTATCATTCATCACATCTTAGATTTTTTTCACAAATATACCTTGCACTCTTGCATTGCCACGATATTTGGTGCTGTTGGCCTTTTCTTTCAGGCTCTTACTGACCAAAACCATTCTTTCTTCCGTGCACGATTGTCAAAGATCTACAAATGGCACGGAGGAGTCTTAGTGTGACAAGGATCGTCACTTAGGACCTACCGTGCCAAGCGTAGCTTAACCTTTGAACAATCGACTTGTGTGGCTGTTACTTAGCCACGAGCTCCTCTGAACTGACACAGAATAAAAAGAACTAATTCACCATAGATTAAAATAAGGCACAAACAGCTGCCAGACTTTGCTTGGCATGTAGGCGATTATTAAATTACTGGCTGTGTTGATTTGGGTCTAGTCCGGGCTTGTGGTTTGAACCTAGTGTTAGTTCATTCCTATTGGAATAGAACGTGCTTAATAATTATATGTTTATTCATGTTTAACATGCTTAACTTGAAACTTGAACATGCATAATAATTATATTGAGTGTTGTTGTATAAGTATATAAATAAAACCAAGTGGGTTTAAAGGTTGATAATTATCATTTTGGTGGTAAGTTATTGGTCTAGCAGGCCATGATCTCATAATATGTGGAAAACAAAAGAATCATTTCTACAAAGGAAAAAAAAATACAAAACACATGATAAAAAAAATACATACAAATGGTGGTAGTGGTACCACCATTTGTATGTATGGTTCGTAGATCCAGGACTATGTAATTATTTCAAATATGCCCTTGTGAATCGAAAGTAAATAGTCGTTGGGAAAAGATTAACTATTTAAAGCTTTCTTTTCACGAAGCAACTTCAGGTCAAGGCATCGCCTGAATACACATTTGACACGTGGATAACTAAAAGTAATGCGTCATCAACCGCACTATAATTAAAATATATTTCATTAACAACGTTGTTATTAAAGGGGTGAATACAAAAGTCATATACAACAATAGCGCGCTCTGCGATAACATCTGAAATGGAGCGTGTGACTCACAAATGTACTAAAATAACGAAACTGCCTTAGACTTTTATACATGCATAAATAATGTTGTCTTGCATGCAAGTTGCAAAACATGCTTGTTTGCGATGTCTTATCTCGGTGTATTTTGATTATTTTATGTTAGGATTAATAGTCAATAAAATGGCTTGTGGAATATTAAATGCCACGCACGAATTTTTTGACCAGAAAAGTAAGATTTTTAAAGCCGCAATCAGCACGATTGTGGACTTGCAAATACATAAAGGTTAATGCCGTAAAAAAAGCCACATAAAATAACACATTTACCACAAAAACAATTATTATCAATTTTAAAAGATGTTTTATCTAGCTACTAGCTGATCAGGGTTATGCGATCCATAATTAAAAAAGAAGTGTATTTATTGGTGGATACCATTTTAATAGCAGACAATTGTAATTATAAGAAACAGTGCCATTTAATTTAAGTATAGCAAACTCACCCCCTGCCCATACTGTTTTGTTGCTCGTTCAACAACAGTCCGAAAAGTCTGCAATCTTAATGAAAGCGTAAACAAAATGAAAAGAGGGATACTTTTCTTTTTGTTTACGCTTTGCTGCAATATCTGGCTGTGTCAATGCCAAGATCACGCACACATTTTGTCATTTTTTATTCATTATCGGACTAAAATATGCACGAATTGCCACATATTGAGAAAAAATAAAATATTACTAAAATTACGGATGATCTAGTACTATTAACATTTCATGAGGCTAATGGAATTTAGTGTTAACGTAACAAAGTGTAGATCCGCTATCATCGATTTTTCTGCAAGGGGTACTTGTTTGTATGGGTACCTATTTGGTTGATTGTAAAGTGGTTTAGTGATCTTTGAGACTGGGATTTTAATCGAGACTGGGCCAGAAGAAATAGAATTGATGATACGTAGGGACGATTACAGGTTCTGTATAAACTCTGGTCCTACCCTAAAATAGATACGTGTATTGCTAAAACTGCTAGTTTAATAAAGCAGCACGTGGAATTTGGTGCCATAGGAACTTTTGTCCAGCTTAACCAATACCATACCATACCTACCTACCAACGACGTATTATATATATACATGTAGCTCTTGGAGGGTAGGACCAAAATTTGCATCGTCGTCTACTTATGTCAGAGTAAGTCATATAGTATAAACCCAAGAACCAGCCCAATCTAAGAATCTGATAATGCATAGTAGGTCAGATTCTAGCTATTAAAATTCTAATATTTTTTTTAGTTTAATACATTTTATGAAATAAGAGAGAAATATGTTTGTGCATATTTACTTTTTTATTTACGATGTGTGTGAAACCACGCCTAGTTAAAGGAATGGATGATGAAGAAGAATAATTCAACAACTAATTCTGTCATTAATTTTTATAACTTGTGCAGAAAACAGCTTTCCCAGCCTATTTTTCTTAGATCTTGGAAATTAAATTAAACGCAGACATAAATTTAGGACGTCGGGAAAAATATCTTCGAAATGACTTTGTCGACTAGCTCGTCAGTTTGATAAATCATGCCATCTTTAGTCATCGCTTTGAAGGGAGCGAGAAAAAAATTGTGCGGACATTTAGATTTTCAGATTCAAAGGTTAGAGTAACTAGTCATACCGTCAGGTTCTGCGATTGTAACTTGAGTATTTTTTCAAATATAGCACCATCAGGCTTTAGGCTACTGGGATTGGGGTGGGTACCTACTGATTCTGGTGTGGGGTGGGGTCGGCTTGTCGCGCCAGTTTCACCCCCAGAGCGGCGCATAGACTGAAATGTGCCGCCGATAAAACAGCCGCCAAAAACATGAACTTATTTTTTTTTTGGTGCGTAGGGCTGGGGTTACATCGCATTTTATGTCGATGTTTGTCGTTCTAGATATTTAAGCGGTTCCATAGTTTCTTGTATAATCTTTGTACATTATTTATTCTTTTAAAGAAGTATTTAGCATTTTCCAACTCTACGATTTTTAAATGGTATAATTTATAAGGTTTTTCTCAACAATATTGATTTTAATGGATCCCCTTCCATAAGACTTAAACACACATAAGTGACTACCAAAGAATAGTTAACTTAGTTAGGTACATACAAAATAAAAGTTTGCAGATATAGAAAATCCATATTCTTTGCTACCCTTTCCTAAATGTTAGCCTCCCCGAAATGATAGCGCAAAAACGTCAAAAGATTTATTGCTCCAAAAAACTAGGTTTTAATAAAAGAAAATTTCAAAGGCCTACACATCGTATGCAGGGCGGAATAACTTATAGAGGCATAAGCGTTGAAAATTGAGGCCGCCTAGTCTGATATTGAGGGAAACTGACTCGAGACACGCACTGAAACTCACGCCAGTCCAGTTTTGTTCCTATTATGGCACTCCAAATGATACAGCTGACTACCGCTCCATGTATAAGAACGATATCCATTGCGCATTCGGAAGTACACAACGTTAGTTGTACTTTTTGCTACCCTTCAATGTATGCATAACTTTTTATAGTGTCGTAAGAAGACAACTTTATTGCGTACATGTACTATAATCTGATATTCCTTGCTTTTCCATTACGAACGATAATATATTCTAAGATGGAGCAATAAGGGTGAGAATCGTGTAGATGTAATATTCAAAGATTGTTATAGGGCTTCCTAGGAGCCGTTTTGGAGGTTTCATCGCGCCGCCTAGATATAGGCACTAAGGTTTTGTATATACTTATAAACTTTATTAAAAAAATATAAGTTATTGTTTTTATTCGTTTTAAAGGTGTGATATTGGTTAACTTCACGCTGTCAGACGATATAAGGAAGATATGATTGTATTGGTTTGACAAAATAAAAATTAATCGTAATGATAATAATTGTTGTCATATCTATAAAGTGTAAAATTACGTAAACGGTCAAGTCGAGAATAATTTGAAATTAAACATTTCACTAAATTCATTTCTAAGCCAATTCCCACGCGGCTACATACCAATACAATTTAAACACTCAATAAAAGAATCGTTTCGCTAAAAGAACGCATAAAAACCAACAGACTCACGAAAATTCTGAACAAAAATGCACCGCAAGAAAAATACCCGGCGACCTTGAAAAGAGAAACAAAAAATAAACATCTAGTATACATTAGCGGAAAACGCGTTGTTTAGAACGTCGACAGAAATGCTGGCAAGCGCAAATTGATAGCGACAAGAGACACTAAATAGTTTCGAACAGAAGAGCTGCTTGAGCCAACTCGCAAAATCGACTAGGGCCCTAGACCAAAAGATTTTCTATAGAAACTGTACAGTTCAAACAAGAAATCGAATGTACCTTGGTGGTACCCTCCATGAACAACATACTGCGATAAAATTATAAAAAATAAATTAATGATTAAATGCTAATGAAAAGTATTATGATTCTTTAAACAATCTTAGTAAAACGGCAGTATAAACTATGAACTTAGGTATAAATATTAAATGACAAAGCTTACCAATTAAATCATTACGATAAATTGCCGTATGTTACACTTATAAATAGGTGTGGGATATATTCACCAGCTCCTCAAAAAGAGAAGTCATTCAAAGAATCTTCGTTGTTGATTCACATTTTAGCAGTGTGTATCTCTATACCCGTTGTTAGGTATGAACCTTCTGAGTATCATATTCTGTGCTTGCAAGTAGACGGGGCTATTGCCCTCCCCATACCATTGCAAGGCTACCCAGGGCCGCACTCGACGCCGGGCTCGGTAGCCATGGCGATCGCTCGCGCGAGCTCGTTGCGATAGTGACACCCCTACCACCCTCTACCCCGCGTCGCTTATTATGGGCTCTTTTCAATTCGCCTTCAATGGCGGCTAAATCTTTACCTGAAGGCCGCACGAATGATGTCAGGTACAGCCCTGGATCTGAGCTCTGATTCCGTGATATTTTTAGGGTGTTTGTACTGTGTGGGGTGTGTTTTATTTAATACTAGCTTCTGCCAGCGACTTCGTCCGCGTGGAGTAGTGGTGCTCTGCTCCTATTGGTCTTAGCGTGATGATATATAGCCTATAGCCTTGATTTCTGTGTAGCTTTAGCCATTAAGGTAGCACACGCGACGGAAGCTTAAAAAATGGAGTAACTTCTCCCGTTTTCCCAACATTTCCCTTCACTGCTCTGCTCCTATTGATTGTAGCGTGATGAAAAGTATACTATAACCAGCTCAGGAGTATGAAAAATAATTGTACCAAGTTTCGTTAAAATCCGTCGAGTAGTTTTTGTTTCTATAATGTTTATACAGACAGACAAAAAATTTACTGATTGCATTTTTGGCATCAGTATCGATCCCTAATCACCCGCTGATAGTTATTTTGGAAATATATTTCATGTACAGAATTGACCTCTCTACAGATTTATTATAAGTACTAGTGGCCCGCCCCGGCTTCGCACGGGTAGGTAGTCTTTGTTTTTTAACCGATTTCAAAAAAGGTGGTTCTGTATTTGACCGGTATGCATGTGTTTGTATGTCCCCGATTTTCTCAAAAACTACTGATCTGAATTGGATGAGAGTTGTCGTTCTTCAAATGCATAGTTTTCAAGAAAGGTTTTAGTACAATATATATTATTGGGATCTGTTGAATTTCTTCGTAAATAACCAATGGAACTCTTCAATTACTAATAGCAAAGGAACCACGATTGCTGAGATCGTATGTCTGTGATTGTTTTCACTGTTCTATAACATAACAACACACCTCTATGCTTTGAAGGAAAAAACAGACATATAGAGTTCACCCTTATTAAAGGTGATGAACATTTGTCTAGACATTAGGATATTGTAATTTATCTAAATTACAAACTGAGCCACTAAAAAGAGAACTGAAAAACTTTTTTTCAAAAAACAACTGGCTTGGAACACAATACAAATTTAAAAATAACTAATAGACATCATTCTAGAAGTCGGTGTCTCCGATTAGGTATTGTGTATTTGCATTCTATTTTTGCAAAAAAAATGTTTTCTTTTAGGAATGAAAAATCATGTCCCGAGTCTTCCCGCTGATTAGGGCCGTCCTAATCCTTACCGGACGGTTAGCCACTTATTGCTCAAAGTCTGCAGGCCGGACCTACAGTGGCCTGGAGTCGATTCCTGGCTCCAAATGTTGATGACGTGGCTGGGGCGTGAGATTTGTCTCTCCCTCACGCAACCCGCTATCTCCTTTTCCAGCATGACTGGTTAGCATTAGAAGGTGACTGCTTCCTATTCCCACTCTCTTTGGACCATGGTTTGAACCAGGGCCGAAAGTGAGAGATCGCCGCCGCCTAAGTGGGGCAGACCTCCACCGTATGTTCCACCGTGACCTCCAGGTGATCCTCACAGTGTCGACACCCCGACATTACCACTCGCTTGATTCGATCCAGGAACCCCCCAAAATAACCGTGTCCAGTGAGAACCTGCGTCAGGCGTAGGCATTGGATCTGCGGTAGGTCAAGATGCCGTGGTGCCTCCTTAGCCACTCCGCGAAGAGAGGATTTAACGCCACAACAATCCCCACGCAGGTTCATCCGTGGCCTTATGATTTGTTTATTAGCAAAGAGAATTCTAGATTCTTAATTTCTGAAGTGTGGAATAGAATGAATTCAATGGAAAGCGCAATTTTTTTTAGTTTATAATTATCCCGCTCTTATGTATGAAAAGAGGCCCTTTTCATACATGGAACGCATGGGCATTAATCACCATGGAATAACATCTACACATTATGACTTCAAAGCGCTTACTTTTAACAAATTCGTAACTTAATTCTTGAAGCCGTTAAGGTGAAAGATATTATAATGTGATATCAACCAAAAAAATAATAAGTAAATACCAATCTCAAAAAAAGAACAAAAATATGTGGGATTTGAACTCTATGTAAACGATTCGCATGATCATGAATACAGCCCCTCCACTACAGCGCTCCTTGACATTTTAGGTAAAATTGACATTCTAATACAACGTGTTTTCAATTTGAATTACTGCTTATCTTCTTTACAAACGGGCGTGATGATTTTCATGTCAAAGATAATAGCGAAAATGCATATAGGTAATTATAAAAACTTGATAGGTCATCCCATTACAAACTTATTTCAATACCTCACTGCTCATTCCCCATAATATTTAGTGTGATGATTTGTAGCCTAAAACTTGAACCGATTCATAACAAACATCTTTGGTGAATTTCAAGTAAAACTGTTCAGACCTTTTGGCGTAAAGCTAAAACATATTTTTTTTCTTACAAACTTAAAATCATAATTTTTCACCCTAGGGCTAAAATCTTGAAAAACTGTGAAACACGTGTTAAATTATTTTCATTTTAGAGTGTCCCTACAAAATTTGAGTTTAATCGAATAAGAAATAAAACTTACTCCATACAAACTTTCAACCCTATTTTAATATACTTAGGGTCGGAATTTCCAAAAATCCTTTCTTATTACTTGTCTAGGACATAAAAGGTACCTCCTGTCCAAATTTTATTACTCTAGGTCCAGCCATTTCGGCTCCGCGTTGATGAGTCAGTCATTCAGTGTATGAGGTTGTCATTTTATATAATAGTATAGATGAAATGAACAAATGTTTATACTAAAGTTATGGATCTAATTTATTGTTTTTTTTAAGTACCTACTTAGTTTATCTATGGGCCGAAATTTGCATATTCAATAAAGTCAATAGTCTTTGAAAAAATAAATAAAAATACAAAGCGTAACTAGATTAATACTTCGTTAACTAGGTAGATGAAGAACATATTTATCAAAGCGGGCAAATATGTAATAGATTTTAAACTCAACTGATTTCAAAGAAACTATAAAATATGTTATGTGATAATTTTATCGGCATTATCTGGAAATAATCTAGGAAAGGAAATATATTTTTTATTCATATTGCATTCGCTAAGTATTATTTTGGCAGCGGCCGAAGATGGATCGATATAGATAGTAGGTAGATAGGATATACGCCCGTACAGCAGTACAGATAGTAGCAGCCGGAAGACTTCTAGCAAACAACTGTTATCAAGGTCGATTGATACGGTCAAATAGGGCTGTTACATTTTTTTCCGAGAAACACGTCTTTCGTACATCATAACTGACTTTTATAAAATTCTTGTTAAGTGGCTTAACACTTTTTCACCCGCGTGATGTCAAATGTGATATATTCACAATGAACACATAATATTTCAATTTGTTGAATGCTAAAGCTACCTATTAAAGTTTGATTGTATAATAATAAAGTTCTGTAAGTGACACTTACAACCCGACATTGTAAGTACCATAATTAGGAAATAAACAAATTAAATGCCAACCAAAAATTTACTTTCATGGAAGTTCGCACAGTCACAATGTTGAGTATTCCGGGCTGATTTCTCAGAACTGCCTTTTTAAAACCTTGAGACCGTTCGCTGAATTTTACTTAGAACGAAATTTCTGTTAGACAATCCTGTGACACACTTAAGACACGACAACGTAACTTGAATTTTATAATAATTTTATTGTAAAAGTTTATTTTTGTTCTCGGTTTTCAATTCCGATTTTGTTGAATGAAAAAGCTTTTTACAAAAAAATTAAAACCGACTTCCAAAAAAAAAACTGAAAAGTAAAAAATAATTTTAATTTAAACGCTTTACGACCAAAACATCGCTTTCGAAGTCGGTGTCTTGTAAGTTACTATTGTTAGTATTTCGCCACCGACTTCGAAAGCGATGTTTTGGTCGTAAAGCGTTTAAATTAAAATTATTTTTTACTTTTCAGTTTTTTTTTGGAAGTCGGTTTTAATTTTTTTGTAAAAAGCTTTTTTTATTTTTTCGCTTTTCAGTGTCTCGGTCTTGCTTTCTTAACAAAATAAACACACCACTTTTTTAGGTTGTAATAAGCGTAAATAACCAAATCATCTAAGTATTTGGCATATCAGCAAGTAGAGATAAATCGTTATTTTTGATATATTTATAAAACGGCTGAACCGGTAGTGATAAAATTTAAATGGGACCACACGGGAAGCACTAGCTTTCAAATAAAAAAAGAATCATGAAAATCGGTTCACCCAGTCGCAAGTTATGAGGTAACAAACATAAAAAAAAAAAAAAAAAATACAGTCGAATTGATAACCTCCTCCTTTTTTTGAAGTCGGTTAAAAAATTAGGATTTTGTTATTAGTGGTACATATTTTTTAATTATAGGTACATATAGTGAAAATAATGTTCCCTATTTTTATATTATTTGCTTTTAAATTTTTGATTTTAAAATCACGCTTAGCCCAACAAATAATAGATAAAAAAAACTCTTCTTAATGTGTCAAGTCCCTCCCTGTGCTAGAAGTACAGTGTATGCCAAGTCGCAGCTTGCTATTTGTGCGCGCCGGGCCTCTGAACTATGTACCTACCGCCTCCGCCAGAGAGGGGCTCCTCTGCCCAGCCTATTACACTAATAGTGCAAGTATAACGTGCCCAGTGATCTAGTCTATTCAAATGTTTATTAAGATTTGTGCCACATCGAATTGTGTAAAGCTTATGTTGTAGGTTACACACCTACCCACCGCTGTTTATGTGTGATCATCACACACATATGGAATTGGTAAATAGGTCATATGCAATTGCAACGTTAAACGTATTAATTAAATTTAGCGATTTACCTGTTTTTGGAAATTCCATAACAATATTGGTATATATTTGGGTATTTACGGCTGCGTGGTACCTACTCATAATCATTCACGGAAAATATGGAAGTAAACTGCATAATATCTATATGAGAGTTCGTGAATCTTTAATTATACTGCAAAAAATTATTAATCTTTACTTATATTAGCGATATCAAACACCTTAATCATAGATAGAGACAGACACGTCCTGTGTTTTTATTTATTTTTAGAGTTGTGCACTTTCTTGTTAAAATTAGTAACGAGGTTAGATTGCCCCGATTGCACGAGAACCAAATTGACATTTCTTAATATCTCTATCAATCGTAACGAAAGTCCCAACACTAGTCGTTAATGATTAATTCATTCAACTTTGATATTGTCAATTAACGTTACTATTGATCGGAAGATAATTGTGGCAGCGTCGAATGTTGAATAGATTTTATATGTAAATGTGGAATATTTGCATTTGATTGTGGGAACGCATCTTAATTATCGAAGACAGGTTAGTATCTACACGGATTTAGTGTTTTGATCCTTTGATAGATATTTTTTGGCTTTATCAAATACTTATAATACGATATAGGATATAGATCTCGTAACTGTGAAAAAAATGCAGCTATAATCCTTGCCTGTTCCAATTATACGTCATTTCTCAGATAATATAGGTTCTTCTCCAATTAGGCCTCTGTTCAACAGCTCTAAATCTATAAACAGCTGAATACAACAACACCAACCCTTTTGTTTCTATTAACAAGCACGAGCATGACATTTAGAATATCCATTCATGAAAGCTTATCATCAAAGGGCGAACACGCTTAGTATACGCTACACGACACACGTAATAATTGCTACCGCAGATTACGTGGCGCGTGCTTTTGTACAATGGTAATGTTGACTGAGGATTTTTTTAAGATTAAATTAGATGAATTGTAGGCAAATGTGTAAAATTAGACTGAAATTATGAAGTAAATGGTTATTAGATAAATATGGTGGTGGTGCTTCCCCGGACGTGTTTCTTTTGTGACCCATTTGCAATTATCAGTGCCTTCGACTTACCGTCACTCAGCAGCTGTTGCTGAATAATTAAAGATTAATTTAAAAAAAATGCATAGAATTTACTTTTACATGATGAACTTTTTTAACTGTATAATCAAATGTGATTAAAACAGTTTTTTTTTCAGTTTTGTAGCGGATTCCCGTATTTTACCGTATTTTTCTAAAGTATGTTTCCCCAGGTTACCATTATAATTGCCTTGGAAACGATATAAGACTTTTCTATGAGATAACGAAATTTTCACATGACGGTGATGATATCCATTTTTTTTATTTTGAGGTGAAAAAACTTTTAAAGACTTCTTGAATGGCGTAGTTTTTCACACAAATGCACTCATTACTTATTCCGGCCAGTTAACCAAAACTAGAATATCAATTACGTATTAATTTGTAGTCTCATCTTTGTGTACATCAATATTTAGGTATAATATATGTGTATATTATCTGATTCCCAATTCCCTTTAAATTTAGACGGCGGTGGGATGGCCCTGTGATTTCGGCAAAGGGATGGTTACTATAGAAACGGCAAGGCTTGCCTGGTCTCGAATTTAACACGGAATTATTGATTACACGAATCAAAATGTTCAAACTGAGAGTGTGGCACCCATTTTAGTAGTTATTATTTTGTACTGATGTAGAATTCGTATTCGAGTAGTTCTTTATATTCCTGTGGGCTAAGTTCACACTCGTATTATTTCTGTACTAGTCTTGTCTGTCGCTATCTGAAAAATGACACTCATGCTCAAAAAAGATTTAATAGTACTAATGTCTGAATTTGCATATTAATGAAAATCACAACCAATGAAATAAATCGCAACCAGTTCAAAATAAACCTCTACGAGTTAAACAATTAAAAATATTGTTTGATAAACTGTTCTAAATCTCGTGTTTCTATCTCTAATGTTAGCTATGTTATATTGTCCTTCAGGCAATCAATGACTAAGAAAGGTACCTACCATTTATATAAAAAAACTAAAGTTTTATATAATTCAAAATTTTAAAACAACAACTTCAATTTACAAAGAAACGATTTTTTAACTTCAAATAAATTCAGCCTACTGTTTTGAAGAATTCATATTATTTTTTATCAAAACGCGTAAATTCCAAGATGGCTGCAAACGTAAATGATACAATCTTTGCTTTAGAAGTTAGATGTTGACCTTTTAAGCATACATAGCCGTGACCATGAATGCTGAATCGACTCCATTACGTAATCTATGCGCTCATCTTTCCTTAAACAATAAAACATGCGAATTTGAACTGTATCATAATTACAAAAGGTTGAATTTCCATTTGTTATCTCTATGTACAAATTTGACGTACCAGTAACTTGTTGCATCGCTGTTTAGGGTTAACACTAGTTCCTCATTGATATTTTTAGTGTTATCATAACAATTTACTTAGACGCAATACGTGCTTTGGGTTTTGCTCTTGTGTAGACATTTTTGGGTTTAGGAAAACACGTTTATATACTTTATGTTACTGGAAGCAGAGGTTTATATAAGTAGGTACATTATATATTTGAATCTGAAGTTCATGTAGATATTCGATCTGTATGGGAATCGATTTCCATTCATATGGTTATATACATTGTTACATAGCAAGTTCACCAACACCTTCAACAACTTCATGATTAAGATATAATATGAAAGCATAGCATATATGTATCTTAGGAAAAGATTTATTATGTGTATTTGTACACTATACAAAATGTGTTTGGGTACTAGAATGACGTGGATGCTGATTGATAGAGCATAAGGGAGGAACTTTCGTGATTGGTCGATGATAAAAAAAAAACATTCAGATGAAGGAAAGGTGGGGGCAGTGGGAACAGTGCTCGCTTCCGAGTTTTCAGGACAAGAGTTAAATTTGTTCTATCAATATTGCACAAACATATACATATGTATATTTAGTAAACCATGGCGAGACTTCGGCAGTGCGGCCCCTTGCTCTAATAAAAAGTCAAGCAGTATCAGAAAAGTCTGAACATTGGGAACATCCAATAATATTATAAATGCGAATGTGAGTTTGTTTGTTACGGTTCCTCCGTAAATAAGGGTATTATAGATAGGTGAGACACGGAAGACTGTTATATTCCACTTTTTATCCGGGTGAAGAAGTTTTCTTAGGACCCGGTTGAAACCGCCGGAAACACTTGGATACACTTTAATTATGAAACGTTCTAGTGATCCTATAAAACTATTTTGAAAACTATACTAGTAACTACTCATAACGGTAGTTAGATGCCTTAAAAAAAGGAATATATAGGTATGTTTATTTTTTCGTAGATCACTTTTGCTATGATTACGGGCTATGTAATACAAAAACTATTACGAAATAACAGGTGTAATTTAAAAACATCACGACTGAAACCAACAATTTACTATTATACTGAATATAAAAATAGGTTTGTTTATATTAGTTCGGAGCTCATCACTAATGGGTCAATTGTGACGCTCCAGCGGTCACCGAGATGATTTGTAAATACTCTTTGATACGATCTAGTATTCCAGACTGTCATGAAATTCAAAGGGAATAAGTACGACGAAATGTATTCTAGATTTTAGCACTTAAATTGTATGTGCTAATAACCTTAGATTAGATTTATGCTTCGTTGAAAGTAAGTTTAGCTTAAACATTGTTATTAGAAGTAGATACAGGTTTTATCTAGATTCCAGGTCGATGATTGATTGTCGGTCGGTGATTTTTTTTTCGATAGTTTAATTGTAATTCTTCCTTTAAAAAAAGCTTTTAAAATAGTTGCGTATTTTATAATTTACTAGCCATTTTTACGCGGTTTTACCCGCATCCTAATGGAAAAAACATGCACACCAGGTTATAAACTGTGTATATGTATGTGTGCAAATTTCATCTATCTATGTTTTTGCGTGAAATAATAACAAACATACATACATACATCCTCACATATATTCGCATTTATAATATAAGTAGGATTACAAATACATTACCAGGTATTATGAAATATGCGTTTTGCATGAAACAAATAAGTTTTACAATTAAAGAGTTCCATTTGGTTATATCAATGAATTCCGACGGAACAGCCTTCAAAATATATTTTATGAATTTAATATAGCTGGCTATAAATACATATTTATAGCAAAAAACTTCAACAAAAACGTTACAACATTAACGAAAAAAACGACGTGGTTTTTTTACTGACACCTGCTTCCATTTGCATAATTTTCAAACTTGTTTCTAAGCCAAGATGAGTCTTAAACGCCCTTTTACATACGTTGAATGTATGTTAGACAATAAAACTGCTTGATTATAATAATCTTAATCTTTAAATCAGCTTAAATGTTTTGAATTTTGAATTTTTGTTAAAGGCGCTTGCATCTAAAGTATGAGTATCCGGGTTCGAAACCCGCGGTAAGTACCAATATGACTTTTAAGCCTTAGATTATATAATAATATTTTATAGGACTTAAAAATACCCCCGAGACAACGGATAGTATAAGAAAAACTCAATTTTAATATGTTTTATTGAACACCAATAGGACAAACAATACAGGATAAATAAATATGCACTAGTAACAAAAACTACCTAATGATGATTATTACGTTGCCAGTGAAAAAAAATATCAGGGAGTTTAACGGGTCATAAAATGCTATAAAATCTGCCATTTTAGGATGAGCTTAATTCAATAATTCAATGCAGTGACATTTTAGTGCCAAAATCAAACTAATTCGCTAGCCGAAATATTTGTGAAGTGAGTCTTCTTCGAGAAAAAGGAAAAAACAAATTTAGATTACCGTTAGACAAATGTGTAAATTATGGTTACCTATGGACTGACCACGGTAAGTTTAAACCTCACAGATAAATTGATCTGCGCACCTGATAAAATTTAAAGACAATTATGTAAAAGTTTCAAATTTGAATAAGTGTTATTTCCTGAGTTTGTATATGAAAGCTTTCTGTGTGTAATTAAAATGGGCTTAGTATATACCTGATCAAATTATCTTAATGGGCAAGCGACTAGGAAGCTTGAGCGGTGGCGGTGCTCATTCAAAAGAGTGCAAGTGACAAACTCAGTGAGTTTTGTAAAAATGTTGCATGTTCGGTGAATATTTATAATTATAATTTCTTGATCATACTCAAATAAAACGGGATACATTTTTTTTTATAATCGTGTCTTATTCATTTATTTCTGTGATGTGTAATTAACTGAATTTTGAAACTACGTCATTAAAAATAACTTTGTAACCTCCAGAATTTACGAAACGAGTTAGGTATGATAAAAGGCATTTCCATAAAAAATCTAATTGCAGAATAAGTACTTTAAGCTGCATTATTTTATGATTATTGTAATTAAGCAACCTACAGTTGCGCCACTCTGCTTCACACTCGATACACTTAATGTTATGCAATTTGTTCGTTGTTTTGTTTGTCGATGACGTCACACAACGTGCGAGCGGTTCACGGTCATGATCAAGTTCATAAAATTTTTCATACACATGACTTGTATCAATTCTTAGTGCGTGGGTAGTTTTATTTTTGTGGTTTATCGCTTGCACAACTACTGAGAAGTCATGTTTTAGATGCATGAGTAACGAAGTTGGTGATTAAAGTTCAAATGAGCGATGATAATGAGTTGCTATATTGATTAAAGCTAGTGGAAATATTTAACATGATTAAAAGTGGGAACTTGACTACTGGTGTCATATAATTTATTGAAGTAGTTAGCACTAACTACGGCGGTATTTCAGCATGTTGAAGATGTTGTGTTTTCATAGGAGATCTCTTTGACACGAATCCTTAACTCTATTTACCAATGTAACTACTGAAAGGAAGAATTAACAGAGGCAACCTCTAGTATAGCATCCGCATCGAGTCAAGCTCGACCGTCTTGGAATCCGCAACGAAATTAGAGACTACAGCGGAGTAGGAACAAACAATAGTTTCCCATCTCTCCCCATACCTGACAGAAGGTACACATAATGATAAATCAATTAGTCGTGTCTTATGAGGCCTATATTTTTGTAAGAACCATCCAAACAACCTTCTACCGAATACTTTACAATAACAGATTAGAGATTTTTTTAGCTGTACCACCTAATAACGACATCATTGACGAGAGGTTCTATCAACGCGAAACAACAACAATAAAGGTACAAGTAGGTATGCAAAATTGTAATACCCCAGACAAGACTCTTCTTAAAAATTACCATTCTGCTCTATATTATGCCTAAACCCACTTCTAATTTAGCTATTAATTAATATAAGTACCATTAATATTCTGAACTAAAATAAAGATATTATCATTCGGACTAAACATTTTCATTCATACGTTTTTTATGTATAAGCTTCGTCATGAATAGCCATGATGTTATTTGCTTTATGTCATCTTGCTCTATGTCCTATGATAATAATTCTTATGACAATAGATCAGTGTAGAAAGAACCTACTGACTACTGGTATTTTCGTATAAATGCAGATGTTTACGGAGAGAGGACAAGGGACATTCCAAGAATATAATTTGTTGTGACAAATATTTTGTAATTAGACTGTTCTCTGGTTCCATTTCAAGGGTCAGCCAAATAGCGTCAACGCCTTGAACAAAATTGTTAACTAACTTAGATGTGATAGCTGTATAATATGAATAGTTAGATCCCGTTAGATATTATAGATACTAGTTTCTTGTTCGTACCCAATAGTTTAAGCCAATGTTTAGCGAAGAAGGTTTTTCTACATTTTTTATGGTATATCTTTTAAAGTTTGGTTCTGAGCTAGCCTGGGCCCGTTTACTTTTTATCCAAGTGGAAAAGCATGGTAGTTTCCTGTACTAGCTGTACAGTCACATAAAAGGTACAAATACAGACTGTATGTACATATATACCAACTGTGAAGAACACAGTAACGTGAGACTGGTCTGATTAGAAAATGACAGGAAGACGAAGCATTTTCAAGTAGCATCTAGCCACTTTATAAAGCGATGCACAGCAATTTTCCTATGAGGGTGTTTGTTGGTAAGGAAAAACTCACTGGCCGTAATAGTAAAAAACACTCCTTCTTTTTAAAAATAGATTACTTTCATAGTCCTGAAATGTACAAAACATAATAGTATTACATGTAATAGTTGTGATTAGCATTCAGTAATGGTCAACCATCGCCATATCTACAGTTGTGTTTAGTAAGGTGAATAGGTATGTAATATTAAAAATTTATTTATTAGATTTACCTTATAATATTTTCTTTCTAATTATTATTCCGTTTATTTATTTATATACATATTAATTACATTTTTAAATATTAAACTATATACAAAAAAGAAAAACATTTAAAAATATAAAAAATAGTTTCCCACCGGTAACGAGACAGGGTCCAAGCTACCGGCGGTCAGGGCTCTAGAGAAAGGAACCTCCTGACGATACGCGCAGTGTCTAGGAGTACTGCTTTCTGTATCAAGCCCTTGATCCAGCTGCCTAACGAGAGCCTCTTTAGGTGTTGGTCGAGGCTCTTGGCTAGTAGACCATTGGCCGAAACGACTATCGGCACAATGACTGCTGAATCCACATGCCACATATCGACAACCTCGTGTGCCAAATCAAGATACTTGAGTTGTTTATCTTTTTCAGCCTTCACGAGGTTCTCGTCATGTGGCACAGTGATATCAATAATCATTGTGCGGCGCTCTAATCGATCTATCACCACTATGTCAGGCTTATTAGCTATAATAGTCCTGTCAGTGATGATAGATCGATCCCAGTATAGTGTGACATGGTCATTCTCGAGAACTGGGTCGGGCACATACCTGTAATATGGTACCTCATAGTCTACAAGGCAGTATCGCAAAGCAAGTTGCTGGTGGATAATCCTGGCAACTTGGTTATGTCTGTGCAAGTACTCGCCATTGGCTAGACTGGAACAACCGGAGATTATGTGTCGGATCGACTCTCCCGGACGGTGGCATGCCCGACAGATGTCAACCGTGCCATCCTTCACAATATACCTTCGGTAGTTCCTTGTCATCATGACTTCATCCATAATTGCACAAACAAACCCTTCGGTTTCTCCGAAGAGATCCCCGAAGCGTAACCAGGATATGGACGCTAAAAAGTCAACATCAGGCCCATGAAGGGCCCGGAAGTAGCGTCCGTGTAGCTCCTTACTCTGCCATACCTCCATGCGGTACTTAGTATCCAGAATTACAGGCTTGCGCCAATTCTCGTTAGCCAAGGAGAGCGGGGTGAGTCCCTTGTCCACCATGACTACATCCTTATGCATCCCCATTTCAGCCTTCAGAAAGTATTCCCTGAGACTGCATACCTCGCGGTTGTGGAGGGTCTTCGCGTTCAAAAATCCACGCCCTCCTAACTTCCGCGGGATATACAGCCTCATCACCGAAGACCGCGGGTGATGCATCCGGTATGTTGTCAGTAGTGAACGTACTCGTCTATCCAGGGCGTCTAATTCCGTCTGAGACCATTTGAGTATGCCAAAAGAGTACATCAGGACCGGCATGACCCAACCGTTAAAGGCACGCACCTTGTTGCCACCTGATAGAACGCTATTGAAAACTTTCTTCAGGCGGCCAAAGAAGCGTTCCTTCAACGATTGCTTCATGTCAGTCGCATTGATGCCCAACGCTTCTGACATACCCAAATACTTGTAGGTATCAGTTGAGGAGAGGGATCTAAAGTTTATGGAATTCGAAAGTTGGGTACTTTCGGATTCCACAATCCCTCCTCGCTTTACATGCATGACTGCACACTTGTCCACACCAAATTCCATCCTGATGCCATTACTGAAAGTTTCTGTTACCTTCAGTAATTTCATCAGTTGGAAATTATTGTGGGCAAAGAGTTTCAGATCATCCATGTAAAGGAGGTGAGATATTACTTGATCTCCTCTTCTCAACCTATAACCTAGCCCTGAATCCTCCAATAGCGAGCTTAGAGGATTCAAAGCTAAGCAAAACCACAACGGACTCAAACTATCACCCTGGAATATACCACGCTCAATCCTAATAGGTTCACTGGTCCCATGGATATGGCGACATCCTGGATAGCGAAGAACGGTCCTCCACTGCCTCATACATGACATCAGGAAGGTGCGTAGGTTTGCATCAATTTTGTACAATTCCAGCACCCTCATGAGCCATGTATGTGGCACCGAGTCGTAGGCCTTCTTATAATCTATCCAACATGTCGACAGATCCTTTCGGGACCGTCGAACCTGTTGGCTTATGGCCATGTCAATGAGGAGCAACTCCTTAGTACCACGGGACCCATTCCTACATCCATTCTGAGAAGCAGACATGATGCTATTGTCTTCAATGTGTCTATTAATTTTCGTTCTCAGAATGGACGTAAGAAGTTTATAGACCGTCGGCAAACAAGTGATCGGTCTATAGTTTTTAGGTTCCGCGGTACTACCTGATTTGTGGAGTAGGTGGGTAATTCCAGTCGTAAGAAACTGGGGTAACGATCCAGACTCTAAGGCCAACTGGAACTGGGATGCCAAGCGCACGTGTGAACTGCGAAACCACTTTATCCAAAAGTTTTGCAGCCCGTCCGGCCCTGGGGATTTCCAGTTAGGCAACGGACGAGCTGCATTAGTTACATCTTGGGGGCTGATAGTGATTGCCCCCATTTCCGGTATCGGTTCACACGCTCGCTCGATTTCCCCTATCCAGTCGTCCTCGATGTGAGTAACGGGCACCGACCAAATGCTGCGCCAGAATGAAGTCATGGCATCATCATCCGGCAGGCACGCGTCACTCACGCCTTTGTTGGATCGTTCCCAGTCTCTATATACCCGCCTTTGATCGCTCTGGAATGTACGATTTAAGGTATATCGTTCCACACGTTTTCTATATCTGCGTATCCGGTTTGCCCACGCATAAATCTTCTGCTTCAGGAAGTCGATACGCTCTGTGACGCGGGCCATATAATCTTGAGGTCTAATATCAGTCCCGAAGAAAGCCCGTCTCACAAAGCGCATCACCCTTGGGCGACTATTGCCCTCCCTGAAGTAGATCAATTTGCCAATGAGCGTTCTGGTATCACCAATACGTCGCTCAATCCTGCACTGCCAAGCTGGAGCTGCTAGTTTTGGTCGTGTAGCCACGTCTTTATTAAGAAGCCTAACATGAGCTACACGACACGCCGCCACGGCAGCGCAGTACAAAATTGAGTGGGTATCGGTGATATCTTCGCAACTATCAAAATAATTTGATAGCTGCGAATCCAAAGCGCACATTAACGCCCTGTTTTGTTTATGCATGGGCAAACGAGGTAATTTAGGTCTGAGGTCTAATGGTGTAGACCGATATTCCTCATTCGCACTATCCAGGGCGCTCCTCAATTGCTCACTACACTGGGTACTTACATTTGTGGCTATGTCATCACTCTCCTCTTCAATGATATAGTTCTGTACCTGTTGTTGTTGTTGTTGATCGTAGTGGAGGAGTGATGACAGAGTCACTTTGTGTTTCATTACGTAGCCGATCAAGTACAGTATCATCCAACATATGATTACGCTGGATGACTCGCACCTGATCCGACAGTCGTTGTGCCGATACGCTGACAGCTGGCTCAAGCACCTGAAACAGAGAGAGCATCCGACTACGGTAAGCAGTCAGGTTGGTTCCCCCCTCTGTAGCCCCAAAGTACGCGCGCATGACGTTTTCATTGATCGATGGTGTCCATCGCATGCGCTGCGCACGTCCGCCGGGTGCGGGGATCCTGTCTGAAGCCGATGGGCCTCGAGGTCCCAAGCATTCCGGTGGCCGGTGTCCTCCTCGCCGACGCGCAGGTGGTGGAGACGTCGGCGGGGAGAAATACTCGTCGCTCGAGCTCGACGCGACTGCAGCCGCCGGTGTCGCTGGTGATCCAGGGTCCGGCGGTGGCGAGGCGGAGCTGAGCGACGACTGCGGAGGTGTTAGGCGTGCTCTTCTGGTGGCCGCTCGAGTCAGCATCACATTTATGCTTCTTTTTCTTCATGTGTTTTATTATTATTTTCCAAAATCTTCAAATTTTCATTGTAACTATTGCTTTTGACATACGTCATATTGAAAATAATTTTCAAGATTGTAAATAAACTTTGTCTAAATAAGTATATTTGACCTTTTTATATTTAATTTGGAGGTTTTTTAATTTGGTGGATGAATATTCGATGTTAATACGGAGAAATATTAGTTTTTATAATTTAAAATGCAGAGACATATTTTTGTGGATGCTGACACATAGTGTTGCCAGTGTGGTATTAATTATTATTATTGTTATATTATTATTTATTATTAATTAGGTAGGTAACGTTTCTCTCGGGATTTAATTATTAGGTTTAATTTACCTATTTGTATTCTGGCGCGCTGGAATAGTTTTATTTGTTTATTACGTCATGCTGTCGATTTTTGATAATCCGTGACGATATTATTTAAATTATGCTAAAAATATCATTTCCTTAATCAAAACGGTTATTAAGATTAGTTACATTAAAACTTCCTGAAGTCATTTAAAATAAACTTGTGTTTTAAGGCCTTGAAATAGTGTAGCCTTATTAGTGTCTCGGTAAGGCCTTGGTTCGTAACGTTAAAATCATAAAATGCAGGGTCAACTATATATAAGTATAATGATGAGACCAACTGTGTGTATTCTGTATGACTTATAAGGCAATTATTTACTTGCATAAGACTGAAATGCTGGGTAAATGGTAAATGTAGTTTTCAGAGTCTCTGACTCATGGTGACTGCAAATACATATACATATTTTTGATTTTATATAAAGGACAATTCCAGCATTGTGCGATTAGAAGAGTGTATAATAAAATATGAGTTGTTTAAATTTTTTCAGGCACTTTTACTGTACAAAGTCTCAATAACAGGAAAATGCTAATACATGACGTAACCTTACAAGTGAGGTTGCATAAAGAAAAGATAAAAAACAATTGAATTGATTAAATCCTCACAATGTCATTGCCGTTTAAAATAAATCTAACGATTCCATTTTCAAAAAACTACAAGTCCTGGCCTCGAATTCTCGTCGTGGCCTTAAACTCTACGGTAGTCAAGGCCAACATGACGTCACCGATTTTAATTTATCAACGCTGCGTTGACGTTGCGTTTATGTTAAGCTTCTGTCTCTATCAGTGCGTCAAAAACCTTGGCCTTACTATGTTCAACGCAGACCACCGCGGATATGAAAAGGCAGTTAATTTTTTAAGAGCTCGTGTATTGACTGTTAAAATTTATAGCATAATACGCAGTATGTGATTTATTTTTGTTTTCTACTTTTATTGCTTGCTCGTAAAAGCAATTAAACTACCTACCGAAAAGTAAGCATATTACTACATGAATTGGTTGTTTGTTGCAGTTTACTTAGGCTAGCTAGGCATCTAATTTGTTATTTCATGAAGCGTTTTGATTTTTGAATACAATGGTTTTTGATGTAATGGAAAATGACATTGCAATGAGCGGCATGCGTCAGCGTAGTAATAGTGGTTTTAGGTGGAAATAATAAAACGTAGGTACATAGGATAACTTTGAATTAGAGTTCCTAGAGCCGCCAAAATATGTCTATAGGTATATGGTTATATTCTGCATATCATCATCAACGTGCCTAGTGACATTTTCATAAAAAGAATTATGCCCAATTTCACACACGGAAATCGAGAATTTTCCCCAACTTGTAGGTGCGCTAAACTACTGCATGTTCGTATGTGTGCGTGAGAGAACCGCGTGCAACTACGACCGAGGTCGCCCACATTCGATCTGTGCAAATTTTCGTTTGGCGGGATCACTGGCCGCTCTCAGGGTCGCACCGCCGTATCTCTCAATTTTTGTTTGTTAATTATAAAAATAATGCGTTATATAACTAGCTCGTCATCTCTCGTTCGCACTTGTACCACTTCGCATAAGCGCCTCTCACCGCCACCGGCGTTGCGCCGCACACATCAAGCCGCCTAGAAAAATACATCCACAAAATTCGGCGGTGCGTTTCTCTGTGTGGGTGAATGACGTTAGCCTACAATGCGATTACAGGCCCGTACTGCAGACTATTTTATATCTACTACGCATTTGAAACAATATTTATTTTTGTTTGTGTGCCGTAGATTTTTCGATATTGACATTTTTCGTGGATTACTTCACTGCCATGATAAGGTGTGATAGGTATGGCGGCGTGTAAAACCAGCCCATTGATTTCTCGCCAACTAAATTAAGAATAGACGGAAAGTGATACGTGCCAAGTTTTAAAAACGTTCGCCTTCGGAACCGGAATTTTGGATAATTTCTTAAAATGGGTATAAATTAATTTTAATAATTTACGAATTTATTGTCGTCATATTTATTCTTTAAATTTAATGTAGAGTTTGTGTATTATTATCATTAATGCTTGGTGTATTGTAATGGGAAATTTTGCCGTTGAAAGTCATAGATCATTGCATTCACATGTGCGCCATTTTGGCGATTGGTGTAGAGAATATTACCATATTCAAACTATGGTATGGTGCCTATTATGATATGGTGCCTGTTATGATATCGATCGAAGATAGGATGTGTTTCAAAATAGAAATAATATAGAATAAGATATTAAGTTCCATTTTCACTGTTAGTCAATTTTGTGATTGATTGGAATATTGTATATCAAACAGTAGTTGTAGTCATACAAACTGTATGAGATTGTAAGCAAATAGGGTTTTTACCAGAAGACTGTAGCACTTGCAATTTGTAGCAATAGGAATTAGTCGCAATCGGTATTTATGGTAATTGGTAGCAATAGGAATTTGTAGCAATAGGAATTTGTAGCAATAGGAATTTGTAGCAATAAGAATTTGAAGTACATAATTATTACGAATTAGTAGCAATAGGAATTTGTAGCAATAAGAATTTGAAGTACATAATTATTACGAATCAGTAGCAATAGGAATTTGTAGCAACATTAATTTGTAGCAATAAAAATTTGAAGTACATAATTATTACGAATTTGTAGCAATAAGAATTTGTAGGAACAATAATTTGAAGTACATAATTATTACGAATTATTAGCAATAGGAATTTGTAGCAATAAGATTTTTTAGCAACAATAATTTGAAGTACATAATTATTACGAATTAGTAGCAATAGGTATTTGTAGCAATAAGAATTTGTAGCAACAATAATTTGAAGTACCTACATAATTATTACGAAATAGTAGCAATAGGTATTTGTAGCAATAAGAATTTGTAGCAACAATAATTTGAAGTACTTACATAATTATTACGAATTAGTAGCAATAGGAATTGTAATTTGTAGCAATAGGAATTTGTAGCAATTAGAATTTGTAGCAATAAGATTTTTTAGCAACAATAATTTGAAGTACATAATTATTACGAATTAGTAGCAATAGGTATTTGTAGCAATAAGAATTTGTAGCAACAATAATTTGAAGTACCTACATAATTATTACGAAATAGTAGCAATAGGTATTTGTAGCAATAAGAATTTGTAGCAACAATAATTTGAAGTACTTACATAATTATTACGAATTAGTAGCAATAGGAATTGTAATTTGTAGCAATAAGAATTTGTAGCAATAGGAATTTGTAGCAATTAGAATTTGTAGCAATAAGAATTAGTAGCAATAGGTATTGTAATTTGTAGCAATAATAATTTGAAGTACATAATTATTACGAATTAGTAGCAATAGGTATTTGTAGCAATAAGAATTTGTAGCAATAAGAATTTGTAGCAACAATAATTTGAAGTACATAATTATTACGAATTAGTAGCAATAGGAATTTGTAGCAATAATAATTTGAAGTAGGTACATAATTATTACGAATTTGTTGCATTAGGAATTGATAGCAAATTGTTCTCGTAGTAGAGATATCGATATTACTACCTATTTATATTATTGTTAACAAAAGGTACTGTCACAAGCAAAAAATAAATAATCATGATTTGAATTCCTCATCATCTTTTTATACATATTAATATAATCATTACGCGATTTTACTGCTTAATTGCAACTAAACTCATAAATTGTTTACTAAAACTTTAACTGATAGGTTAGCATATAACCCATTTTTCTTTGTCGGCTCGTGAGCTTGGGTGGGTTGATAAGAATATCTAAAAGTGAACAAATGAATGCAAGCATAACTTGAAATGAAGTAGTGCATTATTGCTTTATAATAAAAATTATTCAATTTACAAATTGCAAATCTTTCCTTAATGTTTCTATTAGTTTATATCAGCTCTGCACCGCACAAAAAGTCATAAAAATATCAGAATATAAAATGTTAAATGACCAAAAGATCTCCAAAATAGGACATAATTATGCTCAATCAAGTTAATATAAAGAAAGTACTGTCAATAATGAAACGACATGCATGTTTCAAATTCGGCACTGCACTTACACGTGCCGCGGTTTTTGTCCGGGATGCGATGTTTGGCAGTCATTGTATGCAGCGAGTATTTGCGCACCGGAGCCTTGGGCCCCTCCCCGCGCCCCCCCACACGGCTGATACATGCACGCAACGCATAGATAACGTTAGCTTTGTTCGGGTTATTTGAAACGTGAATATTATTTCGAATGAAGATATGTTTTGGGACTGGATGGAACTTGTTCTTTGGTGTTTATTGGAGTAAATATAGGTACTTTCGCAGATATCTTGTTTTTATATGTTTTCCCTTTCATTTAATAATATTAAGAATGTAAGTTTCACGAATTTGCTCAAAGAAAATGTTTTACATATTGATATTTTATGATATTTTACGAAAATAAGCATGAATTTCGAAATGCATTAACATTAAAATGCAATGAGGATTTTTTTTTTGCGGTCGCTTAAGTCATTCCGGCAAAATTAATTAGTTTTAATTCAATCTCAAAACTTTCAATTAATAGTTTTAAAGTAATTTAAAAATAACATACTTATTTGATTTGTATATGAAAGAAGTTATCTATTTTAAGGAAACTTGTTGATATTCAGCAATTTGCGCATTACTCGCGCTTCTAGAACGCCTAGAAAGCGCCCATGCACCTGACGTGCGTACATTAACATGCATGAAACGCTACACCAAACCGGCTTTGAATTTGAAAGTAGCTAGGTATTGTTCTTTTTCAGTGTTGCGAGTCATTGGGCATAAAGTTTTAGTCCCCAGCTCGTTAGCACTTAATGCAGCGATTATTTGGGCACGCACATTGCCAAAATGGGGCAAATGCGCACCTATTTTGCGAGAACTGTTTTTGAAGATTCTCTACGCGCCCCAGCTAACGAATCATGTATGCATAACATGGATTTTAATATGCTTTTGTTACAATGTATTCTTTAAGTTTTACTTTTGATTTGTATTCAGTTTATTGAGTTGCAGGAAGTGTTTTTTTATCATTTGACATGTAGGTACGATACTGAATTAGGTAGATATTAAGTCACTTGCCTCTTTTTGGCTTGGCGGTATTTGGGTGTAATTCAACTTTCACCTTATGAAATTAGTATAATATGAAATTTCGGACCCGGAACTGATATTTTTTCATTTCGCGGACGTCGTCCCGACTCGACGAATCGCTAGCAATCCGTTGGTCAGCCCGCATCCATCTGCACCCCTTTAAATACATAGAAGTGTATATTTCATAAAACTTGTATGAGATTAAACAATAGATATTCAGCCGAGTTTTGAACCACCTCCTTTTTTGGAAAACGGTCAAAAACTCATAAATATACACCAGGAATAAATAATGATGTCCAGGAATTTTGTTAGACCCCTTATTAATTTATAATTGATTTTAAGGAGCTAATGAACTGTCGTAATCGTTACTTTTTTATTATACACAAGAAAGACCTCCAAATTCGTTCAACGAATTAGGTTTATCATATATTAGGATGTTTTATTTCATCATCTGCCTAGCCTTTTCCCAACTATGTTGGGGTCGGCTTCCAGTCTAAACCGGATGCAGCTAAGTACCCGAGTTTTACATGGAGCGACTGCCTATCTGACCTCCACAACCCAGTTACCGGGTAACACGGTACCCCTTGGTAAGACTGGTTGTCAGACTTTCTGGCTTCTGACTACCCGTAACGACTGTCAAAGATCTACAAATGACAGCCGGGACCAACAGCTTAACGTGCTTAACTTAATTTGGATGTTTTATTTATGCAAATATAAATAATTAAACAATGGTTGAGCAAATGTAATTAAACCTCTGAACGAAGCGTTATTTATTTTGATCTAAAAAATATATTATAGACTCGCATTTTAGCGGAACTACTTCATTCTATACACTGAGTCGAAGAGGTGTTTATGTAGAAAAATTGCATTCGTGTGCTTTTCGTACGATTGAGTAACAAAATTCAAAAAATATCGAAATTCAAAAGCTATTTATTCAAACTGGGCTGAAAATGAACTCTTTTTGAACGCTGAGTCTACAAAAGAGAGCCCCCAAAACGCCCGTCCTTCACTTCCTATGTGTTTTTGCTGGAAAGAAGAAGTGGCGCAACAAACTCTCCAGCAACACATGTCTGTCGTGACTTATAATATTAACAGTTTGTCATGCTTATGGTGATGAATCTTAACCTCGTATTTCTAATAAAAATCTAAACTTATAAGCAAGCACACACATTCACAGAAAAATTGCTCTCGATCGAATTCAAAAACGTCCTAATGTTTTGAGTGGGACCTGCATAAAGTAAACAAACATTGACGTAGGTGGGCTCTTGAAATCTTCAAGTTACTATGTGTAGTGTGCATGGATAAAGTTGCAGTGTCAGTTAACATTTAAGACTTGCAGTGTGGTCTTGCAGTTAGGTTAGTTACAAATCTCTTCGCTTCATCTCTTCGCTATAAGCAGAAATTGATATGATATGTAGTTCAAGAGATTGTGGGCTGCACCTAATGTTTTCAATTTTCGCGATTAAATAACATCCACAATTATTACAGTCATATGAAATACTTGAAACATAAATATCCTGATATCACATTAGACTATTCGTGGCAGGTGTTTCAGTTATCAATTTTGCAAAAGACGGCAACTACTTCATCTAATGTTAAAAAATATATGTGAAACGGAAGAACTGTCATTGAAAATTGACAAAATTGAGGAAAAAATCGTATAATTTTGCTATTATTATTTTAAGTTTTTTGTCTAAATATGTTATGTATGCCATAATCATGTTTACTTAATAATACAATTATCCTTGTATTGATAACGTAACAAAATATTAAAAGAATGTCAATTATTTATAGCATGTTTTGTGATATTCGTAAAAGTACCTACATACAAAGTATAAATGATATTTTTTTTAATGCAACTGGCCAAAACAGTATTCCTGTTTGTGGCGTTTATAATACGATAAAAATAATATTTTATTAATCTGTACGCAAAGAACTTTACCTCTTCATTATGACGAATGATTGCTGCGACTTCAGATTTTATTTATAGCCTGTAGTAGGTGTTATGTTAAAGGCAGACCACACTTTCCATTCACATTTGACTATTTTCTATAAAACTACGAGCTGCCGATGTAGTTCGACAAAACATTTATCCCGAAAATTAGTTCTAGGTTCTATTCGTAGTCTCCGTTCAAAGTTCCAACAACCTCCTCTATTAACATACCTAAGTCTATTCTTAGGAGATTTCTATTCTTAACCCCGGCACACCAGTCTACAAACAAAACAAAGCATCCTATTACTAGGAAACACAACAAAGCTATAAACCAGTTGTATGACGTCACCTATATTCCCTAACCTTCGGACGTGTCATAGGGTTCAAGGTACTGGAGGATAGTGCATCGGAATCGGAATAAATCCTTCGCTGATCGCCTAGTGCTTTTTTGTTAGGTTTTTTGTGAGTTGCCATATCTTCCGAATTAAATGGTTGCGTTGTGAGCACGCTGCAGACTTGGGTGGTTTAGATTTTATTTCAGAAAATTCGTGAAGCATTACAATTTTTTTGTATTTAGTTTCTATTGCTCGTGATATATTACGACTCTACATTTTCCGCGATTTTACTCGAATCCTGAAAGTACTTCTTCACGCATCTGTATAACAAGTAGGAGAGTACCTACTAGCTCTCCAACATTTGTACTTAGTAGTGCCAAATAAACAAAGGCATAATCAGTTCACATAAAAATAGTAGATTGAATAAAAGTTTTAATCAAGTTTACAGTGACATAATGTATAGTATTATCGATTAGATTAGATAACTTCTAATAATGACTGCGTATTTTAGGGAAGTTCACGCAATATTTGAATTAAATAGAAATTGTTTTTATTTATTTTTAAATTGTTATGATTTAATTGAATTATTAAGTACAAATAACACAGTGGTGTATGAAATAGTATCTCGGAAAGTAGCTTCTACAGCGTTGCTGGTACGTACACCCTTTTGTTTTACATAAACATCCTTAATAGAAATCTGAAAGTAACTCTGTATGTTACGCATGTTAAAAAGGCTGAACCTTAAAATTTCATATGGATTTACGCTTTATTGTGGATACTTTACCGAACAAATAGAATAAAATAGGACAGGCTCTGTAACACATCCAAAAGGAGGTAATTTAGAAAAAAAAATTTAGAAAAAAAAAATTAGAAAAAAACAACGAACCTAAATAATTAAGTGAATTCTGTTTATATCATGAGAAGATGCGGCTGGTAGGCTAAATAAGAAATAATTTTCTCGGGGCAAATATATTTGCTATTAGGCGCGCCAATGCCGTTAGCATAAGTCCATGACAGTTATATAAAAAACACTAGCACTGATCATACATCCTCACACTCACAACATAGCATTAACTGTAGGATCTGTAGAGATATTTAGCAAAAATAAACGTGCCAACCCTGATAAATTTGAATAATTCTAAAAGAAAGTGAATTTAAATAACCGCGTTTGGATGTTGCATTTACACAAGAGTTCCTTGCAGCTCACAGTAGGTCAAACACACATTTGTGTGACCTTATTCGATTTCAATACATTAATACGTATTGGGCAAACATCTTCGCTTGTTGATTGTTTGTATGGATTTTCATTTTGCTATGCAGCATTTTTTTTCTTGACATGATTTTTGTTCTCAAATGAAGTCAGTTTGAATTTGGATACATAGGCCATCTAAATGGGACAGGAAGGCAAGGAACTTTAGCAGTCCATTCAAAACCACTAACGATAAATCTACATAACACATTTAGAAACTGAATAATTTCATCTGCACCACTCGGGATTTGACCCACATACTACAAATACAACAGCTGTGCACTATTTAGACCGCGGATGTCGTTAGAATGCATTTTTCCTAGTGAAAATTCAATATATTTTAAACTAGAATAGAGTAGGTCACCTCGTTGTTGCATAAGTGTCGCCAAACTGAATTTAAAACTTATCCGATCTGATGTGCAAACATATTTTACAGAACGGTGTTGTAGTATGCAACGTAGATAATATCTCAATACCCAGTACAATACTCAATACAGCATACCATTTCGGTTTGATAAAATGCAAGTGGAATAGAATAGAATTTTGTTAAATTGCACACAAAATAAAGGACAAAATACAAGTATCATACAGTAAGGGTGATACAATCGGCGGTCTTATCGTGATCAGCGATTACTTTCAAACAACCTTTAGATGGACAGAAATTGCAGGCACTGGGGAAGAAAAGATTTCCAATATTAAAGTAATCCATGGAAGAAAACTCGATCTTTCAATATTAAAATAGATAATATCCGATAATATCCATAACGATTTATACGATTACGATGATGCAGACATGCAGTATAATGACATACAATCTGCATAAGTCAGTACTAGGAATAAACCCCTTTAAATTATGGAGACGGTTAAAACAAATGTACAGCTGTCCCCTTTGCAACCCCTCTGGGGGAAACTAGTTACTATGTGAGTCACAGGCGATGCAGTGTCTGTATACGTAATAAAATAGGACGGAGCGTAAGGGGGATGTGTATCATGTGTATGTGCATCCTTCTATGGGACGGATTCATAGCATTTGATTGTATTGATGATATAATATTGAAATTATACTCGTGGTGATCCAGTGCTTTCAGCCTTCTATGTTATTACAGTAGCTTCGATCTTTTTAATCATAAGTAGAACAAGTACGCGCTCTTTGCCATCTTGTTTCATTCCAAAAAATCGAAGATAAGATGCCCACTAAGTCTCGATCTAAGCATGTTATAGACTGGTCGACTTGCCAAATACAGTTGCTCTAAAACTGGAATGATGTGCTCGTAACTGGAATTGTGATCCCTTTTTACTCGTTGAAAGTTCATGCATAAGGCTTTTACTACTATTTGAGTTGCGCTAGTTGTCATATTAAAAACAAAATGTCAAATGACTGGCATCTGACTTGCAAAAAGAGCTCATATGAATTCCCCTGAGTGGAAACGAGCAGAACATGTCTAACATTATTTATGATATATGTTTAGGAGCTTAACAAAAAGTACAAAACTTTATTGAACCAGAATCTAGTTTTACCTTAAGTGATACACCTTGTTTTAAAGTCCCTTCTCCCTTGTCGCAAAGCTGTTAATGAACTTGCAACTACATATTTTAGAATTGTAAGTAAATTGCACCCATAAGGTACAGCATTAGCTATAAAAATTGGTTATTAAATTTTATATGCGCACAGTGGCCAATTTGCAAAATAAAGTGCTTATGATGAAAAAAGTAATGAAAGCGAGAATGAAGGTTTCAAAAAATTAATCCTTGTAAAGAATAAAATTGACATAACGATTTATTTTCTTACGTATGAAGTCGCTAATATTACGAAAGCAAATTCTATTTACAATTGTTTGATATAAAAACAACAAAAACTAGTTACACACATGAATTATAATCACTAAATATACCAAAAAATATTCCTTAAATGTAGATAAATATGTGACTCAAATGTTATTTTGAATTGTATGTATTTTTTTCAGCAATACAAAACTCAATGTTAAATTCACACCAAAAAAACAGCGCAGTCCCTAGATTTCACAGTGTTACTGTCAAAACAAATATAGAAAAAGTAACGTATCGAAACGTAGACGCATCGTTCGACCCAGTTATCGGAGCGGATTCTATTTCGGAAAAGAGCACAGTTGCTGCATTATTTTTTGGCCAGCCATGGTGACCTCGTTTCATTGGGCGACCGGGTGTAGGTCCTTTGTCTACGCGGAATAAATTATCAAGGTGCGAATGTCATGTAGGGCGTTTATTGATATGTGGCTGATACTTTTTATTGTACACGGAAAACTTGAGGAAATATCAAAATGAAAATTTAATTAACAATATTATTCCTTTATTCTCGTTTATATGCCCTACCTTCCTCACCCAATTCTTATGTCTCAAATGTACCAGAACAAAATTTCTATATGAATCAACCTTTGTTATTTTTCCATACTATTTCTTTAAAAAATATGTATCTGAATGTAAATAAAATAAAATATACTGTCAAGAAGTATAGGTACTTTTTATTGATTGATTTCCTATTTTTTTTATTATAATAATCAACTCGTTCCATAACATAAACAGCACATTTCCATATTTCATTTTCAAAACATTGAATTCACTTGTCTGTCTTACTTTGTATTAAGTTTTGCATTCTGTTCTACGCATATTTAAATAATATTTTATTTCTATTCCGGCAAAGTCCAAGGATTCATTTTAGTCAAGGGTATAGATTTGTTAAAATATGCATTATAGTAGATTTAAACGTGTATTTGGTTTTATAGTGATGTATCTATTTATTTATCTTAAATCATGGACGTATTTTAAAGTATTTTTTTTATATCATGTTAGTTCCCTTTTTTAATAAATTCTTGAAAGTTTGTTTTGGAAGATATTAAGTAATATTATAAATATACCATCGCCTTAATTTGTAAAAATCGTGAAACAAGTCAATTAATTACTAATTTTGCTAGAGTGTACTGATGACTTGACAGCCCTGGAAAGTCGGTCCTGTTACAGAACTTTTCCGACTGGATTCCACTCTGACAAAATGATGAATAGGTAACAATATTTTACACGGAACGACCGTTTGTACTACAAAACCCAATTACTGGACAACTGTTTTCATATGAATGGTCAAATTTCTTTGTCGACTCTATAGCACCTATGGGAATACAATAAATCTTTGTGGGTATCTTTACGTGGAAACTCTATGGTGTAATATATTCCGTAATTTTTGTTGGGTTTATTTTGTAGATTACATAAGCTGAATGGTTTTTTTTAAATAATAACTATAGTCTGACCCCCTCAACTGAAAAACATAAAACAAGAATTGTCATCAATAAGGTAAATCTAATGATATATCTAAGTAAGTAATCATTTTTAGGTAAATCGCAAAACACTTTTATTTTCCTTTCATAGTAGCATCCAAGTCTAAATACTCGTACACGACGAGTGCAAAAAGTGAAAGAGACAGTTGAGGAATAAAGTTAAAGATAAAAATCTGAAAATAAATATGTCTTTAATTAGATTTCTGAGTTATTGGGAAACTAGCTGTTCTCACCAGCATTTAGATGGAACTACTCTACGTACCTGGATAAAATCTAGGTCCATCCCCAGGTTTCAATCACAATATTTAATCCAAATTGGTAACAGACAAAGTTACACTCACAATTAGAATATTAGTAAGGATTAGTGTAGCAGAGTGAATCCTTATACTAATCCTTAAAACACCAGTGCGTCGGAATGTCTTAATAATGTACCTAAGTTCTACTGGAGTATTCAAGTATAAAATTACCAACATCATCATGTTTATTTCACTTTGGGCGCGGTCAGTACGTGGATGGGTGATCATCTATGTCATAGCGAGACTCCTTCGTGCCTCAGAAAGCACGTTAAGCCACGGTCCCGGTTGTCATTTGTAGATTTTTAGCAGTTGTTACGGGGAGTAGTCGGAAACCAGAAAGTCCGACAACCAGTTTTACCAAGAGGTATCGTGTTACCCGGTAACTGGGATGTGGAGGTCAGATAGGTAGTCTCTCCGACGTAAAACACGGGACGACGTAGGTGGGCTCTTGAAATCTTCAAGTTACTATGTGTAGTGTGCATGGATAAAGTTGCAGTGTCAGTTAACATTTAAGACTTGCAGTGTGGTCTTGCAGTTAGGTTAGTTACAAATCTCTTCGCTTCATCTCTTCGCTATAAGCAGAAATTGATATGATATGTAGTTCAAGAGATTGTGGGCTGCACCTAATGTTTTCAATTTTCGCGATTAAATAACATCCACAATTATTACAGTCATATGAAATACTTGAAACATAAATATCCTGATATCACATTAGACTATTCGTGGCAGGTGTTTCAGTTATCAATTTTGCAAAAGACGGCAACTACTTCATCTAATGTTAAAAAATATATGTGAAACGGAAGAACTGTCATTGAAAATTGACAAAATTGAGGAAAAAATCGTATAATTTTGCTATTATTATTTTAAGTTTTTTGTCTAAATATGTTATGTATGCCATAATCATGTTTACTTAATAATACAATTATCCTTGTATTGATAACGTAACAAAATATTAAAAGAATGTCAATTATTTATAGCATGTTTTGTGATATTCGTAAAAGTACCTACATACAAAGTATAAATGATATTTTTTTTAATGCAACTGGCCAAAACAGTATTCCTGTTTGTGGCGTTTATAATACGATAAAAATAATATTTTATTAATCTGTACGCAAAGAACTTTACCTCTTCATTATGACGAATGATTGCTGCGACTTCAGATTTTATTTATAGCCTGTAGTAGGTGTTATGTTAAAGGCAGACCACACTTTCCATTCACATTTGACTATTTTCTATAAAACTACGAGCTGCCGATGTAGTTCGACAAAACATTTATCCCGAAAATTAGTTCTAGGTTCTATTCGTAGTCTCCGTTCAAAGTTCCAACAACCTCCTCTATTAACATACCTAAGTCTATTCTTAGGAGATTTCTATTCTTAACCCCGGCACACCAGTCTACAAACAAAACAAAGCATCCTATTACTAGGAAACACAACAAAGCTATAAACCAGTTGTATGACGTCACCTATATTCCCTAACCTTCGGACGTGTCATAGGGTTCAAGGTACTGGAGGATAGTGCATCGGAATCGGAATAAATCCTTCGCTGATCGCCTAGTGCTTTTTTGTTAGGTTTTTTGTGAGTTGCCATATCTTCCGAATTAAATGGTTGCGTTGTGAGCACGCTGCAGACTTGGGTGGTTTAGATTTTATTTCAGAAAATTCGTGAAGCATTACAATTTTTTTGTATTTAGTTTCTATTGCTCGTGATATATTACGACTCTACATTTTCCGCGATTTTACTCGAATCCTGAAAGTACTTCTTCACGCATCTGTATAACAAGTAGGAGAGTACCTACTAGCTCTCCAACATTTGTACTTAGTAGTGCCAAATAAACAAAGGCATAATCAGTTCACATAAAAATAGTAGATTGAATAAAAGTTTTAATCAAGTTTACAGTGACATAATGTATAGTATTATCGATTAGATTAGATAACTTCTAATAATGACTGCGTATTTTAGGGAAGTTCACGCAATATTTGAATTAAATAGAAATTGTTTTTATTTATTTTTAAATTGTTATGATTTAATTGAATTATTAAGTACAAATAACACAGTGGTGTATGAAATAGTATCTCGGAAAGTAGCTTCTACAGCGTTGCTGGTACGTACACCCTTTTGTTTTACATAAACATCCTTAATAGAAATCTGAAAGTAACTCTGTATGTTACGCATGTTAAAAAGGCTGAACCTTAAAATTTCATATGGATTTACGCTTTATTGTGGATACTTTACCGAACAAATAGAATAAAATAGGACAGGCTCTGTAACACATCCAAAAGGAGGTAATTTAGAAAAAAAAATTTAGAAAAAAAAAATTAGAAAAAAACAACGAACCTAAATAATTAAGTGAATTCTGTTTATATCATGAGAAGATGCGGCTGGTAGGCTAAATAAGAAATAATTTTCTCGGGGCAAATATATTTGCTATTAGGCGCGCCAATGCCGTTAGCATAAGTCCATGACAGTTATATAAAAAACACTAGCACTGATCATACATCCTCACACTCACAACATAGCATTAACTGTAGGATCTGTAGAGATATTTAGCAAAAATAAACGTGCCAACCCTGATAAATTTGAATAATTCTAAAAGAAAGTGAATTTAAATAACCGCGTTTGGATGTTGCATTTACACAAGAGTTCCTTGCAGCTCACAGTAGGTCAAACACACATTTGTGTGACCTTATTCGATTTCAATACATTAATACGTATTGGGCAAACATCTTCGCTTGTTGATTGTTTGTATGGATTTTCATTTTGCTATGCAGCATTTTTTTTCTTGACATGATTTTTGTTCTCAAATTAAGTCAGTTTGAATTTGGATACATAGGCCATCTAAATGGGACAGGAAGGCAAGGAACTTTAGCAGTCCATTCAAAACCACTAACGATAAATCTACATAACACATTTAGAAACTGAATAATTTCATCTGCACCACTCGGGATTTGACCCACATACTACAAATACAACAGCTGTGCACTATTTAGACCGCGGATGTCGTTAGAATGCATTTTTCCTAGTGAAAATTCAATATATTTTAAACTAGAATAGAGTAGGTCACCTCGTTGTTGCATAAGTGTCGCCAAACTGAATTTAAAACTTATCCGATCTGATGTGCAAACATATTTTACAGAACGGTGTTGTAGTATGCAACGTAGATAATATCTCAATACCCAGTACAATACTCAATACAGCATACCATTTCGGTTTGATAAAATGCAAGTGGAATAGAATAGAATTTTGTTAAATTGCACACAAAATAAAGGACAAAATACAAGTATCATACAGTAAGGGTGATACAATCGGCGGTCTTATCGTGATCAGCGATTACTTTCAAACAACCTTTAGATGGACAGAAATTGCAGGCACTGGGGAAGAAAAGATTTCCAATATTAAAGTAATCCATGGAAGAAAACTCGATCTTTCAATATTAAAATAGATAATATCCGATAATATCCATAACGATTTATACGATTACGATGATGCAGACATGCAGTATAATGACATACAATCTGCATAAGTCAGTACTAGGAATAAACCCCTTTAAATTATGGAGACGGTTAAAACAAATGTACAGCTGTCCCCTTTGCAACCCCTCTGGGGGAAACTAGTTACTATGTGAGTCACAGGCGATGCAGTGTCTGTATACGTAATAAAATAGGACGGAGCGTAAGGGGGATGTGTATCATGTGTATGTGCATCCTTCTATGGGACGGATTCATAGCATTTGATTGTATTGATGATATAATATTGAAATTATACTCGTGGTGATCCAGTGCTTTCAGCCTTCTATGTTATTACAGTAGCTTCGATCTTTTTAATCATAAGTAGAACAAGTACGCGCTCTTTGCCATCTTGTTTCATTCCAAAAAATCGAAGATAAGATGCCCACTAAGTCTCGATCTAAGCATGTTATAGACTGGTCGACTTGCCAAATACAGTTGCTCTAAAACTGGAATGATGTGCTCGTAACTGGAATTGTGATCCCTTTTTACTCGTTGAAAGTTCATGCATAAGGCTTTTACTACTATTTGAGTTGCGCTAGTTGTCATATTAAAAACAAAATGTCAAATGACTGGCATCTGACTTGCAAAAAGAGCTCATATGAATTCCCCTGAGTGGAAACGAGCAGAACATGTCTAACATTATTTATGATATATGTTTAGGAGCTTAACAAAAAGTACAAAACTTTATTGAACCAGAATCTAGTTTTACCTTAAGTGATACACCTTGTTTTAAAGTCCCTTCTCCCTTGTCGCAAAGCTGTTAATGAACTTGCAACTACATATTTTAGAATTGTAAGTAAATTGCACCCATAAGGTACAGCATTAGCTATAAAAATTGGTTATTAAATTTTATATGCGCACAGTGGCCAATTTGCAAAATAAAGTGCTTATGATGAAAAAAGTAATGAAAGCGAGAATGAAGGTTTCAAAAAATTAATCCTTGTAAAGAATAAAATTGACATAACGATTTATTTTCTTACGTATGAAGTCGCTAATATTACGAAAGCAAATTCTATTTACAATTGTTTGATATAAAAACAACAAAAACTAGTTACACACATGAATTATAATCACTAAATATACCAAAAAATATTCCTTAAATGTAGATAAATATGTGACTCAAATGTTATTTTGAATTGTATGTATTTTTTTCAGCAATACAAAACTCAATGTTAAATTCACACCAAAAAAACAGCGCAGTCCCTAGATTTCACAGTGTTACTGTCAAAACAAATATAGAAAAAGTAACGTATCGAAACGTAGACGCATCGTTCGACCCAGTTATCGGAGCGGATTCTATTTCGGAAAAGAGCACAGTTGCTGCATTATTTTTTGGCCAGCCATGGTGACCTCGTTTCATTGGGCGACCGGGTGTAGGTCCTTTGTCTACGCGGAATAAATTATCAAGGTGCGAATGTCATGTAGGGCGTTTATTGATATGTGGCTGATACTTTTTATTGTACACGGAAAACTTGAGGAAATATCAAAATGAAAATTTAATTAACAATATTATTCCTTTATTCTCGTTTATATGCCCTACCTTCCTCACCCAATTCTTATGTCTCAAATGTACCAGAACAAAATTTCTATATGAATCAACCTTTGTTATTTTTCCATACTATTTCTTTAAAAAATATGTATCTGAATGTAAATAAAATAAAATATACTGTCAAGAAGTATAGGTACTTTTTATTGATTGATTTCCTATTTTTTTTATTATAATAATCAACTCGTTCCATAACATAAACAGCACATTTCCATATTTCATTTTCAAAACATTGAATTCACTTGTCTGTCTTACTTTGTATTAAGTTTTGCATTCTGTTCTACGCATATTTAAATAATATTTTATTTCTATTCCGGCAAAGTCCAAGGATTCATTTTAGTCAAGGGTATAGATTTGTTAAAATATGCATTATAGTAGATTTAAACGTGTATTTGGTTTTATAGTGATGTATCTATTTATTTATCTTAAATCATGGACGTATTTTAAAGTATTTTTTTTATATCATGTTAGTTCCCTTTTTTAATAAATTCTTGAAAGTTTGTTTTGGAAGATATTAAGTAATATTATAAATATACCATCGCCTTAATTTGTAAAAATCGTGAAACAAGTCAATTAATTACTAATTTTGCTAGAGTGTACTGATGACTTGACAGCCCTGGAAAGTCGGTCCTGTTACAGAACTTTTCCGACTGGATTCCACTCTGACAAAATGATGAATAGGTAACAATATTTTACACGGAACGACCGTTTGTACTACAAAACCCAATTACTGGACAACTGTTTTCATATGAATGGTCAAATTTCTTTGTCGACTCTATAGCACCTATGGGAATACAATAAATCTTTGTGGGTATCTTTACGTGGAAACTCTATGGTGTAATATATTCCGTAATTTTTGTTGGGTTTATTTTGTAGATTACATAAGCTGAATGGTTTTTTTTAAATAATAACTATAGTCTGACCCCCTCAACTGAAAAACATAAAACAAGAATTGTCATCAATAAGGTAAATCTAATGATATATCTAAGTAAGTAATCATTTTTAGGTAAATCGCAAAACACTTTTATTTTCCTTTCATAGTAGCATCCAAGTCTAAATACTCGTACACGACGAGTGCAAAAAGTGAAAGAGACAGTTGAGGAATAAAGTTAAAGATAAAAATCTGAAAATAAATATGTCTTTAATTAGATTTCTGAGTTATTGGGAAACTAGCTGTTCTCACCAGCATTTAGATGGAACTACTCTACGTACCTGGATAAAATCTAGGTCCATCCCCAGGTTTCAATCACAATATTTAATCCAAATTGGTAACAGACAAAGTTACACTCACAATTAGAATATTAGTAAGGATTAGTGTAGCAGAGTGAATCCTTATACTAATCCTTAAAACACCAGTGCGTCGGAATGTCTTAATAATGTACCTAAGTTCTACTGGAGTATTCAAGTATAAAATTACCAACATCATCATGTTTATTTCACTTTGGGCGCGGTCAGTACGTGGATGGGTGATCATCTATGTCATAGCGAGACTCCTTCGTGCCTCAGAAAGCACGTTAAGCCACGGTCCCGGTTGTCATTTGTAGATTTTTAGCAGTTGTTACGGGGAGTAGTCGGAAACCAGAAAGTCCGACAACCAGTTTTACCAAGAGGTATCGTGTTACCCGGTAACTGGGATGTGGAGGTCAGATAGGTAGTCTCTCCGACGTAAAACACGGGACGACGTAGGTGGGCTCTTGAAATCTTCAAGTTACTATGTGTAGTGTGCATGGATAAAGTTGCAGTGTCAGTTAACATTTAAGACTTGCAGTGTGGTCTTGCAGTTAGGTTAGTTACAAATCTCTTCGCTTCATCTCTTCGCTATAAGCAGAAATTGATATGATATGTAGTTCAAGAGATTGTGGGCTGCACCTAATGTTTTCAATTTTCGCGATTAAATAACATCCACAATTATTACAGTCATATGAAATACTTGAAACATAAATATCCTGATATCACATTAGACTATTCGTGGCAGGTGTTTCAGTTATCAATTTTGCAAAAGACGGCAACTACTTCATCTAATGTTAAAAAATATATGTGAAACGGAAGAACTGTCATTGAAAATTGACAAAATTGAGGAAAAAATCGTATAATTTTGCTATTATTATTTTAAGTTTTTTGTCTAAATATGTTATGTATGCCATAATCATGTTTACTTAATAATACAATTATCCTTGTATTGATAACGTAACAAAATATTAAAAGAATGTCAATTATTTATAGCATGTTTTGTGATATTCGTAAAAGTACCTACATACAAAGTATAAATGATATTTTTTTTAATGCAACTGGCCAAAACAGTATTCCTGTTTGTGGCGTTTATAATACGATAAAAATAATATTTTATTAATCTGTACGCAAAGAACTTTACCTCTTCATTATGACGAATGATTGCTGCGACTTCAGATTTTATTTATAGCCTGTAGTAGGTGTTATGTTAAAGGCAGACCACACTTTCCATTCACATTTGACTATTTTCTATAAAACTACGAGCTGCCGATGTAGTTCGACAAAACATTTATCCCGAAAATTAGTTCTAGGTTCTATTCGTAGTCTCCGTTCAAAGTTCCAACAACCTCCTCTATTAACATACCTAAGTCTATTCTTAGGAGATTTCTATTCTTAACCCCGGCACACCAGTCTACAAACAAAACAAAGCATCCTATTACTAGGAAACACAACAAAGCTATAAACCAGTTGTATGACGTCACCTATATTCCCTAACCTTCGGACGTGTCATAGGGTTCAAGGTACTGGAGGATAGTGCATCGGAATCGGAATAAATCCTTCGCTGATCGCCTAGTGCTTTTTTGTTAGGTTTTTTGTGAGTTGCCATATCTTCCGAATTAAATGGTTGCGTTGTGAGCACGCTGCAGACTTGGGTGGTTTAGATTTTATTTCAGAAAATTCGTGAAGCATTACAATTTTTTTGTATTTAGTTTCTATTGCTCGTGATATATTACGACTCTACATTTTCCGCGATTTTACTCGAATCCTGAAAGTACTTCTTCACGCATCTGTATAACAAGTAGGAGAGTACCTACTAGCTCTCCAACATTTGTACTTAGTAGTGCCAAATAAACAAAGGCATAATCAGTTCACATAAAAATAGTAGATTGAATAAAAGTTTTAATCAAGTTTACAGTGACATAATGTATAGTATTATCGATTAGATTAGATAACTTCTAATAATGACTGCGTATTTTAGGGAAGTTCACGCAATATTTGAATTAAATAGAAATTGTTTTTATTTATTTTTAAATTGTTATGATTTAATTGAATTATTAAGTACAAATAACACAGTGGTGTATGAAATAGTATCTCGGAAAGTAGCTTCTACAGCGTTGCTGGTACGTACACCCTTTTGTTTTACATAAACATCCTTAATAGAAATCTGAAAGTAACTCTGTATGTTACGCATGTTAAAAAGGCTGAACCTTAAAATTTCATATGGATTTACGCTTTATTGTGGATACTTTACCGAACAAATAGAATAAAATAGGACAGGCTCTGTAACACATCCAAAAGGAGGTAATTTAGAAAAAAAAATTTAGAAAAAAAAAATTAGAAAAAAACAACGAACCTAAATAATTAAGTGAATTCTGTTTATATCATGAGAAGATGCGGCTGGTAGGCTAAATAAGAAATAATTTTCTCGGGGCAAATATATTTGCTATTAGGCGCGCCAATGCCGTTAGCATAAGTCCATGACAGTTATATAAAAAACACTAGCACTGATCATACATCCTCACACTCACAACATAGCATTAACTGTAGGATCTGTAGAGATATTTAGCAAAAATAAACGTGCCAACCCTGATAAATTTGAATAATTCTAAAAGAAAGTGAATTTAAATAACCGCGTTTGGATGTTGCATTTACACAAGAGTTCCTTGCAGCTCACAGTAGGTCAAACACACATTTGTGTGACCTTATTCGATTTCAATACATTAATACGTATTGGGCAAACATCTTCGCTTGTTGATTGTTTGTATGGATTTTCATTTTGCTATGCAGCATTTTTTTTCTTGACATGATTTTTGTTCTCAAATGAAGTCAGTTTGAATTTGGATACATAGGCCATCTAAATGGGACAGGAAGGCAAGGAACTTTAGCAGTCCATTCAAAACCACTAACGATAAATCTACATAACACATTTAGAAACTGAATAATTTCATCTGCACCACTCGGGATTTGACCCACATACTACAAATACAACAGCTGTGCACTATTTAGACCGCGGATGTCGTTAGAATGCATTTTTCCTAGTGAAAATTCAATATATTTTAAACTAGAATAGAGTAGGTCACCTCGTTGTTGCATAAGTGTCGCCAAACTGAATTTAAAACTTATCCGATCTGATGTGCAAACATATTTTACAGAACGGTGTTGTAGTATGCAACGTAGATAATATCTCAATACCCAGTACAATACTCAATACAGCATACCATTTCGGTTTGATAAAATGCAAGTGGAATAGAATAGAATTTTGTTAAATTGCACACAAAATAAAGGACAAAATACAAGTATCATACAGTAAGGGTGATACAATCGGCGGTCTTATCGTGATCAGCGATTACTTTCAAACAACCTTTAGATGGACAGAAATTGCAGGCACTGGGGAAGAAAAGATTTCCAATATTAAAGTAATCCATGGAAGAAAACTCGATCTTTCAATATTAAAATAGATAATATCCGATAATATCCATAACGATTTATACGATTACGATGATGCAGACATGCAGTATAATGACATACAATCTGCATAAGTCAGTACTAGGAATAAACCCCTTTAAATTATGGAGACGGTTAAAACAAATGTACAGCTGTCCCCTTTGCAACCCCTCTGGGGGAAACTAGTTACTATGTGAGTCACAGGCGATGCAGTGTCTGTATACGTAATAAAATAGGACGGAGCGTAAGGGGGATGTGTATCATGTGTATGTGCATCCTTCTATGGGACGGATTCATAGCATTTGATTGTATTGATGATATAATATTGAAATTATACTCGTGGTGATCCAGTGCTTTCAGCCTTCTATGTTATTACAGTAGCTTCGATCTTTTTAATCATAAGTAGAACAAGTACGCGCTCTTTGCCATCTTGTTTCATTCCAAAAAATCGAAGATAAGATGCCCACTAAGTCTCGATCTAAGCATGTTATAGACTGGTCGACTTGCCAAATACAGTTGCTCTAAAACTGGAATGATGTGCTCGTAACTGGAATTGTGATCCCTTTTTACTCGTTGAAAGTTCATGCATAAGGCTTTTACTACTATTTGAGTTGCGCTAGTTGTCATATTAAAAACAAAATGTCAAATGACTGGCATCTGACTTGCAAAAAGAGCTCATATGAATTCCCCTGAGTGGAAACGAGCAGAACATGTCTAACATTATTTATGATATATGTTTAGGAGCTTAACAAAAAGTACAAAACTTTATTGAACCAGAATCTAGTTTTACCTTAAGTGATACACCTTGTTTTAAAGTCCCTTCTCCCTTGTCGCAAAGCTGTTAATGAACTTGCAACTACATATTTTAGAATTGTAAGTAAATTGCACCCATAAGGTACAGCATTAGCTATAAAAATTGGTTATTAAATTTTATATGCGCACAGTGGCCAATTTGCAAAATAAAGTGCTTATGATGAAAAAAGTAATGAAAGCGAGAATGAAGGTTTCAAAAAATTAATCCTTGTAAAGAATAAAATTGACATAACGATTTATTTTCTTACGTATGAAGTCGCTAATATTACGAAAGCAAATTCTATTTACAATTGTTTGATATAAAAACAACAAAAACTAGTTACACACATGAATTATAATCACTAAATATACCAAAAAATATTCCTTAAATGTAGATAAATATGTGACTCAAATGTTATTTTGAATTGTATGTATTTTTTTCAGCAATACAAAACTCAATGTTAAATTCACACCAAAAAAACAGCGCAGTCCCTAGATTTCACAGTGTTACTGTCAAAACAAATATAGAAAAAGTAACGTATCGAAACGTAGACGCATCGTTCGACCCAGTTATCGGAGCGGATTCTATTTCGGAAAAGAGCACAGTTGCTGCATTATTTTTTGGCCAGCCATGGTGACCTCGTTTCATTGGGCGACCGGGTGTAGGTCCTTTGTCTACGCGGAATAAATTATCAAGGTGCGAATGTCATGTAGGGCGTTTATTGATATGTGGCTGATACTTTTTATTGTACACGGAAAACTTGAGGAAATATCAAAATGAAAATTTAATTAACAATATTATTCCTTTATTCTCGTTTATATGCCCTACCTTCCTCACCCAATTCTTATGTCTCAAATGTACCAGAACAAAATTTCTATATGAATCAACCTTTGTTATTTTTCCATACTATTTCTTTAAAAAATATGTATCTGAATGTAAATAAAATAAAATATACTGTCAAGAAGTATAGGTACTTTTTATTGATTGATTTCCTATTTTTTTTATTATAATAATCAACTCGTTCCATAACATAAACAGCACATTTCCATATTTCATTTTCAAAACATTGAATTCACTTGTCTGTCTTACTTTGTATTAAGTTTTGCATTCTGTTCTACGCATATTTAAATAATATTTTATTTCTATTCCGGCAAAGTCCAAGGATTCATTTTAGTCAAGGGTATAGATTTGTTAAAATATGCATTATAGTAGATTTAAACGTGTATTTGGTTTTATAGTGATGTATCTATTTATTTATCTTAAATCATGGACGTATTTTAAAGTATTTTTTTTATATCATGTTAGTTCCCTTTTTTAATAAATTCTTGAAAGTTTGTTTTGGAAGATATTAAGTAATATTATAAATATACCATCGCCTTAATTTGTAAAAATCGTGAAACAAGTCAATTAATTACTAATTTTGCTAGAGTGTACTGATGACTTGACAGCCCTGGAAAGTCGGTCCTGTTACAGAACTTTTCCGACTGGATTCCACTCTGACAAAATGATGAATAGGTAACAATATTTTACACGGAACGACCGTTTGTACTACAAAACCCAATTACTGGACAACTGTTTTCATATGAATGGTCAAATTTCTTTGTCGACTCTATAGCACCTATGGGAATACAATAAATCTTTGTGGGTATCTTTACGTGGAAACTCTATGGTGTAATATATTCCGTAATTTTTGTTGGGTTTATTTTGTAGATTACATAAGCTGAATGGTTTTTTTTAAATAATAACTATAGTCTGACCCCCTCAACTGAAAAACATAAAACAAGAATTGTCATCAATAAGGTAAATCTAATGATATATCTAAGTAAGTAATCATTTTTAGGTAAATCGCAAAACACTTTTATTTTCCTTTCATAGTAGCATCCAAGTCTAAATACTCGTACACGACGAGTGCAAAAAGTGAAAGAGACAGTTGAGGAATAAAGTTAAAGATAAAAATCTGAAAATAAATATGTCTTTAATTAGATTTCTGAGTTATTGGGAAACTAGCTGTTCTCACCAGCATTTAGATGGAACTACTCTACGTACCTGGATAAAATCTAGGTCCATCCCCAGGTTTCAATCACAATATTTAATCCAAATTGGTAACAGACAAAGTTACACTCACAATTAGAATATTAGTAAGGATTAGTGTAGCAGAGTGAATCCTTATACTAATCCTTAAAACACCAGTGCGTCGGAATGTCTTAATAATGTACCTAAGTTCTACTGGAGTATTCAAGTATAAAATTACCAACATCATCATGTTTATTTCACTTTGGGCGCGGTCAGTACGTGGATGGGTGATCATCTATGTCATAGCGAGACTCCTTCGTGCCTCAGAAAGCACGTTAAGCCACGGTCCCGGTTGTCATTTGTAGATTTTTAGCAGTTGTTACGGGGAGTAGTCGGAAACCAGAAAGTCCGACAACCAGTTTTACCAAGAGGTATCGTGTTACCCGGTAACTGGGATGTGGAGGTCAGATAGGTAGTCTCTCCGACGTAAAACACGGGTACCTACCTACTCAGCTGCATCCGGCTTAGACTGGAAGCCGACCCCAATATAGTTGGGAAAAGGCTAGGCAGATAATGATGATTAATTCATTTTGAACTTTAAATATCATTCAGATTATTACTGAGCGGTTGAAAAGATGAAACATATTAAATTGGGAAAAGTGTGTCGATGGACCGCATTGTTTTATATAGGTAATCTGGCATTAGCTCTTAATTCTTGCGGAATCGCTTACTGTCAAAGATTTGGTATGAGCACGGTCTAAAATAATACTTTACATTTCAAACAACGATGAAAATCATACTTTCACTACAGAATCGATATGGGAACTCAGAAAAAAACTCAAGTCATAAATTATGCGCCCAGATTGACTAGTACCTAGAACTGAAAAGTGAAACATCTCAACTCTATAGTAGGCAGCTAGTAGGTAAGATAAGCAAAGAGTAAAGGTAAAGTAAACATTTGTAGAAACTGTATCCAGAATATTACTCACGTTGCTTGGATTAATTCGCTACTCAAATGATGTGTTTACGCAAAACAAATGTTTCGCAAACTGATTCGCAGATATTTTGGAAACACTATCATAATATTTTATTTAATTTAAAATAGGACGCGTGTCTCTTAATTTTACTTATTAGTCTTAGCTTTGATGTGTGGAGGATGCTGGGCAAAGCGCTCGCTCTATGACTTATGCTACGTCAAAAGCAATTGTGTACACTTCTGTCCATTCTATCAATGCTTTAGTTACTTTGCTGTGAGTGGGTATGACGCTTTTCCCCTTTTTTATTGCTATACATAATTTTATGAATGAGGAGCTGAAAACTGAAAAGTGCTTAACGGAACGGAAGCGCAGTGAGCTCTAACCTTTGCCCTGTAAATGCAAATAATCACTGTGCTGTCGATAGGATCCGGAATGTAGAACAAACAAAATTGTGTGTCTAAAGTTATGAACTTATATAATTGATTTAAATTGCTTTGAAGTTGTAGCATATTTTTTTCAATAACACAGGAAATAATTGAATAGCACTTGAAAAAACCAACCAGCTAAGTTTTTCATAGGTATAATCCATAAGCAAATAAAATTGTTTGAGCTAGTTTAAAAATGTTTCAGTTTAAATATATGATCGGAGCGACCATTAGTGGGGGCATTGTGTCCTCGCCCGAAGCAGGTGGATAATTGATTGGGCAAACATTCACGGGAATTTATAAAACCGTTACGCAATGCATTTTTTAGGGTCGGCGCGGGTAGTCAGCGCTTTTCAGAAATTACACGGGTGGTGGGTGGTGCGAACGGTGTGCGGGATATGACGTTCGATTTAAAGGGTAGGCTGGTGGGGTGGGTTGCTCCCCGTTGGCTGCAGGGGCGGCTGTTGACGGGCGCGCGGCGCATGCGTTCTGGGTCCTCGGTGCCCGCCGCCGCCCGATTTCCGTGCCGTTGACAGTTCGCCGGGACTTACTTCCTCGATACCGCGCGTCCGCGGCGTCGCTGCATCCAGGCCGTCCGAGGCCAAACGGACCAGCTATCTAGCTACCTCCACGTCGATGGCACTCTGAACACGTTGAGCACACGTGAGTACAATCGCCGACTGCATTTGTGACGTCGTAGTGTTCTACGGTTTTGAAATTAGGTTACTTGACACGTTTGTCCTATTAGTATCAAAAGTCTTTAATTTTTATTGTTATTTATTTCTTGTTGGTTCCTTTTTCAAAATCGTAGAGCAGGAATCGGACGTGTTGTTGAATTTTACGGCTCAGCTGTTTTGGTGTTTGGATTTTTATGTGTTTTGCTTGGATGTCGTCATTGTTATCTGCATTCAATTGGAGAGTCTTATAAGTGTTAAATGTGGAAATGACGTTTGAAATATAATTCGGTTTCCAGGTAAGTTCATTTACGCTATAAATGTTGCATTTAATCTACTTTTTATTAACTAAATAGCCAACAAGAAGGAAAATAATGAAAACTTATGCACTAATTCATTGTTAACGTCTTATTTGTGCTTCTTTAAGTGCTTCTTTAAGTGCTTGACTTTGTTTTGCTTTAGCTTTTTTATATCCGTGTATTTTCTTATTTCCATTTTATTCGACAATTGGTAGGTAACTGTCGTAATTATATTTTGCTTATTGTGTTTTTTTTATTTTTGACATTATTTAGTTTCAAAAATAAATTATTAAATTTCAAAAAACCTCAGAAATAGTGTTTTTTTATTTCTGTTTTGAATCATGTTCGCAGCGCCCTCTGTAGCAATTACCGGTGCATCTTGTTAGTAACCTTTACCGTTAATTATTTCGTAAACAGGAATACATATTTTAAGTACTATTAAGACAAAGAAGAAAAGGTACTAGCTAAATATATGCAAACCATATAATTTTAATATTTACCTATATCAAATTCTTATGGGGACTACGCAATATATCTCTTAAATGAAAAACATCTAAAATTTTTACTCGATAACACTTTTTTTTTGTCATAGCGTTTATAGTAAATATTTTATAAACAATATACATTATAATCAAACCACGCATTTTATCAAAATTACTGATAAAATTGGTTTTCTGAGAAAACATCACACATATTTCTAAATACGTATACCAACCATAACCAAATCACCCAATCATACATGCATGCAGCTTATATTTTCCCCATAATTTTAATTAGGTACAAAGGAATAGTTCCATTTGATGACCTTTTAAATTCGTTTAGATTTTTAGGTGACTTACGTCATGCATCTCTCTGGAAAGTAGGAAAAACATCAGCTTTTTTCATAATACCGCAAATAGGATGTGTAAATAAAATGTTTTATTGATATTAAAAATCATTTAACGCGCATTAAAATGTAGTTTTAGTAAAAAAAATATTTTTTTTGCTGTAGTGGGTTCAAAACGGCCTATTTAACAAGCAAGATGCAGAAGTTTGACATTGAACGCCGTGTGTACGTTTACGCATGCGCCAATATTTAACCAGATGTAGGTATAGGTACCGGTAGAATACGACCCAAGTTAATTCGAAACGCACTCGAAATGTAAATTATTTTCAACTTAAAAAAAATAAATTCCCTTTTTTTATTAGTTTTTAAGAAACTTAAAAAAACCTTAATTTGCATTTTCTTTAAGTCATTTTGGTCTTCTTTTGGGTAAGAATGCTGTTAAAATTGTATAAAAATAAAAAGTTACAACTTATTTATGAAAACAGCAAAATTCGCGTGCATAAAATTAATAAATACTTAACTTGTTTTAATATGATAATGTCATTGCATCATGCGTTTTTTTCATGCGTTCAAAAATGCGTTAATGTCACTAGGTGACATTGGTATCTAATTTTGTACAAGAGGCTCGGTTAAGGCTTCATTTCGCGACTCCATAAGATCGAAGATATTAAATATTTTTTAAAATTAATTAATAAGCTGAGAAAATAAATTGTATTAACGCATTAGAATTAATAAACTATATGTTTTTTTGTATGCTAACATACCTTAACAAACATGTTAATAGGCTCGTTAATATCTAAAATATGTATAAAAGGTCAAATTTATAATAACACGAATCACATCCATAATAAACGTTTATTATGCTTAGATCCGGATGATATCTAAAAGAAGATAGAAGTTTTAAACTTATTTTAAATAAATATGTTTTGATTTTTTTTATTGCACTTATAGAAATAGGAATACCATACAGATTAAAGGATAATAAATTGTAATATTATTACTAAGTTACAAAGAGAACTAAGGCTGAACACATGCACAAGAAATAATGAGAATTTATCAAGTACAAAAGGGCCTAAGTGTTCGTATCACCTGTCAATTAGTCCTGTCAGCCAATGAGTAGCGAGGAGTGGGGGAGGGGGGTGACGGCAGAGGAAGCGGGGTAGGCTCAATTCCACAGATTATTTACAGCAGGTTGATCCAGAAGATTCAAGAGCTGCATCGATTTCTTGTCACGGTAGTCCGATGAATAGTGCGCTATTAGTTGATTTTTATTATTCAACCTTTGTATTAATTTTATTACTAAACTATTTGGACTTTCCGCGTTTTAAAATTTCGGAAGCAAATGCGTTTGACATGTCATGAATTAATCCAAAAAAAATGTAGTTATTGTAAGTGATTTTTCTTGAATTTAAAGCTCAAATTCAAAATTATCTTGATTGTTATAATTGAAATTTGGTTTAATTAAATAAACAAGATTGGCATCTGTATTATTAAAATTTCAACGTCTTATGTAATTTATACTAAAACCTTTTAAAATATTTCCTCCCCAGTCGTAAAAAATGTTTTTTTTTTCTAACTTTACGAAAAGACTGCAGAAAGAAATCGCTTAATTTTACAAGGTATAATTTGATCAATGACAATGAGACTAATATTAAAATTATTTTAGGCATGTCAGCAAGATGCTCAAGGCAACATTTTCAATCTCCTCTGGTGACGAACACATTGCCAGTGAATTAGATACCTAATTAGCATAGCACTATAACTTATTTCTAGTTATTCAGTAGTAAGTATATTTATTTAATATTAGGTAATTATTATTATTTTATAAAAGTATACCGATAAAGCAAATAATCATGAATTACTTGAAACTTATTTGAAATTACAGGAACATAAAATTAACCTAAAAAATATTAAGTATATAAAAAAAATATACCGACAAAAATTGGGGGTGGCTACGGCCTAGGGAGTAGGCACGTGTAAGCAACAACTAGGTAATGCGTAGGTACCGAAAAAAAACAAAATAAAACATGGACGGCCCAGATTCGAGCACGTGTATTATTCTGGTCTTGTAATAAGTAATTATAATATTCATGGTTATGTTTTAACGAGATTGAAAGTAATTATTTACTGGAATACTTACATTTTCTTGTGTTTTATTTCAAAAGAAGAAAAACGTTACAAAAATAGGTACTTATACTAATAAAATCTGAACTGATCGTTGGTAAGACATAACTTTTTTTTATTGGAAAAATATTATCTATAATATCATATAATGTAATTTTTTTGTGTATAAAATTAATAGGTAGGTACTTCTAAGTTCAGGCGTTTCATAAATAACTTTCTTTTACCCACGGCGTCGCCTGTATTGTATGCAAACAGAGATAAATTGGCTTTCTATCAGTGAATGTAAGATTTTTTGAATCTGTCCAATAGTTTTGGAGAAACTTACAAACTTACCAAAAAAATACTCTTTAATATAATAAAAATATATATTTATAAAAATAGACGAGTAATAAATATAGACGAGTTACCGGAGACTTAGTTGGGAAAAATAGAAGAAAATATGCATTTTTGTGTAATACCTTCGTTAAATATAGGTAAAATGCTTTGTCCTGAATGACTGACGGATAAACGTACAGTCTAAACCGCTGATCATACAGACCTGAAACTTGGCGGTTGTGTTCTTTGTATGACGTAGGCATCCGATAAGAAAAGATTTTCCGAAATTCTATCCCTAAGGGGGTGAAAAAGGGGGCAACATTTGTATGAATTCGTATAGCCCATGCTTGCGAAGCTGCTAGCGGAAAGCTAGTTTAAAGAATATATTTGAACTTTCTATACGTCGTTTGTTAACATTAGATACCTACGTAGTTACATGTTCTGTACGAAAATATCATAATAACATCTAATATTTGATATTTTTGTAACATTAGCCGAAACGATGAAGTATACACGATGCAGCCTAATCAATGTGCGTACCTCGCGCTGATAAGATAGCCATGCAAGAATGTCGTAAGCTTCACGGTAATACAGGATGTGTCAAAAAAATTACTACGTTATTTTTCTGAGTCAGTTTTTTGTACTCAAAATATTTTACCTTAAATAGAAAATTGACTGGCCTTTTGTCAGTATTTAAATATCATTATTTGCTGTAATATCATTCAATCATCAATTTACAACTGAAACGTTCGTATAATAAATATTGTTTCCAAAATCGAAGATATATAATAGAAGATATAACCTAACAGGTGACTAAATGTAATAACTCTATGAACTATGATTACATTGGATACAGTATAGGTAATGGTTTGCCTCGGAAAGCACATTAAGTCGCTGTCATTTGTTTTTGACAGTCGTTGCTTTTGACTACCCGGTCAGAAGCAAGACAGTCTGACAGCCCGTATCGTGTTATCCGGTAACTCTGGATTATGAAGGTCAGACAGGCGGTTGCTCCATGTAACTACTAACCATGTAATGTGTGTACTTAACTGCATCCGATTAGTATAGAAGTCGACCCCAACACAGTTGGGAAAGGCTAGGCAGGTAATGACTATTAGCTTAACATGAGTATTCTTATAATTCAAAATAACACCATTCACCTTAAACATAAAAACTTTTATAGAATAACATTGCTTGCAAAGCCTTGAGCAAAAGTTTGTTATATTTCTCAGCTTCTTAATTTTTTTAGTAACAGGAAATATCGAAGCGTGACGTCATAGACTTAGATGCACTTCTTTTTTTCTATCGATGACGTGTTTTAGGAAATGTTTTTTATGGACCAGTCGCGATAGTTTTTTCTTTACTCATTCATTGGAACATTGTGTTGTGCGCATTGTAGCTTAGTTGGAGTTTTTGTCTTAGTATTGTTATTGAAGTTCAAGTATTTTATTTTCAAATGTGTATTTAGATAGTGGCTAATGAAAAGTTGTAAAAAAAACTGTAGTTACATGTTTCATTTAGGTATGTCTTATCAGGCAAATAAGGTCGATTTGCAACAAAATTCAAATCATTATGCTCTTCTATATTTCACATACCTGATGTTAACACGTAAAACTTAAAACTAATCTTGTAGTTAACTCCATAAATCGTAATACGAAATTATTTTTTATCCTCTATTGTGAAATCAAAGGATTTGTAAATGTAGGCAGCTAAAACATAATTGCATATCAAGAAACCGAAATAAAAAAAGGTATCGTTTATATAAAACCCTACTTATCCTAAAAACAGCGTGATAAACCGAAATATTGTGCGTGCTACGCACATCCCGTATCCTAATGCTACAGCGATATCACAACTCACGTGTCCTTGTCAAACGACGCTGTGATAACGGCACTAGTAGGCGCCGAATTTGTTTTTATTCTAGCATGTTTATAATCGTTGCACATTATTACAATACATTGGTTATACATTTAACATTCTTTTTATTACTTAGGCCCAAGTTCACCGACAAAATAACGGTCCGATTAACTTAAGACAGCTGTTTACCATAAATTCAAACTTCCAACTTTCGATGATAACGTATTATTTTTTCTGAAACGGTCGATTACTAAACCTGGGTTGAACTAGAAATGGGTAACTCCAGGTTCCTGGTTAAAATACCTTTTCGTAAATTCTAACGGACCGATTAAGAGACGAATCAGTCGGTGATCGTGGCCCTTAGGAGGTAGTATTGGACCACTTGCATTTGACCTTTTGGCAGTTTTCTTGAATTAAGTACTTGGCAGTAGCCAAAATACAGATCAAAATGCGGAACTAGTTCTTAGGTGAATGAAAAACCTTGCCATGGTCGCGGGATTGTTAGAAAGAGTTACCGCAACTCTGGAAAGCAAAGAGCAAAGAAGGAACATGGTTAGGTTTTAGTCAGTGATAGTCTGACACTCCCTTCTCTTCCGGCACAGCAGCAGTGGAAATTAGAATGCAATGATTACCCATAAAAAAGGTGGATGAAAACGCAATTACTCAGTAACTTCCCTATGAAGTTGTGCCTAGGTATGATTTGAGGTCGGCCAATGTGTTTTGTAGTTCACTTCTTAGTCGCAAAAATCTTCTTTGTGCATGTTTGTTGTAGACAATAGGGGTGCCCCATTGTCTATACTATAGCAAACATCTACATTGTACTTTAACCAAACTTGCGAAATGTAGGTGCACAATATTGACACCTCCACCTTACCAGCCTTACCCTTCGAAGATTACAGGCGTAATGTTTATGTTATACCTCACTTTTTTGATACTGGACTGGACTACCTAAACCTCTTTTGGTATAGATCTATGTTGTAAGGAATTAAGATAGACTGTCAGTTTTTATGTAAATGCTTCCTTCTAATAGGCCACTGCAAATATGAAAATAATGTATATCAAGCGTCGCTGATGCACCCTTAACGTAATGAACATTACAAAATTATCCTCGTGTCTTCTTCTATTACATACCTCTTTAAGTTTCGCGTAATGTAGTTAAGTATGGTTCTTTACAACATCTGTCATCATCATCATGCATGTTCGTGTGTTGTGAATGTTTGTAAAATGTAACTTCCGAAGTATGTTTTGATATGTGTGCATGTAACTTAAAAAGGAATCAAATACCTATTAATAAACATAAATATTTTGTCCCACATGTCCGAACCACAGGCTGTTTGATAATGAAAAGGTAAGAAATTAATTAAGTTACAGAAGACTGATGTAAAAATGAGAGTAAAACATGATCCGATGGTCTGGACATGTGGTATAAATGCTATAGAGTGACAACTGTGTGAGGAAAATATTTTATAGCTGCGTAGATTATAGATACTTATTATATTCGCGATTTCGTTACGACTGCAAATTCTCAAAACGCCATTCTACACAAGCTTTTAAAAGGTTTCACTTTAATATTTAATTCTACAAGTGGCCTTAGGTTAGAGCCACACTGAAGCAGAGTCGAGAAAACATGTAAATGACATATAAACCCCTTCTCCACAACTTAATGCTCACGATTCTATCAAATTACACAAAAGTATGAGGAACTTCTTCAAAGTATGTGGTTTCTCATTGAGCGAGCCGATTGGAACCGACCAACCCTCACACACTGCATACGAGACATAACGCGTTTTACTGATGATTATGAGTCAACTCCTACTGACAAAATGCGAAATGGACTAACCACGATTAAACGACGAAATGAGAATTGAACCAACCGCGAATTGGACTAAACGCGAATAGGACTAAATGCGATTTGGACTAATTGCAAATAAGATGAATTGGGCTAATCTCTAATTGGACCAATCGCGCCTAGAAACAAACTGCGTTTTAGAATCTTCTATCCAAAAAGTCACGTCTGCAAGCAGGCAGGTAACTCCCGATTGATATTAGTGGTGGTTAGACACTTTGCTTAGACTCTACGGTATGTCTCGATCCTTGGTAATGTTGTAATGTTGTTTTATTACATCTATTTTTTAATATAATGTAATGTAGTTAATGTCATATGATTGTAACCAAGCTGACGTGGATTCTGATGGTAAGTGGTCTCTGCCACCTATGGATGTGTAAATACCAGAGGCATCCCATTGTATTGTCACCTTAGAAATAAAAATGTATTGTGTCTGTAATTAGACCGGAATTCAGCAGCAGTGCTTTGCGGCAGAAATAGATATGGTGGTACATTTGGCAAGAACGATAGGTGCTACTTATTTGATAAAAGGCTCATGCAGTATAATGCAATAATAATTGGCTTTTCCCTATTTTGGAGTTGTGAGTAGGACCTATAAAGTGTAAATATCGTCTCTTGCGAAATTCGTAATAATAAAATTATAGTAGGCGGCAAATAACTTGGCCAAAATTGTAAGTAGTTTTTCTCTTTTCTCTAACTATTTTCTACATATAAATGTTTAAAAGTAAATTAATACAATAGGTGATAGTGTAATGACAAGCATTGAAAGTGTTACTTTTGGATTGCACTGGGTGCACATGCGCAAACTTGTTTCAACTACGTTAAAATCTGGCCAAGTTATTTGCCGGCAACTATACCTTGGCCGAATATTGTTAAAAAAAACTTCCATATGCGTATGGACATACATACTATAATGCCTAAGTTTGTGCGCAGACATAGGTGCACTAGACAGACTAGGTGCACGAGACTGTCTATTAGAAAACCAATACAAAAATGCATGCAATTAATATGAATCAAAGTTTGAAAAAAAAAATAAGTTTTTTACAATATGTGTAAGCAATTGCATGTGAATTATAGTTATCTACAAAATAGCAAGAGGAAACACAATTCATTATCTAAAAGTAATAATTCGGTTATGGTGTGAATCATTGTAGCTGAATGACGCCACAGGCCGATGGAACTAACGCATTTTATTGAAGGATAGATGGCCTTAATTATTTTTATTTATCAATACATATAACAATGGACGTCATTGTGGCTACGTGATTTTACCCTGAGACAGTGTTTGAGTTATAGAGTAGTCATGTTAAATTTATAAAATCTGTTATAATACAAGATTTTTTTATTAATTTACATTTGACATTCAAACTCTCCTATCCAAAGTATGCCGGAAGAGGTAAACAGTGCCTTTGTGATTCAATTTCCTATTCCAGGAAGGTATCTATTCGTACTAAGTATCTGTTCGTACTATTTTCTCTGATACGTAAATTAATAAAAAACTATGCTTAATAGGAAGTAACTTATACTTTGAAATTTTATATTTTTAAATTAAAAATCAAATAAATATACTAATATAATAAATTAAGTGTTTCTGCGGCTTGAGGGAACTACTTCAAGCACTTGGACAAAAACTATCACTTATATAGGTACAATCGTCGGTACCAATAGATTTTACGAAAAATTTAAACAAAGTCGTAACCTATTTTGTTCTAATTCTGCCACAAAAATTAACAAAATTGCGTAAGGATGGCGCATTTATCAATTTCATGCTCTAAACATCACTATTCATCATCGAATGGCATTTTATTTATCTATGTGGGAAAATTAGAATCAAATAGGTTATGATTTTGTTTACATTTTTTCGTAAAATCAATTGGTACAGACTATACTACTACTACCTTCTCCAGGTCTATTTCCATAACAATTTTCATGTAAACGGCTGAAACGGAAGTTTAACAAACCAACTCATATTCAGATTTATAATAAGGTTTACTTGTCCTACGTAAGTAACTCTGCCTGTCTGTATGCTTGCTCGCGTAATTAACTGAAAATTAACTATACTTATAAGGAAAAACAAAATATGATGTGTCAGGGTTTTGTATGATAAACATCATAGAACGCATGACAATAAACAATATTCTTTCCTCTGGTAACACACATAGTTCGGGAAACGCGTATGTTCGGCGGCAAACCGCGATATGCCTTTTTTTAGTAATGGTAAAATAATGGTAGTTATTGTTTTCCACAATAAAGCAGATTTAATATGTGTAAGTTGCCCATTTATTTATATTTATAGGTACTCATTTAGTTATATTTATTTATAATGTATTTGCAAAGTAGCAATACTTATTTGTTCGAATTCAATATATATAGTGTAGTAATAGTGAGGCTGTTTGAACTCAGGTGTCGTACTGTTTAGTAAACGAAAAAAAAACACCGTACCCCAGCTTCTTTCAGGTCTTTCTGTGTGGTGGTTGCTCTGTCTCTCTTTACCCGATTCTTATTTTTTTTTCAGAATGTGTTGGAAATTAGCCATTTTATAAGTTTATCGACTATTTGCAAAGTTTATTTGCACGTTTATTTGCAAAGTCCTGTGCTAGGTTTCCTTAACTTCTATATGCAACTGCTACGCCATTTTTTTCACTTCCAGAAATGACTATTTCGCTGGCAGGGTATGGGGTCACTTGACTGCGACGAAAATGAGCCTGACTGTTTCCTGTATGTGGAAAAATCTTCAGTGCCTAGTAGACCTATTCAGTAACGTGAATGATAGGTTGCTTGTACACGCCGCACCCCAGTGTCTTTGGGGTTTTCTGCTTAATGATTGCTCTGTAATCTGCCTTCTGGTAAACCTTTTAGTCTTTTGAAAACAAGACCGTGTTTCCTTGGTGATTTTGCATTATTTTGATTTGGACAATTGATGTGTTTAGGAGTTTGGGCAAATAAGAAGTACATATTAAAAAGAAGGTAAAGTGTTTATTGAAACATCGCTGGAATTTAACTCTCTCATTTGAGTCTGTATCCCGTTTAGTGCTTAGAACCATAGGGTCCGGTTTCCGGCATTTATTCTTCCACTTTACACAATCTTTGGCAACCGTTGTACCTAAGTAAAGCCATTGGCTAGGCAATCCATATATTCTATCGATAATATAATTAACGGTAATTCAAATGATATACTGGAGAAGTACTGAGGAACATCATATAATACCATTCATCTTATGGATCTGACCTATGCCCAATTACCTTTAATAAACTCATCATCATCATCTGCCTAGCCTTTTCCCAACTATGTTGGGGTCGGCTTCCAGTCTAAACCGGATGCAGCTGAGTACCAGTGTTTTACATGGAGCGACTGCCTATCTGACCTCCACAACCCAGTTACCGGGTAACACGGTACCCCTTGGTAAGACTGGTTGTCAGACTTTCTGGCTTCTGACTACCCGTAACGACTGTCAAAGATGTACAAATGACAACCGGGACCAACAGCTTAACGTGCTTTCCGAGGCACGGAGGAGTCTCGCTATGACATAGATGGTCACCCATCCACGGACCGACCGCGCCAAGCGCAGCTTAACCTTTGATCGATCGAACCGTGCGGCTGTTACTTAGCCACGAGCTCCTCTTTTTACCTTTAACTTTAACCTTTAATAAACTCATAATTTTGAAAATTTGAATTCTCTAATCTTTTTTTTCAGATCCTAGTTATCGCATTAGGTATGACTTGTAATGAAAACTCAGTGTTTCAAATAAATAAATAATTAGTATGAGCTAACGAAATCAAATGATTAAACTACCTACTTAAAACCCTCAGCGACACAAGTTTGTCAATATTTCAATAAGATTCGGCATGCATAATGATTACAAATTCTTTGAAGATGTATTAAGTGGCCAAAAATAATATTAATCACTACACGTTCGCTTCTGTGTACGTAATGTCAATAGCCTGCAAAACATAATACAGCGCCTAGATGTAGTCAATCTACGCGTCGTCTATTCTCACTCCAAGCACTGTGAGTGTGTGCGGTATGTGATCAAGAAAAATCTACGAATGCGGCAGTGAGGCGTCGCGTTTGCAGAATCGGCTGCATCACGAGGGCCCCGAGGGGCGCCGCTCTAGCCGTCTTTTTTCATTTTGCGTGCGTCTTTTTTTGGCAGCGCGCGTTAACCTTGGATTTTTTCATAGCGAAGCGCTGCACGTACGCGCGCAAGTTTCGGATAGTCGTAGAGCGTCCCCCACTCGGCGCGTCCGAATTTTCTGCATTCGGCCGGCGTGAAGAGTTTTCGGCGGTCGCATTCGCGAGCGAGGCTCCCCACGACTAGGAGCGAAGCGCGCACCGATACATACGGGCTGCGGACGGAGCGGCGCGAGCGCAAACGCGCCATGCAATATGCGGAAGTAAGCGACCAAACGGTGCTAAACTAAACGAGTGTAACTCAAGTGTAGTGAACGCACATTCAGTGATACAAACTATGGTATTTGTGCATAGCTCGATAGAGATCTAATGGTTTTCTAATAACGATACAAGGACTGTGGAATTTGCGACATGGAATCGAGGAAAGTATTGACTTTATTAGTATGTATGTTCTACGATAACTACCACTGGTTCTTTTAACCGGGAATTTTGGGTGTGACCCGACCAGGAAGTCGCAATAGGCTTATAGAAAATATACGGTTCGCGTAGCTTCATTTAGGAGGCAACTGGCAGATTTTCAAATAGGTATCACAATACGGAGTCATTGATAAATACGCGTTGACACCCCGCGGCATATGATAAATTTTAAGCGCGCGAGGGCGTAAAGCAGTTTGCACCTTAAGTTGCTCTTGCATGAGAACGATTTTGCGCAGTTTCCAATCGCCACCGAATTTTGCATACACGTGCTGCCGTCTCGGGGCTATTGAACTTGATAATGAGACAACCGTATCTCCCACTTTTTGTTCGACGTTATTGCATCACTAATTCATTCTATGATCTCTGCTGACCGGTTCCCTTACATTAATCCATAACTAGAGGTGTGTTATCTAAGATGAATCATGTAGTGCGTTAGGCCGCACATCATCCCAACTATCCAACTCGTATCGCAGCTCAATCATGATTTTTAACGAGCCCGTCAAAAATCCAGTTCTACTACATAAGTTTGGGATTAATAATTAATGAGTGCGTATAAATCGCGCTCAAAAGTTGGCCCGGAACCGCTGTGAGGCGAAAACTGGTCGCGCAACGCATTAACATTTGCATAGAAACTGTCAATGTGGCCTCGTGCGGCCGCCGTCCATGGACGAGCTATTAGCACCTAGACACCGGCCGCGGTCAGCGTCAGCCGATCATCTTGTGTTTAGTTTGCACTTCTGCCCATGTCGGTCTTCTCATCTATGCCGTACCTACCTTACGTCAAACTCCTAAGCACATCAATAATAGACCTTATGCCCTTCGGTATACAACCGCGTTTCCCTAATCTTTTCTCTAGCAGAGGCGAAGAGGGCCTCTCGATCTGGTTGTAAAACTCCGTTGCATTGATAAAAATTTAAATACGAATTTCGGTTATCTCAGACTTTCATCTTCGTTAGTATCGCTGCTATGCCAACGTTTGCAGAGTTGATTCTCATGTAAACATATATAATCACTAGCATGTTGGAATGCAATGAATGGGTCCTAACTACATAAAAATACAAAAAGATTTCAGAATTTCCATAAAACCGTAACAGCTAAATAGAATTGATTAAGCTGTTTAATGTTTTTTTGCCATACATCAAAAGATCCGTACCTAAATCAAAAATAATTGTTGTTAGGAAACTGAAATCGCAAATTGTCGGCATTTCAATGAACTAAGATCCACTGTAACGAAAACGTCTTTATCAGATGTTCCTAATGTGCCTTTTATGATGGTGCTTTTGTTAATTTTCTCTTTGTAACTAATTCTGTGACTATAATATTATTTTTTCTCCTCGGCTTGTACGGGTTTTGTCTAGTGTCATTCATCTAGTGACTATTTAAACTAGTATTTCCTGCTTCATACTCAGAGATTCTTTAGACCTCAAATGTTGTGTATTTTAGCATAATTTTTTCATCTCAATTTATTATAATAGTTGAAGTTCAAAGTTCACATAAGGATATTGCTGCATTACCTACACTTTTTTGTAACGTTAACTTTGATTCAGCAATTAACGAATTAGAACGTACCTATGTACGTTCTAAGTTGCGAAAGGTCATTATGCTGTTTGTACCTGGATTAGTAATGCCTTCGTTATGAATTCCAAAACAAAATTTTACATTTAAAATATGACCGCAGTTGTTGATAAGCAATGAAAAAACATGGTAAAGCCGCCATGTTGGTTATTTAGATCACATGTTTAGAAAAAAAATACTAGATACCTACCTATGTAAATACAGACAGTGAACTTCATTGTTATGTGTGGAAAATAAAAAGCAATCTGAAAGTTGGCAAAAGTGTTATTCTTCTACTATCTACATTTGTTTTTCCCGTCGACAATGTAGTTCAGTGACCTGTAGTTATACAATAAAACCTGGACTTGTCTGTCTACGCGAATTCTTCTACCACATGCTTATTCATCTAGGTCAAAATCGTGTTAATTAAATGACATATCGATACTTTCACACCGTTTCTTATAAGCCACTCGTTTTCGTAAACGTTATTTTAAAATTTGCTCATTCATTATGTAGATTTAAATACGAATATGCGCAATATTAGGCGCAAACTTGCAACGTGAATAGCTAATCTGTATTTATATTATATAATTAATAAATTCTTAAATATACGTAACATTAATCAAATGCGAACTATATATGAGTGAAGTTAGTAACATTGTCATACATATGCCTTAATATTTGTCCGTGAAGGTCGCTCAAATTTTATATTTGTCGCGGCGCGAATAGTCGCAACCAATAGGAAGCGTTTGTTCATACGCACTATTCCGAATACAATTCGTTGTTCGATCATTGATATCTATTGTCGAGATTGACTTAAATTCTGCTTAGATTTTATCAGTATAATAGTATGTTGTTTTAGCATACACAAGATGCAATTCTGCAGTAAGTAATGTGCGAAACTGTTCAAGATTGTTATCATGACAAATTGTACAACTGATGCATTGTTGATATAAAACTGTAATGCTATCAACTTTGTTAATTCACTTTGTTTAATTTGTATTACACCAACAAAAGGATCTTTGCTTAACTTAGCTGATGATTGATTTCGTTGATTGATTGATCACTAATTGCGTGATATTGTGAACAAATTTCTTATTTTTTTTACCTACCTCTGTATAGAACAAACACAGGTATTCGACAATGCGATTTATTTTATCTCCCTTTTTAGTCACTCATAAAAGAAATGAGTATGTTATATCGTCATATTATAGTTATTTATCAAAATTAAATGACAAGTGCAGTATAAGCACAGATTACTTAGGGTAGATTCGACCAAACCTGAATTTATACAAGAATAACTATGCGGAAAATAATATATACCACGATTTTATTCTTGAGTAAATCATTAGTCGTTTTTCCATGCAATCTAGCGTATAGCTTTACTTGGATAAGCTACTCACGAATAGCGAAGTGAATGTGAACGAATGTAATACGCGGCCAAAAAAAATTGCTCTACAAACGGGAGGGTGCAGTAGCATAACTCATTACAACTCTAATTTGTCGTATTATAGCGTGGAAAAGTAACTGCCAAGCGACAAAGCCCTTTAAATAAATTAAAAAAATTAAAATAAAAATGTCAGTGAATTAAAATGACAGCATAAGTCAATAGGACGCCATTTTATTATTCCTTGAATAAACTTCTTATTCCACGCAAAATGGTGGTATAGTGACTATTCCCGAATAGACTCGTTATTGCTCGAATTGTAGTTGGTTAAACGTGAAATTGATTTATTCTCAAGTGATAAGCGATCTACGCCGAGAATAAAATTTATTCCAGTTTGGTCGAATCCGCCCTTAATAGTTACTTGTATAAGTATAAAATGATTACGAAAAAAAAGTGCAACGTAAAACTTAAGCTAATTATGATTAGCCTTGTTATAAGATAATTAGTAAAAGTGAATTACTTGGTAATCATAGACAAAGATCTACATATATACCAATTACTTGTCTTTGGGAACAGCTGATTAGGAATGACTGGGTTATTGCTTATGCAGTTCAATGATTTGAAAATCTTGTTACTTAAGGGACGGCAGAAGATGATAAGGAGTTTGAATTTGTATAACACACTTTTTTAACTATGGAATATTAATCACGTTTTCCAGATCTGACTCTCAAAATGCATGTTTAGTGCACCTTTCGCAGTTAGGCCGCCATCTTGCTGGCTGCTTAAAACCACGAGGCATGTGCTATGAGTTCATGTGTAGCTCGGGTTGATACGAGAAAAGTAGCAGAACAGGATGAATTCAATAATCATATTATTGTGACAAAAAGGTCACAATAATAAACAAAACATCCATCACGTTTTGATACAAGTAGCAGAAAAAATCATTATGAAATTAAATTATTGACTGTTTGTTCTACGCAACTGCTTAGAAACAATATCTGTAGACACGTGGTATCTTTGCAACGAAAGATAACCTCGAGCCCAACGCACAATGATAACAGTGATTAGAACCGAGTTACATTTTACAGTGCGTTGAAATTCAATATCAGTTGTCACACACGCTTTTTTGCTAAATATCTTGGCCTGTGACAAAATTATCGCAGACATTTCCAAATATTTCAATCGCTTGCTGAAGTCTTTTTTCTTTGATTGATATCAAAATTAAAACTAGAAAACTCAGGGCATTATTTCGTATTACGATTTGAATGCGAGCTTTTATCCTAGGCCGGTTCATAACCCCGTGAAACGAAACTAGTCGGACAGGCCCGAAACGTTTACATGAGTAAATAATCATAAACTTCGAGCCGCTTAATTGACTTTTGATTTGTTTGAAATCGGATCAATTGTACGATGATATTATCATGCTTTTTCATTTTGTCTATCATACAGATTCTTTTTAATAGATGCTTAGTTGAATATCAAGATGTCGAACGGACTATTTAGTTCTTAATTCATAGCTAATGCTTTTTGTTATTCGTTAGAATTGTCGCTATGTTCGTGGCATAGATTGTGTTGTAGATAAATCAGCTGGATCGGATTAGATAGTATTTTCGTATCAATCTAGTATTTATTATTTACTTTCTACATTTTATTGTTATATTAAAAAGACATTTTGCTTTTTTTGGGCGTATATTTTATGTCGTTTTTTGAATTAATTCGTCAATAAATTAACTTCAAAAACAAGTGACATTTTCCCACCACATATACTGTATTTCCTTGAAAGAAATTAAAATCGAAATTATGCCATAGGTAAGTTGTATTTCAAATCTTATATTGAAGCCCATAAAGTCCCTGATAACTTTACGACTAAAAAATACTAGCCAAAATTTACCTAGGAATATGAAACACATATTTGATGTGATAGAATATTTAAACGCTTATTAAGGACCACCCACTGATTTTCTAATAATGTACCAAATATTATTTTCATTTCCGAACGGCCTTGTCTAGGTTAGGTCCCAGTGGGGTGGGTAGGGTGTTAGGGGGGGGACCAAGGACACCCTTCGACGTCCTTTGGGGCGCGACGCTTACGTAACGTAGCAACCAAGGCCGTTGCGTTAGTGCGCGTGCAATATGTACTTGTAGTGGGTACGTGATATCTGTGTGCGTGAGTTAATTCCCAATATTTAGAAGAGATATTTTGTCATAATTATTGTTTAATACTTTGGGGAAATCGTTTTGAGGGTTACACCTAGATTTTATGAAAAATTAAACATCAAAGAAGAAGTGGCTGTATGGACTCCCCAGTATTACCCATCCTATCATTGTCTGGTTGACCAAACTCAACTCGACCGATTTATTGGCCTTTTAGTAAAAACTGTTAAAAATAATAAAATTGTTTGTATAGATACGTATTATGATTTCTTATAATTAATTCATGACACATTTATCATTCATTGATGCACTTGTGGGAAAATTATGTACCTTCATTAACTATGTTAAGGTTTGTTCAAAGAATTTAAAAGATACGAAAATAATAATTGATGATGAATGGATCCAATTTTTATACTGTTATGCAATTAGTGACGTAGGTATATAGACGGCGTTTTTGGTGCGGTGTTTGACCAATTTATTGCTGCATTTATTGTCGCCAAATCCATTTCTATTCCATATCCATCTGATTCCATGTCAGAGACCGTCAGGCAGATTTGAGAAAGGTAGTTAAACCCTGCAGCCCATACGATAATAAGACTAGAATTTATTTATTGTTATGGCGTAATATGCGTTTCATACCAAACGTATTACATATGCGAATAATGCTTTATTGTTCGGTAACTGTAATTGTTGTATGTTTCACCATAATTCAATGAGTATGTACCTGATAAGTTAACGTTTCTAACGTTTTAGTTTAAGTCGTAAGACTGTCAACCTTTTCATTTAGTAGGAACGTTTTCATTTTGGTTTATGATACGAATACAGGCTAGACAAGATGGTGATAAAAACTTTACCTTTAAATCGGTTAACCTACTAACTAGCCTTTAACACGATTTAAGTTAAACCAATTATCTTAATGCCTACCGGTACAAGTGATATAATATCTTACGCACGATACAGCACAAAGTAATTGATCATGAATTTTATATAAAGCTCGCCATACTTGTTTTCCTGTATTGTCTTCCCGTACAAACAAGTGACAATCGACCCTAATTTTTAAATTGCTCGGACAAAGACTATGACGACTTTTTCGTAACGATACAAATCTTTTGTAAATAGAATACGGATTGAGTCATCAACGGAGTCAGGGATTACGTTCCTCTTTATGAAGTCAGTAGGTAAAATGCTGACTACTGTACTGTACTTGGATTTTTCCTCCAGAAGTGGGTGGTGATTAAACCCATATATCAAAGCAAATATTTTTCTAAAGAGCAAAGAAGGATGGAAATACTAAGCAATGCAATTAAAGCATATTCTCGCTAACTTTGAGAACACTACAAAATCGATTACTCCATATAATGGACAGGTCGTTTATTCGACATCCAGTTAAATACAATTAATTTAGAAATAGTCAAAATAGTGTTTTCTATTCTATTTATTGGCTTACTGACAGAGAAAAATGCAAGGGAAACAAGCCGTTTAAGTCAAGAGAATATAGCTTTATTTTTATGTAGGTAATCATTGCTCTGCAATCGATTGTGGCCTTGCAATTTTTTTCCGGTAGACTACCAGTCTCGATTCTAAATAAAAATTTGGCTCATTGACTATTTGAGTCAATAAAACGCATAAGTATGAAATATTGATGTCCCAAGTTTTGCATATTATAGGCAGCGGAATTAAATGTGACGGAGTGGTTTTGTGTTGCTCTCCGACTTGGCTGTCGTATGTCTTCGTTTTTTTACTATGCAACAACATGCACTATTGTTAATACCTACGCCCTTTTGACTGCAAACATTAATATGTAGCTGTGGGTAGGTAGGTACTTATTGTATTATCGTTTTTTTTCTTTGAACAACCTTCTTATTAAACACTAGATGACCTGGTTAACTTCGTATCATCTACATTTATCTTAACTTTTTCTCACCGTTTAAACTTGCCCTGGACTACTACTAATATTTCAATACTAAAATCAGCGAAATCAGCCCAGCCGTTCTCGAGTTTTAGCGAGACTAACGAACATCAATTCAATTTTGTTAATATATATAGAATACTTTTCAACCACCCACGACTGTTACAAATAGTGTGCTTTTGTGAAATGAATGAATTTTCAGGATCAAATGTGTAGTTCTATTAATTATGCTTTACATTATGGCTTTAACCATTGTTCAGTAGGTAAATACTATTATTTATCCATTTAAATATATTTTATACATGCCAACTTATCCTGTTTAATGCAAGCCGGCTTTAGTTATAAGCCCCTATCTATAATAAATCAAAATTACTTGTTTTTAAGTAAACAGTTTTAAGTATTTTAAAAATTTACATTAATTTTGAACTTTCAAGGTTTGTGATTTGTAATATTTCGTCTATAGTTAATGCAAGTACCTTTATATAAGTTTTTATGCAAATAGTTTTACATTTTAACAACGAAATAAATTAACTTTGGTTATCTTTATTTATATATAAAAAATAGCTCGCAATCTAGCACCATACAGCTGTTAGTTTCTATACTTTTTTGAGATTCGGTTAATTTCTTTCACTACCACATTTCTGATATTAAACAGGTGTTTTAAACTATTCAGAAAACTGCTTCAAGCGGATTGTTCGCCTGGCCTTGCATGATTGTGCTGACGTCATCAATATACAAAACAATAAGCGATGTACTTGTGTACATTATGTGTTCAAATACTTGTTGAACTATGTTTTTGCGTTGCATTGAGTATGCTGAATCATGGATAAAATAAAAGCTCTATTGGATTCGGTTAGCTATTCCCGAGGACACACCCAAATAGAAATATGTCGAGAGTTAGTAGCAGATTCTAATTATTAATGAAATTAATTGACTACAATTGTTGTTGAATCATATCTACAAAATATATATATTATTCTATAACTTTCAACTTTGATTTACAGAAATATAACAATGTTTTAATTGTATATTTAGCGTTAATCATATTTAATTAAACATCATGAAGAAATGCCTCAGGCTTTAGGTGTAATAAGTTTATTTAGACTAAATCCAATTTAAATTACATAAGACTTAGATAATGTTATAAAATACTTAGGTACTGTAACGTCGACAGAAATCTAAAAACGAGAATGTTTCATAATTTTGCATAAAATCAGTAGTTTCTGAGATTCCCACTACATATCATAAACAAACAAAAAGATAATTAACAATAGGATTAAAACAACTTATTGAATCCAAGGGCGAACCAAGATAAACTACACGAGTAAAGAAAAAGCCTAATGAAATGCAGTACTATAAATGATAAGTGCATTTTTATGAATAAAAATGCTATCTTGACAGTCCAATATTTGCATTGCATGATAATCATCATTTCCTCTTTATCGTCTAAAAAGATATTTGACTGTAATCTTTTACACGTGTAACAGTAATCTTGAGTTCTTGTAATATTTTTGTTATTTCAATAAATTTGTCATACACGGTAATGATTGTCTAGTAGGAGAAGCTACTTCTATATTAGGAAGACCATACTTTTTGTCGGATAAGTTTAAACAAGCATATTTTATATTTTTTAGGGATTTTCGTGTTATATAGGTCATTCGATGTCATAAATGTAATAACAATACTATTACACATTCTGTTGTTCAACTATGAACAATTACAAGGAAAATTATAGATTTAGACTGTAACAGCGAGGGCGTTGTATCAGATATTTTATTTTAACGAATTAAATAGTTTTGTACCAATGTAGTTTCCGTAAAAAATAGGTACGTTACAGTTAAGATTGACCAATATTACAATTTCATAACATGGTAGAGAAGGTCCTAGTTTATTTTATTTTAGAATTAAATAATAAACATGTTCATAATTAGATCGTGTAGATAATAATTTACATTACCATAAATATCAATTTTACGACATTGGCAATTAATAGGTTAATAACATTTTTATTACAGTCTTACAGCTATAATTATCGCATTATTACTTCATTACATTAGCTAGGTACTGGTAATCCCAAAAATAATAGCAGAACCCCTCGATTTAATTTCAGCTTTTAAAATTCGCAGCATGATCACTTTTTCACATGTGATTGAACTGGGGTTCAATAGCCGTATGAGCACAAAATGCACGTGCAGTGATTGACCAACACAGGACCACAGTTCACTAAAGAAGCCCTAATGCTCCTAAGCATAACCCTAATGTAGGAACACAAAACGAAGAAACTTCATCTCCTTACACCTGTTTAAATAAAGTTCAGAATCGCATAACAAAAATCAACAATTGCGTTGTCAACAAACTTTTGTCGGAACAAGAAATTGCGTTGCACATTCTAATTATCATTTTGTGGTAACAATAAGTAATTTAACCTGTGTGGGACAGTCCGAAGACTGGTTTTCCAGCTGGTTTCGGACATGTAATCGGGTCAAGGATTATATCCTCTACAAAAGGGACCGAGGTCCGGTTGTTGCATTATTTTGGCCACCCTACACGGAACTTGATGGGAGCTGGTATTATTATTGAGAAAATAATTATAAGCGGAATTGTTGTGGGGAATACAGAGAGTGATCTGCTGAATTAGAAAATATAAGAAAGAAATATCGTTCACTGAAGAAACACTGTCAAAAGAACTGCTACCGGAGGGGTCAAGACTGAATCTTAACCCGTTACCGTATTGTAGTGGATCTGCTGTCTCTAAACACGTTTGTATTTGACTATATATTAGTTTTTTATCTAACTTTGTTAAGGGTGTATTGAGAATCATTTATAAATGGTACTTCAATTAAAAAATAGTTAACATGTATTTGTTAATAGTTGTAAAAAATATAGAGTTTGAAGCAGTAGCCAGAAAAAATATTTACTAAAAACTCTTTATCATTTAGCCACTACTTTTTGTCAATATGGAATGCAAACTATAAAAAAAAAACATACAGTCGAATTGAGAACCTCCTCCTTTTTTGAAGTCGGTTAAAAATTAACAAATATCCCCATATGGCGAGTGTTTCTATTGTTACATCATAAAAAAGTAATAACACAAACATCATTAAGATTTGAGATATCTACAAATCAAATGATCTATTTCACAAAAATTATGCAATTCAACGAAAGTTGTCATCCATGAATGGCTGTAATAACTGAACAAGTTTAGCTACGTAATTTTTTATAGCTTTCGGTACTTTTAATGGCTTATATTTGATTAATGACAAGACAATTTCCTTTAGTTTATCAGCGTTGAGCAACACGAAGGTACTTATTGCCATTTAATACTAAGACATAAATTTTGAGAAGTACTCAGTTGCGCGATGATTTATGGTCGCCCTAAACCGTTTCGGCATTTGTTAGACTTGAGTCACACCTGGAATTTGGTAAGTGTCTTGGCAGATTTAGAAAATTTAACACAAGCATTATCATAGTGATGGTGTTGCCAACATATTTTTATACCGCAGTAGCTTTTATACCTTTAAGCAAAAGCCCAACGGTAACCGTCCAAATGATTTTTACTTACGAAGAAACAAAATAGTAATAATCTCCTTTGTACTGTTTTCAGCTTTAGAGAGAAATAATTCAAGGGTCTTTAACCCAACTAATTGAGCTACTACTTGATTATAATGTTTGTCTGGGTAAGATATCTGACACTATCATTAGCAATTGTTAAACAGGTGATTCTTTAATTATTATTGGGTGGTATCCGACAAACGTTTTTACGATTTCCTGCCTTTTCTAAAATTGCTAATGATTCACCAACTTGACCTCTTGATTTTGTAGAGATTCCTTCTAAGAATTAACTATTAAACCATAGTAGGTGGTCCTATTAGACTATTTTTGGTATTCGCTTGCAGTAGGCGTCTCTCTAACTTTTCTAGGGCTATGCCAATTTATGACCACCAATTAAACGGCAACTGATTGAATTTAAAAAACCATTAGAGTATCGGTAGTTTGTAATTATGTAAATGGGCTGTAATTATGTTTTGATTTTCAGATTCGATGTTAACGATACCGTAGCTTGTTTTTTAATTGCGTCGTATTTAAAAACAACAAGTTGCAAAGAAACGCAGATAGACGTAGTTGGCCACGTTTTAAAACGAAGCTTAAACAATTTGAGTAGGAATTAATTTTGTAAAGCAGTTAGGACGACCTTTTATGATTCCACGCGTTCCTGTTTCGCTTGAATCTAATCTGACAATTCGATTAATTCTCTGTAGGCGCCGCCCATGTGATTGCATCCATATGTGCAGTTGCAAGATTTTTGGATTAGGTAGCTAATATGAAGTATTGTAAACTGAAAAAAAAAAATCAGCATAAACTGTTTTTCCAGTATTTGAAATGACATGTGAAATGCATCTAGATTCAAACTTCCTGTAAATTATTTTTTATTACTAAATAACCTAAAATAGTAATAGTTTGAAAGACATCTTTTAAATCTACTATCGTACGAAGTAGACAAAAATAACTTATGCTATGGAAAAAATGAGCAAATTTGCAAGTTCGAACGGGGCTGACCACGCAGGGCACACTCTACGTATTCACACTATTATTATTACTCTTGGTAGCAACAAAGTAACTTCATATCACTTGGTAACTTCATAATTACGTAATAAAATACTACAACATGGTAAGGCTGCAAAGAAAACTTAAAAAAAAACATTACCGTTTGAAACCGTGACGCAAATTACGACATCAAAGATTAATTGCAAACAAGATAAAAGCGGAGAATATTCAAATAGTCACACTATCTTTTGCATATATATATATTTTCCTTGTATAATGTTTCGCGGTTAATAATCACTCTTGTCAAATAAACTAATTAGCGATTACTATTATCCCGTGGTACCGTTATATAAGAGAAAGGCTCTGCTTTCGAACTGCAGTGAGTGAAAGGCTTATTTCATAATGCACGCACTGGTTCGTACGCATATGCAGGAAGAGCTGCGCACGAGTTGATTTTTATCTTGCTTTGTATATTTTGAATAATATTTCATTTGTAAGAGATACGAAATTTAATGAGCATAGGTATTAATTCCTACAATTCAACCAGATCTACTTTTTTGGCCCTGCCCAGTGAATATTAGTTTAGTACTTAATACCCTTGTTAAATTATTTTTGAGATTTTTTACTTTTTGTAGTTATCAGTTATTGACATATTACAATAGGGAGTAATTGTTTCACATATTTTGATTTTTAATATCATTGATGCGGAAACTAATTGTATTTCTAGAATTCATCAAGAAACTTACTGTTATTTATTTACTGATGGCAAGGCACTCCTGTCCATTCGAGATTAATAAGCTGACTGCCATAGTTTGTCTGAGGTTAAACTCTTGTATCTATGCCGAACGAATTCTACAAGAGTCATAGACGGGCCTGCTACGGATGTTTAAAGGCGCTGCGTTTCGCAGTGTGCGTACCGTACGCATTGCAACGCGTGTCATGCAACTTTCTATTTTGACGGGCCTCGCGACCCGCGGACAACGCGTTTTGTGCCGAAAAAAAGTTGCATTAGAAAGTTTTTTGTTTGCAATGCAAAGTGACTTGGTCTTTGTGTTGAATATTTTACTAATCGTGTCCGTTATCGACGTTCGATTGTATATAAGCAAGTTTGTAGGCTTTTGTGATAAAATATTTCACAGAGTATTTGCTGCAAAAGAGGTGATTCAAATGCAATTAACATTATAGAATGAATATTAGAAGGATGTGTGGTGGAACGTAGATGGATAATTGAAAAAGACGGAAAAAGTGTGTAAATCATTTGTTCGAATGACCATTTTATATAGAGAAATCAAGAATAACTCCAGAAACATTTTATAGTTACGAGAAATATATTTATTTTTGTCATCATCATATCGAAAGATATGGATATGGCGCACTTCCAAAAACAAAGACCAATCTGCCTTCTCTGCGCCACACCTAATACCGCTTAAAAGTTAATGTTGTAGTACAAGAATAATTTATTTCTGAATCTATTTAAATCTGATCAAAACTTTAAGCTCATCAATCACCTCTAAATGTTTAAATAAAAATGAATACTGGCATATTACTTTTAATAACTAACAAGCTGTTTCCACCACCTGTCCGGATTATAAACTAATTCAATGCCCACACAAAAACACAAACATGCACTTCATTATTGCATCTAGTTGTCGTGTGGGAATTTAGAAAACCCGTTCTCATAGTGCGTCCGATTTCGACACCGGCTTGCGTAACACCGCCGTGCGTTAGGAATCCGAGGGCTGGGTACACACGCGCGAAAGCCGCGCCTTGCAATGCAAGCCCGCAGCTTTCTTTAGTGCAAGCAGACTCGTACACTCATAGGCAGCGCATAGCTCGAGTAATTTTTAGTGTTCTAGGTAACGATATTCCAAACCGAAAAAAATAGTCTAGAAAAAATCTGGGCATGATGAATTGCATTATTATAACATCCGCACTATGAAAACTTATTACAATAGTACTATAAAATACATTACCGTTTGTGATGGCGCCGCCTCTGCCTTGCAATACAAGCACGTGTAAAGTATAATTTTATTTAAATGGTGTTTTGGATATCCGGGCTCCCGTTTTGGGGAGCTATTGCTCATTATTTATACATTAGTCATGGATCGATTTATGTCGGGAGAAACTCATTGTTTTGCGTTTTGAATTGTAGCTTATTGATCTCCCAATTAGTATGTGATGCAAGTTTTGTTTGAATGTTTTTTTTTTATGTTGAGGAAAAAAGCTTCACGCTAAAAAGGTCTAGCCTGCTTGTGACGTGTATACATAATATGACAACGATTTCAAATCAAGAAATTTCTCCCCTTATGTCAGTAGCAGGTCTTTAAATAAGTTAGTGTGGAAATTAATATTATGTACAAATAAATACTCAAGTTCTACATGGCACAATTTTGACACTAACCACGTTGGCAAAGTTATGTTTTCTACGAAATTCGTAACCGCAATTTAGAGTACCGTTTTGGCGGCACAAAACGCATGCTGATTGCGGTGTCGTTGCGGTCCGCCAGTGTGACACCAGCTTAATAACTAAATGCATTTTCTACTGTCGTTCAACTCGGTTGACCTAGAAAGCTGGGCGTTGTTTGAGGAAGTTTTTAAGTGCCATAATTGTGTTTCTGGCTAGATATTCAAGAGATTGTCGGACGTGATGTATGTAAGTGATATTGTTTTAAAAACATTACGTACTAGGTAAAACATTGAAAATACAATGTAAAAAACAGCTCTCCATCTAGCGATACCTAAGTACGATTGGGTCAACAATATAAATTAGGTACCTAGTTGTACTAATAGTTAATTAACTGTACTGAAAAGTAAAATCGAGCCCTTACAACCTAGATTGATGAGAAACATCTACTTATAACGGCTACAATCTATTCAAACACGAGTTTCCAATAATAGCAGTTCGTAGCGCCGCGTAGCAATTTTCAGAACAGTTCTCAGCGATATTATGGCTATAGTTGTGTAGGTGAGGGGAGAAGGGCGAGAGACGAAGGGCGGTGGGAACACAGTGCAATAGTTACGAGCCGTTCGATGCAGGCCTTTGTTTAAGCACCGTTAGGGGCCCGGGCATTGCACAGAGTAACAATACAGTTGTTCCAAATTTGATTTTAAAATGATAACATGTATCGACCACTTCCTTATATAGCCGAAGCTATCTTCATCTACTTTAAATCTGACATACAACTAAAGGGTTAGCCGCTTACATGAACACATATAAATAAAGTACCAGCCTATATCAAAAGATCGTATAATCATTTTACGTGTGATCTCGATCGTAAATCGTTATGTAATTGAGACGCATAAACAAAGATGTATATAAAATAAAAATAGGTCGAGTTATAGAGCTATAAATTAATATCAATTGATTTTAAAAGTGACTTAAGTTATGTTTGCTTTCATTTAAATTGTATGCACTTGTTGCACAACATGCAACGATTGAAACTTGTGACTACCTGTTACTTTAAACTAATGCTTTGAGTTGCCAGGAATAACTTATTAGAAACTCAACGTGAAGAAAAAGTAGAGACACGAACTAAGTTAATCCCCATAAATGCTGTAATGAGCAATCATTATTCAAATAAAGCATTAACACATTTTATTATATCATTAAAAGAGCTATTATCATACTGGTGTCACTCGATTTCAATTACTCTGTGGCGCGGCTGCAGAGTGACCGCTGCGTCAGTTTGCGCAACTCGGTGCAGCCGCCCCCCGCGCACGTCTCTCGCCCCGCCGCTAGTACGCTTGCGCGTGTGCTGCATGCCGGAACCGGGTCGCAACCGAAATTCCATTTTGGCCAGCCTATCTAGGCCTACCCCTCGCCGCGCGTCCGCTATCAATTGCCCCAAAAAGGGGACGCTAATAGAGTCATCGTGGTTCAAAGTTAACTGGCTCAGTATACTGCACGCATGCAAATATACAGTTAGGCTGTAACGGAGCTGATGGGAATCCAATCGATAACGTATTGACTGTCGGTGCACTGTGCGTACCTTTGTTAGACGCTCGTTATAACCTGCCCCGGACTCTCCGGTAAAGAGTACGGGAGTGCGTTATTCGCGAAGGTGACTGAATCGTACTTTGTTGAGTAAACGGATCACGGTTCGGTGACTACCTAATTATGCTAATGTAAAACACGGCATTGTTCATTCTGCTGAAGTAGGAAACGAAACTTATAAAGTCTTTCAACGACCATAGTGTGCGACGTTAATATCAAGTCACAGACTCTTTGAGAACTAGGAAATTGAATTACTTCAAACTGGAACACTCACTTTGCTATCATAAAAAATACAAGAAGGCGCCGAAGAAAGAGAAGATGAATAAAAAACACAAGAAACCAAGGTACCTACTGAATGACAAATTAGTGTCAAATAGATTTGACGTAACATGTCGCGTAGCTTATTTGTCAAAAGGTTAAGTAATAAAAACTTTGGCAAAGAATTTGGAGGTTTACTTTGAAATTTTTGCTTTGTAGGCAAATTACGAACATGGGTGTTCATTCATTTTAAGCTTTTCTGTTTTTACTATGTAACTTCACTCATAGGGTAGTATTCCATCTTGAGCACAGATTTGGAGCAATTTGATTGATTAATCTAATAAGTGAGTCTCGTGTCAGCTTGTGTAAAATAGAGCTTTTTTTTGCTAGTTTAGGTGCTCATTCTACTCAAACTATATTCCGCTAGCAATAATCACTTTTATTTGTGTCCTTACTGTCACAAACCTTGTCACATACTGAAGATAACTAATTGTGCGTTGTGCCATTCAAATCTTTTACTTTCCACCCTTTTGTATATTGAGTTACACTACCAGGTTTATCTAAAAACAATCAACTAATCCCCATTAAAAATTGAAGCAAATCCTTATCGTCTAAAAGGGTAGTTTCGCCACGTTTGAATACATTTGAATATTAAATTTTACAACTTTTGTGCTCGTATTAATAACAGTTTGTTGGAACAACCCTTTAGGATGTAGGCATCAGTACTTAGTTGAGCCACAATATGGTACGCATTCTTAGTCGGCAACCGAGTTTTATCTTTTTTATGTGAGCTTAAGTATTTGAATGTTTTTGCATTTAATTCTATAATAACCACGTTTAAAGTGTTAAGTTGGTTAAATATTTTTATACTTTTCTTTATAATTGGTGGAATTAATTTGGAAAAGTAAAAATATATTTGATTACTTTTTTTCTGACTGCCTTCGTCCTTTCCCGGGTAGGGCTGTTATAGCTTTGTCGGTTAAAAAAAAAACACTAATCTGCCCGGAGTCAGCTAGCTGGAGATGGCTGCGTTACACCCCTGTACCTTGGAGTACATGTTAAGCTGTCGTCCCCAGCTGCTCTGTTTTTGATAGCAATCGTTGTTTCAATTTCACGTCAGAAGCCCTTAGGCGTCAGGCTTGTTAGTTGGGTAGTAAACTTGCAGCTCACACAACAAGAATTAAATAACTCTCCTTGCAAATACTACGTGCATGTTATTTTACTATAGTTCATTTTAATTTGTTATTAGCAATAGCAATCATGACTGACAAATCTACGCTCTATAAAGTGTCAACCCATTACCAACTCAATATACTTGATTTCTCTATTTTGCGAATTTCACGGGATCACGCACATTACATATTGATTATGCCGACAAAATTTACTTAAACATACGTATACTGTAAAGTTAGTAAATACAAACCTCAAGGGTGAAACTGAAAGCAGGAAAATACAGTAATTACTTACACGTGACAAGAAAACAAAAGTCTTGAATTATATAGCGCCATTACTAATTAATTGTGAGTTCGAAACATAGCACTCGTGTGGAAACAGGTTAACGGGTCAATCGATAGCTGTTGAACTAGGTGCAGCAACTGTTTAATTTACTTGCATTTCAATGTATACCATGCTTTACAAGTGATGGACATATGCAACTATATAATGCAAGAATAAACCTTGTCGATCTGTCATCACTAATAATACTTATAGGGTTAGAAAATGCGAAAGTGAAAATTACTTCTTATAATAACGTTATCATTGTTGATAATGATGCTGACCGTGAAGGTTGTAAATATTATTTCATTATTTATTTTGTCTTGAACAATTAATTAACATACGCTAGCCTAATTATGTTCCGCCATTGTTTTGAAAGTAGAATATCACACACCAACACAAACCGATATGACGAAGTGTCAGATAAAGAGAAAAATGTTATGGGATAGCTAGGTACAGTCCCATCGCCCACAATAGCCCTCAATAAATTCCCTCCTTTAACATTATCCGGGACCAAGCCGTGGGAATCCAGGGTATTACGTATTCAGCGGGCGGGTGGCATCGATCATGCATCGGTTGTTCACCCCGCGACCTTCGGCCATCCCAACGGAGCTACGAACAATGAAATTATTGAAATAACCCTTTATTTTATTAGAGTATTTTAACGTTAAGTTTAGCTGGTATAGGCCCGACTTTGTTGTTTGTGAAAACACGACGGATTTCTGCAAAAATATTTCTGTTATGTATTTTTTTCGGGATGTATCGGATCAGGATTATATTTCCTAAAAGTACGTTTTCATGAAATTTAATAACTATTTGATTCCGGCATTGGTTTTGTGTTTTTTTGTGACAGAATTTTACCTTTTGTACGGTATTTCTTTTTGAACATTCGTAACTTTAAAAATTTGATTCTGTTTGTATGTAATTTTTCAAACAAATACTGACGTTATTATATTGTTACAGGGCAGGTATACGAGGCGGCCCGGGCATGGACTCCCAGCAGCAACAGTACTGCCTAAAATGGAACAGCTTCGGTTCAAACCTAGCCACTTCGTTTGCGAACCTGTGGAACTCGGAGAGTCTCGCCGACGTCACTCTGTATTGCGAAGGTAGGTAGCAAGTAGAAATGTCTTTTTTTTCAAACACATATCCAGACTAAGAGGACATTCTGGTGATTCTAAAACATGTAAGGCTTATTAGGTACTCAAGAAATGTACCTTGGTAAATAAATTGACTAATGCATTAAACAGTGTAATAACGTATTTACGCGTATTTGTTTTCACTGTAAACAAAATTGTGGCAAGAATGCGAGTTAGCACAAAAAAACATTACGAAGTATCTAAACAAAACAAACTACTTTAGAATTTGCAGTTTCCATCCGTTTATTGAGGAGTCGAGGCCATTGGCGCATAGATATAATTAACTGATGCTAACACAAAAATGTCGCTAGCCTGCTAATTGTCTCAGTCCACTCCACAACTAACCAAGACCACTACGTTTATGTCCTTAATTTGAATGCCGTTGTAGAATTTAAAATGCGGATATTGATGATTGACTTTTAAGAAACGGTAAAATATTGTTAGAAAGCTTTTTGGCATATCGAATATAATTTATTTAGACGGAATTTATACCTATAGGATTTTAAAAAGAAATTAAAAAATAATTTATTGAAACGTGTCTGAAAATCAGCAGTTTTTGAACCTCGATGATGAAAAGGTAATTTCACGGTAGACCGCCGTAGACCAAAAAGAATGTCTTAAAGACTGCTCTTAAATGGCAAAAGATAGTGACCGGGAAATAGAAAATGAATTACAGTAAAAAAAAGTAATCGGCAGACTATTCTACTTAATGGCTACGATGTCTCCTACGCCACTACAAATTATGCAAGTAAACTACTTTTTGCCTTACTACCTAAAAAAACAGCTAGCGGCTTTTGTTGGAAAAAATCATTCATATCTTTTTCTCAATTCAATTTGTTGCTAGGCAAGCGAATTAATAATTTACTAAGAGAAGATAGTAAACTTTCCGACCGTAACCTGCCGGATGTCAAACGATCGAATTATAACTAATTTGCGTTTAAAATAAACTGCTTGTTTATTTAATGGGACTTTCGAACGATGATCTTTGTAATTATCTAGCTATGAATTCACTAAAATATGGTAATTTTTGCAACCTTGCAAGTTGGAGTTTTTTTTTATCAGTTTTTCTTAAACTGAAAGTAAACTTTAGTTATGTGCGTAAAGATTTTGCCAAGCTCATTTAAGTTTCATCTTTAAGAGTATTTGGACCGAAAGATTTTGGTTGACCTGTCAACGTAATTTATTTTAATCAACTTCTTTGCATTGTAATTTTAATTTGGAAAGAGCCAAACGTTCAGATCAAGGTCTTTTCATCGATAGTCTACGGTTAAGTAAAATTTTGCACAGCAACCTTATCAACTGTCTACCTACATTGTCAACCAAGGTTGGTTGGCGCGTTGGTTTGTAACTTCATTCCCTTGGTTCTACAATACTGACCTCACATACCCCTGCAATTTATTTTGTCGGATCCTGTAATCTAATCTATCCTTATTTTCTGCTTTTTACTTCAATATTTCTGGTTGTCGTCATATTATTATGAGATTACGTAATGATAATGTAGGCATTTATAATGAATATTTTTAATGTTTTCGAATTAACCAGCGCATCTGTAGATGTGAAATGCCATCTGATACTAACGCATGACTATTGAGCTTTTGCTACATATACCTAACAAGTTTAACTAATGTTAGGTACTATTGAAAATGTTGTACGTTTATTTCAAATAATTTATTTACGCGGTTAAATCCTTAAAAGTTTCGATCTGTTTCCATTTAGTTTCCTCAAATTTTTCAATGTATTTCGTAACACATCAAATTTTATTATCACCGTTTATCACTTAGTGCCTACCTATAATAATGTCGTACAGACATGCATGTCCGCGAAATCTTGCTAAAGCGATAAACAGGTCGTTGACGCCGCCGTGCGATAAATTGCCTCAATATAATATTTTTTTGGCAATGTTTGCGATATATATTATTATCATTTTTTTCTGTCGCCAGTCTGATGCATATTGGCGTTTTTTGCGGGTTTGACCATGAATTTATTTGAAGTTTATATATTTTCCTAGTATTAAAACTAGCTATTAGTTAATGCGTTATATTTTTTTCTAAATCAGACTTCGTAATTTGACAAGGTGTTGGTTTACCAAATAATATCTATCTCTTAGAAGTATTAATTTTATACGATTCGTTTCATATGAAGTGTTGTATTAAAAGCTACCTTTATGTTTGAGCTTAAAATACGTAATATTTACACTAATACAGTATTCTAAGAAATGGAAATGTATTACCTATATCGAACCACAATTCAATCTAATCTGATATGAGGAAGTATGTGATATTTTTATGTTTCCCCGTGCCAAACAATTACGTTACAAAATATAACCGCGTATAAAATGAAATCAAAATACAACCGCAATTATTTAATCCAACCCTGCAACTGCTCGCAAATATATATTTTTTTATGAAGCTAGCCAAAAGCTATTCTTCGCGACGCTCTCATCACATCTATCAAGTGCACGTGTAGACATGAAAAAAATATTCGCAAAACATATCACACTACAAGTGCATTTTATTTCAGTATACAAAAATTTGGCCTTCAATCTTACACGTGTCGGTCCGAGATAATGAACCAGGGTTATCTAATTGTAGCCGGAATTTGAAAACAGAATGACGACTGCATTTCGTTTTATCTATGCGAATTCAAAAAAACATGTTTGTACTATATCTGAGTGTATTTCTGGTTTTCACGTAATGCGTTTTTGTGCGAGATAAGATACGTTGCTGTTTAGTCAGACATGGTCTGAAAATGCGACGCACTTTGTTATTTAATTATATTATTTTCATAGTTCATTTCCGCTTATAATGATGATTAATCGTTTGGGTGAAAATAAACCTTTTTGTAACACCTATTGTATGAATTGATTATGCGATACTTGATAACGGTTGTCAAATATTTTTTAAACTGGATTTGAAATTCAATCAAATTTTTAAACTAGTTTAGAAAAGTAGAGTAAGTGGATACAGAAATAAAACAAGTAATTTACAACTTTTAATCTTTGAATGAAGGATTGAGTGATGTCATAATAGTGAATGGACTGTATTTAAATTGAGGAAGTTTAGTCAGAAAATTTGTATTTTTATGCTATACTAGCAATTCGCCCGCGACTTCGTCCGCGAGAGATTCGGATATTTGCACACATTCCAGAGGTGTCGCAAAATAGCATTATAAACATTATTTTTTGGATGGCCAGTTTTACCACCTCCAGAAAAATACCAGTTTCCATAAAATTTCAAACAAAAAATGTCCCAATAATGTAAATCGTTATGTCTGTTACATAATTAATTTACAAAGGCAACGAAACTGAAAAATACGTAAGTTTTTTTAAATACCTATGCATAACCTCTCTACGTGCAAGAACAGTTCAGGTCTCATAAGGTTCTATAGTTATTTTTTTATATTATTAATATTGTAAATACAAAACTTTATCTGTCTGTCTGTCTGTCCGTTTGTCTATAATACCTTCATGGGAAAACGGCTGAATCAAATGAGATGAATTTTGTATAGATAAAAAACTGAAGCCTGAGGAAGTACATTGAGGTTATTATGCGTGAAGTAGATTCACAGACACAATCAAGCCGACCTACATTTTTCAAGTTCAAGCAAAAAGACAGAAAGGAATTGAAGGGTATTTTGGCTAGCTCGGGCCTCGGAACTGGAGTTTTGAGAATCGAAAGAATGTACAGATCTCATACGACAGCACAGTGACCTAAGAGGTCGAGATGGGCTTTAGCTTGTGTGTAGACGGTCACATAAGAGGTTCTCTCTAAATAATCATATGCGGAAATTGAGAGGCTCGTAGCTAATTAATAGCCATGCAAATCGATAAGTTACCCTTTTCTAAACCGACCCAACCGTGCCTAGGATAGCACGTAAAGCTGTCAGTCCTGCGCCTGATCTTTGATTGGGGATAATTTAATTTTATCCACGTATTGTAGCCACCATCATTAATCCGTCATTATCGGTCGGTATCTTGATGGAGTTGGAATACAAACTCTTTCAAAACCAGCACGCAGTTTGAAATGATCTTAAACAACAGATTTTGGCTAGAATGCCAGCACCAACCGCTATAAGGGAGCTGACGACAGCTGTGTTAGATGAATGGCAAGATATCCCTTAATAAGGCATTGAAAACATCATTGATGGATTAACAAACAGAAGGACCCAGGAGGTAATAATATACTCGTTACAAAAAGTGAGATAAGTTAAATTTGTTATTTTTTGAAAATACACTTGTGCCTAAACATTAAAACAGGCGATTGACGACGACGAACGACAAAAAAGAAGTAGGTGGTTTGTATTTTTTGGAAAAAGTTTTTTCTGATTTCATCGCATGCATTGAATCCTAAAATTCGTATGAATATTATATGGACATAGGTCCTGTCAATATAATCTGGAAAAAGATTGTTTACTTTTTTAGGTATATCATTGCATAATGATAATTGGAATACCATAATTACTCTATCGAATGTCATCGAAGAAATTACATGAGATACAATTTGCATCAAAGGAAAGGGTACAACGACGGTCTTATCGCTAACAGCTTTATTATTTTAAGCGCATATCGAAAGCGCGACATTATTTTCGGCCTATTGCAATAAATAGTCCGGAAATAATGTCGCGCTTTCCCACTCCAGGGCTATGGCCTAATTTTACAGTGTTTTTTTTAGGCGTAAGGAAATGTACATATTGGTATAGGAGCCACATAGGCAAATATATTTTCGAGCTGTTTGTGGTTGAAATTCTACCCACCTTATTTTAAAAGATCAGGGTGTCCACTCCAAATGCCTAAAAAAACTCTGACTTTCCCTGATCACTCTACCACATTTCCCTGACACAGTATTGTCGCCGTATAAGGCAAAATGTAATTTTCTCGTTTTAAACCAGATCATGAATGTATTATACTTTGCACTATTAAAGTCAAGGTCTAGAACGTATGCACTATAGAAAAAGATATCTAAATTATTTTTAGAGTTAAATACCCTAAATAGTAAGTGAAATATCGCGCCAATAAGAATTAGCGCGAGCGAAGCGAGCGCGATTTTTTTCTAGAACATGTGTTTACCTGACAATACCTGACCACCTATTGCTTCCCTGATTTTCCAGATACTGGATATCCTAGATTTAGCAAAGCGGCTTGCTAACACTTCCCGTGATGCAAGGGATGTTTTTATCTTGGCCAAAGACAAAGCATTACAATCCAACGCGGCGCAATTCTGCCAGCCTCTTGAGTACGCTTCCAGTTGACGGCGATGAGGAAGAATTTTTGACGCCATATATTAGTTAAATTTACATTTTATTAGAATATTTTGTGGTTTCTATTTTCATGTTTCGTATTGTAAATAATGTAAATACTTATGATTTGAAAGCGCTTACTTTTAACTTGTAACCGTTTCTAATGGTTATTTTTTTTATTTTTAAAGTGAAAATTTTATTATTGTAAACCAAAAAAAAAAGAAAAATATAATTTACCAAACGCAAAAAAAAACTATGCGGGATTCGAACTCGAATCAACTGATTCGCATGGTCGTTAATTTAATACAGGCTATACTGTTCGTTGACATTGCAGTTAAAATTGACGTTCTAATACAACGTTCAATTCAAAATTCTACTATTCTACCAATGATTTTCTTGAAGATAAGAGCATTGCTAAAAAGTATAATAAATATTAAGATATATGTAATTAAGTTAACCATAAAATTATTTGTACACGAATTCAGTAGAATATATGATACTATTTAATACTATCAACACCTTTTGTACTATATTCGAACAATGCTTTCGTGTTTTCAATTTCAATTACTGCTTTTCTTCTTTACGAATCAGCGTGATGATTTTCATGTCAACGATTGTAATAACAGCAAAAATGCATAATTATTAAAAAAAATATAGGTCATCCCATTACAAACTTTTATACAATGCTTCACTGCTCATTCCTCATAATGTTTAGCGTGATGTTTTATAGCCTAAAGCCTGACCCGGTTTATAACCAACATTTTTGGTGAATTTCAAGTAATTCTGGTCAGTCGTTTTGGCGTGAAGCTCAAACAGATAAACACACAAACAGACAAACAGACAAAAATTCTAAAAATCATATTTTTGGATTCAGCATCGTTTACTGATCACGCAGAGACCACTTTAAAAAAAATATATTCAATGTACAGATTTTCTACCATTACAATTTTATTATATGTATAGATTAAATAACTCGGCAAAAGGCTCCTTTTTATCCATGCAAGTATGTGTATTTTTTAAGAGAAAAAAAAATACATAATTTATCACATAAAAGTCTGGTTGTGACGCCAAACGCTAAGTTGTAATAAATCGCTTACATACCCTTTAGCCTCGAGGGCTCTTAGGTCAAAGGGCTCGATGATACCAACAGATGACACTTCTATAAAATAAAGTAAAACAAGTTGAATTGATTAAAAACTGCCAATTTACTTTTCGTGTTCCGTATGAATAAAAATATTGTTTTTCGTTTCACACTCACGCAATTAAATTGACGCATTTTCTACCTTAAAGGACATCACGTCACGTGTCACATCCAAAATGTAATTATTTAGCGAATAAGTGCAACCCGTTCTATCCCCTAATTATTACCCTGCATTCGCCCCTTTGAAGGGATGAAGGGAGATGGGGTGACATATCCTAATTAGAGGCCACCAAAATTAATCCCCCTGACAATACATCTCACATTTTAGTGTAATCTTTACGCGGTTTCGCCCGCATTTTATGCACTAAGACATGTATACATGTATATTGTATAGTCTAAATTACTCAAGAAGAATGTACCATTCGTTTGCTTTAAAAAATTTTGAGATATTGAATTGGGTGAGAAATGCCAGATATGACCCCTATTTACAAAGTAATAAATGTTGCTTTATAAAATTAGAAACAATAGATATAAAGTCGACTCCTATTTCATTTCCAGCAATGAACAATCCTCTAATCAATACAAATGTACTAAAATAATTTACGTGCCTTTAATAGTGCCAATAACGTTTTCAGGTTCAGTTTTAACCCCTGTAATTATACATACATAAATCGAAATGTTAGTCGTGCTTGCATGGTGTCGTAGAGCTACCTATATTTATTCAAATTTGACTGTTAATATAACGCGTCACGTCTTTCGTGCGCCACTGCGATCGACTGCCGAAACTGTGAAGTTGACTAAATTCTAACCAGTATATATCTTAGTATGGAAGTATTATACAGAAGATGAATAGGTAATAAGCATGGAAGGAAATATATTCAGTATTATTTATTCGTTATTATGTAATTATTTTCAATGCCCTCCTTAAAATCTTAAATTACATTACGTAGGTCCAAAGATAGTTCCTTGTGGAACACCTAGAAAATTCGAGTTTTTTCAATATTTGTGTTAAATTTCAGTTTCATTATAGTGATGCAAGCTTTAAAATGCGATGTGCTGGTAAACTATTAGTCTTATAATATTGTACATTCTTTTTCCTCCTTTCATCATTATGATTTCAAAATTAAATTAACATTACGTTGACCAAGAAATTATATATATCTATAATATATGTAGCTCCGGTAATAACTGCTATTTCTTTATGCATCAGAGTTCGGTGATTGATGATGTCGTATTTTATATTTTTATATGAAACTGGCGCTATTTTTTCTATCAAATGCAAAATAAATTGAATTTTTATAATACAGTTGTCAAACGTTAAAATAATCTGTATTTTGTTCTGTATCTTTAGGTCTGTTTATGAATTCAAAACTTAACAAAATAATCTTCAAAATATATAACCCATGATAACATATTTTAGGAATATTTATCATTGTTATGTATTTACCCAAATCATAACTAATACGACGCCAATCTTATACATAATCCACTATTGTGAGACGACGTAAAAAAAATAACAACTCTACTGAAAAGATCGAATAAAAATTCATCAAGTATAACAAAGCCCGTTGGCCTTAAACTTAACAATGATGTTGTAATTGCAACACGTTTTTGTGAAATAACTCACGTTACTTTGTGCGGGGTTAAGACTTTGTTAGGCTTCGTTGGTAATTTTTACGAAGAAACAAGGTTTTCGAAACAATTTCAAGTTCGTACTCGGTTTTATGTAATGTTACATGACAAAATATTGTTTAGAGTCTTCAAGGTGGACGGTATTTTTAATCGAGTATTTTATTAATGGTTCATTTGATAGGTTCTGAATCAAAGTCCGAAAATAACTAAACGGAAATTAGCAAATTTAGGTAAGTACGAGTAAAGGGCTCAAAAGGAAATTGAGTTATTATTTCGAAACATCATTTATGCAAACTTAGCCTTCTAGTGCCCAACTTCAAAGGCTACAAAATCTATACTTTTATCCTTTAAAATTCATTTTGCCCTAAAGGATTGAGCCACCCACACATGAAAAATATAGGCTTCTATTTCTCCGTCACTAATATTACATACGCCAACTTTGGGCCTAAGTTTTCGAGGTCGTACCGAACAAGTGCTAGACGCAAGAGGGAGGGGCGAGGGAGGGGGTGAGTCTCCCCGGTGCGTGAGAACTGGTAGGGGGGGTAGGAAGTTTGCACTCATGGCCCTACCAAAATGGAAGGCTTATAGTTTAAGCGTCTCCTCTCAGACATTTTAGTTTTAACCTAGCAATTTGCAGTAATCATGAATTGCTCGTTGGGATTTCATTGAGCATGAATTTAAAAAAAAATACGTTTTTCGTTAATACTTTTTTAAAGTAAAGGATTTTACTTTGCTGTGAAACCACACCAACAAAAGAAAATAAGCCATCACCTATTTCCAATTAATCTTGAACAATTCTAATGTTGCTTGCAATACAAATATAATAAATAAAAGACGATATGTAAACAACACCAACTGCTTGCCACCCTGCAAGTCGAGAGAGTGTCGACTTAAGGACAAGACTACACGAGATATTACGTAGCGTCGTAATTTGTCACTGAACAAGCAATTTAAGGACCCTTAACCCTGACAAATTACTTTACATACTTAGACCAAAGTTTAGTATACAGCCCGTTGAGTTGAAGGTTATACAGTTTCAAATCATTTCAAATGTCTACTAGACACAGATGCGAGGGATTGTGCCTACTTTATTTTGATGTCGTCGAAAAAAGATGCAAACTTGTTTTGAAACCGGTTTAGGTCAGCACGTGTATGCTGAGCCTTATATAAAAAAAAACCCGTCAAGTGTAAATTGTACTTGCTGATACATATACATTGTTATTTTAAAATCCATACAAGTACTAGGATAGCGATTGTGGTTTTATGAAAACAGTTTTTTTTTCTTTACCAACATGAAATCTCCACAATCTATAAATGACTATATAACAGACAAAGTAATACAAAAGTAATATTGTCACATTTCCTGATAAAGTGGAGGTATATATAACACAATCTCTGGAGGCACTCGTACAGCCTGGATTTCTTCTGCCACTTACCTTTCGAGTTAAGGGGGATGATTCTCGTTTTCTGCATGACTGGTCCGTGCCCTCGTTATCCTGGAGATACTTCACACAGTCTTTGCAATACTGTTTTCTATAATTTTGTTATGATTTCATTAATTAAGACGCGTGATGATGTTGTGTGAGAGAAAAATTATAATCTGAATTGAAATATTTGTTTATTTAAATCTGCAATCTAAATAAAGATATAATCTCGAAAGTCAAACCATTTTTTTTCCACCCACAAAAATAAAAATACATTCCAATTTTGCAAGTATAAACATGTGATACAAGAATAAACTAAAAGAAAAAAAATACTATCCGTTTTATTAGTCTATATCAGAGGTAACTATCAGCTTCTTTTATGCAAGACTGCGTAAAAGATATTCTGTAAAAAAATAAATGTTTATATTCTTCAAGAGCTTTTACCAAAATCCCATTCAATTTTAACAGTAGAATTCACTGCGTTTTCAAAGCCTATGCGGAACGCATCGACTCGGCCCGCTTTCCTTATCGACCGAGCCGGTATATGTGTCGCGAGCCACCCAACCCCCCAGACACCCCCCGGAACACCCACCCTCCTACTGTCTCTGTTTTCCAGCTACGGGCACAGAAACTACTGTGTTCAGTGTTCCAACTGGACAAGTTTCCAATACTTACTAATTTAGACGTTGAAAGTTCAATTTTCAGTTTAGAGTTGGGTTGAAATCGATTTTTAGTAACATTATATTTTGGTTGGTCACTTTGAGTGTAGATGTACTGCCTAGGTATATATGGTTGACTTTTATTGATTTTATGTTTTATTAATACGTACGTACCTACCATTTCATATAGATTTTTGGTGGGTTTTGTTGGAATTACAGCAACGTAGATACACAGTGCGTCACCGCGTGGGAGGACGGGAGGGATTCTTTTTGCATTATTTTTATGGTTTCGCCCTCTGGTGTGAATTGGGCTTGCATTTATTCAAATTTACGCTCGAACTGTTTTATGTTGACTGTTGGCGGCAAATACCTTTGGTTTACGATCCGACCATCTGGTTGGTTCATTTGTAAGGAAAACGTTTCTACATTGCCGAAACGAATATATTACCTACATTGTTTGAGCTATATATCTAAAATAGTCTTAAAGATACGCCGTTTAAAGTAACAGAAATGCATCAATAGATGTATTTTAGTAATTTTCAAGTACAACGCAAGCAGTATCGAAATTATCTTTATCATAGGTAGGTATAACCTATCGTTTATCATAGAAACGTGATAAAAATGATAACGTTTTCGACAACAGCTGAACAAAAATGTTCGAATGCAAGATATATGCTGATAAAGTATTGAAATAGAATGGTGTTAGTCAATGACGACGGCATTGATAATGTAGTAGATTTTTTAATTAATAACGCTTATAAATAATATAATTAGGCAGCTAAGGCAATAAGAGCAAAGTCGTCTTTCTTATGACATAATAATTCTCATAACATCTATAAATAAAGATAATATCAATGTCTAAATACATATCTATTTCAAGTTAGAAAAACAATCTCATATCGTTCAGATTTTATCTCAAAACAAAGGCAACAAGGCCGTTACTTAGTGATTTTATTGACATCCCTATATCACTGGCGACAGTAACAGTTAAGGTTACAGTTTTGGTTCTTGAATACTTGATAAGACCCGCCACTGTTCAGTTTTACGTGTTGCACGAGCCTTTTATGTGTTATTTATAGCTTTATTCCAATAGTACTATCGATTTTGTGACTTCACACGGATTTAGTAATGAAATTTATTAAAGCTATACGGAAAATGTTTATAGGACTACTGTCATTGAAATTTTGTCTGGAAAAGGTTATGGATACTCAAAACGGTAATACGGTTCGCGTTTCTCATTATAGCCAAATATACTACGTGTTTTAAACTTTTTATATTTTAATAAAAATAATAATTGTATAAACTTGAAAGTTGTTGAATGTTTGTAATTCTTTCTGGCAAAAATTACTGTACGGATTTGGGTGAAAAAGTACTCAAAGAAATTATGTATGTTCTGGATTTAACACATAGGTCACTTTGTCCGGGCATCTAGGACCAAACAGTTGAAAATTACACGCGGACGAAGTCGCAAGCAGAAAGTAGTTAAAAATACTTTTGATATTGTACAAAAATCTTCTCGCACTAGACCTCGATTTATGAACATAAATCCATCATCACCACAACTTTTGGTTGTCACTACATTAAGCCCTCTATACGTCTTCCAATTTATTGTTTGTATATCGAAATCTACGCACACGTCGATATCAGATACTATTTCTAAGAAATCTGTATCGTTACTTTTTTCAGTACGATTTAATCGATTGTGATTTAAATAGGGGGGTTAAAGGGAAAAGCCTTGGTATCGACAGCTGTGCATATTTGATCATATGGTGGGCTAGTGATTATTTATACGACCAAAATAACCCATTTCCCATAGGCTCACTTATAAGTTATGCCGTGGATTTTTATCAGATGTTTTATAGTATCATGGTTGTTCCAATGTCGGGGGTCTACTCTAAGACCTAATTCTGAAACCGCTGCATAATTTTGTATTTAAAATATTGTAATGATTTTATAAACAATATTTTCAAAACCTTTATTGTTTATTTTAAATAATATTTTGTTATTTAATTTTAATTTGTATAAAAGTATAAGTGATCAATGAAAATAACGAAAAAAAAAAATAGTTTTTAGGTTAATAATGAATTTAAAACATTTTGCCAAATTACTGAATCTCAGTTGTTTAAATTCGAAACCGGTTCTTTCTGTCTGACTTGAATGATAGGTATCGTGAATATAAATGAAACATTTTTTGTCGCAATAATCTGTATTTGTGTGATGAATAAACTATGAAGTCACCTATGAAGAAATTGGGAAATGGATATTATTACTAAAACAAAAACATAAAAATAGAGGCGGTGATAGTATTTTTATTGGAATGCTAGCGAACTATTTGAGTTACTGAGCTGGAACAGCGAGTATGAATGATTATACCCGTTCGAGTTTAGATAAGTTACGATCTGCGTACGCGCCCACAACATACAAGATACTAAAACAATATTTTACGCATACAAAACTCATAATATCTTATTTTTTTTTCATAAATAAAATGGGCTAACTAGTATGCGTATTAAAAAAAACACTAACAAGGCACAACTCGTAGACCGGTGTTAAAATACCTAAAAAACTTTTGATCACGCAGGTTTGGTCGAAAAATCAAGGTGTTGCTGCGGTCGGCCAAACATCAGGGTGGAGAGGACACCCCCTCCTCCCTAATACCGCAGCGAGCGCCCTCTCCCACAGTCTATACTTGAGTGCAGTATACACGTAAAGCCACCCTTAGCGGGGCCCTGGAATCTCCTGTATAGTTGTGCATATTTAGTGTAGGCCTAATTTCTACCCCCGTCGCATGTACCTCTATTGATTTGTGAGGGATGCGGCGGAAGGGTTAAATTTACCTTTGCCAAAATTGCTCAGTCATGATGATTGAGCGGTTTCGTTAATCAAAGAGATCGATCGTGTGCAGCAGGGGTCGCTTTTCAGTTAATTTTCTGTTCGGCGACACATTTTCCATTGCTGTAGGTTTAGGCACAGTGCTCCAGGTTTAAATTTAGGCACCAATTATTACAGTTCAGGAGTTTAATTTGGTTATGTAGACGTTATGCATTGTCTTGAAATAAAATAAATAAAGTGACATGTTCTAGGAACCAGAGCTACCAAAAATATTATTAATTTGTGAAATGTTATTTGTACCAATTGTAACAATGTTCAAAACATGCCTCCAGTTCACCCATGCTTATGTCGAAGACAAAGCCTGCGTACCTGTTTCAAAGACTGTCACATCACAGATGTTTTTGTGACGTATCTCTCAAACATTCTCCTTGATTTTCTTTTGTGAACTTCCGTTTTACTATTGACTAAGGAAGTATGAAGAAAAATATGTAGACATAAATATGATTACATTTTGTGCCGCGTTGCTAGACCAAATCTAGGTCTTTAAACCGCTGCCTACTTTTGACTGGTTTCGACATAACGGTCTACTTATTTACGCATACAATGCTATTATCGATCCAAATACTAAACGACTTAGCCTAAAACTTATCCCAAAACTCTAATTGCAGTACTATTAAAAATCAGCACACGTACAAAAACCCAACGTCCGAAGCGGTTCACCTAGTTTTCCAGCCGCCCCCACTCCGTGCAAGATTGATTTTCTCTCACGCATTTCGCTTGCACTTTCAGTGGGGGTGTGTGTCTCTGTCTCGCTCCCGCGAGCCAGTGTGCCTCCCGCGCCGACCTTGAATTTGGGAGGCACACCCAACGGGTGGGATGCGTTGTCATATACACAGTGGGTATGTGTGCGTGCTGACGTGGAATGGGGTTAGTCGTCCTCCCCCCGTGATGTCGTTTTCACTTGCATCCGGGCTTTGAAGCTTATATCTACGGGTGGGGAACTCAATTTTCAATTTGATTTCGTATTCGCTCTGAATTTTCGGCTTTCGCTCCCGGATGTCGGGGAAATCGCAGATGTTTGTACTATTTTCATCTTTTTTCCTCGTCGTGTTTTTCAATATCGAATCGAATATTAATTTTTACTCAATTTTCTATGAATTTTTACTTTAAGCATGAATTGGATTTGAGGGCGATTTTTTAAACTTAAATTTGTTTATTTTGTAATATAATTACTACACTCAGATTACCTCGATTGTAAACTACAAAGCGCGAAATTAAAGTACACACCAACCGCGTCTGTTTTTATTTGTTTAGGGCTGTGTCAATTAAAACGCAAACCACTATATTAGGAGGATAAAACCGATGCTTTAAAGAAACCTACCACAATGTTCAAGACTGTCGGGCATAATCACCGATATTCCACTGTTTCGCATTACAATACAAAATGCTGTAATACTAATAATTATTATTCGATAAAACGTGAGCTATTTGGCATTCTTTCTTAGTATTATTACGTGAAATGCAATAGAAGTGATGCTTGTTGATTGACAAACAAAGATGACACACTCGTTATAAATAATAAGCTTTTATGAATAAGTTATTGTTAATTCCAACGTCTATCATACTAGTAGATAAAAAAAAAATGGCCGACTCTACGACGTCCTGTATGGGAAAGTCCGAGTTTGACAGTAGACATTTACGACCTATAAAAGGACATGACTTTATTGTTTCGTAAATGTCCAAATTTCAATTTATCGGTTGAATAACGTCATTGTAACAACTACAATGAATGCTAATCCCGTTTTTGGCAGTTAAACATGCTACACGAAAAAGAAAACATGTCTAACTCATAGTATTCATTCGAGACAAGTGTAGTCAGAGAATAAACAAATATTCTAACTAGTTCATTGTACCGTCACAACACAAATACGTTACAATTAGATCAATAAGGTTTGTCATTGAAAATTGTATGATATCATTGATTTTTTAAAGGTGTTCTACATAAAAGAACGGCTCGTAACCATCCTTATAATCTATTCAGTCGCCGGTGACCTATTTACGCGTCGCTCCGCGTTGCAATGTCGTATGGTCACAGGGGCCCTCAAATGATGAGAACAGCATGTTTGGGTTAACACTCGACGGAATTGGAACGCACTGAGCTAGTAAATAAACCAGTGCGATAAAAATGAATGAGATATTATTATAACTTGTGACTGGCACGTTTTTTCGACCGGTAGTGTAATTCTTGTATCTAGCTAAGAAGCTATATTATTAGAAAAATATATTATAATGTGTCTTTAAGTTTGATTCCGATAAGAGATTCAAAAACGTGCAAAGTAAATAAAAGTAAAAGGTTACAGCAAGTTTACGTCGTTGACCTACAATTTTACGCAATGTAACCTTTCACGAACATATTTTTCAGAATTTAAAATCATTCGTTTCATTCACAACCTCGCTTACAATCTGATCATTCTTTTCAAAACAGTATTTATTCAAACAACTGAAATATTTTTGAAACAGGCTCACAAATCTACATTAGAATTATCATAACGTAAAAATATAACGTCCGTAGCATGCACACATGCACGATAACGTTTGTAGGTCCCGAAATGGGGCCAATGTCAGTGGTGTTGCAAGTTGCGCGAGCGACCAATGTCGTTCGCTCATTTCCTCGTTAAAACCGCGTCGGCGCGGGCGCAGCGGTGGGCGCATGCGCGTTGTGAAACTGCAGTGGTTTATGCGTTGATGATGAGCTTTATGTTGGTTGGAAGCGTGAAATTAGTTTGTTGGAAGAGGTTAATTCATAGGAGGAGAACATGTGGCGTCGTCGGGATTTTTAATCGATTTTTTAATGATGTTGATGACTTTAGCTAAAAATTTCATGCTTATAGACTTCAAATAAAAAAGCTACACTATTCTATGTATAGAATGATTTTAATTTGAAACTTACTATTTTGTCTTTTTTCGGGTATTATATCAATGAGTTAATTGATTACAAATATACCTATTGATTACCTATATTTTTTGTGAATAAGATTTCAAGGCCTGTTTATTCTCACGGAGATATATGAAGTTTTAAAATTGATCTCATCAGAAAACTTAAGGGCAATCAGTAAAAAAATATTGCAGCTACCTATTGAAAACTTGCATTTTTGATCATAAAAGGTCCTCATTGTATAATTATGGAAATTTCCGCGCGATATTTCTAGCAGTCGCGCGACAGATGTCTCTAAAATTTTAGCTCCAAGTGTAGGTAGGTACCTAGTAAAATGTCATCACAGAGTAACGTAAAAATAAAGCCTGAAATATTATTACTTTGCAATTGTCACTGTCATTTCATTCATATTTATTTACTACTAAAATAATATTAATAGTAAACAGCTTTATTCCCACAATAAAGACCCATACAAAATCCTTCAAGGTTGGTACCTACTGCGTTAGCGACATGATCCGTCAATTTACATATATTACATATGTATATTATAAACTTATGGGTATTGGGCATAAAATGTACATATGTTATCTTTTTGTAAACAATACTTAATGAACATATAATATTTCGGCTGTTAGAGTTCGCGTTTTCATGTTTTTATAACTGTGAGAGCTGAGGGAAGGTTAGTTCGTGTGTGATGGGTCCCTCAGACATGTTGCTAAATAGATAACGTGAGTGAATGCACTTAGTGTGACAAAAGGGAGTACAGTTCACTTCCTTCGGAGCCGTATGACTTAGTCCACGATTCCGTATTAAACTGCAAAACCTTCAAAAAAAGATTTCCGGGATAAAGAAAATCACTAATACACTCTTGCAGCACGCTTGATTTTCTTATAATAACCACTAGTTGAATTCTAGAAATTCTTTCACCAACAGAAAGCTACATCTATACATATAAAATTCTTTGTCCTGACTGACTGACGGATCAAAGCACAGCCTAAACCACTAATCGTATAGACTTGAAACTTGGAGGTTCTTTGTACGACAAAGGCATTCGATAAGAAAGGATTTTTCAAAATTCTATCCCTAAGGGGGTAAAAAAGGGGTGCAAAGTTTGTATGAAACTGTGTCATTTTTTATTTGAATTCGTATAGGCCATGCGGTCGAAGACGCTGGAAAAGCTAGTTATAATCTAAATGTTATATTTTATATGCATACAGCACGAGCAACGCCGTGGGCAAAACCTAGTGTATTCTAAAGTAATGGTATCGCTTCTATTGTAGGATTAAATGAATGTTTCCGTGTATAGCTATATCACATGGCTTCATATCAAATCATGCACAGGGCTTGAAGGTACCTCTTTGATAACGGATTACAGTAGATAGAGTTAATGATAGATTGGTTCCTTTGCTTTGTTACAAAAGATGTAGGTATTTAGTGTATAGTTTGTCTAATATTTTAAACGCGAAAGTTTTCTATGTTAGTGGTGATAAGGATTTCTTACTCTTTTATGCAAAAAGAATGGATTGTCAATACTTTATTAGGCGTCGACGCCAGTTCTAAGCCAATCGTATACCTCATCTTTCAGTTCTCATGAGTTGAAATCGAGGTCAAAAGTGAACCTATTCATCATGAAACGAAAAAAAAGACATATACACCATGTTCTGGATATTTTGAATACAGAAAATAGCACGTTTCTTACCGAGGGTGTGTGAAAACTTAGGTAAATTATATATTGTAAAAAAAGTTTTTACATATATTTTCTTCTTTGGCAACCGAGTCGATTCCGACTAATCCGAAGAGATGTTTAATTTTTTATTTATTCTTGTAGTACCTAATTCCGTGAGAATAATAAACGTGATAAATGGTCAGTGTGCGTTTTTAATTGTCATGAATAAATTATAACATAATAGTGATTTCATTACCATAAAAACAATGCGTTCAGCTAGGAAAATTTTTTGCTATGTATAAAATACTTTTGTTGCTGGTTACACTTATAACGTAGATTTTTCGTCATAAAGGTAGTGTTATATCATTCAGTATGTACATGTTGTAGCTACCTTCATTAGCAACAACCTATTAATATTCTACAACATAGTAAAATAGAATATAAATAGTCGTACGTTCCCGAGTACCTACGTGCTCAGTCGCCTCCTGCACACAAAATAGTGATAAAACAGATTCCAAAAACGTATTAAATTTAGAACGTATGAAAATATTTTAACTTCATTCAACGAAATGTAGCGATATGCTACGAGAATTTGTAGCAAAAACTCGTAGCACTCGTAGTACCTAGGTAGTCTAGATCTTCGTAGCAAATGTTATGCTTTACAACAGTGGAATTTCTTATTTATGTCATTGATAATAAACAATATTTAAAACTTTATGTAATACACGTTTGATTGTGCTAAAATTGTCTAGTTATTATAACGAGTACTAGCTATAAAATGTAACAAAATAGATCGAAGAACGAGGAAGTATTTGAAATAAATCCGTGGGCGGGGTTTGTAGAAGCGAAACGGTCGTGCAACGCTGTGCCTCGGCTGTAGGCCGGCTGCAAGCCCGCGATTGTATCGAGTAAATTATTTCATGAGTTTTATGATCTTTTATCATGTCTTAAAGTCTGGTACAATAATAAAAAAAATAGCATGCAGTGAGATCATGGTCTAGATTTACGTATGGTTTACTTAAATTATGTAGGGAGATCAATGAGAACGGGCAAAATCCGCAGGTAGTCATTATTATTATATTGGTTTCCGAATTTAGTGTAGTGCCTACGCTATGTACCAATGCACCTAGTTGAAATTTATTTTCAAATATTTATTTAACTGTATTAAAATCATTGCAACGTGAAAAATGTTAATTAGGTAATCATACGGATATTTTTTTAAATTAATTAAATTCTATAATAGTCAAAAAAGTTCTGAGAATATTGAGGAAATACTGTTTTAACCCAATTAAAATTGGAAATACCTGTCTATTGTTTTATTAAAGGGTTTCAGATGGAAAACAGAGTTGTGGTTTTGATGTTTTCATCATACGCACATTCGATTTAGCGTGTTATCACCGAATACCATTGAGGTAAATCATTAAAACCTAGCGCCTATTCCTCCTTTACTATTTTACGAGGAAAATGGAAACACCCATTACGTCCACTGTATAACATTATAAATTAAAGGGCCCGTCTCTAACTATATTTAATTACATAGATAATGATTTTAATTTACTTTCATTTCATTTTATATTTAGGTATCAGTAATATTTTAAACTTTATATTATCAACTAGTTAGGGCGGAATGCCCTACACACTAAATAAATGAACAATCAAAGCTATACATTTTAAAAACATAATCTTTCACGTCAAAGGATTGATTCTTTTGATGTTAACAGGCACAGAATGGTGTATTAAGTATTAAAAACTTAATAAATACAACACACAATTAAAGCATCGAAGTTTTACATCAACTATACAACATACTATATAAATTGCTGACATAAAAAATATAAATCGTAAAAAAAACAACTTTTTTATGAAGTCGGTTAAAAATAAACAAAAGAATGTGTAACCGGCATTTAAAACCAGTGATTGAAGGTTATATGTGCTAAAAAAAGCTTAGCGAATATCATTAAGCCTACATTAGTTTATGAATATGCAAGCAGACGTAATGTACGTTTTTCTTTGTATGCGAATTTTGACAACATCATATGTATTTGTATTGTATTGGCAACTATTTGGTTAAACAATATTAGTTTCAGTTAATTTAAGTACATACTCAATGTTATGCTAACGGGTGTACCTAAGCTCTAAAAATAAACTTAGTTAAATAAAAAACAAATATTATCACAATTAATTATCTTTTGTTAATCAACGGTAAAAATTAAGAGAACATAAACAACATATTACTTTGCCGATTTTCTTTAAAACTATATAAAAAAAAATCATAAAAATGCAAACTTGTAACCACAATAGCTGGCTTGTATCGATCGTCGTTTAATCGGAGTGCGTGTGGCCGGCCTTCCCCAGCGCATACGACCGCGGGTCCAAGGCTAACCGTATTTTGTTCCGCGCTCCGTGAGCTATGACGTAATAGTATAAGTACTCTGGCTATCTATAGTGCGACCGGCGGATACGCGTGGCCTATATCGACACAATAGTAAAAACACTGATAAAAAATATAGGTAATAATCAATTCATGAACATACCGGGTCCTATTAGCGAGCCCTGTGGCATTCCAATAACACTTGAATAAATATTATACCTATAATTTACTTTAACCTTGAAGAGCAATCGTTAAACCCAAAAATACATAATTTACTATAAATCTACTTTCAACGAAATCGTAAACTAGAAAGAAACTTACAAGAAAAGCGATGAATACAAACAATGTGTTCTGTTTGAGGCGTTCGTAAAATCTAGATTACCTATACTAACGCCATCTATGATTATAACAACAAAACAGTTACTATAGTGACGATACGCCTGAATCCATAACGAAGTGTTTAACGGTTGTTTAAATAGTGCGTCTGCGTTTAATATTTTATTATCTTTTCGTCTTTTTCTAATCTTTGAAAATAGTAAGAGACAAATGACCATATTAATGATGTAATAAATCTGTGACGAAATAAATTACGCTATCATCAAGTTTCATTAATCTCAGTTTAAAAATACATAATAATCGTATTCGACCTATTTTAACTTCAGTAGGCCAAGGGCAAACGTTATAAATACTTTTGAAAACTTTCTATAAACAATTTTGTACATACTTTGTCACAACAATGTAAATTACTATTCAGGTTTGAACTTAGCGTGAAGGTGAATTTACCTACCTTGGATCTTTTGGACAAAATTAAAGTAGATTCTTAAAAAAAGAACTAAACTTATAAGCTTGATGTAAAACAAAAATAAATTCCTCATTCGATCTGTATAGTACACGTTGTAAAAATGTTCCCCTCGTACGCTTCTCCGAATTACGTTAGGAAGAGCTGCCTTGACTTTTGTTTATTGTTTATTGCATCGCGTGGGCTGGGACTTACGATGTTTAATATATTCAAATTTATAAAAATAGACAATAGGGTCAGGAGGATTAGTGAAGATTCATCAAATACCGCCTCTTTTTCTCCTAAGAGATTCTTTTGTATTCGAGTGTTTATTTTAGTAAATTATTTCTAGACTTTGTAGCAAGTACACGCGTACCTCTAGCAGCTTACGATCACGTTCTCTTTCATAAGGTAAATATCAAATATAAAGAATTCATAACATGAATTTTCAAGGGCTATCATTCAATTGGTACGCGAAGGTCTAATCCATCAATTCATCTAAATTTGATAAAAACAAAAATCTAATCATAATACTCACTTGTTTCAGGCCGCCAATTCAAGGCTCACAAGGTGATCCTGGCAGCATGCAGTAAGCATTTCCAGGAGTTGTTCGACACAGCGCCCCCGAGCCATGCAGGCGCGTGCTATGTCATCCTGGAAGCCACCACGGCTGACAACATGCAGGCGCTCCTCGAGTTCATGTACAAAGGCGAGGTGCACGTCAGCCAGGATGCGCTCTCCAGCTTCCTCAAGAGTGGAGAGAATTTGCAGGTTGGTTTTACCTTCATCAGTAGTGCTAATATAATCATTTCTAATTTAGTAATGAATATAGCGAAATAGCTCAATCGCTCAGATTACATGAACAAGACTCATAGTATAAATATTTTTGAAATCGAACATATTCAGTGCTCCCAAATTGCACACAATGCGCTAAGGCCAAAATTACACATCTGGCTGTTATTTACACTACACGTCAATTGGTTTATCATATAAATACACGATAATTGACACAGGTGCTTGAATCAAAACCTGGTTCTAAATTATAATACTACTTTTCCAGGTCAAAGGCCTGTCGATGGAGATGTCTCAGGATGCTTGGGTGAAGCAACAAACCCAGCAGAACTCTGGAGACCGCCATCAGGCACGCATAAAGACCAGTCCGGTGTCAGGGTCAGGGAATTGCGAGGTTCAGGAGTCAGCTGCTCCGTCCTCCCACACAGCCACGTTTGCTCCAATCATGCCGCAGTATGGTATGCCGATACATGGCAGTGGCAGCATGGGGCGGTACGCCCCGCCAGCTCACTTGCCTATCCACGCTGGTGGGCATCGCAGACCAGCGCCACCCAAGCCGTCTCCGTCTCAGAGCCCACACGCTAGGAATTACAGGTGAGTCATTTTGATTGTGTTGTCTTGCCGATTTTTTTAGTGTAAATTTTTTGGTTAGAGCTTACTTGCTGGATTAATGATGAATTCAAGGGAAATGTAAACCTATTTGAATATTTTTTTCGTGTAACATTATAATGCTGCTCTTGTAATTTCAAAACACATGAAAATATTGACAACGATCATTATACGCGCAATTCGTTGCATGTCTTAGAGCAAAGTTGTTATTTAGGTTACAGCTGATCAAACAAATCTTACATGTAGATATCATTTAACGTCGGCGATGTGTCTAGACTAGGCTTGTTTATTCAATGCTTGATTGAATATCTTCTAATGTCTTGTGGCCATAGTTGGTTCTAGGGGCAATACCTTGGCATCGGTGGAGTTCCGCGTCTCGTGGTAAAAGTTATCGTAACTGATAATAATATTATTATGTTAATAAGTAGGTACATTTAAAGTGGGCATTTAGTAATAGGTCAAACAATTCCAGTAGACTTCACTGGTAGATAAATGTAGTAATTAAACTTGACCTAGAAATGACGCATCGCGAAAAGTCTACTTTGCTATCAATGGAATTAATGTTCATCTAATGCTTATCTTTTACGCTCGCAAAGTGAGTAACAGTGTCACATTTTTATGCTGATTTATTACTAAATAAATCTTTTACATTTTTAGCAGAAATGCCATGGGCAATTTGAGGATTTAAAATCGACGTTGTAGTAAATTCTCCTATTATGTTTAAAACTGCCTTTCTAATTTAATCCTTCGTGTCTATTGTAAAACCAAATAATTGGATAATATTTTTTTTTTATTTATAAATTATTTTTCAATTTTGGCGCTATCCTGGGATCAACGACCTGAACTTTGAGAAACAACAAGTCTGCAACAAAATCTGGGGTTTCTTCCAGGCAAAATTCATCGTCATCACACTGCGGCAGCGTGCCCGATGAGCCCGACACTCGCTCGTCCCCGGGCGCCGGCGCCCGCTACGAGGAGAACCCGCCCGACTGCACATCGACCCTCGGCAACCCGATCAAGAACAACGGATATGAACGCAGCGCTTCGGCTAACGACGACATGCCTGAACGCTTAAACAATGACCAAGGTGCTGAAGGTAGGTTTTAGAAAAATTATGTATTTGCGTGATGATTTGGAAGAGGGAAAAATAAAAAAAAAATTTTTTCAAAGCCTTAGCTCGGTCGAAAGGCTTCAATTACCAGATGACTGAATACCTAAGATCTAACCAAAAAGACCCTCGGCCGTTCATTTTTAACAGCAGTTCACTCTTTATCAGCTCATTCACATCCATTGCTGAAGATAGACCTCTAAGCTGCAATGAGCGGTCATCAGGGAAACCTCATCTCATTAACTCAATCATCATTCATTATCATCTTCTTCCATAATCAGCACGCATGGCGAAGGCATTGGGGATCGCAGTTTGATGTCGTTCAAGAACTGGAGGGTGGTAGATCCTCTTGATGTCACTCCTTACCAGAACCCCCTTCTGGGCAAAGCCGACTCTTCGCCAGAAAATACATTGCTTATCAATACGTATGCGTAGTTGTAGACCATTTTTTTATTTTTATCGTAGATAGTGTAGTATAGTTGAGTATGAGCTTGAAGAACAAACATTTCATAATATATGTCTATACTTTTCAGACTTACGGATAAAGAGCGAGAACGACTACCAACCGCCCGGATACAACAACTCCCCGCCGCCGGCGACATCTCTACCCAACGCTAACTACCACGATAAGCCCATGGAAACGTCGCCCGTGCCGCCTAAGCCCAGCCCCGACATCTGGCCTACTAAACTGATCACAAGCAAGTCTGGTGGAATCGCTACTGCTGACGGTGAGCAAAACAATAATATGTACTGATAGATTAGCTATTATATTGTTTCGCCAGGGTAAAAGTCTCCATATTTTTCTCAATCCAGTATTGATAATTCCATCACAACAGGCAAAATTGTTTTTCTACATTTTGCAATAGTCCTGCACAAGCCATGGATTTGTAATTGTCCATAGATGATGCATTTTTATAGTGTACAAGAATAATCACCAGTTATGGTGGTATCTGTGTGTTGCTTCGGCCCCGCGTTCTCCTCCCAAAGGGACATAGAGATATAAAATTACAGAGACTGATGTGGTAGACTTATCAAATCGTACGTTTTGTTGAAGATATTAGAGCAATAACTGATTGGGTACCATAAAAAATTGCAGGTAAAAAGCTGAAATGCCCATACTGCGAGCGACTGTACGGGTACGAGACGAACCTGCGCGCGCACATCCGCCAGCGGCACCAGGGCATCCGCGTGCCGTGCCCGCACTGCTCGCGCACCTTCACGCGCAACAACACGGTGCGGCGGCACATCGCGCGCGAGCACCGCCACCAGGTCACGCCGCACCTGCCCAGCCAGGGGCCCCTCCACAACCACTCGCAGTAAGACCCCGGACCTTTTGTTCTCATTTCAACCGAACTACCTCTGCTATTTAAGACCGGCCCGGCCGACTGGCTCATCTACCTCTGAACGAGTACCACAAACTGTCGGCTGACGATTGGATTACGAAGACGGCGTCCCTGTTATCGACCTGCAGTCGTCCGAGCCGCGTCATACTGTGTATAACACGCGTACAATAATATACCTCGTTGATGCATATTATGTAATCAGTATCTACCTCAGAATTTGATCTTAAGATTTTTTAAGGTTTTGAAATTGTGCGATAATTGTTACTTAATTTAATAATCGTGTGTGACTTTGAATGGTTGCTCAGTACTCGTCTCTGTCTGGTACCGTGTTTAAAAAATATTGTACCTTTTATTGCACCCTCATTTTGTTTAAGTACCTTAGTATTTTTTGCAAACTTTAGTAATATGTCCAGTTGACTGTGAGAAGAAGTTACCTTTTATAGACGATTTATTTTGTGCTCTCGGTCGAGTTATGACATAGCTTATAAAATACCTGAGCTAGGGAATCTTAGAAATGTTGTTGAGACTGATGGTCATAGGCTAAGTGTATGTAAATAATAGGAGAATGTTGTAAATCGCCTTGGCCTAGGTTGAAACACGCGTATAACGACACTCTGTGGCAAAACTACCTCTGTTTTACATTTTTATTTTTTATTTTTATTGAATACACTAACATAATGACAATAGACTAGATAAATACGATTTTAGTTACGCGTTCGACATATCTGTGATACAATAGAAACAGGCTGTATAATTTATTTTTTTCACATTTGCCACACTGTCGCTAATTAAACAGACGGAAAAAGTGCGAACATAAATATACGGAACAGGAAAGTTTCAGCAGTTTTTTACTGTACAGTGAAAGAGGAACGGTTTTAGTTTTGTACAAAGTACAATTTTGCCCTAGATACATAAGTAGTTAGGTAAAAAAATCGTGTTATTAAAAACATTGCATGTAAGGTTCGATTCATGAATGTGTAAGCAAATCCATCATTGTCGCTGGTAACAGGCTCGCCTGGGCGGATGTTACTATTGAGACCAAATAATTATATGTTTCAATGGGATGGTGTCGATTTTAACATTCCGTTAAATAAAGATTTTTTGTTTTTCGTCTTAGTGCATTTATATGAAGGCCACTTACTACTTTTATATTCCTAGTCATTTCAAGTGCAACCAGTTGAGATTTTTTAAAGAAAATAATTATTTAAATGATAAATGTAGGGGCGCTCGTCGGTGCCATTGTATTATATTTTGTTGTGTTGACACCGGCGGTGCCCACGTGTAAAACTTCAAGTTTACATTCAGCTGCAATAAATAGTTTTTGTTACATAGAGGCCTATTCATATATTATAAAACGCTGTGGGTAGCGATATATAGCTATCCCAACGCTTGGGTAGTGCGAAAATATAATACTACCTGGCTATTTGGGATCATTTTTACAACAACGAATCGAACAACTGTTCGCTACCCTTAGCAGTAGGGAAATTAGCTGATAGGTGTGACAATACCGCATAACTAGTCGGCTTTCGCTACCGCGGCAGCGAACATCACAAATGTCTGAACAGGCCTTAAAGCAGATGGTACTGTGCCAAATATCCTCAATTTTAAGTTCACATCGTATTATTTATTTTATTTTTTGTTAAGTGTGAATGTAGCTACTGTGTGTTATATTCCTGATATTTAGGAATAAGTTGCATTCATATTTATTATTATATTTATATTTTAGGATACACGTCTTATTGAATATATTTATGACGAGAATGATTTATAAAGGCTCAGTGACTTTTTTTTAATATTTAGTTTCTGTTGTTTAGTACCATTTGTAAGACAGCGTTTTAGTTCTCTTTGAATGGTTCGTTTTTGTTATGAAAAACGGAGAAAATATAAAGTTCTATTCATATATAACATACAAACTGTACCGTTAAAAGTATACAACAAATAGATAGTTCAAATTGTTCAAGTGAAATAGTTTAATAGAGACACCTGTTAGTAAAATATAAAAGTAGTAAAATTTATTGATTACAATACATTGTCCGAATAATGTTGTATAATACATATATGAATAGAATTAAATCGACTATTAGTATCAATAGACCGAGTAGAAGCTATATACAGTAAAATATCTGAATATTTTTAGATTCGAATAGACAGGCTATTTTAAAAATCTATTTGTACACTATACTTAAATTGATATTTTTATTGAAAATCTCTTTTTCTAAATAATGAAAAAAGATAGCCAAAAACATTAAGAGTAAATCTGTATTGATTTCTGTATCATTTAAAGTTGGGTCATGGAAAGGTAGTAGAAAGTGGCAGGAGTTCACAGGCTTTGCTTTCTAATTATGTTATAATAAAAAAAAAAACAGTAAAAAATATTTTGATTTAATTATATAAAAACTGATTGACGTAATATTTCTCAGAAGGGCATTATGAATGAGCGAGTGAATAGCTATTATGGTTCGAAAATAAATCAATATTTTTTATTAAAATCCAAAAATAAGAAAAAATTGCACATAGCTGTTTGGGGGAAACGCCCGGGGAAAATGTCGATTTTTGAGAATTATCGCACAGAAAATTCCTTTTATTTTATTTTAATTGTCTGTGACCTCTCTTGGAGTTGGTAGGGTGGTATTAAACCGATTAGTTTAGGTTGCGTTATTTGGCAACGATGCACGATGTGACACTGTGTCTTATAAGACAATGATCGATAACGTACATTGCTCTGTCGCGTTCAACATCCAAACGCAGTGCCTTCAGTAACATCTAGATGGAAACGGTCTGTAGAAGGATTGGAGGGAATTACATACTTATACTTTACGTTGACCGAATCCTTTGTAACTATTGTATAAAAATTATTATCTTTCATTTTACTATCGGCATTCTTTATTAAGTGTATTATTGTTAAGAAAATGTTTTTGCTATTTCAATTGCAAATTGTTAACATTTATGTTTAATATTATTGACGTAAAAAAATATTGTTCTATTTTTGTCTTTTCGTTTTTTTTTCTCTTATGAATTCAAAATTCATAGTTGTGATTTCTTTTGACATTTAATGTTTTTTGTGATACGTAAAAGAGAATTGCATTAATGCATCATGTTTTTTAGCTTTTTTCGTTTTAGTAAAGGAGGGATTATGAGTATGTCTATGGACGGTTGCTAATGTTAGCGGTGGGCACTAGGGGCTCGTTATTTTGAAATCAATAATTGGATTTGCTCCTTTCTAAATTTTATAAGGTACAAAACTTAGATTACAATAACATCACATGTCAATTTTGATTCTGCAACAAGTTTGTGTCGCCCCACAGAATTGTTTGTGACTATAATTATAAAATTAATTTCAAGTGATTATAATTGTACAAAATTCAGTATACATTATGGGATATTGGATAACACGTCTAAATTAAGTTGTCGCATTGTTAAAGCTAATTAGTGGACAAGTTACTAGTGGTCCCTAATAGTTGTAATGTTATAATTGATGTGATAGGAAAATTCACACTTAGTCGGTGTTTTGCAATCCCTTTTTCATTGGACTTGGCCGATCTCCCTAACACATGTGGCTGTAACTCTGGTAAGAAGGCAATGGTTTAGTAAGGTGCACCAAGCGGATCTCATAGTGTTGGCGACGTGTGCCCAACATTTGTGACATCTGCTTGGCGCCAGTAAAAAGATTGGATCCAACAATGCGCCATACAACAGCTTCAAGCGAGCGATGTAAAGAATATAGTTTCGAGTCAAATTTGAGTATAATAATAATTGTCTTTAGTTGCTTGCTGAGGCATTATTGCTGGATCAAAACTGCATTTAAGTTTAAGCACATCAATTGGTTCCGTTTTGAGTTTCGTTTTATAAGATTATGAATAAGTTTACTTTTAGTTTTTTTTTCTCTTTTGTGTACATAAAATCGCGAGATGTCGTGATGGTAAAGCCAAAGATTGTTACGGGTATGGTGACCCTCTGCCGTCACATGGGCTGTGTAGTTACCTTACATTCTAGCTGCTCGCCTCGCGAGCCACATAAGCTAAAAGTGATACAGAACAAACCAAGTATACACTTTGAATGTAATTTTCTACATAGCCTCTTAGTTATATGTACGTTTATCTACCTCGAGGATGTAATTTAGTTCATAAGTAAGCTTTTAAGTAGATTTTTTATATGATGGAAAAATATAAAATGTTAGTGTATAAGAGTAATGTGAAAAATTAAAAAAAAATATAATAAATTTTAAAGTACAAATATACTACCTCAGGATTCAATTATAGTCATTTTTCAAATTCTATAACTGTCCCTCAGATTGTATTTTAATGATGTTAAAGAATATTATAAACTACTCGTCAGATTTTTCTAAATACTTATTCTTAGTAAATGCTGGTAAATTACATTTTTGAAATTTATGAAAATAGTTTTTAAAAATGTATTAAATAAGGATAAAATTCAGTTGTAAAGCTGTCGGTAATACGAAGCACGTTTATTTGAATCTCTGCAAGGTAGTCAGTGCTCTCAACTCAGTGTCATGCTCAAAAGAGGATTATACATCGACGTCATTGTTTAGCGACTCTGTGAGCTCGGAACGGGCTGGGTTGACGGTCTAACTTAGCGAGTAAGTGTTAAATAGGTTAGTTGTAATAATCTCATTGATGTACCTCATTTGTAAGCACAACACTTGCGGGGGGATCGGCCACAAGTCATCAACGTAATCTAATTGTACCTTCCTTCACTCTCCGGAGTATAAATTTTTATTCGTAATTTTTATTATTATTAATTTTTCCCAGTTACTTTTTTTGTGTTTCATAGATGTTACTATGTTTTAAGGAGACGAAAGAAAAAATGGAGAAATTATTGTTTGTTAGGTTTCTGCGAATTAAAAAAATGTAACAAAATTATTTTTTTGTTTTTTATTATTTGTTTTATTTCCTTTTCTTTTATTTATATATATTTCTCTGTTTATTTGACTTCGACAAGTTACACCCGTCCATCGTGTTTAATGTTTATTAAAATAAATTTAAGTACATTATTTAAGGAATTGACATTTAAGTACCTAATATTCATAAAATAGTTGCACTTAACTGGACAGGAAATATTTAAGTAATCATTGGATGTTTTTATATTTTAAGGGTGCACTATTATTGAATTGATCGCGAGAGTACCTCGGCATCTCTACGAATTTGATAATGAAAAAAAAAACTTAATGTTCTTTCGCATTAAATATTATGTAAGATGTAAAATTATGCTCACTCCCTCATTAGAGTAAAATCACGAGTTCTCGGACTGAACGGAAGGTGGTTGATACTGACGCGACGGTGTGTACGAAGAAATGAGTTTGATCATTGAATAATTATATTCCATTTACTTCACTTTACATAATAAATACTGGCTCTAAAATATATTATCATCGTTCGTTCAGAATTATTTCGATGTTTCAAAATAAAATGATTATAGTCATGCATGACTGTAAATAAAACATTTCATAAAAAATATACTTACGTGTTTATCCTTCTCATGTTGTTAAGTTCAAATGAGGTAAGTCTCGGTGTCACTTAAAGCTATGTTCTTGGTGTCATCTTTGTGTAAGTGTACGAGATGTTAACTTTTATTGATATGCAAAAATTAAAAAAAAATGTTTAAAAAAAAGCAACGAGCACTCTTGTCTGCAAAGAACTAAAGTACAAATTTCTGAAGTCTTAAAGAGTTACTGCCAGTACAAATTAATTAATGGGAAAAGAATAAAAAAATGGTATCCGTATTTTATGTAAACGTTGCCAAAATTTTGTGTTTTGGGCATCAGTAAAAATAATTTAGTGTAGGGTATTTGGTGGGAAGTACAAAACAAATGATGTACATTGTACAGCAGCCCGCAGGCGGAGGTTGGGATGGGCGACGTTGATATCATTGATATATTTTCATTCATTCAGTTGCATATTTATCATTCGAGTGCGAGGGTATACAATACGGCCAACATCTAAGTAAGTGGTCAAAATAGAACGTTAAAAAACGGTGACTTATCGATTGTAAACCAGGATGGTTGTAAAACTAAGTAGGATTTTGTACGTAGCGATGTAATGCTTAAAGAAAAAAACGGTCGTCGGTTTGGTGGTCTATGTCTGTAAAGGAAAAGTGATTGTCTGTGATTTTTTTAAGCGACTTTTTTATATATATGGAAGAATATATAATTCTTTAACAGTAAGAATAGCACTACTTGTGATTTTTACATTAGAAATTTATTAGTTGACTTCATTTTTTTGTACTATATATTAATAGGGTAATGTAGCGATCGGTGTAGTGGAGAACGGTGCGGGTTGAGTGTACATAGACTTATCATAATGTATAAATATATCTATGGTATATGACAAAGCGTCCTCGTAGTAGGGGATTCCAGGGTAGCTGAAACATCTTGGTCTCGCTTGCACGTACAGGGGAGACAAGGACAGCGCTATACAAATGGCGATCCCCTACTAGGAGTGCAGTCTCCGACATCGGGTATAACATGCAAATGGTTAGACCACATGCGATGCTTGTTTGTTTTAGAGTCTCGCGTTCCTCAGAAAGGCCGTTTGAAAGGCCATATACGAATTAATTACTACAATTGTGGGACGCGTGACTCTTTCCGGTAATTAGTAAATTAATTTGTGCGTAAATGTAAAACGGTAATAACTTGCCGAGTTCTAGCGAATTTTTTAGTGTGGTAAACATTTTGGCGTATTTTGTTATTTATGTGGTAATCGTAGTGATTAACTGTTATGTTTGCTTCGGTAAAATTGGTATTGCATTAGCTGAAGAATTTTCCCTTATGTCTAATTCAAGTTTTAAACCTATTTAAAAATATAAAAACGATGTAAGTATTCATTAATTCTAAACCAATTTGTTTAATGATAAAGTTAATATAAGTTTAACGCTGTGTAAGAATAATAAGAAAATAATATGTAAAAGGTTACATGACTCAATTGGTAATTGCTTCATATTTTATTTTTAAACTTATGATTCGTCTTGCCCTTCATAAATAAAATAAATTTAAAAATAGAACCATTTATTAGATTTGAGATAAAAGAGGTTGTAAGTTTTAGTTTTTCTTTCTTTTAATGATGAAATATTGTCACTTAAATAAGGTTAAAATTAAAACCAGTATCCAGAAAAGATTGCGAAATCAAAATCACAAGACAGGGTGTTCTTCAGCTTTGCAAATTTCTTGTGAGAATATTTTATTACGTTCGGATACATGGTGCTGTATGTTTTAAATACATGCACTAAAACTAAAAGAATATATTATTTATTGACCTCATTGGTGACAATATGTACACTCAAGTATCTAAAGGAGTCAATAATACGTATAATTGTACAAACGAACATTGCTATGAAAAAAGTTGTAGGCGCCATAGAAAAAATAATTATAATATAAATAATATCCTAAAACTCCAGTGCCTGTATCCGAACCTAAATAAATATAATCAATGATTATAAATCGTATACTTTGGGAAATAGCTTTTTAAATATTATATAAGTGATCTTTCAAAAATGCAACAATTTGCAACATCGTACCTAGATAATTAAAACGTCTAAAGTTTTCCCCGCTATTTCCCATTGTAAACAGAATGTACGAAGCGGGCTATAGGATTCTAATACAGGTATTATAATTGTCCATTTGTGCACTAAATATAAATTTTGCGTAAAATAGATTATAAATAAATGAGAATACAGTACCCACAACAATATCCTACTATCTGACTTAGGTCTAGATATTGTATTGATGAAAAATTTGTTCCACTGTGGAATTCTTAAATTAATAAAAAAATGTTGCTAAAATTATTTTTGTTGTGTTGTTTATTTTAGATTTAGTACCCTATCTAGTATTATCTTTAAATATTCAGAAATATTCGTTAGGATAAGGCGAACCACGACACTATTGGTGGTTAAAAAGATCAGGAGTAGCTACCTAGGGTTTCTTGTTCTAGTTATTAAGTTTAAGACTACTGATATTGAGGGAGATTATCTAGGTATAGGACTCTATGCAACCTATTAGCATATTAACGGGCAATAATAATCAGCAATGCTATATCTACCTACTACAAAATACTAGGTATGTAGAAACTGAATTAAGGGCTAGACAGCCCGTGACATTTGACTCATTTTTTTCGGATGGGAAATCCACAGATAGTCTTGTTTATTTATCTTTGGGGAAATCAAATGACACCTTGTGACATGAGGCATGAGGATTCATTAAGAAAACTGTAGGTAAAAGTGTTGATAGCGGTCAGTTTATTTTTGCTGTTCAAGACTCGGTCACTTCTACCAATCAAATGGCTCGAAATCTATAGGTACTTAAATTGATGAGATATGGTTGATTTACGTTTTAGATTTCCGGCCTTAGACCTTTGATCTACGCAGGCGTTACCTACTCGGTTAAGCGAGCTCCCCTCCATTTACGAACTAACAGGAATAATTGATCATCAATAGAAAAAGGCAATAATGTCACGGTCACAAACACAAACTTAAATTAAAACAATTCAGTGCAAGGTTTAGGACAAAACTAAACAAAATGTAGTGGGCGCCATTTACGAGGTGAAGTCCGAAAAAGATCTTCCGGATACCCCATAACGACTAACAGACTGTACTTACATATTTTATTCTGATATAACACCCATTGTATGCTAATTGGACTGTCGGTACACACATCATTAAGTAGGTAGGTAGGTACCTAAATGTTTATTTAAAATACTGCTAAATGTCAGATACATAGCAACTACGTACTGACATTTCCACCTTTTTTTCGTAATTGAGATCAATTTAGATAAGCGCCGCTTAGATTTGAACCAGTTTTGAGATGTTTGGTTTAAGGGCAAAATATTTTAAAGTTTGCATTGCATAATCAACCATTCTTTTAAAGTCATTGAATGTCAACAACTAAGGGAGTACCTAAAGATAAAAAACTGTAAGGCGTGTTTAAAATTTAAAGATAGAATTGTTTTCTTACCATGTTTGGGAGATTGAATTTGAGTAGGAGTCATTAAAATTGTGGCTCTTTACTCGCCTGGCATGCTGCCAGGTACTCAGCGGAATTACCAGGAAGGGAGCAATGAGTGGAGGCGAGAGAACATTTTACTTAGATACCTAACTACACGAAGATACGTCTGGTTATTCTATAAACACCTTTAAAGCAAATCGTATTTGATGCAAATGGAGTATTTTACAAGAATATTTGCCAGAACTGCGACCCGACTAATAGCAAAAAATAAATATAAACAAGTATAATCTTTTTTTTACACTTTAGGCGCCAATAAGTTCAAAAATATTTTTTTCATGCTTGTCAAAAAAGCTAGTCATCGTTGGGAAGCTGGGGAATGTCAAAATTTTTTCTTCTTAGATTTGCTAGCTATAAACATAATTTCATTTAAATAATTTATATCATTTAATACGTATTAGAAGTGGCAAACTACTTACATTTAAATATTTGTTCGAATTATTTTAAACTAGCTTTCCGCCAGCGGCTTCGCCCGCGTGGACATTTTTTTACACATTGGGTTACATTATTCAAGTTTTAGTAGGGATCTCTAATTAATACTGGAAATGAATATAGCCTATGACACTTCGTAAAGATGTAGCTTTCTAACGGTGAAAGAATTTTTAAAATCGGTCCAGTAGTTTTTGAGCTAAAACCCTACAAACAAACAAATCTTTCCTCCTTATAATATTAGTGTATAGATTTTCCGTGTCAGAAGTATTATTCATAAATATGTAAGCCTCAGGCACTAAGTATAAACTTGCTCTTATGATGATACCAATTCCGCACTGCGCAGTAGACGACTGCGAATTTGTTCTCAAGGTTTCTGGTTCAATTCCTGTATGTAAACTGGACTAAAACATGTTTCCTGAAGAAAAATATGAGATAAAAGAAGAACACGAAGAACATTTATTTATTTATTTATATACATACATGCAACTTCCATTACAGTAACCCAATTCGATAGTGCAGTAAACAATAACAACAATTCACCACTTATAATAAGACAATAACATAAGAATAGCAACAACTGTATTACTATACATAACATAACATATTGGGAAAGGCCTATACCTTACGGAGGCGCTAAGAGCTATTAAAAAACCGGCCAAGTGCGTGTCGGGCCACGCGCAGTAGGGTTCCGTAGTAGGAGTTAGTTAGTCGACTATAGCTCTGTAACCGGTTAAGCCTATTTAGCCGTGATAGTTTTCCTTGTAATTTCATTATATGTACTACGTTTGTAGATATTTCGCAAATGGCTCGTTTAACTGAAAAATGGTCTTGACACACCCATAATATTTTTGAAAGACCTATCTAACGATACCCCACACGAAGGGGTACGCGAGAAAAAAAATATTCATCCCTACTTTATATGTTTGGGAGCTACCATAAAAAAAATATTTTTCAAAATCAACTTTCTCGGCGTGATCAATATACATATTCACACCAAATTTCAGCTTTCTAATAACAAAAACCACGGAGCTATGCCGCGGACAGACAGACAGACAGACAGACAGACAGACAGGCAGACAGACAGACAGACAGACAGACGGACAGAGCGAAACTATAAGGGTTCCTTGTCGGACTACGGAACCCTAAAAAGGAATATTACGGTGTGTACCCACCGGGGCTGTGGGATGTTCGAAAGAGTTACCGCGCCCCCGAAATAAAAAGGACTAAAGAGGGAACGGGGATGGGTTTTAGTCAATAAGAGTCTGATATTCCCTCTCGCCCCACCCATGGTGGAAAGATTCATTTGACGATTTCCTATCCCGAAAAAGAGTGTGTACGTAGTTATGATTAAATGTATTGAAAGTTAATTAGGTATAGTAAACTCGTACCCCAATAAACATTTAGGTAAGTAAGTAGTATAAGTAGGTACCATAAAGAAAAGTCGCTCGCAAACAATGAAAAAATAAAACAAAATTTATGTAAAACAGTTTGTTTACAAAAAGGATGTTAAAGAGATGAACTGGTCGCATTCTTGTAGGCTACATCGATAAACATAATTATTCTCAAGGATGGTAACAGTGAAATTAAGACCGCATGTTATGATGCGGAAGCTAGCGAAATTAATACTCAGGAAATATCGTAAGACGGATTGTAGGTACACGAATGTGTCGAATACCAAATAAATATATACATATTTATGCAATTAATTGTCTATAATATAAATCTACAGACTTAAAAGTAGTGAACATTATTTGAATAATAAATACTTCTTCCATTTTCTTTTGAAAAGAGTGTCTATGGAGTTTCTTGCCGGTTCTTCTCCATAAGACCCACTCCTCGGAACCGTGCAACTAACTTGACGTTTCATAAGTGCCTGCAAATACCTATTTGAAATAAAAACATTGGAATTTTGAATCCTATCGTGTGGGGGTGCAAGTTTGCTAACCTGACAAGACAAGTCCTAGTTTCAGAGTTTTCTCAAATCCGCCCAACGACCCTTGACATGAAATTTTAGCAACGACTTCGACTGCTATCAAGTTAGCAGCAAGGAACGACGTCATAACGTGCTTTCCCAGCCACGGGAGTGTTACAGCACCAGCTACCTACCGAGCTATTTTCTGATTTTATTAAAAATCCACAAACCGAAGTCGGCTTGATCCGGGAACCGAATTCGAATTCGAGTCGTTTTGTTTTTATAGATCGGTTATCGTTCGTAATTAACTGACTAAATCGTGTTTTTTTTTATTAAAGCAGGAGGGGAGGTGTTCTCCTCGTGTTTATGCGTACGTAACAAACTGCTAACATTTATAAATTTGTCATAAATATTCAGTAAGTATATCTAAATTTTATTGCGTATTTAAATTAGTAGATTATATTTAGTTGAAGTAAATAGGGTTGACACTACCCGCCTAGAACATTGTTAGTGCATTGCACAAATGTTAAGAGCACCACTGTCCACCACATTTGATTAGTTACTTGTAATATAGCAAAAAATATAAATATATTATTGTAGAAAGCAAAAACGGAATACGCCGACAACATGGTTTAATAATACTCTGTTCATAATTAGAGAGATAGAAGATAATTTCAGGATATTATAATATTTTAGTTACATATGTGAAAATACTCAATTGTTTCACTTATTATAGCATACTAGCTGACCCGGTGAACTTCGTACCTACCGCTACCGATTTACAACATTTCGGCAACTCTATTGTTTTTTGTACAAACTTTCGCCCATTTTGCTACAGTCCCCAAATATGGTGACCCTATCTCATTCGTCATCTGAATCCGGCCTATATCTCAAGTTCGTCAAGCGACCGCGCGTCAGTGGCGGCAGGACGAGCGGTATATAAGCACGCTCATGTAAGTAGTCCGCACTCATTCGACCAGAGAGTTACCTCAGGATCAGCAATGGCAGCCAAGGTAGGTTCTCTTATATCATGTGTTGTTGTGAACTATACATTTGGTCGTGACCAACATCTAGAATGCTCTTAATGTTACGATTCATCTAACGCATTGTTTTGATTTGACGCATATAAACATTTGTGAAAATGACTAGAAAATAAAGGTATAATAGACTTGACTAGGTACATGCAATGTGGTTCCTGAAAAAAATATTTTGATCGAAAGATTCTATTTTAACTAAATATATAAGTCAGTTAATAATGAAAACTTAATTGCGAGTTCTGTTAACGCCATGCCACAATTTTTTATTCATACATTTCCTTGTTGTTTCAGTTCGTAGTTCTCGCCGCCCTAGTGGCCGTGGCTCACTGCTCAGTGGTGCCAGTGGCGCGAGTAGACGCCGACTACAGCAGCTTCGCGTACGACGTGGCCGACCCCAACACCGGCGACTACAAGAGCCAGATGGAGACCCGCGTGGGTGGCGCCGTGTCCGGTCAGTACTCGCTGCTGGACGCTGACGGCACCAAGCGCACCGTCGACTACACCGCCGATGACGTCAACGGCTTCAACGCAGTCGTGCGCAAGGACCCCGCTGTCGTGGCTGCTCCCGTGGTTGCCGCGCCCGTGGTTGCCGCGCCCGCGGTTGTCGCCGTCCGCACTGTTGCCGCTCCTGCCGTGTACGCCGCTCACGCCGCCCCCACCCTGTACGCCGCTCACTCCGCTCCCGCTGTGTACACCTATCCCTCTGCCTACTCCTACGGCGTACCCTCCGTGTACTCCGCTCCCCTCACTTACGCTGGCTGGTAAAAATGTCACATGACTATCCCTAATGGTGCTCTTTTGTAAATAATGTTTAATTTTAAGTAAAAAGTGAAACTACCTGATTTTGTTGTTTTGACTCTATATTTTTTCTTTTTTACTGAATGATGAAGACCTTTACATATATTTACTGGACTAAGCCACTAGTATTGTAGATCCAACATTTACAATAAACGGGTATCAAATAGTTAATGATATAATCCAAATTAATTGCCATTTTGTGAATTGAGATAAATAGTGCCTCGGATCTTTTATGACTCAATATCGTTCTAGATTAATTAACTAATAAAACGACTTTAACACAGTAGATAACCTATACTTAGGTATACTCAGTAGAAGTCATTTCTGTATAGTATTGAAGTAAATATCAGCTGTCCAATTATTAATTGAGTTCCCTACAAGTAAAACAAAGATCGACTGGCGGATATGAAAGAGTTACGTCGACAGCTGTCATTATCATGCACGTATTCAGTGCAAGTGGTGGAACAGGTTCGAGCGCTCTCTTTCAACTGCTGTGATTGACCGACCTCTACGCAGACTTAATATACTTCTAGTGCAGTATATTATATTTTTTATTTTGTTCCATTTGAGTAAATAGCAGTAAAAACAACGGAAAATTAATGAAAATATTGAATATTCGTTTCTCTTGTAGTCGCAAACGTTATTGCCGAGTATGAGGTCCTAGGTTTGACTTCCGGGATGGACAATGTTACTGGGTATATTCATAGTAGGGTATAACTACCAACATATAATGAGAAATATAAATGAGACTTAAACATGAGTATCATAATGTCGATGGCATGTCAATGTGAAATTTTATAGACTTTGGGTCGTTAAAATTTTCACACAGCAGTTCGGAGTCAGGTAGTTGGCGAAATTACACCCCTCACATTCACGGGCCTGGGAGAAAATGTTAATCCGTCATTCCTGGCTGTTAGCATGATAGCAGTACCTAGTTGTTACACTAGGGGCTAGAGATACTAGGGCTTGTAAGGTTAATAAAACCTTCAGCGCAACAATAATAAGGAGAAGATAAAGAGGTAACCTTAATCAGATATGCGTGAACATCATATTCTTATTATGTACCAACAGCCATTTAGTAAGTCGGCTTTTTGAATGAGATGGACATTATCAAAACATGCATTGCATATCAATAAACAATAACCAAATAATATTGTTACGAGCTGGGGTTCGGGATAAATAATTTTACACCAATATACACAAATTTCAACACTTTATTAAAATCTTCACAAATACAAACTCAAACACTAATAAGAATCACTCACTAATTAGATTCACTCACTAATTAGTTTCACTGATCACTCTTCACTTCGTTCACTCTCAGTTCACTGTATCGCGTTCCAAGTAGAACTCACTCGCAGCGCTACCCACCCTCTATTTATATGTCGAGCCCAGACTTCTAGAAAGTTCCAGGTAACCTACATAGTTCTAGAACATCTAGGTAATCTTCATGGTTCTAGAACATTCTTGCAGTTCTGCTACTCGATAAATAGATGGTGGTAGCATAGCATTTTCTAGATCATTCTAGGTCATAGCCCTAGAACATTCGTTCTAGGATGTTCGATCTAGAATATTCGTTCTAGAATCTTCGACCTAGAATATTCGTTCTAGCATGTTCGACCTAGAATATTCGTTCTAGGATGTTCAACCTAGAACGTTCCTACCGACCTACGTGACAATATTATGATGTCTTCTAAAACAAGCATGTTTTTTGCTTATGGCTGTGGTAAGCTGGGATGGGCTTGATCGGTCTTGGTTGAAAAAAGGATTTTATTTATGATCATTTACCTACAACCCAAAGCTAATACCGTTTTGCATACCATTTTGCTAATTATTTACCAGTACAGTGTCCATAAAGAGGTTTTTTGAATAAAATCGTTAATTGCAGTAAGACCATCCATTTGTTGTACCACTATAGTTGTTGGTAACTCGTATTTTTGACACTAGCTCGGATTGCAATAAACAATGTCTGTGTAATCCAGTGGCCTAAAAAATGATCTACACTTTAGCTCATATCGCTCTATCTTGATATAAAGGACAATCACAAGAGAAAACGAGGCGGTCTTGAAACTTGAAAAGCGCCAATATCTTCATTAATTTTCCATTGTTTATACTGCTATTTACTTAAATGGAACAAAACAATATTATATACGACACTAGAAGTATCATAAGTCCGCGCAGAGGTCGGTCAATCACAGCAGTTCAAAGAGATCGCCCGAACCTGTTCCACCACTTGCACTGAATAAGTGCATGATAATAGCAGCTGTCGACGTAACTCCTTCATATCCGCCAGTCGATCATTGTTTTATTTGCAGCGAACTAAATTAATCATTGGACAAGTTATATATTTACTTCAAAACTATACAGAAATGTTCTACTGTGTATACGTTATCTACTGTATTAAGTAACTAACTAAGTATAGGTTATCTACTGTATTAAACTCGTTTTATTAGTTAATCTAGAATGATATTGAGTCATAAAAGATCCGAGGTACTATTTATGTAAATTCACAAAATGGCAAGTTTTATTTGGATTATATCATTAACTATTTGATACCTAGTTATTGTAAATATTAGATCTATAATACTAGTGGCTTAGTCCAGCAAATATATAGGGCTTTATCAGTCAGGAAGAAGGAAAAAACATATAGAATCAAAACGACAAAATTAGGTAGTTTCACTTTTTACTTAAAATTAAACATTATTTACAAAAGAGCACCATTAGGGATAGTCATGTGACATTATTACCAGCCAGCGTAAGTGAGGGGAGCGGAGTACACGGAGGGAACGCCGTACACAGCGGGAGCGGAGTGAGCGGCGTACAGGGCGGGGGCGGCGTGAGCGGCGTACACGGCAGGAGCGGCAACAGTGCGGGCGGCGACAACCGCGGGCGCGGCAACCACGGGCGCGGCGACCACGGGAGCAGCCACGACAGCGGGGTCCTTGCGCACGACAGCGTTGAAGCCGTTGACGTCATCGGCGGTGTAGTCGACGGTGCGCTTGGTGCCGTCAGCGTCCAGCAGCGAGTACTGGCCGGACACGGCGCCGCCCACGCGGGTCTCCACCTGGCTCTTGTAGTCGCCGGTGTTGGGGTCGGCCACGTCGTACGCGAAGCTGCTGTAGTCGGCGTCTACTCGCGCCACTGGCACCACTGAGCAGTGAGCCACGGCCACTAGGGCGGCGAGAACTACGAACTGAAACAACGAGGAAATGTATGAAAAATTACTTATGTTATGTCGGTTAAAATAAAATCTTTCAATCAATTTGGTTTATTCGGGAATCACATTGCATCTACCTAGTCAAGTCTATTGTACTTTCATTTGATAGTCATTTTCACAAATGTTTTTAGCAGCAATTCACGGCTATCCATTAGATGAATCGTAACATTAAGAGAATTCTAGATGTTGGTCACGACCAAATGTATAGTTCACAACAACACATGATTATAAGACAACCTACCTTGGCTGCCATTGCTGATCCTGAGGTATCTCTCTGGTCGAATGAGTGCGGACTACTTACATGAGCGTGCTTATATACCGCTCGTCCTGCCGCCACTGACGCGCGGTCGCTTGACGAACTTGAGATATAGGCCGGATTATGACGCGCCAGACTTGTAATTAAAACAAGTTTCGGATGAAGTAGGTATAGGTGCAAAGATCGCATTACATTACGATAGGATAATAAATCTCTAATCACGTTATGCTGAATTAAATTATTGTTAACGTCCTTAAAAGTTGCTAGCGCCGAAACCAAAGTTCCGCACGGAAAACATGCATAGAGCGTTGCAGAGCACTTAAGAATAAAATTCGTGAATAAACTGAAATCAGTTCAGAAGTTCCTGAGATTTCCATAACATACAAATGAACGTTCAAATACCTGTCAATAGAAGTTTGCGTTCCCAGGGAACTACTCAATGAACCCGGATAAAAAACCTATAACCGTCTGCTGCAAGGTCCTATCTAGTGCCTATTTCATCGAAATCGTTAATACAGCTCATAGAAAATTTGTCGGTTGGATCTGGCGATACTTGGAATGGAGAGGAGCGCAAATGTGTCACAGTAGACGTTTTTTAGCAGATATGATAATAAATAGGAAAACCAACCAACCAAGCTTTTTAGGGTTTTGTACCTCAAAAGATTAAAAAGGAACCCCTATGAGATCACTCTCTTGTCCGTCACACCGATTTTCTCAGGAACGGGTGGTTCTAGCAAGTGGAAATTATAATACCTGAGGTCTATAGTACCTATTAGGTGTATAAAAACCAAGGACCTAAGTCAACAAGATAAAAAGATATGGGCAAATTAAGATTTTCGTCAAAAGCACCAAAATTTACCTTAATTTTCAACTTTTTTATTTTTCGGAATTTTCCCTTTACTTGTGCTGTAAGACCTTCCTTTTAACCAAAATAGGCTATTCTAGTTTATTATTTATTGATATTACGCATAAGTTAAATCATCAATTTGGTGAGTTCAAAGGTGTATTCTTGTCCTCTCCACAGAGGGCGGGCGACACACGTCTTTTAGTTTGAATAAATAAGTTTAAAGTTAGTGTACTTAATTACAATACTTATCTGTTATGTATTTGCTCCTTTAATTAAAGTACGCCCAGTTTTGGTCATGTTTAATTATTGTAAAAGCCAAGATTTATTAATGTTTTATGCGAGACGATTATTTTTTACGGTTTAATGATCTGGTCATGTTTGAATGAATTATTTTTATAACAAAAAAATAAACAAGAAGGCGAAGTATAAAAATACGTTTTTAGGGAATGTTTTATGATCTCATATTTCGATAAGTTTTTTTTCTATCTTCAAGCTTATATTGGGATTGACTTCTAGAGTATATAAATAATGCAGAAAAATTATAATTTCTTACCAAATTTTATCTGAGTCGGTTTAGTTGTTTTATTGTGAAAGCGTAGGTAACAAACAAACTCACATTCGAATTTATAATATTCATTTAGGATAGGTCGAATGCCTCATTAGTCTTTCGGTTGCAAACGCGACTTTAACAGGCTGTCGAGCTCGATTCCCGGGTCGGGCCGAATTTGTATAGAAAGTAATCCGGAGTCAAGAAGTGTTGACACACCTCGTGCCTGCCACGTTAAACCGTCGTCCCCGCCTTCCACATTGATAGCAGTCGTTGTTACAATTCAATGTCAGAGGCCTTCAGGCGGATTTGAACTGTACGAAACACTTGATGTTTATTGTAAATTGAATTTCCGCGTCCCTTGGGATATAATTAACGCACCTGGATAAAAATTACCATTTGTCCGTCCCCAGGGAATCTAATTCTAAGCTCCAATACTATTCTATACCATCTAAAATAGTTTAGCGGTTTAAGCGTGAAGAGGTGACGGACAGGCACATTTTCGCATTTATTTTTTAATATCAAGAAGTATGGATTGTAGATAAAATTACAGGTTTTCCGGAAACGAAAAATAAAACTTAAGTCAGCCATGATAAGACGTTGAGAGACACACAGAGATATTCCCCATGCCCGTTCCAGGTGACGAGGGACTAACAACGTGTCAGTACTTATGGGGCCCCGTAAATTGATGACTGTAAGTAAAAGTTGCTAAGTTGTAACTTAATAATTTTTTTCATTAATTCTTGTTTTGTGTCTTGAGGCCATAAATAGGTCAAAAACATTCATCCTTGCTTCCTTGCTAATATTATAAATGTGAAAGTAACTCTGTCTGTCTGTCTGTTACGCTTTCACGCCAAAACTACTGGACCGATATAAATGAAATTTGGTACAGAGATAGAATAGACCCTGAGGAACAACATAGGCTACTTTTTACCCGGGTGCGCTAAGTAGTTCCCTCGGGATGCGGGTGAAACCGCGGGAAACAGCTAGTGAAGTATAAATGTTTAGTTAGTTGCAATTTTTAAATGCTAAATATTTAAAGCAAAAGTGTCATTTAAAATGAAAAAAATAACAATTTAATAGAATATTCTTGATTAAGTACACCGGAAAATTAATTACAAAGGGTGATACAACGGACCATTTTATCGATAAAAGCGATGTTTTACATACAACCTTTGGATGGATTTATGTGAGAAGGAGAAATGATGCTGTCCACGGTGTACTGTTTACATAGTATCGGGGGGCACAGCTTTGTCCTCGTCAAGTCGACTACATTTTTTTTTACATGTCTTCTTGCAGTATGCTTCTAACAGCAGTCGACCTGCTTAACCGGACAATGTGGCGAGGTCCTAATTGAATTAATTAAATTAAAGCTTCCAGGGCTTACAACTAAATTTAAAACTAAGTGACAGCGCGCTTAGGGCTCCCCCTAGTGGGGAAACAACCTCAGCTTAGAGCGTCACTGGGGAGGACAACTAGGGACTAGCTGGACTAGTACATTATTTGATGCAACTATTTTATTGAGGAATAAAACTTCATCGTTTATCTTACTTTGAATGTATAGATAGATGGTACATGAAAATCATTGACATAATAAATCCATGGACAACAAAATAATTTAATAATATTGTGAGTGTTCGTAATGCATTAATTATATTGAGCTGCAGCACCTCCCTACATGTTGTTCATTGAAGTATCTTGATACGTAGGTACATCTACTTCCTTTTAGATCAGAAAACTAGACAGACCGGCAATGAGTGAGTCATTTATTTTATAAATTCGCAGTTGGTGTTGCCATCTTCGTACACTGTGTATCCATTTCATTTACTTAGAATTATTTTAAAACAAGTGAACTAAAGGCAGGAACTAAAATATCTAAACTGGCGTTTTTGTCTTTATTGAAACTTTCTACTGATACTGATTCATGTACTAAGATCTAAAAAAGTTAAATAGTTAACAACTTCCTTCTGTATCCTTATGAAAATCATGGTGCCTTTCACAATGAACCGAATTAGAAAGGATGATAATCATCCCTTTCTGTTGAAAAGGATAGATTTCTATATTTAGTTCTCCACCCTTGATATTCATTTTATTTCTTATTACAAATTCACATTTGTTATCCAGGACAACGTTATACATATGAATTTATAAAAATATATTCAAGGCTATGCTACTGTGATGAACGTTATATATTTACTTCACGTCCACGATTCCTATATAGGTAAGACGTGACACAATTCGGAATGAATTAAAACAGAGGAGTTATTTGTGTTCGATTTATTTTAATACAAAATACATGTATGTACAAACTAGTGACAATTATTTACATGTTGTTCGATAATGAAACACGTCGTGGTCTATCGCTAAGGAGCCAAACAAGGCTATCGAGTTTACCAGTACGAGACGGGAGCGGAGTAGGCAGCGTAACTCAGAGGAGATCCGTAGTAGGCGGGGCTGTAGGCGCCGGAGTAAACCGCGGGGGCAGCGACGGCGCGGGCGGCGTACACGGAGGGACCAACTACAGTGCGGGCGCCGGTCGTGTACGCACCAGCGGTGTAGGCTACCGGGTGACCAGCAGTGTACGCCACGGGGTGGCCAGCTGTGTACGCAACAGGCGAACCAGCGGTGTACGCGACGGGTGCAGCAACAGTGCGTGCAGCTACAACGGGAGCGGTAGCAGCGTAGACCGCGGGAGCAGCAACAGTACGGGCAGCATAGTACGCGGGAGCAGCGGCATAAGTGTGCGCAGCTACTACGGCGGGGGCAGCCACAGTGCGGGCGGCAACTACGGCAGGAGCGGCAACAGTGCGGGCGGCAACCACGGCGGGAGCGGCAGCAACAACAGGGGCGGAGACAACAGCAGCATCTTTACGAACAACAGCGTTGAAACCGTTGACGTCATCGGCGGTGTAGTCGACGGTGCGCTTGGTGCCGTCAGCGTCCAGCAGCGAGTACTGGCCGGACACGGCGCCGCCCACGCGGGTCTCCACCTGGCTCTTGTAGTCGCCGGTGTTGGGGTCGGCCACGTCGTACGCGAAGCTAGTGTAGTCGGCGTCTACTCGCGCCACTGGCACCACTGAGCAGTGAGCTGCGGCCACGAGGGCGAGTACTACGACGAACTGGAAAAAATGGATTTTTTTTTAGATTCCGTTAAAAAGCTGAAAACATGAAAATCGCAAAGAAAACCAAAATGCACATATAATGGTAGAATGTAGGTGAAATTTAAGCCTAATGAATGATAATAACAGGTTTAAAAAAAAAGAAAAACAAAATAACATATTTTCTTGTGCTGGAAGACAGCACAATTAATGACCACAAATAAATCTAACTCAGGTTTTGCTTCATTTACTACAGTTTAGATAAAAGTGACATTTGTTGACAAAATAATACTAAACTAATTTAGTGAATACTAGAAATTAATAAAAATATTTTTGCAAAAATATTTTTAAATCTATCACTCTCACTAAAAGAAATAGAAAAGGCTAAATCACTCGATAACACTTCACTAGATACATATAAGATAATCACCTTGGCTGCCATTGCGTTAGACTGAGGTTTTCCACTCGTTGACTGGTGCTGTTGGAGATCGCTAGGAGCTTTTATATGAGCTTCGCCACGCGAGGGCGTGGCTGACGACTATGATTACTTGTTGATCTTTAAAAATTAAGTTAAGCTACATTTCTTAGGCCTGGACGGGTTCTGTAGGTACATTTATTTGGTATATTTTTAGATAATATGTATTTTTTTTGTTAAAAGTTTCGTTAACTTTTATTTTATTTTTTATTCTTATAACTTTAATTATTTCTAGTTTTTCTTTTTTCTCTCTTATTTTGTTGCCATAGGTAGTAAAGATTGAAGTTTGAGCGTGGATACTGGTGTGACTAAAAAGAGGATCCATATTCAGTTTTTGTGGATAAGCTTGAGCTGTTATGTGATTAAGTTATTGATTGACAATATATTGGACGTTATGTTTTCGAACTTATCTTTTTCCTTTAACGATGATAAAATAAATAAGCTATGAAGTGTATTTCGGCTAGAGTGGTCAGATAGAAAACACCGGCCTCAACTAGGTTTTTACAAAAAAAATTTTTTTTTACATATTGTACAATATTATGTATCATAATTGAAATAATGACTTACTAGCTGTTACAAAAACTGAAAAAATTATAACGTTTAATTCGCAACCCGAAACTACTAAACTTTTCTTCAATGAATAAGTATCTTAACATTTTTACAACTAGGATTTCTGCAACGGAACCCTAACATACGTAACACGTACGACAAGCTAAATAGCCTTTGTGATGCCGACGGATCCGGAAGGGCAAGGTCACTGATGAGAATCTGTACTGACGTCGAAGAAATGGGGCCGCGCCTCAAAAGGTTGCATCTCATCTCGTTGCACGCATCATTGCTCATGTTAATTTGTTTCCTTTTTGTATTTTATTTTATTTTATGGTCGTTGTGCTTTTGTTTTTTGGTTCGAGATTTAAATTTCCTGTATTGTTTTTTTTTAACTTTTTTTAGTTTTGGGATAAATATTTGGAGAAGAATTTGAGGGCCCTATGTTACATGGCGATAAGTCATAACTCGCGACATATGTATAATATAGGTACATCGTCTGTTTTATCTCTGCTTAACCCTTCAGCAAAGCGCGTGAGTAGTTGTAGAAATAAAAATTCTACGGCTGTTTTTGCTAGCGAAATAATAGATAGTAATTGCTATCGATATTCAATTTATTACACATTGGTTAAACATGTGTCATGTTTGTCATAGTTTCCTTAACAGCATTTCTTTAGTGTTGAAAGGTCATTTAATAAATTCCTCTATATTTTTACCCTTGTTAGAGATCCGTGTAAATAGATCAAAGACAAAGACGTTTGCTATAGAACTTTTTGTGCATTATAGTCACAAGCTTTATGGAAAGTCTTGCAATTTATCAAAAGCTAAAGTTACTGCCATAAAACACTAATAGCTTATCAAGGTTTCTATCGTCGTAGTACATTTGTGAACAAAAGAAATCCTTACTAATATTATAAATGCGAAAGTAACTCTGTCTGTCTGTCTGTTACGCTTTCACGCCAAAACTACTGGACCGATATAAATGAAATTTGGTACAGAGATAGAATAGACCCTGAGAAACAACATAGGCTACTTTTTACCCGGGTGCGCTGAGTAGTTCCCTCGGGATGCGGGTGAAACCGCGGGAAACAGCTAGTTTAAAGATATATCAAAAAGAAAAATAATTAAAATACCATCAAATATTACCTACCTTATTATTTAAATTACATTATGCAATGTAAATTATCTTTATCTATATACATATTTATACAAATGAATCCCTATTTCCCTTAACCACGTCATAACTTGAGAACGACTTGACCTATTTGTATGAACTTTGGTACGGAGATAGAGGGGACCCTGGGGATGGTTTTAGGGTTTAATTTTTTATTTGAAACTGCGGGAGACAGCTAGTATTTATACAAATTAATCCCTATTTCCCACTACTATTGAAACCACGGGATACCGCTAGTATAGTACCATACGGACGCCTTTTATTATCATCCTAAATACCGTAACTATAACAATAATACATTAATAGATCAGCTATCTCCTAAAATTCAAAAAAGGATTTAACCAGCATTACAAATGGCGTAGAAACTAGATGTTTATCATAATGCGTTTGCTCTACATTCGTTCTTCAAGGCAATCTTCACGCGATTCTAACAATATTTGCATGCAGTACAGAAGAAACATTTTATAGACTTGCTTTCTAATACTCAATTAGTATTTTATAATGAACTAGCTTCTGCCAGCGACTTCGTCCGCGTGGAATAGTGGTGCTCCGCTCCTATTGGTCTTAGCGTGATGATATATGTGAGCCTATAGCCTTCCTCGATAAATGGATTATCTAACACTGAAAGAATTATTTAAATCGGACCAGCGGTTCCTGAGATTAGCGCGTTTAAACCAAATGACAACATTTCCCTTCACTGCTCTGCTCCTATTGATTGTAGCGTGATGAAAAGTATACTATAACCATCTCAGGAGTATGACAAATAATTGTACCAAGTTTCGTTAAAATCCATCGAGTAGTTTTTGTTTCTATAGAGTTTATACAGACAGACAGACAGACAGACAGACAGACAGACAGACAGACAGACAAAAATTTTACTGATTGCATTTTTGGCATCAGTATCGATCTCTAATCAGCCCCTGATAGTTATTTTGGAAATATATCTTATGTACAGAATTGACCTCTCTACAGATTTATTATAAGTATAGATTCAGCGAAACTTATAATATAATATATAAATAACTGTTGTTATAAAATCATTTGTTTTGATTGGCAGAAAACTTTTGACTGATCTACTGTAATTAAATTTAAATTCATACAGACTTTTGCATTCTTTGTTCTTATTAAGGTGGGAAGATGGAATTTCATTTAAATTATTTTTTTCATTTTTTACATGCACAAACACTCCAGACCCAAAACAACCATGTAACATAATAAAATAAAAAAATATAAAAATACAATTAATATTTTGATGCCTAATTATTATTAGGCATCAAAGGTTCATCCGCATCGCTGTCAACAGGAATCGTGCTCAAAAGGCTGGCTGCATTGCCACGTGATAATATATTATAACTATTACCTGGAAAGAAAATATCTATCTATACTTATAATAAATCTGTAGAGAGGTCAATTCTGTACATGAAATATATTTCCAAAATAACTATCAGGGGGTGATTAGGGATCGATACTGATGCCAAAAATGCAATCAGTAAAATTTTTGTCTGTCTGTCTGTCTGTCTGTCTGTCTGTCTGTCTGTCTGTCTGTATAAGCTCTATAGAAACAAAAACTACTCGACGGATTTTAACGAAACTTGGTACAATTATTTGTCATTCTCCTGAGCTGGTTATAGTATACTTTTCATCACGCTACAATCAATAGGAGCAGAGCAGTGAAGGAAAATGTTGTCATTTTGTTTAAACGCGCTAATCTCAGGAACCGCTGGTCCGAATTAAATAATTCTTTCAGTGTTAGATAGTCCATTTATCGAGGAAGGCTATAGGTTATATATCATCACGCTAAAACCAATAGGAGCGGAGCACCACTATTCCACGCGAACGAAGTCGCTGGCAGAAGCTAGTATATTATAATTTAGGAGTCCGTCCGATACAGTGCTCAAGAGTGGACGTGTGTCTGTTTCGAAATTTAAATTAAGCAAAATATTAATAATTACATACGCGATTCTAACCCGTAATCGTACAGTTAAAGCGCCTAATATTACACTAAGGTCTCGCGACTTCGCTAGCACGATCCGACCGTAGGCTCGAGGTACCCCTGTCCCGCACTTGCCGCCTTCACCACCGAGGGAATAGTACAGTAGCCATAATTGCTGTCTCGCTCCACCCAAGACCGCCACGCTGACTTCGGAGCGACCCCGTCGCTACGTGGGTTTCGAACTTACAACCGTGAGTAGTACGGTCTACATTACACTGACCACTATTTCAAGAATACCCACGTATGATGCCTCGCATACAGCGGTCGCCGCCGCCTAACATTTCGACGGCAAACATAATACAAACATCGTCTGACTCTGATATCCCACAACTGATATCCAACAGTCCGAGCGACGACGCTGTTAATATTACTACACGACACAAGCGTCCTCGTACGAGTTTCTCACCAGGTTCCGAACTACAAGACTTCAAAAAGGAGATACACCAAATGTTATCAAATTGGAAAACGGACCAAGAAGCCTATCTCAAAAAATTTTGCACTGACCAAAGCTCCACTTTGAATAAACTAGTGTCTGAATTAGCCGAATTGAAACTACAAAACTCGGCCATCCAAAAGTCAAACACTGAAATAGAGAAAACAGTTACATTCATTAACAAGCAGTATGATGATTTGATTAAACAAGTGGAATCGCTGCAAAAGGAAAAACAAACATACAGAGAAAGTATTGTGGCATTGGAAACAAAAATACAGGATTTACAGCGTTTATCTCGCCCTGCTAGTGTCGAAATCCGAAATGTTCCCATTGTTGATAACGAGACGGTAGATGATCTTTCCTCTATTGTAGTAAAAGTCGGCTCGACCTTTGACCTCCCGCTCAGCAACACGGATTTACGTGATGCTTACCGCCTACCCGGTAAACAGGGCACAGCACGGCCGCTCGTTGCAGAATTTACCAGTGTCCACGTTAAAAACAAACTTCTCGCCGCTGCCCGTGATTTTAACAAGAAACATAAAAATGAAGACAGTCTTAGTACATTGAGTATCGGTTTGAAGGGGGAGAGGCGACCGATTTTTATATCAGAGTATCTTCCTGCCAGCTCTAGGAGACTATTCTTTGCAGCCAAGGAATTTGCAAAACTCCACAAATATGATTTTTGCTGGACCACCAACGGTAATATATTCTTGAGAAAAACCACGGGATTAAAACCAATAATGGTGAAGTCAGAGCAAACACTACAGGATCTGGCGCCTCATACTACCCAATGACTAGTCTATGGGGAAGTAATTGAATCATTGTTTTATATCCCTATAGATTTAAGTTTAGTTATTGTATTATTCCTTAACATAACGATGTTACATCATTTGCCATATCAGTTGCATAAAACTCACCTCACCCACAAAGCCTCCACCAAACATAACACTATTCACACTACACTTAACGCAGAAATCATAACACAATTTGGTTTTATATCGTTTGTGGATCTATGTTTTTATATGTTTTCGGGTAAATTCTTTCAGGTTCCTTATAACAAATTATCTCATGATCTGAACCCAATGAACAAAAAAAAAAAAAAAAAAAAAAACTAATGAATGGCTACCATTACAGAAATTAATGACCAACTAGACAATGTATCAGTCTCTGTATCGTATGCATGCTCACCGGGTGGATGTGATAAATATACTACTTCAGCTGCTTTTAATATCCTTCATCTCAACATAAGAAGTATTAACAAAAACTTCAATGATTTAAATTGCCTGTTGGTGGCAATGAAAATTGAATGTGATATCGTTATTCTTTCGGAATGCTGGCTAAAAAGTTCAATGTCTTTACCAACGTTGACTGGCTTTTCTTCTCATCAAACTAATAACCTATCTAACCAAAACGATGGAATTGTTATATATGTTAAGGAAAATTTAAGTTTTAATGTTAATGAGCCGCGTTTCTCGGATGCCAGCTGTATCGTTTGTACAATAGAAAATAAATTAGCCATAATTGCATTGTACAGATCACCATCTACAAGAAACATTGATAATTTTCTCGATAGTCTGCATAATGTACTCACTGATTTCAAACAGTACCAAACCATCGCTGTAATCGGGGACATTAATATAAACATTATTCCAGAGGCCAGTGATTCTCGCTCCGATTCTTATTTAAACTTGGCAGCTTCTCACGGCCTACTCCCTGGTCACCAACTTCCTACCAGACAAAACAGCTGTTTAGACCACGTGCTATTAAAAACAAATAAAAAAGCTCTAACTCTGGTTCTCGAAACTACGATAACTGATCATTCAGCTGTCTTATTAAGCCTAGAGACCCAAAATCTAAAATCTAAACAATATTTTCAATTGTCCCGCTTTAATCTTCAAGAAGCTGTCACGCAAATTAAAAGTTGTGATTTCTCAAATATTTTAATAATGAATGATCCAAACATGGCAACAAATAAATTAATTAGTATATTATCCTCCATCGTAATAAAAAATACTATTCACAGAACTATTCCGTGTAAGGCAAGAGTCCTTAAGCCCTGGATTACCATTGGTCTGTTGAGATGCATACGGAACAGAGACAAAATGCACAAAAAATCTAATAAGGAACCTAACAATTCTATTCTCAAGATAACTTACTTGCGTTATCGCAATTTCTGCAACAACCTGCTAAAAAAGCTCAAAATCGAATATGAGAGACAAGAACTCTTGAAAGCCAAGAATAATCCAAAAAAAATGTGGGAGACCATCAGAAACATTACTGATACTAAGAATGTTTCAACCTTACCTATGGAACTTTTAAAAGCCCACCACTCTCCCCTGGAGGCAGTCAATGCTATAAATTCTTATTTTACGCAGGTAGGTAGAAATTTAGCCAGTAATACAGACCTTGCACAAAACTCCTGTCAATCCTTCTTCAAAACTGGAGTATCTTCACTTAATTCGCTGGTCTTACTAGAGACGGACGAGGAAGAAGTCGAGCGCATTATCACACATCTCCGCACAGACAGTGCATCGGGCTGGGATGGTATCTCTCCAAGGCTTCTTAAGGGTGCGAGTGGCGTCTTGGTGCCACCAATAACGCATATCTGCAACCTTGCTCTGTCCACAGGCACATTTCCTGAAGCTTTAAAAAAAGCTTTGGTACATCCCATTTATAAGTCGGGTAATAGAGGCAGTGTCAATAATTATCGCCCAATCTCGGTACTCCCTGTAATCTCAAAAATTCTGGAAAGACTGTTATTCAATAATTTAAACGGCTACGTAAATAAATACAGGCTTATCTCGCAAAACCAATACGGATTCCGAAAGGGTCTGTCCACAGAAGATGCAGTATCCTACTTGATGAACTACGTTGTGGATAAAATTGACAAAAAACAGAAGTGTCTAGGTATTTTCCTAGACCTCTCGAAGGCGTTTGACACTGTCTCTATCCCCATCTTACTGTCAAAGCTGGAATCTATTGGAGTACGTGGCGTCGCTCGCTCTTTATTCGAAAGCTTTCTTACCGGCCGGAGCCAATGTGTCAAGATTGGGGAATTCATCAGTAGAGATGAAAGGATAGTGTTTGGTGTGCCCCAAGGTAGTCTCATAAGTCCTCTTCTCTTCTCCATTTATGTCAATGAGCTCTGTACTCTATCTCACCCCTCCGTGCAAGTAATAGCGTACGCGGACGACACCGCGATCATCACCTATGGACAGGACTGGCAGACGGCAAAAAATATAGCGGAATCAGTATTAAGGCAGGTTGCCTGTTGGCTGACAAAAAGCAGTCTTACACTTAACGTCGAAAAAACCAACATGGTGTTGTTTGGTCCTCGTTCATCAGCATTACCCCCTGAGCACTCAATCGAAATTAAAGTTCACCGTTGCGACGTATTAGACCTAAACTGCCAATGTCCATCGGTCACAAGAGCACCGGTGATAAAATACCTTGGACTGCAGCTCGACGCCTGCTTATCCTGGAAAAACCATCTCCACTCTCTGTCATCTCGCATAAGAAAGCTAATATTCTTGTTTAAAAAGCTAAGAATCTCAGCTAACATAAACATCTTAAGCATGGTCTATACCACACTTTGTGAATCCATACTTACTTACTGCATCACTGTTTGGGGAGGTGCCGCTAAGACTACCATGATTGAACTTGAAAGAGCCCAACGCGCCGTGATCAAAGTCATCCTAGGTAAACCCCCCCGCTACCCAACTCAACAATTATATAAAGACTATAAAGTCCTCACAGTTAGACAGCTATATATTCTTCGCGTAATAATACGTAAACATATTACTGTCCCACAACCTGCATTAATAGAAACCGCTCAAAAAAGACGACCAATACCTCCATGTCCAAAAATACGCGTAAATACCACTTTCGCTCAACGTCATTATCTATTCTTATGCTCAATGCTATACAATAAACTACAAACCAAATTAAAAATACTTACATTAAACTCACATCTATGCAAACAAAAAACTAAGGAATTTCTTTTGAGCTTAGATTACGATGATACAGAAGAGATTATAAAACCACCCGACAAATAAAATACACACATACACACACACTCACACACACATACACACACATACGAATACACTCAATAGGTGTTACTAAGTGGCAGCAAGAAGCGTTTACTATCTTGCTACTTCCGTTTACTTTATTCTTATTTTTATATACTTTTCTTTTTTTTTTGTTATTATTATTATCTGCAATAGTGCCTGTTTTATATTTACATGTACAAAACCACGTTATAACAGTATACTGGTATAATAGTGACGGATGGATGCCCCCATAACACAGGAATTTCCTAGCATGGGGGACATTAATCTACTACTCTGTAATCTGTTCTATAACTGCATTGTTTTTGTTCATTTTTTGTACTTTTTTTTTTATGGTGCCAATTTTCTATTATTTATACATGTAAAATGCTTTGTCCTCAATGGCTGACTGAAGGATCAACGCACAGCCTAAACTGCTGATCGTAGAAACCTCGAACTTGGAGGGTGTGTTCTTTGTATGACGTTGGTATCCGATAAGAAAGGATTTTCCGAAAATATACCCCTAAGGAGGTGAAAAAGGGGGGCAAAGTTTGTATGAAACTTTGTCATTTTTTATTTGAATTCGTATGGCCTACGTGGGCGAAGCCACTGGCGTAAAGTGAGTATACATATAAAAACATCATGTTGGGCGTTGTCTTGGGAGATTGATAGACCAACTTAGTTCCAACAGCTGGAATATCAAAATCATATACCTATAAATGTTACGTCATTTATACTACTCATTGAAATAGTACATGCATGTGTGACTCTTTTAACAAATGCAAGAATTTAATTTATCATGCAAAATGCTACGTGGTCGGCGTTATAAGACAAATTGTTGCGCTATCGAATGTGATCTCTATATCAACGCCACAAGGTATGTTATTGAGTGTCTGTAGTACAATTTTGGCATCTGTAACATAAATAATAGTGAGATATTTTGGCGTAATGACGATTTGTTAGTTATTTTTTGCAAGACTGATATTAAAACTGGTTAATCAGGAAATACTTATTGGACGAAAACGTAACATTTCAAATGAGTAATATTTAACTAATTATTCGAGACTGGGCGTATAAAATTCCTGGTTTCTTATATATACGACATTGTAAGTTTATTGCAGCTTAAATGGTTTTTTGATACCATTGATTGTATAATTAATAATGATGTCAGTATTTATTTGCGTTAATTAAAGTTAGTTAAGAATATTGCCATGTCTGCTTTTTCACTTATCTTTAGTTTTTTTTTTAATTTATTGAGAAGTAATCATAAAAAAAAATGTTATTTATAACGAATTAACTAATACTATCAGAAATGCAAACGTTTTTGAGGATTTATGATACATATATGCATCTATATATAAATATGTATGTTTGTTACTCTTTACACAAAAACTACTAAATATATCTTGGTGTAATATGAAATTTTATACACCTACTCTATAACTTGGACATACAAGACAAAGTTGCAACTAGAAGCTAGTGTATAATATAATTTTATTTCATTCCAAAATAATTGCACCCAATCGCGGAGGATTATTGCTACATTAAATGTCAACTAGCTAGACAGTAATTGAAATGTCAAGAAAAGTTAATATCGCTCTAACGTTATTATGCACAGGGGGGCTAGACAAGTGGCAAAACGCTAACGCTAACGCTATAGAATAGAAAACAAAATGTATGGGAATGACATATAGCTAGTCGTAAACGAATGTCATTCCCATACATTTTGTTTTCTATTCTATAGCGTTAGCGTTTTGCCACTTGTCTAACCCCCCAGGTATTACAAGAATATCTTTCTTTATCGTAAAACTAGTTTATGACAAGTTTATTTGTTTATGTTGTGTTTGTGTTTTGTTGAAGAAAAAAATGAGAGTGTTTTATTTTTATGTTTTTTTATTTTTTATTATGATTAGGGATATGCACTTACCTCTGCCGGGGCTGCGAGGTGTTGGATAGAGTTACCGCGGCCCCGGAACATAAGGGCGAAGAAAGGAACATGGATTGAGCATGGGTTTTAGTCAAAGAGGATAGCGGGAGGAGTCAGTTGATAATTACCCATCCCTAAAAGGGATATGTACCTTAAACTCTCTAATCATCATCTGCCTAGCCTTTTCCCAACTACGTTGGGGTCGGCTTCCAGTCTAAACCGGATGCAGCTGAGTACCAGTGTTTTACATGGAACGACTGCCTATCTGACCTCCACAACCCAGTTACCGGGTAACACGATACCTCTTGGTAAGACTGGTTGTCAGACTTTCTGGCTTCTGACTACTCGTAACGACTGTTAAAGATCTACAAATGACAGCCGGGACCAACTGCTTAACGTGCTTTCCGAGGCACGGAGGAGTCTCGCTGTGACATAGATGGTCACCCATCCACGGACCGACCGCGCCAAGCGCAGCTTAACCTTCAATCGGTTGAACCGTGCGGTTGTTACTTAGCCACAAGCTCCTCTTTTTTTTTTTTTTTTTTTCTTTTTCTACATGACCTCTTGCAGGGTGCTTCTAACAGCATTCGACCTGCTTAACCGGACAGTGTGGCGAGGTCCTAATTTAATTAATTAAATTAAGGCCTCCAGCCAAGGCTTACAACTAAATTTAAAACCTAAGTGACAGCGCGCTAAGGGCTCCCCCTAGTGGAGAACGAACCTCGGCTTAGGGCGTCACTGGGGAGGACAACTAGGGACTAGCTGGATCATAACAATATTATTATTACGGGACTTTTTATGCTACTGGCTCAGCGCGCGGGCTGGCTCGTCGAGCAAGGGTCGGGGAGGGCATGGACGGGGACGTCGCGACGGGCCTCGGCGGCGAGGACGGTATGACGGCGGTCTGTGTTTGTGTATTGTGCTGGTTTCCCTATTACTCTCTTGGAGGAGGGTGATTTCGTCGTCAGGGAACGTGAGAGTATGCCGCGGACGGCGAATCGAGCTAATCTGGGAGGGAGTGTAACGGGAAGCCGATACTATCAGGGGGTTGGTATGCTTTTCGGCAGAGTCGAAGTAGCGCTTCGAAGCGCGTTTCATAAACTGCTTTATGGTAGGCAGTTTGAGGTCGAGGTGGAGATTCTCGTTTCTAAGGTACCACGGGGATCCTGTGGCCCTGCGCATGAAACGGTTCTGGAGGGTTTGCATCCTATGGAGGCGGTAAGATTTGGCGTGTGCGAACACTACGCTGGCATAGGTCATGATGGGGCGGATACACGCTGTATAGATGCGCAATTTGCACTTGAGAGGCAATTTGCTGCGTGAATTAAGAAGGGGATGGAGGCGTCCGAGAACGAAGGCGGCGCGCGAACGCACCGTCCTTATGTGTTCACCGAACGTGAGATTCTTATCGAGGGTTACACCCAGGTATTTGGCCTTGTCACCCCATGGGATGGGGCGATTGAACATTTTGATCTGTTTGAGGGGTGGGGTGGAGCCGGTATTGCGAGTGCGTCTCGAGAAGAGAACGGCCTGGCTCTTATCGGGATTGACCTCGATTCTCCATTTGCGGAACCACTTGCCTAGGGCGGTGGCAGCAGATTGGAGGATGCGAGTTATGCAGTCGGGTTTGCGACCCGTGTAGTAAATAGCCGTATCGTCAGCGAATAGAGCCAACTGGGCCTTATTATTTTTGGGAATGTCGCTGGTGTAAAGCGTGAATAATAGGGGGGAGAGTACGGAGCCTTGTGGGACACCTGCTCGAATGGGGTGGGGGGAGGATAGTGCTCCCTCTATGCGATAGCGAAACGAGCGGTTCGACAAAAAGTCTCGAATGATGAGCACGAGACGATCGGGCACACCGAATTTGTACAGCTTATATATTAAGCCGTCGTGCCAGACTTTGTCGAATGCTTTCGCTACGTCGAAGAATAGTACGCCCGTCATCATATTGCGTTGAAAACCAACGCTGATATGCTCGACGATGCGGTGGACTTGTTGGACACAGGAGTGCTTGGTTCGAAAACCAAACTGCTCATCAGGAATGAGTCTCTTAGCCTCGGCAAAGGCTTTGAGTCGGTTATAGATTAGCCTCTCGTAAATCTTCCCAATAGCATTGAGAAGACTTATAGGGCGATAGCTGGAGGGCTCGGCTTTGGGTTTGCCGGGTTTGGGAATGCCAATGACTGTGGCAGTTTTCCATTCATCGGGAAAAATGTTATTGCTCATAGCGGCATTGAAGATGGCTGCTAGGAGCGCTATGAGCTGGGCTGGGAGGAGTTGGAATACTCTATTGGAGATTCCATCCGGGCCGGGGGCTTTCCTGGGTTTTAATCTCTTAATAATCTCATGTACCTCCTCTGGGGTTACAGGGGGTAAGGGGTCATCGTCGGGGGTATCAGAATTTGAGGTGGAAGCCTCAGCTGAGGTAGGAGTTGCAGCAGATCTGCGTTCGATTTCTGCCTTCACCTCATCTAGGTGAGCCTGATCGACTGGCAGAGTGCTGGGTGAGCATTGGGTCTCTAGGCTGTCGGCTAGGCATTCGGCCTTTTCGTCGTCATAGAAGGCGACAGACTTGTCTGGACGATTGAGGGGAGGCATGGTGGCCACTTGATCGGATTTTAACTTCCTCTGCAAGTGCCAAAAGGCCTGATGAGATGGTTCCAATTCGCTCAACATCTTGTCCCAGCGGGCAGAGCGTAACTCATGTATGCGTTTCTTTACAGCGCGCTGTAAATAGCGCATATAAGCACGATTTGCATCACAGGGAAAAGAGTCGTAAGCACGGATAGCCGCGTTCTTCTCGGTCATTAGTGCACGTACATCGTCCGGCAGTTTCCAGCGGAGGTCATCCTCCGCTGGAACCCGCCTTGAACTGTCGTTCAGGACTTGTTGTATGTGACTTCCGAACGAGCCGACCGCGGTCATCGTGTCATCGAATGTAACTATTTTATCGGGGATACGGTTCAAGTGACTGGACTCGTTGGATTGTAAGCCTTCCCTTACTTTCCTCCAGTCCGTTATCACTTTTGTTGGCGGGGGATGATCGGGATCTCGAGGTCCCGTCCGTGGGCCTAGGTTGATGATGACCGGTCTGTGGTCGGAATCGAGCTCTTGTAGCGTCTCAATTGAGCGTAAACCTAGGTTTACGTTCTTGAGTAGAGCTATGTCGAGAACATCGGGACGGTGCTCCGGATTGGGAGGGAAGTGAGTTGGATACATCGGGGCGACGATATCGAAGTTAAGAGGGTCGCAAAGACTCTCTAGCTGTCTACCTCTCGAGTTGTTCGAGTGGCTATTCCAGGCGATGTGTTTAGCATTGAGATCGCCCGCTATGATAACGGAGCCACCTAGACCAAGAAGAATTTCTAGGTCAGGTTTTAGATTGATTTTCTCCGAGGAGGAAGGGGGAATGTAAGCCGAGACAATGTGGATAGGCTGATGACCGGACATGTCTAGTAGACAGATTGAGACCTCTAAATGCGAAAGAGGTGGGGGCTCCATAGTGATGCAGTGCAGTGCCTTTTTGTAGTAGATAAGGGTACCGCCCTTGTGACAGCGAGTTCTGTCATTACGAACCATGCGATAGTTTGCAATCGACGGGTCACGGTTGTGGGGCTTTAAAAAGGTCTCCTGCACGAGGAAGACGTCAAGGTGATGATCGCGAAGGAAGGTCGCGATCTCATCACGTTGACTTGAAATGCCATTTGCATTAAAGAAGCCTAACTTTAGGGATCGGGGTTTGACTCTGCACAATTCTTGATCCATTAGGAAATCAATTGAAGGTAAGGGCGCCTACTGCTTCAGTGACGTCCGGGAACGCCGCGAGCACGTTGAATAGACCGAGGACATTTCCTTGGTTCTCTACTATTAGTTTAGCCATCTCTTGTGCTCTATCAGTTAGGAAGACGGAAAAGGTCTTCGCTAAGATAGCGCAGGCATTCACCTTACCTTGGGTCCTGGGACCGGCGGCAGGTGCAATGGCGGGTAAGGGAGCGGGGACAGGGGTAGGAGGTGTAGCTTTGATGGCTACATTAGAGGTAGTCGGGGGAGCGACAGCCTGTGTGGGCGTGGAAATGGAGGGACCCGTAGGTGAAGGGACGGATTGTTTGAGATTAGTTCTCAACGCGGGGAATGAGCGTTGATGATTCAGCTGGTTCCACGGAGAGGGTCTCTGTGGGCTGAGGCGCTCTGGCATCGATGCCGATGGAATCGGCATGGGTTGATGTTCCCTCTTTTGGCGGGCGCTAGCGCGCTTTGCCAATTTGGGAGAAAGTCGCGGGGCTTTGGGGCAACCTCGGTAGTTAGCCGGGTGACCGGATTGACCGCATAGCACACAACTGGGAGGTTCTGTGCATAAGGTGCGATCTTTTGGTCGCGAGCAATCAGCAGTGCTATGGTCGCCCAGGCACTTGACGCACCTGGGTTTCGCATAGCAATGCTTTTGCGAGTGGCCGTAGAGTTGGCAGCGGTGACACTGCCCAATGGGACCGCCCTTGTAGGGCTTTTCAATGATTATGCCACTAAGGTGGCATACAGATTTGACACCGAACACAGGATGACGGGACAATTCGGAGGGATTACACACGACGAGTACCATGTCGTATGCTTCACGCGTGTTAGCGCGGTGCATGCGATGAACGGCATTAACGGGGACGTCTTGGGAGCGGAGATCTTCTAGGATATCTCCTGTCTCAATTTCTTTGGGGACACGCTTTATAACTACTCTGAGTTCTTTCTCCTCAGGTAGTGAATAGGTGTGAAAGGAAATGTGATTTCCTTTCAGAAGTTTTGTGAGTTCCCTATGGTCGTGGGACGAGGGAACTTGGACCTTGATACCCTGTTGGATATTCTTGGCCGATGTGTAATTTACCTTACGGGCAACACACATCTTAGACACATCGGTCCATTTACCTTTGTCTTGAATGATCAAAGGCGGTGGGATAGGCGATTTCTTTTGCTGCTTTGTAGCAGCTTGAGGGCTAGCACTTGGGCTGGAAGGCCGCCTGTCTTGCAAGGCTGGGGTCGGGAGGGGAGCGGGAATTGAAGAGGGGAGGTTAGCGGTGGTCGCAGTACCTGCCTTCTTGGCCTTACTGGCCTTTGACGATTTCCCCTTCTTGCGCTTTTTAGCACCCAAGACGGGGATGAAATCGTCGTCGGACGAGGGCTGGGAGGACAGAGAATCCTCCGCCGGAGAGAATTGGGGTGAGGGGGACCGAGAGGGAGCGATGTCCATCGCCTCTTCGGCGGTATCGTTGATCGCAGCTGCGCTTTGCAGCTGCGATGCGGCCATTGTTCCGGTAACAATGGACGACCGGGAAACGGGCGATTTATTAGAGTCGTCCTTTGTCGCGACAACAATGGGTGTCGAGACAATGGCCGCCTTCTTAGAAGAGATTACGCCTTTATGGCAGTCAGGTGGCGAGGCCGGCGATTCTGAGAAGTCGGGATCGACCGACTTCACTTGGGACGGAGGCGGAACCCGCTTGAGGTTGGCCAACTCAGTGCCGTATTTGGCAAGTATTTCGGGGTCCTTGAGGAGGACATCCCTTACAAAATCGGCCAGTGTCAGGGCCATTTTAACGGGATACGGGACACATAAAAAATCCTATTACCTAACTCCCCGGGTGGATAGGCCCGGGGATGTGTAACCCTCCCTGCCGGGTATAGGCAGGGAGGTGAGTACCTACTGGTGAGCCCTAAGCTTGTAACCGTTCGCCAGTCTTATTGTGCGAACGGGCCCTAGCCAGTCTAGTGCGAAGGGTGTAGACACACCCAACCAACACTAGGTGTGTAGCTGTGGAAGGAAGCCAGAGACTAGAGACGACTAGGAGATCCCCCAAGGCCGAAATTCTAGCTCCCGTCCAATTGACTGCCTCACCCTGAAGGGGATCGGCGGGTGTGATTGGGTCAACACCCCCTCGGCTTCGTTGGCACCGTAAGGTTTCCACCGAGGACCACGAAACTGTGGTTTTGCCCTGAAGGGGCCAAGTGAAACTACACACGCGAAAAAGAAACAGGCGATCAGCCACCGCCTTGAAAAAGGCAGCTTTTGATCTAATGGGTGTAGTTGGCAGAGCAACTACAATAATCGTTACGGCTAGCGTAACGAAGACGGTTGACGAGAGTCGTGTCAGGGCGTTATCGCGGAGCGACACGTCCGTTCACGGCGAGTGTCAGGTAGCGAGTCAACACAAGCTCCTCGAAAGTAATTTGTTTATAAATATCTACTCGTAAGTGCTTTGCCCATGACAACGTTAACATTACTACTGACCATATTCACACGCGTTCTATAAATAAACCAATTTTTTTATCAAAATCACTAAACCACATCAAACTCCACCAATTCAATGTGAATAATAACAACTAAAACAATTGAGAACGTTTGATAATTTTTTCTAATGAGGCGATATTGGGCAACGACATAAGAATCAAAGCACAATTTTTTCCCAAGTTTTTGAGATTTTTTAAAAATATTAACCAAATCGTTCTTTGTTGTACTAAGTTTACTCAATTACCTTTGAGAACATTCTTTTGTATTGTTAACACAAATTCTGATGTGTTTAGATGTTCTATGCCTTTATATAGGTGCTCGTAATTATCTTTATTATGTGTATCGCAATCAGGTTAGCCGGAAACATTTTGAACTGCGATATCATGTACATCCTCTGCTTTATGTATCCTTAGTTAATGTATATAGTAGCGTGTAATTATTATAATAAATTTAATGTTCAGCTTAAGCTAAGAAGTTGCAATTAAAATTAAAGTTAAAAAAATTTGGTCTCCCTTTTTGGCATTATTGCTTATATACTCTTAACCGTTTCGGCTATTTTCAAAAACCTATCTATCCGAAAATTTTCTTACTAGAGATAGAACTTGGTACAAGGTCCAAACAACTAATCTCAAAAACCTATCTCTAATAAGCAAAGCTTAGGATAGATAATTAATTAAAACATGTGGTAAAACAATAGGTCCTTAAAAATGACTACCGAACACTGCAATGTTGATACTAGTAAACTGCAATGTAATTAAACCAATCGTATGATGCCTCATCATGGCTAAGTAAGTACTGCTAACTAAGTAAATAAGCACGGGTCAATTGATCAAAGTTAAGCTGCGTTTGGCACAGTCGGTCCGTAGATGGGTGACCATTTATGTCATACTGAAACACCTTCGTACCTCGGAAAGCACGTTAAGTCTCAGCTGTTATTTGTAGATCTTTGACAGAAGCCAGAAAGTTTGGCAACTAGTCATACTAAACGGTATCATGTGTTACCCGGTAATTGGAATGTAGAAGTCAGATAGGCAGTCGCTCCAGCAAAACACTGATACTCAGCTACATCCGATTAGGCTTGGAATCCGCCTCAATATCGATGGGATATGTGTCCAAGCAGATGATGTTCGATGGTTAATTAGCCAGTGCCTACCAAAAACAAAGTTAAGTTAAAATTAATATATTATATTTAACCGATTCAGATGAAATGTGGTGTGGTGATAGAAGATTTATTTAATAAAGGATTAATTTTATCGTACGTAAGTAGTTGTGACTCGTACATTTTTCATACACTGTCTTTGTTATGACATTTTAAATAATCATTTTGTAGTTTTTAACATACATGTTAACATTAAGAGATATAATCTTAATTCAAAGCATAATAATCGACATATAAACATGCAGTTAACTCATCAACGAGGCCAGTGTTACCATTCTAAGTGCAAAATTAATTTACATAATAGGTGTTTCAGTTCCTAATTAACCTCTGAAAGAGAATCTTTCGAAATTTAAGAGAAGATGTGAGCGCAATGATTTCAAACTATGACCCCCAAAAGTACAATGAGGTGGCTTCGTGTGAATATAAATATTTGGAACCGACGGGGTTTAATCATTCACAAGCCAAAGTTGAAGACGAACACATAGCACCATGGCAGCTAAGGTAAACCATAAAACAATTATACAAACAATTAATATAAAATAGTCGGAGGGCCTAGTATAAGCCCTTGTGGTACACCTGATTCTATTGAGCTGTTCCGTTTGTTATAACTTTTACGATATTATTTACTGTTTGTTCTCACTATTAGAATATTTATTAACTGTATTGTTATTTTTTTTTGTCATGACTAATTCTTTCCAATTGTCTCTTCCAGTTTATCGTATTCTCTCTACTGCTGGCATCAGCCTACGGCAGCGGTGGTTACTCAAGCTTCTCGTACGGCGTGTCCGACCCTAACACCGGTGACATCAAGGACCAGCACGAGAAACGCGTCGGTGACAGCGTCGTCGGCAAATACTCACTCCTGGAATCCGATGGAACTAAAAGGATTGTGGAGTACGCTGCAAACGCTGCCACAGGATTCAATGCAGTTGTTCGCAAAGAGCCTGCTATTGGTATTCATCCGTCTGGACCCCATGCGCCATTAGCTGGCGCTGCTCATCCACATGGACCTTTGGCTCATGGACCTGTTGCACCTGGTCTAGTACATCCCGCACCTCTTGCTCCTTTAGCTGGAGCCCTTCCCGGTGCTCTCGTCAACCCAAGTGCCCACCATGCTGCCCTTGCCCACCAGTCTGCTCTAGCCCACCAGTCTGCCCTAGCCCACCAGTCTGCCGTTGCTCACCAGGCTGCCATTGCTCAGCAGGCTGCCATTACTCAGCAGGCTGCCGTTGCCCAGCAGGCTGCCATTACTCAGCAGGCTGCCCTTGCCCAGCAAGCTGCTCTAAGTCACTCTGGCGCTCTAGCTCATCACAATGCTCATGCTCACAATAGTGCCCTTGCCCACCAGAGCGCCCTCGGCCATTCTGGTGCCATAGCGCCAGTTTACGGGCACTCTGGTGCTTTTGGGAATCTTGGAGCTCTCTCTCACCATAGTGCTCTCGCCCATTCCAGTTCTCTCGGCCATTCTGGTGCTCTTGCCCATGCTGGTGCATTTACTCACCCAGCTGCCAACCGTCTCCCTAGCAACTCTCTTTACTCTGGTTACGCTGGAGGATATGGCAACCCATTGGCTGGTCATCTTGGTGGTAGTGGAACTCCGGCTGTCTCTCACTATTCTCACTCCATTGTTCATAATGCTGCTCGTCCCTACCCTGGACCCTATGCTGGAGCCTACAACGGTGCCTATGGTGGTGCTTACGGCGGTTACGGTGCCTATGGACAAAATGGTGCCTACGGAGCTCCCTTGGCCCATGGAGCCGCCAACCCTCATGCCCATGGCCTTGCCCACAGTTATTCGAACTCTGTAGCCCATCCTTCCCCCAATCGTCACGGTGCATATGGAGCTCAGAGTCTAGGAGGTGGCTGGGCTTGGTAATAAATGACTGCTGCTTACCTGTGATCTTATAAACGACAAATAAATTATAAATCGATACATTGTTATTTTATTTCATAAATATAAAATCTCATAATCTATAGATTTTCGTATTATAGTAACACGATTTCTTATGCTTTAACTTAAACATTATTGATAGATACGAATTATACTCGTAACAAATGAAAGTACATATTTCTCACAGTCGAAATCGATTATTTTACCTATCGAGTAGATTCGGAAATGATCAATTATTGAAATTGAACTTGAAGTCAAAGTAACAGAACCGATAAAGGTTTCTCTAAAACTGTTGTGACTCATTACAACACGGTAAATGAACTCTCCCAGGAGACAAAGAGTAACAGTGATATAATTAAATTAACGAACCAGAATGTTTCACAAAAGCCGTGGAATTCTAAGATGTGTTGTTACTAGGGAACTGACCTACTGTTCTGGTTCTTTCGTGTTCATGTTGTAAACAAAGAATTATTAGCGCTGTGTTAATAACATTTTGTAATATCACCTATTTTATTATTTTTATCTATAGCGATATTTTCATTATAATAGTGGCTACTTCTAAGATGATAATCTTTAACTCTCAATCTTTACTTATACAAATTAACCGGTCAAGTTGTCTATTATTCGTCCGGATAATATCTATAGGTACTTAATTTTCTTTGATATTCAAAATATTTAAAACTTGGCTAGCTTTAATTTTGTTATTAGTAAACATTTCAATTAACAGCAATGAATTCAACCACTGACATTATATCTCCATTAGGAAATTGTGTACATTCAGTGCTTCATAAAATATTAGATAAGATTAAGTTATCTAGTTAAGTCAGTGTAGCATTACAAGTGTTGTTTTCATTAGGACCAAAATTTGCGTAATAGGCACATTTCTTATAATTCTCGCTACTTTATTTCAGTCCGTTTCCTACAATTTGTTTACAAATAGTAAAATTATTTATCTAGCACAATGTGCGGTCATTCAAGGTGAACTAGATTTTTGCACTTAGTTTCGGTATTTTACTTGGTATATTATTAGACCTGCGGATATGGTTAGACCTTCTCGTTCTTAATCTGAGTTATTAACATATAAAGGTTAAATCGGTTTGAGAGCCGAATGACTGTAACTGACAATGTACATAAGGACTCCTTTACTTTATAGCAATTACCTCTTTTGTAATGTTCTTAAACAATAAATTAATAAACGATAAATAAGGTACTTCGAACTTTTTTATTTCATCACAGCATATTTCATTGGAGTTTCAGTATAAATAATTAGTATCTAATCATTATTTAGTACAGATGGGCACCGTAGAGACCGTGAGCGCCGTGAACGCCGTGAGCACCGTAGGCGACGGCACCATGGGCCAAAGGAGCGGCATGAGCACCATAGACACCGGCGCTGTAGGCAAGGGGAGCAGCATGGGCACCGTAGACTCCAGCGCTGTAGGCGAGGGGAGCGGCGACTGCGCCGTAGGTGGACACTCCATGGGAGTAGCCGTGAGCGATGGGAGCGGCGGCGTAACCGTGGGCGAGGGGAGCAGCGGCGTAGCCGTGGGCGAGGGGAGCGGCGTAGGCGACGGGCGCGGCGTGGGCTACGACGGGAGCGGCGTGAGCGACCACGGGAGCGGCGTGAGCGTACAGAGCGGGGTCTTTGCGGACGACGGCGTTGAATCCAGAGTGCGCGTCAGCGGCGTAGTCGACGGTGCGCTTTGTGCCGTCGGAGTCGAGGAGCGAGTACTGGCCGACCACGCTGTCTCCGACGCGGGTCTCGTGCTGGCTTTTGACGTCACCGGTGTGGGGGTCGGACACGCCGTACGAGAAGCTGGTGTAGTCGCCGCCGTGGATAGCGCTACCTTGAGCAGCCGCCACCAGAAGAGCAACAACGACGAACTGAAAGTAGATTAAATATTATTGAATAAACTATTTGAAATAATAGTAACATTTCGAGTTGTAGAAAATGATAGGAATCACACATGAGCACACGATTAAATTGTTAACATAATAGAAAAGATAAATAAATTCATCCAAAACAGATCTGTCATTTGTTGGAATATCTATTTGCCAATACTAAAAAGCGAAACCGAAAATAAATCGAATAACGATTTTAAGTAGATTGTCAAATGCAAAGTCGATATTCGAACTGTCGAATATAAAGGCTTGTTGTTTGAAATGCCTGAATATAACGAATAATAATTCTCTCACTATGTTTTAAACAACGGTTATGAATTCAGTTGTGGACAGTAGAAAAAGTATAATATTAAAAAAAAGAAATAGTTTCGTAATAATCGAATTCTATCACAAAATATTCAGCGCACATTTTTCCCAAAAACAAAAGACATTCAACGTCCAAACTATCATCAAAACAACACCGAACTTTTCCACCACAAAAAAACTAAACAAAGAATAATTAAAACTAACCTTAGCTGCCATTTTGTTAAGGTATTGTTAGTAACACAAGTATACTGCGAATGATTAATCAGGGTTACCAATTCTCTTTATATACTATTCCCTGGCTATGCCAGTAGTGAATAGGAAGTAAGAGACATGCAGGTAAGGTCACGCATTTGAGTGTTTTTTGATGTAGGTATACATTTCGTCGGCGGCCAGTAATGCGGAACTTGGTTAGTGCTGACCAATAGTTATTAGAGGTGGCGGAGTTTTAGGATAATATCCTGTTTTAAAGAACGTTGGGACACGTGTATGAGACGTAGATTTTAAGGCATAGCTTGTTTATCAAAATTAACAGTTATGTGATGCTAGGGATTTGTTGCAACACTTATTTTCTTCTTCCCAAAAAAAAACACATGGGAATTGGTGGAGCGCGGGCGAATTCTGAAACGTCTCATAAAGTTATTTAAGATTTTTGAATTTGTGTTTTTTGCACCAAGAGCGACAGGATTAAGGTAGGAATGCCCAATTTAGTCTAAAGGCTCATCAAAATCTAATTAGACGATTAAAAAAAAATGTGCTTTTTAGAGTTTTGGTACACTTATCGTTTAAAATTATGTTGTATAATTTATCAAGCAGCGTCTCTTTTTCAGTTTATTACATGCTTAAAATGTCGTTAGTGTTTTATAGTTGCTTATAGTTTTCTTATCTTTTTTTACTTCATCAGCAATAGGTCGGGTTATGTTTTAGCAATATATGTTTGTATTCGCGTATGTTCCCCATAACACCTAAACTACTCATCCTATTTTGATGAACTAATTGTCAATCTACTCATTAGAATGTTTCGGATGCCAAAGGCTACTTAAATTCAAATAAACTCAAACTAAAAATTAAATCCTGGTTTTAGAGATAAAATACTAAGTCGTGTTAGTTACACCGTTTATAACTCCTATATCTATAATCCTTGATTTTTTAGATTTGTTTGCGTCCCGAAATGCAGAATAATCATATTATTAAAACATTACGAAAGGGCTGTATGAAGTTCGCTGGGTCATCAGTTATATTATAAATGCGTTTATAACAGCTCAATGTCTGTCTGTTACACTTTCACTGAAAACGGGCTGAACCGATTTGTATGGAGATGGACTGAAACCCAGTAAAAAATATAAGAGAGAATAGTTTCTATCAGGGTGCGTGAAGGAGTTCCCTAAAGACGCATGGGAAGAGGGAATAAGTTATAAAAACCAGCCAAGTGCGTGTCGGGCCATGCGCAATATGGGTTCCGTAATACGTTAAGTTAGCTTACTTAGTTGTGATAGTTTTGCTTTTATGTTCGTAATTTATGCTATCTCTGTGATTTATTTCATATATCTAGGAATATCTATGAATAGTCATTCAAAAGTTAGAGATGGGAGACGGACGAATGTAACAAAAATTAGCAGTTCAAAGCTTTATATTTCGCAAACGCCTCCCTGAATCGGGAAATTATCTTCACATTCACAATATATAAGACTAATTTAACTATATCCCACATGATGGGATACGTAAGAAAAAAAATATTCATCCCCAGTTTACGTGTACTGTATACAAAAAAGAATATTTTTCAAAACTTTATTGCATCACTTTGTCGGCGTGATCAATATGCAAATCTTTACCAAATTTCATTGTCCTAGAACTAAGAACCGCCGCGAACAGTCAGACGGACATGGCGAAACTATAGGGGTTCCTTATTAACTACGGAACCCTAAAAAAACAGTTATCCTCGTAGTATCAAATACAAAATGTAGTTCTAGAAAGTTTTAGTTATGAAAGAAATATTGCGTATTAATCATAAAGGCCTTCAAATTCTTTACATACTTCGTAATGACGATGATTTATTTTTTGTTTTATTTAATTACAGATATTGTTAGGCCTCCTTTGCACGTTTGAGTAATTAACTTAATTATGAAGGTCAAATAGTGTTGGGTTCTCACGCTTATTTATAAACCATGTAAAATATCTCCTGACCACGGCATCGCCCGTTTTGCATGCATTAAATGTTAGGTGATGGCAGCTGGATATCATAGATTTCTAATGTAGGCATTTCTGGAATCTGTCCAGTAATTTTAGAGATTTACCTTTAATACAAAAAAAACAAACACACACATTATCATTTATATGGATTTAAAATAAAATATCCTACTAATAAAATATGTTACAACGAAAGTTTGTGAGTATGTATATATGTGTGCATATTTGTAACTCTTTCACGCAAAAACTACTGAATGCATTTAGATGAAATTTGGACACACATTAGGACACTTTTTACCCGGTTACGCGGAGAGATTCCCTCAGGACGTGGGGGACCACGAGAAACAGCTAGTGAGTAAAGAATATTCCATCATCAGTTGAAATTTAAGAGGAGCTCGTGGCTAAGTAACAGCCGCACGGGTCGATCGATCAAAGGTTATGCTACGCTTGGCACGTAGGGTCCGTGGATGGGTGACCATATAATAATATGTCATAGCGAAACTCCTCCGTGCCTGCAAAGCACGTTAAGCTGTTGGTCCCGGCTGCCATTTGTAGATCTTTGACAGTCATTACGGGCAGTCAGAAGCCAGAAAGCCTGACAACTAGTCTTACCATGGGGTATCGTGTTACCCGATAACTGGATTGTGGAGGTCAGATAGGTAGTCGGTCCATGTAAAACACTGGTACTCAGCTGCATCCGGTTTAGACTGGAAGCCAGCAAGAAGTAGTTTCCTTAGGATGCGGTTGTAACCATGGGAAATAGGTAAATAACCATTATTTAAATAGGCAAGTAAAAATTGTATTGTGTATACCTTCATTGCCCTTATGTATATTTGGCTGTGGAATTTACCTCAATTGCAAAGTAGCAAGGTTCGATTTCTTGATAAGGAAAGGTGTTATATTTTAACAGAATATTTTTATAGGTTACGATTGGACTTTTGTCCGATTAATGACATTACGGCAGTAAGGTCGTATGTGATAATGTTGCTTTTCATTTACTTGCGGATTGATGGAAATATTCCTCAAAAGTTTGACTTGTATTTTGCGTGTTGGGTCCAATATCATCAGAAGTCATACTATGGTTGAGGAATTAATTTCATTTAAAAGTAGGCTTCTTTGTATAAGTGCCTTTATACATCTGAATATAGTTCAATCTACTGAGATGTGACGTGGGAATAGTGTACGATGTAATATTTATATTTAACAAAGACTTATTCAGTAGATGTTTCCTGCGGTTTCGACTGCATTTTAGCTATAAACTATGTGTGTACCAAATTTCATTCAAATCCATTCAGCAGTTTTTGAGTGAAAGAGTAACATACATACATTCATACATCCTCACAAATTTCTCATTTATAATGGAATAACAATCCAGGGATTTTCTTTCTAAAGTTCATCAATAAAATACGTAACATTTTTACGAAGGCAATAACAAAAACAGGTAAGTAAGTTCTTTGAACTATTTTATTTGATCACAGCATTTTTCATTGGTGTTTCAGAATAAATAACATATCTTAACATTATTTAGTAAAGGTGGGCGCCATAGAGACCGTGAGCGCCATGAGCGCCGTAGGAGAGTGCACCGTGAGAACCGTAGACTCCGGCGCTGTAGGCGAGGGGAGCAGCATGGGCACCGTAGACTCCAGCGCTGTAGGCGAGGGGAGCAGCGACTGCGCCATAGGTGGACACTCCATGGGAGTAGCCGTGGGCAAGGGGAGCGGCGGCATAACCGTGGGCGAGGGGAGCGGCGGCGTATCCGTGGGCGAGGGGAGCAGCGGCGTAGCCGTGAGCGAGGGGAGCGGCGGCGTAGCCGTGGGCGAGGGGAGCGGCGTAGGCGACGGGCGCGGCGTGGGCAACGACGGGAGCGGCGTGAGCGACCACGGGAGCGGCGTGAGCGTACAGAGCGGGGTCTTTGCGGACGACGGCGTTGAATCCAGAGTGCGCGTCAGCGGCGTAGTCGACGGTGCGCTTTGTGCCGTCGGAGTCGAGGAGCGAGTACTGGCCGACCACGCTGTCTCCGACGCGGGTCTCGTGCTGGCTCTTGACGTCACCGGTGTGGGGGTCGGACACGCCATACGAGAAGCTGGTGTAGTCGCCGCCGTGGATAGCGCTGCCCTGAGCAGCCGCCACCAGAAGAGCCACAATCACGAACTGAAATTAGAAGGATGCGTATTACAAAATGATCAGCCTTTAGTTGATTTTTTAAGTAACCTGTAGCTATTTCGTTTTTCATTAGAATTGGTATTTAGTTTTCACCTTAAACTATGCTATAAATTTAAATTAAAAATAACTTTTCACATTTTTAATTAATTAAATTAAATTCCAACCAACCTTTGATGCCATTTTGTTAGTTAATTATGTTTCACAAGCGAACTGCGAATGATAAATCAGGGTTACCAATTCACTTTATATACTATTACTGCCTGACCACTGCTGTAGTATCTAGAGGAAGTAAAAGACGGGCAAGTAAGGTCACTGGTTGAACAGAACTCTGGTAATTATCTTTGGGTAGGTATGTCGTGTCAAAAAACTGGTACTCTGCATCCGGTTTAGTCTGGAAGCCGACCTCAACTTAGCTGGGAAAAGGCTAAGAATATTCTATCGTCAGGTGAAATTTAATCAGGTTGTATGAAAAAATTAATTTCTTGTCATTTTTTTTAACTGTAATGGTATTTTTTATAGATTTGAAAAAATAATACCTACTTATTCTACTACTATACTAATAATATTGCAATTACAAAAGTTTGTTAAGATGTGTGCATGTTTGTTACTCTTTTTCACTAAAAGTACTAAGGGCGGATTCGACCAAACAGGAATAAATTTTATTCTCGGCGTAAATAGCTTGTTACTCGAGAATAAATCAATTCACGTTTAACCACCCACGATTCGAGGAATAGTCACTATACCACCATTTTGCATGGAATAAGAAGCTTATTCCAGGAATAATAAAATGGCGTCCTATTGTTTATTCTGTCATTTTAACTCACTGACATTTGACAGCTACTTTTCCACGCTATAATACGACAAAGTAGACTTGACATGAGATATGCTTCTGCACCCTCCCGTTTGTAGAGCAACTATATTTTGCCGGGTATGACATTCGTTCACATTGACTTCGCTATTCGTGAGTAGCTTATCCAAGTTTAACTATACGCTAGATTGCATGGAAAAACGACTGTTGATTTATTCGAGCATAAAATTATGGTATAAATTAATTTCCGTATAAGTTACTCTTGTATAAATTCGGGTTTGGTGGAATCCACTCTAAATAAATTAGGATGCGTAAGTCGCTGCGCAAACGTCTACACTTTTAGTTTCCAGTTACCGACACCGAACACTTTTTGATCGGTGGAAGCAACTGGACACAAAAAATGTTTACGTATGCGAAGGGAGAGGATAATTTCATACTAGTTCTAAGGCATTGCGCATACGTAGACACTTTTTGTTGCCGACACGGCACACCATCACAGGACACCGTAGTTGTCGTGTCATGTAGCGGTGATCGGACACAGTCGCCCGATTCTACTACAGGCCACTGGTAATCGAAGTTGCTGTGTCCGGTGGCGGCAATTGGTCACAGTCACCGGTCGCTACTTCTGGCCACAATTCGTTGCTTGTTTTCCGTCGGTCTCACGATGGACGTCGATGAAGAAACATTATCTCTACTGGTTGTGTTGATTATAGAATACGTCGACGTAGACGTCGTCGTCGTCCAATTTCCTAGGTACAATTGTACTGAGCTGCGCAAATGGAGGAGTTGTATTCCGTGTCCGTCTCCTATGTGCGCCGCCCGTTCAGTGTGCGTGGCTTGTGTCGCAATTTGTTAATGTTGCTTGGGTCTTCAACTGACGACTTTTAGTTTCCAGTTCCCGACACCGAACACTTTTTTATCGTCATTAGTATGTGTTAAAGCGAAGCAACTGGACACAAAAAATGTTTACGTTAACGCAGAGAGTGGATGATTTCATACTAGTTCTAAAGAAATCAAATATTCATCGGTAGCTTCTATCTGAGATAAGACACAAAAGTGTCCAAGTTTGCGCCCTACCTTAGTAGTTATTATAACCTGGATTTTCACATGTGACACCTCTTATCTGAGTGCACGAAGCAGTTTCCTTAGGATGCGGTTGTAACCATGGGAAATAGCTAATTAACTATAATTTAAATAGGTAAGTATACATCGTATTGCGCATTTTTTCATTGCCCTTATGTAGGTATATTTTACTGTATAATTTACTTCAATTGAAAAGAGTCAAGGTTCGATTTCTTGGTAAGGAAAGGTTTTATATTTAAACGAAATATTTTTATAGGTACGGAATATTCTAACGGAATATTCTACTTGTGTCCGATTAATGACATAACGCCAGTAAATAGACCAGTGCCAATATTTTTTGAAAACAAATAAAATAATAGTAGGATGAAACCCATTGGAAAAGGAGGAGAATATAATAAAAATAAATTACGGGCGATCTGAGGTCGAGAGGTGGGGGATTATCTTTTACAATAATTATTTTTTTCCCCACGAAATTTGGTGAAAACTTACCTTTTTATGTCCCAAACACACTGTAATTTATTTGATTTAAAATAATTATTTTTTCACCCTTATTTTGACTTAATATCGAAAAAACACCCTAATTTTCAATCGAAAATTCTCGCGTCAAAATATCACATTTTTTTTTAAAGTTGGTGGTTTTTTTGTTCGTTGAAATCTCTACTTTCTGATGGTATAAAAAAAAATTACATTACTATGGTAAATGTTCTCAAAAAATATAAAGGAACGCTACGAAATAACAGGGTAGTAAGGCCTAGACCGGCTTAAATTATTTGCGTAGATGCCTATGGAAAAAAAATAATGATTGTAAAAGATAAAAATAAAAAACCAAAAACTTGGTTTTTTGAATTTTTCACATAAATTTTGAGGTTATGTGAAAAAAGTGTTAATGCAAAAGTTGTAGATCTTTTTATTACCTACAACTTTGCCATTTAATTTTTTTTTATAAGACTTGTAGTTTTGCCGGAAATTGAGATAAACCGTTTTTTAACCTTTAACCCCCCACTTCCCGACCTCAGATCGCCCGTAATTTATTTTTCCTATCATTTTTATTATATTCTCCTCCTTTTCCAATGGGCTTCATCCTACTATTATTTAATACACTTTTTACAGGCTAAAAGCACTGGCCTAAAAGTCGCATGTGATAATGTTGCTTTTCATTTACTTAGAGATTGATGAAAATATTCCACACAAGATTGACCTGTATTTTGGATGTTGGGTCGAATATCATCAGAAGTTATCCTATTGGTTCATGTTAGCACTTTTACATGCATTGACGCAGTGCCGCCCCAGATAAATATTGTTAAGTCTTAATTTATTATTGTATATTGTGTATGTGTGTGTCTGCTGACTATTGTATTTTTATTGTATATAAGCTGAATTATTTATCTAAATAAAGAGTACCAACGAGTATCTTAGAACACGCAGTCGTAATAGGCTTTTTTACATAACTACCTTATAAATCTGAATATAGTTCAATCTAATGAGATTTGACGTTGGTACTTGTTAAGTAGATGCTTCCCGCGGTTTCACCCGCATTGTTAGGGAACTGGTTCACGCACCTTGATAAAAAGTGTTATATGTGTTAATATAGGTTATAAACTATGTGTGTATTTCATTTCATACATTTCATTCAAATCCATTCAGCAGTTTTCGAGTGAATGTGTAACATACATCCTCAAAAACTTTCTCATTTGTAATATCAGTAGGATTTTGGGAATCCAGGCATTTTCTAAAGTCCATCGATAAAATAAATAACATTTTTACGAAGGTAATAACAAAACCAAGCTAGTATGTTCTTTGAACTATTTTATTTGATCACAGCATCTTTCATTGGTGTTTCAGAATAAATAACATATCTTAACATTATTTAGTAAAGGTGGGCGCCATAGAGACCGTGAGCGCCATGAGCGCCGTAGGAGATGGCACCATGAGAACCGTAGACTCCGGCGCTGTAGGCGAGGGGAGCAGCATGGGCACCGTAGACTCCAGCGCTGTAGGCGAGGGGAGCGGCGACTGCGCCGTAGGTGGACACTCCATGGGAGTAACCGTGGGCTAGGGGAGAGGCAGCGTAGCCGTGGGCAAGGGGAGCGGCGGCGTAACCGTGGGCGAGGGGTGCGGCGTAGGCGACGGGCGCGGCGTGGGCGACGACGGGAGCGGCATGAGCAACCACGGGAGCGGCGTGAGCGTACAGAGCGGGGTCTTTGCGGACTACGGCGTTGAATCCAGAGTGCGCGTCAGCGGCGTAGTCGACGGTGCGCTTTGTGCCGTCGGAGTCGAGGAGCGAGTACTGGCCGACCACGCTGTCTCCGACGCGGGTCTCGTGCTGGCTCTTGACGTCACCGGTGTGGGGGTCGGACACGCCGTATGAGAAGCTGGTGTAGTCGCCGCCGTGGATAGCGCTGCCCTGAGCAGCCGCCACCAGAAGAGCCACAATCACGAACTGAAATTAGAAGGATGCGTATTACAAAAGGATCAGCCTTTAGTTGATTTTTAGTAACTTGTAGTTATTTAGTTTTTCATTAGAATTGGTATTTAGTTTTCACATAAAACTATGCTATAAATTTAAATTAAAAATAACTTTTCTTTATAAATTACACCTTCTTTTCACTCAACCCAACTTTTTCCACTTCACATTTTTAATTAATTAAATTAAATTTCAACCAACCTTTGATGCCATTTTGTTAGTTAGTTATGTTTCACAAGCGTACTGCGAATGATAAATCAGGGTTACCAATTCACTTTATATACTATTACTGCTTGACCGCTGCAGTGGTATCTAGAGGAAGTAAAAGACGGGCAAGGAAGGTCACTGGTTGAACAGAATCCTGATTATTAACTTTGGGTATTTCGTGTCAATTGTAATTGCCTTACAATTTGTACTTCATCAATGGCGCTTATTCAATACCTACGTCATTTTAAGTTATTTTATTCATTATAAATCAGAAATCCTAACTTTTGGCTGCATAGTATTTGTGGGTAGCTGGGTTTTCAAAATTATCTGTTAGCATTAATTTGGGGTGTAAGATTAATAACTAAAGAGTCCTTGGTTCCAATGAACCTTATAGAAATACGAATTATTAGTTTATTAATTAGTATTTTTAGTGTATTTTGAATGATATACTCAGTACAGTTTTAAGTTATTTTAAAACAACAACAATATTTATGTTAGAATTATGAATACTAATTTTCCGTAATACATTTTTGTGTGCCTTTAAATTATATTAAAAACAACTGTTGTATTTGATGTTTTGTTTAATGCGCAATTGTTTCTGCGTTTATCAAAATCAAACGAAATCTAGGAAGGTATCATTAGACTAATATTAATTACACGTATGTCAGAAAGTGTCAAAGTGACGAATCGGTATTAAGGTCGTTCGAATCAATGTGCTTGTTCCTTTCATAGTTATTATTGCAACATGATTTCTACTGGATTAAATATCGCGACATATTTTCCGGCATTAAACAGAGCCTTTACAAATGTAAGCGTAATTTTTATGTATCACTCACATAAAAAATACGCTTACATTAGTGTTTAATGCCGGAAAATATGTCACGAATAAAAAATAATTTGTATTTAAAGTAAGCTTTCTTTAGTGATGGGAAATCATCTTATTTGATAATTTTGCTTAGAGCGGAAAGGGAGCAATTGTCAGACTGTCACTGACTAAAACCCATCCATATTCCTTCCTTCGCCTTTTGCGTTCTGGAGCCGCAATAACTTTTTCGAAAAATCCAGCAGCAATGCATAATATCCATAATTAAATTCAACAAAAACTATTTATATCATCCGCAGTTCGGAATAAAGTTTTTAATCCTAACTACCTAATATAAACTACTTTTATCCTAAAATACGAATAGGAGTTTGTTCGATACGGATCTACGGTAAAACAGCTGAAACGATGTAGATGAAATTTCGTGTGGACATAGCTTTGCCACTGAGGTAGGTTATAGGATAGGAGGACAGTTTTTTTCTGGGCGCGAAAAGTAGTTCCCTCTAGACACGAGTGAATCCACATGAAACAGCTTGTTTCAATATTGTGCGAAATATTTTTAATCAAGTCAAATATGTGTGGTAGTGTGGTGTAATGATTGGATTCCTCTCATTATATTCTTATGTGCAAAATGAGGGGCATCTAATCAACATAAGACATGTAATCATTATACGAGAACATCTAAAAATAGGTATTGCTGATGCGTTGACATTACAGAGTCAAAGTTGAACAATGTATTTTATGTTCGCTCAGATTCCCTTCAAACCAGAAATTCAACAATAAGTAGTATTTCCACGAAAGAGCTCTACTAACCACAAAATGTTTTCCTTATATTATACCTAGCCGTTTCCAGTAGTCTCACTCGCTTTCTGGGGGGTTATTTTATGTATCCGGATAAAAAATCGGTTCTTGTGTCCTTTGCTGGTTCAAAAGATATGTAAAGATAGAATAAAACTTGGGGAAGGACGCGGATGAAATTGCAGTAAACACCTAATTGTTAAATAAATCCATTGATTTTTTTATCTTCACAAACAAAATAAACTTTACATTATTTCTATCTAAACGTGGAAGGCAAAACAAACAAAATTATTTTAAATTCCTGGGTACATACCAAGGATTTTTTATTCAAATATTTCAATATATTACTAGGTAATACAATAAGTTTTTCAAGGAAATATATTTTCTGTTACATATAAAATACAGTTCAGTTTAGTGACCTCACTTGTGTGTTACTTACTTCCTTTTAATTCTTGGTACGTCAGTCTTGTAAGAATAGTATATAAAGAGAATTGGCAACCCTGATTAAACATTCGCAGCTCACTTGTGAAACAATTAATAACAATTCAAAATGGCAGCTAAGGTTTGTTTTTATTTAAATTATACTTATGAAAAAAGTTATTTCAACTTTCTTTTTTGATGCGAGTATTAATTAAGTATACATGCACAAGTAATTAGCCACATCATTTGTCGAGACTTTTAGATTACAATGATTTTATTTTTGATTCTGAAAAGATATAATACCTTACCAAATTAATACATTATGCAATATAATTATTTTGTTTTAAAAGTAATTATTTTAACCATTGTTATTTTTTCTTTTTCTTATTATATTTTATCTACTTTCAGTTCTTCGTTGTTGCTCTTCTGGTGGCGGCTGCTCAGGGCAGCGCTATCCACGGCGGCGACTACACCAGCTTCTCGTACGGCGTGTCCGACCCCCACACCGGTGACGTCAAGAGCCAGCACGAGACCCGCGTCGGAGACAGCGTGGTCGGCCAGTACTCGCTCCTCGACTCCGATGGCACAAAGCGCACCGTTGACTACGCCGCTGACGCGCACTCTGGATTCAACGCCGTCGTCCGTAAAGACCCCGCTCTGTACGCTCACGCCGCTCCCGTGGTCGCTCATGCCGCTGCCGTCGTCGCCCACGCCGCGCCCGTCGCCTACGCCGCACCCCTCGCCCACGGTTACGCCGCCGCTCCCCTTGCCCACGGCTACGCAGCCTCTCCCCTAGCCCACGGTTACTCCCATGGCGTGTCCACCTATGGCGCAGTCGCTGCTCCCCTCGCCTACAGCGCTGGAGTCTACGGTGCCCATGCTGCTCCCCTCGCCTACAGCGCCGGTGTCTACGGTTCTCACGGTGCCATCTCCTACGGAGCTCATGGCGCTCACGGTCTCTATGGCGCCCACCTTTACTAAATAATGTTAAGATATGTTATTTATTCTGAAACACCAATGAAAGATGCTGTGATCAAATAAAATAGTTCTGTGAACTCAATTTTTTGTTTGTTATTAACTGTTGAAATTATCTTCTTTGCTACTCACTGTGGCTTGAGACTGTAGTATAAGTATTCTAATGACCAAATTCTGCTCAACATACTAACGCGTCGTTCCACCAAAGCTTTCGAGCCTCAGCGTAATTATACCACAGTATAAAGTGACTATAACTAGACAAAGAATTATCAAGGTTTTCACAACGGGAAGAAATTGTAGATTAAATCAAACAACCAACAGTTTTTTTACCAACACAAAGATACATATAACTACATCAATAAATTATCATAATGTTGTTCATAATTGCCTTGAAGTGCATGTTGTTATAACACGTCACGCGTCTGCGTCAGAGCACATACAGTTCTCTGACGTATTAATCTCGTGTCGTGTGCTGGTTGAAACAAAACGGTATTAAAAATGGTGCTAAGATATACTAATTTGCTAATAGATGAGGACATCATTGTTAAGAAAAGTACTAGATTTATTCATCTTGGGCCGATTAAAAATAGTTTTGAATACTAAAACACGACTGCAAGCAAAATCGAAATGCAACAACATACACATATAAAATGTAAAACATATCTGATGTGCAAAAGTTTTTTAGGTACCGCTTCAAGAATTTATAATAAAATACCCCGATCAAATCTAGAAAAAAATACAAAAAATTCTAACTTACAAAATTTTATGATACTGTAGATGAATTCCTAAATGAACAATTTAAACTCTTCGCTGTTCTACTATTCGTATGTCTTACCATAGACAAAACAGCGTATTGCATACTGCCGTCATAAGAAGAAAGGGCGCAACTAATTTTTTTTTTCGATATTGAGTTAAGTACCTACATATTTGGAATCAGGAAAAGATTCTGATCGGGTAGATATCTTGGTTTTTTCAGCAAGAATTTCTCAACAGTGGTCTAGTCTGTATTTGTACCATTTCGATAGGAAAAAGCTGGCCCCCCTTTAAATGAGCCTTGATTTAGGTTTAACTGACGCAATATGGATGAACTACACATTATTCTCTGTCTAGTCTTTTGGCAATTTAAGCATGATATTATGTTATGTTTTGTAAGGATGTCGTGTAGGCTGACTGACTAAAAGTGAAGAAAAACATAGTGAAGAAACTTGAACTTAAAACATAAAACCCACTTTCAAGAACACTCAAAGAGGAAAATAAATTGTTTTTTTTTCTCGTTTTGAAGTCTGTTATATGTCTGTTGTGTATGAAATCGCTTATCCATTTTGAGCAAACGTGGTGATCAATACCTCTTCTCTGTATATGGGGACGCCTTTGGCCATAAGTAGTACAATGATTTGGCTGATGATAATGATGGTGACATAATAAATTTACTGCAAATTTTGTTCCCTATACTATCTGCGAGTATTTGGTATTGGTGTCTGTAAGATGTTTGCAAGTAAATACACTCAGCAGGCCCATCACAGGGAGTGAAAAAAGCATTGTCTCTAGCCTTACAGCCGATTGCATCAAACTTTTTATAATTTACTAGCTTCCCGCCAGCGGCTTCGCCCGCGATATTTTAGCTAATGGATACAAAAACTTGACAAATTATATACTAAAACCTTCCTCATTAATCACTCTATCTATTAAAAAAAACCGCATCAAAATCCGTTGCGTAGTTTTAAAGATTTAAGCATACATAGGGATATAGGGACAGAGAAAGCGACTTTGTTTTATACTATGTAGTGATGATGATGATGATACTTCATACTTTTACGGATATCACAAAACATGATATCAATAATTAGCATACTTATAATATTTTTTATGATGGGAGTACAATGATAAAAATATTTGTACACCGATTCGGTAGAATACATGATACCATAATATAATACTATTAACACCTGTTGTACTGTATTCTGCCAAATAAATTATTCTTTCTTTCTTTCATAGATATAATAAATAAGTCAACATATATTTAGACGAAAAACATAAGATAATAGCAAAATTATTCTATTTTATGCTCCATTTTGACAGATCTTGGATGACAGTTCTTCCGTTTCACGTATAAAGTAACCGCATAGTTTTTGATGCAAACGGCTGTTTGTCTCCTTTCGCTCGTTCGCGTTTAATACGTATTCCGGAGACAAAGGAGAAAACGCGTTTGTTCACCCCCCGAGCCAGGCTTACTGCACAGTGATAGGAGTTTCAAACAAATATGATTAGCCCACATAATTGTCTAGGACATTTTGATTTCATTTAACGTTTCAGCTACCCCAAAAGTAATGAGAGCGTAAATATATCAATTTAATTAATTATATTTTTTTATTGCAGTTAAGTTTTCAAGGTTTTTATTGTAGAGGTCAAAAATAAAATACCTAAACGTTAATTTAATTATGAATGTTATTTTAACAAAAATAGAATGTTTCTAAGAAGTGGTCTTGCAAGAAGAGGTTCTATTTTGAAGGCTGCTTTCTGAACGTATTTATAGCACATTATGGTAAATTTTAACAATTAAATGTTTTTAGACATTTTTAATTTTACAAACATAAATATCCAAAAAAAATGAGTAATTAAAATGTAAAAAACAGAAGTCAAGCTGTTAATGGGAATAGTGTCCAAAAGGTTGGCTGCATTGCCACGTTGGGTGGCAATGCTGATTCTTTGGCCTAGATACAGGCCAACTTTCGGGTCACATAAGGAGTCGAATTAGAGCTTTTTTCTTTCAATAATAAAAATCCAATATCACTAGAAAGTCAGGAAATATATAATTTTATTTACATATCCAATATTTAAAAATTATTACAAAAAGTCGGCAGTCTGGTTTCAATAGTAGCGAGCGTACGGGAAGGGGGAGCCGTAGTTGATGGCTCCAAACTTGGCGTAGTTCCAAGGAGAGATAGCAGGGGCTGCGTAGGAGATGGCAGGAGCAGCGTAAGAGATGGCAGGAGCGGCGTAAGAGATGGCAGGAGCGGCAGCTATGAGACCAGGGTCCTTGCGCACGACGGCGTTGAAGCCTCCAGCGCCGGCAGCATAGTCCACGGTGCGGCGGCTGCCGTCAGACTCCAGCAGGGAGTACTGGCCCTGCACGTTGTTGTCCACGCGGTTCTCGATCTGGTGCTTGAAGTCACCGGTGTAGGGGTCTGCCACGCTGTAGGCGAAGCTGGATAGGTCGTTGCTAGCGCAGGCGACGGCCACCAAGGCAGAGAGGACGACGAACTGTAAGTAAACAATCACACTATTATGGCTGGTCAAGATAATTCTTTATTAATAAATAGTCTAAGAAATGTTATTATTAATTGAAAATTTATTAAATTTCGTCAGTCTTTTTGAAGTTACTTCAAAAAAATACTTTTGCGTTATAATTTACTCAAATAGCATCACATAATTCGTCTGAGAATGAAGCAACCTCTGTTTTTAATACTTCTTTATGTAAATGACTTAATTATTGAAGCCGACGATAAAGATCAAAAAAACATAACAAGAATGTTTACCTTCACAAACATTTTGAAGGAAGAGTTCTTGTTGTTGTGACTACGTCGAGGAATTCTGTGAGTCTGATGCTTCTTGCCTCATCTGCACAGCTTTTTATATCAACCAACAATTGTTCCAGTTTAATTTTAAACTTATTTATTATGAAGAAATTCAGGAAATGTCTAAAAGTCAAGTTCGAATCAGGGCGACGCACTGAATGGAAAGGTCTCAGTTCTCACTTGTCAACGTGTTTATAAATAAACTAGTTTAAAATTATCTTATGGTTTCACCTTTTAAGTAACTGAAACAAACCTTATATTGTTGTTATCACCACTTATTTTATTTGAGTCACAGTCATAGTATCAATTTATCGTTGACACGAGCGAATCTAAGTTGTATTGTACTCAAATCTTTTCACGATAATAGATTCAAAAATATATATCAACAAAAACTAAGAAAATGATACAGCAATTTTATATTTCACAAAAAAATACATACATTATACATTACAGGATATAGATATATATCAAACTAATAAAGAGTGTACGTATAAATAATTAAGATTCTGGTAGAATTCTAGCTAATTTCCTTTAGAATACTGACCACAATAAAACAAGGCTAACAGGATCCGGTCTACACTTAAGTACATTATCAGTTAGTCACTAATAGATATTCATAGCAAAATATTACACAACTTAAAATATAAATGCAAAATATCAGAGTCCGTTTTACTTGCCGCGTGTTTAAAACTAGATCTTTAATCATGCCCAAGGGTTATGGGCGACGGGTCCGTGGGAAATGGTTTGGGTGAAAGACGATCTGGAAATGGCAACAGGGGTTGGTGCTGGGGATGGATGGGCAGTAGGAGTGGGCCAGGCTTGGTAGGTCTGAACTGCAAGATTTGGGAGCCTTGTGACATCACCGTTGGTAGCTGGCCGCGCATGGGCGGCTGCAACGCTTCCAACATTGTTGACTGTAGCTTGGAAACCTGTATGGTCATCAGCTCTGTAGTCTACCGTTCTTCTGATACCATCAGGTTGGATCAAGGAGTACTGTCCTAGTACAATATCTCCCCTTCTGCTCTCTTGTTGGCTTTTGATGTCTCCTGTGTGAGCATCGTTGACTTCGTACGCGAAATTGTAGTTCGGGTTCGTGTCGTAGGTTGAAGGTTGGAGTCCGACGACGATTGGTAATCGAGGCTGATGCAGGACCATGCAGGTGGCTGATAAGACCAAGCCAGAGAGGACTGCTAGCTACGGGATTATTAAAATCAATTAGAAAAATGTTAGATGATATTAACAATACATAATTTGGAACTCTTAAGTCTAGCAATATATTCTGGATTTCGGTTTACCAATAAAAAGAGAAAATTACAAATAATATCTGAAATAGTATTTTGGGAAAAATATCATCAATTTTACCTTGTGAATCATGATGATGTTGTTGTAATATTTGGTGGTCTCTACAACAAAGTTATTCGAAATGTGACTGTTTGACAGTTTTCCAACAATTTATATACAAAGTAAAATGAAAATCAATACTGTTTGAGCAATACATATTGTATTTCTTAGAGTATTAGACCGAGAATATAACTGGTCCTAGGTAGCGTTAGTAAGTGGTCCTATTGCTAACATTGTGAGAAAAAATAGGCGTATGAATTACCAGTATCTTGGTAATTTAATATTTTTAAGCATTGTTCAAGGTGTTGGGAAGAATCAAATTTCCTGTATACCTATTTGTATCTCGTCCTGCGCTCATTAAGTGAGGTCTATCAGTTGGTCTTATGAAGAGTAATTTATTTTTTTATTACAAGCATAGTATTTTTAATTTAAATTCCAAGATATATGATAAGCTTATTTCTTTAACCGCATAATTATAATCCAAAAATAAGTTGTGATTCTTCTGAGCAGATTAATGTTAGTCGTAATATTAACGTTCATTATAATTTCTACTATCTTCGAAATAAAGTCAAACATCTCGCAATTTTAACAACAGTTTTACTTAGCAATATCAACTTATAATCTCATTTTACTAGCATTTCCCTAGGTATAAAGCATCCTATATCCCAAGTTTCATTTTCGTACGAAAATTTATCTTATACGGTTCAGACATTGTATCGTGAATACGTAACAGATAGAAAGGTAGACTGACTTTCAGATTTGTATTATTAGTAAGGATATCTGATAGATAGATATTCGTATCAGTACAACAAGTATGAGCGGTTAGTCATCCGCTCTAAAAGTCAATAGATAATTGAGGAGAACGGAGCTTACAATTATGTTGGTACTAAAGAAGTGGATTGTCCACTACCTACTATTACTACCATAGTAAGATATTTACGTCACTTGTATAATATGAAAATAATAACCTATTTATTATCACGGCCATGATACCTTAGTAAGAGAAATTAATTCAATGTGCTTTATCAATAGACAAACTTCTGCCTGCGACTTCGTACGCGTGGAATAGTAGTGTTCCGCTCCTATTGGTCTTAGCGTGATGATATATAGCCTATAGCCTTCCTCGATAAATCGGGCTATCTAACACTGAAAGAATTTTTCAAATCGGATCAGTAGTTTCTGAGATTAGCGCGTTCAAGCAAACAAGCAAACTAATTCTTCAGCTATAGAGCTGAAGAATTAGTTTGCTTGTATATAGTATATAATATATAGATATTAGTATAGATGAATTAACTATGGGACGCAAAAGACAATCCCATTTTTTCCATTATTACAAACCCCGGAGCTAGAAGACTGAGTCTGGAATATAGACTTGTCAACGTCATCAAGTATGACTGACAAATTAATGTTAGTTTTAAAAAGTGTTATCGGATAAAGCGCTTCTTATCATAAAATTATTTCGTTGCGCTTTACATATTTTGTTAATTTGCGTAGCAAAGGACCAACAGGATGTGTTAAGAATATTGGTCTTTTGAGTCGGAAGATATTAAAATGTAGCAACGAAGCAGATACTCGTTTTCATTCACATACGAACACGGAACCAATCATTCTCGGAACACCTCATAATATATTACCTACACATTTTATATTATATTATCACACATGCTTTGTGCGACAGAAATGTCTACCAAATATGACATCGATAATTATAATAGAGGAACGCCCACCGATCTCTATATCGTATCGTTTTTATAACATGTCAGAAATTCACTTATCCAATGCGGAATTACGAGCAATAATGGTCGGCCTTGTAAATGCATGCCCGCGTTCTGGCTGTGGGCCATTACTACTGTTCGGTATCGGCTATACAGCGAGCGGGGAACAGGCATTCTTTAATTACTGGCTGTTTCCCGCGGTTTCACCTGAAAGTCGAGGGAACTACTTAACGCACGTAGATAAAAAATATACTATGCCTTACCTTAACTTTACCTTACCCTTGTAGGTATATTGTCCCAGGTTCTAGCTGTCATCATCTGCCTAGCCTTTTCCCAACTATGTTGGAGTCGGCTTCCAGTCTAAACCGAATGCAGCTGAGTACCAGTGTTTTACATGGATGGAGCGACTGCCTATCTGACCTCCACAACCCAGTTACCGGGTAACACGGTACCTCTTGGTATGACTGGTTGTCAGACTTTTTATCTTCTGACTACCCGTAACGACTGTCAAAGATCTACAAATGACAACCGGGACCAACAGCATAACGTGCTTTCAGAGGCACCGAGCAAATTTCATCAAAATCGGCTCAGCCATTTTCCCGGAATCAGATAGACAGACAGACCGGAAGAGTTACTGTTAGACTTATAATATTAGTAAGTTCGAATTAAAAGTTGGTATTAACTGGTTGGTATTAAATTTTTTTTTGTTGTCTTTCTTTGTATAATACATACTTTTAGCCGTTAATATTATGAAATATTAAGTCTACATTGACCACAAAGATAATAAATTAAACTAGTAGGGATGTAAGGAAAAGGTACACACACACTTACAAAATAACTCACCTAGTGAGGAGTTCGATTAAAAATCGGAAATATTTGAATAGCAATAGGTACCTATTATTAACTTTTTTGGCCATTAAGATATGTAAAAATTGAATGCTTTACTAGAAAAAATATATATCAAAACGCTTGCAGTAGAGCATTGGGTCACCAGTTTTCCATAAAAATATCATAAATTCCGTCTCATATTGGATTTTATTTTAATGTTTCATTAATTTTCTGGTTCTTTGTTTTGATTCAGTACCTATATAAGAGAACGTTAATTTTAAATCGAACCATATCAACTTTGGACTCTAGGACTTATACCTATATGTGCACAATTAAAAAGACCAAAATGTGTTACATAAAGACCAGAAGTTTTAATTTCTGAAAATACTAAAGCTTTGCTTTAGCTTTAGTTTATTATAACAAAATCAAGGAATGGTACTTACTACTTTAAAAACCTTCCTAAATAATAATTAATGCCTTAAACCACACCATATTGGGTAGGTAACTACACCACACTGCACTTCTCGAAGAGTTGGCAGAAGTTCTAGGGGTTGGTTCATACTACTTTGGTGTTTGTTTTGTTTGGTCTAACTAGGAGTTTGTCCTGCAGCTAAGTTCATTTATTTGACTATTATGCGGCAATCGAACCCGCGCTACACAGACCAAAAGTCAACTGCTCAGCCACTGCACCAATCATGCCGTTAAACTTAAGTATTTCATATTAATATGAATCCTTTAAACCACAAGAAAAATAACACGTTATTCGTGATTACCCAAACACACAAACCAGTTAAATTAACTGAAACAAACACACGCAATCTTAACGGTTCATTATATAACTCATCTGAGCGTATTGTAAGAAACGTGCTCATCCCAGCCAATTAAAGTTTACGTAACATTCGACCTCATAAAGTGACCGGCCATGGCATTGAACTCGAGACTGCACGCTGCGCTTGCCTCGAGCGCCGAAAACTGACAACCGTGGTTGCATAAGAGAAGTGTAAGTTATAAGACGGGAGCGTTTAGATTTTAATTTCACTTATTTTGGAATTTTCATATTTAAGATAAAATTTTAATAAAAATATTTAAAATTGATAATGCAATTTCGAAGTGTAAAAGGTAATTTGATTGACAGAATAGAAAATGTACGATTATAATTGGGAATTGATTATTTTTCCTATGATAATATTAGGTTAGGATTACAACGTTATCTTAGGATTTGAGTCGCATCGCATTGGATTGTAGGATTATGCCATTGCAGTACAAAATACGATAAAGATATATTTATTCGCCAAGGATAGCTATAAATTTTAATGTACTATATATCTGACAAGCTAACACCTTATTTTACCTCTTCAGGAAAGGTATATTCATGGTATTATCTGGCAGATACGTTTTGCCAATACCTGGATTAAAGCCAGGTCAGGTTATTATGCTAGTCTCGACACTCGGTATCATAAAAAGTAATAATTAATAATGTAGGAAGCCAAACTCTCATAACTTGCGCCCTAACATAACGGTGAGCGATTCATCTGTAATATTTTTTTGTCTTACATGATGTAACTTTGTCTCGCGGTCTGCTTACAATATTATAATTGTAAATCTTTGATGACGGCTTGTTATATTGAACATCTCATTAAACGCATAGGATTAAGACAAACAACATTGTTAGGTACCTACATATTTCATTCCGCACTTCGGAAAGCATATTGAGGAGCTTGTGGCTAAGTAACAGCCGCAAGGGTCGATCGATAAAAGGTTAAGCTGCGCTTGGCACGGTCGACCCGTGGATGGGTGACCATCTATGTCATAGCGAGACTCCTCAGTGCCTCGGAAAGCACGTTAAACTGTTGGTCTCAGCTGCCATTTGTACATCTTTGTCAGTCGGTACGGGTAGAAGCCAGAAAGTCTGACAACCAGTCTTACCAAGAGGTGTGGTTGTGTTGCCCGGTAATTGAGTTATGGAAGATAGATATACAGTCGCTCTATGTAACATTTATGTATTTAAAGTTATACACATAACACCATGATGCGACTACGATTAAAAATATGCAAGTAGCAATTCGAATGACATAATTCATATCGGTTTTTGTAAAAGATTTTAATATTATTTATTCGAATGAATATTTTAAAATCGATTTTCAAATGCTAATACAATTAAATTAATTTAACGTGTTTGTAAAAAAAATGTACATATATTATCTATTATTATATTTTGCGAAGCAATTCATTTTGAATTCATATTGATTTTTACCAATTGATTTGTTTCATTTATGGATATAAAATTTAATTACACAATAAAATTAATAGTATATATATTTTTTATAATATTATTATCATGCTACCTATACGTAATGATTGGACTTAAGACCTTGATCTTCAAGTTTATTAAAGTTCAATCAAAAAGGAAGTGTAATGGGAAACACTAGTTTTATGGAGACCAAATTAATAATTAAATAAAAACAAGATATAGGTAATGAAAATTATATTTCAATAAATATCGATTTATAATAATCTTGCTATTAATAATAATTATTTCATCTAATTTCATCTTGTGCTCTAATTAAAAACTTGTGCTATAATTACGCAGTCTAACAAGCTTTTAAAGTTTACTTTTATAGGCGAAAACTATTTATAATAAGCCCAGCCGGATATTACTTTTATACACATTCATTTAGGTTGGACATACTTGAATAAAAAACTAAGTATACGACCTCCAATTTTTTTAGCCAATTTTAATTATATGGGCGTGTTTTACATTCACAATATGTTGGTGTGAGTTATTAGTACTACAATCCAATAAACATACAACACACACATAGACATTTATATCTATTATATAAGAAGAAATAAACCCTATTTCCTTTGGTCAAGCCCTAACTCGAGAACGACTTAACTGATTTGGATGAAATTTAGTACAGAAAAAGACAGGACCGTGGAAACGGTAATAGGCTACTGTTTTTATCCGGGTATGTTATTTAGTTTTTTCGGGATACGGGTGAGACCGTGTAAAACAGCTTGTATTATATACAGGGATGTTGATATATATACCATTATATATAAAGCTTTGGTTGTTAAGGTATAAAAGTGGGGTTAATGACTGGGTCTTTGTATACGCGAGCATTATCATAAGTTCAAATTGTAATTCATAAAATACTACATGAACATGACCATGCCAGTGCCGGATTTATATTTTTTATGAGTATAGGCCACTTTATTTTCGCCGCCCATATATCTTCCTAAAATAATAATTTTACATTTGTAGTAATAATAATAATATAATAATTTATTTATTTATTCAGATAACTGAGATCCATACATTTTTATATAGGTACATCAATTAATAAACAATAGTAAGCAGGGATTTTGTCCGCTGCACTAACTTCCACATAAGAGGGCAATCGTGTCTACCAACTATGGCACTCAAGATGCTGTGGCGACTTCCACGCAGACGACTGATGAGCGTTGCAGTCTTTTTACGCCAGATAGCTGCAAAACCATCTGTATGTGCATCAGCAAACATTGCTGATGCGCTACAGAAACGTGGAAGCCGCAACAGCGCCCTGAACGCGTTGTTAAATTGAACCCGCAGAGCATTGTAAGCTTTCTGGGTGTAGTTAGCCCACAGACTTCCCGTGTACAGTGAGGTACAATACGCTTTAAATAAAGTAATTTTGACTGCGTCTGTACAACGAGAGAATCTGCGCGCCAACATATTTGCCCGAACTGACAATGCTCTGCGTTCCCTTTCCATGTCAAGATCATCTTTTAAATCATCGGTAACCCAATGACCAAGATACTTGAACTGGTACACTCTGTTTAAAGTCTCACCATTGAGAAAAAGTGGTTGTACAGGTGGACTCCTGGAACCCGATTTAAACACCATGTAAACAGTCTTTTTTATATTATATACGAGACCGTGTGAAGCCACAAATGACTCACAAACTGCAAGCAACCTTCGGAGAGCTCCAATCGAGGGGGCCAGCAGCACCATGTCGTCCGCGTAGCTGAAGTTGTTACAACACACACCATCAACATAGCAGCCGACATGCATGCTGCTGAGACCCTCAACCAGGGCGTTTACGTACAGGTTGAAGAGTAAGGGTGAGCTCAAACCAGGGGGGGTTTGAGCTCACCCTTACTCTTCAAGTAGTAAGTTAAATAAAATAAACCGTCCATGTGTGAGTCGGGATCTTGTTTTTTTCGACCGCATATTTAAGTTTGTTGAGGATAATTGCTGATTACTTAAAAACTGCAATACGATACGAATCATAGTTTTATTTTGACTGTAATATTTAGGCTAATGTCTATCAACCCTAATTATTTCAGATTTTTCTGTTCTCAATCTTTGGAGATACGGAGATAAGAACGAATTTTTTTATGCGGACTCTATTATAATTCCAATATTAAAAGACATACCAGAAAACTTAAAATTATATTCGAATGTGTAAATGATTTAAGACCTTTCATATGATGCCTAAATAAATTTTAAACCCCCACTAAGTCCCACTTTTTCTATAAAAGATGTTTTTTCAACTTTTTTCATTTACGATACGCATGCACAATCGTTCTTCATAACTGTTGAAAGCATGAGTAGTTCCTGAAATAATCAGCTGTGACAGATAGACAGACAGACGAAGTGAAATCCTAAGGCGCAGGCAGCTGAGTGCGGGCGGGAAGCGGAGGTGGTTACCAGTTGCGTAGCTAGCCTTTTAAGGGCACCATATCAACTTTTGCTCGGGGCCCTTGTAACAGACTGGGGCGAAGTCCAAATGGAGGGTAGACTTTTCACAAAAGAAACAAAACCTTTTGCATTTTAATAAAATAAATAAACACTATGTTTTACTTTTTTAACATGATAATATTATTAGGAATCATATTTTTCCAAAAAATAGTAACAAAAACAGAGCTTGAAAAGTAACTCATACGTAATCGACAGCGCGAGCGAAGCAAGCGAAAATTTTTTTTTGTACCTTGTTAATTATAGGGAATATTTTTTTAAAATAAATGGTAACAAAAACAGAGCTTGTAAATAAATACAAATAGCTATGTAATCGAATTTTTTTAGCATGTTAATTATAGGGAATAAAATTTTTCAGTATATTGTATCAAAAACAGAGTCTGAAAATAAATAATATACGTAATCAGAAGCGCGAGCGCTAACCTTTTTTTAACAGGATAATTATATTTTTCAATAAATTGTAACGAAAACAGAATCTGAAAAGAAATAAAAATATGTAATTGAAAACGCGAGCGAAGCGAGCGCGAATTTCTTTTTTAGCAAGTAAATTATGGGGAATGATATTTTTTTCATGGGTTGCAATGATTGTTGATCCTGACCTATTTTATTTAGTTTCCGAAGATGGGAGAATTTTTCGCTAGTTCTATAAGGTTAAGTTCAGTAAGGTTGGCTTATCAGGTTTTGGGAGCCCCGGGGCACTGCCCCGTCTAGCCCCTGGGTAGGTAAGCCTCTGCTCACGCTTTTATGTAAGTGATAACTGTAACAAATTAAAGCGTATGTTGCTTTTCCACGAAAACAATGAAAAATGCTACTGCCACCCGCCCCCCGCTCTCATCCAACACTCACGCAGTAATATAGATAAAATAGGTACAATAACATAACAGTAGGTACCTAGGATTAATAATTTTCGATAGGAATGAGTTTCTATAGGGATTAAACGTATTAGTATAAAAAACCATGAGAAAACCAGTGAGCGTCCTGAAATCTGAATCTGAAATCTGCCGCCCCTAGGACGCTGCCGCCCCTAGGCCGCGGCCTATACGGCCTATTGACAAATCCAGGACTGGACCATGCTTCGTTATGGCACAGACATATATTATGGGAAAGTAAATAAAAGTATTTTACCAAATTTCATCCTAATCTGGTAAGCTATTTTATCGTAAACGTAACAAATAAATAAACAAACAAACTCACTTTCACATTTATATTATTAGTTAAGTTAGCAGCACGAATTTAGCCGCGCGGTGAAAATCGACTGTCTAAATGGCAATTCGGCTAGGTCGCAATTGACTGAAATCGCTAACCCCAAAGTAGGCTGGCGACTTAAATCGACCTGTATAAAACCTTCTTAAGGAAAAAAAATGCTGGCTGGTTTTAACCCTAAAGTCCAATGGAAAAGAGGCGCTCCTAAAGATTCAAATATTTCGAATGCATAAAACTTAAAGACACGAACCTGATAACAAAAAGCATCAAAACCGATCTCTTAATAAAACAAAACACAATCTCTGACCCACAGATGACACAACGAAAACATCTTGAACAAAATTAACATAAAGAATTCTCACGGCTTAATGTATGCGGAGTCAAACAGATTAGCATAGAGATGAGTAATGTTGCTCATCGCGCGGTCGATGACACCGAAGAGCTTATGAATGGCGCACGTGCTATATGAGAAGTTTCTTAGGGCTGTCACAATTAGTTATGTCATTTATTTTCAGAGAAAAAAATATCAGTGATCCTTTTAATTGTAAACATTCTAAAGTTTGTGAAGATGTTGGTATTTTATTATTCTTTCACGCAAAAATGTATTTAGATGAAGTTAAGTTAAGAATATAGGTAGTTTATTTTTTATCTTGATGCGCAAAGTAGTTCCCTCAGTACGTGGGTGAAGCTAAGGGAAACAGCTAGTCTTTAATCTATACATGTAAAATGCTTTGTCTTGAATGACTGACGGATCAACGCACAGCCTAAACCGCTGATCGTAGAGACCTGAAACTTTGAGGGTGTGTTCTTTGTATGACGTAGGCATCAGATAAGAAAGGATTTTCCGCAATCTTACCCTTAAGCAGGTGAAAAAGGGGGGCAAAGTTTGTGTGAAACTCTGTCATTTTTTATTTGAATTCGAATAGACCACGCAGGCGAATCCGCTGGCGGAAACCTATAACGACTAACTATGCGGGATCGGATTCTAGTGTAACCGAATGTAGTTGAGTACCAGAGTTTTACATGGAGCGATTGCCATATTGACCTCCAAAGAGTTACTTGGTTGTTACCAGGTAAGGCTGGCTGGCGACACCCCTTGGTAAGATTGGTTGTCAGTCTTTCTGGCTTCATTCTATCCCTTTTAAAAATGTACTATAACCGTTTAAATCAAAATCTGTTATCATGGTTCTATTCTCCCAGCCTATCATGGTCTATCTAAATTACTAATAATTCAACTCATAAACGATATTTCCGGGTAACACCTCTAAATTATTAAAATAAAATGCCAAACATACATACCTAACCTTTGCACAATATGCAAATTGTGTTTTTTAACTAGACACATAAGATACAATTATGCTTGATTACTGTATTGATACTAACTGTGGGTTTTAAAGTGGACATACTTTTGTTACTAAAATGTTGACAAACTTATAAAACCAGAAACATATTTTTAAAAATCGATTTTATGTTAGAGTTGTTGCAATTGTGACATACACCCATTATTTATTTTCAGTTGTTAATCTCTTAGGTATTACTTTATTTTAAAATTTTTAGGTTTACCTGTTATGTGCCAATTAAAAATATAAAGAAAACTCTTCAAAGGCAATTAACTTAGAGATACTTTTCAATTAAGAAATCTACCGATAACATTATTTTAATTACTAAATATAAGAAAAGGACTCTTAAAATATTTCCTAAAACTAGGTTTACACAACGACACCTTATACCGTACATACGACACCGTACACTGCGGAAGTCTGTGTAAACAATAGTGTTATTTAATATTATAGGAGAAAAGTGTCGCGACAGCAAAGAAACTGTTGATATGTAAACAGCATTGACATTTATGTCTGACATTTGTATCGCAATTTTTCTCATAACTCACCACTTAATTTTGAATTCATAAAATGCCTGTGCGTGCCGTAGGTAGGGATTAAAATCATGAAAAAAAAACTATCGATAAAGTTTGTAGACGACCTGAGTGGTTTAGTGGTCAACATATACCAATAAAAATGAATAAAACCAACGAATACCATGCAAGAGGTCCCGGATTCGATTCCCGGCCGGGCAGAAATTGAAATGATGAAGTTTAATTTCTGTGACGGGTCTGGGTGTTACTATGTATAATATGTATGTATTTAAAAAAGTATATAAGTAGTATATCCGTTAAGCTAGCACCCATAACACAAGCATATTAATTGCTTACTTTGGGGCTAGATAGCGTTGTGTGAAATTGTCCAAAAAAAAAAACATTGTAGGTATGTATGAAACTTCAATACTCATGAATGAATGAATGTTTGTCTATGAGGTGAAGTAGACGCTTACTGTTTAGTCACATTGTTCAGTGTACATGAGTCCACAGTTTTAATGGAATGCGGATCGTAGGCGTTTGATTTGGATAGGTACAGTCCACAGAATAATTGGAGCGCTATGATTTAATTTATTTATCAAAATAATGAGATGAACTTAGTGTTATTTCATTATCATGTAAAAGTTGTAATTTATATTTAAATTCATTAAAAATATATATATATATATATATATTATTTTCAATTTATTCGAGTTTTTATACTTGTTAAACCAAAATTTGTTATCATGCGTATTAATTCAAATTTGACACGGTTTGTGATGTTATACTCAAGGATAAGATATGTTTGATTTAAAATTAACTTTTATTAGATTTATATAAGGTAGCATTTTTTTTTATTTTAGCTAATATTTACAATATATTTACATTATTATTATTATTCTATGTATAATACAAAAAAATAAATAAAAAAACAGAAGTTAGGCATCAAAATATTCGTCCGCATCGCTGTCAGCGGGAATCGTACCCAAAAGGCTGGCTGCATTGCCACGTTGGATGGCAATGCTGATTCTTTGGTCTAGATATAGGCCAGCTTTCGGGTCACGCGTGGAGTCCACTAAACGCTTGCCTATGTCACGATATAGGAGACGGGCACTTGGACCCCATGGCCCTAAAGTTTCAACCCCAAACGGCTCAAATATATAATTGCCAATAAGGTTTATATATTTGCGCCGTTTGAGGTTCTCCGCTCCTGCAGCGGCTGCACCAGCACAGCCCGCCGTGCTGGAAAGGTGGGATGGAGCAAGGGCAAGCATCGACACAAGTTGCGTCCCACACCAAAGACCTTCCCATCTTCCAAGGCATTATAGACATACCATCCGGTCTCTTACCATCGTCGCGTGCCAAGCCATTGGGTTCTAAAACAGCTGGCACCCCGGCGGTGACAAGAGCACGGCGGATAATATAATAATAATATGATTTATATAATGATTTATAGTCTATCGCTATTATTTTTTTGCCAGTCAAATTAAATGGCCTCACCTAGCTATAAACAAAAATATGTTTGACGTGTAAAAGTGTTATTTTATAACCAACTTGCAAAATAAATATCATTTATCATTTAAATCTCTAATGAAACCTGTCACACAAAACCAATTTAAATAAATGACAAACAAAACAATAAATTAATTTATTTATTACTAGCTTCTGCCAGCGACTTCGTCCGCGTGGAATAGTGGTGCTCCGCTCCTATTGGTCTTAGCGTGATGATATATAGCCTATAGCCTTCCTCGATAAATGGACTACCTAACACTGAAATAATTATTTAAATCGGACCAGCGGTTCCTGAGATTAGCGAGTTTAAACAAAATGACAACATTTCCCTTCATTGCTCTGCTCCTATTGATTGTAGCGTGATGAAAAGTATAATATAACCATCTCTGGAGTATGACAAATAATTGTACCAAGTTTCGTTAAAATCCGTCGAGTAGTTTTTGTTTCTATAGAGTTTATACAGACAGACAGACAGACAAAAATTTTACTGATTGTATTTTTGGCATCAGTATCGATCCCTAATCACCCCCTGATAGTTATTTTGGAAATATATTTCATGTACAGAATTGACCTCTCTACAGATTTATTATAAGTATAGAATAGATATAGATAGAAGATATAGATAACGATGTTTACGCAATGCTATTTAAATATTAAAAGTTGTATTCTATAATTAAACATGTAACTTTCTTACGTCTGTTGTCGGTACATAAAGTCGAATGAGATTTAAATCGGTGCGCGCACGCAGCTACCGACAGCTACCAAGGTCGTTACATCGTACTCGTTTCTTTGTTTATTCAGACATCGAGTAGAAAATTTACAGTAGGTTTACAAATTTATTTGTTTACATAAAGATACATATTTACATTTTTAATAATTATAAATAAAAAAATATGAAAAAAAAATGCGTCAAAAATCATCATCAATCACAAATTGAAATGAAGTTATAATTTATTTTGTTAGCCACTTCTACGATGTTTCCATATTTTTGAGATAATTAGCTTATCTATACATATAAAATGCTTTGTCCTGAATGACTGACGGACTGGCTGCCTAAACCGCTGATCAAAGAGACCTGAAACTTTGAGGGTGAATCTTTGTATGTAGGCGTCTGATAAGAAAGGAATTCATATCAATTTCAGAAATTTTACCCCTTAAGGGTTGTAAGGGGGGAGGGGCAAAGTTTGTATAACTCCGTCATTTGCTACGCTTATCGCATGGCAATTAAAAATAAATTCTAGTTAGTTACACTTTTGCTCATTTTTCTATACTGTAGTAGGTACAAACTCTTTGCATAAGCTTTATAAAGGTTGCAAAGTCGTAGCTATTTTTATTTTACTTGGTTTTTGTATAAAATGATATAATTTGCTCGAGGAGAATGGACACGGTGACTCAGAAATTGGTTGCGCTTGAGGTTCAAAGTCTTGGTATCCTTGAATATTATGGTTTTAGGATTTTATTTTTGTATAAATTAGTGCCGTGGGTGGATATATTTTATCAGATTTTACTAAATAACAAGGTAAAAATCGCCTAATTTGGTTGTGCAGACAGAAGTTTTTACATTTTTTTTTGAAGGAGTGGTAGGTACCTACTTGGCTTATTTTTTAATAGTACGAAATTACGGATAGGACTTTTATTTTGGTATTTAGAAACTAACTTTCAGGCCTAGTATATTGTAAATAAAAAAATATCTATTCTAAAACCTATGCTACAATCCTTTAAAAAGAGTACAGTTTTTTGCAAAGGTGGCTAACACTTTTTGACACAGGTAGAGCAAAAATTTAAATACTTAAAAAAACAACTAACTCTTACACTATCTTATCCAACAGCCTCCTGGTACTTCCAATTATAATATATCAAAGCCATGACTATTCAAGTCCTACTAAATCTATTCATCTAAAAAACTTTCCTATATAAAGCCAAGTCCAGATGACAATCGTTTGTCACACGTTTTACCACGCATACTCGATTCAAATCTCTTTACATATGGTTTGTTACTAAATGCGTCTAATAAAATATTCCCAAAAAACCGCACGTACGTCTGATTGTCATCTGACATCGCCTTAATGAGTATTTGCACACGATTTTGCCCTTTCATAAATGAACAAGCATTGTTCTTTCGTCTTTGTCTGGTTTAGATCAATATATTCGTGGTAATGCGACACCATATTTAGCAATTCAATATGCATTAGTTCTGGTTACTAATAACGGTATAGCCTTCGGTCGAGGATTAATCTATAATAATAGAGTTTTTCGAAAGGCTGTACTGCTGTTAATAATCTACTATGATATTTATACATTTAATATTAAGGAAATACAACATAGGTAATACAATTGCGTGTCTGTTTTCCACAAGGGAATATTTATGGTATATTTTTATTATTATGGGAAATCATCAAAAGACTCCTCCCGCTCTGGAGCTGGAATAAGTGTCCTGACTATGATATCTTCTATCTATACTTATAATAAATCTGTAGAGAGGTCAATTCTGTACATGAAATATATTTCCAAAATAACTATCAGGGGGTGATTAGGGATCGATACTGATGCCAGAAATGCAATCAGTAAAATTTTTGCCTGTCTGTCTGTATAACTCTATAGAAACAAAAACTACTCGACTTGGTACAATTATTTGTCATACTCCTGAGCTGGTTATAGTATACTTTTCATCACGCTACAATCAATAGGAGCAGAGCAGTGAAGGGAAATGTTGGGAAAACGGGAGAAGTTACTCCATTTTGTTGAAACGCGCTAATCTCAGGAACCGCTGGTCCGATTTGAAAAATTCTTTCAGTTGGCAGAAGCTAGTATATACATATAATATTATATACTGTGCACTCTTCACAGTCCACAGGCATCCGTCCCACCCATGTTCTTTTCGAACCATTTATTTAATTTATGTTTACATCCCATACGAAATATATACTACTGGGAAAGAATAAAAAAAAATAGTTCCTGATCTGGAATCGAATTCAAGTTCTAATTTACAGCAGTCGCGTTTATTGCCACTAGGACAATGCCGCACTCTTTAATTATTTTGCGTAATCGGTAAATTTATTTTTAATTAAAATAGCAAGTTTTTTAGATTACTCTTAACAAAGTAATTTATTCGATGATTTGAGTATAATTGTAAAAAAAAAACAAGTTGACATTTAAAGACATTATTGGAGTTTTTATTGAATTTATTTTAGTAGTATATTGCCGATTAATACTTTGTACAGTTTTAAATTTATTTTTACTTGTTATTTTTTAAAGCGCTAGTTTAATGCAACATACCTTTAAAAAATACAAAAGTGAAGTCACTTCTATAATATATAATTGTAGGTTTGATAAAAAAATTAATAAGTTCATGTTATAAATATGAAAGTTTAAAGATGAGGATATAAGCTAACTCTACTATATAAAATTTAATGCACATATAGTTAAGTTAACCTGGACCATAACATTTACTTTTTATCATTTGATGATTTCCTATACAAAAAAGACATATCGTTTGTTTTATGTAGGTATGATTTTTTACCTGCCAACCCTACCGCGTGCCGCATTAAGGAACTCACTTCCATCAAAGAGATGTAAAATAATATGCTGTGAGATTTAAGAATTCAACTATTATAAAAAAAAACTCTCCAAATTAATTTCGATCACGACGGTTAATTTCAATGAAGACTAGCTAGATACGCAGGAGATATTATAGTGCACAAGCTCATGCGCAGACACAGGTGCATTCTATTCCCTCACACTCACAGCCCGGTGGGACGGCAATCCGACATAACCGGGGAGAGATCAGGCGCATGACCGACAGCTTTTGCTTTTGCGTGCTGTCCTAGGCACGGAGGGGTATCGTTATGTTAAGAAAACGGTCACCCATTAATGGCCTGACCGCGGCTAGCTTAACCTTGGTAAAGCTGCTTTCAGACTACGTAGTACTATAATATATAGCTCATAGCACAACAATATGGCGCACCATACATTGTTATGGACACGTTCACATTGTACGTATGGTGCGCGATATTGTTCTGCTATGAGCTATAGACTATTACTAGCTGCGCCCAGCATACGTTGCAATGCCACTTTAAATTTGGGGTGGATCACCCTTATCACTTAGGGGTATGAAAAATAGATAGTAGTAGCCGATTCTCAGACCTACTGAATATGTATATATTTGGTAAAAATCAGTAAAGCCGTTTCGGAGGAGTAAGGTAACTAACATTGTGACACGAGAATTTTATACATAAGATATTAAAGCGTAGTTTAGAAGCAGCTTAATCTAGTATAAATCCGCACGGTTATTACTTAGCTACGAGCCCGATAAAAAATACAAGTTGATTAAACCACAGCTGGACGAAATGTCATGCCGCCATTACGATCTATTGTTGTAAATAATGAGCGATCTAATCACTGGCCGCTGAAGGCTACTAAATGTCATTTTACTTACTATTCCTTTTGTTGGGTACTCGTAAATATTTGTTTTTATTGTTATATTGGCTGTATGTATGGCATTGTAAATATGTTAAGTAGTGAAGTATCCTAAATGTCCAGAATTTTATCCAAATCCATTCAGTAGTTTTTGCGTGGAAAAGAAACAAATAACCTTGGAAAACAGCAACCTTAGTAATTATATAAAAAAGTGGCATTTTATATTTAATTATATATAATTGACACCACACCACACAAGTAATTCCAAGAGACAACTTTTCTAAACATGCAGTTAATTTTATCCCTCAAAAAGCAGAATTATTTTGAACTTACTGTATTTTTTTTTAAATATTTTGATAAATGTTTTACTATTCAAGCTGTAAGGTTAAGGATTGCATTGCATTGCCCGTATCGATAAGACATGCTCAATAGCTAGTAGTTTTCAAAAATATGATCAAAACCTTTTTCCCTAACATTATTCTTTTCCTCGGACTACCTGCTGTTTGGTTTTTCCTCTTATCTTCAGTCCATCCAAAGGTTGTCTGTAAAAGATCGTTTTTAGCGATAAGATCGCCCATTGTGTCACCTACCTTAATTATATTATTATTAAGTTGAAAAGTATATAATAAAGAAAATTGTATTCTATTCTATTTGTACTGGCTTTGGAATATTAGTTTTTAGAAATCAATAAATAGTAAGTGAATTGATTTGGAAAATTAGTTTCTTTTTTTTGTGTATGGCATCTCGCAGGTCAACCTAGAAGGTTGTCGACTGCTTAACCGGGCTTGCCTGTGAAGTGCCTTAAATAAATTTAGGGCCTCCAGCCAGGGCTTAACTTACAAAACTAAGCGACTACACGCTAAGGGCACCCCCTAGTGGGGTACGGGCCTTGGCTTAGGGCGTCGCTGGGGGAGGACAGCAAGGGACAGGCTGGATCAGAATAAATTATGATTATTATAATCGGGAATATTAAAGCTATTAGCTCAGCTCGCGGGCTGGCTCGTCGAACTATTGGAAAATTAGTGACGTCAGAGTTCACTATTGCAATATAAAATCTATGGGAGAAACGCGTTTTGACAGCTCATAGCAATAATGCCAATTAATTGGTGGTGTCAATTACCTAATTGTCTTATTTTAGTAATGTCCAGCCATGAACTGAGTATTTCCATCTCAAAGACAATATTTTTTATAGTACCAGTTAAAGTTTTCTTAGGATTGGATTGGCAAATAGCTTAGTCATTCGATCTATTTATTTTTTATTTTACAACATAATTAATGTCTTGTAATTTAATTTCAACTTCCGCGTTCAATAAATATTTAAGATATATTTTTAATGATTTGTCACTAGACGGTAATAAAAGTTTTATTGTAAGTCGTAAAGTTAATTAGTGTCCACAATCAGTCATATCATATTTTATCATATAGCTTGATTTGTAACGCAAAGTATGACCCATTTTCATCATCACCTGCCTAGCCTTTTCCCAACTATGTCGGGGTCGGCTTCCAGTCTAAGCGGATTCAGCTGAGTACTAGTGTGATACATGGAGCGACTGCCTATCTGACCTCCACAACTTAGTTACCGGGTAACACGATACACCTTGGTAAGACTGGTTGTCAGACTTTCTGGCTTCTTATTATCCGTAACGACTGTGAAAGATCTTAAACTGATACACTCATAATTTTAAAGAAACGGGTCTTTGGCTCGCATTCATTGCTATCTTACTTTTTGAATTAATAAGAGAGGAATTAATTTAACTTTAAATAATATTTCATTACCAAATGAAAAAGTACAACAAATTATATGAAAACGAAAATAAACATTAACCATCTTCTTCTTTACGTATAGAATGTTTGTCCTGAATAACTGACGGATCAACGCACAGCCTAAACCGCTGATCATAGAGACCTGAAACTTGGAGGGTGTGTTCTTTGTATGACGTAGGCATCCGATAAGAAGAAAAAAAATCCGAAATTCTACCCATAAGGGGGTGGAAAAGGGGGGGCAACATTTGTTATTTTTTATTTGAATTCGTATAGCCCACGCGGGCAGAGCCGCTGGCGGAAAGCTAGTAATTCAAGATTACTAGCCAATCCTACGTGTACCTTCACAGTATGTCACCATATTCAGGACACTGGCCAGCAACAATTAGGAAGCCAGAAGTAAAAACCCAGCGACCAATCGTGACGTCACACGGTATAGGTATGGTGCACACTAGTGTGTGATGGCGTGACATTTCGTGTACACACGGCCTTGCAATACTTCCGTGAAGGAAAGGGCAGGTGGGCGAGACTATCCGGGTATGTGTTGGGTATTTACTTAATCAGGGAAGTAGAGCAGGGGAAAAGTATGGTCCAGAAAAAAGTAAGTTTTTTTGTTACGCTTTCACGGTATAACTGCTGCATCGATTTGGATGAAATATGGTACGGAGATAGATGGGATCCTGGAGACGGATTTAGGCTACTTTTTACCCGGGTGAATTGCGCTTAGCAACATATTCAGCGATTAATTTTCATAATATAGATAATTGTAGCATGTATGTAGCATGTATAAGTAAAGTTGTTTTTGGAAAAAGTTCTAGATATATTATAGATCTACCTCTGATTCAATCTTACAAACCGGTTGGTCAGTTATAGTCAAAGATTATATCAACAAGTTACACTATCTTGTAAGTACCTACATTATTTTATTAATTAAACGTAGGTTTTATTCCCCATAGTTGAATTCGTGAGTACATTAAATAATTATGGTGAAATAGGCGACTAGGGCGACCTCGTTACAAAGTTGCAAAAAACTGCTTCACTAACCGTGGACGCACGTGTGATAGTTTCATCTAACGTCAATAGATGGCGTTGAATTAAATTACTAAATACGTTGTAGTACCCTACAACAACCTCCACAGCGTAACTTAGGTTTAAAATTGTAAATATACTTGATTAATGAAATATTTTAATTGGATAATAACACATTTTTCGCATCAAAATAAAAGTAAATTGGTAATAAAGAAATTTTATTGAATTGACAGCGAATTCGTTTTATAAATAAACTAGACCTCACTTACACCACTGAATTGTATTTTCTTTTACCTTATTAAAAATAAATCAGAGTATCTTTCTGTCTGTTTTGATTTCATGGGAAAACGGCTGAACTGATTTTGATAAAATTTGCTACGGATATAGATTGAAATCTGGGGAAGAACATAGGAATTTTTATCCTGGTGCGTAAAGTGATGGATGCGTGTAAAACGGCGGGAAACATGTAGGGATCATCATATTTGTAAAAGGAAATAAGAAAACCAAGGGCTAGTTTCACCACTTCTGGATATAAGTTATCAACGAAATTAATTCATAATTAAAACATTATTTGTATAAGTTATCGTGAAACTGGCCGTTAGAGTAAAAACCAATTCAAAAAAATAAAAATAAAATATTATAACAATTTCCTGTGACAATTCCAAATACAAATTCTACCTACATCCCCACAACACGCGAGTTTAATCAAGTAACGATGATTCTAATTTTAAAAATCCGACGGCTAAGCGCCGACTATTTTCGTCCAACGTGGGAGCGTGTTCTATTTTCGCACCTGTTATTTCGAGCTCTTCGTGTATTCTGCTCGCCTAGTACTTTCGGGGCATGAACTGACTTTTGTGACGTAATGGACGAGAGCCCGTCACTGTCACGGGTTGTCACGTTGAAGGGAAGCTGAAATGCTGAAGCCTGAACGCGTTTGATGGATTGCGTTCAAGCGGGTTTTTTTATTGAAAGCTCTGTGTGAAATTGGAGCAGAGGAATGTTTATATTGATATTTTTTGGTTTATTGTACTTTTTAACCGACTTCAAAAAAGGAGGAGGTTCTCAATTCGACGGTATGTTTTTTTTTTTTTTTTTTTTTTTTTTTGTATGTTTGTTACGCGATTACTCCGCCAATTGTGGACCGATTTTGAAAATTCTTTTTTTGTTCGAAAGGAGATACTTCCGAAGTGGTCCCATATAAATTTTATCACTACTGGTTCAGCCGTTTTATAAATATATCAAAAATAACGATTTATCTCTACCTGCTGATATGCCAAATACTTAGATGATTTGGTTGTTTACGCTTATTACAACCTAAAAAAAAAGTGGTGTGTTTATTTTGTTAAGATAGCAAGACCGAGACACTGAAAAGCGAAAAAATAAAAAACTTTTTACAAAAAAATAAAACCGACTTCCAAAAAAAACTGAAAAGTAAAAAATAATTTTATTTAAACGCTTTACGACCAAAACATCGCTTTCGAAGTCGGTGGCGATATATAGAATAGTAACTTACAAGACACCGACTTCTAGAGCGATGTTTTGGTCGTAAAGCGTTTAAATAAAATTATTTTTTTTTCGTATTAAAATATGGTGGTATTATTTAAATATAAAAAAAACTGTCGCTTATGACATGAAAAAAAGTCGATAAATTAATTAATTTAATTTAAAACGTATTTGTTTAAAACAATGATCGAAGTGCTTGTTCCTGCATTTTCAATTTTAAAATTAAGGAATTATAACTTAATTGCAAATTAATCTACAGTATTCAGGAGACTAGCAATGATTTCAGCACCACCGGGGCAACGGATTTCCTTGAAATTTCAGGAATAAGGTTAACGATACCAGGATGATATAAATCAAAAGGATACCGGCAGTGCGTCGCTGCGTGTTTACGGAATATTGGGAGTGTGTGCGTGAGACTTATTGGACACCTGTTACGTTGGCTCCTATGTCTGAGTGTTATTGAAAAAGTTATCACTTGAGCCAATTTTCTGCTGAAAGTTAGTACGAATTTAGTAGCACGAACGAATTTAAGGGAAAAAAGATAATAATATCAAATTATCTTCTATAAAAATGGCTAGACTCACCTTCTGTGGTTAAACTTATATGCTAGATAATTTTCATACAAATGACGTTGTAATCTGATAGATACTTCCTATCCAAATGTTTGAGTGGGAAATCATCAAATGACCCTGACTATCAGACTCTTACTGACCTATCCGTTTTCCATCAATTGCCCTTTGCATTCTAGGTCCGCGGTGACTATTTTGAATTGTCATGCAGCCTTTGAAATAAGTAATCAAATACTTGAAGTAAGTATTTTTGTTTAGTGAAATCGAAAAGTACTTGAGAAAATTCAGGAGATTAAGGCTATTTTTGCGTACTTTGATGTGTCAAAATATTGCCTGTAATTCTGGCTTTAACTATTTGAATATTTTCCCTAGTGTTTAACAACATTAAACATACTTATCCATATCGCCATGACTTCGCTTCGTATCGGTTATCAGATTGCGTCAAACGAATTATTGTTAGGGCAGATAAAAATAATGGCGTATGTTAATTGAAGTGGGAGGCGTAATGATTATTGTAATGTAATGGCATGTAGTTACCTCACTACGTTGTAATATGTTCTTTATTATAAAATATAAGCTGTTTTCTGCGGTTCACTCGGTTCCAAAGGAAATAACTTCATGCATCTGGTACAAAGTATCTTAAGTATTTCCCAATGGATTAAGCTATTTTCGTACCAAATTTCATCTAAATCGATCAAGACGTTTTACTGTAAAAGTGTAACAGAAGTACAGGTAGACAGACAAACAGATAGATAGAATTACTTTCGAATTTATAATACATATTAGTAAGGATTTCAATAGTATTTTGTGGTCACTATTTCTGCAGCCAAGCACGTGGTCCTTCGATTCAATTCCATTGAATTCCTAGATTCCTAGGCGATATTAAATTGTCTATTTATCGAAAACATATGCTTGAGGTAGGTTTTAAAGAGTAATGTCATATCATCAAGTTTGGTTTCTTTTTATGCCAATCCAATAAGTCAATTGGTACTTAAACCAAATGCATTTTATCGGCTTCTAATTTAAGCACCACTCAAACACTCAACTTTCACCTGAAACTTACTAATCTGATTTACATTAGTATGTGTTCACGCACACAAATCTCGGCGAACTTTTCAGACTGCTTGGCGCTTCCAAAATTAGTCATCCATCCATCTCTTTCTAACCCCTATTTTTAGAGTAACACTATCTCGTTCTAGCTCGTAGCTTTTCTTGAGCTTTCCCTGACACTAGCCGGGCATGCGCAGTGCGTCCCGACGCACGTGTTTTAACATCTCCTGGTGTGTTCTGGTCGCCTGGTATCGGGCGCGCCTAGGGCGGCCGCGTCGCGCCGCCGCCGCCCAATGTCGCGGCCGCCCTAGCCTTCCCGCCCGCCCAGAAGCACAGACGATCGCCTACGATACGGTCCGCTGCCGAGTTGTGGGAGAAAGTCGCGCGCACGTGTACAACTTACGCGCGATTGGAAAATATTATTTATGCGAGAAAAAAAAATGATAAACCAGTGTTTCTGAATCTTTTTGGAGACTCCCTTTTTAAGGATCCCTTTTTCCTCCCTATCCCTAATTTTTTTTGGATAATTTATTTTATTCCTGTCAAAGTTTGTCGTTTATTTTTATAATTGATTGGTGTTGTTATCAGACACAGGTGTGTAGTGGTGTGTGTGTGTCTCCGTGGCTGCTGTCTGCTGATGATCTTCAGATCCTGAGCCGGCTTCGGTTCCAGTCTCAAAAATGAGGAGATACTCAGCTATGCCAGGTAGGTGAAGTAGAGACTTAGGAAAGTGATCGTACTGACTGAATGATTGATAAAATGGAAACGGTTTTTTATTATTTATGCAGTATTTGTTTTTCTGGAAAATAAATAAAAAATCTAGTTTAAAAATATTATTCAAATAAAATTCATTATTATACTTATTATTTTTTGAGTAAAATATCTTCTATGATTACAAAAAATTAAACTTCATTCCATAGAAAACAATCAAAGCAGGTACATAAATCTATTAATTTATAAAACACTCTTTTTAACCACATTAAAAGCCCACACGTTTTTTTTATCACTTTATAAAGTCATGAATAAAGATGTCACCCTAACACTTACCCCATCCATTATGTGGTTATCGAATGGTTTACATAATACAAATAAAGGGGCTGTCCTTCTGACGAGCCTCGAGGGGGCTTCAAAAGATTTATGCCGCTTGACTAAACGCGCTAGCGACTAGTTTTATCGCGATATTTGATAATAAATAATTAACGATAATTGATGATTATAAAAAGTCAACGTTTTATTATTATAAAAAATGAATGATCATTTTTTGTAATAAATTTAAACTTTTATGATGTAGAGAATTGAAGAGCGTAAAATGATTTTCGATAAATCACGAGTGTATTTATTTGTTTGTAATTGGTAGGTTTTTTTTGATGGAAGTTCAAATAGGTTTATTGTTTATGTATAAAGTATTATTGTAAATATTACAAAATACTGTATGTTATAAAATAAATTAAAAAAATGTCATCAAGCCAATAAATTCAATGTATTTTTTAATCATTCAAGGGGGTTAGACAAGTGGCAAAAACGTAAACAAAATGTATGGGAATGGCATTCATTTACGACTAGATATCTGTCATTCCCATACATTTTGTTTTCTATTCTACTAGCGCTTTTGCTACTTGTCTAACCCCCAAGGAGTTTTATAATGTTTTTAAATAATTATACAATTTTATTATTGTTTTCTACAACAACAAACGATGCGAATAATGTTAAAATAAGAATAGATACCAAATGGCACATGTATCACTAGCTTCTGCCCGCGACTTCGTCCGCGTGGAATAGTAACTTTGGGCTATCGCTAACTTTAACCCCTGATTTTGAAACATTCTTCATTGATGCTCCGCTCCTATTGATTTTAGCGTGATGATATACAGCCTATAGCCTTCCTCGATAAATGGGCTATCTAACACTGAAAGATTTTTTTAAATCGGTCCAGTAGTTCCTGAGATTAGCGCGTTCAAACAAACAAACAAACAAACTCTTCAGCTTTATTATATTAGTATAGATAACGATAATATTTACATAATAGATTTGTACAGATGTTTAGTATAAAATACGCTCCCTCCCAGATCAGCTCGAATCGTCCGCGGCATACTCTCACATTCCCCGACGATGAAATCCCCCTCTTCCAAGAGAGTAATAGGGAAACCAGCACAATTTACAAACACAGACCGCCGTCATACCGTCCTCGCCGCCGTAATCCATCGCGACGTCCCCGTCCATGCCCTCCCCGACCTTGCTCGACGAGCCAGCCCGCGCGCTGAGCCCGTGCGTGAGCCGCGTGCTACTGGCTAATAATAATATTGATATGATCCAGCTAGTCCCTAGTTGTCCTCCCCAGTTCGTTCCCCACTAGGGGGATCCCTAAGCGCGCTGTCACTTAATTTTAAACTTAGTCGTAAGCCTTGGCTGGAGGCCCTAATTTAATTAATTAAATTAGGATCTAGTCACACATGTCCGGTTTATTTACATAATAGATTTGTACAGATGTTTAGTATAAAATACGCTCCCTCCCAGATCAGCTCGAATCGTCCGCGGCATACTCTCACATTCCCCGACGATGAAATCCCCCTCTTCCAAGAGAGTAATAGGGAAACCAGCACAATTTACAAACACAGACCGCCGTCATACCGTCCTCGCCGCCGTAATCCATCGCGACGTCCCCGTCCATGCCCTCCCCGACCTTGCTCGACGAGCCAGCCCGCGCGCTGAGCCCGTGCGTGAGCCGCGTGCTACTGGCTAATAATAATATTGATATGATCCAGCTAGTCCCTAGTTGTCCTCCCCAGTTCGTTCCCCACTAGGGGGATCCCTAAGCGCGCTGTCACTTAATTTTAAACTTAGTCGTAAGCCTTGGCTGGAGGCCCTAATTTAATTAATTAAATTAGGATCTAGTCACATTGTCCGGTTAAGCAGGTCGAATGCTGTTAGAAGCACCCTGCAAGAGGTCATGTAGGAGAAAAGAAAAAAAATTTAGGTTTAAAAATTAAAACTTGATTCTTTTACGGGAATTAGTACATGCACTAAAAAATAATTAATAAACAGATTCCAAGCATATCGGCGATGTTTCCAATATAAACACACCAGCCATACTAAATGTTTCTCTTTCATATTTATTTTAATATTATAGCTTTTATAAGCAATAACATTTTTATTTGAGTTACTGAAACGAAACATGTGTAACGTCATTTAAAGTTTTTTTATTGTAAATAAATTTTTTTATTTAAAACTTAAAACTTACTTTAATCGCCCAGTCTGTATACTGGGCGATCAAAGTAAGTTACGTAGGTAGTTCTATTTATAGCAGACTAGCTGTTTCCCACGGTTTCACCCGCATCCCGAGGAAACTAATTCGCGCATACGGGTAAAAAGTAGGCTATGTCCTTTCTCAGGCTCTAGACTATCTGTGTACCAAATTTGATTTAAACCGGTTCAGTAGTTAGCGTGAAAGCGCGACACATACAGACAGACAGAATTACTTTCGCATTTATAATATTAGTAAGGATTAGCTTTTGGTGATAGTCACAACGGTATTCCACATGACGCGATACAAGTAAAAAAAATATCCCCCCTTTACGCGTACGGGAGGTTCCCTAAAAATATTTTTTTAATTTCATTTTACCACTTTGTCGTAGTGATCAATAATATCATATCCATTCCAAAATTCAGCTTTCTAATTTCTAGTACTAAGAACCTCTGAGCTATGCCACGGACAGATAGACAGACAGACGGAAATGGCGAAACTTTATAGTTGCGTCGTTGCCTACGGAATCCTTAAAAACATCATAGTATTTTATTAAAATATGAAGCAAAATAATGAATCCTGTTCGAGTATTTTGCAAAGCCCACGCGTTTAACCTGTAAGTACCCACTTATAAAACAAATACGATATAAAATCAGTTGGAAGTAGCTTCCCAACGTGGAGTTTATTAACGCTGTTTGTATTTAATACTTACAGTAAGTTTCAATGTTTTGTATTGGGCCAAAAATATTGAATAAAATATTTGTATTCTGGCCTTCTCGTGTGAAAAGAGGGCTTTGCCTAATAGGATGATAATGATAAAATTTAACATCACGGCGACACTTCTCAATGTTCTTACATATAACAACACCTAATTTAAAAATATTATATCTGACCGATGAAGGTAGGTAAGGTAGGTTGCATATTTACGGAATAAAATCATATTACAAGTAAAAAAAAAACATAATTAATCAATAGTTTTTCATAAAATGACGATATGGCCGGGGGGCACGGATATAACACGTATCACCTGTGATAGTGCTCTCACATTTTATAAAATTTGATACATTTTGGGGAAAATGCAGAACTTTAAGAAAAAAAAAATAGGTATTTTAAATTTCATTAATGTTGCCATTATGAATTTATTCATCTCAAAATATTTTATGTTTCTTATTTTATTTTATCCAGTGATTTGGACACCTAAATACTCATTTGGGATCAGATAGGGTCTTAACATATTGCAGAGTAAAAATATTTTTAAATCTCCAGAAATCATAAACTTTATAGCGATCCAGATTCTAGTGAGAACGAAATGCAGCTATACGGGATGAATATTACCGTCCCTTTTCCGCCACAACAACTTTCTATTGATATAAGCTTGATAATATATTCACACACTCAATATTTGTATTTGAATCAAGGAAATAAACGTACAACAGTATATAGATATATAAGGTGGTTTAACAGAGTTCAATTTATAACTGAAATCCCAATGAAATGATACCCAATTAATTGAGTTAGGACCAGATTAACTCAACTGTGTCCCTTTTGTCTTGTTTAGTTTGTAAACCCTCCGTTGATGGGGTCTCGTAATAATATTTGATAGTTATGAATAACTATAATAATCCCTTTATATTTGTCATGGTTTAGAGTTTAGAATTGTGACGGGTGAAGCGATGTTTCCTATTCCATTTACATTTGTGAACTTCAAGGCGATTATGTTAATACTATTAGTATGTATCATCATCAGCCTATATATTGTCCCACTGCTGGGCACAGGCCTCTTCTCACACAGGGAAGGCATGAGAATTGATCACCACGCTTGCTCAAAGCGGATTGGCGATTTCAGACTTTTTAAGCCCAGGTTTCCTTACGATGTTTTCCTTCACCGTTAGTCAGTGGTGTCTAAGATATACTTAGAAAATACATATGACTTGAGGAAAGTCACATTGGTACTTGCCAGGTTTCGAAACTGCGCGATTAGTATGTTTGTTAGTTTGTAATCTATACATATAAAATGCTTTGTCCTGAATGACTGACAGATCAATGCGCAGCTTAAACCGCTGACCGTGGAGACCTGAAACTTGGAGGCCGTGTACTTTTTATGATTCGAATATATCGGATGCCTAATCCGATATATTCGAATTAGAAAAAAAACCTTTTAAATAAACGCTACATAACACTACGCTGTCGCTATTTGTGTAAGTTACTCAGCATGGAAACAAGCCGAGACACTCTAAGAACTTTAATTATTAGAAGGTGCAAGAGAAAGCTGAAATTAATTTAAAATACGTTATTATTCATACCGGTTATTAAATAATAAAACGAAAAAAAAATGGAAGCTGGAAGAGAAAGCAGAAATTTTATAATTTTCATTTATATTCGTATGACAATTTAAAACGTTAATATGCATACCAGTTAAAAATAATAAAACGTATAACCGTCAATACATATTTCAACTTTCGTATACTGAACCTATATATTTGACACATTTAATCTCAGAACATGTTAAAATTCAACCCTAAACTAACAAAACTTTAACACAAAAGTCTTTAAATAAATAGATGTTGCTAAATTTCTAAAATACCCTAAATTCTAAATCTGTGGAGCACCCTCGAGGCCAGAGGTTCCTGCTCGCACTTTATTTGTATTTGCCAAGTACTCGACTGGTGCATTTGTACGAGTTTCAGTCGAATCTGAAGGGTTAAAATTATTCTGCCGGTTTGAGATATTCATTACTTAATTATACTATTTTACGCGAAGGATTAGGTAGTTACAGTTAAGGTAGGTAGTGTACACGTAATAGAGTGTAAAGATATATTTTTAAGTTTTTTCGCCTTTCCTAATTTTATTTATATAATAATAAAAAACATAAGAATAATAAATTATACTAATATTTTTATATACATATATTTAAGTTAAATGATATTTCTTGTACGGTTCTTACTTTTGAAGGTTCTTTTTCACTGTTAATCAGTGTCGTCATCCTTATCCCAACTGTGTTGGGGTCGGCTTTCAGTCTAACCAGAGCTTTACATGGAGCGACTGCTTATCTGACCTCCACAACCCAGTTACCGGGTAGCACGATACCCCTTGGTAAGACTGGTTGTTAGACTTTCTGTCTTCTGACTATCCTTAACGACTGTCGAAGATCTACAAATGACAATCAGGACCAACAGCTTAACGTGCTTTCTGAGGCACGGAGGAGTCTCACTATGATAAAGATGTTCACCCATCCGCGGACCCATACCGCAACCAGCCATAAAGCCATACCAGGCGCAGCTTAACCTATGATCTGTCGACCAGTGCGGCTGTTACGTAGCCACGAGCTCCTCTAGCACTTCGTATTCAAATATACATAGAAAATAAGTTAGTTTACATTCTACGGTTTCTGTTCGTTTTTGGCAATTCGCAGTGAAGCTAGCAAATGGAACACTAATCAAGTTACCTCGGTGTCTATCTGCCAGACTGGCGGGCTTTCGTTTCAGTATGGAGTCACTCTCGTAACCTAATATTATAATAACACGTAAGACAGAAATGGAACTTGGAAGTCTATTAAAATTGTCGCCAGGTGTGCATGTATGTGTGTACCTACGTTACTTTGGACAAAAAACAATTTTCTCTCAATACTGCTTATGCATATAGACGGTCCCTACGTACAAAAGGACATGTCGAAAATGGCAGTTCTTTATTTTATTGCACAATTGGCTTTAGATTGTCCACTTATTCATTGTAAATATAAATTTGTTCTCATATACGATTTGTAAATTACGTTAAATACGTTATATTAAAAAAAAATGCATATCGACAATCTAAAGCCAATTGTACAATAAAAAATAAACTGCCATTTTCGACATGTCCTTTTGTACGTAGGGACCGTCGATATTATAAATGCGAAAGTTTGTATATATATGTATATATGTTTGTTACTCTTTTACACAAAAACTACAAAGCCTGGATTAAGGCATAGGATATTTTTTATTGTAGTGCGTGATATAGTTCGCTTGGGACGCGGATGAAACCGCGGGAATCAGGTAGTATTTTAAGGTTAACGGTGAATAGTTCTTAAAATGTTCAAATTAATAATGTTAGTTGAGAAATGAAACTTGAAAATGAACATCAAGCATAACAATTTCGACCTAAGTGTTTGATGTAGATTAAGACATTGTCCTAACCTTTGGTCAATTTGTGGAAACCCTTTGTGTCCGAGTTAATTTAAGTGATGGCTCACGCGATACTTAAGATATTTCCTTTACAAAGACATTGTGATAGACATTAGTCTGTCTGTCGTATCAAAATTTGGACAACAGTTAATTTTCTGTGTATAATATAATTTTGTATTTAGTTGTCTAGTTTTTAGGGTTCCGTTGTCAGCAATGAGCTATAAGTTTCGCTATACCCCCTTTCGTCACCTGTCTCGCACTAGGCCATTTAATAACATAATATTATTTTAATAGATTTTTCATATAAACTTATTTTTTTTAATATAAATATTTATCTGTAAAAGAAAACCTTATTTTTTTTCGGTAAAGTTACTACTGTATTCATTTACAAGCATCCACTTAATAGATTCTAAAATGAATTACTATACTACAAAACACCTTAACGACCCAGCCTTAATAAGGCTATGTTCAGAAAAGCGGCTCATGTCGGAAATTAAGGCATATCCAGTGGTCACTCACGGGGTATGAGCTAAGATAAATCGAACCCATCAGTCACACATCAGCGAGCTGGGTCGCGGGTCATTACCGCTATTGTGTCTTGGCTTTAAGAACTACCTGAACAATGTATATCTGTGTGTGTATATAGGAGGCAGAAAATATGGGTCAGTTGTAGATGGGTACCTATCATTGTTCGGGTTATTTGGAAAACAATATTGTATTCCAGTGTGTGTTTTTGTATGAACAAGAAATTTAATATTAGTGAATTGTTTTATTGTAATTTAGATATATGAATATTTATTACCCTTCATAAAACATCATACGATACTAAGACTTTAAGTAAAATGGGGTGATAATTCGATTTTATAATAAAATGGGTTTCCTCGCACTTCCGAGATTTTTTTTTTTTTTTTTGTCTCTTTCTGCTACACGGCAATCTGTTGTACACAACAATAAGCCACTGATTTGTCTGATACTATTAATATCTGCTTGTGGTTTTTAGCTCGGAGAGACACTCCTCAAGTGGGTGTCTCATTCCATCATGGTAAATCTATCTTGTAGAGTTGGAACACTGTGTCTTTTTAATCTCTTGTATCGAAGGCTTTGGTCTCCAGTTAGTCTGAGAGCAAGCTCATTTTTATGCTTAGAGAGCCTTTTTTGATAGGCGCTGCTATATTTTGTTATCTCCTGTTTAACAGTTGGTAGTTTTAAGTCAAGATATATGAGTTTATTACTGATGTAATATGGGATGTTAAAGATGGCTCTCAGTGTTTTCGTTTGAAATCTTTCCAGTATCTCTATATTGCTGTTGCTGGCTGTACCCCAGAGCTGGATACCATAGGTCCATATTGGTTTTAGGATGGCTTTGTATATTGTTATTTTGCTGTGTGTGGTCATTTGTGAGTGGCGTCCTATTAACCAGTACATACTACGTAGTTTTAAGTCTAATTGCTTTCTCTTTGTCCATATATGTTTTTGCCATGTTAGCCTTCTGTCCAAATGCATGCCCAAATATTTTGCACTGTCATCTTGCGGGAGTTCTTCATTGTTGAGTGTAACTGGCGGACACGTATCTCTCCTGAGAGTAAAAGTTACGTGTATTGACTTGCTTTGATTGGCGTGGATTCTCCAAAGTTCAAGCCATTCTTCTATTTTGTTGAGATGGTGTTGTAGATTTTCTGATGCAGTTACTGGGTTCATGTGTGTAGATAACAATGCTGTATCATCGGCATACGTTGCGACCGAAGTCTTATCTGTTGTTGGTAGGTCTGCAGTAAATATGATGTATAGAACCGGGCCGAGTATGCTTCCCTGCGGTACTCCTGATTTGATCTCATACAAGACGGAAAGTTCGTCGTGAAATTTTACTTCAAAACATCGTTTGCTGAGATAGGACTTGATAATATGATGAAATGAGTGAGGGAGCATCTTCTTGACTTTATATAACAAACCCTCATGCCATACTTTATCGAAGGCCTGGCTGATATCCAAAAAGACTGCAGAACAGTACTTCTTTTCCTCCAACGATCTACTTATAACATCGACGATGCGGTGAACTTGCTCAATCGTTCCGTGATTTTCTCGGAAGCCAAATTGATGGTTGGGAATGATATCACCAAGGTATGGCCTCATCCTATTCAGTATGATCTTCTCGAACAGTTTGCCTATTACTGGTAAAAGGCTTATAGGTCGGTACGAAGTAGCTTCATTAGGTGGTTTATTGGGCTTAGGTAACATTATTACTTGCGCTATCTTCCATTGTCCTGGGAAGTGGTTGAGTCTAAGACAGGCATTGATAATGTTGACAATTGCTACTACACCCTTTTTAGGCAGGTTTTTCAAAAGAACGCTGTCTATACTGTCGTATCCCGGTGATTTTCCATCCTTGAGGAGTTTTATTTCCCTTGCTACTTCGGTGGGGGTCGTATATTCTACCGGGAGGCACATCTGTTCTGCACTTTCCAGATATTTTTTTATATCAGCGGTATGTTCAGGTTTCAATTCAGGAAATGGTTGAAATACTTTGCTCAGGTGTTCAGCGAAGATTGAAGCCTTCTCTTTGTCTGATCTTGCCCAATCTCCATTATTTTTCTTGATGGGGGGGATCTGGTTACTGGGACGCTTCAGTTTTTGTGTTGCCTTCCATAGTGAGTAATTGGTGTCTGAACTTGGAGTTAAGTTAGAGAGAAATGCTTGGAGGTTGTCGTTGGTAAAACTTTTAATGAGTTCTTTTACTTCGTTTGACGATCTGTTGAACGCTGTTTTGTCTGCGGGATATCTAGTTCTATGCCATTCCTTTCTGAGATTACGACGTTCCATTATTTTGTCTTTGATAGTTTTAGGATATTCGTTGAGTGTTAGAGGTAACTTTTTGCGCACTTTTGTAGAGATAGTAGCCGCTTCGTGTATTGTTTTATTTAGGTTTTCAATAGCATCTTCTATGTCTTCAACTGTTTTCAATGGGTTAATCAGTTTGAGCTCTGTTGTGATTATGTCTTGATACATCTTCCAGTTAGTACCTTTATTGTAAGGTCTTTTTTCTGGTTGCACCCGCACCACTGTCGTACTTACATTCAATATGACTGGTGTGTGATCGGAAGATAGATCTGTGCAGGTTTGGATAGTCATGTAGTTCTGACTAATGTTTTTCGTAATGTAGTAGTCGAGCAGGTCTGGAATTTTATTTCGATCTGTTGGCCAGTATGTTGGTTCCCGTGATGTCATGCACTCGAGTTTTAAGTCCTTTATTGTGTTGTACAGTTGTCTTCCACGATATGTGATTAATCTTGAGCCCCAATAAGTGTGTTTTGCGTTCCAATCCCCTCCGCAAATAAATCTGGAGCCAAGGGAAGAGAAATACTTATTGTAGTCATCTTTAGCTATCTTGTGTCTGGGTGGACAATAAACCGCAGAAAAGGCTATCTCTACTTTTTCATTAATAACTACTTTTATTGACGTAGCTTGTATTTTATCTGTGTAGCATTTCTCCAGTTCGTAATGTTTTAGATTATTTTTTATAATTACTGCGGTTCCACCGTGGCTATTACCAGACGGGTGATTGGTTGTATACACCGAGTAACTTTGTATGTTAAAGTGAGATTTTTCGGTGAATCTTGTTTCAGAAATTAATGCTATGTCAATTTTTTCTAGTTGAAGGAATGTTTGAAACTCTTGACGACGTTCCGTCAAGCCGTTGGCGTTCCAAGTTACTACTCGGAGAGTGTTAATCATTTTGTTACGAGACTTGAAACTAGCTGAATCATACGATCCATCATTTTATCCATCATGTTAATCATGATTTGTTGAAATTTGGCGAACATTAGTTCTAATCTGTCTGAAAAGTTTTCTGGTTCGGGTTGGTTCTGGATTGGTCGATCTTTTGTCACATCTGCGTAGCTTCTTTTGTCTTTGTGGTTATTTTGTCTTAGATTAGGTTTTGCTGTTTTTTCAGTTTCTTTGGTCGCTTTTGTAGAATGAGTTGGATTTTCTTTTATCTTTGGTTTGGTTTTAAATATTCTTTCCTTATATTGTTTATATTTTGTGCAACCTTTATAGCTTGCTGGATGATTTTCTTGGCAATTAGCACATGTAGCATGTGTTTCTGGTGTTTTGGTGCATAAAGAGGTAGAATGATCATTGCCACACTTCACACATCTGAATGGTCTATAGCACTGATTTTTGGTATGCCCAAACCTCTGGCATCTTTTACATTGCATTATTTCTTTTTTCTTATAGGGTGCTTCAAATGTCACTTTCATATGGCTTAGATATCTTAATTTAAATATTTCTTTATTGTTCTTATTCGGTTCTAGGTCCACAAAGAATAGGGGTAGTGCTTCTTTGGTGGACCTGTGTAAAACATTTACTATTTGTCTAACCTCATGTCCTTGTTCTTTTAATTCTTGTTTAATTAGAGAAGTATCTTCGGAAGAGTGTAGCCCTCTTAATACAACTCTATATGCTCTTTCATTTTTTAATTGGTAAGTGTAATGTGCTATGTTGTTTGTTATGAACTGTTCTCGGATTGCTTTGTACGTATTTATATCATTCGGCATTAGCTTGATGATATGACCAGATCTTAGGGTTGTCATTATATATGATTTGTTGTCAACTATTTTATTTATAGTAGCTTTTAACGCTGTAACATCCAAGACACCTGTCACAAAGATTGGTTCAGGCTTGGGTACATACTCTGTAACTTTAATAGGTTCGTCCGTTTCCTCGCTGTTAAGGATATCAAATTGATTGTGTGTAGGCACATTGAAGGTTGAAGCGTTCTTGGCTTTCTTTGTGTTGTCCTTGTTTATTGGGCTTGTTTCCTTTCTTTTTTGCCTTTTAGGAGGTACTTTATCGTTTTGCCACGGAGCTAACGAGTTCTCTGGACCACATGTGGAATCCGTTTTCTTGTTTTCAGTTTGTTTGTCGCTAGTTTTACTTGCAGCGACTGATGGTAGACTGTTGCTACGATTTCTGATGAACATGCTTTTGTTCAATTGCTGTTGGATCATATTGTTAGGATTATTAGGAGTTTTATTAGTTTCATTCATTCTGTTTCCACGAGTTAGGACGATATAAGTAGTCACTTGAAGGGTGACGCCTATTCCCCCAAGAAGGCTCTATACAACAACGTTAGCCGGGTCCGTTGAGGTTGGCGCTATCGACTTACATACCCGCAAGCCATACATCCTCTCGGCGCGTTTCCCACCTTAGGATTTAGGGTGAATTTTTTCGGATTTTCCGAGATAATAAAATATTTATTAATGTGGAACATGGACCTATCTGTGTACCAAGTATCAACCAAAACTGTACTTGTGCGAAGGAGTAACAAACATATATACCTATATTATCATACACCTTCGCATTTATAATATTAGTAGGAATAGGCGATTATTAAGTCCTACGACGAGTTGACAGATCAGAAACACAGACAGAAAAATTAATCCCTATTTCCCTTGGTCACGTCATAACTTGAGAACGACTTAACCGATTTGGATTAAATTTGGCACGGAGATAGAGGAGACCCTGGAAAAGGTTATAGGTTATAGCTGGGTGCGTAAGGTTCCCTCGGGACACGAGTAAAACAGCGGGAAACAACTGTTTAGTTATACCTTAAAAACAAATATCATGCATAATTTGTGAAGTTCTATTAATCTCTATCAAAGTATGATAGAACTTAGTTACTCCTCAAACAACAAAAGCTTGCGAACAAACATAAAGAACACTAGTTCTTCACAGGATAAAACTCAACAACTCTAAGAAAATGAGAAATGCCACCGTATCTTTATCTGAGGCAGCGCAGTCCGCTACACTTCGCCAAGACAATGGAGAGTGCTCATGAATTGTTCCTTGTCATAAGTAATATACCACTGAGTTGTATAGGGCGTCTATTTTCTTTTGTTTGTCTTGATTACTGCTGAAAATGTTCATCTAATGATCGTAATATCTTATGACCTTGAGTACTCAAATGAATGATTTAGTACGTAGCTTAAAACCGGCCAAGTGCGTGTCTTAGTTAGTCGACTATAACTCTGTAACCGGTTAAGCCTGCTTAGCCGTGATAATTTTCCTTGTAAGTTCAATTCATGTGCTACGTCTGTAATTTTTTTTACATTTCTACGACAGCCATTCAAAAGGGGGAGACGCTCGTATCGAACAAAAATTTGCACTTAATAGCTAGATATTCCGCAAATGGCTCACTTAACCGAAAAATGGTCAGCACAGACCCGTAATACTTTTGAAAGACCTATCTAACGATACCCCACACAAAGGGATATACGGGAAAAAAAATATCCAATTTACGTGTTTGGGAGCTACCCTAAAAAAAAATATTATTTTATTTAACCACTTTTTCGGTGCGATCAATATACATATATCTATACTAAATTTCAGCTTTCTAGTACCAAGAACCTCTGAGCTATGCCGCGGACAAAGAGACATACAGACGGACATGGCGAAACTATAAAAATGGAGTTCAAATTTCCATTAGCGTCAGGATGGTTAACAGAAATACAATGAAACTTTTTTTAATATAGTTTTGAAGTGCAAATTAAAATATGACGCGTGCCGTCTATACTAAGGAAAAACATGAATATTATTATTCATTGTTAATTTTTTTGCTGTAACCGAATAACAAGCTTTTAAAGTTTACTTTTTGAATTAAAATATATCTAGCCTTTATAAGTACCCCTCTATATAGTCGTTTAATATTTGAAAGAAACATAAAAAAGTCTGAAATCATTGATGTGTATAGAAAAAAAAAACAAGGCAATTCTTCTTAAAATAGAAGAGAAGTGTTTATTAGTCCACAAGTAAGTTTGCAACCATTACCAAAAGCATTAAAACAATAATGTTTTTTTTAAATTCATAACGGAATACTCTACCTGTAACAGTACCCACTTGTATGCATTATATACCTAGCCAAGACCTATCTATAATACATAGCAGTGAGTCACGTAAGTGCTGTAAAGTGCTTGAAACGCCTGAAGATACTATTTGAAACTATTCACTGAAGAATATGTCTTGTATGTGATTTTGTGAAATCTCTACAACGTATCACTTTTAATGGATGAGTTTTGTAACTTAAAATTAACACAGTGGATAATGTTTACATTGTAAGTAAATTATTACATGTAATAATATCTGATTCCATAAACAATATGATGTCTTTTTTACCTATTCAATTTCATTAAAAGATTATAATTAAGTTCTTTAACTAAAAAAAGGAACTGAATAATTATGTTCATTATTTTAATTTTCAAAACATGTTTTTTTTTGTAAAATAGAGGTGTTAGTTAAAATATAATAATTTTATCATTAATTTTGACACATCTTGAATCCCAGTTCTTCCGTTTCACGTATAAGGAATATAGAAGCATATTTTTGGCTCAACCGACTGTATAACTCTTTAAGTAAAATATATTAACAAAAAAAAACGTACTATAGCTAAAATATATATATATATATGTGTATATATATATATATATATATTTTAGCTATAGTACGTTTTTTTACTACTAACTAATACAGGGCGTCAAAAAATTCCTCCTCATCGCGGTCAATTGGGAGCGTACCCAAGAGGCTGGCTGCATATCCAGCGTGGCAATATTACGTATATAATATATAATAATAGTACGCTCCCAGTAAAATATTAAATGTGTTTTCGTTGTGTTATGTAGATTTTACCTAAATATTGAACATTTTACAGTATTGAGTGTCAATCAACTTATTCAATTTACCATTCTAACACACCCTTTGAAATACACAGAAATGCTTTGAAGTAAATTAAAATAAATTAACCAGGGAAATGTATTTAATTTTAGGTGATCCGTATTAATTAGGTCGTCACTCAGCTTTATATTAAAATTTACTCTTTTACAATCAATTTCAGCTTCGCGGAAGCGCTATGTGGATGTGAAATATTGAAATGATATTGGAAATCAATTTTTTTTCAAGTGATGGCTCACGCGATAGTTAAGATATTTCCTTTACAAAGACGACATTGTGATAGACATTAGTCTGTCTGTCATATCGAAATTTGGACAACAGTTAATTTTCTGTTTATATTAATTAATAAGAATATATTTTATTGTCTTGTTTTTAGAGTTCCGTAGTCAACAAGGAGCTCTTATAGTTTCGCTCTATTCCATTTCGTCACCTGTCTCGCACGTGGCCATTTAATAATATAATAATTTATAAGTTTTTTTTTTAAATAGTTATATTTATTTATAAAAAAAAACCCTTTTTTTTGTTGTTAAAGTTATTATTTTTTCCGTTTACAAGCATCCACTTAATAGATTCTAAAATGAATTACTATACTACAAAACAACTCAACGACCCAGCCTTAATAAGGCTATGTTCAGAAAAGCGGCTCATGTCGGAAATTAAGGCATATCCAGTGGGTGGTCACTCACGGGATATGAACTAAGATAAATCGAACCCATCAGTCACACATCAGCGAGCTGGGTCGCGGGTCATTACCGCTATTGTGTCTTGGCTTTAAGAACTACCTGAACAATGTATGTCTGTGTGTGTATATAGGAGGCAGAAAATATGGGTCAGTTGTAGATGGGTACCTATCATTGTTCGAGTTATTTGGAAAACAATATTGTATTTCAGTGTATGTGTTTTTGTATGAACAAGAAATTTAATATTAGTGAATTGTTTTATTATAATTTAGATATATGAATATTTATTAACCTTCATAAAACATCATACGATACTAAGACTTTAACTAAAATGGGGTGATAGCCCGATTTTATAATGTAATGTGTTTCCTCACACTTCTGTGAAAAAAATATTGTTAAACTAGGGACTTGCACCTATAAGCCAAGAATCAGTCAAAACAGTATTTGTGTGAAAGAGTGACAAACATCCATACATCCATCCTCATCCTTCGCGTTTATTGTATTACTATTTATGTCCTGCGGTTTCACCTGCGTCCCAAAAGAACTACTAAACGTACCCGGATAAGTCTAAAAGTTTGATTCAAATCGGTTCAGCCGTTTTAACGTGAAAGCGTAACAAAAAAAATAACAAAAAACTGTTTTTCGCATTTTATTGCGCGCACCTGGATAAAAAATGTCCTATGTTCTATTATGAATCTCTATAAAGTATTACACAACTAGAGTTAGGTAGACTCCTCAAACAACAAAAGCTTGCGGACAAACATAAAGAACACTAGTTCTTCACAGGATAAAACTCAACAACTCTAAGAAAATGAGAAATGCCACCGTATCTTTATCTGAGGCAGCGCAGTCCGCTACACTTCGCCAAGACAATGGAGAGCGCTCATGAATTGTTCCTTGTCATAAGTAATATACCACTGAGTTGTATAGGGCGTCTATTTTCTTTTGTTTGTCTTGATTACTGCTGAAAATGTTCATCTAATGATCATATCTTATGGCCTTGAGTACTCAAATGAATGATTTAGTACGTAGCTTTAAACCGGCCAAGTGCGTGTCTTATTTAGTCGACTATAACTCTGTAACCGGTTAAGCCTACTTAGCCGTGATAATTTTCCTTGTAAGTTCATTACATGTGCTACGTCTGTGTTTTTTTTCACATTTCTAGGTACAGCCATTCAAAAGTTAGAGGGGGGGGGGGTAACTCGTATCAAACAAAAATTTGCACTGAAAAGCTAGATATTTCACAAATGGCTCGCTTAACCGAAAAATGGTCAGCACACACCCGTAATACTTTTGAAAGACCTATCTAACGATACTGCACACAAAGGGATACACGGGAAAAAAATATCCAATTTACGTGTTTGGGAGCTACCTTAAAAAAAATATTTATTATTTAATTTAACCACTTTTTCGGCGCGATCAATATACATATCTATACTAAATTTCAGCTTTCTAGTACCAAGAACCTCTGAGCTATGCCGCGGACAGAGAGACATACAGACGGACATGGCGAAACTATAAGGGTTCCTTGTCGGACTACGGAACCCTAAAAATGGAGTTCAAATCTCCATTAGCATCAGGATGGTTAACAGAAATACAATGAAACTTTTGTTAATATAGTTTTCAAGTGCAAAGTAAAATATGACGCGTGCCGTATACTAAGGAAAAATATGAATATTTTTATTCATTGTTAATTTTTTTGCTGTAACCAAATAACAAGCTTTTAAAGTTTACTTTTTGGATTAAAATATATCTAGTCTTTATAAGTACCCCTCTATATAGTCGTATAATATTTGAAATAAACATAAAAAAGTCAGAAATCATTGATTGATGTGTATAGAAAAAAAAACAAGGCAATTCTTCTTAAAATAGAAGAGAAGTATTTATTAGTCCACAAGTAAGTTTGCAACCATTACCAAAAGCATAAAAACAATAATGTTTTTTTAAAATTCATAACGGAATACTCTACCTGTAACAATACCCACTTGATTTATGTATGCCTTATATACCTAGCCAGAACTATCTAAAATACATAGCACTGAGTCACGTAAGTGCTGTAAAGTGCTTGAAACGCCTGAAGATACTATTTGAAACTATCCACTGAATAATATGTCTTGTATGTGATTTTGTGAAATCTCTACAACGTATCACTTTTAATGGATGAGTTTTGTAACTTAAAAGTAACACAGTGGATAAAGTTTACATTGTAAGTAAATTATTACATGTAATAATATCTGATTCCATAAACAATATGATGTCTTTTTTACCTATTCAATTTCATTAAAAGATTATAATATGTTCTTTAATTAAAAAAAGGAACTTAATATGTTCATTATTTTAATTTTCAAAACATGAAAATTATTTTGTAAAATAGAGGTGTTAGTTAAAATATAATAATTTTATCCTTCATTTTGACAGATCTTGGATGACAGTTCTTCCGTTTCACATATATTAGTAACCGCATATTTTTTGGTGCAACCAGTTGAAGTAAACTACTATGACACTTTAAGTAAAATACTAAATGTTTTTTCGTTGTATTTTACCTAAATATTGAACATTTTACAGTATTGAGTGTCAATCAACTTATTTAATTTACCATTCTAACACACCCTTTGAAATACACAGAAATGCTTTGAAGTAAATTAAAATAAATTAACCAGGGAAATGTATTTAATTTTAGGTGATCCGTATTAATTAGGTCGTCACTCAGCTTTATATTAAAATTTACTCTTTTACAATCAATTTCAGCTTCGCAGAAGCGCTATGTGGATGTGAAATATTGAAATGATATTGGAAATCAATTTTATTCACGTTGGATTAATTAAATGGCACTACATATAAATATTTGCAATTATTTGGCAGATTGAAAAGTAAAGTTATTTGTACAAACTTTTTCCGTCATTCTCACCTAATCCTTACTTAACGCCGTAATCCAGGATTAAGCTACTAACTTAAGTTCAAATTAACGCTAAACGGCATTAATGAGTGATTTTTTTTGCTAACCCACATTTCGCTATGCTAAGCAGCAGATTAAAAATTAATCGGGCTTTATAAGTGAGATGGTTTTATTTTACTGCCCATAGGTCATCCGAGTTGCATGTTGAAAACTCTTCTTCTTATCGTGTGGGCTGCTTTACCAACCTAACAAGCCTTTCTGACAGTGTTTCCTCAAATCCGCCTGACGGCCTCTGACATGGAATTGTAACAACAACTGCTATCAAGGCAACTTTCGGGGATGACGCCTTAACGAGCCCTCCCATGGGGGTATATTACCACCAACTTTCTGACTCAGGGCTGGGTCATTGTCCGGCTAAGCAGGTGGAATGCTGTTAGAAGCAACCTGCAAGAGGTCATGTAGAAAAAAAAAACTCCAGGCTGATTTGTGAAATTTTCTAAAACCCACAAAGTGATTTCGGGCCGACCCGAGAATCAAACCCGTTATGCGACCAATCTTGCACGGCATTTTGAGTGGAATTAAATGAAATTATTTATTTTGTAAATATGATATTTATATCACATACGGATTAATTCGAAGAAAACAATTGTTTTTATTCATAAAACCCTTTGTTATAGTTCATTTATTAACTGGCACTCCAAGTTTTTTTTTTTGGACATTTGGTCTATAATAATTCTTCAATACACTGTATACATAATAAATTCACTTTGTCAAAAAAATAATAATTGAGAAATACTCAAGAATTTCAATGTGCGATAAAAAATGGGATTAAAAGAGACGGCATTATAAGAACGTTACGACTCCAAATCGCTTCGGAATTAATTTAAAGTCCACGGACGGCCTAGAATTAATTGGTTTCTTCATTGAATTCGTAATAGATGAGTTATTGAAATTCAAAGGTTCAATTATTGATTAAGTTTTTGTATGATCTGGTCTTTTTGAATCAAAGAACACTGGAATTGGGAGACAATTTGACATCACGCCTGCATTTAGGAGATGCTAAAGCAGGGGTTGTACGAAAAACCCTCAATCCGCCAGTAACGTTGAAAGTCTATGTGATGGGAGACTACCACGTGTATCTATGAACAGTGCTATGCTAAGTAAGGAATTTACCAAAGACCAGAGATCTCTTTAGCAACGCAAAATGAGCTAATCACAGATCCATATTCAACGCTGTGCGACCTCATAGCAAAGTGTAGCATGAGTATTGTATGTGAATTGAACGGCTAGCCACTATTATATACTACAAACACTATGAGATACTCCTTACTTAGCATAGTATTATTCTTGAATGGGGTTGTAAACTATTGCTATCAACTTAGAAAAATCTAGAAACCAGACTCCTACTAAAAATCCCATACTTACTCGTACCTATTTAAAACCCAATAAAAATTCACGTGACTTTGGGATCTATCGACTATCCACGAGGCAGTCAAAAGTTATTTAAAGAAATATTGAATTTCTGCTTTATATCATCATAAAATTATGTTTCAAGCAATTTTATGAAGAGTTTAAACAGACGTGCATTTATAGGAACGTTTATTTCTCCTGAAAATTTTACTTCTATTTCTTCTAATTCACTAAGAAACCCTCCAATTGAACCGCGATCAAAGACTGAAATTGTTCACAAGACATCTATGCCGAAAAGCCATTAAGCTGGTACATATTGTATTCTGTTTCCAGAATGTATACAACGTGTTAGTTTTCCCAACGAGATCTATGATAGATTATCTCCCGACCTCGAACAATCTCGGTGACGTCACCAACATCGATGGATGCTGCGATAAACAAGAATAGTTTCCTCTTGAAGTCTTACATTAGTTAGTTTATAATGCACTGTTTTTGTTGGACAATATGTGGCTTTGTAGCACTTTCTTTGATGTTGCTAATGCGAATCGAAACTGTAATTCAGGAACGATATCTGCATATCATGCAATGTTTGGTCATCCCGTTTAAAGTGAAACAAATAGTTGATTTGGTTATGAAGCTGTAAACGAAAACTAACTATAGTTTGCAGTAATAGAGGGAGACAGAGATGATGAATAGAAGCTACCATCCCTTTTTTGCTACGTACCTTTGATGTTTTATTACTTTATGATGTGGATGCGAAATTGAAAGACACCACTGTTTGTGTTATACAATTTGACTCAAGGTTGGAACCTAGCAAATACCAAACAAGTTTAATCTCTCCAAGTCCCACTTAGGTCACGGTGGCCAATCTCAATAAACTATGACTAGCCAGGTACGCAGGAGATAATTACAGTGCACAAGCGCTTGCCAACGGTTGTGACTTAGTACGAGCCTCTCTAATAACCAACCAAGTTTATCAGATAACAGAGAAGGAATATATTTTTACGAATGATGGACAAGCGTGCCTTTTTTGGATGAGAAGAAGGTTTAGTTTATAAGTTTGACGTCGATGTCGAAACGGACGGACCGATTTCGATGTTTTTTTTTTTATTTGATAGCCTTGCGGTGGTTCTTAGCCTACCTGGCCAATGTTTGGTTAATATCGGTCTAGCAGTGTAAGAGTATCAGCTTCAGTGTAAGAGTCTTCCAAAATGATGTAAGGCATTTTTACGTAAATTTAAATGTTTAAATTTTTCTTGTTGTATGATTACAAAACAAAAACTACTGTATTAATGTTTTGTCTAAAAATATGCTTAATCCCAACTGTATTCAGTGTAAGCATGTGACTCAATGTTGACATTTAATAATAGATAATCACAGAGCTAACCGGTATACCGAAAATAGTGAGTATTAGCTTTGAAACTGTTATATATTGATATATATGACGTGGCGTTTGTATGATCGGTTCCGATTGGCAATCTGTAAATAATTATGCAAAACAAAATGCGACCTTTCATTACATTGCAACTGACTGCTACCTTTAATACATAATGAATATAATCGTGAATATAATATCGTTTAGGATTTTTATCAAGTGAAAATCGGACATTAATTATAATACTTTTTTTTCGGGGGAAATAATGAAATGACTCCTGCCGAGTGTGGGGCGGGATGGGAGTGTCAGACTTCCACAGTAGGAGACTGACTAAAACCCGTCCATGTTCCTTCCTTAGCCCTTTTTATTTCAGGGGCGCGGTGACTCTTTCGAATATCCCGCAGCCCTGGCAGGTTATTATAGTATAATAGGTAAAAAGTAAATAAAAACATTTATACTTTTACAAATATCACTAAACATAATATCAATATTTGCCATACATTTGATATTTTTATGCTATCAATACATGCATATAATTATTAACTTAACATGATCATAAATATTAAAGCAAAAAACATAAAATAATAGCAAAATAATTAAATTGTATCCTCCGTTGTGACAGATCTTGAAGTAACCTATTTTTTTCCTGCTGCAACTGGGTTCATCTATGACAAATAAAAAAAGTTACTACCTATTTATATTTTCTATGGTGCTAGCCCTGACTACGGGAGATCGTAGGATATTGGATAGCTATTGATTTTGTCCATAAAATCTTTAGAATACTAAAAAAAGGTCGAATCAAAAATGAACAAAAAAATTTTATTTAGGTTATAAAATGTTTGTGAATTTAGTTTAACGTCATACTGACGTTAAACTAAATTCACAAACATTTTTATCCTTCAGCTTACTGATTAGAACCTAATCGCCGATAGTCAGAGTAAGGCTTGGGTCCCACCAGTGGGAATATTGTAGGCTTATTACTTGCTAAAAATGTTCTGAATATGCTATAGGAGTTCTTCAGCCTAGTCTTTCGGCGAGAATACGTTAGAATTATGTGATGTGTTCATCATTCTGTTTTATCTGTCTAGACATTCCTCAACTATACTGGTCGGTTTCCAGTCTAATCGGATACAGTAGAGTACCAGTGTTTTACATGGAGCGACTATCTATCTGACCTCCACAACCCAATTACCGGATAACACGATACCTCTTGGTAAGACTGTTTATCAGACATTCCGGCTTCTGAGTAACCGTAACGACTGTCTAAGGTCTACAAGTAACAGCCGGGACCAACAACTTTACATGCTTTTCGAGGTACGAAGGAGTCTCGGTATGTTGTAGATGGTCACCCATCCACGGAGCGATCACGCTAAGCATAGCTTAACCTTTTATCGGTCAACCCGTGCGGCTGTTACTTAGCCACGAGCTCCTCAGCGTTATAGTACGTATTACGACGTCCTACCGGGGCTGCGGGACAATCGAAAGAGATACCGCGCCTCCGGATTACAAAGGGCTGAGGAAGGAACATGGATGGGTTTTAGTCAGTAAGAGTCTGACACTCCCTTCCGCCCCACCCACGGCGGGAGGGGTCATATGATGATTACCCATCCAAAAAAAAGTATAATGACGTCATATTACTCAGTTATATCAATACCCAGTTCTGTTTAATACCCACAAGTTTATAGCTCCATTGATTATATCCACAGATATGAAGTCCTGGCAAGCACGTACGAATCAAATATTTATGTCACGGGCCCTGGCTCTAACGTATCTAAGAACTTCTGTTCGGTACGATATCTATTTCTGCTTCATTTATCTTTAGTGGGCTATGAGATCAGCCGGATATAATATCGATACATTTTTATACTAGGTAAACGATTTCAAACAGATAAAAAAAAACCGGCCAAGTGCGAGTCGGACTCACGCACCGAGGGTTCCGACCATTGCAAAGAAAAAATACGCAATAAAGTCGCAATTATCTTGTTTTTTTCCGACCGCATAATTAAGTTTGTTTGTAGAGGAAAATTGCTGATTACTTAAAAACTACCTGCTAGATCTCGTTCAAACCAATTTTCAATGAAAGTTCGCATGGTAATCTACATCATATATTTTTTTTAGTTTTATCATTCTCTTATTTTAGAAGTTACAGGGGGGGGGGGACAAATTTTACCACTTTGGAAGTGCCTCTCGCGCAAACTATTCAGTTTAGAAAAAAATGATATTAGGAACCTCAATATAATTTTTAAAGACCTATCCATAGATACCCCACACGTATGGGTTTGAAGAAAAAAATTTTTTTGAGTTTCAGTTCTAAGTATGGGGACCCCCAAAATTTATTGCTTTTTTTCTATTTTTGTGTCAAAATCTTAAAGCGGTTCACAGAATACGTACTAAATTTCAACAGTATAGTTCTTATAGTTTCTGAAAAAAATGGCTGTGACATACGGACGGACAGACAGACAGACAGACAGACAGACATGACGAATCTATAAGGGTTCCGTTTTTGCCATTTGGCTACGGAACCCTAAAAAATCTAAAGAAAACACATCTTTTTACTATTCAAAAAAAAAAATACCACATTTTGGATTTATAAAATTTACATCAACACCACCTGAAAAACTTCCAGTACCATACAGCAGCCTTATTACGTAAAACACGAATATCCAATTGTCATACCATTCAAAAGCAGTTTAATATTCATCGCCGCATATGTTTGAACATTTATCTTATTAAAAGTTGTAACAACGCAATTTGTATCATTGACCTGTTAAAAGGTATTGCAATTGAAATCGAAAGATATTGAATTACATAATAAGGGTGCAGGTCTCGCCTGAGCATCGTCACTTAATATTTTCAGGGTGCTTCTCCTGTTTATCACCTCACTGTTGGGAGGAGGCCTCTTTGAATACGGACAAGTACCGCTTAAGGCCGATTGGTGATTTCAGCCTTTTTGTTCTAGATGCTTACAGATTTTCTGAGGATGTTTTCCTTTCCCGCAATAATCCGTGCTGTTTGTTCATGACATGTAAGCTTCTAGACCCTTGAGTGATCATGACATTCGACTCTAAGCACCATCTTTTCCTGCACACTTCTATGGGCCTAGTCCGAACGCTCTAATGTAATCGTAATGTTAATGTAAGCGATTTTCGAAATAAGTAAAATGTACATATGTTTAAAATAACTAAATAATAATTTACAGTATCTAATGATTAAAGTCATCAATTTAAATATATAGTAGGTACGTAGGAAGTGAGTATATTCTATTAAAAAATCGCTTTCGATACGAATACTTTTTCGAAAGTGATTCGTGGTATTGAGCACAATCTCTCAAAAGATTTTTTTTAATTTATTTTTTTACAACAGAGGTAAAACATGTTTGTATGAAATTGCATTCGATAGATTCATCCGTGCAATCCATCTGAGGCTCAATCAATGGGATGGGTTTTACATATCGCCTCGAGGCATGACATTTATTCATTAATCCGTCAAATAAAATGTAAGAGGCGATGAAAAATGAATACGTGTGTTTTAATATCTTGCATTGTCGTTGGAAGCTTTTATTTTCTGTGAATCTATGTTATTTATAACAGCTATCCTAACTATATGCAGGTATTATAAATGCGAATAAGAGTTTTATTTTATTTTTTGATTTCAGGTTAAAACTGCTGAACCAATTTAGATGAAATTTGGCACGAAGGTAGATGGAATCTTGGAGACTGTTTCAAACAAAAGAAATTTAACCCCGGAAGCGTGACAAACAAAAAAACAAACTCATATTCGCATTTATAATAATACTAGCTTTTCCCCGCGGTTTTACCCGGATCCAGAGGCAACTACTTAATACATCCAGATAAAAATAATCCTATAATCGTCTCCAGGATCCTATCTATCTCCATACTAAATTTCATTCTTATCGATGTAGCCGTTTTACCGTGAAAACTTAGCAAACAAACAAAATCACATTCATCTCATCATCATCTGCCTAGCCTTTTCCCAACTACGTTTGGGTTGGCTTCCAGTCTAACCGGATGCCGCTGAGTACCAGTGTTTTACATGGAGCGACTGCCTATCTGACCTCCACAACCCAGTTTACCGGGTAACACGATACCCCTTGGTAAGACTGGTTGTCAGACTTTCTGGCTTCTGACTACCCGTAACGACTGTCAAAGATCTACAAATGACAGCCGGGACCAACAGCTTAACGTGCTTTCCGAGGCACGGAGGACTCTCGCTATGACAAAGACCCTCGCTATGTCACCTATCCACGGACCGGCCGCGCCAAGCGCATCTTAACCTTTGATTAGTCGAACCGTGCGGCTGTTACTTAGCTACGAGCTCCTCAAACCAAATCACATTCTTGTATATAATATTAGAAGATAATACAATATCTTGATATTTCAAGAACCTAAGACGACCCTCTATCCAAACTCGAAACTTTTCACTTTTCAGGATCATGTTACTGAACTATTATTGAAAATTGACTTTTCCTAAACTTCCCTGTTTGAGCTTCGGAAACTTCTGAGCTTAATAATGATGGATATTGTTTGCAATGAAAGTGAACTAATGGATTCTATTGTTCTGCTAGTTTCTATGGTTTGTCTTGTAATTTATTCTGTTAATGTTATTTGAGTTGGTTATTACGGGTCTGTGTTATTACGGTTATTGGGTCAACTCGTTATTAATATTGTATTTTCATTATTTATTTTTCTTTGAATGATCAAAGTAATCGGTATAAAGCGGAGAAATGATATACTGCTTTCTTTTACTGACTTTTACAGTTGGAGACACTTGAGACAAAAAAAATCCTCACCGAAAAGTAAAAATAAAATGTGCGGGACTCTGTAGTCCCGTGTATGGTAGAGACATACAACAAAATAAAAGTTGGTCGTCAAACAATAATATTATGTATTACAAAAAATAAATCATTATGAAATATAATGTAGAAAAAATAAAATGAACGAAGTGTTATTTGCGTCACTTTAAATCCTATCTACCTAATTTAATATTATAAATACGAAAGTCAGTTTGTTTCTTTGTTACACTTTCACGGAAAATGGCTGAACCTATTTGGATGAAATTTGGTGTGGAGATAGGACTCTCACACATCCCGGTACACGCGGCAAACATATTATTTAATAAATGTATGATTTATTTATTAATTAAATTATGAACAGTAAAGTGTACCTTTTAATTTGTTTGAATTTATCCGTCTAAAACTCTTAAAACATCCAAACCATACATAAACCGCTTTATCAAGCAGTAAGTACTCACGTACGTACAGTAATTAATTAAATATAACAACCAGACCCCGGCGTCACTCACCTTGAGCACTGGAAAATTAACGCTCAAACTTGTTTCATCAAACTTATATATAAGTTTGAGTGTAAAACAGTGGTATTATATTCTCTCCGCACATTGTCACGTCAATTCATACATTGTGAAGTGTTTCAAGTTTCCAAAGTTATATTTTCCTGGAATATTGAAACTCGTAGTTTGTATGAGAGAATTTCAATTTAATTCGCGTTTTATGCCGTTGTAACACTTTTGAAGTTGACTGTACATGCTAGAGACAGAAGTACAGTGTCGTACAGAAATGTTTGTATAACTTCACTCGGAGAAATTGGAATGCAATTTGTTTTTGATGGAATGCACAAACGTGGTAGATGCGAAACGTAATGCGAGATTTTGGTTGCTTAAATGTATATTTGTATAAAGATCAGTTGGGTAGTAGGTAGTTTATGGTTGAATGGTTGACTTTTGATATTATAGGTATACCATAATCATCTGCCTAGCCTTTTCCCAACTATATTGTGGTCGGCTTACAGTTTTATCCGATGCAGCTGAGTACCAGCGTTTTACATGGAGGGACTGCCTATCTGACCTCCACAACCCAGTTACCAGATAACACGATACCCCTTGGTATGACTCGTCAGACTTTCGAAGGAGAGCCTCTTAAGATGTTGGTTGAGGCTCTTAGCCATCACGCCATTGGCCGTCACGGCTATCGGCACAATGACTGCCAAGTCCAAATTTCACATGACGACAACTTCGTGCGCCAAGTCGAGATACTTAATTTGTTTTTGAATTCTTATTACCTATTATCATCAAAACCGTAAGATACAAACATACTTATTAATTTATTATTTATTTATTTTTACTTACTTTAGCATTTATGTATATATTAAAAACGAGTACTGGTAAGCGTTGGGTACTACTTTATACAGTCTACCTTTCACTTCGTATGGGGCGCAAAAAAGACAAAGTACTTCAAAAATTCAATGCTTATTACACCTGGGGGTGTAACTCAGTGGTAGAGTGTCTGCTTCGCATGCTGAAAGTCCTGGGTTCAAATCCCAGCACCTCCAAATACTTTTTAATATTTTCGATCAGACATAGGTAATTGTTTAGGTCTGTTTGCATTAATTGACAATAATATGTTACATTCTGGCTCTGTCATCTTAAACCAATTGAGTTAAACAACATAAGTATGTTTTAATTATATTTTAAGCGGTAAAAGTATTAATTTAGTGAACAATGGTTCAAGTGGGCCTCAGTATTGAAACATTATTTTTTGCAAATTGTATATTTAATCACTTTTACACGTCAACATTTATATTTTTAAGAGAATATTGATGACATTTTCTAACTGACGACCCTTAAGAAGAAATGCTGGAACCAATTCATGGTCGTCTAGCCTAGAAAATATTAGAATGAAATTAAATGTACAATGAGTATGAGTTTAGTCGAAATAAACTTACTAAGTGTATTTCGACTCATTAATTTAAAAAGCTATTAAATCACTGGCCATTAATTTGATAACACGTGATCATAAAATTCAGTAAAGCACGCTAAATTACTAAGCACATTAAGTTAATCTAGCAAAAACGTAGATAAACGCGAATTAGCTGGAAATTATTTTATGCTTTTGTGTAACCATTTTATGAGCAGCTATTTTATAAAATGGTTTCTAGGCTTTTTTTCCTTTATGTATGTTTTTTGCTTATGACTGAAATCACGATAAGAATTGCGACACAAAAGACAGATTTTTTTATACTGTTCATACTTAAAAAAGTATCTTTGTGATGCCGCTGTCGCGACACTTTCATCGTCTCCCAATAAATTTCCCAAACCTCAAACAGACACTCGCCGTTATTTTTTGGGCGATGCATGTACTAAATTGAAATATGACCATTGTGAATTACATATATAAATAGACTGGAAAAAAATATAGCCCAGAAGAAAAACTATGCGAACCGACTTTTACTGCAACATAAGCAGTTTTTTTTTATAATATAATTATTTCCAACACAAAATCTTAATAAATAAAAGTATTTGCAGAAATGTATACAGTACGCGCATATTTCCAAACGACTGCACCACATTGTCATCTTTTTTGTGTTCATTATTATCAGAACAAGGTTTTTATAAAAGAAAATTATAAAAAAATCGCACAGAAAAAAATGGCATTACGAATTTCGCCGGGTCAGCTAGTAAAATAGAAATTGGACTTCTCAAACAATTTCCTTAAATATTGTATTCATTGTAACGTGATACCTAAGCGGATGTGACGTGCGTCAATCTGTCCCGACCATTAAACCCCTTAACTGCCCCACTAAAATTGTGAGCACCACTGAAATTGATTGCCCCAGACTGCCTTAGATATTTTTATTATAGTACTTTGGCGCTATTCCGCATTTAATATATGCCAATAGTTTCACGACGTAGTACTATGATAGATATAAAATATTATCGTAGCTGTAAAAACGTGAATTTTATATGCATACTAGCTGTTTCCCGCGGTTTCACCCGCATCCCGAGGGAACTACTTAGCGCACCCGGGTAAAAAGTAGCCTATGTTGTTCCTCAGGGTCTATTCTATCTCTGTACCAAATTTCATTTATATCGGTCCAGTAGTTTTGGCGTGAAAGCGTAACAGACAGACAGACAGACGGACAGAGTTATTTTCGCATTTATAATATTAGTAAGGAAGTAAGGATTAATGTTACGTGTGTTAAAACGGTTTTTGTAGTACTAATTTTGGATTTTGAGTTGAAGACTGAAAGATCTTTGTTGCTTATATATTTCAGTATGATTTATTGGTCATGTGACTAGTGACTCTTAGCAGTATATACCTAAGCAGGTACTGGGTTTTATTCCTGGATCTGGCATACATGGCAAGATCCGACGTGAGTTTTTTGAAAATCAGTGATCGGTAAATTGTAAGCTTTGTATAAAATTATTGGTATATATTCTCTGCCCTAAAAATTTGTTAATCGACAGTTGTCTAATGGTCATTTTCAATATCCTATCTATCCGAAGATTTCCTTACTAGAGATAGAATTTTGACATAAAGTCCATACGACTAATGTCTAATAAATTTTGACATAAAGTCCATACGACTTATGTCAAAAATCTTTCTCTAGTAAGCAAATCTACGGATAGATAGGATATTGATAATGACCGTAAGTGAAACATCTGCGAAACGTTAGTTGTCAAAGTGAAAATCTGGCAAACAGTTTTCGGCGAAAGGACACCAAAATTATTAGTAGTTGACATCCCCAAGGATGATAAAAATCAGACTTGTTATGTTAGAAACTTTTGTTTAAAATACATCTCATAGTAACATTACGAATCCAAGACCAGGGGGGTTAGACAAGTGGCAAAAACGCTATAGAAACACTATAGAATAGAAAACAAAATGTATGGGAATGACATATAGCTAGTCGTAAATGAATGTCATTCCCATACATTTTGTTTTCTATTCTATAGCGTTTCTATAGCGTTTTTGTTACTTGTCTAACCCCCAGCGCACTGAGCGCTCTAGTATTGTCAATCCGCACTGACCAAGCAAGATGATGAATATACCTTCTCTGTATCAGAAGACTTTGCTCAATGGAACAACAAAACTCTTGTGTTTTGTGAAATATCATGACTATAATGTTAATTTTGTTGGTATTTTATGCGAAATTTTATTGGAATCTTTTACGTTCATTAGATGATATAAAAATTAATGGCGTTATAATATGAGCCTAGTGAAACGACGATCTAGTGTTTTCTGGGTCATCAAATGAGTCATTTTGTCTAGACCTGAAAAATAAGATCCTTTTATATATTATACCTTATTAACAGTTTGGCATGTTATGCGGAGGAATGAAGAAAATGTTGTGAGTAAAGTTATGAGCATGAATGTGGATGGCTATAGAGGTAGAGGAAGACCAAAAAAACGATGGATGGATTGTGTGAAAGATGATATGGCTAGGAAGGAGGTTACTAGTGAGATGACGCAGATAGAGAAGTATGGAAGCAGAAGACATGCTGCGCCGACACCAAATAAATTGGGATAAGGGCACGCGGTGGCTGAGCAAATGGCTGTTGCGCTGTCGTGGGTTCGATAACTAATAAAAAATAATTATTACGGGTCTGGGTGTTTGTAAATATGTAGGTAATGTATGTTTGTAAACGCACCCACGATACAGGAGTAATTCTTAGTTTAGGACATTTTTTTTAATACAATCAAATACATATTATTCTCTAACTAGGCCAGCCTGTATTTTAGGAGCAAATACCAAGAGGGTTTTCCATTATATTACTAAACAATTTAAATTTGCTTCCGCTTAAATAAGTTTAAAAATTATAAATTATTAAAGAAAAAAGAAATAAAATTTGTACTTTAATTTACAAAACAGAAAAAAAATTGCATTAACTCTAATTATTTTAACAATTCAAAAATAGTACCAGGGGGGTTAGACAAGTGGCAAAAACGCTATAGAAACGCTATAGAATAGAAAACAAAATGTATGGGAATGACATATAGCTAGTCGTAAACGAATGTCATTCCCATACATTTTGTTTTCTATTCTATAGCGTTTTTGCCACTTGTCTAGCCCCCCAGTTTTAATCACAATCTTTAAAAACATTACTTCAATCTCACTGTTCATAAATTTTAACACTTGACTGTACGAGGAATTTCATTGAACTTTGAATAGAAAATGTCTCTCAAGCACATTTTAATCACAGCTTCAATAAAGCCTTTGTACTTAGCCAAGCAGTTTCAACTATAATCCAAACGGAAAAAGATCTCAAGATTCGGTCTGAGTCAGCTAGATTTTATTTCTTTGCTTGCATCTCCGTTATTGTACTAATTACATTCGTTGGAAGTGGTAGACCATGATCACTTTAAATTTTTAAGAGTTTAAATTCATACTTAATACTATAAATGCGGAAGTAACTCTGTCTGTCTGTCGCCTCTTCACGTTTAAACCACTGAAATGATTTGAATGAAAATTGGTACGGAGATAGCTTGAACCCTGTGGAAGGACATGGGCTACTTTTTACCCGGGTGCGCGAAGTAGTTCCCTCGGAATGCGGGTGAAACCGCGTGAAACAGCTAATCATCTATGAAGAATATCTGGTAGAACATGATCACTTTAAATTTTTAAGAGTTTAAATTCATACTAATACTATAAATACGGAAGTAACTCTGTCTGTCTGTCGCCTCTTCACGCTTAAACCACTGAACTGATTTGAATGAAATTTTGTATGGAGATAGCTTGAACCCTGTGGAAGGAAATAGGACCTACTTTTTACCCGTGTGCGCAGTATAAGTTCCCTCGGGATGCGGGTGAAACCGCGTGAAACAGCTAGTATTTTTGGAAAACTGTGAAAGTAGCTCTGGCTGTTTGTTCTATCTGTGTACCAAATTTCATTTAAATCTGTTGAATGCGTAACAAACAAACTCTCTTTCACATTTATAATTAACGTACTTAAAATTATCAATTTTTAAGTAATTGGAAAAGTTTAGAATTTACTCTTAAATAAGCACCTATCATGGCTGTTTCTATAATTATTGTGTGTATAAATTAAGTTCAATTATAAGTTAGGAAAGTGGCTAATTATTCAACTTTGTTGAAAAACTCATGTGTTTAAAACTTTTGAAAGTGTATTGATTCGAATAATTTAACTTTGGCCTATTGTATTTTACCTCCCCGTCTACTGCCAAATTAATTTACGTTAGGTATTTATCTTAATTAATTAAATATTGTAAATATTTACTTGTATTTACAACTAGCTTCTGCCAGCGACTTCGTCCGCGTAGAATAGTGGTGCTCCGCTCCTATTGGTCTTAGCGTGATGATATATAGCCTATAGCCTTCCTCGATAAATTGACTATCTAACACTGAAGGAATTTTTCAAATTAGACCAGCGGTTCCTGAGATTAGCGCGTTTAAACAAAATGACAACATTTCCCTTCACTGCTCTGCTCCTATTGATTGTAGCGTGATGAAAAGTATACTATAACCATCTCAGGAGTATGAGAAATAATTGTACCAAGTTTCGTTAAAATCCGTCGAGTAGTTTTTGTTTCTATAGAGTTTATACAGACGGACAGACAGACAGACAGACGGACAGACAGACGGACAGACAGACGGACAGACAGACAGACAAAAATTTTACTGATTGCATTTTTGGCATCAGTATCGATCCCTAATCACCCCCTGATAGTTATTTTGGAAATATATTTCATGTACAGAATTGACCTCTCTACAGATTTATTATAAGTATAGATAATAAAAACATAAAAATAATAAATTATACTGATATAATTAGGCATCAAAATATTCATCCGCATCGCTGTCAACGGGAATCGTGCCCAAAAGGCTGGCTGCATTGCCACGTTGGATGGCAATTATTGTAAATACAATGAAGCTTAATGTTTGAATATCAAAACACTTATTAAAATACTAGCTTCTGGCTGCGACTTCATCTGCGTGAACTTCGGAGTTATGTCCAGATGGATAGAATTTACCCTAAGTACCTATTAATAAGGAGCTCGTGGCTACCTTACAGTCGCACAGGTTGATCTATCAAAGGTAAAGCTACGCTCGGCACGGTTGGTCCGTGGATCGGTGACCATTTATGACATAACGAAACTTCTTCGTGCCTTGGAAAGCACGTCAACCTGTGGGTCCCGGCTGTCATTTGTAGATCTTTATCAGTCGTTATGGGTAGTCAGAAGCCAGAATGTCTGAAAACCAGTCTTACCAAAATTTATCGTGTTACCCGGTAAAGCTGGGTTGTGGAGGTCAGATAGGCAGTAGCTCCATATAAAACACTGGTACTCAGCTGCATCCGGTTTGACTGGAAGCCGACCCCAACATAGTTAGGAAAAGGCTAGGCAGACGGACCTATTAATAAAAAAAAAAATATTTTGTATCAATATTCGTTCGGGAATGTTTATCTCACATATCCAATAGAATATTATTATCTTTGAATGGATCGCGAATAAGATTTGTTTGTCCGATGAACGAATGAATGATGAATGATTGTTTGTTTTGCTGCTTGCACGTGCAATTTGATGCAGTTTTATTTATTACTCTCAAGCTCTTTTCCACGCTTTCACTCGTATTGCGGGGGAAGTACGTCAGCCAGCCGGGGAAAAACTAGGTATCCTAAATCCTTTCCCAGGTATCAATCTATCACTGTAGCGACACCTGTCTCGCTACATAAGAAGGATGACAGCAAGTTTCTACATTTCGCAAGCAGTGTTAGCAAGCGACTTAGACCATAAAGAACTTACGCAACTTACTAGACGCCAGGCAATATCACCCGCCTGGCCGTAGGATCCTCCCTTTTCAATGGAGGGACTCCACACAATGTACCTCCATATCACTACACTATCATCTTAATAAGTTCAATCGTTTTGCTATGAAAGTTTAACAAACAAATTGCTCAGCTGTTATGGTTGCAACCTTTAGACCAATCTGGAGGTAGTTTTTCGGAAATTTATTCTTCAGATTTTTAATGGAAAATGAATATTCAAATTGTGTATAGAAAAATTATTTTGTACTCCAAAAAATATCTATACAGATGTCGCCTTCTGGTATACCCACTTACGAAAATAATCGTCTTTTTATTATACCAACGATATCTTAGGGCTTAGAATGGCAGCGACGTAGGTGAGTGTAGGTGATGCTTATCTAAATTGCTCCAGTAATTACGTTCCAACAAAGTTATAGGTAGTTAAATAGCATAGATCAATATCAAGGTTGAATATATTCAAGTTTATGTTATCGTGTTCAGAATTTACCTTAGTACCTATGTCTTCTTTAAAGTATTATATTATTTACTAGCTTCTGCCAGCAACTTCGTCCGCGTGAAATAGTGGTGCTCCGCTCCTATTGGTATAGCGTGATGATATATAGCCTATAGCCTTCCTCGATAAATGGACTATCTTACACTGAAAGAATTATTTAAATCGGACCAGCGGTTCCTGAGATTAGCGTGTTTAAAGAAAACGATAACATTTCCCTTCACTGCTCTGCTCTCTCTCAGGAGCAGTCCTATTGATTGTAGCGTGATGAAAAGTATACTATAACCAGCTCAGGAGTATGACAAATAATTGTACCAAGTTTCGTTAAAATCCGTCGAGTAGTTTTTATTTCTATAGAGTTTATACAGACAGACAGGCAAAAATTTTACTGATTGCATTTTTGGCATCAGTATCGATCCCTAATCACCCCCTGATAGTTATTTTGGAAATATATTTCATGTACAGAATTGACCTCTCTACAGATATATTATAAGTATAGATAGATATAGAAGAAGATAGAAGATAAGTATAGAAGAAGATAGAAGATAGATAGATTAGTATTTGTTTACAAAGAAAAGACACATAACTTAATTTTTTTTATACATTCACGAGCTGTTTTGTTCCTAAAATTTCTTTATTTATATTCTCGGACAATATACATGTACCTATCTAACATTTATGCTAGGTTTTATTTAAAATTGATTTAATTTCGAATCTTCAATTCATGCTTTGTGTTCTTAGATTGATATTATAATTAACCAATTGTGTTGAGTAGAAGAATTTGGATTGTAGGTCAACGGAAAGGATCCTATAAGTTTTAATTCCCTTTTCTTGACAGAAAGACAGTCAGACAGACATATATAATGGACAACGAAGTGATCCTATAAGGATTCCCTTTTTCCTATACCTATTCAATGTTATTGGCTGACCAAAAGAATGATTTAGATCGACAAATTAAATTAATTTCTATTATCTTAAATTTATAGCTTGTCATTCAAATGTCAATCAAGAGAACAGGCAATCTTATGAAGCTCTATTTTACTTGCAAACAGTTTAAGAACGAGGGGAATTTTAATAAAATTAATGAAAAGGTTTTTGAAGCGAACAAACTAAGGGCTTACAGGCGAGCTTGTAACAGCTGAAACTTTATTAGGTAACTGAGTTAGGCCAAGTATTAAACATGACTAATATTTTAAAGGTGTCGCGGTGGCCTAGTGGTTGAGGCACCTGCACCTCGTGTACGAGTGTGTGGGTTCGAACATGGCAAGTACCTCTCCTGGTTCTACAGAAAAGGCCTTTTTTTTCTACATGACCTCTTGCAGGGTGCTTCTAACAGCATTCGACCTGCTTAACTGGACAATTACAGAAAAGGACTAACGTATATATAATTATATATTGTTGAAAAAGAATATTATAAATGCGAAAGTGAGTTTTTTTTCCTTGTTCCGCTTTCACGGTAAAATTTGGTACGGAGATAGAGGGGACTTTTTTAGACGGTTATAGGCTAATTTTTATCCGGGTGCGTTTAGTAGCCTCCTCAAGACACGGGTGAAACCACGGTATATAGGTAGTTCATAATACACTATGTATCTGAATAAAGACCTATGTATGTCCTTCCCTAGGGTAAACGCTACTCCATACCAAATTTCATCGAAATCGGTTCAGCAGTTTTACAGTGAGATCGTCACAGATAGACAGACAGTAATTTACGCATTTATAATATAAGTAAAGATTCAAACGTAGAAGTGTTTTCACTGGCCTATGGATAGAAGGTTGTATTCAAAATAAGCTATTAGGAAGTAAATAGGTACTACATAATATTTTAATATGTCTTTCATATTCACCATGTTTTGAACTATTAACTTCGGTGCTCCACGACAACTAATAAAAAGAAACAAAATTAATAATAATACCATCTATACAAAGTAAAATAATTTTCAAATAATGTTCTGCTCAACATTTCCGCGACGAGGTGGCAATGCCAAGTTGAAAGCACCCTGGCTTGCCTTTGTCAAAGCGAGCTCACTAATGATGTTCTCAATTTAAAGTGGAAACGATAGCACTTTTTCGGTTCAATAGTTCTCTCTAAAAGTTGTGACAATAAGTAAAAGTTGTCTCTAAGAGTTTTTGGTAAAGTAAGCTAACTTTGTACGTATAGTTCAGATATTTTTGGAAAACTCACAGTCTTGAAAAAATTGCAGTCCACCAAAAGAAGTTTTAAATAAATTGCGCAAAGCCAGGGCGGTAGTTTGGAAAATAAAATGTAAATTCACTGATAAATTGCTAGTACTACAAACTTGATTAAAAACGGTCACCCATCCATTCACTGGTTGTAGCTAATGCAGCTTAACTTCATCAGGCGTTTAAGGATATAAAAAGCAGGAGATCTTTCACCGTCTTACTTATAAAAAACCTGTGATCTGAAGTTTCTCACCTAATCCTTACTTAACGTCGTAATCCAGGATTATGTTACTAACTTAAATTCAGATTAACGCTAAACAGCATTTATGAATAAGTTTTCTGCTAATCTATTGCTAAGCAACAGATTAAATTTTTTGGACTTTATAAGTAAAACGGTAAATGTTTATCTGATTCTACAACGTAGTCACGAAACATGTACGAATCGGTTTTTCCCAGTATTATGATATTTTTTCAGCATTTGACATGTTTATTGCTTCGCCACGTGTTAGCAACCGGCGGAGGTGCGAGATATCGTGACAAAGTGTATTAAGAATGTTGCCTTATGTATCGATGCCGTTGGTCCAAGTATTAAGGCAAGAACTAGTCTTGTTGGGACTAAAGTACTAAAGATCGGGGCTGTGGGATCAGGGAGAATCAATTAATGATATCCCATCTCTAAAAAAATGGACTAAGCAAATCAAAAAAATAATCATCTGCCTAGCCTTTTCCCTACTATGTTGGGGTCGGCTTCCAGTCTAAACAGTGTTTTACATGGAGCGACTGCCTAGATAGGCAGTAGAAAAGTAACTAGGCGGGAGGTCAGATGACCTCCACAACCCAGTTACTGGGTAACACGGTACCCCTTGGTAAGACTGGTTGTCAGACTTTCTGGCTTCTGACTACCCGTAACGACTGTCAAAGATGTACAAATGACAACCGGGACCAACAGCTTAAAGTGATTTCCGAGGCACGGAGGAGTCTCGCTATGACATAGTTGGTCACCCATCCACGGACCGACCGCGCCAAGCGCAGCTTAACCTTTGATCGGTCTAACCGTGCGGCTGTTAGTTAGCCACGAGCTCCTCCTCCTCAAATCAAAAAAATAATATAAAATATATAAAATCTAATAGTTTTAGGTGATCCGTGGTTACCTCGAACAGATACATTTTTAGACAGTGCAATCTACCATGGGGAGAAGTAGGCCTAGCACGAACGGACCGTAAATATCAGCAATGTTTAATGAAAAAATTAAAGCAAAAGAGATGCTCACTAGTAAAAAGCTGAGTCAAAAAGCTGGTGGTATACTAGTCTAAATATATGTATTATCCAGTATTTGTCTTCTGTGGATTTTAAATAACATTATTATTAAAATATTGGTATTCAGTTGCACCTAGTTAGACTAGAAACCGGCCCTAACCTAATTGGATTAGAGCAATTGACCGATAGAAAATATCGCGGTTATCTAGTCGATAAAATCTAAAGTTCATAAAACAAATACTACATATTATTTAAGATTTTCTTGGCTATATCTAAACATTTTATTTGTTTACATAAAATATTAACCCTTTACTGCACGGAAATAATAAAGCACAAAATAAGTTGACAACGTCACGCGAACTACGTTTTGTGCCAAAACGATTTTGTTTATCGCAATCTCGATAAATCCGGAACAATACATATCCTCGGTTGAAAATGTCATTTCCGATCATTACCTGAACATTTTTATTTATGTTACTTTAAACCAGTTGCATCAAAAAATATGGTGTTGGTACGAGGGATAGCTGTCTTTCAAAATGGACGATAGAGGTCAATCATTTTGCCATTATTTATTTACTGTCGTACGGCTTATGATATGCTTAATATTCTAAAAGAATGCGTATAATTAAATCAAGGGGACTGACGTAAGAATATAAAAAATAACGTGACGTAACTATGCTTTCCGCCAGAGGCTTCGTCCGCGTGGGCATATCATGGTACATCTCCAACAAAAACTTGATAAATTATGAACTAAAACCTATCTCTTGAATCACTCTATCTATTAAAAAAAACCGCATCAATATCTGTTGCGTAATTTTAAAGATCTAAGCATACATAGGGACAGACAGACAGCAGGAAGCGACTTTATTGTATACTATGTAGTGATATTTATATTTGGAATAAAGAAAGAACAGAGTATAAGTAACATCAATGAAATTGATACATTAACAAATTGAGTTTGAAGTAAACCTTTTCTAAAAAGAAAAACTACGAAGTCAGACCTTTAAAGTAAAAAATACTGCCAATGCGTTCGTAGTACTATTTGGCGCATTAACTTTAATGGTACAACACTATTTTCCTTCCACGGAGGTAAATAAATCAGCTCGCTTCCTTAGTTTTGAGATCGCTAATAGTGCATTAGTATTGGCAGGTAAGATCGATTGCAGGTAATGTTTTGTACATGTTTTTAAAGGAAGAGTAGGGTTTTTATAATATTCTCTTCTATTTATATAAATATGAATCCCTACTTCCCTTGGTCACGCCATGACTGGAGAAGAACTTAACCGATTCGGATAAAATTTCGTACGGAGACAGAGGGGACTCTGGAGAAGGTTATAAGTGATTATAAGGCTACTTTTTTATCGAGGTACGTGAAGAAGTTATCTCGAGACGCGGATGAAACCGCGGGAAACAGCTAGTACTATTATAAAACTAGGTTCTGCCCGCGGCTTTATCCGTGTCGCCTGAGAATTAAGTCCAGGTACTTAGATAAAAAGCATCCTATGATAGTTCGGGCTATTGACTGTTTATACCTACCAAATTTCATCTAAACCCTCTCTAAAGAGTAATAAACATACATGCTCACAAACTTTCTTATTTATAATATTAGCAGTAGACACCTACATATTTGGGTACCAGGGCTGCATAAGGTGAAAGGAATGACTACCGGACTGACGCAGGAGTTGAGTGTTGTCGGTTGAGTGAGTTTTGTTTAGGGTCATTTTCATATCTTCGGTGTAGATATTTTTGAGCAGATTAATTCATAATTAGAAAGCCATTGGTGAAGAATTATTTAGTAGGTAAGTGTAACAGGTATTTATTAGCATCTGTTGAAACTGGCCATTTAGGTAAGCCTTTTTTTAGTAACTTATGCAACTTCTATAACAATACATTTTATATAAGGGTCTCCTTTTAATTATGAGAAACACTTGTGCTGGATGCTGTATAGGAGGCCATGCTCTTTATAACTAGTGCATTAAAATTTAGCCTTTATTTTGTAGCTTTTAAATTAAGGGAGAAAAGTTTACGCGAAGATTTTGAATTCAGGCCAAAAATATTTTCTGCTAAAACCATTTATTAGTGTGAACGAATTAGGAGCATCAACAAACCTTTAACCAACACAAAACAAAAACAGTTTTTTCTCAAAGAAAACTTTTTCTAAGCACTTACCGCCTGTCACTTACAACGCCAGTCGTAGTACCCAGTTTATTGGTTGTGCTGATGAACTATCGGCTAATTGCCACTAAACCCTACTTTATGTACTCCCGTGTCATGAAACTTTTACTGCGTATATATGGGTCGCTGGTCGTGTTATTGCGGTCGGGCGAAATTAAAATGATGAATGGAATTATTCTTTGGGGTTATCAAATTTTGAGAGGAAAATAGCATTTTTTGTCCTAGAGTTTAAGGCGCCTAAATTAGGAATGTGCGGATTTGAAACTTGAGAAGTACTAATGTAACTTTTTCATTGTCATATCATAATCGTACTTTCTAAGTGTATTTACTTGGATATTACTGCCTGAAGCTGAAAGTAACAAGGTGAGGAAACCTAGACTTCAAAAGTCTGAAATCGCCCATCCGCCTTGAGCCAGCGTGGTGATTAATGGTAACGCTTTCTCTATATGAGAAGAGGCCTTTAGAAAATAGACCAAATGAAGAATTCTTTTGTAATTGTAATGTCGATATTGGTCCTTTTGTGCAATGCTGGTCCTTTGATACTAACATATCTAGAACACATATTGAAGATTTGAATCGCTTTTTCTTTTTTTCTAAATTTCTATGAAGTCTTTTTTACCCAAACAGGATGTAGTAGCATTTTTATTTTATTTTATGTTACCTAAATTACATATATTATGGAACGCATATTTTTTTTAGATAAAAAGACCTATTTCTTAATCCAAATCTTTATTTCTATGTAAATTCAGAAACACACATGTACATTTATTAGTTTTGACAAGATCACTAAGAACAGTTACGTTTGAAATTTGCACTATACTTGCGAATTAAACTTGACATTCTTAATCAATTCAAAATACTACAGTTGGAAATCAAATCAGATGAAACCAAACAGAAATCTATTTAGTTGGCAACATAAATTGATTTATCGAGGTAGAACTAACTTAGTTTCGCTGAAGAGTTGCTAAGAGAGAAATAATGAGGGGATAGTGACGTATAATGAATAAGAAATCACAGGTTCCTTTTATGATAAATTAATGCCCCAAAAACATCTATATTACGAGTACATTATATAAACAACAATCATTTCGCGCATGTATATACGGGCCTATGACTTTTTGAAAAATCGATTAGAAAATTGGAAATTCAGATTCGCATTACAAAATTTGGTGTTAGACGAAGCCGAATTTCTAGTCAGTAATAAATATGAAATACTGTATTTTTTACTAACAATTTTATAATAAATACCCAGTTTGTCTTAACCTTTTAGAATATAAGTTGAAGACAAGCTAACGCAGTATGTGAGTAAAGTATCTTTCTTAGTCTTTGAATTTGAATATTTTGCATAAAACTTTTTGGGTAGGTACGGCAATCAAAGAACAAACCTCACTTGCACTCTTCTGACTCTGAAAATTTTCCTTTGTTCTCTCAACTTTTAAAACTATTTCCACAATGCTGACTGGCTGGAAAGCTAGAAAATAGCTATTTGAATGGTCGAGAATTTTTCATTTGCATTTGACATTAAGGTAGATTTTTTTCCTCTAATTTGGTCCTTTGAAATTAAAGCTAGATTGTTCTGTGACAATAAAAAGCTTCGTGCTCAGCTGCATTTTTAGATGGGAAATTAAAAGCTAGGCACAAACTGATATCCTGTGTATCAATGGCACTAGAAGACAGGACTTTGCATAAGCAGTTACTAGATGTCTCCGCGTTTCACTTGCATCCGGAATGAGCTTCTTTACGCTACATAATAAAAACTATCATAATTTTTTTAATCTATCATCATACCAAATTTCACCTAAATTTGTTCAGCATTTTAACAGTCAAAGCTTAACAGACAGACAGGCACAGTTACTTTGGCATTTACAATAATAAAGTACGGATTTATCTTTGACCATATCCCAGGATCACTTTACTAACTTCAATATTGTCTTTGAAACTAAACATAACTTTGAAAGATAAGTTCAATATCGCTAACTTCAAGTCTACACCCCACATATTGTCAATCAAATTATAACTTGTACTAGAACGATAATCTGAAAACTAAGCAGTTAGTCTGTCCACAAAGCTCCCTTGTGGCATCCCTCGGAGAAATCAGCTGCGATGTCAATATAACTAATAAATTATTTACTGGTATACGTGGATGCATTTGTACTGTATTGATTTGTGACGGTTTTATGAAGCAATACTGTGTTGTCGTAATAGAATTACACATGAGGCTTGAAAGCTGAGACAGTTACAAAATCTTAACTTTAACAAAACTTTTGGTGTGTACTATCTTAATGAAATACTATGTAATGTTTTTTTGTTCATTATTCTGTGTGCAATAAAGAATATTCTATTCTACTATGTAGACGTAAGTTATTCAAGTTTGTTTGATCAGAATAAGGTAAAAAATATTTAAACACAAATTATTTTTCTCTTTTGTTTCTCTTCGATATTACTATTTTTGGAACTGTCTCGCGTTAATTATTTTTAGCGTATTTAAAAAAAAAATCTCTAAGACTATTAATTTCAAGTGTTTCACAGGGAATGACGACAAAAACATTAATTTAACCAAACATTGGATCAATGAGTTTTACCAATAAAATATGAAATACCTAAAATTGCGTACTTCATCGACCAAAAATAAGTCGAAATAATTTCCAAAAGGTTTAGCTTCGGTTTGACTTTCCATTTACCTATTTAATTAATTAAGTAAGCCACACATGTTGAAACCCTGTTTCACCAAACATTTTCACTAATTTAAACACTCCAGTGAAGTTCGTATAATAACAAACAACCTTAGACCCGCATTTGACGTCATCAAGGGGACATTTGGACCCTAGGGTCCGATTGTTTAAAGAGGACACACGTTTTTGCGTAAGCTGTACCTTCAAAGCCTCCTTCCGAGTCCTCAAACGTGATCCGTCCGGTTTCCTTTCCTTATCTTTTTATCTTTGGATATATTTCGGATCCGGAACTCCGTTTGAGCTGTTTTTGCTTAAAAGCCCGTAGCGCTTGTACTTGTATTTTTTATATTTTGTGAAGTTCTTTTTGACTGTTTTATAATTTTTCTCTTGCTTTTATTGCTACGGGATTGTATTTTTTTAGTTCCTCTTGTTTTCTAGTGGAAGTCTGAAACAAAATGTCGGCTATTGAATCTGCCTTATATAGATAGATAGTAAATTATACTACATTTGTTTTAAAAAAAAATGGTTCCAAAAAATTAAAACAATTGAAATTGTACAATGCAGGCAACTGACGCCGCGGGATGCAGCTTCTTGTACCACAAAATCTCGACTGCATCAACTCAATAAAATATTACTGTGTAATTTAGAGACTACACGAAAATCTCATATTTTCAACAATTTATTATGATTACTGACCATCTTTTATTCGGTAGGTACTGCCTTCCTTGCCAAGAAAATTTCGGCGAAAATTCGGTGCTTGGTATAAAAATTTCAATGCACTCTCAAGCACTCTGCTTTGAACGAGTTCAACCGTGTGAATGCAATCTTGATTATAAGTTCAAGACCATTTTACTTTCTTTTAACATTTTGTATTTATAGAACCTGGTAGATATGTGGATTATCTAGGTAAAGAAATGTTTGGTAAGGTACCATATCAATATTATGGAAGTAAAATATTATGGATGCAATAAATCATTGAGGCTACAACGAACCACCTGCATCTTGAGTACTAATGTACGAGTTCATAAACTGCATCTTAGACACCACTGACTAACGGTGAAGAAAAACATCGTGACCTCTGGATAAAAAGTCTGAAATCGCCAATTCACCATAAGGAGGCGTGGTGATCACTGATCATTGTATTCTTTGTATGAGAAGAGGCCTTTGCCCAGCAGTGGCAGAGTAAATAGGCCAATGATGAAAAGTTCTTTTATTAAGCTAGTAGGTATCGAAATTGGTCCTTATGTCCGAAGCTGGTCCTTTGAAACATTACATGTCTTAATAATTGAAGATTTTTTATTCTTGAATAAGTTTGGTGATTTATTGGTGATTAAAATCATGTCTTCTTTGTATGAGAAAACGCCTGAACTGAACAGTAAGATAGTTTATAGGCTGATTATGTAATAAAGTAATATAACATCTTCGTAAATATTTCAGTAGCTAAAAGACATTAAGGCCGAAACATAAGTTTGCAGCAGACCGATAAACAGATAACTCAAACTTGTTATCTCGAATCGTTTCTGAAAACAATCGAACGAAGATTTTCTTACATTTTCTTTAGTTTCTTACTCGAAGTTGGCGCCCTTAAAAACTTTAATATCCCTTAGTTGTGTTACACCGCTACCCTATGTAGTGTTATCAAAGTCCTTTAAAGAGGAAATTGTGGTCCCGTTTCCTAGTTCCTGTTTAGTTTACGACCCCTGTACCCTTTGGATATTTAATTGGATAGTTAAACTATGGTACGCAGGTAAGAATATGCTGCTCATTTTATGGTCAATTCTTGGGAGGTTGTCGAAAATTACCTTCTAGGGTTAAAGGGGATAGGGACTTTGGCGCCGAAATAAGGACCAAGAGTGAAGCTTACATAGCATTGGAAAATATTTGAATTCCTTGCATCTTTTGTGTGTTTAAATAAAGAAATAATCAAGGTGAAATTTTATTAATGTACTCAAAAGTATGTATGTAAACAGAAAATGCTAATTCGGATCGAATTTTGACTTGGTGATCGAACCCGAAACATTCCACTAGGAAAATAAAGAATGAATTATGAAATTATCTGGATGATAACATTAATCAGTAATTTTCCGAACATACTCTTTTTTTCTATGATTCGCGCAAAAATTTACTCAGACTCAACTTTTCGAACAAAAGACTGTTTTTGTTTTGTAAAATTTAATCGAATATCATCCCTATTTTCAGTATATTACGATCGATAAAGACTCTTGTTGTACTATAATACCTTTATATAACGCAAAACACTAGTTTATTTTCAAAACTGACGTTAATTACAGCGTCTAAGATTACTCCTTCCGCATATTCCTCTCGAAACTTTGTAACTTGTCAGCTATTCTGATAATAGACGTCTTGCCTTACTTTGTACTAACTTGCCAAGCAATTATCAAACTTATGTCGATGGAGTTGGTTATATTTTAGGTTGTGTCTGATATATTTTAAGTGATGGGGCCGTGTCTTAGATATTGTTTCTGTGGGTGGATATAATTATTATAATGTTTTAATTGACATAGGGAGGCTATTAAGTGTATTGGCAAATCGGGTCACTGTATATATTGCAGACACTGTATTCGTGCCATATATCGGTTCTATCAGAATTTTTACTCAAATTACCATCGTCTTCATCATCAGCCTATTTCATATTCATCGGCTGTTGGACATAGTCCAGGGGAGGCCTACGTGTGTAAGTTATATCACCCGGGCTTTAGCTTGACGCGTCCAACTTCTGCCTGCAGAGTTCTTTATGTAATCATTTATTTTTGAGGCTTTTTGCGCGAATGCACCAAGCCAGCCTCGTAAGGTATAACAACTGTAATACATAATTATAACATAAATAAAAATATAAACAAGAAAAGACTCAACACAAACAAAAATCATAACGAAATTAGCTAATCCCTCCTTAAAAATATTTCCCTAACTTTATAAATTTTGATACTTTGTTCCAAAATAGGTTCCCTGAGTAATAAATTTATTCTACCACTAGCTTCTGCGCGTCTTTCGTCCGCGTAGAATAGTGGTGCTCCGCTCCTATTGGTCTTAGCGTGATGATATATAGTCTATAGCCTTGATTTCTGTGTAGCTTTAACCATTAAAGTTGCACACCTGATAGTTATTTTGGAAATATATTTCATGTACAGATTATTTAAACATTATTTTATAAGATTGTAAAACAAAACAATTATAAAATAGACTAGATCATATTTGACTGAGATATCCTTTGTTTTCCTAACAACACCAACTCGTAAAATCCTGTATTTTATTTTTCCACACGTTAACACTGGCCGTATGTTATGAGTTTATGAGTCATTAACTGTCATGTTATACCGGCAAGAAGAAAGAGGTTGCGATAGGTTGATGTACACTGGGTTCATCTTCTTCTTTGTTATTTATTTTTTATTAAAGTGCAATACAACATTAAAAAAATGGTAGCAAGGTACTTTTCTTATATGGTAATATTGTATGCCATAATATAATACATATATTTGTGATCATAAAAAGTTGTACTTTTCAGTTTGTCTTTTGATATTATAGCCCCGTAACAGATATCCAAAATCAGAATAAACATTTTTAATTTTTTTTTTAAATTGCTCTCGCGAATTTTAAATTCCGAAACCTTGGTGTTAATATACTTCTGCCTTGGTAGAATACATGCCCGTTGCGATATTTAATTGCACGAAAATGTTAATGAAACTTTGCAACATCATGTATCATGGTCATTTATTACTGTGCCAAGAAAAAAAACACCGTGTATAAACCATGTAGGTACTTAAATAAATGTATTATTATGGTTCTGTATGATTTATAATATAGAAATAACAGAGTTGCAGATTTTAAACCTTTTTGCATTTTAAATTAAGCGGAATATTTACTGAGGGAGAGAGTGCCTCTCACAATGGAATTTGAAATGTTAATGAAATTCAGAAAATGAAGTTTTGTGGGTAGTTCCAAATGAAGGAATTAGGTGTAATTTATTTCTGTTTTTGGTAATAATGAGTTAGTTAAACAAGAAAAGATTTTCTTTTTAATTAAAAATACAGAATTACGATATTTGAATTATTATATTATACATGTGATTTTTTTCATAATAAGACCTTTATGTACACAGTTATGAAATAAATATTTCTTTATCTTTATCTTAAAGCATACATATATTTAATATAGTATAATTAAATTATACCCTAATAAAAATACGGCTATTGTTTTTTACTTACTTAACGTATTTATAAATTATTACACTACAGAAATACCCAGTATGACGTAGCATAGGCATCCGATGAGAAAGGGTTTTCCGAAATTCTACCTCTAAGCGGATGAAAAAGAGTGGTAAAGTTTGTATGAAACTGTCATTTTTAATTTGAATTCGTATAGCCCACGCGGGCAAAGTCGCTGGCGGATAGTTAGTGAATAATATTTTTAAAAACTTACTTGGAGAAATGTGGGTCTGTTCTAAGTAAACCTCTGCTTAACCCTTCAATGTAAAATGGCGTGATGTTATGTTTAGTATAGAAAACGAGCTGTCTTCCACTAAACGACCACACGGAACATTACTGCGTATTAGTGCTTTTCTGACTTTATGTAGTAGCTATTTTATAAATATATATTTTTTATTTAGTAATTGATGGAACGTGTGCTTGAACTCAACTTTATAGATGGCAGGAGAATATTACAAAAATAGCAGAAGAAATCGGTAAATGGAGCACAGAATGTAAAAGAAAGTGAAGAACTCGGATATCAGAGTGTAAGACTGATTTGAACAGAAAACATTAAATTAACTAAACTACAAATTGTGACGTAAATAGGAACCCTCTCCAGCTAGTACCTACCTATCTAGGTTCACGATTGATCTTTTTAAAATAACTTGTATTCAGCAACGAGCCAAAATCTTTAGGATACAATTCAGATTTATATGCGGTTAAATTGTGTTAGGTAAACATTTTAAAAGGTTACTTAAACTTTAATTTGATGTTTTAGTGGATTGAAGTTGTTTAAAATTGCTTTTTAAACAGTGTTTTGACTACTCATCATCATCATCATCATCATCATCATCTGCCTAGCCTTTGCAAACTATGTTGGGGCTGGCTTGCAGTGCAATTGGATGTAGCTGGGTACCTGTGTTTTAAATGGAGCAAATGCCTATCTGACCTCCACAACCCAGTTATTGGGTACCACGAGTCTTATTGATAAGACAGGTTGACTATCTGTCTATAAACTTTCACAGATCTACAAATGACAGCCTGCGTGTGTTAAGATTGGAAGCCGACCCCAACATAGTTGAGAAAAGACTAGGCAGATGATGATGTTAATGATATTAAGTCCCCAACAAAGTAAAGTGTACCTCCACCTTTTTTTATCCGACTCCGAATAAACTCAAAAAGAGGGTAATGTCTTTAATAAGCCGTAAAACCTACCTCGTAACAAGTATAACAGTACAACACAGCAGAGCGTCTTAAAGTTTATTAAGTCCAAAAACGTGCGATTAAAATGCCTACCGAGTTTTTATCTTGTTATGATGTAAACAGTCGGGAATTTAAAATAAACTGAAATAACTTAATTTTAGAAGTTTTTTCAGCTAAATTATAAGGAACTGGAAGGTTTGCGTGTTGTTTTTCTTAGAAGACATAACAAAGAAGCTAATAGCATTATTATTTATATCCATACTAACTGTTTTCTGTGGTGACCCACGTCTTGAGAAAACTATTTCACGCACTCTGATAAAAAGTAGCCTATAACTACCTTCAGAGTCTCATCTATCTCCGTACTAAATTTCATCCGAATCGCTTCACCTGTTTAACCTTAAAAACCCAACAAACAAATAAACTCACTTTCGTATTTAAAATATACTAGCTTCCCGCCAGCGGCTTCGCCCGCGATATTTTAACTAATGGATACAAAAACTGGACAAATTATATACTAAAACCTTCCTCATTAATCACTCTATCTATTAAAAAAACCGGATCAAAATCCGTTGCGTAGTTTTAAAGATTTAAGCATACATAGGGATATAGGGACAGAGAAAGCGACTTTGTTTTATACTATGTAGTGATTATAGTCAGAATTGCCTAGAATTAGGGTAGGTACTTGTTGGCCAGCATAAGAAGTTAAAAAAATATTTCTATCCCAATCTCATCTTAATCAGTTCAGCTATTTTACCGCAAAATAGTAACAAATGAAGTTAATTTCACATTTATAATATTGATAAGGGTCAGCCAATAGAACATCACTACTAGAAATGGCTAGTTATATGTTGAAATTCAGTCTAAACTGTACGATAGTATTCATAATCATTAATCTACCGTTAAATCCCTTAAAGAGACCTTAAAAAGAACAAAATACTGATACAATCAATTCTCAAGAGCTTTATCGAGAGTGGACTTGATAATAATCCCTTTTTAGGGTTCCGTAAACAACGGGTAAAACGGGACCTTAAGACTCCGCTGTCCGTCCGTCTGTCTGTCAGTCCATCTGTCACCAGGCTGAATCTCATGAACCGAGATAGGTTAGACAGTTGATATTTTCATAGATGATGTATTTCTGTTACCGCTATAATAACAAACATAATAAAAAAATAAATAATATTTAAGGGGCTGCCATACTGACGGGGCCCTCCCACTGGGCCGTAGCCTGCCGGGCCTGCGGGACGTTCGAAAAAGATACCGCGCCCCCGGAATACAAAGGCTGAGGAAGGAACATGGATGGGTTTTAGTCTGTAAGAGTCTGACACTGACGGAGGGTTTGATGATTTCCCATCCGAGGTACGGAACCATTCGGAAGTGACTCGCACTTGGCCGGTTTTTTTTCTTAAGCGTTGCGAATACCACTTTCGGTAACAGATGGGGTGTCCTGTTTTTGTTGTGAAACACTTTAGTGGAGTGTTATATTTCTCTCAATATTGACAATGATCAAACGATAGGATGGTAGGATGGACAGCCTAACTAAAATGACTTGCCGGAGAGGATCACCTTGTTAGAAATTTTAAGTTCCAAGAAATAGTCAATGTTTAATCTAAACTGCAGCACAACCAGACTGAAGCACTGTTACAGAAAACCATAAGTTTCGGATATTTTGGTTTTTAAAAACTTTGCTTGATTTGTAAACTGTTACGTATATTTCTTACAATATTACCATTGATCAAAGATTAGGACAGTCCGATGACCATGGAGTACAGAAAATGACTGACGTAGAAGCAGTAATGCACACACAACAGATCATTATAAAATACAGCCCTATTCTATATAGGTAATCGATACTCGATGCTATCAAAATAACTTAGCTTAATTTTAACTTAATAAAAATTCTGGAATAGTAAAACATTGTAAAAAATCAGCCAAGTAAATTAAAACCAACAATGATTTATATCTAGGATGGCAACAGTGCAGACTGAAGCCAGTTCATGAATACATACGCAATACATTCAATATTTTACAAGCAACAAAAATACAAATTCTAAATTCGTATACTAACAAACTTCTCAGCTTACGTAACACGCAAACAACAATAACGGGTTTATAGCCACGTTGCAACAACGACACAACGACAGTTTACAGATCTCCGAAATTTCGAATACAAACTCATTTCGCTAAAACAGCTCGATGCAACTCTCCTGTCTGTTACATCTAGCAGTAAAATGTTAGCTTCGAACTGGTTGGGACAAATGAACTAGTGACTGCTAAACTTCGGACTAACAATTTCGGAATAATAAATTATTCGTTCTCAAACGTTTCTATAATTACTGCATCAAAGTGAATGGTAGAAAGGGGTTGGTTTCGGATTTAAGTACCTAATGATTAATTTGATAGTCTGGGAATGAGATGAATGGCATAGTTTGTAATTGTGTAGCCTTTTGTCTTCGTTTGAAAACAATGAAACGTTAACTGGACATTCGCTTTCACGTTCTGTTGGTGATGCAATAATGGCTTCATCTTTTCCCAACCAGATTTTGATTAGAATTTAGTTTAGCTAAGGACGACTGAATATTATGAGTACTATCCGATCTTTACAACCTAGCTAAGGGTAATACCGGTCTATAGTAAGAACAGGTATATAACATTTGTGCTTCTAAATAGCCTTAATTCTTGATATTTCTATGAGAAGTTTGTGAACTAAGTTATCATTTTATCGTCATCATCGGCATATATTGTTCCACTGCTGGGCACAGGCCACTTCTTATACAGAGAAGACGTGGGCATTGATCAGCACGCTTTCTCAAGGCGGATTGGCGAGTTCAGACTTTTTTTATCGTTATCTTTACGGACTTTTTAAGACTTCTAAAAAATCAAATAGATAAAAGATTAAAGATTTAAATATCGATTGACTGACTGAGGTATTGATACTTTTTTTTGGGTGATCGGCGCCAATAGTTTATAACAATAACTAAAACTAGTCTAGTATCGTGTTCTTGCAGCCCAATTTAGATTGTCAATCATTATGAATGATTGGCATCGACTGTTTGTATCCAGTGCCTAAAATAGAGTGATGGATGTTGACAGGGGACGTTTTGGATGGGTGGCGTCCTCCCATTGTTGTTTCAATATTTGTTCAGACCGTGTTCACTAAACCGCTTTTTACTAAAGTAAAAGTTGGCACTACACTTAGGGCCAATTTCACGGATAGATGGTTACGTAACCGGTCCATTAAACAAAAACGTTCTTTAACCAGGAAGCAGGAATTTTCGTGTTACCCACTTCTAGTTCAAACCCGGCTTGGTAATCGACCGTTTCAGGAATAAAAATCTCAAGTAATAGATTACCCATCGAAAGGTGGAAGTTTGAATTTATGGTAAACAGCTGTTTTAAGTTAATCGGACCGTTATCTTGTCGGTGAAGTTAGACCTTAAACTGTCATCACTAAGGCTCAAGTGATTACTTGAGGTGTGTTAAAAAGTAGTGTCAAATAAATTAGTTAGCTATCATAAGCCTGCCCCTTCATTTTTTATAATAATTATAATGTAACAATAATTATACTAGTGTGCTAGTTTTTTTATAAGATTAAATTAATATTTTATCACATACCTAGAAAACCTTTACAAAAAAAGCAATGAACGTCAATAGCGAACTTTGAAATGAAGTAGGGATTGTTAATTGTGCTAAATGTTGCAGTGCATTAAGTTAATTGTTGTAAACTAAAAAAAAGCATATCGCGTTGCCGATATCAGGAGATTTAAAATAGAGTGCATATTGTTGCTGTTGAATCTAAGAATAACTCATGGAAGGTGATCATGACGCGGCGCACCGTTGCGGTGGCGTTTCATCTGTTATTTAATTAATAAAGTAACGACTTTAAAAAAGCAAGTATCCAAGATGGTAATACACGTGATGAACTATATGTCAACCTGATTACATCGAAATCCGTGTAGTAGTTTTTGCATGAAAGGTATTTTTTTTGCATTTTGTACTATATTAATAGGGTCATACACCAAAAACGTAATTTCAATGGATTTTTTTTTATAAATGATCTTAAAGATATTTTTTTTTTTTGCCTTTAAATACTTTTGTTATTGTTATTGTTCATTAAACCGACATCAATATTTCACGAAAAAAATAATAAAAATGACACAAACAAGTGGATCGTAAACTACATCGTATTTCACTTAAACTTTAAAATCCAAGGTCTTATTTATTGCGAACGAAAGTGCGGCGTCGACAGTAATGAGACGAATTTTATTCAATCCGTAATCAATTCAAGAGCACCTGGTTTGGGTACCTATAAGTTTCCTGTTTCTACATAACTGGATTATCTTTTGAGGATATATAAAGGTGAGGAGCAAAGGATCAACATCAGTCTTGTGTCAGACGTAGTCACTACAACAATACTACAAAATGTTTGTGAAGGTAAATCAAAATTTTAAATAATATTTTTTACTTCCCAAAGGATTATAAAAGCCTGAATAATTAATAAGTTACTCCTTTTAAAAGAAATCTTAATTCACCATTAATGATTGGCTCTCGATATTAAAAAGCGTAATAAGTTGAGGCAATGCCTTTAAACATTCCGCAGATTAAAAAAAATCATGATCCACATTTTTCTTGATTTTAACGAATTTATACAATGAGAATTTCACTTTGATGGCTGTTGTATAGTTTTTACATGCTCTAATTGTAGACATATAAAATAAAATTATAAAAAATAAATATGTTTTGTACGACCCTCATTCTTAAATTATATTTACAGTTCGTCGCACTCTCCGCCTTGGTGGCCGTCGCCTGCGCTAGCAACGACCTCTCCAGCTTCGCCTACAGCGTGGCAGACCCCTACACCGGTGACTTCAAGCACCAGATCGAGAACCGCGTGGACAACAACGTGCAGGGCCAGTACTCGCTGCTGGAGTCTGACGGCAGCCGCCGCACCGTGGACTATGCTGCCGGCGCCGGAGGTTTCAACGCCGTCGTGCGCAAGGACCCTGGTCTCATAGCTGCCGCTCCTGCCATCTCTTACGCTGCCCCTGCCCTCTCTTACGCTGCCCCTGCCATCTCCTACGCCTCTCCTGCCATCTCTTACGGTGCTCCCGCCATCGCCGCCCCCGCTATTTCCTACAGGTCTCCCTACAACATCGCTAAATTCGGAGCTATTGGATACGGAGCTCCCTTCCCCTACGGCCGTTTCTACTAAACAACTGGACTCGACTTGTTTGTAAATAAAATGTTTATGGAATTTTGACCTTATTTTGTATTTTACTATGTTAACCTACATAAGACCTCGAAAAATGAATTTACTATAAACTTTACTATCATTATTACGAGGATAGCCAATGATTCCCCACTTATGACATCATCATCATTATGGTTAGCACCATCTTGTAATGAAGTTGGGCACTCGGTGAAATCATTATCACACCTGATTTTTGTTGAATGGTTAGGCAAAGATGTATTTGTAAATCTTTATGTTGCCAGTGATGTTACCTTTGCCATTTTAATCACAGCACGGATCCGGACTCTAGGCTACATCTACTGAGTAATTATTGATGGTAAAACCCAAAGACACTTTGCCCGACAATTGAAATCAGGAATTTATTTGCATCAATTATAATTAACGACGCTGTCTACTGATACACAGAAAACGTGTCAAATAATGTAGTTACAAAAACCACCCATCAAAGTCAATTCATATTCTTAATACAACATAAACATTTTATAAAATTGTTGACACACGTGGCGTAGATCAATTTGTACAATTTAATTTGCCATTCTGTCTGTTACAAAGAGGTCTTCGAGGCGTAAAAGGAATGCTAATCAAAGCTTCTGTAGGATTGCAACTGTTTGTTTATTTTTAGCTTCTGTTTCCTCTTAGAATAAAACATTGCGTATTGCAATACCCTTGTAAGAAAAGTTTTTAAAACCTATCACGAGTATTCATGAAAAGAAACTCTCTTTTCTGTAGTCGGTAGCTCTCTATTAAACTTATAAGTTTGATCCGTGCAACTTATTTGATCTTTCATAAGTATTTAAAATTATAATTATAATTACCTATTTCAAACAATTTTGACTTTCACATTTTAACAAAAAAAATTGAGATAACCAGTTGACCGCGACGGGGAGGAATTTTTTGACGCCTTTTATTAGTTAGTAGTTTTCAATTTTTGTTTTTTTTTTTAGCTAATGTATTTATTATTGTAAATATGTTAAATATTAATTGCTGAGATTAAATACATATCTCTTTTAAAAGCGACAGGTTTCATCAAAATCGGTCAAGTAGATTTTGCGATATTGATGTGCACTGTGTACATTCATAATCACATTAAAGCACCTACGTATTCCGATTCTAGACATTATAAATCTTGTTTCTGTTAAGTTTAAAATTATCACCAGTTGTTCTACTAAACGGAGCGTAGACTATTTATAGGGCGACCTATTTTCTGCCTAGACTATTTACAGTAGAATTAATTGTGAATACTTGTTCTACTTTAAGTAAATCAGTCGGTATCTTGCTCGAGTGACAATGCTTACTTTAGTATCTTTAATGAAATAACTTTAGTTTTTTGTATATGAGACAATTTCTTAATTTATAAATTACTATAAAATGTAAAGCGATGTGTTGCTATATCTAGGGGATAGAATATGCTGCGGAACTTTCGAAAGAGATACCACGCCCCCGGATTACAAAGGGCTGAGGAAGGAACATAGATGGGTTTTAGTCAGTAAGAGTCTGACAATACCTACCGTCCCACCCACGGCGGGATTTCATTTGATGATTTACTATCCGAAAAAAGAGGATAGAATATACTATATTAAGTATTTTTACTTCCTTATTTTAGGGTATTTTAATCTCTTATAGATTACATCTTACATGCGTAAACACTTAAACTAACTATTATCATGTATATTGAGTATACAAAAGTTTGTGTCAGGAATCGATCGAACAACTACCTGGAGAAATCAATCAAATATGCATTGTTTCATTTGTTTTCAAATTGTTTCGTAGATAGTTAAATCAATAAAAAATATAAATCATTACATTGACAAAAGAAACTGCAATGAGAATAAACCATTATTCCATAATAGACTGTTTACAAATCGTCTTTGATATATATTGAAAATAGAACTTAATGATTTAGTAAAATCTGCTTCTTGGAGCCCTGATTATATTGTATCTTAATTAGCCATTATATCCAACAGACACTATATTGTTCTACAATTAGCCTTCTATTCATACACGAAGCTATTCCTATCTCAAGTTATATCAATCTCACTGAAATAGCCAGTGAATTAAGCTCTGAACCAAATAATTTAATAGCCAAATTTTGTGGCAGATAAAATTAATAAATTTATCTATTACTAAAGTTATAAAGCTGGCGTTGTGGCCTAGAGGTTGAACCTGTACCTCAAATACGAATGTTCAGAGTTCAAACCTGGCAAGCACAAATGTGACTATTTAAGAACAAAAGAAATTGAACGCTAGATGGAATATAACTGCATGTTTAATAAATGGTCACAAAATATATAATACACTACATCATATGAATGTACTTTATATGTAAACCTTGGACACTTTTGACCGACGGTAAAGGAGAAAATACCCCGCGAAAAAAATTTAATACTGCATAATCATTTTCATTGAATAAATTACTGAGATAGTGACGACTCGTCGAAAATGAATAAGGTATAAGTAAAATCCAAACTTCAATACCTACAAATCACATTTTCGTTTAGATTTTGTAGTTCTATTTCGTTGTATTGTCTTGTGTACAACTGGGGTAAGGTTTTATTCGTGTGAGATAAATCTCATGTGTCTCGAGCCATGCTCGCTAAACCTTATTACGATTTCAATAAAGTCTTACTCAAGTAATATGAGTACAATACATCACGCGGGTAGCTGTGACGTAGGTAATATGCATTCTATTTAATCTTTTGAGGCTGGAAACTTGACGGAAAAATTGTAGGATAAAAATGTTTTGAGGGTTCCATAGCCAACACTATGTTTGTCTGCGGCTATCACAGATAAGTAGGATTTACCGGTAAGTAGGAGTTATAGCTCAACCAAAATGTGTTACGGAATCCTACACAACTCGTGACCTGAAACGCACATGGCAGGTTTTTTTTTAATTTTATGTTCATTCCTGATTGTGATTACCAGAGCAAACAAACAATTTTATTATTTAATAATTAAGAGCCTTTGAGAAAATATTATTCCATAAATTTTCGATAGTTTTTTTTGTGTGAAATAAACACATTTTTCCTGAGTCCATAAATCGCTTGTGTTGGCTTGTTTGGGCATAGAATATGTACTTGTTTGATGTCATGTAAGCACAGGGCTTTGCAATTTTTATTTCTACCTACAAAGCATGTTGGGGTTCACTAGACAATCAGCTAGTAAAGGTCACAGAGAGTCACTGGATATAAAGGGCGGCAGATATTTTTTCTTTGAACACGTCTTGTCATCATAGTTTCATAGAGGCGTAACATTTAGTCCTTTTCAATCATTAATTTGTTATTGTTTTCTACATTCAAAATAAAGTCGAAATAAATAGCTCATTTGATTTGATAGACGTAAAAAGTACTATGCGTAAAACTAAACTAGTCAAAATGATTCTAGTCTGATGTTTGATCCAAGGCTATGGGATTCGAAAGAGTGACCGCGCCCCCGGAGTATAAAGGGCAGAGGACGGAAGATGGATGGGTTTTAGTCAGTAAGAGTCTGACACCACCCCACCCACGGCGAGAGGAGTCATTTGATGATTTCCCATACGAAAAAAAAAAGTCTGATGACTTGATACTAGGTTACATTATCTATATCTTTAGGCTGATATGTGTACATTATAGATGTTATAGAAAAACTTATATGTGGGTCTTTATTAGAGCAAAAAAAGCCATAACAATTTTTTTTTGAAATCTGTCTCTCTATTTATTTGTACTCGCATTAGGTACGCAAACATTACTGAATAGATTTGGATGAGTTTTGGTACACACATAGTATGTAATCATCATCATCCGCCTGCCCTTATCCCAATTTATTCTGGGTTGGCGCAGCATGTCTTCTTCTTCCATACTTCTCTATCTGACGTCATCTCACTAGTAAAATCCTTAAACTTTCTAGCCATATCATCTTTCACACAATCCATCCATAGTTTCTTTGATCTTCCTCTACCTCTATAACCTAACTATACCTGGTTTAACACTATACTTTTTATTAAGGTATATAAGACCACGCAGACAAATTCGCAGGCAGATGCTAGTTCCTAAATAAAATAAGTCTATACCGCAATTCTCCAAGGGATAATCAGGTAATGTTTCATAGCGAATTTTATTCGAAATGAAGTTCTTAAACAGTACTTTACAGATTCCGAGATATATTCGTGAAATTCCTCAAACTCATTCTGGGGCGGTGTCTGGTAGGCGAGGTTACATCGTTAGCGGAGCGATCTATCGTAATAAAGATATAATATGTAGTTATGCTCTAAAGTATTTTACGGATAGTCTTAAAAAATAGCGGTTTACCCTTTTTGATATTCAGGAATTTTTAAAGATAGAAGTATTTTTAAAAACGGAATAGGTTAATCAGTTAATTCCTTATTCTTGTTCAAAATCAAAGTAAATCCCATTCCAAATCAAAGTAAATCAAAATCAATTTGTAAAAAATATTAACAAAATAATATATAGTATTATTATAATATAAAATTATTAACATAAAAATAAAGAAAATAGGCTATCTTATTCATAATTATTCTTATTCATAACGCTTAATGAACGTACAGTTGAGCTATGAAACAATTTTGCCCGTATATGTCAAATTAATGTAGTTTGAAAGAAAGAGACAAAAAAGTACGAAAGCTAAAAAAGGCTTAAGACCAATGGCGCTATTATAGATAAGGGGGTAACATTTAAGATTTAATAACTAATTTCGTGAATGAAATAATAAATCCAAAAAAAAATAAAAAATCTGAAAATCAGTACTTTTTGAACGTCAAATTTACAAAAGACAGCCACCAAAATGCCCGCTCTTCACCACTTCCTATGTGTTTTAGCTGGGAAGAAATATATAAGTAACCGCTAACAGTCTAGCCTGTCTTTACCCACAAACTTCGCCCCCATCGTACCATTTCGCTTTCCCTCCGCGCTTTACGGCCAGTTGGGACAATATTGCCTCCTCTCTAGGATCTGATAAATAAAAAAACTTCTGGCGACTATGTTTTTTATGGAACATGTTTTTAGTTGGAAGCTAAATATAGAACAACTTTAGATTTGCCCTTGAACACAGACACCTGGGTTTTGAGTACCTAAGTTTTTTTTTCTACAATTCTTTTACTAGATTTTTTGTGTATCCATGGTACTTTTACCGTTTGCATAAAAAAAATGAGGTTACTTATACGTGAAACGGAAGAACTGTCATTCAAGATCTGTCAAAATGGAGGATAAAATTGAATAATTTTGCTATTATTTCATGTTTTTCGTCTTAATGTTTATGATATATGTTTACTTAATTATTATATCTATGTACTGATAACATAAAACATATTAAAAGTGTTCTTATAACTGATATCATGTTTTGTGATTTTCGTAAAAGTATAAATGATAAAAAGTTTGATGCAACCGGCTGTTAATGTACTTAATTATTTGCAATTATAGTAATGAATTATTACAGAAAAATAATCTTAAAACAAACAAAAACAATTTAAGTAGGACCATCGTTGTTGGCTCGAAGGACTAATCTATCTTCATTGTTAAATGTCTATCTCCGACATATCCGACTTACGGGTAAGAATCCTTTTAAAGACCCTATTTCCTAAATACAGTATTTTCTTTTTTTTCTACATGACCTCTTGCAGGGTGCTTCTAACAGCATTCGACCTGCTTAACCGGACAATACAGTATTTTCTCTTATCCTACCCCGTCTTATATAAAAATAACAATTATGAAAATAAAATTATGAATACGTAAAAAAAGGAGAAAAACCCCATACAAGTCTTTTGCTAATAAAACACGGCATCTTGGGCATTGAAAACTTCCTCGTGCAATATATCGCGGTGGTGCGAGATATCTCATGCTGAGTAACGAAGCATCTTGTTAGCTCGTGCTTCTCACGTGTGTTGCATTATATACCGTTTCGTTGGACCAATATCTTGGAGACCAATGTTGGCGGCCAAGGCTTAGGATGATTTTGTTGGCCGTGTGACGTAAAAATGTGTCGTATAATCTTTTCGGTTGCGATGATCCTATTTTATATGTTTTGTATATTCTTTTATTACACAGAAGTAGATTTGTAAATGCTAATTTATTTACAATGACAAAATTTAAACAGATTCTTGCAAAAATTGTGGCCATACCTCGCAAATTGGTGCTTTTATAATTGTGTTTTTCCTGTTGATTTTCTACTGTAATTAGGTTATTCACTTTTCTTTAGCTCTAAAAAAGGATCTACCAGCATCGGAAATCCAAGGCATCTTGAAGTTCAAGTCAGAGGATCAGACAACATCATCAGCCTATATTATGTCCCACTGCTGGGCACAGGCCTCTTCTCATACAGAGAAGGCATGAGCATTAATCACCACGCTTGCTCAAGGCGGATTGGCGATTTCAGACTTTTCAAGTCCAGGTTTCCTCACGATGTTTTCCTTCACCGTTAGTCACTGACGTCTAAGATATACTTAGAAAGTACATATGACTTTAGAATAGTCACATTGGTACTTGCCAGGTTTCGAACCTGCACACTCGTACACGAGAGGCTGGTGCCTTAACCGCTAGGCCACCACGACGAGGATCAGACATAGGAACCTCCTTACTACCGTGTCCTATCGAGCCTTCAGAATCAGGCCTTTAATCCAGCCACCTAACACTTAAGAAGGCTGACGGACATTTTAAATGTTATTATTATTTATGTAACATAAATTAGGTACTTATCTACCGCCATTATACAGTTAATTTTCCGTTCGGCCGAGCGCTCTTTCCTGAAATAGCTTGAAACTAAAATAGAAGTCCAATACAAGCCTCCGAGTGGCTCTCGATCAGGTAACGACACTTGTATTGACCTGCACCCCTGTCTAGTTCAATTTCTTCGTGTTCCTATTGTTATTCCAACAAGGAATCCGATTGGAATAGGATTTCCGAAGAATATCGAATCATAGTGTGAAATACAGTGATAAAATACGGTTTGAAATAAAAATAGATGTACTAGGTGATTTCCGAAATGTTTGAAATGGAATAGAAAATGTGGTGAGCGTTTGTTTTTATGTTCAAACAATAGATGAAGATAATATTGAAGAAAATAGTTTCGACTTTCAGTTTTATTTACTTTTTCGCAGATAGCTACCAAAGATGCTATTGAATCTTTTACTACAAGAAAAGATTTTGACACTTTTTTATACCTATCATGAAAATTACCCAAACTAGAAAGGGGACTAAATGTTGCTGAGGAGTTTAGTGCGCCCCTTTTTCTTCCTAACTAAAGCTAACTAAAGCTAACAAAAGCTATTTTGAGCTGCCAAAAGCTAGCAGCCTAATTTGAATAAATAATTTTTGAATCCATATGACAGATTGATGAACAAATAACTACAATTATCGATTAAAATTAGAAATAATTAATTATTAGTACGAACACATTTCATCCAAATTAACAATAATGTACTAGCATATTTTTTATATTATTTAAGCTCGCTTTCAACCATTATTCATTTAGCTACTTTAGTGTAAAACTAAAGAAATTACTTAAAGTTTTTACTCGACACTATAACTTTAGCAATTTTGTAATAAGCGCAGCAGTGTTGCTGTAAAAGATTTACAAGAAAACTTTTACAAGGCAAATAAAACTGTCCGTATGTACATATTACAAGTAGAAATGGAAACAGTACATGTGAATACAAAGATGTTTTATTTGCATGACTACTACGATAGTGACGTCATTATTTCCTTATATTTTGCATCACTACTTCAATTGACAAGCGCACGTCTTCCTTTTAAATGTTTTTAATTTTCAAAGTTTGTGGAAAATTTAATTGAGTTTATTTTTTAAAGTTCAGTTTTGGTTTTGTTTTTATTTATCAAAAATTCAATGCTAGGTACAGCTTAAAATTCTTTATTTATTTAAAATAATATTATTATTAGGAGGTAACATTTGTGTTGGGGATAATCTCTGGAAATGCGTAACCGATTTCCAAATTATTTTATTCACTGACTGTAAGTTAAATTACATTTGAGTAATTTATGCTATTTTTATACATTTTCAACCTTATACTTTGAATAAGAAGTTTAAAATTTGTTCAACTTTGTGAAATCATTTTTTACCTTACGTCTCATAATATTTAACACCTACAATAAAAAAGTAAACAAAGAAAATACGAACAGCAATGATAAATGCAGCGAGGACCCTCTAAGACAGCGACATTACGGCCACGTCGGACCGTCAGAACTTAACACGATATCTTATCGCCCTCCTAGCTACAGCTGTTCAAACAAACTGGAGTTTGAGATCCCACCGCTGATAATGTTGTTAATTTACACTTAGTTGACGACAGTGTATCTGTTTACCAGAATTATGGAGGATGGATCGGGTTACAGAAGTCAAAGTACTGAATGATACCATTTATGATGGAATTTGTAGTTTTTTGACTAGCTTTACCTTTTTTTCGGATGGGAAATCATCAAATGACCGCTCTCGCCGTGGTGGGGTGGAAGGGAGTGTCAGACTCTTCCTGACTAAAACCCATCCATGTTCCTTCCTCAGCCTTTTATATTCCGGAGGCGCGGTATCTCTTTCGAACGTTCCGCAGCCCCGGCAACTGTGTCAAAAATATCCTTTTGTATGAACATGATGCTTTAATTGTTTCAAAGTCCAGTGGTCTGTTTCATTTTAAGGACAATGCGGTCCTAAAGAACAAATTCGTAAATAACTCATCTACTGCACCAAATCATGAATTTTAATAATTTGGATTCCTTTTTCTTTGAAGTCTTTTTTATTGCAACTTCCCACAGTTAGGCTAAGGCCAGTTCTCACTTGAAGGAATAAGAATTTAATAAAAAAATGCCTACCAAAAATTCCCATAAGACGTGTGAACAAAGGCAATATATATTTTTATTAGCACTTATCTTTATGACGAGATTCCTAGCGGTAGGCGGCCATTTGCATAATTTCTCTAGAATTTTTATTAATATTGCTGGGACTCCAAAGAATTTCGTTCAATTTATTTCCATAACCTTTTTAATTATGATGAACTACATTCTCGTATAATGCATTCTGTAAAAATTTAATTTAGGGCGTAAAGTTTTGGAAATAGTTTAGTCTTTTGGTTTGTGACTCAATCAGTACGTAAGATTTAATGATTGTGATAGTTATAATGATTGTAAGCGATGACATCATCATATTATTATATAAAGAAGTCAAGCAACAACCAAAAATATTCAAAATCTAAAGCAAAAAATAATAAAAACAAATAAATAAATATCCTACTAAACAATTTCAAGATATTTAAAAAAACAATTGTTTGTAATTTTGATTACAACGTATTAAAATTTTCAGTAAGATTTCAGATCGGATAAGTTAGGAAAATAACTTCATAAGCAACTTCACTATAATTTATTTAAATTACTGTAAAACCTCGTTTGTATAAAAACTAATAGATGGCGCGTCCCACCGTCCACCGTTAACAAATTCATTAATATTTTATCTCACTTTGCTAGAATTTCTTCAATTTTCATCTCATTGTGTCGCTCAAGTAATAACAGAATAAATTTAAATTTTCCCTTCGCAATCAAAATATAATTGCTTTTTAATTCCCCAGTATCAACTGTTTTACAAGTACGGTTCCAACGTATGAGGTCCAATTTTAATGTAAAATTTATGCTTTTAGAAGGAATGTGTTTTAATTAAAATAGTTTTCATTAATATAACTAACATGTGCATATTTGAGAGCTAATATTGAAATTTCGAAATTATAATCAAAGAAATGTGTGTAATTTAAACATTCAGTATATTTGTTTTTCATTCAAAAATATTATGAATTTTCAGAAATGAATTTGAAATAATGTAAATGGATTAATTACGCCGCTCCTATCGCGCACGTCCGATCTATATCGCGTCACCAATATAAATGACATCTAATTACCCCCACCACGTGTCCGACCACACTTACAGCTACCCTCCCATAATCCATCCTAAATCGTTAACCCTTAAAAGAGGCTGTTCAATATTTTAACTCGCGATGATTGATGAGTGTCGATTTTGCCCTTAATCATGAAAATGGACGGCAGTTGACGGCCAGCAAAGTGTTAGTTTAGGATACAAGGATCAATCAATGTTTACTAAGTTACTTCTTGTTGTCTTAACTGTTAGCATACTGTCTTTGGATTTTGTGAGGTTAGCGGCGGATCAGCATTGAATATTTTCATCGCGAAAATGATTGGTCATTTTATTGGAAACATTAATACAATAATATTCATCACAAAGTAGATGTATGTACCTATCTGCCTGGATCATTGTTACAGATCATAAACTTAAGTTTAATTTTATCACTCGCGGTATCTCTTTCGAACAATCCCGAATCCCGAAGCTCAAGCTCATACGGGAGGAGAAAAACTGTTAACGAAAAGTAATCAATTTTAAAACAAGATATTCAAAATATACAAAGGATTTGGGATACTTTTCCACGCAGGCGAACTCGCGTTGGCAGAAACTCAAAACACCTTTGCTTTGTCTAATTAATACTCCCGGAAAAACAGGCATGACATAAGCTATATTTCACGGTACCTGTAGGTAATAGCCCAACAGAATAGGTTAACTTATGTAACACTAAATTCTAGGTATAATTCCCAAAACATTCATACATTCGGTCTATCAGCAAGTATGCGTTGCAAAATATCACAGATACCAATTGTTCCATAGATATTGTTCGTTGGAACATTTCATCGGAACAGCGTATTTCGTATCAGGTCATCAATTACCTGGAGTACCACCGAACTGATTAATAGCACCACTTTGTGCTACGTTACTGGACGGGTAATTATTTTCAGATAACGGTATTTCAGCGTTGTAAATATTGTTTGTAATTAACATTGTTTCACTAAGTTAAATAGTGTTTATTTATTGAAATAGATTAGGCTTTTCTCTTTATTGTCTGTGAAATTTAATTTAAGGTTAATCTTTTGTGTGTTTTCGCCAGTTTAATACTTTAGACGTAGTGGTAGCCTAGTGACGTGAGGCACCTACATCTCGTGTACGAAACTTGGCAAGTATCAATGTGACTTTTCTAAAGACATAATAATACACTTTCTAACTGTTTCTAGATAGTGCTAAGTAGCAGTGAAGGAAAAAAACCTTAGGAAAAAAAAGTCTTAAATCGCCTTTAGCAAGCATGGTGGTGATCAATGCCTATATGACTCGACAAAAGCTTTGTGTTTATATTTAACATCATGTCTGGTGTCGCCATAACCCATTATCAATGTAAGTAAGTATTTGTATTTGTATTTGAAAATTAAAATAATACTTTGTGATTTTTTGGGTCAATTATATAGGTAACTTTTTTAGGGTTCCGTAGTCCGACAAGGAACCCTTATAGTTTCGCTCTGTCCGTCTGTCTGTCTGTCTGTCTGTCTGTCTGTCTGTCTGTCTGTCTGTCTGTCCGCGGCATAGCTCCGTGGTTTTTGTTATTAGAAAGCTGAAATTTGGTATGAATATGTATATTGATCACGCCGAAAAAGTGGTAAAATAAAATTTTGAAAAATAATTTTTTTTAGGGTAGCTCCTTAACATGTAAAGTAGGGATGAATATTTTTTTTCTCGCGTACCCCTTTGTGTGGGGTATCATTAGATAGGTCTTTCAAAAATATTATGGGTGTGTGAAGATCATTTTTCGGTTAAGCGAGCCATTTGCGAAATATCTAGATTTTAAGTGAAATTTTTTGTTCGATACGAGTTACCCCCCACTCTAACTTTTGAATGGCTGTACTTAGAAATGTGAAAAAAATCACAGACGTAGCACATGTAATGAACTTACAAGGAAAACTATCACGGCTAAGTAGGCTTAACCGGTTACAGAGTTATAGTCGACTAACTGAGACCTACTACGGAACCCTACTGCGCGTGGCCCGACACGCACTTGGCCGGTTTTTATAGTATTTAATAACACTTACAATTTGTTCCACACGATTATTGCATGGGATACAACACAAATGATATCGTTGGATACAGGAATCGATTTCGGTCGCATTAGTCGAGAATTTCCGCGTAACGACATGTCGAACGCCAAACATGATTGACACTAGGAAAACATATTTACTGACGTAAAATAGTCCATTGAAATGTTACATTTTTTAGGCCTAACCTTGCGTTTGTTAGAGGACGCAATTTTATTTTTTTGATGTGTAGGGGGGGTCAGTGTAAAGCTAAAACCAAGTTTGTGGGGTCGCCACCCTTGTCCCCCGGCCGCCATCTTGAAAATAGGGGTTGAAATAGTTTTTACGATATATCTCTTAAACTATTAATTTTATAAAAAAAATTGTTAGCATTTATTGTTGCAAATTAAATTCTCTACAACTTTGGTCCAGAAACTTTTTGTCGTAGAACTATAAATAAAAAAGTTATAAGCGAAAATGTTCAGAACCTTCAGGCCGTACTACCTGTTATTTCGTAGCGTTTCTTTATATTTTCTGAGAACATTTACCATAGAAATGTAAATATTTTTTTATACCATCAGAAAGTAGAGATTTCAACAAACAAAAAGACCACCGACTTTTTTTAAAAAAGTGATATTTTGACGCGAGAATTTTCGATTGAAAATTAGGGTGTTTTTTCGATATTAAGTCAAAATAAGGTTAAAAAATAATTATTTTAAATAAAATAAATTACAGTGTGTTTGGGACATAAAAAGGCAAGTTTTCACCAAATTTCGTGGAAAAAAAATAATTATTGTAAAAGATAAAAATTAAACTCCAAAAACTTGGTTTTTTGAATTTTTCACATAAATTTTGAGGTTATGTGAAAAAGTGTCAATACAAAAGTTGTAGGTCTTTTTATTACCTACAATTTTGCCATTTAACTTTTTTTCATAGGACTTGTAGTTTTGCTGGAAATTGAGATAAACCAGTTTTTTAACTTTAACCCCCCTCTCCCCCCACTTCCCGACCTCAGATCGCCCGTAATTTATTTTTCCTATCATTTTTATTATATTCTCCTCCTTTTCCAATGGGTTTCATCCTACTATTATTTTATTCACTTTTTACCGTTTTTAGAGGCTAAAAGCACTGGCCTATTACTTCAGAGCGCTGTAAAACCTTAGCTATTGACCTAATGAAAAATGTTTTACATAAAAGTTGTTCCTCGTAAAACGATCTACAAAAATGGTCTAATATCATTTTTTCGTAAAATGATAAAAAAAAGTTATATCGAAAAATATAATTTTTTTTCTGGAATTCTGAACATTTTCGCTTATAACTTTTTTATTTATAGTTCTATGACAAAAAGTTTCTGGACCAAAGTTGTAGAGAATTTAATTTGCAACAAAAATGTCAAGATTTTGTTTAAATCGGATAAACAGTTTAGGAGATATATCGTGAAAACCTTTTCAACCCCTATTTTCAAGATGGCGGCCGGGGGACAAGGGTGGCGACCCCACAAACTTGGTTTTAGCTTTACACTGACCCCCCCTACACATCAAAAAAATAAAATTGCGTCCTCTAAAAAACGCAACCCCAAATGTAACTTTTCAATGGACTAAAAATGATATGTTGAATTTATTCGCTTTCGATATACCTTCTAACAATTTTTAAATTATTTTTACTACCTACTATGATGTTGATGAATATAAGTTTGAGAAATTTTAATTAAACATAACAAATAAAAAGAAAAAAAACTAGGCTTAACGGGCTCTCGAGTCACGGAGGAGTGTCGGTACGACATAGATGGGTCACCCATCCACAGACCGATCGTGCTAAGTGCAGCTTAACCATTGATCGATCAACCCGTGCAGCTCTTACTTAGCCACGAGCTCCTCCTAGATCCTGTTACAATACTGCTGAGTAAGTACTGCCAAACTCATCAAAATTGGAACGTAGTTTGAATAAATTTATCTGGCATATATCTCTAACCTCTTTTTATTTAACTGGCCATTAGAGTCAAAAATATAGTCACATAGGTACAAGACGGCCAAAATGTGTGATCACAGCCATTTTGATAACAATAAGGTAAAAGCTCAAATAAGGTAAAATCGTGTGGACTGCAGGTTTACCAACCTAAAAAGCCTTATTTGCAGAGTTTTTCAATGAAATAAACGTTCTTCTAACAATTTTAAATTCCTCGACACTTCCCTCCCCTCTAAAGATTCTTTACAAAAAAGAAAATATCCCCCACTTCACTGTAGTGAGTGGCAAATATTTGCTCTAGTACTACACTAGATGGAAATGCTAATTTCCAAGTGTTGGCTTTCCCTCGGCACTTTTAGTATTAGCTTGAAAAGTGTTTTATACATTTTTATTCATGGTATAAGCTGTTTCCCGTGGTTTTATCGGTATCCTGAGGAAACAACTTCGCGCACCCGACTAAAAGTAATTCTATGTGTGTACCAAATATCATCCAGATCTTTACAGCAGTTTTTGTGTGAAAGAGTAACAAACATACATTCATACAGAAATCTTGGCCCACCATAATAAATTTATCCTGAATCGTGGCTGCGTTTGCACAAATAAAATATACAATCCACATGCATAAACACCCAGATACGGAATAATTTAATGTTCCGTTTAGGAATCGAGCTCATGACATGCAGCGCAGCAACCAATTGCTCGAGCACGCCTATCGTGACAGTGACGTAGGTAGTAGATACAAAAATCAAAATGGCAATTAGTATTCCCAGGCACCTTTTTTGAGCACTAGCTGTTTACCACGGTTTGACCCGCGTCCCGAAGGACTTAATGCATCTGGATAAAAAGAAACCTATAATTGTCTCCCGGGTCCCTTTTATTTCCGTTCTGAATTAAATCCAGATCGATTTAGCACTTTAACCGTAAAAGCGTAGCAAAAAACAAACTCATTTTCGCATTTACAATAAAAATATTGGTAATAATTTGCTAGTGCTGAATAAAGGCTGAAAGATGAATATCAGTCGATAGCAAATATCTGATCCTAACTTGTTAGATGTCAGATATTCTAATAGGCACCTTATTTTTTTCAAATAAGCAAACGAAATTTCGCTTAAAAGCACTTAATAAAATTACTCTAAGAGAACAGTGACAGATTGCTGCCTCATCGATCATCAGATTCTTCGAAATCTTTAAATTCGTTTCACCTATTACTGAGAATCTTTCTCTCCGTCTTATTATCTGGCTTCTTGCCATATTGAAACCAGCTTCCTTCAGCAATGTTGTAAACGTCAGTCGCTAGGTTATTAACCTTCACATTACCTACCTACCCTGCATTAATTAAGGTATTTGAAAGAGCCTTCACAATAACGATTGATACATAAAAAAACTACCTGCAAAAAATATGGATTCGGTACCCTAAATAATATAATATTATGATCATAATATACATCCTTAGTAATAATAATTATAAATGCGAAAGTCACTCTGTTTGTCTGTTCCGCGTTTACATGCAAACGCCTGATCTGACTGAGATGAACTTTCTTGTGGCGATAGAACTAAAACCAGGCAAAGGATATGATAGTTTTTATATGGATGCGTGAAGAAGTTTTCTAAGGATACGGGTGAAACCTAATTAATATGGCCAACCTGCTGACTAGCTACTGGATTTACTATGGTAAAAAAAACAATTGAACCACTTATAAACGATAAAAAACTTAATACAATTTAATAATCTCTTTCTTCTATTTTTAAACGGTACCTACTTATTCATTTAATACCATGCTGGGCTTCTAATTTCAAAAATAAAATACAATTTCTATCATTTGTAGATCTTTGACGGTCATTATGGGAAGTTAGAAGCCGGAAAATCTAAGAACCAGTCTGACCACAGTACCACGGCACCCAGTAACTGAGCTGTGGAGGTCAGATAGGCAGTCGCTCTATGTAAAACAGAGGTGGACACACCTCAAGACAGTTAGGGAAATGTTTGGCAGATGACTTAGGTATCCCTTACGATTGGCGAAATAACAGAGACTCGAGTCTATCAAATGAACCTATAAAAAAAGTTTGCGAGGATGTGTGTATGTCTGTATGTTTGTTACTCTTTCATGCAAAAACAACTGAATTGAATTTGATAAACTTATGTACACATATAGTTCACAAGCTTCATTGATACATAGATTACTTTTAATCCGGGTGCACGAAGAAGTTCCCTTAGGATGCGAGTGAATACGCAGGAAACCACTAATCATTCATAAAAAATATAATCTTATTATATATAGTATTTATTATATACTTTTTTCAGCACGAAATATACGATATTAACTTTCGGTTTTAGAGGAAATGATAAAAGTTTTGTCCGTGGAAATATTTTTTTTTTTTTTTTTTTTTTCTACATGACCTCTTGCAGGGTGCTTCTAACAGCATTCGACCTGCTTAACCGGACAATGTGGCGAGGTCCTAATTTAATTAATTAAATTAAGGCCTCCAGCCAAGGCTTAAAACTAAGTTTAAAAAAAAAAAAAAACTAAGTGACAGCGCGCTAAGGGCTCCCCCTAGTGGGGAACGAACCTCGGCTTAGGGCGTCACTGGGGAGGACAACTAGGGACTAGCTGGATCATAACAATAATTATTATTATTAGGGGACTTTTTATGCTACTGGCTCAGCGCGCGGGCTGGCTCATCGAGCAAGGGTTGGGGAGAGAATGGACGGGGACGTCGCGACGGGCCTCGGCGGCGAGGACGGTATGACGGCGGTTTGTGTTTGTGAATTACTGTACTGGTTTCCCTATTACTCTCTTGGAGGAGGGTGATATCGTCGTCGGGGAACGTGAGAGTATGCCGCGGACGGCGAATCGAGCTAATCTGGGAGGGAGTGTAATGGGAAGCCGATACGATCAGGGGGTTGGTGTGCTTTTCGGCAGAGTCGAAGTAGCGCTTTGAAGCGCGTTTCATAAACTGCTTTATGGTAGGCAGTTTGAGGTCAAGGTGGAGATTTTCGTTTCTAAGATACCACGGGGCTCCTGTGGCCCTACGCATGAAACGATTCTGAAGGGTTTGCATCCTATGGAGGCGGTAAGATTTTGCGTGTGCGAACACTACGCTAGCATAGGTCATGATGGGGCGGATACACGCTGTATAGATGCGCAATTTGCACTTGAGAGGCAATTTGCTGCGCGAATTCAGAATGGGATGGAGGCGTCCGAGAACGAAGGCGGCGCGCGAACGCACCGTCCTTATGTGTTCACCGAACGTGAGATTCTTGTCGAGGATTACGCCCAGGTATTTGGCCTTGTCGCTCCATGGGATGGGGCGATTGAACATTTCAATCTGTTTGAGGGGTGGGGTGGAGCCGGTAGTGCGAGTGCGTCTCGAGAAGAGAACGGCCTGGCTCTTGTCGGGATTGACTTCGATTCTCCATTTGCGGAACCACTTGCCTAGGGCGGTGGCGGCAGATTGGAGGATGCGGGTTATGCAGTCGGGTTTGCGACCCGTGTAGTAAATAGCCGTATCGTCAGCGAATAGAGCCAACTGGGCCTTACTATTTTTGGGAATGTCGCTGGTATACAGTGTGAACAATAGGGGGGAGAGTACGGAGCCTTGTGGGACCCCTGCTCGAATAGGGTGGGGGGAGGATAGTGCTCCCTCTATACGATAGCGAAACGAGCGGTTCGACAAAAAGTCTCGAATGATGAGCACGAGACGGTCGGGCACACCGAATTTGTACAGCTTATATATTAAGCCGTCATGCCAGACTTTGTCGAATGCTTTCGCTACGTCGAAGAATAGTACGCCCGTCATCATATTGCGTTGGAAACCAACACTGATATGCTCGACGATGCGGTGGACTTGTTGGACACAGGAGTGCTTGGTTCGAAAACCAAACTGCTCATCAGGAATGAGTCTCTTAGCCTCGGCAAAGGCTTTGAGTCTGTTATAGATCAGCCGCTCGTAAATCTTCCCAATAACATTGAGAAGACTTATAGGGCGATAGCTGGAGGGCTCGGCTTTGGGTTTGCCGGGTTTGGGAATGCCAATGACTGTGGCGGTTTTCCATTCATCAGGAAAAATGTTATTGCTCATAGCGGCATTGAAGATGGCTGCTAGGAGCGCTATGAGCTGGGCTGGGAGCAGTTGGAATACTCTATTGGAGATACCATCCGGGCCGGGGGCTTTCCTGGGTTTCAACCTCTTGATAATCTCATGTACCTCCTCTGGGGTTACAGGGGGTAAGGGGTCATCGTCGGGGGTATCAGCAATTGAGGTGGAAGTCTCAGCTGAGGGAGGAGTTGCAGCAGATCTGCGTTCGATTTCAGCCTTCACCTCATCGAGGTGAGCCTGATCGACTGGCAGAGTGCTGGGTGAGCATTGGGTCTCTAGGCTGTCTGCTAGGCATTCGGCCTTTTCGTCGTCATAGAAGGCGACAGACTGGTCTGGACGATTGAGGGGAGGCATGGTGGCCACTTGATCGGATTTTAACTTCCTCTGCAAGTGCCAGAAGGCTTGATGAGATGGTTCCAATTCGCTCAACATCTTGTCCCAGCGGGCAGAGCGTAACTCATGTATGCGTTTCTTTACAGCACGCTGTAAATAGCGCATATAAGCACGATTTGCATCACAGGGAAAAGAATCGTAAGCACGGATAGCCGCGTTCTTCTCGGTCATTAGTGCACGTACATCGTCCGGCAGTTTCCAGCGGAGGTCATCCTCTGCTGGAACCCGCCTTGAACTGTCGTTCAGGACTTGTTGTATGTGACTTCCGAACGAGCCGACCGCGGTCATCGTGTCATCGAATGTGACTATTTTATCGGGGATACGGTTCAAGTGACTGGACTCGTTGGATTGTAAGCCTTCCCTTACTTTCCTCCAGTCCGTTATCACTTTTGTTGGCGGGGGATGATCGGGATCTCGAGGTCCCGTCCGTGGGCCTAGGTGGATGATGACCGGTCTGTGGTCGGAATCGAGCTCTTGTAGCGTCTCAATTGAGCGTAAACCTAGGTTTACGTTCTTGAGTAGAGCTATGTCGAGGACATCGGGACGGTGCTCCGGGTTGGGAGGGAAGTGAGTTGGATACATCGGGGCGACGATATCGAAGTTAAGAGGGTCGCAAAGACTCTCTAGCTGTCTGCCTCTCGAGTTGTTCGAGTGGCTATTCCAGGCGATGTGTTTTGCATTGAGATCGCCCGCTATGATAACGGAGCCACCTAAACCAAGAAGGATTTCTAGGTCAGGTTTTAGATTGATTTTCTCCGAGGAGGAAGGGGGAATGTAAGCCGAGACAATGTGGATCGGCTGATGACCGGACATGTCTAGTAGACAGATTGAGACCTCTAAATGCGAAAGAGGTGGGGGCTCCATAGTGATGCAGTGCAGTGCCTTTTTGTAGTAGATAAGGGTACCGCCCTTGTGACAGCGAGTTCTGTCGTTACGAACCATGCGATAGTTTGCAATCGACGGGTCACGGTTGTGGGGCTTTAAAAAGGTCTCCTGCACGAGGAAGACGTCAAGGTGATGATCACGAAGGAAGGTGGCGATCTCATCACGTTGACTTGAAATGCCATTTGCATTAAAGAAGCCTAACTTTAGGGATCGGGGTTTGACTCTGCACACTTCTTGATCCATTAGGAAATCAATTGAAGGTAAGGGCGCCTACTGCTTCGGTGACGTCCGGGAACGCCGCGAGCACGTTGAAAAGACCGAGGACATTTCCTTGGTTCTCTACTATTAGTTTAGCCATCTCTTGCGCTCTATCAGTTAGGAAGACGGAAAAGGTCTTCGCTAAGATAGCGCAGGCATTCACCTTACCTTGGGTCCTGGGACCGGCGGCAGGTGCGATGGCGGGTAGGGGAGCGGGGGCAGGGGTAGGAGGAGTAGCTTTAATGGCTACATTAGAGGTGGTCGGGGGAGCGACAGCCTGTGTGGGCGTGGAAATAGAGGGACCCGTAGGTGAAGGGACGGATTGGCTGAGATTAGTTCTCAACGCGGGGAATGAGCGTTGATGGTTCAGCTGGTTCCACGGAGAGGGTCTCTGTGGGCTGAGGCGCTCTGGCATCGATGCCGATGGAATCGGTATGGGTTGATGTTCCCTCTTTTGGCGGGCGCTAGCGCGCTTTGCCAATTTGGGAGAAAGTCGCGGGGCTTTGGGGCAACCCCGGTAGTTAGCCGGGTGACCGGATTGACCGCATAGCACACAACTAGGAGGTTCTGTGCATAAGGTGCGATCTTTTGGTCGCGAGCAATCAGCAGTGCTATGGTCACCCAGGCACTTGACGCACCTGGGTTTCGCATAGCAGTGCTTTTGCGAGTGGCCGTAGAGTTGGCAGCGGTGACACTGCCCAATGGGACCGCCTTTGTAGGGTTTTTCAATAATTATGCCACTGAGGTGGCATACTGATTTGACACCGAATACTGGGTGTCGGGATAATTCTGAGGGATTGCATACTACCAGTACCATGTCGTATGCTTCACGCGTGTTAGCGCGGTGCATGCGATGGACTGCATTAACGGGGACGTCTTGGGAGCGGAGATCTTCCAGGATATCTCCTGTCTCGATCTCTTTAGGGACACGCTTAATAACTACTCTGAGTTCTTTCTCCTCAGGTAGGGAATAGGTGTGAAAGGAAATATGATTTCCTTTCAGAATCTTAGTAAGTTCCCTGTGGTCGTGGGACGTGGGCACTTGGACTTTAATACCCTGTTGCGTATTCTTAGCCGATGTGTAGTTGATCTTACGGGCAACACACATCTTGGAGACATCCGTCCATTTACCTTTGTCTTGAATGATCAAAGGGGGAGGGATGGGCGATTTCTTTTGCTGCTTTGTAGCAGCTTGAGGGCTAGCACTGGGGCTGGAGGGACGCCTGTCTTGCAAGGCTGGGGTCGAGAGGGGAGCGGGAGTTGAAGAGGGAAGGTTTACGGTGGTCGCGGTACCTGCCTTCTTGGCCTTACTGGCCTTTGACGATTTCCCCTTCTTGCGCTTTTTAGCACCCAAGACGGGGATGAAATCATCGTCGGACGAGGGCTGGGAGGATAAAGAATCCTCCGCCGGAGAGAATTGGGGTGAGGGGGACCGAGAGGGAGCGATGTCCATCGCCTCCTCGGCGGTATCATTGATCGCAGCTGCGCTTTGCAGCTGCGATGCGGCCATTGTTCCGGTAACAATGGACGACCGGGAAACGGGCGATTTACTGGTATCGACCATTGTCGCGACAACAATGGGTGTCGAGACAATGGCCGCCTTCTTAGAAGGGATCGGGCCTTTATGGCAGTCAGGTGGCGAGGCCGGCGATTCTGAGAAGTCGGGATCGACCGGCTTCACTTGGGACGGAGGCGGAACCCGCTTGAGGTTGGCCAACTCAGCGCCATATTTGGCGATAATTTCGGGGTCCTTGAGGAGGACGTCCCTTACAAAGTCGGCCAGTGTCAGGGCCATTTTACGGGTCAAGGGAAATGGACACTAAAAAAAAACCCTATTACCTAACTCCCCGGGTGGATTGGCCCGGGGATGTGTAACCCTCCCTGCCGGGTATAGGCAGGGAGGTGAGTACCTACTGGTGAGCCCTAAGCTTGTAACCGTTCGCCAGTCTTATTGTGCGAACGGGCCCTAGCCAGTCTAGTGCGAAGGGTGTAGACACACCCAACCAACACTAGGTGTGTAGCTGTGAAAGGAAGCCAGAGACTAGAGACGACTAGGAGATCCCCCAAGGCCGAAATTCTAGCTCCCGTCCAATTGACTGCCTCACCCTGAAGGGGATCGGCGGGTGTGATTGGGTCAACACCCCCTCGGCTTCGTTGGCACCGTAAGGTTTCCACCGAGGACCACGAAACTGTGGTTTTGCCCTGAAGGGGCCAAGTGAAGCTACACACGCGAAAAAGAAACAGGCGATCAGCCACCGCCTTGAAAAAGGCAGCTTTTGATCAATGGGTGTAGTTGGCAGAGCAACTACAATTATCGTTACGTCTAGCGTAACGAAGACGGTTGACGAGAGTCGTGTCGGGGCGTTATCGCGGAGCGACACGTCCGTTCACGGCGAGCGTCGGGTGTAAAAAAAATGAAATATTTTTATCTCCCCAGAGAATTTAAGAGTAAATTACTTCTGCGTGACTCGTTTTGTGTTATGATGTTGAGTGAGGACGTACCTCGAGAGTTTTTGTGTCCTCCATGATTGGAGGTAACTTTCTGAAGACATCTGGCGACTATAAGACAAGCTGTTTCCCGCAGTTTTACTCGTATCGTGAGAGAACTAATTCGCGCACCCGGATAAAAAGAATCATACATGTAAATCTAGGTTACTAGGTATGTATGTACCAAATTTCATCCAAATCCATTAAGTAGGTTTTGCGTGAAAGACTAACATACATACATCAAAGTTTCGCAATTATCATATAAGCAGGATAAAGTATAGTTGAGAAAGGGAGAAAGTATTTTACAAATGTATAATACTTTAATAATATATATATAATATGTAAGTCGTGGTGGCCTAGCGGTTATGGACCTGGCAAGTACCAATGTGACTTTTCTAAAGTCATATGTACTTTCTAAGTATATATTAGACGTCACTGTCTGTCTAACGGTGTCGAAAAACATTGTCAATCCGCCTTGACCAAGCGTGGTGATCAATGCTCATGCCTTCTCTGTATGAGAAGAGGCCTGTGCCCAGCATTGGGACATTATATAGGCTGATGATGATGATGATGATGATAATATGTAATGTCATAAATTAGTTTAAAAATAAGTTTATTTTACACACTTTTTTTTAATTTCATTCAAGTACAAAGTTGTACAGTAATCAATCTATAATTCAAATTCAAATATTTAAATTAAGAAAACAAATATACCCTCAACCGAGACATCACTACCTTACTCGTCACCTGATTGGTGCATTGTCACTGACTGGAACGCCGCCGCCGCTGCCGCCACAAGTCGAAACAAAACGCGCTCTCGTGAAAAATATTATTTTCATTTTTTCTTCTTTGAATGAAAATGACATTCATAGTGTGTGTGTAGTGTGTGAGTGCAACAATGGTGAACTGTTCGCGGTATGATCGAGCCTGGCAGTCCAAGGTAAGCTGCTGTATTTTACTGCTGCCACCAGCGACGAAAATTATAGTACTTGGCTTTGACACATTCAAGTATTCCGATCCAGATTAAAACTAGGATACTTTCTTAATTAACGAAGTTTTAGTTACTGTCATCAATACAGTTGTTAGAACTGGACTCCCCTACTACCTACTATTATATACATTGGGACTAAGATAGCAACACTTCTGCCTGATTGGAGAAAGGGCGTATAACAATGATATTAAAAAAGGAAGGTCTGGACAGTCCATCGTAGAAAAGCTAGCTAATATAGCTATGAATACTTCATTTACTAACAACGTCTTTTGCATTGTTTAAACTAAGCCTTTTTTGGATGAAGTTGCTACAAGAATAACCCTAATTCATATAATTATAAATGCGTAAGTTAGTTCTGAGGAGCTCGTGGCTAAGTAGCAGCCGCACGGTTCGACCGATCAAAGGTTAAGCTGCGCTTGGCGCGGTTGGTCCGTGGATGGGTGACCATCTATGTCATAGCGAGACTCCTCTGTGCCTCGGAAAGCACGTTAAGCTGTTGGTCCCGGTTGTCATTTGTACATCTTTGACAGTCGTTATGGGTAGTCAGAAGCCAGAAAGTCTGACAACCAGTCTTACCATGGGGTATCGTGTTACCCGGTAACTGGGTTGTGGAGGTCAGATAGGCAGTCGCTCCATGTAAAACACTGGTACTCAGCTGCATCCGGTTTAGACTGGAAGCCGACCCCAAACATAGTTGGGAAAAGGCTAGGCAGATGATAAATGCGTAAGTTAAGTTAGTCTGTCTTTTACGCCTTCGCTGTCAAACGGTGAAACCAATTTGGATGAAATTTGATATGGAGATAGCTTGAGGCCTGTATAAGGACATAAGATTTATTCGTGGACGTAAAGTACTTACCTGATGCGGGTCTTATGACAGTAAATACCTAGTTGTTTAAAAAATTTAAACTTATCACACACGTGCTTGAAAGAATGATTTAGGTGTATCTACACATAGATACCTACACATTAAATTTATAGCGTTAGTAAATCTTCTTAAGAAATAAATGGTGTGGCAAACTAAATACTGTTTACGTAAAACATGCAAACGCGTGTAATGCTTGAGAACGGTGACATACGGACACATTTATCACTTTGTGTATAAAGCAAGGCTTTGTGTACATTTTAATGCTAAGTTTCACAAGGTTTCTGATACTTTATTGCGTTTTTAAAGTTGTATTTTGCATGCTTATTATGAAGTGTTGGTGAAACAAGTACTGATAAAGGAATATTGACATTGCTTACGTAGAAATAAAGATGAAATTACCTAAAATTAACTAGACTAATTCTCTCTGAAAAGATAAGCTGATTAAAAATCAACCTTATTTTCATTTCGGCAGTATTGATATTCCTTTGGCAGTAAAGACTTGCTGTATTGCATTTCACAAAATCAGCTCTTAAGGCAAAGCGCCTGCCGTGAATCATCCGCAATCAGGCATTACTGTGACAAATTGCCTTCATTTATTGTTCTTGCACATAATTATAAGGAAAACTCAAGATTTTAATATGCGAATACTTCTGAACGCCATTTTAAGCATGTTTTTTACCATTTTTCACAATGACAATATTTTTTCACGGTGATAAATAGGTACCTATTTGGTAATTTCACTGGCATGTGAAGTCCTTGATTTAGAATTTAAAATGTAGGTACCTAGGTATTTTAATTATTTACGCTAGCTGTTAGGAACTACTTAACGCGCTTGGGTAATCATTTTTCTTCGTAGCAAATTTGATCGAATTCGGTTCAGCCGCTTTAACTTTAAAGCTTAACTAACAAATAAATAAAATCACTTTCGCTGTTATAAATATTATTTAGTATTAGGATAGTTAGGACTAAATATATCTTACCTAAGATCTTTCCACAATATTCGAATTTTAAATAACAATTATTTCTGTTATTGGTATCTACCTAATCTGTCTATCCTTTTACGGTTACCAACAAGCAAACGTTTCCAAATTCTCTTTTCAAATCACGTGAAATCCTCTTTGAAGTTTAGATTTGAACGGTAAATAATGAGGTTTTTCCATGTAATATTGGAGGGTAGTCTGTATGGAAAGGATGATCTCTCTGTTTGGTTAATAGATCAATTTTGATAAACCGTTTTGTGAAGTTTGGTTTTGGTTTAGGAGAAAAACTGTTAGGAGGGTAGGTTTGCACATATATATGTGATATTTAATGGGGTAAAGCAGTATAATATAATGTTGTTATGGTGGTCTCAGTATGCTTACCTACTATAAATAAAAAAATCTAATATATTCACATTTTTCAGATAGGTTTATAAGCCAATGATAAAAAGGTCGCACTTGCTAAAGCATCTCGTTAATAAAATGTTATTTATTTATTTATTTGATTTACACGGCGTATAATAAGTAAACTAATAACTAATTAAATAATATTAGCCTTATAAAAATGCAGGCACTTAACCATTAATTTGGCGAAATTATCCACCAATAGATCGCTATGTATCTAAATTATTACATTGTGTATGCTTCTCAATCATAAGACTGAAGGTTTGAAACAAAAGTCTTTAGGTATTTCTAGATTTTAGGGAAAGTCTAGTTAGCACTCAAGTTAGCAGTTAAAAAAAAACAAACTATCAAATCACAGTCAAAACAATAAATCTGATTGAAATCAAAGTACCTACATCTTACCACAGTTTTTGGTGAAAAACAAAACGATTTTAATTTCATTCTATTTTCAATATTTAAAAATTCCTATCAAAATTTTCAACTTAAAAAACGACCAGTAACAATAATTTATCACAATACGTACTTTATTATGTAAAAATAAAAGTTTTTACAAAGCCTCACGAAAATTTATGACTTTACCAACCAGTCCGCGCCCAGCTGTCGTGAGACAACACTTTTATGAATATCTGAAGTAAAGCTATATAGTTCCAAGGTCGCTGGTGTCTTTGGCGAGCTCTGTAGAATATTAAACTAACCTGCTATGAATTTCTCACGCCTGGAATTAATTTTTAAGACTGATCTCTCCATTATTTTATTGATGGTCACATCATTTATTGGGATGGGTAAAGAGAGATTTAAAATTAGGCGCCATTTTATCCTTAGTTTTTGAGTCACGTAAACTAGCAAGTTTCAAGTCCTAAGGGGCCGTATTATAAAACATTATAAAGTTAATGATTCGATAATGATGGACCCAGATGAATTTCATTTTCCAGGTATATTGCCTGTTTTACACTAGAATATTGACTTATATACCTAATGCGTTACAATAACAGATACCGCCATTTGTTCGTCAAGAACTCGAGATAAAGGTCCAGTTCAGTGTCGATTTCAGACAAATTTTGAATTAATGGATTAAAAATCCATATCGAATCTTATAAGGATAGCCTATGAATTCTGGCTAATGCTATAAATAAGGAGTTTGTTTTTATACATGTTTGTTTGGCATTCACGGTAAAATGTCTGAACGGATTTGATAGATGGATTGCTTTGTCAAAAAAGTGGATTGTTTTTAAACGATTTTGCTTACAACATACATATACAAACACAAACACCCAGACCCGAGAAAATTATATTTATCCTGAGAAGGAACTGAATCCACGATTTGCAGCGTATCCGCCAACTGCTCAACTATTGCACCAATCGTGGCACCATCAATCATATTATTATTAATTGACTGATTGATGATCTTGAGACAGCAAAAACATTTGATCTCTCATCTCTTTTTCTCTCCTAAGTTTTGTTATTAGAGAACTAAATTCTGGGTGAAGCTTGCCTTTGGAAATCTATGTAGGTACCTAACTGTTTTTTATTGTTTTTTGTAACCCAATTCTGAATTAAGCTCACCTTTGGAAATCTATATTTATGTATCTGTTTTTTTTTGTATGTGTTTTGTATGTGTTTAATTTGTTTTATTTTTCAATAATATTTCCTAAGAACTGGTACTCGGTCCACGCCAGCTTGACGCTTATGGTTGGGTCCACTTAGGTCGCAAAAAGGCAAGTGCTCTTACGTGACCAGAAACTTTAATATATAGTGGTCCTAGTTTCCATGTTCGTGACATATTCCGTATAGTAGATGACCCCAATTTAGTTTTATGGTTACATTATTCTGATGGGCTTAAATTATGATTAGGGACAAAGTTGTGTATCTTGATTTGGGCTGTCTTTAAGTGGTTTGTACTGAGAAATTAGGACCATAAAGTTATGTTATATACACATAAATGTTGTAAGGTAGTCCAGAGTTCATGAATTTGCGTATATAAACCTCATGTTGGTTTACGGTTTTTGAACAAATTTCCTTTCTGACTTTACTATCTTTAGATTTTTTTGTAACAAAAAATATTTCTAAAAAATCTCAGGCTTTTCGGGAGATTCAAAAATAAGTGCAAAACGAAAGACACCCTATTCGCTAAATTTCGCCTTTAAGTACCTATTACCGAAGGAAATGTCTACATAATCAGACAATGAAATAAAATATCTCACTAAAATCCTTCTGAATAAGACAATAGACTATACTATCGAGACTTTGGAGAATCCGAAATGAGGGAATGGGACAAAATGAAAATTTCTACAGGTATGTAGGGGCGATATTAAAATTCATTCATTGCCGCTTTGAGCAGACCGACCTGGATTGCGAAATGAGATTCGCCCGACAGCTTACGTGAAATCCGGTTACTTACACCAATTTAAAATTGTAAAACAGAGGCCTAGGAATTATAATATAAGCCACATTAAAATTGAAATGAATTTTTATTTAAAATATCGGAAGAAGTAGGTACCCATACGATTATTTTTCTGCAACAAAAATATAAGGTAGGTGTATGTTAGATATAAGTGTCACAATAGAGTACAAAATTAAAACTTATGCTAACTGAAACCAAGACTATAATTCAATCTGCATTAGTAGAAAAAACCATACTGAGTTTACAGGACCACTCGAATCAAAGTCGAAAATTGGATTAATTGGAACTCACATGCGTATCCAATTACACTTTATTCTGAAACGAATTAATCGTCATGAATATTTATTCTATAATAGATAAATTTATCTTTCCAAATTGTAATTTATTTCAATAAACAAAGCGTAATCATTTAGAAAGATTCATAACTGAAAGGCTGGCCACTTTTGGAGGATGGCCCAACCTCTCATTTATCTCAAAGATAATCTAGCAAAATATTACTCACTTGAGGATTAAAAGAAAAAAGAATTATCTTTTGGGAGATAGCTTTATATCTTTCGTCAAGACTTGAGTAATGTTCAGGGTTATAATTTATTTTAATAGATTTTTTACTTTACTGTTTTCGCTCAAACACTCGAGGATAGATGGCAATGTTTTATTAGCATGCTCGTTCTTTTTTGCGCAAAAGACAGCCATAAGAGCTTCCAAATATTTACTCAAGAACTCTTGTAGTATATTATTCCCAGTGCTGGCTATGTTTTATGTAACGCGAGTGACACCGCCTCAAAAGCTAATGTTCAACTTAAAATGATTTAAAAAAAAATAAAAAATGCGTTAATGGCACTATTTGAAGACTCATTAAATTACATGGTCAGATTTCTGGATAGCTTGTAGATCTTATCTTGATTAGGTGATTTGTTGAACCATCATTTTCATCATGGAAATCGAATCTGCGTCAAGAAGCGCCAATTCTAGCCAGTTTGCAAAACGTACCGTCAGTCTTTGGCAAGCTTCTGTAATACCGAGCTTAGTACCAAGTAGACGAAATGTTCGTACGTATGTACATATAATTTACTCTCATAATGACATCCTCATTGCTGAGGGAATTCGAATGAGCTTAGTTTATGTGTCCAGAGCTTCACTTGCTCCTGTCTTAAGTCTGCACAAATGGGTCAGACAAATATAGCAATTAAATGAATTTGCATAAAGATCATAATCCTAATGACCGCTTTTTGATCTGCTGGTGATATTGTTCCAGTACTCCTAGTTTAGATTTTGGGTTCATTCATTTTTTTAGCTAGTATTGGGAATAGTTTGCCTCGACCTTGTTATTTTGGAGATGGCACGGCTGCTGGTTGTGTCCTAAGGTATAATATGCTGAAGTCAGGCAAAAAGGATATTATATTTTTTATTAAGATTAGAAAATTCTAGGGCAAGCTTGTAAAATTTGGCGCAGTACGGATCAATAGTCATGCTCCGAACTAAAAAGTTTCTATAATACATTTCAAAGATACGGAGAGAAAACAATATTGAGTTTGTTGGGCTTTGAATTTAATACAATGCGTCTAATGCACCCGGATAAAAAGTAGCCAACACACGCGTCCAGATTCCCACTTATCTTTATACAACATTTCAGCAGAATTAGTTGATCCGTTTTACCGTGAAAGTGTAACAAACAAACAAAGTCACATTCGCATTTATAATATTAATAAGGATGACACTCCAATGGTATGTTTTGTACATAGTATAATACACATTAACATCTCCATGACAGTGTCAAAACGTATGAGAACCGTTGGCGCAGACATCCAGGTTGCAGTAAAGTAAACATTTGCCTTTGTAGGCTTCGCATATCCACATTCCAAGATTAGATGTCACTCACATCGGTAGACGGAGGAATAAGGTCCAGCGATGGAGTGAGCGGTTAGCGTTTACATATTAAGTTTTTCGAAACTTTCTTTGGAAAAATCTTCAAAACCATTGGATTTGTATCGAAATATAAAAATATGACACGAGCCTTTTGTATGAATCATATGATAGGGGTGGTAAAAACTGGACAAAAATACATTGTATAAAAATTAAGTAAAACATTTTTAATCGAAATAATTATATGCATGCAAACAATAACCAGTAACAGAAACTGTTACATCTTTGGTCTTTGTCATACGTCAGCATACAAGCATTTGAAAGAGCTGTAAATTGCACAGGAGAACAGAATGTGAAGTACATATAAAGCACGCTAACATAGAGACCTAGCTTTACTGCCGTTGTAAGTAAATACGACTGAACAATTCGTTGAATATTGGTTGCACCTGAAAGTGATACCTCACCACGCTACAGAGGCCGTATTACCGTGTTAAAATGATCCAGATTCCAGTGCGAAAAAGGGATGCTGCTATTCGTTTTATATAGTTCCATCTCTTTCCCGTAATGGAGTCACTCGTAGTACGGCCACAGTGCTCTTTCTAAAGCCGTGTATATAACTGGGTAATAAAATGTTTTAATGTTTAAGTTTACACAATATAATAACAAGGAGACGCCTCAGGCATCGAGAGCCGTGATACGACTCCCGGCCACCGTAGGCGTGGGCCTGCAGCCCGCGAGCAATGGGTGGCTCGCTGTTCGACATGGACCAGACCCGTGTCGACGGCGGGATTGTGTTCCACATGTGCCTCTCAATTATATGCCAGCATAATTGATGCCTCCCTTAGAGCCAATGCCTGCCGAGGCTGTGGGATTGTTCGAAAGAGTGACCGTGGCCCTAAAGCACAAAGAGCGGAGGAAGGAACATGGATGAGTTTTAGTCAGTTTGACACTCCCTCCCGCTCTACAAATAGAAGTCATTTGAAGATTTTGGATCACTAAGAAAAATGCTACAACCTACTGGACATCGCTTCTTAACTTTCTAAACGCTCATTTTGATATCCTAGCGCAGACATAAATTAATTAGCACCGTTCTTAAGCATTGCAGGTGCATTATACGTCACTATGACATTATACTCCTGCTGACGCTCATTAGCTGTTTAAGTTTTAATAGGTATAACGTTACGAGGCGGTCGTTACGGGATAGTTAATAGCTTTTATGACCTGAATGCATAAGCTTAATTAGTCTATGTTGGGGATCTTTTTTGCGCTCGTAATGCCCGTGAACAGGTGCCGTCAGTTGAGACTGGTCAGTTTCTGTCATAGCATTCAAATTAGGCTATTTTTTGCTTTTAATGTTTTAGTACCTACGTATAAATACCTGTATTACCTATTTGATTCTAACTCAATCACTTTAAAAAAAGTATCTGTGGAGTTCTTGCCGCTTCTTCTCTGTAGGACCCACTTTTTGGAACCATACACCTTACTTTTTTCTCTAGTACCTGAAATTGGTCTACTTGAAATAAAACCTTTTTGACTTTTGACTTTGCGATATCGGGCTTCTTTAGACTAGTAGACGCAAGTGAGTTGAGAGCTTGATTTTCGGATAGGGCATTTTTTTATTGGAAGTGGTTGTTTTTCGTTCTTGAGGGGATATACTTCATACAACCAAAAACTCTCCTGTGTTCCCAGGCTTCAATCTATCGTCCTAACCTTTATCTAGATCTAGATCTTAAGTTCTTTTACCGTGAAAGCATAACCAACATGCAACCAGTCATTTTCGTACAAATTCAAACAGATGTAACATAACCATTGTCAATCCGAGACATCTGCATTAGTTCCACTTATCACCTCATACCACATTTAAAAAAAAAACATGTCTGACCAAACTGCTTTGTATTCCTCTGACATAACCCCCCAGAGAAACAGACTATGTTACGTTATTTACAACGCTATCCATCGCTAAACATGGGTGTTCAAATATACACCTTTTGTTCACCATCAAGGGAATACAGCGCCATGTTTTACATACTCCGATGTCAACAAGCGTCTACATATCCATTATTTATTCAGACTGGAATATTTTCAAAGCCATTGTTTCACTGGAGACATGTATAAACATGATATTAGGAGAGCCATGTGCTTCTTCATCATGTTTCAACAACATGGGTCCGAGAGGTTTAAAATTCTTTTTAAATATTAAATTATGACGCTCATTCGTCCGTTGTGGCAGGCACTGGTAGCAGGTGTTATTTTTGGTGAGTGTTTTTATATATGTGGTCATTAGGATTTTACCTCACTTTTATAGGGGATTTCATTTTTGGTCTCCGAATATGAAATGGATTTGCGCCTCCGGTATAATATATGCTATGCCGTCAGAACTATTCTCCGTCCAAGTTTCAAATATTTTCTTAAACCGGTGAAATTGCGTTTTTTGTTGCTCTTTGATCTTTAATCGAATTACCATTCTGACTTCTGGTGCTGCTATTCATATGAAAAAGAAGAAATTATGCTTATTTAAGGGAATAACAATATCAGCTGCGTATATTTCCATGTAGTATTACAATATGATGACGTCAAACGGCGGAGTGAGTCGTTATGCCCCCATAAGCGATGCAATCTTTAAGGCCATTAGTGTAGTGCATGGATCTATATTGTCACATCGTTCTTTACCCTTAGCGTTGAGTTATTTAATAAATATTGCCTACATTATTATATTGGTAAACCAAATGTGTATTAACATTAGTTCACAAGTTTTGATAATTAATTATCAATCAGTCCTTTTTCCCTGCATGATTAGGTAAAGGTATATTTTGATTGATAGCACCTGCATACACAAGTCACCAGTTGTTAGTCCCATTATAATAGGGGCGAAGAGCTCGTGGCTCGGTGACAGCCATGATCAAAGGTTAAGCTGCGCTTGTTGCAGATTGTCTGTGGATGGGTGACCATCTATGTCATTGTGAGACTTTTAGAAAAGTCCTAAACCTAAAAAAGCGTGTTGAACTGTTGGTTCCGGTTGTCATTTGTAGATCTTTGATAGTTGTTTAGGTAGTCAGATGCCAGAAAGCCTGACAACCATTCTTACCGTGTTGTCCGGCAACTGGGTTGTGGAGGTCAAATAGACAGAAGTTCCATGTTAAACACTGGTACTCAGCTTCATTCGGTAAGATTAAAAGCCGACCCCAACATAGTTGGGAAAAGGCTAGGCAGGCTAATGGATACTACTGAGCATATCCCATATATTTAAAAAATAACTCTTTTCCCGACATGGTATTATGCTATGTAATCACCTTCGACATTAATTTCAATATTATGATTGTAACAAAAAAATGCAATTAAACTGTATTTTTTTAAACCATGGTTTATATTCCAGGGGGTGACTTTTGCACCGTACGGAATATTTTGTGAGTGAAACTCTGCTTGCCAATTAGTAGGTTCTTATGTTCTTACTTATTAATAATAACTGGCACTCACAGCATACCGTATAAGGCTCGCCGTACACAGAGCGCGTTTTAAGAATACACACGAAAAAATCCCATTATGCTATAATACATTTGTTAGCTAATTAATTCGTGCGTGTAGACTCGGAGACGTGCAAAATATATTTGTTTTTATTGCGATCTTATAGGTAGGGAGTTAGTACCTTAATTGTTTTGCATTTTATTCAAGTTTATAATTAATTCATTATTAATATAGTTGCGTAAAATATCTTCTATAATCTTATAGGTAAACAACAATAAACCTACATAACCTGTCATTTATAAAACCAAAATTCGTATTGTACGAAAATTTGTATCTCATGCACGGCAAGCCTAATATTTCCGGTCGCCTGTCAAAGTCTCCTGTAATACACTTGAACATTTCAGTAATTGGAAAATATTTCAGTAAATCAAATTTTGTTTTCTGACATGTAATTTGTTTTACTTTTAAAGTCTATGAAGTTGAAAGACTTATGATAAGTTTTTTGCCATACGCTAGGCGAGGTCTTTTAGCCCTATCTTCGCGACGTGTTCGATTATTTTTTATATATTTGACTAGCTTTCCGCCAGCGGCTTCGCTCGTGATATTTTAGCTAATGGATACAAAAACTTGACAAATTATATACTTAAACCTTCCTCATGAATCACACTATCAAATAAAAAAAACTGCATCAAAATCCGTTGCGTAGTTTTAAAGATTTAAGCATATATAGGGACAGACAGCGGGAAGCGACTTTGTTTTATACTACTATTATTGCCTTTTAGTCCTTAACTGGACTGTCGGGGCTCTCCTCACAGGGCCATAGCCTGCCGGGGCTACGGGATTTTCGAAAGAGTTACCGCGCCTCCAGAATATAAAGGGCTGAGGAAGGATCATGGATGGAGTTTAGTCAATTAGAGTCTGACACTAACGGTGGGCTCATTTGACGATTTCCCCTCCGAAAAAAAAGTCCTAAACTAGAGTAAAAATTCTATCATAAGTATTTATGTATTTACAATGAAAGAAAAAAAATTAGACCTTTACCGGCTGCAGTCAGTTCGAGCTAAGAAGTTGTAATAATATAAATAGACTAATTGAAAACCTCTTTCTTTTCGAATCCGGTTTTAACGGACTGCAGGCACCACTATGTTTAAAAAAAAATTAGGATCTTAGAGAAAATCGCAAAGAAGTGAGGAGCTGGTAGATAAGGAACCAAACAGGTTGAAAGATCAAGTTTAAGCTGCTCTTGCCGAGGTCGGTTCACGGATGGTTGAATGTGCTAGCTAATGAGGATCGTACAAAAAATTAAAAGAAAATATCTTGATTAATAAGCTCACTATTTATTATGTACCTTCTTAATAAAAAAATAAAACGGTTGGGTAATGTATGGCCTCACGAAAATATAGCATGTATTCGACACAGATATATAAAAAAAGCAATTTACTCAGTACTTGATGGAGTTCGAGAACAATTTTTTCGCATTCAATTTTTACTCGTCCCAACTGAAGCCAGTCACACAAAACAAATCTCCCCAATTGAATTTTCATGACAAAAACAATTTTGTTAAAACCAAAGAAAACACCGAGTCGTGTTTCGATGGGACCCTTTGGTTCTTCCGTGTTCTTAGGGCGCGGGACTATTGTTTGTCCGAGTTTTGTTGTTTATTTAAGACGACGACTACCGCCAATGACCTTGAGCAAATGGGCGGAGCTTGAGCTTCCCCCCCCGCGACCCCGCAATGCACACCGCACGCTTGTCATTTTATATTTTGAAGAACTTTGACGGGTGACCATAATATTATGTAGAGATTCTAAGGACAGTCGCATATTGTATTTTGATATGCATGTCTAAGATATAAAAATAGAAATACAAATAACATCTGTCTGAGTAATACTTCGAAACACTAATTTTAAATTTCCAACCCCCACTGCATACTTCGTTTGCCAGAAAAGCAAAAATATTTTCAATTTCTTTAATCTGCAACACACGTTTATCGATCTGAATTGCTACAAGTTTCAAGAAAAAATTCTGACAACTAGCATTATTGAATTAATCCGCTGTGAAAGATGGACAGACAGACAGACAAAATCGCACCATAGGAGTTAATTTTTAGGCCATATTGGTGTCCACTTTGAGCTCTTCTAACAGAAATGCACGCAAGTTTTTTTCATATTTGCATTTTACGACATCTGCTGCTTCTCAAATAACTTCAGCTCATCTTTATAGGAAAATCATATTAGTTTTGTAAGGAGAGCCTGGAAGCCAGTTAATTAGTCCGACGTGTCTGATCCATCTGTAAAGTGTCCGACCAAACCTTTGGCATCAGCTTTGCCCAAACCATTAGCTTAAAATTGGCCTAAGTTTTGACACCAACAGAACCGAAATTGAATAATCTATTACGTTTAAAGACCTAAAAGTGAGTGAGACTGTATTACAAATGATGTTAATATTTTAAATAAGCTGCAGGTAGTTTTATCTATACTTATAATAAATCTGTAGAGAGGTCAGTTCTGTACATGAAATATATTTCCAAAATAACTATCAGGGGGTGATTAGGGATCGATACTGATGCCAAAAATGCAATCAGTAAAATTTTTGTCTGTCTGTCTGTCTGTATAAACTCTATAGAAACAAAAACTACTCGACGGATTTTAACGAAACTTGGTACAATTATTTGTCATACTCCTGAGATGGTTATAGTATACTTTTCATCACGCTACAATCAATAGGAGCAGAGCAGTGAAGGGAAATGTTGTCATTTTGTTTAAACGCGCTAATCTCAGGAACCGCTGGTCCGATTTAAATAATTCTTTCAGTGTTAGATAGTCCATTTATCGAACAAGGCTATGGGCTATATATCATCACGCTAAGACCAATAGGAGCGGAGTACCACTATTCCACGCGGACGAAGTCGCTGGCAGAAGCTAGTTTATATTATTAAGTTGATACACCGAACATATTAGTAAAAAGTCATTGTGGCTTCTTTGCTAAGGCACCTGCATCTCATTTATGAGTATGCAAATTCGAACTTCGAAACCTAGAAATTACGAATCTGACTATTCCAAAGTTTTACATGCACTTTTTTTAGTATAACTTAGACACCATTGACTAACGGTGAAGGAGAACATCGTGAGGAAACCTGTACTACACGTTCTGAAATCACCAATCCACCTTGAAAAAGCGTGATAATTAATGCTAATGCATGTCTATGTCATACCCAAAAGTGGTATAGTAAAGATTCCGATTATGACCAGGATTTTTTAAATTTTTACCTATCATGAACAATGGAATATCACCCGTTTTGGGCCCAATTTTGAAAGTGCCGCAAAGCAAAAAATCAATGCAAAAATAAATGTGCTAAATTCGGATATAGACTTTGTCTGAATGAGAATTAGCTGTTACATTTTCAAGCTCCAAATTTGTACGACCCTTTTCCACGGTTGCATGCATTATTGAAGAAATAAAGTAATGGAAAAAAATCCTACCATTGTATGGCATTTCGAAAATCTTTTAGAAAGATGCAATATCGATTTTTGACTTTGAAATCATTTATAATTACCGATTTAAATATTTTTGATCTTTATCTTTTTACCTTATATTACTAATATAAGGTTTTTTACAATTATTTTATCAGAAAAACTCACCGCAAAAATTGACAGATTTTTTTATAAAAAGATTATTAAATTGACATGCAGTAGCTCAATTTTCATTTAGTTTTCTTAGTACAATTCATCGGAATTCAAACATAACCTTGGAATTGGAAAATGGTCGAAATACCATATTAAGAAAAGCATTTAAGAGAAAAATGTACGGAAGTCTAATTATTTCAGAACGTTTGTTTTACAAACTACGGAGAGTTTTTTTTTATTTAATTCGTATACCAAAAGATGTCGAAGAAAATATAAAAAATATTAGAATATGCATCAAGCCTTTATATCAAGCCCTTTCATAATTATGATGACGTAGAAACTACACTTTGTAATTTTAAATTCCATTTTTCCTCGAAAGTAGTATTTTTCTACTTTATCCATTTGCGATATATTTCAACAACTATTCCAAATCGATAAGGGTAGTTATTCCTGAAGTAATTATCAGCTCTGACAGACAGATAGAGAAAGTCGCATCCCATAAGGGTTACTTTTTACCATTTTGGTTCGGAACCTTAATTATACTATTTGTATATATCTTTTTTTTTTCGTTTTCAGTTCTTCTGTCTTTGACTTCTGGATCAAAAATTAAAGAAGATCAAGTCCTTTTTATTTATCAGGTCTTTAGCCAAAGAATTAAGCGATTGCCTACTAATCGGCTTAGGCCTAGCCAAAAATCGTCGTTCTGTTGGATACTATTTGGTGTTGAAAATAAAACATAAAAGTGGCATAGTGAAGTAGGATCTTCATTTCTAAAACACTATGCTTCGTCTTATCTTTTAGATTGTGTGTTTATAATATTATCCCACATTAGATACCTTGACTAATAGATTAATATTTATTTCATATGTGACTGCTTACTTGGCGTTTTTACTAAACTTCGAAAATGGTTGCTATGTAAAGCATCACTACCCAATGTTACCAGTAAAAAACCGGCCAAGTGCGTGTCAGGCCACGCGCAGTAGGGTTCCGTAGTAGGTCTTAGTTAGTCAACTATAACTCTGTAACCGGTGAAGCCTACTTAGCCGTGATAGTTTACGAAAGTTAGGTTTTTTTTTTTTGAAAGACCTATCTAACGATACCCTACATGAAGGGTTACGCAACAAAAAAAAATATTCATCCCCATTTGACGTGTTCGGGAGCTCCACAATTTTTTTTTTTACCACTTTTTCAGCGTGATCAATACACATATCTATACTAAATTTCAGCTTTCTAGTACCAAGAGCCTCTGAGCTATGTCGCGAACAGACAGACAGACAGACATTGCGAAACTATAAGGGTTCCTTGTCGGACTACTGAACCCTAAAAATAAAACTAATGTAACCAATCCAAAATAGGAAAATGGTCTAGCTAAAATAGTCAGACAATACAATACATTTTACAATACTCTTTTAATAGCGTAAGCTTATTTTTTTATCATATTCTGCATTTTTTTTCAAATTCGTCTCGTAGCAAAGAAACTCGAACCCAAATTCACGTGTTTAGAAAAATATTTTCATTGGTAATAATTTAGATGGATAAACTGTTTTATTTACATACCATTAAGTTTTGTTCTAAGATACCATCCTATGCCCTGACTTATAGCTACTATTTCTATAAATTCCAAACTATTAGGAAATATTATAACATAACATGAAAGAATTTTAATTTTGACGACTATCTCCGACCTACATGTAAAATTTAAATGAGGTATGCAATATTCTCGTTTTGAATACGCAAAGTATTAAAAGAAATACATATTTAAATCCTTAAGTACATTTAATTATTTAGTAAGTCAATAACAAAATATATTTGTCCTGCCAAATTTAGATACACACATTTTAGATTATGACAGATTATGGATGATTTGGTTTGAAAACACGTTATTCACATCAAAAAAATATTTTATCCGCATGTAGTGCCTTTTCAATGTAATAATTATAATTCACCAGTCATCTTATCACAAATATAATAATTTATTTACATCGTAATGTGCTCGCTCTGAGTGACAGCGTCTACCCGTGACAGTGGTCACGGACGTACTGCCCCCGTCGCCCGGTGGAGCCCCTCCGTAATTTCAACTCAACGTTTTGACAAAAGCACAAAAATTGACGTAAATGTACGATTTAAAAAAAATATACGTATACAAAAAGACAGATAATTAACTTTTCTATAAAATGGTGCAGGTTTCATTAAAATCCGCTTGATAAATTCTATGTAAAACTCAGTTTTTCTTCTGCGTTAGACCTAACTTCATGATTTTTTTATACAATGTTACAAATACATAATTAAAAAAAACGTTATACAAAATTATCAAGCATATGCTCTAGTTTAGTATATATACTTTTCAAATCATGAAAGCAAGTCGTTAAAGCGTATTCATTAGCTTTAAAAGGGCCAAAGTCGTATATCGCCGCCTTAAATAGGACTAGCTTCTGTCCTCTATTTTGTCTGCATGGACCTATAATTGGGTTCAGATACCTGGAAGAAAGTACTCTATCAGCCGGTTGCATGAAAATATCAGGTTACTTATACGTGAAACGGAATAACTGTCATTCGAGATCTGTAATAAAATTGAATGATTATTATGATTTTCGTCTCAAAATTTATGTTATATGTTTATTTAATTATTATATCTATGTATTTATAACATAAAACACATTAAAAGTGTTCTTATTACTGATATCATGTTTTGTGATTTTCGTAAGGGTATAAATGATAAAAAGTTTTGATGCAATCGGCTGTATGTGTTAATCTAGGTAAAACTATCTAGGGCTGCGGGATATTCGAAGTTACCGCGCCCTCGGAACGCAGAAGGAACGCGGAAGGATGGTGGGTTTCAGTTATTAAGAGTCTGAGACTACCTCCCACCCTCCCATGGCGGGAGCAGCCACTTGATGATTTCTAAAAAGTCTATTTGCTTACCAAAAATTCAATTCTATTCAGTAGTTTTTGCGTGAACGAGTAACAAATATTACATCCATTCTGAAAAACTTTCGCATTGATAATATTAATAGGATTAATTGGATTAGTAGGATAGATGCACATTAAAGAAAAATACTTTTGTTTGACTGATAGAGTCAACAACAAAGGAATCATACTAGTAATAAAATCATTTCCAAAATGCGTAAAAAACATTGTATCAATTTCAGCAATAATTTCGAATTTATTAATTTAACCTAATAAATAAAGCTAACAATATCAATGACCAATTTATATCGCTGATTAATAAATAAATTTATCATTCAAAATGCTGAAAACATTGAATAATGTTGGATTAATTTAGATTATTTCGCTGACCGTTCAATTTAATCGTTTATTTGTATATGTAGGTGAATTTACCATCTATCGTATTGAGTGCAACCTCAGTGCAATCCAGAGAGAGCCAGTACTTATCGCCATTAGAGGCAAGTAATTGCAATCCAAGGCAGTAAATGCTCTCATTTATAGCTTTCATCTCTGTCTGGCCTGTCTGTGGTTCTTCATGCTCTATGCGATAGAAATAAAAAATAAATATTCTTTACGGCGGCGGCGGCTGTAACTTATATCATTTCATGAGTGATACGTAATCTCGTCGTCATCATCTGCCTAACCTTTTCCAACTATGTCGGGGTTGGCTTTCAGTCTAACTGGATGCAGCTATCTGACCTCCGTAACTCCCAGTTCCGGGTAACACGATACCCCTAGGTAAGACTAACGGGTTGTACTAATGTCTTTACATACGTTCCGAGGTTTGGAAGGCTCACGGGATGAAGTGGATTACTCATCGATGAACCAACTTAGCCTTATTCAGTCAAAACAAGCTCCTCCCAGATCATAAACATACACCATACATAATTTATTTCTGTTCTAAAATCTTAATATCACCGAGTAGGAAACTAATTAGTGTAGGTCATTAAACTTGCACGGACTGTGTGGTAATGAAGCGCAAGCTCCTAAGCGGGATAAAAATGCCTTTTGTGACTCGTCCGCAATGTGGCTTGGAATTGTGCGAGTCGGTTAGGCTCGGTTTCCTTTTTTTAAATATTCCAGCCTGTTAAGAATTCTTTTTTTGAATTTTTAAGGTTCTCTTTCATGAGTGTTGGAATTATTATGATTATGTTTTTCAAAATTAAGAAAAGAGATTCTTAATTAAAGTGTGTATATCCATTGTATGTATGTTTTTACTGAGAGTACCTAGATAAACATTGTCTAGGCCCGAATTCTGCGGAATTGGTAAAAATAAAGGGCTTGATAATCAGCAAGAATTTTCATTTCTTGTGTTGTAACCCAAAACACATTCACACACGAAACTGTTTTCTTTAACGCTATTGATAGAAATACAAAATATTTACGTCTTAAAAACAATGAAATAAGAAATTTTATTTTTCACACAGAAGAATGAAAATTTCTTGCGTCTCTTAACCCTCAAGATGAAAGCAGAGGGTCCCCTAGACCGGGTTTATGAATCTACTTGGAATTTCATTACGAAATTTCGTTCGTTTCTCGTGTCATCAATGGGTTGAAAAGGTCGTTCGATATTGCCTATTGCTTTTATTTGTAGTTTCAGCACTTTACGGTTAGAATTAGTCTTTTGAGGGTTTAATAATTTGGTGAATTTTGACGATTTAATTATTTAAGTTCTTCTCCTACATGGTCTCTCTGAGATGAAGGATGAAGATCACACTTCCAGGGCTCTCACAACTTTGACCGAGAAGCTGAAAATGCCAAATGTCTCTACAGGCGACATTATATCCTGTCATCGCCTGGGAATTGACACCAGCAAGCCTCGGCCTCTTCTTATCAGGTTCCAGAGTCACAGTCTGCGCACCGAAGTATGGAGAAACAAGACTCTGCTGAAAGGGTCTGGACTTGTATTCTCGGAGTTCTTGACCAAGCCCAGACATGACGCATTCCTCGCAGCCCGCAAGCATTTTGGTGTTCCGCAGTGCTGGACTTCAGAAGGGAAGATCGTCATCCTGCTTCCAGATAAGTCGCGGCGGAAAATAGAGTCTGCAGCTGAGCTCCAGACACTCGTGATGCAGTTTCCAGTGACTGCGGTTGCGGGTGGCGAATCGCCAGCGGGCGCACCGATCAACAAGTCACCGGTGGGAAGAAGACCTCGTAGGCAAGCAAAATAATTCCATTTAATAATAATTATTTTCTACATTAATTTGTCGGTATATCTATTTTGTTTACAAGTTTGACACATTGGTTCCATAGACAAGTAAATTCATTTTTATGTCATTTCGTTCGTTCGGAAACACTGTTAACCAACTTTTATTTTAATTTTTTTTTCTTTCTTTGGATATAAGTCTTTTAAAATTTTTATGTTATCCGGCGAGTGCATCGAGGATTATGGATAGTAGTTAATTGTTATATATTTAGGCATTTATTATCATATATATTAATTTATTTTTATTTTATTTTATATTAGTGTTATGTTTGATGACAGTTTTGTTTCTTGTTCTTCCTCTTGTGCATCTGATGCGAGTTTTGCCAGTGCATTTAGTGATGATTCTGTTCAACTTCGCGAGCAACTTTTTACTAAATTTTCCTCTTGTAATAAATTTTTCAATGTGGTCCACATTAACGCTCAAAGTATTCCTGCCCATCATGCTGACCTTCTCTCTTCGTTTGACTCCAGTGTTGTCCACGCTATTCTTGTCTCAGAAACATTCCTCAAACCCGCACTTCCTTCTACGCAGTATTCTTTGCCCGGCTACAAGCTCGTGCGTAATGACAGAACTGGCAAGGGGGGTGGAGGAGTCGCCATCTATCTTCGTGGAGATATTTCATGCAAGGTCGTTGATCAGTCTCCGAGTGATTACTCTAAATTTGCTGAACATCTTTTTATTGAAATTGTTTTTAACAATACAAAAATTCTTATAGGTGTTTACTACAGTCCATCCTGTAATATTGATTATTTCTCCTCCTTCGAATCAAAGCTTGAATTCTTCACAACTTTATATGACCATACCATTATCCTCGGAGACTTCAACACATGCTTGATTAAGGATGATGCGCGCAGCCGTAAACTTCGAACCCTTGTCTCTTCTGTCAACATGCATATTCTTCAACTTAACGCTACTCATCATGCCCCTCACTGTAATCCTTCATTTCTAGACCTTATTATGGTATCTGATCCCAGCAAAGTAGCCATTCATGGGCAACTCTCTGCCTCTTTCTCTTATCATGACCTTCTATTTCTTTCTTATAAAATCCGTCCTCCTAGACGTAAATCCAAATTTCTCTTCCTTCGCAGTTTCAAGAACATTGACTTGGAGCGTTTGAGAGAGGATGCGGGCAGTATTGACTGGTCTTCTGTTTATGACTGCAATGATATAGACTCCAAGGTATCAGAATTTAACAGGTTGATATTGAAACTCTATGATCTACATGCACCTCTCAAAAAGGTGCGTGTAAAACATCTTCCAGCTCCATGGTTGTCTGACACTATTAAAAGTGCGATGTCGAAGAGGGATAAGGCGAAAAGAAAATATAGAAGGGATCCTACTGAAGAGAACTGGGCTGTATACAAGATGTTGCGTAATCGCTGCAATCGTCTGTGCAGAGATGCAAAAAGACGCCACATTCATGACTCCATTAAAAATTTCAATACAGCACAAGTATGGCAATTTCTCAAGTCCCTCGGTATCGGCAAAGTCGCTAATGATAGCACTCCCGATATGGATCTTAACGCAATCAATACGCATTTCTCTAAGTCGCCAGTAACACTGGATGACAATGTAAAATCTTTGACACTTTATAAACTCTCTAATCTTTCTTTGCCTAATTGTACTTCTTTTTCCTTCCACTCAGTTGCAGAGGGGGATATAAAGCGCGCCATCCTATCCATTTCCACGAAAGCGGTGGGAGATGATGGCTTGCACCTCCAAATGTTTCTCCCCATCCTAAATGTACTCACTCCCGTTATTTCACATATTATCAACTATTCCCTCTTCACTAGATCCTTTCCCTCTGCTTGGAAAAGAGCGCATGTATTGCCTCTACCCAAAGTGCCCAATCCCTTGTCAGCTTCCCAGTTCCGTCCAATCTCCATACTTCCAATCCTATCCAAAGTCCTCGAGAGTGTTGTCAACAATCAGCTGTCTTTTTACCTTTCCTCCAATAGCCTGCTGAGTCCATACCAATCCGGTTTTCGTCCTGGCCATAGTACGGTATCGGCATTAGTCAAAATAACTGACGACATCCGATTCGCCATGGAGAACAGGCAGTTAACAATTTTGGTACTTCTGGACTTCAGCAGTGCCTTTAATTCAGTTGATTTTGACATCCTCTTAGGGATCCTATCCTCACTTAATGTATCTCCTTCTGTAATTGAATGGTTTAATTCTTATCTTCGAGGTCGTTCGCAGTCGGTCCGCGCTCATGAGGCTTCCTCTGAGTGGTGCGATCTTGCTGCGGGTGTCCCTCAGGGTGGTGTTCTCTCTCCTCTCCTTTTCTCCGTTTTTATTAACGCCATCACTTTTTCGTTAGCTTCACATTACCATCTCTATGCGGACGACTTGCAGCTCTATCGCCATTTTAAACTTGAAGAGCTTCCTAGAGCAATTGATGCCATCAATAATGATCTTAAATACATAAGTCAGTGGGCTAAAAGTTTTGGACTTTTAGTCAACCCTGCAAAATCACAAGCTCTCATTATTGGTGGCAGATATTTCATAAATATTTTAAATCAGCAGTATCCTCCTCCAGTTTTATATGATAATGTCGCCTTACCCTATTCCTCGCACGTCAAAAACCTGGGTGTCCTTATGGACTGTAATTTGTCTTGGGGAGTTCACATTGCAGAAGTAAGCAGGAGGGTTTTCTGCTCCTTTCAGTCACTTAAACGTCTCCAGAAGTTCCTGCCTTTTCCCACAAAAATTACTCTTGCTCAGTCGCTTCTTCTGCCTCTTTTAGATTACGCTGATGTCTGTTTTCTCGACGCGACTGAGGAACTTCTTGATAAACTCGAACGCCTGCAGAATCTGTGCATCCGCTTCATTTTCGGCCTTCGGAAATACGATCATGTGTCGGAATTTCGGAGGCGGTTGAAGTGGTTGCCTATTCGGCAGCGTCGAGATACTCACATTCTTTCTTTTCTCTTTGCTCTTCTTCACAATCCTAATTCTCCAACTTATCTTCGGGAACGCTTTGAATTTCTTGTACCTAGAGGGAAACCTTGTCGTTCTTCTTTGTCGCTTCTTCTTCGTGTCCCTCCCCATGCTTCGAGTCGATATGATGGATCATTCACTGTTCGCGCTGTACGACTTTGGAACTCTCTTCCTCACACTATTCGCGATAGCCCATCGCTAGATGTTTTCAAGAGACGAATTAGAGAGCATTTCTTTTCAACATGACCTGTATGTATATATATATATATATGTATATATAAATATATATATATATTTATTTTATGTATCGTTATTATATTTATATATTAGTAGTCGTTTGTAATTTAAGTTTAGTAGGTATTTATACGATATTACGTAGTATTTATTTTATTAAGTAGGTACTGTTGCGCACTTTTATTGTTACCCAGATCAAATCTCTCTATCGCTCAAAGGTTTGCTGTTAGAGAACCCAATTCTGGGTTAAGCTCGCCGTTGTATATATACTATCTGTATCAAATTTGTTATATTTTTGTTTGTGTGCAATAAAGAATAATAATTAAGTCTGCAAGCTTGCGAATAATATTTTCTTTACTAGTTTATGTTGTGTTGAATGCTTCTCTATCAATCCATTACCTTAATTGTTGTCTTACGATGTAGTCCACTGTAGAACATAGGCTTTCTCTAACGTGTACCCTATCAGCTGGTCTTTAGTTTGACGTTTCATATTATTTACTTGTTGTTATAGATTTATAATTAGGATAATTTAAGATTAAAAAGGTTTTACCGGGAAATTCATACCAAGAAGAAAAAAAAAGAAACTTATAAAAACTTTGCTTCTTTGAATACAATCCATCAAAATGTATCTTACAAAAAAAAATAACAAAATTATACAATATTTGTGTCCACAGTTTTCGAAATATAAAAAAAAGTTTATAATAAAAAAAACTAAAAGTAAATAAAACTAAAAATCACCTGTTACAATTCTGTGACATTCATATACATTTTGACAAGCACGAGTGGTTCCGTTATATATTTTCGCACGTTATTCTAAAAAAATAGCAATAAATAATTGTTCTTAGGCCTGTAAATTATATGATAGATTATAGCGATACAGATTCCAGTATGAAAGGGAGATAAAAATATATAGCGCTGTCCCTTTTTCACACTGGAATCTTAATCAATATAACGTTTCATAATACGATTCCAGTACTCAAAATAACTTTGTTTACCAACAGTGAATATTCCCATGAATGTTTAACTAAATAGTTAACTTGATTAAGTTTAATGGCCCACTATGCTAATAGTGCCCGTAGGTAAAGGAATAGGAATTGTTTCCACTAAAAGCATAAACTAAGTCTTCGTTTAATAAATAATTAAAATATTTATGATGTTTTTAATGTAATCTAAGGGATGTCATATGTTAGGTTTAATTTTCCTATTCTTCATTTACAATAAGATTAGAAAAACTTCCAAACTCTTTTTGCAGCTTACTCAACCGATTTTGAGTTCTTTTCCCTACTGATAAGGATGGCGTTGAAAGCAAAATATTGTTTACAATAACAAATATATTCTGCATCTGTTTTTGTCATGTCACCTTAGTAATAGAGCTTGAAATCGTTTGAACAAACGGTAAATAGGGTGCGTTTAAATGTCTAATCTTATTATAAATGGAGTAAAGGTTTATTTAACTTTAAGATCTCATGTGGGAACGATAAAATATCTGTGGTTTATCATCAACTTTGACTCTGAAACAAGGGTTCTAATTTTTTGCGGTTCCACCTGCAACCCGTTGGAGCTACTTCGCGCATTCGAATAAAAAAATATTCTATACTAGTTGTTTCCCGCGGTTTCACCCGCATCCCGAGGGAACTACTTAGCGCACCCGGGTAAAAAGTAGCCTATGTTGTTCCTCAGGGTCTATTCTATCTCTGTACCAAATTTCATTTATATCGGTCCAGTAGTTTTGCCATGAAAGCGTAACAGACAGACAGACAGACAGAGTTACTTTCGCATTTATAATATTAGTAAGGATGTTAATCGAGATTATAAACTATGCGTAACTATGAAAGAGCATTCAGGTCTGTACGAATTGATTTTACGAAAAATGTAAACAAAGTCGTCAAACCTATTTTGTTTTAATTCTAGATTAAGTCGAGTTAGTTACAGATTCCTCTTACTCTCTTAGACAAGAATTTATTATAGGTATATTGTTGATCTTGGCCGACAAAGATTTATGGATTTTTAAAATATTACAAAGGTGCCCGGAGTTAGATAGTTGGCAGTGATACATCCCCCTGTACCTGGGCACATTAAGCCATCGTCCCCGGCTGTTACCTTGATAGCAGTCGTTGTTACAATGTTATGTCAGCGGTCGTCAGGTGCATTGTGCATTTGAGAAAACTCTGATACTAGTAACTAAAAAAAAAGGTTTGTGTCTTTATTTTCTGTTTTGAAATAAGTAACTTAAAATATTAAATATGTTGCAGTAGAAGCCTTAAAGAATTTGTAACTGTTGAATTTTATTATAATTTTTATTTGTACTGAAATTATTAGAAATGTTTTTATTTATCTATAGTAGTAGAGTACGGAAATGTTTAATACCATGGTAATATAAAGCCAGTTTATTCTTTTAGGTACTACCTGTACAATACAAGTAGACGAATAATGAACCTAATATATTTACAGTTCACAATAATAAAACTTTAATGAAGTACAAACATCACAAACAATATTACTAAATATATATATAAAAGTTAATCTAAAGTCGTCGTGTCGGTTTTCCTCTCGCTATAATAATTTAGCGTCTCATTTGCGAGTTTAAAAGCGTCAACCGCAGCCGTGTCGAATTCGCTCCGAAATATCATTGCACTTTAAATTAAAATACGGTCGAGGTGGGATAAATCGTAATTCATTTACCCATGTTTAGGAACATTGAATTTTTAATTAGCCAGCTTAATTAATTTTGGGACTTCTAACTTTTGAAGTTGTTTGAAATTATTTTGCGAATGTTGGACTGTTTATTGGATTTATTTTGAACAAACTGTGTCTGCCGACTTTGCTTGTTTGAACTGCTAGCTTTTTATGAGTTTTAAGACATGTATGCTATTGTTTTGTATGATTAATTCCGGACAGATTTAAATATGGCTCATTCAAACTTTGAATCTTACCTCCATAACTATTTCTTATCTAACACGTGTGCCTGCTTCCTTAGAATTGATTACGTCATCCTTCCGGTTACAAAGCAATTGCATTTAAAGTAATTGCATCAACTTGAATGAGTATACTCGACCGATGTAATCACTTAATTGCCTATTACCTATTGTGCTTAATCAGTAAATGTTTCAGTTTATTGTCTGATAGGATGATCACTGAGGTGGAAAGAAGCTATAGGTTTTGTGTTCAGTACCACTGTATATTAGTTAAACTAAGCTATCTAAATCATCAAATGAGTCTTCTTGCTGTCAGTAATGCGGGAGGAGTCTAAATATTGGACTATTACTGACTAAAACATCTATGTCCATTTCGTTTGTGTTTCGGAGTCGCGGTAAGTCTTCCGAACAATCTCGCTGTCGCGGCAGGCACTTGCTCTGCTAGTTTTATGTAATGTATGTAGGTATGTAATGTTACAGAAAATATAAATTGCTCTTGTAACAACATTAACACCTCTAGGACTTCTTGTTGTTCACCTCTGCTTGTTACAAAAGAGAATCAATTTTGAAGCCTTAGGGGAGCAGCCAATCGCTTTGCCTCCATCTTTTTTAGGGTGAGAAATAAGCAAATGAGCTTCGCTATGCACCAACTATGCTTTCCATATTTCTCCATTTCACGGTCAAAAAAAAAAACTGAAATGCCAGAAAGGTCAAACCGTTGAATAATATCTGCCGCCAAAATCGATCTAGGAGTGTTAGAAGCTCAAAGCCCGCTGGCGGTGTTCGGTTGAGGGTCCGCCCAATTAGTGAAGTTGTCCCAGTCTTTGCTAATGATGCAGCCAAGCTGGAGTGCGCTTTTGTCATCTGCTGACGGCACGTATGTTTGTGGAAACTTACTCGACAGGAGGTTGCTTTTTGACCCATTGTCAAGAAAAATGTTGGGCTAATTTTAGACTGAGAATTCCTTTTAAGAATTGTGGCGGTTTTCGGTAAGACTTTTGTAGTAGATTTCTTTTGATGTTGAAGAATAAATGAGTTGCATTGTAATCCTAATTAATCTATACATATAAAATGCTTTATCCTGAATGACTGATGGATCAACGCACAGCTTAATTCGCTGATCGTAGGGACCTGAAACTTGGAGGATTTTCCGAAATTATACCCCTAAGGGAGTGAAAAATGGGGGCAAAGTTTGTAAGAAACTCTGTTATTTTATTTTGAATTCGTATCTTTGATATTGTATATAGTATGGAAAACTATTATTATAAATATAAAAGTGGGTTTGTTTGTTAAGGTTTCACGGTAAAACGTCAGTACCGATTTAGATGAAATTCGATATGGAGTTGAGATGGGAACCTAGAGACGTTTAGATATTTTTTTATACGGTTTTTTTATCCTGGTGCGTTAAGTAGCTTCTTCAGAATACGAGTGATAAAAAGACCAACATATTCGATCTGTTCCTAGATAGTGAATATAAATTAGACATTACAGGCTTTTAGTAATTAATTAGTTTTTTCTTTGTTTATTATGTATATTTAATTACTATAATATGGATATATTAGTTAGCTCATGATTTCCTATGTAAACTTCAGAATTATATCCGATGTACCGGGATATTTTTTTTCTGTAAAACGAGACTATAAACTTTACGTTTGTTAAAAATCATTGAAATCCTGTTAGCCTTTTTTAGTGATTATTGACAAACATAGTTTACATTTATATAATTATTAGGACTATCATTTATGTGGGTCTATTATTTCCAATAAGGTTTATAATGTCTTTTTGTTTTAGAGTCGAATCCTTGTATATATTTTATTGATTTTTAGCTCACAGATGTTCTTTATTCTATTTCCGAATGCCTCCTCAACATTTTAGTCAATGTTTATTTTTTTAAGACACCCTTCTCGTATATTTACCGAAGAAAATGGCAATGAAACGTTTCTCAAATAAATCGAGTGTCTTTGTTGTTGAAAATAATGTTATTATGATTAGAAATAAGAATGAAAATGCTTGTGTAACAAAATAATAGTTGATCATCATATTTTTTTTGGTGAATATTACATGTTTGTATTATTTGTTTGTAATTATTTCTATGCCAATCAACATATTCTTATCGGAACCTAAGAATAAAACAAACCTTCTTGGAACAATTAACATACACAGTTATACATATACGCTTGAAACATCTTGTAGTACCACAAAAAACCTGAGGGATAATGGTGTCCAGTCCGAAAAACGGGGAACGGCTCAAAGGACCTTCTTACTTAATTCGAGCAAAAAATTAGACAGAAACAAAGCCTCCTTACATTTTCTGCTTGAATAAATTGCTAATAATAGGAAAGATAAACGCCTTTTTAGAGATCAACATTGCTAGTTTTTTTCTGAAATATTTCATTCTGTATAAACGTCCAAAATTAGAAACTTCAGTTAAAACAAAGGAATACAGTTAGTCCGCCCAATATAGTCAGTATTTTCTTTATTATCCCAAATTGGTCCTTAGATACGATGAGGACCAAAATGTTTTCTTTCACTTTGTACATAGAAAAAATTTTTACTATTATGTTTCATTTTCTTCGAAGCAAGGTCTCGAGTGGGGTCGTGAGATAAAACTAGCTACCTGTAATTGTGGTAGCTTGTTAAGATGCTGGTCGGCTAACAGTGAACGTGATCAATAAGCTCTCAACATTGATGTTTCGAATATAACGAACTGTAGGACCTGGATATATTGAAGCTAGTATTTACTACTTACTGAGCTTTTAAGAAAAAATACTGTATTTAATATAACTGTGCTGTGTATAATACACGTTCTAGATATTTCTAGAATAAAACAGGCAGAAATGTACCTTTTTGAAAATAAATTCCGGTCCTTTTGTGCAAAAAGACACAGCTTCTCTCCTGGATTGCTATTTAAATACGGGTTAAACATTAAGTCAATAGGATTTAAAGTCAAACATCAACAAAGAGTAACCCTCAAACTGCCGCAAGCAAATAACTTAACCCTCTTGTTACCTTCAAGGGATGATCACATTAAAAAGAAAGAATTAATAATTGAGCTGAACATAAATAGCTTGGAGGCAAACATGTATCTATTTTCGGCGAATATTTATATTTCCTTATTTATTTTATTTAAATACCTTTGAATATCATGTAATGTTTCTAAAACTTAATATCACTTAATTTCTGCAGTAATTCTAATTATATGAAGATTTATTTATGCAAATGTAAGTTTGTTTGTTTGATATACTTTCACAGAAAATGTCTGAACTGATTTTGATGAAATTTGGTATATAGATAAATGAGACCCTGGAGCTGTTATACGCCTTTTTTCCGGGTGTGTTGAGTAGCCTCAGTTTTTCTTTTTTTTTTCTCATGTTTTGATATTATAATTGTTTTCAACCCTAATATTCATAATTTCATCAACCTTATATTTTGTAACTGACCCGGAATTATTGCTCTGGAGTGTAGAAGAATAATGAACTGTAAACGTATATATTTTAATACCCTTTGTAATTTTAGTACAAAGGGTGTTAAGCTGGCGTTACAAGGATTTTGTGATCTTGTTAAAATTGTTGCTGGAGTACACTGGAGTTAGATATTTCTCAGAGGATCGTTGGTAATTTATTTTTTATTTCAATGTTATTAATGACTAGCTGCTTTCCGTGGTTTCACCCACGTGCCGGGGGAACTACTTCACGCATTCGGGTAAAAAGTAGCCTTTAACCTTTTTCACGGTCCCCTCTATCTCCGTAACAATTGTATCGGAATTGGTTTAGATGATTCAGAAATTACCCCTTACATCCTCACAAACACACAAACTTTACCTCTTTATAATCTATACTATTATATAAAATGACAACCTCATACACTGAATGACTGATTCATCAACGCAGAGCCGAAACGGCTGGACTTAGAGTAATGAAATTTGGACAGGGGGTGCCTTTTATTACCTAGACAAGTAATAAGAAAGGATTTTTGAAAATTCCAACCCTAAGTATATCAAAATAGGGTTGAAAGTTTGTATGGAGTAAATTTTATTTTGGATTCGATTAAACTCAAATTTTGTAGGAACACTCTATATTAGTATACAATAGCTGTTACCTGCAGTTTTTCCCGCGGTCTCAGGGAACAACTTCTCACATCTGTATAAAAAGGCCTCCAGTGTACAGTCACCAGAGTGCCTTCTATTTTCATACAAATCATCCAGCCGTTTTATCGTAGAAGCGTTACAAATAAACAAACTCACTTTCACATTTAGACTATTAGTTAAGATACTGAATTAAAATGGGAAAAAAAATATTATGTTTTCCTGAAATAAATAAACCGTCATATTATTTTTTACTAAAACGAAAAATAAACCTGTTTGCATTACCATAAAAAAATACAGGTTTTTATGGAATTAAAAAGTGAAGAGCAGTAAAAATATAAAATAACAAAAAATGGAAAACTACTAACTAAAAAAGGGCGTCAAAAATTCCTCCTCATCGCGGCCAACTGGGAGCGTACCCAAGAGGCTGGCTGCATTGCCACGTTGGATAGCTATGCTTATTCTTTGGCCAAAGTAGTAGCCAGCCTTTGGGTCTCGATAAGCGTCCATCAGCCGCCTGTTTAATAATTCAATTATAAAAAAAAAACTATTTTCTATTTAATACATTCAAATTCTGCTTAAATTTTTGGACATCCTACCGTTACCGTGTACCTACTAATAATAAATGAAATACCACTAACACATATATTTTCTATTGTTCCAGGTACTTTTAACAAATACTTCCTTTTGTGAAAACATCAAAACTAATCCCAGTTGGGTGGCAAGAGGGACTTGGTAAACGTTCTCTAGAATTTCACTAGCCTACAAGAGATACACAGGTGGGTAAGTGTTGAGGTACAATCAACAAAAGCGTGTTTAGTTTAAGCTCTTAACAAACATATTTCATCGGTCCAAGAAGTCCATTTCCTAGTCTAGGCGCGGATAAGTTATATAGATAATATTAACGACTAAATGTTTTCCTTGTTTTACTCGAGGAAAACTTGAAAGAAGAAAGAAACATAAAACATTTACTTCAGGACACGCACAGGAATTAAAGAATTAGTTAAAATCAAAGAGTGCCAGGTTAGTCTACCTGTACGAGGCCGGAAAGTTATTTTGAGAAAAATATAAAAGAGAATTACTTCACACAAACAAAAACACAAATAAAAAGTATCCTTTGTCCATTACAAGTTTGTTATCAGTCTTCATACTAAATTTGATCTAAACTGGTTCAGTTGTTTTCCGATGAAAGCGTTACAGAAAAACATCTGAATCGATTGTTATAATAGTACTTCATATATTGAATGATTTAAAGCCTATTTTCATCCATTAAATTAATCGCGATTTAACTAAGCTGAATTCAGTCGAAGTCTTTTTTTATTTTTGGCATTATAAAATGAGTTAAGTTTTTATTATCCGTGGTGTATCCATGTACAGGAGTGTCTTGCCGGTTTTTCTCCATAGGACCCACTTTTTGGAACCGTGCACCTAGCTTCTATTCTTGACGTTTTATAAGTACCTGTAATTGGTCTATATGAAATAAAAACCTTTTGACTTTGACTTTTGACTTAAAACCGACTTACTTTCAGAACGACTGATTTTTACAGTCATATCTGGAACTGTATGAAATATCGTCATTGTATAGGTACTTTAAAACCTAATTTTAATTGATACCTTTGGATGGACAGAAGTTGTATGTACTGAGGGGGACTTATACACATACATAGACACACCATCTTAAATGGTAGTAGTGTTTAAGCCACCATGACTCTCTTGTTGATGAGTACTTGATGTAGTGTGGTTGAAGTGTTAACACTTGACACAACGTGTACAGTGACGTCACAATGTAAACGGTGTAGGTAAGCTATAGCAGTGCTTTAGCCGAGAAGCAACGAGGTTTGCATAAGTAATTTTTAATCTGTGCTCTCGAGATAGTGCTTGTAGGCGTTTCCTAAGTGGGGGATAAGGCTGTGTACAGATGGATGCATTTAACTTTTACTAATCTATACTTATAATAAATCTGTAGAGAGGTCAATTCTGTACATGAAATATATTTCCAAAATAACTATCAGGGGGTGATTAGGGATCGATACTGATGCCAAAAATGCAATCAGTAAAATTTTTGTCTGTCTGTCTGTCTGTCTGTCTGTCTGTCTGTCTGTATAAACTCTATAGAAACAAAAACTACTCGACGGATTTTAACGAAACTTGGTACAATTATTTGTCATACTCCTGAGATGGTTATAGTATACTTTTCATCACGCTACAATCAATAGGAGCAGAGCAGTGAAGGGAAATGTTGTCATTTTGTTTAAACGCGCTAATCTCCGGAACCGCTGGTCCGATTTAAATAATTCTTTCAGTGTTAGATACTCCATTTATCGAGGAAGGCTATAAGCTATATATCATCACGCTAAGACCAATAGGAGCGGAGCACCACTGTTCCACGCGGACGAAGTCGCTGGCAGAAGCTAGTCTTCAATAAGTCTGAGAATAAACACATGAACAATAGCTTTACTAATATTATGAATGAGAAAGTAGTTTTGTTTGCTTTTTTTTTGTTACGATTTCACACTAAAACGGCTAAGTCGATTTGGATGAAATTTGGTATGGAGATTGAGGGACCTGAGAGGCGGTTATAGGCTACTTTTTATTCGGGTGTGTTAAGTAATTTCCTTGGGAAGCGGGTGAAATTGCGGGATACTGTTAGTAATTTCATAAATTATACTAGAACTAAGCCTAAATGAAAAGTAATAATCAGATATTTTTTTCTTAACGTCTATACATTATATCTTTAAAACTTTGCAAACTACAGAACTTCTGAACCGATTTCAAAAAAATATTCCTCTATATAAAGCCACCTTCCCCATGAGACTTAGACTATGTATCATAAATATTTAAGGCCAAAATAAGCTATATCTCTGTAGTAGCTAAGCTATAATGTTGATTGCAAAATAATTCCTTATTTAAAAACGTTCCAGTTTTAATAAAATTATTCACGAATAACTTATTTAGATTTAAAATTAAACTGAAATCTAACTAATATAATTAAAACATCGAAATTATAATACCACCGAGTTTCTTGAACGCATGAAGTTCGATTTCCTCAAATTGAACTATAACTTGTGGAAACTTTCAAAGCAGCAATTTAGTTATGAAACTTTCGTATTTAAACATTCAATAAAGTTAGGTGAAAACTTCTTTAATTTCATTGTCATTTTCATTCTAAGTATTAAAGTTTTTACGCTTTTTTTCAATGCGATGCAATTGAGTCATAGAATTAGCGATTTGTTAGTTTTGCGTCCGTCAGTTTATCATTGATCTGAGGAATCCTTATGTCTCGTTTCATCACCTCCGGATAAGAACCGGTTAAACTTTTATACTTTTATACTAGGTTTCCGCCAGCGGCATGCCCGCTTGGGCTATATGAATTCACAGTTTCATACAAACTTTGCCCCCTTTTTCACCCCTTTGGGGGGTAGAATTTCGGGAAATCCTTTTTTATCTTATATACGTCATACAAAGAGTACACCCGCAAGGTTCAAGTCTTTACGATAAGCGGTTTAGGCTGTGCGTTGATCCGTCAGTCATTCAGGACAATGCATTTTATATGTATAGATAATTTTATACGAATGACTATCTAATTATGTATTAATCTGACAGATAATTGTTATCTAGAAGTAGTGGAATTACCCTTCTATACCTACTTAATTTTTACCTTGCATGTTCAAAAGATTTCAGAATCTAGATACATTTAAAAAAAGCATAAAGTAAAACATTTGAAAAACAAAAAGATTTTTTTCTAACATTGCTTCCGATAAATTTTGTAATGTTTTTAACCTTTATTTAAAAAAATGTTCTATTATTACACTTGAGGCCAAAAACAAGGACTCACCTTTTACATTTGGATATGAAGGCGAAAGCAGCTATCATAAGGTAAAAACTAAATAATAAAATACAGGATGACAGGTTAAATTTGCAATATAAACTCTACAGCTGTCATATAATTTCCATGACAAGCGCTAGTCAAGTGGGTGAGGTGTTCATGTTCAAGTCGGCGCCATTACAGTACATCTGCACGAACTGTATACCGGCCACCGAACATGCCCCCGGACATGAGACAAGGAATTAGCTTAGCGGGTTACTCTAGAAACGACAACGATGGCACAGACTTCATTAGAATAGATCGTGTTACAAATAAATTACAGAAAGACTGACTGTGCACGTTAATCACAGTGTAGATATCTAAAAAAGTAGTGTCAGTCATGGGGACTTTTTTATTTTAATGCATCTGGGATTTCTTTTATGAAATAATTAGTCGTTACTAATATTAGAATATCCTTGTCCTTACTTCCATATTAATTCCTATTATAAATGCGAAAGTGAGTTCGTTTATTTGATTGTTACGCTTACACGGAAAAGATCTAAATCGATTTAGATGAAATTTAGTACGGAGATAGAGGGGACCCAGGAGACGGTTATAGACAATATTTTTTACCCGGGTGCATTAAGGATTTTCCTCGGGACGCGGGTGACACATCTATAAAAGTATCAATGGAACAAATTTTAGCTGCCCAAATGAACTTAGAAGTTGGGCTTATGCCAAAGTTGCTACAATTAGGACTCATTGCTTTTTGTTATGTCTTTTTTTCTTTATGAATGACAACTGGGAACTTCGAGAGGCAACCGACATAGGATAAATCTAATTATAAATTCAATAAAAACTCTGAAACCTTATACAATAAACGCTGAGCCCATTATTTTCCCTTACCACCCACTTATGTTGAAAATATAAGGTTTGATATGAAACTATGAACTTCCTTCTATGCACTGGATTCCTTTACCTATCAGTTGAATACCTAATAATAGATTATAATTCTAACGGCTCATCTAGCAGCTGTCTACATCTGTGAGTATGTCAGCGACATAACGGCCTAATGACTGAGCACTCAACTGTCGTGTCATCTAAGTTATAGCGGACCTGTTAGCGGTAATACGTCTAGTTCCCTAGTTTAGCTCTAACAAGTACCTACCCCCCGACTTTAGAATTTACTAAAGGATACAGTGTTTTTAAAAATGGAATGGATTTTGGTAACAACCTGTGTCAGTTAAAAAAGCTCTTTAGTTAATTCTGTGTCTCATCTAGATTATATTTAGAAAACTTTTTATATTCGGTAGTCATTTTATTAAAGGTAATAATATTTTTTCTTTAATAATATTCGTATAGCTCTTTGGCTAGAATTTAAAAAATCAATAAAATAATTTAAAGGTAAATTAAGCCATAAAGAAACTATTAAAAGAGCCTATTTTCCACGAAGTCGTTAGTCCACTTACGTGTTTATGCTTCCACTAGATCCCTTCTCTAGGTTTCTAGAGGTATTCCAGAAAATACTAGAACCTCAATCATTTAACAATTATTGTAATTTCATCTATTCTAGAAATATTTTTCTATGAAAAACTAATAGCGTCTTCCGTACTTTTATAAGCACAAAGTAGCTATCGAAAAATAAGCTCTATAAAACGACATTGTTACCGTTTTATTCGCATAATTCCTTGAAACTCGAGACAGGGCATCACGTTTCACTTGACCCATTTCTTCCTGTCTCGGTCTTCTCATCAATCTCTCGATTCTTTAAGAATACGATCTCTCTTCACATTAACAATTGAAGTACAATCAGTTTCATCCCCCAGGGGAGCTTGTTCTTTTCTGATGTCCAATTATTTCTTGTGTATATCGTTTTATTAGTCTTATTGTATTTTTTTATGGGCACGTAAGTTACAATGTGAATTGATAGAACAGCGCAGTCAAGCTGTACTAGGTGAGGTCAGTCCACGGATGGGCGAACGTGGTCTTAACATAACTAGCAAAATAGAATAAAAATATTGCATTAAAATATAGTTTAGCTTAAAGCGTTGACAAAAAATTCAGCAACCTTTTAAAACCCAACTTTTTATAAGATTTTTGGTTACTTATTTAATACTTTACATTTTAGAGATAAAATTGATGTATTTTTAAGTGAATTTATCAAAGAACCACGGCATTATTAAGGAGCAGTTCGGGCGATGCCCCCACAATTTTCTACGATGATATGAAAATTAAAGAAAGCAAACGGTAAATTGGTTAGCTACCTCCCCTTTGGGCATATAATATTTAAAGGTTCGTTCGTTCTTTCAATCGTGAGCTTAACAATCTATTAACATTCATCAATTTATTAGTAGGGTTTTATAAAAAAAGCATACCAGAATTTATTAATAAAAACTTTTATACTTTTCTTTTATTTTTAACTCTCTTGTACCTACTGTTTATCAATTCCAATACCACGATGGATACACAATAATACTTTCGTTGCGAAAAAAGGATGTTACTATACAATACAACTTCTAAGTCAGTCACTTCTGAACAGTGATAACAAAAACAGGTGATGGTAAACTCAAAACTCAAATGTTTTTATTTCATATAGGTCTTTGCAGGCACTTATGAAACGTCAAGCTAGTTGCACGGTTCCAAGGAGTGGGTCTTATGGAGAAGAACCGGCAAAAAACTCCATAGACACTCTTTTCGAAAGGAAATGTTTACAATAGTCTTTCGGTAAGGTCCTTGATCCTTTAAATAAAATAGGCACTATGTACACCCGTACTTATAGGTAACCTACCCACCTACTATGTTTATTTTATTTTAATCGATGATTTTAAAGTCATATTACCTACTTACCAGGTTTTGAACTTGAGCATCCCATGCTTGAAAAACGCTGAAATCGACAAATAAATTTACCGGTACGTACATTTTCCGAAAGAAAATTCTTAGTAGGTATCTTTTGAATAAAAAATTGCGCCCAGAATAACCGTTATTGACAAAATGTATGTTTCTCTGTTTACGCTTTCGAAGAAGGCGAGGTATCTTTTGTTTATATTTCGAAACAAACCCAATCTCTTTGTTTACACTCGTTGTTGTGCATAGAATTGTACCTTGTACGCTCGGGAGCAATGAAAATGGGTCAGCTATATAAATCTTTATACCGCCAAAACTGGGAATACTTTTTTTAGTCAAAAACGGTTACTTATTTAGAATACTCTAACAATCATAGCTTCGGATATTTTTGTAACTGACCCAGATTTATGGCAACCCAGTGTAAATCTCCATTAAAAAACAAAACTATACTGGATCAATTAAAATGGGAATGTCCACACTGGAAATATGAATAACGACACACTGGGGTATTTTTGAACAACTTTGTTTGGTTTTAAAAGCTTCGCCAACAAACCAAGCTCGTGCCAAATGCCCTCGGGATGTATGTAAAGCTCGTTTCTAATATTTCTAGTTTGAAATACATTTCTATTGCTTCTGCGGACAGATCGTCTGAATCCAATTTCATGCGGATCTTTGAACTGTGTTTGATTTGAAAGCGGAAAACATGAAAATTCCCTGCTATACTCATGGGGTCTGAAGCGATGTGGGGTTAGACCTGTCACCGCAGGCTTTGAATGCCATCCACACCGGTTTACGGCCTAGGCGCCTTTAGTTTGTACTCGGGATATTATCGGATGCTTGAAGCCGACATGTTGAGCCGGATTTAACCCGGCTGCCATGTCAGTGTGTAAAGCCCTTTAGGGTGAACTAGGGTTGTTGCAATGTTTGTAGCTGATTAACGCCTTTTCATTTTCGTAGAATTGGAGGAGCATTTTTTGATTATTTAGTTTTTATACTACTAGCTGTATCCCATGGTTTCACCCGCATCCCGAGGGAACTACTTATCGCATCCGGATAAAATATAGCCTATCACCGCTTCTAAGGTCCCTTGTAAGATACAATGTAAAAAATTTCATCCAAATTAGTTCAGCCATTTTACAATGGAAGCGTCCAAAACAAAAAAACTCACTTTCACGGTTGCAATATTAAGATCATTGCAATTACGAGGAATTACCTACATGTTTTTTTTTTAAGTGATATATCTTAATTAATTGATAGTAATAATTTGGGATGGCATATTTAGATGATCTATTGAAATAGACAGATCTGGATAAAAATAATCATAACACTGTCTGTTTCTTTTTACAGTTAATGACTTTTGTGAGTTTACTCAGAAAAGGCCTATTTACTCTTAATTTAAAAGGCAATCCTTTGAAGGTGTTAGAAAATACAGATGATGGAAACGACTTCCATATTATATATGTATTGTATATGTAACGCCTTTGCGTTAAGACAGCAGAAATGATTTGGATGGAATTTGGAGTGAAAATAATTTTAACCCTAGGGAAAAATATAACATAGTTTTTTCTGGGTGGGCAAAGTAAATAATTCAGAATACGAGAAAAACGAGGAACGTGAGTTAATTTTATTTTTTTGTGTAAAAATACACCATGCAATTTACAGCATAAATATCATTTTCGAAACATAAAAAATATAAAAGTGGAATCGAAATAAAACCAACACCTCATATTCTCATATTTCCAAAGCTCAGTAAAACGAGCACCCGTTCCTTTCAGCACCAATCGCAGTGCAATATCCGATCTAAGATGTACACGAGCTCTCCCGGAACCGCCCGATGTATGCCGAAGGTTGGCGAAGATTGTCGGTACGGAATAATCGGGAATATTGGCATTTACAAGCCTATTATGTTGGTACCTGTCTCAGTGTGTGTTTATGTCAATGTGATTTATTTATAGGGAATTTTATATTATAACCAGGTGACTCGATAGTTTTCTTTCTGTATAAATTAGTACATATGAATGGGACAAAAATCTTTTTTCAAAGTAAGTTTTTTTTTTCAAAAAACCTTGTTAAGATTTATGCTATGTTATTTATGTTCTCAAGTGATAGACTTACCAACATCATCAGCCTATATATTGTCCCACTGCTGGGCACAGGCCTCTTCTCATATAGAGAAGGCATGAGCATTGATCACCACGCTTGCTCAAGGCGGATTGGCGATTTCAGACTTTTTAAGTCCAGGTTTCCTCACGATGTTTCCCTTCACCGTTTGTCAGTGGTGTCTAAGATATACTTAGAAAGTACATATGACTTTATAAAAGTCACATTGGTACTTGCCAGGTTTCGAACCCGCACACTCGTTCACGAGAAACAGTATTTAATTTTTATTTACATATATAGTAGCAAACTATACCGAATGAAAACTATACCGGATAAATGAGTAATAAATTAAAAATATTATTAGAATAATTAATTAATAGATGCTACAGACGATAGACAGAAATATTATAAATGTATTTTTATTTCTCTAAAAACCTTTTTGAGATTATTAAGAAATATTCAAAAACATTTCTATATGCTTACCAATAGACAGTATTACATTTTTCTTTATATATAAATACTAGCTGTTTCCCACGATTCCACCCCTTATCATAATAATTTATAAATGATAGACAAAAATCTTCTTCTAATCGTGTGGGCTGCAGGTTTTACTAACCTAACCAGCCCTAGTGTCAGAGTTTTCTTAAATCCGCTTGAAAATTATAAATTTAATCCAAACCTGTTTAGTAGTTTTTGCGTAAAACAATAACAAAAATACATACATCCTCACTATCTTGTTGTAGGATTACTATATTTCCGTGATAAAAAGTATTATTGATTGATTATAAAACTATCTGTGTGCCGAGTTTCACCCAAATCTATTCAGCCGTTTTTGCGTGATTGAGTAATAAACATACAAACATTCATAAGGTGTTCTAAGTTTAATTTATTAGTAGGGTTATACAAGCGAAACAGTTTATCGTAACAGCTAGTTTGAACATAAAATAGTTAAGTTAGGATTTAAACTCACAGGAACTTTCATGAACTTGTAAGTAGTTCTAACTACTACAGTTAACACTAACGTACTACTTATTTAACCCTTTATTAGTAAAACTCGTACGGTATGCAAAATAATCACCTACATCTCAAGATTTAGGGAACAGGGTTTAACATAAATACACTTTATAGGTAAGGTTTTTGTTTCCTCAATTTTTTTCCAAAATACGGATTCCTACCAAAAATACGATAATTTAAATTTAATTACATTCATGCATACAATGCTGCTAATCTCTTGAGTATACTCCCAGTTGCCGGCGATGAGGAAAATTTTTTGACGCCATATTTTAATATATTTTTAATAAATTATTCAAATCAAACATTTTTTTTCTTTTTGAGTTTGTTTTATTTTTGAGTTTCATAAGTAAATAAATATTTAGTCAAAAAATTAAAAGTTAGTAAAAGTGCATTTTTGACTTTTAAATTGATAATAATTGATCGGTGATAAAGTGATCCGGACTTATAGCAATTTAAATTGTTTTATCAATGACTATAGATCTAAAATAATTTATTGACATATATTTTCATCATATACGTTATTCCTGGTGTAAATTATATCTCAATTTTTCCATTAACGGAACTCAAAGACTATCATAACTAACTTCACTTTTGATGCTAACTGTACCACAGGCCGCTGTGAGTTATTAAGGCGAAGTTATTGATATTGCTTGAAGCTAGAAGTATCGGGTAACCTCTTAATCAATAAGGAAATTCTGATTTATCAACCAACTCCATTATTTTTTTCCAACTGTAGCACAGAAATTATTATTGAGTAAAATATAATGTCATTATAGTAAGATGTCATTATACACAGTAGTAACTAATATTATTTATGCGAAAATGAGTCTTTTTGCTTTTTATGCTTTTAGGATAAAATGGCTGGTCCAATTTGGATGAAATTTACTGCGGAGATAGAGACGGTTTTAGGCTTTTTATCCCGGTGAGTTCCCTCGTGACCTGAGTGAAACCAAACTAAGAAGTTGACTTAGAGAAATAGTAACGTAATAAAAAAACGTTATGCCCGCCCCCTCCAAGTGTCGTTTCTTGTCTCAGTCATACCGACAGCGAATATTGCATAAATAATTTTCATCATCAGCCTATATATGTCCCACTGCTGGGCACAGACCTCTTCCCATACAGAGAAGGCATGAACATTCATCACCACGCTTGCTCAAGGCGGATTGGTGATTTCAGATTTTTTAAGTCCAGGTTTTCTCAAATTGTATTCCTTCACCGTTAGGCACTGGTGTCTAAAATATACTTAGAAAGTACATAATAATATGACTAGAAAAATCACATTGGTACTTGCCAGGTTTCGAACCCGCACACTTATACACGAAAGGCAGGTGCCTTAACCACTAGGCCACCACGACTATGTTACACAGTAATAATAATTTTACAAAAGAAATAATGATTAAGTATCATACGTTTTCTATCTATTTTTAGGCACAGCAAAGCTATTGTTTTTTATCTATCACACTGCAAAGTTCATTAAGTGAGGGCGAAGTAGGGCGTAAAATCGATGAACGCCTCAGGCCCCTTGCGGCCGGTAAATCAATTTGCGAATATATCTGATACATCCGATGGCTATGGTTCGTATGGTGGTTAAACACTCGGTTGCTGAAACGCCGCGAGTGTAGATATGGGTTTATGCATTTAAACATATAAGTCTTTGTGTGCTGGATTGTGCCTTTGGGATTTTCGGTTCAAACTAAAAGCTGAAATAACGTAATAAAAAAACTAAATTTTCACACTACACTATTTTTCCACAAAAAAAATAATTAAAATAAAATAAATTTTTTCTTCTTATTTTTAACAAATTTTTCCCCAAAAAATAGTTTTTTTTGTATCGTGAAAGATTTTTCTTGCATTATGTATTTTTTTTTGTTTATTATTTATTTGTACTTATTGTGCTGTTTTATTAAAGTTTTAAATTCTCTTAATGTGTTAAATTCACTAAATATGTTTGCAGACTTCATATTTTGACACTACGCTGTATTTTTTGACACCTTAGATATTTAGTGGAATATTATGTCAAAGTTTATTTGAATATAATTATACCATATAGGAAGTAAGGTCTTCTACTCTTATAGCCTTGTGTCAAATATATCCAGAAATAAATTAAATGCTATGTTTGAGTTCGTACTCAATTTTTGTACATGCACAACATACAAAGTATTGATATATATTTGTGTCCCTTCGTCCAGCATACTCACCATGGAATCCTGATATTTCATGAATGTCAAAAAACTGTTCTGAAATAGTGCTAAATAGTGCCCAAAGGAAAAAAATAGTGCTCTTGTACTTGCGAAGTTATAGCCATAGTTCGATGAGTATGCTGGACGAAGGTTTCGCCCAGCATACTCACCTCCGTCCGGAGAATCTGTATACGCTTCAAACATAATTCATACTTCAAAAAATAGTTCCCAAATAGTGCCAAACGGTGCCCAAAAAGAAAAAACAGTGCTCGAATAACTTCGGAGTTATAGGCTTCGTTCAGTGAGTATGCTGGGCGTAGGTTCTACGCCCAGCATACTCACCTCAGTGCGCGAATATCGAACGAGCTATAGGTACAATTTACGTCTCAAAAAATTGTGCTTGAAATAGTGCCCAATATCAGTCCAATTTTTGCTTGACTTTTGACCTAGAAAACCATTAAATTTGATTGTAAACTTCTACATACATTACATTGAGTACAGTCGAATACAATATTATTAACTTTCTTTCTAACAATTTTTGTCTTGTGTAAATTATTAATTGTCTATGTAAGGGAGTATTTACTTTAGAATCGCAATATTATTAATTACACATTATTTTAATAATACTTTATAATAATATGATTAAGCCTTCGCGCGTCGCATGGGACCCCGGTAGCTAGGAACAATGATTTTATATATTTTGTCTAGATCACGGCGCTTGAAGGATTAAGATATCAAATGAAGTAAATCATGCATGAAAAATAAAGTTGCTGTTATTAATGCTTACATTACAACTGACAAAATTATTCAAAATAATCATTTTCCGGATCAAGGACGGTACCACAACGTTTACGGAATTGACCTGTATTCCTCATGTGATAAAGTTCAATATAGTGTGGCAGTAATGGATGCACGTACGGTCAATAGGTATGGGGCTTACGACGCGCGGCGCCCGCGACGCAAATGAATATGTTTATATATTTTTATATATTTTACAATTTTTTCTATTTACATTGATTATATTATGAATGTTAACAAAAGCTGTGAACTAGTTAACTAGAATTCTGATTACTTTGGCCCTTTAAATAGTAATAAATAACGTAAGTAATTAAAAATGTTTTTTATTGCTAAACCTTTCATTGATGAAACTATTGGAAAGAGTTTTAAAAATTTGTATAACTATGTCACAGTACTAGTTTTGACTGGTTATAAGTTTTGCCTGCAACATATATACAAAAAGAAACTGTATAATTTCCTTTTTACAATTTTTCAAGATATTAATTTTATTGGCTGCAAATGACTGTTTTTATTCAGACAAACACACAATGCAATGAAGTAATAGACTTCATTTACGCTTAAAGTTTCATTCATTTATTATTATTTATAAAATATATAATAATGCATTTAATCGAAAGTTTTTGACATGTGAGAAAATACCATAATTATTTCCAATAACATGAAGTCTACAATTAGAAAGTTTAATATTTTTGTCCAAAAACATGTGTCGACGACTGTACCCCATTTTACGTTAGTATGTAGAAGTTTACAATCAAATTTAATGGTTTTCTAGGTCAAAAGTCAAGCAAAAATTGGACTGATATTGGGCACTATTTCAAGCACAATTTTTTGAGACGTAAATTGTACCTATAGCTCGTTCGATATTCGCGCACTGAGGTGAGTATGCTGGGCGTAGAACCTACGCCCAGCATACTCACTGAACGAAGCCTATAACTCCGAAGTTATTCGAGCACTGTTTTTTCTTTTTGGGCACCGTTTGGCACTATTTGGGAACTATTTTTTGAAGTATGAATTATGTTTGAAGCGTATACAGATTCTCCGGACGGAGGTGAGTATGCTGGGCGAAACCTTCGTCCAGCATACTCATCGAACTATGGCTATAACTTCGCAAGTACAAGAGCACTATTTTTTTCCTTTGGGCACTATTTAGCACTATTTCAGAACAGTTTTTTGACATTCATGAAATATCAGGATTCCATGGTGAGTATGCTGGACGAAGGGACACATATATTTTACAAGAAATGCGATTTCTTTCCTTACCAAAATCCCTTGGAAGAGTTTTAAGAATCCACGTTACAATAGATACCTAGTACCTTGTTAAATGTTCCTATTATCCTTAAAAAGACGGCTTTAATGAGGTAAGGGAGAGGCGAAATCTTGAGTTTATTAGCTCATTACACCTTATTATGTTTCACTTTGTACATTTTGAAACAAAATCGCTTCGTTTACTCGAGGTATTTTGTTTGATGTATTGGCTTTCAAACTCATTTGGTAGTACATATTTAATTGACGTTGACATTGTGAGGAAAAATATAATCACGTTTCCCGTTATCTTTGACGGTCCTGACTGCAAATAGCTTCAACTATTTTTGACTAAACGACGGACTCATCATGCTTTGACAATTCAAAAGTAAATGGTCTAATTGAAATAAATAGATTTGAATTTAAATTTCTTATGTGTTATTATCCTTACAGCCGGAGACACAGTCGTCTCGGAGAGCACGATAAACCTGATCCTGGCTGTAATTTGTAGATCTTTGGCAGTCATTACCGGCAGTCAGAAGCCAGAAAAACTGACAACCAGTCTTACCAACAGTTTTCGTGTTACCCAGTAACTGGGTTGTGAAGACTCCTAAATATTTTTGTAAACGCCAGGCTAATCGGAAAATTGGTTTGTCTTAGAATAGTATAACCGTTTATAACGAGCGCATAAATAGCATGACTTTTCTAAAGCTGATGGCCATTGGGGCAGACTGGTTCTTGATATAGATAGCAGTATTGCATTGATTTGATGGTTTACCTCTAGATTGTTGAGATCAGGTGGCAGTCGCTAATGTAAAAGACATGTAAGACTAGAAATCGAAGTGTTGTGAAAGGACTAAGTTTCTTCCTTTATGTCATTGGTTTAAATTTATATATATTTTGTGTAAAAGTAGCACAGCTGTGGAAACAAGGTCCCAGCTTGAGGTCGGGTCGTCCTCATTCCACGTATCCAGACACAGTAGACTAAATACTAGAAAGGGCTAGACGAAAAAGTTCAAATGAAAAGAAAACCTCTTAGATATATTTCATATGAAAGTAAAAAATATTCGCCTAATAAATCATTGGTTTACAAAAGTGACTAACACCATTTTTTACATCGCCATTGAGCTAGAATAACCAAGCACCTCAAACCATTACCCAATTGCACGATAGCGATTTTTTCATACATTTAGCTATAAATCGATGCCTCTGTTCGACTATATCGGGCCGTAGTTTTATTATTCAGCTCAATGGATTGTGAAACTGATCGGAGATTCATTTTCCACTATATTTTTTCAGTTGAAAAATTGCCATGGTAGAAGTTCACTAATTTCTGTCGGGCGCAGGTGCGTTTAAATTTTTGTAATCAAAGTTTTTTCTCCGGGTGCACGTTTTGGGAACATTTTATTAGTTTAGTTTAGTTTAGTTATTTTTGTTTAGTCCAAACTATGTAATACGTATGTGTAGTGTGTTACTATGTGTAACATATTATAAGGAACCTTACAGGATACTTCGAGTTTTACAAATTGTTTAAGAAATATGTTCCTATGAAATGTTCATGTGCTGAAGAAGTGAAGGACGCAATTTTAGCGTATTTTGACGACATAAATCAATCTTTTTTTTCGATGGTATGCATAAACTTATTGAACGATCTGACAAATGTATATAGCTAGCAGGTAAACATATAGACAAAAAATAATATTTGCCAATTTTTAGTTCACCTCCTTCCTTTCCATTCCGCGAACTTAAAAACGCGCCCTCGTATTATATAAAAAAACTCATACATCTACAGATATGCATATGCGTTGAAATGAAATTTTCAAATTACGCTGTGCGTGTTGCTTAAAAAAGCCTCCAGAAAAATTTGTTCCACATATTTAGAATAATTTACAAATATATAAAAAAAGATATACCTTTCCTCCATCCATCCAACGACCTATCCTCATTTCTCCAGTGTACCACATTTCACATTACAACGCAACTCATTTCACGTAACTCATGATATTCCGCACAATCGTAACGCGAATGTGCTTAGATAAATGGACCAGCACATTACGATGTACAATGGTTTCTTGTATGGAGATTAACAGTCCTTTTGTTTTGTGAAACGACTTTATTATGGTCGTAATTGGTCCTTTAATAGGATGGAAAGTCATCAAATGATTGCTCTCGCTATGGATAGAACGGGATTAAGTGCCAGAAAAACGTGAAACGGAAGACCTGTCATCCAAGATCTGTCAAAATGGTGGATAAAATTCTTTAATTCTCATTTGTTTTATGTACTTTGTATAAATTATGATATATGTTTACTTAATTGTTATATCTATGTATATTGATATCATAAAAAGTATGCTAATTATTATTGATATCATGTTTTGGCAAATTCGTAAAAGTATAAAGTATAAATGATAAAAAGTTTAGTGCAACCGGCTGTATAACTCATCCGTGTTCGGGTTCCGTCAATTTTGTTGAAGTGATTCCCTCAGGATGCAAGCGAAACCGCGGGAAACAGCTAGTTCTAACTGATACTATAAATGCGAAAGTGAGTTTGTTTGTTTATTACGTTTTCATGGAAAAATGGCTGAACCGATTTAAATCTATGGTACGGAGATAGAGCAGACCCAGGAGACGGATAAGGGCTACTTTTTATCCGAGTACGTTTAATAGTTCCTTCGAGACGCGAGTGAAACCCTTGTTAAGTGAAAGTCGTACTATAATATTTTAAATGCGAAAGTTTGAGAAAATTACTTAACTGATTTAGATGAAATTTGGTACACACATAGCTTATAACCTGGATTAACACTTAAAATACTTTTTATCCGGGTGTGTTAAGTAGTTCCTTCGAGACGCGAGTGAAACCGCGGGCAAAAGCTAGTCTTTTATAATTTGCTATATAGTGTTATCCACCTACACACAAGACTAGGCTATTAATTAAAACATTTTCTTCATTACTTAATTCTATAGTAAAACACACAGTAATGTACCACGTCAGACATACAGAACAAATACAGTACCTACATTCAACAGAGCGTACATTGTTGTCTAATTTGATTAAAATAAACTCAGTACGAGTATGTAACACTACCTCGTCTCGTTTGCGATGTTAAAACTTTGTTTTAATTTATGCAGTTTTCATAGCATACATTTTGTCGTACCCAAGTTTGAAACAATTTTGAAATGGGAAACATATGATATCACGTAATCATATTATGATTATTAATATATCGTGGTGACTGAGTGGTTATGGCACCTGCATCTCGTGTACGAGTGCGCGGGTTCGAAACCTGGCAAGTATCAATGTATTTTTTTAAAGTCATAAGTCTATCTTAGAAACCATTGACAAACAGTGAAGTAAAACAACGTGAGAAAACCTGGATTAAAAAGTCTGACCTCGCCAATCTGCCTTGAGCAAGCGTGGAGATCAATGATCATGCCTTCTCTTTATGAGAAGAGGCCTTTACCCAACAGTGGGGTAGTGGATTGGTGATGATGAATAATATAATAATTCCTACCTATTTTTTTTAGATAGCGTAAGTAGAAGTGTAGGTATTTAAAGTACCTACCTATATTTTACAAGTTATGTTTAAGTCCTATCTAGAGGAGCTCATTGCTAAGTAACAGTCATACGTGTCGATCAATCAAGGTTAAGCTGCGCTTGCCCCGATTGGTCAATGAATTGGTGACCATCTATGCCATAGCGAGACTCCCTCGTGCCTTGGAAAGCACTTTCAGTCGTTGGACACGGCTATAATTTGTAGATCCAAAAATTCTGACACTCAGTCTTACCAACGGGTATCGAGTTACCCGGTTAACTATATTGTGGAGGTTAGATAGGCAGTTCCATGTAACATTAGTAAAATAGTAGAATTAAAAGTAAAAAACAAAATAACATAAAAACAAACCAATTAGCATAAAATGGGAAAAACGAAAAAAACAAAAATAATTGGTTGTATTATCCTAAAAAGCTTCAACCTATCGCTGTCACCTCTAAAGTGAGTAAGCAAATCTTTGCGAAGGGCCTCATTGGGGGGTTGAATTTCACTTCAGTAATTCTTGACAATTACTCCTCGTCCTGTTGTTCTGATGAATGAGGCTACCTGTCGAGTTATTAATAGAATTTGCTTAAACTAATTTTCTTGAGGAAATTGACTTCGTTAGGAAAGCGGCGCAGTGCATTCAGGCGGATATTCGTTATTCTTTGTTGCAAATGAGCTTGTTTATTTGATCAATTTATTCAAAGTTGAATTTTAATTAACATAACGCAAATGGGTTTCAATTAATTATTGATTCACTAACCGCATATGTTGATTACTATCAATTAAACATTTATCAATATTTAATCTATACTATAATATAATAAAGCTGAAGAGTTTGTTTGTTTGAACGCGCTAATCTCAGGAACTACTGGTACGATTTGAAAAATTCTTTCAGTATTAGATAGCCCATTTATTAAGGAAGGCTATAGGCTAAATATCATCACGCTAAAACCAATAGAAGCGGAGCACCACTATTCCACGCGGACGAAGTCGCGGGCAGAAGCTAGTAATAGTTAAATTCAAACACACACTGACGTCATGGAGATATTTATACACACTCTCAAAAATAAGGCCTAAAGCTATGTTGACGAGTATGTGCTAAGATGCTTATCGAAGGATATGTGTAATATCCATCACTATAAAGTCTTTTTAACCCTTTTTTTAGGGATTGGAATTTATCAAATGACTCCTAAGTCCTACCGCAGTGGATGGAGTCAGATTCTTACTGACTTTTCGTAACCAGCTACGAAAGAAGATTTTTATTTCTTTATAATAATATTATAATTTTAAAGTACCTAGACTAAAAAGTAACAGGTAATATTAATATATTTCTCACGCGACGTCAAAAGCATAGCCCTCTCAAGCAGTTATTATATTCATAAAATTTATGAAAGCCAATTACTTGCCACAGATCTAAATTTTGACATAAAAATAACGGATGTTTCACATTAATTAATTTTACATCACCATGCTTGGTCAAGGTGGATTGGAAATTTCAGACTCTTTAGGCGAGGTTCTTACGACGTTTTCCTTCTCCGTTAGTCAATGGTGTCAAAGGTGACTTAGACACACTTTGCACTGAGACAGTACATTACGACTTTAGAACACCATCATCTGCCTAGCCTTTTCCCAACTATGTTGGAGTCGGCTTCCAGTCTAACCGGATGCAGCTGAGTACCAGTGTTTTATATGGAGCGACTACCTATCTGACCTCCATAACCCAGTTACCGGGTAACACGATACCCCTTGGTAAGACTGGTTGTCAGACTTTCTGGCTTCTGACTACCCGTAACGACTGTCAAAGATCTACTATAACAATCGGGATCAACAGCTTAACGTGCTTTCCGAGGCACGCAGGAGTCTCGCTATGACAAAGATGATCACCCATCCACGGACCGACCGCGCCAAGGGCAGCTTAACCTTTGATCGGTCGAACCGTGCGGCTGTTTCTTAGCCACGAGGTCCTCTACAATGTGACCCAATTGGTATTTGCCAGGCTTCGAACCCACACTGTCGTACACGAGATGCAAGTGCCTTAACCACTGGGCTACCAAGACACAAGCTTTGAAAATCGAATGAAATATTTGACTGTCCTTATAAGTGATTCAATTCGTGTTCCAGTACCAATGACAATGTCCTGAGACACCCTTGTCCCATTACTTTTAATGCCAATAGAGAAGTTGGACTAAAATATTGGGCACAGAACGTGACCTCCTTAAATTTTAAGATGCGAGTTAAACTGCCTGTGCTTTAGATTTCTGATTTGTTGAGGTCGTTTAAATACTTCTATTATCTGTACAAATGAAAGATAGAACAATATGTTACGATAAAAATTTCTCATAAAGTTTTTACAGCTGAACCGATGAGGGTAAACTTCGTTTTTAATTATTTCTTCGGAACGACTCTCTGTGTTTTTTAATTATTTTTCGATACTTAAATATTGATTGCAAGAAATCTCTGCATATATACTCAATCCATGTTATCTATCTATACATATAAAATGCTTTGTCCTAAATGACTGACGGATCAACGCACTGCCTAAACCGCTGATTGCAGAGACTTGAAACATGGAAGGTGTGTTCTTTGTATGACATAGGGATCCAATAAGAAAGTTTTCTTGAAATTCTATTCCTACGGCGGTTAAAAAGGGGGGCAAATTTTGTTTGAAAATTTTTAATTCGAACTCCTATACGAGTTCGAATTAAAAATGAAACACGCGGGCGAAGCCGCTGGCGGAAAACTAGTTATTCATAAATGTGTGTGGTACAAGAGTGTACATTGAGAATGTTAACTTCAGTAACCCGCTTAGCAGTGATAGCACTGGTTAACTTCACACTTTCAAAGTTACTAACAACTTGAACTACAAATGTAAAAGTTGACAACGAGAAGCGGTTTTTTTTTCTTTCTACATGACCTCTTGCAGGATGCTTCTAACAGCATTTGACCTGCTCAACCAGCAATGTGGCGAGGTCCTAATTTAATTAAATTAAGGCCTCCAGCCAAGGGTCACAACCAAATTTAAAACTAAGTGACAGCCCGCTGAGGGCTCCCCCTAGTGGGAAACGAACCTCGTCTTAGGGCATCACTGGGGAGGACAACTAGAGACTAGCTGGATCATATCAAATAGAGAAGCGGAATAGTGATGGCCACTATTTATACACCATTTATATTCTACCCTTCACCATTGCATGACTAAAAAGGGCATTTCCAATAAAGCCCTGTCCTTGAATGTTAAAGATGAAACCTCCAAACGATACTCAATAAAGATTCAGATGAACAATACAAAAGGGAGGACTCGATAACTATTTGAAGCTGTACAAAGGAATTTACGTAATCTATGGGCATTGCTATTTCAATAGGTCCTTTAGTTGTGACAAAAGCAATAAACTCAAGCAATGGAGCGCGAACTATCATTATGGGAGGATTGGAGATTGTTATGGAAGATACTAAAGCGATTTTAGATGACAATATTCTTTTATTTTTTGTAATGACAACTAAATTAATAATTGTTCTTCATAATATTAATATAATTAAAATCAATTACAAACCCAAATTAATTAGGCCTCATTCTTATGATATTTTGTATAGGTGCCTACTTTTTCTAGAAAATGTGCACAAAAAGTGAGAATATTAAATTTTAATTATTTTAAATCTTGTTTTACTTTGTTTTCCTAACAAATATTATAAATGCAAACGTGAGTTTGTTTGTTCGATCCGTTTTCACAATAAAACGGCTGGACCGATTTAGATAAAATTTAGTAAGGAGATAGATTGGAGATAGTTTTATGCTACTTTTATTATTATCCGGGCACGCGAATTACTTTTCCTAGAACGCGAGTTAAACTGCAAGAAACAGCTATTTATCTTAAATGTGTTTCCACTAAATGTTTGCATAGATCCATTTTGTTCTAGCTTAAAAGAAAGGCATCAAAATAATTATATGGCTCAATACGCGTGTAATGTCTGATAGTTTAGCCAATAAACAATAGTTTGTTGATATCCAATGTATAAAATATTAATACCAAAGTGAAAACACCAATTGAACTATTGCCAATTTTATTTTACGACTTCAAATGACATTGTATTTCGTAAGGCATATTCTTCATAAGATTATCAACCTTACACTTATTTTTATAAAGGTGAAAGTAACTTGGCAGTAAAACTATTTTCAGATCGTTATTTATTACGGCCTCAAGTTAAATCTATTACTTTTCATGAGGTTCTTGGTAAGAAACAGATTACGGTTTTGAAGATATTTACGATTTTTATTTGTACAACATTCTTTTTCATAGTTTCGGATGGTGCGTTAAAATATTTGAACATTAGTCTAATAAATGGTTGATTTCAATAAAAACTTTTGAGCCAAATTTTGTATAGATACTCCTAAGCGCTTCCATCGGAGACTATTTCATGATAAACATATATGATTGCTTCATCGGTCTAGTGATCGCAAAACGTGACTCCTGTGAATTGGGTCTTGGGTTCTCGGATTTGCAAGTCTCGTGTAAATAGTGTGCTTCTAAGCAAAAAAATAATGTATATTATCAATGCCTTTGCCTAATATTAAGTAAAAAAATAGCAGTCAAATGCAAGCCTGTCTCACATAACTGTATAGATTGAATAAACGTTATCATAATTGGAATAAAATATTTAATTTTATAGCCATATCGCATCGATTTGTAAAGCCACCAAAAATATATCTCTAAAGCATTACTATGAATCATCATCGTAATTCATCGTAATTTTAAATATTAGAATCATAAAACGAAGGAAAAATGGACGCAAAAACAAGCCTAATTGAAACAAAAATCTATAGTAATCAAAAGATTTTCCATTGCATTGGTATAAAATTCACTTCTGTCCATTCGTACAAACAAATGGGACGGGAAACTCATAGACCTGTTGTATAGAGTTCCGCCCAATATTCGGGATTTATGTAAAATCGGGGTCGACCCAGTTGCTGATGAGTTTCGAGGTATATGTAAAACTCGCTATGTTATAAATGGCTATTATCAGTCGGGTTTTTTCGGGATTAGGTGACTGGGTTAACTGGAATTGGAATTACCAAAAACAATAATTGTGTCAGGTAAATTATATACCAATTGCGAAAGTGAGTTTCTTTGATATGCTTTGATGGTAAAACAGCTTAACTGATTTGGATGATATTTGGTACGGGGATAGATAGGCTACTTTTTATCCGGTTTCGTTAAGTAGTTCTCTTGGGACGCGGAGGAACCCGCGTGAAATAGCTAGTCTCGTGTAAAGATATCAAATACGGTAATAATAATGAAAAAAAAAAATTAAGTGTTTCAAGCGATAAAAGATGTAATACTATGATAATAAAATAATACATTGAAGAACTAATATGTCAGAAAAGTACCAAGTATATTGTAAAATTCTTTGGTTATTGTAGAGACCTGCGATAATAGGTTAACGAGCCTCGGTGCCGGGTCAAGAGAATTTATAAATAAGGGGCAGACATTCCAAAAATGTTTGTGAAATTTCGGTTATAAGGTTTTGTTTTCACTAGAAAGACTTACTTATTTGAAAACATTAAAATACTCCAAGAATCGTTTCTAATTAACAATAGAATTAAAATTCTGCCCATTCCTCACTACTTTATGCGTCAACAGACAGTTTTGAACTTAAATCAAATAAAGCTGCACAAAACAAAGACTAAACAACGCCATTAATCTTTAAAAAATATAGCTATAACAACCTTCTTCCTAATGATCTCTTCCTGTCCTTCCTAATGCCAATCATGGTCGGAGAACAAGGGCCACCACTTCTCAGGCACCACAAAACATACGAAGATAAATTTCTTATAGTTCCCGACAGAAGTAAAGCGTATCTAACGATGAGTTACGACCTTCTTTTGCGCTGCGAACTTAGACGACATGCTGGTTGAAAAGAAAATTTATTTTTCTATTTTTAAAACTTTAAAAAGTTGGCACACAACATTTTTATGGGTCATTTTGTTTAAGAAAAGCGTTGTCGTTCAAAGTTAAGTATTTATTAGCAAGGTTGTTATAGTTTAAGTTGCGTTTTTATTTGAAGTTTTTATGGGTAATATTATTCTTTTGTTAATGGTTGTAAGAAAGCGAAGGAAAGGTTACCGAAACTTAGTTAAACGGGTCAAATAAAGAAAACAGTAAAGATTACTATGTTTTAACTATTTATTTTTTATTTACTATTTGTTTTGATTTACTATTTATTATGTAGATAAAAACAGTGGCATAGATTTAAAAACGGATAATAAAAAAATATTATACATTTAATATTTATATAATTTTCAACTAAATTGTGGCTGCAGTTCATAATAATTTCATTAATTATTGTTCATTCTGTTTACTCAACTTACCTCATATGTTTCATGATGTTTATTTGAATACTATAAGTAAATAATACACCGACAACAACATTTTATTTTTATATTTATTCATTTTGCGGTTTTAAACTATTTAAAAATAAAAAATATGGAGTTCTACCGATATCAAAAATATGGTTGAAGCTACCAGTAGTATGGCTTTAGAGAAAGGAATCCTACTCAAATATCAATAACAGCGGCATCGCCCGCGTGGGCTTCACGAATTCAAATTAAAAATGATAGTGATTCATACAAACTTAGCCCCCTTTGGAATAGAATTTCGGAAAATCCTAAAAACAAATCGGGATATCTTCGTCATACAAAGAACACACTCTCCCAGTTTCAGGTCTCTACGTTCAGCGGTTTAGGCTGTGCGTTGATCCATCAATCAGTCAGCCAGCAGACAAAGCATTTTATATGTATATATTATATTATTATTCTATTTACCAATTTATCTTCATATAACATTTTTAACCTCACCTTTATTCGAGCTAAATTTATTTTCGTGTGTTTCACTACCCATAAACATATCCCGCCCACTCACATTAAAAAAATATTGAATTTTCCAGTTAACACCTCGTTAAATACCAGAATATTAATTTAATTTTTACCCGTATATTCGAAGGGTGCAAATCTTTACAAATCCTACCCAGATGACGGCGTAACGGCTCTATCGATTACCACAAAATTTATGATCCCACGTTTTTGCTTTGACGTTGAAAAATAACAAATTTAAGCCGACTGACATAAAAACTCCGCGTCTACCGTTCTATGTAAATGTTATGTTTTTACCCGGCTTGCGAAAAAGGGTGATCCTAACAATATCCTACTTGATATTATAAATAAGAAAGTTTATAAGGATGTATCATGTATGTTTCTCACTCTTTCACGCAAAAAATACTGAATGGTTTTACATTAAATTTGTTATATTTGAAGGATAAACATATAGGATACTTTTTATCTGGGTCCGCGAAGTAGTTTTTAATAAAGTCTTCATTACAGTAGTTATAATGATAAAATGTTTACCTTTACGTGTGTCTATTAAAATACATATTTCCAAGAAATAAAATATCTTGACTATTCAAGCACAAAACATACAAATAATGTTGAAATATCGACACTTTTACATAACCTTAATACGATATTTCAGTCACATGTCAATTTTGTATAAAAATAAAATTATTTTTCCTATTCACATGTCTCGAAAGATCTATTTTCCGATTCATCTGTTCGGATATATTATGAGTTATACAAACAATCGACACAACTGTCATTGTCATATTGTTTGTAGAACGACTGTCAATTTATTGCCATTGAAGAAATCGTTGCTCGAAAACACGATCGTGTGTAAATACCCTAAGGATTACTATTGTGATGTGTCAGACACACGAATTCTGTGTCACGAAAAGAAAACAGGTATTACGTTTGTCCCTTTGGACTTTTCGGGACTTTTTTTCATGACTGTTACATTAAAGTTTAGTATCTTCTTAATATTGTATTGATTTTGGGTAATCAGAAAGGATTTATTTGGTTCTATTTATTTTTGTTTAATTAGCAATTAATGGAGATGTTGATTGTGATTTTTAAATGTGTACTGTGTTTTTTTTAAGTCGTGGTGGTCTAATCGTTAAGGCACCTGCATCTCGAATACGAGTGTGTAGGTTCGAAACCTGACAAGTATCTATGTGACTTTTCTAAAGTACTTTCTCAGTTTATGTTAGATACCGCTGACAAACGGTGAAGAAAAACATCTTGAGAAAACTTGGACAACAAAAGTTGAAATTTGCAAACCAGTCTTGTATAAAACATGGTGATCAATGCTCATGCCTTCTCTGTACAAGAAGAGAAAACCTCTTCTGAGGTAAAGAGAGATGTTTCGGTGTTATGAAGTTTTTATTTTATATTTATATTGGAAGTTGATTTTTAAATAAATTGTTGAACTTATTTGTACTAGTTGTACAAACATGCAAACACTGCGCAATCATGCTTGAAATGTTCTACAAGCTTAGAGTTGCATTATAATTAGTTAAAGTTTATTTTTACTACTATGGTCCGCAAAAAATATTGCATATTCATGTGTACAGTTCTTAAAAATGGTCTTTAAAAATGACTAGAGATCACAGACAATCTTTAATAAAAAGTTTCAGAAAATAAATTAATAATCCATGCCTCGGAAAGCTTCATAATGCAATAAATGAAAAAAGAACTTTGCATGTTCGACTACAAATTTTAATACTCAAAAGGTCCAAAACTTATAACCCACTGCAAGAAAAAGCAAAATGAGTTATTATACTCCCTTAGACTGCTCCTAAAAACCTTCAAGTGGGAAAAAAGGAAAAAAATACATTGGGATTTTTGTAGCGAACTGTTTTTATCATCTGGATTGTATATCTTTTTTTTTTTTAATCATAAGAACTTGTCTTATTTATTCAGAAACTTATCTTTATTATATTTACAATATTTAAATATACATTGTATATCTTACATTTTCTAAATTTGTTTTCGAATGTTTCTTTAATTTTATGTTTAAAATAAAAACAACTTATCTTTAGTTGTAACATTTGACGTTGAGTTTGTGACATTGTGTTTTCAACAGATTTCACGCTCACTAACTCCGCCAGCGCTGCGTTGCATCTCTAACGTTTTCAGCTTCGTTGTTAAATCGGTACACAGGTTTTTTCAACAAACAAATAACGACTTCAAATCCTCTAACTAAAGTACATTTTGCAGTGGCACATATTTTTCTAGTATCTTTAAAAGCTCCACGCTCGAGTTAAGTTTCCAGTAGTTGGTGGTTTTTATAAAATGAAGTGAAGGAAGTAACGTTCTTGATACCTATATTAGAGCTTAAAAATATGTGATGTAAAATGTCAGCGGTTTTGTAACTTTCATGCCTTGCTACCGGCTCTTAATATTATTATTAATATTAGATATAGGTACCTATCTACTTACAGAAGTTAGGTAAAGATAATTTTCAATGTGTTACAAAATATGTCTTTGTAATAGACTATTTATTCTCTTTGTAGATTTCTTTAACGGAAATCTAAAATCAGACTTCATAGAAAAATTAAAAGTCTTTTTGAAAAATGATTTGCCAAAAATATTGCTTAACATTCCACTGCAGTGCACAGGTCTCTTCACATACAGAGAAGGCATGAGCATTGATCATTACGCGTGCTCAAGGCGCTAACCACTAGGCCATCACGACTTGACCAATTTTAGAGGATACACTAGTCAAAGTCACATCAATTTATTAACAGTTTCAAACAAAATAAACTAACTTCAATACTTGTTCTTGTTTGTACCAAAAGCCGTGCAGTTTTCAAGTCAGCTAGTTCCAATAAAGTAATTGCTAATCTTTTCAGTGTAGGTAAAATGGGAGCCTCGTTTTCAGTTGCAGCTGCTCCAAATCCGGTTGTGTTCGTCTATTTTTGGTGCTCGCTCAATGAAAACGCTGGCTAAAATAGAAAACTTTGCCATTTTTTCGGAGATTTTTCTGAAGTCAGATGAAGTTTGGTATTCATGGTGTAAATACAGACCCATTTTTTTATATAAACAATATAAATTGATTTTCTGGTGAAAAGCTTGTGGATCAATACATCAATCTAGAAGCTGTGGGCATTTCAATTTAATATTATTATGTACCATGCCTAAAAGTTGTACTAGTTAAAAATGTTATCTTTATTTTTATTTATTGTAGAAAGGTATTAAAAGGGTTGGTTATAGGTTCTAAAACTACACTTACATATCTATAAGATATGTAAGTGTAGTTTTAGGTCGTATGAAAGGGCTTGATCTGGACCCCACTTCACTTTGTAGGTAACTACAGTCTCACGCTTAAATTTAAAACCCCCATTTCCCCCACTTTATGTAATGTAACTACAAATTCACGGTTTTCAGACTAATTCCCTTATTATTGCTTTATGACCTTAGTTCTTACCAAAATTCATGATTTTAGGTCAACGGGAAGCACTCGGAATAGGCTTTCATTTTTCTGGACAAATAGACAGACGGATAGATGGACAACGAAGTGATCCTATAAGGGTTCCGTTTTTTCATTTGTACCCCAATTCTCGGAACCCTAAAATAACGCGAAAACTAGACTTCAGATGACAGTAACATAGAGAAAAAGCCTTAGATATTTTTCATCGCCTTACCATCTCAACGGATCCTATTTCGTACGAGTGGACTGATCACTAAATCAGACCTTTTAGCCAATTGGAAGAAACTCCTTGGTGTTGGGAACGGTCACTCCACATCTCTCATTATCTTAAATAATTAATTGCTTTCCGAATTAATGAGAATGCTTTATTTATGTGTTGTGTTTGCACTGATCAGGGTCGATACTTGGGGGTTTTAGGGGGTAACGTTATTGCAAACGAACCTTTGAACGATGCCTTTTTATTTTCGCTTTGGAAGATTAGAGAACATTATTGCCAATATTCTTTAGACTTTTATTGGACTGGTAGAGTACTGAGTAAAATTGTACATCACTTAAATATGGATGAACAAGTTTTTTTTTATGTGAATCAAATATCCGCAGCCTGGATAGTTAGTCCCGCTAACATTTATTTAATTCATTTTTCTTTTGCTTGACCTATTCTTACTACGCCTATGTGTAACAGCATACCATAGTCATAGTTGATTGATTGATCGGATATTTTGATGTTATTGTATAGGAATCGTTTTCTTAGATTTTGTTTACCCTAACTGAGCAGCGTTAAATCTTAGGGAATTTATAACTAGAATTTCTGTTTGCCCAAGGCGGAAAGTGGGCCATATGTTATTTTGCACTTCTTCTCCGAAACGTTAATTTTGCTGAAATTCAGATTTTGTACGCGGAGTGTTCTTAAAAATAGATCCAAAGTTATCGCTTCTACAAATACTTACCTTTACGAATTATTTGTGAGTTATCATTTCCACTACACTAACCATTTCATCAACCTGTGTTATAGCTTCGAACAGCTGTCAGCTGTTTGATATCGAGTTACCAACTCCAGTAAATCGAAATACTAAGTCTAACTGTTCGTTGACGTAAATGGACGAAGTTTGTCCGGAGTTCAATAATTTGTGTTCCTGGAGAACCTTAGAATCATCTGTGATATTGTTATCTGGATAGTGGTGTGAATGATTCGTATTCTGATAGCGTGCCTCGGGTACGATATCGGAACGAAGTAAATTTTATATGGTCTAAAAATTGGTGTTCCAGATTTTTGTGTTTGTGGTTAAGAGATTTGTAACAATGTTTTATATAAAAAAACATCTATTGTGTTGCATAATATTTCTGGTACGAAAAAATGACTGCAAACTTGTTTTATGTCATTTATTCGTTTATAAAAGCATATTTTTAAAAAATCATCATAATCAAAATACATTTCTTTTTTTCTAAATCTCTTATTTTTGGAACTTCATCATGGCCCTCATTTATGTGACTTTCTCTATGTTTTTCTATTAAAAAACGAGAGTGTGTGTGCTTGTAAGTAAGGACTCTACACTGCAACACTGTCTGTACATATTTTTTATATCTCTTTATTGTTAACTAGTCGTTTCTAGCGGTTTCACCCGCATCCCAAGGGAACTACTTAACTCGTCTGGATAAAAAGTCTATAACCGTCTAAGGACTCTCAACGATCTCCGTACCCACATTTTATTCAAGCCATTTGAGCCTTTTTACCGTGAAACAAAAACAAAAAACACACTTTCGCATTCATATTAGTTTATATATTTAGGATTTAGACAACTTTCATGAGACAAATTCATGATTATTACCGTGAGACTGTAATATCAGAGTATTAAACTGCCTTTCAGAAGTAATATACATTTCAAATTACATAATATTCATAGCTAAATGTTCTTCATACCACATTTCATATATTGTGCAATTTCCTTCGAGATTCTATATCCCAGATATAAGGCTCATGAGAGTACTTATTCCTTCTGTTGGGAGATTATTTATGTATGAAATGTATGTCACACATTTACATTTAAATACTGAATCTGCTTCTATGCATGTAAGCTTGTCTTAAATCTTGAGATCCACCGAAATGGGACTAGTTTATTTTCTCGTGTTCGCGTGGGTACGTGATCAAAATAATAATGTTTATTTGCTTGTTGGTTTAAATGTTGTTTTGTGAGTTATATTTAAATTGAGTTTTTTTTTTCAACATTTTTATAATCGACTCAAAAACGTTTTATTTGGATTTGATATTTCTTATATTTCTGTTCTAGAAAACTATAGCAAAAATACAAAAAAAATAAAATCTAGTGTTGTAGTTTTGACACTGACTCCTAGTATGTTGGCTCATAGGTTCAGAAGCAATTCTGCGAAAAAAATATCATTTTTTTCACCTTTTCAGTGATTTGGGAATTGGTTGAAGTTTTTGTTAAAGGTTTTTTTTCTTAACATTTCAAATTTTATAATTACATACATAATTCACCTTTGATAGACAGATTTGATAAAAAAATGACTAAAAACGTCTATGATTAGTGAATATAGTTTCCATGTTCGTAAAACCTTTTCAGCTAAACTTCTGCTTATCCTTCAAGTAACCAAGCTTGATATTGTGTTACGCTATCTTTGTTTTGATTTCAGCGACATTCTTTACAGTATCTTTATAGAGGTATCCCTTTCACAATGAAATCAACATTAACTCACCGTAGTTATGACGTCTACAAACTTTTATAGGCTCTCATAGATTGCGTGTAGGAAATGTAGGAATCCGTTCACCGTACACAAAACCGTAACTACTATTAAACAGCGCCGACAGCGCTTTAAAGCGATTTTCTTCGCAATAAAACTTAACCTAACAATAAAGTAGAAGTAAAATCGACGCATTAATGTAAGCGGCATTTACGCGAGCGCTTCAAAGCGTAACCCATATAAGAGGTTGCCTATCTAAGTAACGGATATCCGACAAAAAATACTAAAAGCCGAGACGCGTAACATGGCCGCTTAAGATAAAGATGCTTTCTTTTATTGGGACTCTTTGGTAGGTTTTGTTTTAGTTTAGAAGTAAATTGGTGATGTTAGAGAATTTGCTGAAAGAATAGTGAAGTGTTTTTGTAACAGTTTTAAATAGGTAAAGCACGCCTGGTAGTTTTGATCGTGTTTTTCATTTATTCTGTCTTGAATTAATAGTGACAAAAGACTAGGGATCCTCTGGAATATTTTGATAGCAGTGAATGAAGGCAGGAGAAAAGCCTTACCTCCTTATGTAGTAACCTGATCACATCACTAATATTAAAAATGCGAAAGCTTTTGATGATGTATGCATGTAGGTATGTTCTGCTACTCTTTCACTCAAAAAATACTGAATGGATTTGGATAAAATTTGGTATATGTACATATAGTTTATAACTGAGATTAACACATAGGATATATTAAACCGGGTGCGTAAAGTAGTTACATCAGGATGCGGATGAAGGACTGGACGTAAAGGCTACGCCGGTTTCCCAGTCCCCCTCCTTTCAGACGATGCGGGAATGCCGCTGGGTTTTTTAGTGGGTATACCGGGCTTGCCCGGGGAGTCCCACATACCCCCTCATTCCCCTGGATGGGGGGGATGCGTAAAGCATTTTTCCCAGCGATACAAAAAAAAAAAAAAAAAAAAGGATGCGGATGAAACCGCGGGAAACTTAATACATATTGGTAAATAATATTTATGGTTCAATAATTAGTAGGTGTTTACTAATAACAGTCTTAACCTAATCTCTAAAAATACTTGGATGATGAAATTTTATTCAATTTCTCGTATCATACACAAAGTACCTACAAGGTACGTATAATTTTATCAAAATTTATAAACAGAACTAATACAGCAACCAAGTCAAATGCGGTCAATTAAAACCCCCATCTCGATCCAGTTTTTTCTCAGATCATTTTACGTTTTAATTAAGGGCATCATTAGCCGTAACGGAGGCGAGCAATTACCGCCGTCGCTCGCAGCGATGATGCAGCCAGTGTGATGCAGACCATTTTTATCTAACTTGGAAATAAAATTACTTCTAAAATAAAGATAAATAAAAAATAAATATAAGCCCATAACAAAATTGTAACAGGTCGGTGTGAGTTATTATAAGTTAGATGTTGAAGAAAAACTTACTTAGGCCCAAGTTCACCGACAAGATAACGGTCCGATTAAATTAAAACAGCTGATTACCATATATTTAAACTTCCAACTTTTGATGGGTAATGTATTGTATGAGATTTTTAATCCTGAAATGGTCAATTACAAACCAGGGTTGAACTAGAACTGGGTAACATGAAAATTTCAGCTTCCTGGTTAAAAAACGTTTTTGTTTAACGGGCCGATTACATAACCAGCTGTCGGTGAAAGGGCCAAGCTCTTAGAATACAACAATTATAGGGATATATTACAGCAACGAAAGCCAAAGCAACTTTTTTTCAAAATGTTGGTTGTCAGTTTTGTACACGCATCACGAAATTACTGAATGAATTTGGATGAAATTATACAATTTGGTATATACGTTGTTTATTTATACATATAAAATGTTTTCTGCTGCATGACTGACGGAAAAACGCACAGCCTAAACCGCTGATCGTAGAGACCTCAAACTTGGAAGGTATGTTATTTGTATGACGTAGGCATCCGATAAGAAAGGATTTTCCGAAATTCTATACCTAAGGGGGTGAAAAAGAGGGGGGGTGCCGTGCCCACAGTTTGTATGAAACTGCCATTTTTAATTTGAATATGTATATATTACGCGGGCGAAGCCGCTGGCGGAAAGCTAGTAATTTGTATTAACACTAGATGTGGGTAAAACCATGTGAAGTATATAGTTAGTTTAACTATAAATTAAAGCGTATCTATACTAATATAATAAAGCTGAAGAGTTTGTTTGTTTGAACGCGCTAATCTCAGGAACTACTGGACCGATTTAAAAAAATCTTTCAGTGCAAGATAGCCCATTTATCGAGGAAAGCTATAGGCTACATATCATCACGCTAAAATCAATAGGAGCGGATCACCAATGAAAAATGATTCAAAATCGGGGGTTAAAATTAGCGATAGCCCAAAGTTTCATTTTTCCATTCCACGCGGAAGAAGTCGCGGGCAGAAGCTAGTTTTATATAAAAACTGAAGTACAATATACTCACAACGCAATGACGTGCGTGATTGATGCGTCGCTCCGCGCACATAAGCGGGGCGAGTGGTACTGTTTAATCCGCCTAACCCAGATATATCATTTTCCAGAATAAATTCCATAAAAAATAATACGCTTGATAGTATTTCATCTACTCTAAAACTATGCGGATATATTGTTGATGCCAAACTCAATATGCTGTAGAGTGCTTTACGTTTACTAAAATAGTTCAAAACTTTTGATGAATTTTCAGACGTGGCTTACAGTGTAGGAAATATACAGTAAGTCAATTTGCTTTTATTGTAAGTCTGTGTGCTTAAAAACTTCGAGATGTTATAAAATTTGGTTTAAGCTAAGATTTAGTCTTGTCTTTTAGAATGAAAATCTTTAATGAATATTGTGAAAAAAAAAAGATATAAATTTGATGGTGTTAGGCTCATAGAAATTTTGGTTATACAAAGCATACATTGCAAAATGACACACTCGTATGTTTTTTTATAACTTAGCATTTTGTCATTTTTTATTTTATATTTTTACTTATTGAATAGTCGGTTTTAGTGAATATTTGATTATTTTGTGAATAGAATTCGCAGATTCGCAGGTTACTTAAATACGAGTATTATCGAAAAACAGACCGTCACGGTTGACTTCGTTGAAATTCTCTGAATTAAGGAAAGAAAGAAAGAAATGTCTTTTTACGATAGGTGTAGGTATAAATAAATAAATATAAACGTTATATTGCTGATATTCATTTAATATTGTTTCCAATTTCATATCTGCATACACCTAGTTTTTATTCCGTAATTATCATTAATATACACATTTTTTAAATATTTTTTTTAAACAAATTCCAAGAACATATCAAATTAATAAAGTTCTTATTCACTTCAATTATAGGTAAGGATGTCCCTGCTAATTTATCAAATTAATAAAGTTCAAATTCGCTTGAACTAGGGGAGGTACGGGATGTCCCTGCTGTAATTTTCTGTACAACACGACTCCATCTGCGGCCGACACGTCCAATCTGTAAATGGATTGCTTTTTGCATTGTGTGCAGCCATTGAACACTGCACAATGTATTTCCGTAGTTTTACTAATTTTATGAACATTAACGTCGACTTTCCCCCATTCATTTATGTTATTTAATTAAGCAATTAATTCTAGGTGCATTTATTTTTTGCTTTTCTTGATATAATTAAACCTACTAATTGTATCTGTCTTAATTTCTTTTGGTGTACAATAAAGCATATTTCGGTTCTATTCTATTCTACTAGTTGTTGCAAACGACTTTGTCTGCGCTGACATAGAATCTGGTTCAGAGATCTTGGGCCTTACCATGACGAGCTAAAGCAGAAATAGTTTCGTTGTTAAAAAGAGACGGTGCTATATGACATTAGTAGCTGTGTCTCGCTCTAACACCTGAATAGGGATTGCAAAAACAATTTAAATCCATTCAGTAATTTTGCCGTGAAAGAGTTACAAATGCTATAGATACTCAAAAACTCGCATTAAACCTTTTTGTTGAATGTACTAGTTGTTAACCGTAGTATCACTCGCATTGTATGAAGTATTTTTTTCATGGGCCTAGATAAAAATATTCTTTGACAGAGAGTGTCAAATATCAAGATCAGTACTGTTGTGTCTTACTGATGGTACCTATCTGTCTTTCGTAATGAACTTACTTTTATAAACAAAAAAATACTCTATAATATGGGAAAAATTACTTTTTAATAAAATATAAATTTTCCTTTGCAATAAAAATATTACTTTTTCTAACGTAATTTAAAGATAATTCGAAATCGTAGTGTTCTGTGTTTTACATAGTTGTATAATATTTACTGCGTTCTCTGGTTGCGTTATGTAGACTTTAATATTATCATTATCAGCTTGTTATACTATACCATGTTAGGGAAAGGTTTTTACTCATGGTTTTCTTATTTTTTTTCCTTCACTGTTAGTCAGTGGTGTCTAAGCACTTAGAAAGTACATTATTTATGACTTTAGATGAGTCACATAGACACATGACAGGTTTGAGGAACCACTTGAAGAAACCACACACTTTTACACGAGATGTAGTTACATTACCCATTAGGCCACCAAGACTATAATATAGATTGATAAAAAGATTAGTGAAATAAATCTCACAATCCCATAATATCTAGTTTCCATCTCTCGAATAGAAACGAAAGCAGAACTCACTTTTAATAGAGATGCACTTTCAAAATAATTAAAGCTTTGTTGCAAATTGAATTCTTATTCAAGCACGTGAATCGAGTTTGCTGAGTTTCCCAAACTTATCAGATTGAAACTCAATAAATTAAGTTTCGAGTTTGGACTAATTTGGCGTAGTTCAATTTTGGATAACTGGCAATTTTTTCGTCGGTACAAATTTTGGTTGAGATTTTAGACAACAGTTAGTTTTTAATACCAAATAATGATAAAGTCATATTTCTGGGCGTAAAAACTGTAAAAAGATGAGAAAGATTTTCTAAACATATTTTTTAATTAAGACCAAAAAAATATTTATAAACCTTCGTACAAAGGTCCATTAATAAAATAAAAAAAACTAAAATCCAACCACGCAGGTGAAAATTAAATTCAACCCCGTACAAACTCATTTAGGGACGATAAAACACTTGTGCTTCGTTCAAACACACTAAAACTATTTTTAACCCAAAACCTTTTGTAAAAATACTAAAACAACATTTAGGCGCCTGTGTAAATAGCAAAAGGTTATGCTTTCACACCATGAATATTATAGCGTTTTCCACAAAGTTACTGGGTTATTAGAGCGTGTAAAATTTAAGCTTCAGCAAAATGAGATAAAGTACTACGGTCCACGCGTGACAAAGGTGTTCATGCTGAAACCCCACACTACACGACATTCAACCTTAACAAAAGCCGATACAGTCGATTTTTATTAAATTCCAAAGTCCACTTTGTTATTTTTTGTCGGACAACCTAATCGCCTCTGACCGCAACGTTGTTAAAATCAACGCTAAAAAGCGGAAAGTGAAAACGTTTTTGCTATTTATGTTTTTCTTTTGCTGTAAATATTGTTATTTTTTTATTGACTAATTCAAAATGTTGTTGATATACAAATTAAAAAGGTTTTATTTTAAAATATCTTATAACGCTCGGGCCATGGGGTCCGAGTTCGCGTCTCCTGTTCAAGGAAATCGCGAAAAGACTGGTCGACGCTTCGCGAGACCAGAGGGCTGGCATATTTTTTGGACAGCGAATAAGCATTGCCATTCAACGTGGCAATGCTGCCAGTCTTCTGGGCACGTTTTCGGATGACAGCGATGAGGAGGAGTACTTTGACGCCTAATCTCATTGTTGCGCATGTCTGTACAGTTTTGTTTGTATTTTATTTTTTATTTGTATATATATATATATATTTACATCCTAAAACAATTAACTTTGTAGCTAACTAACTGTACAACAATTAAAAAAAACTCTTTCTTGTAAATGAATGTTACGTTTATTTTAATAAGAATAAGTTTGACTCATGTAATAAAATTTCATTAATTGTTTTTAGAGTGCCAACATATATATTTATTTCATTAAGCAAAGGCGATGGTTTATAACGAAATTCATGTCAGGGGTGTGACAGTGTATTTTAAACTTTAAAGACCAAGGTCAAAGTCTAAAATTAGTTTTCATTTAACTTTTTATTTATTGAGTCACAGTTTACCTCGGTCTATCGTTTATATACGATAACTACTAAATGTATTTCAATTAGAATTCTCTTTCTGCTAACTTCTTACAATTGACAGAGACATAATCAAAACCCCATCCAAATCGGATCAGTAGTTTACGAAAAAAATGCGGGTATACTTTGTGGGGGGTGGAGGGTGGGAGGTGTCAGACTCTTACTGACTAAAACCCATCCATGTCCCTTCCTCAGCCCTTTGTATTCAGGGGGCGCGGTTTCTCTTTCCAACGTCCCGCAGCCCCGGCAGCGGGTATACATAGGGGTCGAATTTTTTGAAGTCGGTTAATAATGACAGCTATCTAAACCATACACAGTCTGTAGTTATATGTGAAGTCGAGCGAATAGTTGTGAAAAGATTATCTCTCCTTACAAGGCTTCCGTCTGCAGCATTAAATTGCAAAGTCACGGATTAGTGTATTAGTCTACCGGGTAGTTGACCACTTAGGTAATTACATGAATAGCATACAAAGTTAAGGAAAAAAATATATTTTGTATTTTTTTTTTGTTTTTATTTTGAAATGGATAGCCACACTAACTACAATAAATAAAAATGAATCGGCGAAATGTATTTACGCGCATAACTTCCGAACGACTGCACCAAAAGGTTTGTATAAAAGAAAATTTAAAAAACCGGCCAAGTGCGAGTCGGACTCGCGCACCGAGGGTTCCGACCATTGGAAAGAAAAAATACGCAATAAAGTCGCAATTATTTTGTTTTTTTCCGACCGCATAATTAAGTTTGTTTGTAGAGGAAAATTGCTGATTACTTAAAAACTACCTACTAGATCTCGTTCAAACTAATTTTCAATGGAAGTTTGCATGGTAATCTACATCACATATTTTTTTTAGTTTTATCATTCACTTATTTTAGAAGTTACAGGGGGGGGGGACACACATTTTACCACTTTGGAAGTGCCTCTCGCGCAAACTATCCAGTTTAGAAAAAAATGATATTAGAAACCTCAATATCATTTTTAAAGACCTATCCATAGATACCCCACACGTATGGGTTAGATGAAAAAAAAAAATTTGAGTTTCAGTTCTAAGTATGGGGACCCCCAAAATTTATTGCTTTTTTTCTATTTTTGTGTCAAAACCTTAAAGCGGTTCACAGAATACATCTACTTACCAAATTTCAACAGTATAGTTCTTATAGTTTCGGAAAAAAATGGCTGTGACATACGGACGGACAGACAGACAGACAGACAGACAGACAGACAGACAGACAGACATGACGAATCTATAAGGGTTCCGTTTTTGCTACGGAACCCTAAAAATTGAACAGGAAAAAAATATTGTGGTCAGCAAGTTTTAAATAATATTCAAGTTATTTTTTATACCTATAGTCAAATTCATTGCACTAATGTTTATTTCAAAATAGGTGTTTTCCGCGGTTTCACCTGCGTCCTGAGAGAACTGCTTAATTCACCCGGGTAAAAAGCCTATAATTGTCTCCATGGTCCCATCTATCTCCGCCAAATTTCAACTAAAGCGGTTCAACCGTTTTACCATGAAAGCGTAACAAACATACAAACTTAATATCGGAGGGTGGGAGGTGTCAGACTCTTACTGACTAAAACCCATCCATGTCCCTTCCTCAGCCCTTTGTATTCAGGGGGCGCGGTTTCTCTTTCCAACGTCCCGCAGCCCCGGCAGCGGGTATACATAGGGGTCGAATTTTTTGAAGTCGGTTAATAATGACAGCTATCTAAACCATACACAGTCTGTAGTTATATGTGAAGTCGAGCGAATAGTTGTGAAAAGATTATCTCTCCTTACAAGGCTTCCGTCTGCAGCATTAAATTGCAAAGTCACGGATTAGTGTATTAGTCTACCGGGTAGTTGACCACTTAGGTAATTACATGAATAGCATACAAAGTTAAGGAAAAAAATATATTTTGTATTTTTTTTTTGTTTTTATTTTGAAATGGATAGCCACACTAACTACAATAAATAAAAATGAATCGGCGAAATGTATTTACGCGCATAACTTCCGAACGACTGCACCAAAAGGTTTGTATAAAAGAAAATTTAAAAAACCGGCCAAGTGCGAGTCGGACTCGCGCACCGAGGGTTCCGACCATTGGAAAGAAAAAATACGCAATAAAGTCGCAATTATTTTGTTTTTTTCCGACCGCATAATTAAGTTTGTTTGTAGAGGAAAATTGCTGATTACTTAAAAACTACCTACTAGATCTCGTTCAAACTAATTTTCAATGGAAGTTTGCATGGTAATCTACATCACATATTTTTTTTAGTTTTATCATTCACTTATTTTAGAAGTTACAGGGGGGGGGGACACACATTTTACCACTTTGGAAGTGCCTCTCGCGCAAACTATCCAGTTTAGAAAAAAATGATATTAGAAACCTCAATATCATTTTTAAAGACCTATCCATAGATACCCCACACGTATGGGTTAGATGAAAAAAAAAAATTTGAGTTTCAGTTCTAAGTATGGGGACCCCCAAAATTTATTGCTTTTTTTCTATTTTTGTGTCAAAACCTTAAAGCGGTTCACAGAATACATCTACTTACCAAATTTCAACAGTATAGTTCTTATAGTTTCGGAAAAAAATGGCTGTGACATACGGACGGACAGACAGACAGACAGACAGACAGACAGACAGACAGACAGACATGACGAATCTATAAGGGTTCCGTTTTTGCTACGGAACCCTAAAAATTGAACAGGAAAAAAATATTGTGGTCAGCAAGTTTTAAATAATATTCAAGTTATTTTTTATACCTATAGTCAAATTCATTGCACTAATGTTTATTTCAAAATAGGTGTTTTCCGCGGTTTCACCTGCGTCCTGAGAGAACTGCTTAATTCACCCGGGTAAAAAGCCTATAATTGTCTCCATGGTCCCATCTATCTCCGCCAAATTTCAACTAAAGCGGTTCAACCGTTTTACCATGAAAGCGTAACAAACATACAAACTTAATATCGCATTTATAATATTATACTTAGGATCTAGATGCCAGACAAAACAAGAGTACCTACAAACCTAAAAAAAAAAGTGTTAGTACAAACCCCGTGACGACATTTTGGCCTTGTTTAGTCATCGTTTAAACATGCAAGTAACATGATTACGCATATCATGTTCCGTTGCATGTTTAAATTCAAATGTAATAAAAACATAATGCAGTTTTATTTTAAACTAGCAATTTGCCCGCGACTTCGTCCGCGAGAGATTCGGATTTTCGCACACATTCCAGAGGTGTCGCAAAATAGCATTCTAAACATTATTTTTGTATGGCCAGTTTTACCACCTCCAGAAAAATACCAGGTTCCATATAATTTCAAACAAAAAATGTCCAGATAGTGTAAATCATAATGCCTGTTAGATAATTATTTTACAAAGGCAACGAAACTGAAAAATTTTTTTTCGGCGGTAGGTGTAAAAAAGTAAATACGTGTCTCAGATCCTTTGATTTTATTTAAATTGTATTTAATTGGTTTTTAATTAGTATTTACACCAAAACTCCTATTATACACTCTAATAGTTGAGTACTTACATTGGTAGCACTTAAATGTAATATTTGAGCACTTAAACACCACCTGCCAGATCACCATCTACACATTGCTCATTAAGAATAAATTATCCATAGTTACAAAATATTTTATGATGTCTCAATTGTCAGAGATTCTGTCCATCCAAAAGAGCCTCGAGGAAAATTTTAACCGGAAGATGAATGAGCTTGGTGCCCAAATTCAGACTGCAGGGCCAACCAAGGACACCGTGGCTAAGATAGCAGAGGAGTTCCGGACCTTTCGGGAGCTCATTTACAGTGTGCTGGGGTTGCTCAGAAAGCAAATCACTGAGTGTGTCTTGCAACTCGATGGACTGGAGATGAGACACCGTCGGAAGGCACTGGTTTTTCAGGGTTTTCCTGAATCTGATAATGAAGACTGCCAGTCCATGATTCTTGGTGTGCTTCATAGTAAATTGACACTTAAGGATATATCAGTGTCCAATATTAAAGCTGTCCACCGACTTGGCAGTCCGAGTAAGGATCATCCGAGGCCCATTCTTGTCAGATTTTCTAGTCTGGATGTAAAGTCGGCAATATGGAAAGCCAAGACTGGCCTTAAAGGGTCCAAATTATCTGTCAAGGAATTTCTGACGAAGGCGAGGCAATCCATCTTCGCTAAGGCTCGGCAGCACTTCGGAATGCGGTCATGTTGGACACAAGACGGTGTCATTGTCATCAAGGTCACGGATGGGAGTCGGCACAAAATTACTTCAATGGACGAACTGAAGCAGCTCCTGGAGAAGTTCCCAATGAGGTCTGATGCTTCCTTGACTGTTAGAGATCCTTTAAAGTAATTGATGTTTGTGATGACTGCCGTTCACATCAGCATTAAACAGAACGGGTAATCATTATTTTACTTATTGTTTCAATTTATAATCTTTATTTTCTTTCCTCTTGTAATTGTTATTTTTGGTTGTCTTGTTTTATTATCTCTTATCCGTATAATGTTTGTTACTTTGTTTTATCTTTTCTGTTCGATAAATTACATAGAATCTTTAATTACCCACAATAATTGTTACTTTCGTTTCGCACAACAACATGATTACGAATATTTCGACAGAGACAGATGACAGATCTTTAAATTGTCATGTTAGTTTAATCACAGAGTACATAAATGTCAAAGTCAAAGATGCACAGATTAAATATATGACATGTTATACCACTAAGGTGCGTTCCAAAATTTGGTCGCTGTTCTGTACAAAATGTGTTCCAAAATTGAATTTATTTTTTTTAAACTTTTTTTTTTTTTTTTCTTCTTTTCGTTCGTTACTTTGTTTTTCGAACACTTTTCTGTTTAAGTTTTATATCGTTGTCTTTTCATGGTGTTTTCTTCATACTTTTTATTGTGACTATGTTTGTATTTGTATTATACTTGTTTGGTGTTAACTGGCGGGTGGAGTAGAAATAACTACCCGTATCCGTGTTTTATAATTTAATTGCTTAAAGCATTAGTACTTATTTATATATATATATATTTTTATTTATGTATTCTGATAATGATAGTTTTCATTCTGCTAATGAATCTTTTGAGTCTGATGGTGGCGATGATAGTTTCAGTTCTTTGACGGATACTCTTGGTGACACCTTACGGCATCAATTCAATCAGTCTGATAAGGTGTTTAACGTGTGCCACATTAATGCGCAAAGTATCCCAAGTCACTATAGTGAACTTTTTGAAACATTTTCTAACAACAATGTGCATGCTGTCCTGATTTCCGAGAGTTGGCTCAAACCTAATCTCTTATCTACCTCGTACCCTCTTCCAGGTTTTGTTCTTGTTAGGAATGATCGGCTTGGGAGAAGAGGGGGTGGTGTGGCAATATACCTTCGATCGGACTTTCCTTATAAGATCTTGGCAACTTCCTCTTGTCCTCTTGCATCTGCTGAATTTCTCATCTTAGAGGTTTCAGTCAAAGGTGCCAAGGCCGTCGTTGGAGTTGTTTACTGCCCCCCTTCTGTTGATTACTTCACTGATTTGGAATCGGTATTAGAATCTCTGGGTTCAGAGTATGCACATTACATCATCATGGGTGATTTCAATACAAATCTCCTTGCACCTACCTCACCACGAACCCGTAAACTTCTGCACCTTGTGGAATCAGCCAGCTTACATATTCTACCTCTTCAGGCTACGCATCATACTACCAATGGTGAAGACTCCTGGCTGGATCTCATGCTTACGTCCAACCCCTCCCTTATTTCCTCTCATGGTCAATTTATTGCTCCTGGCTTTTCTCATCACGACCTTATTTTCCTCTCCTATATCCTAAAACCTCCCAAGTCCAAGCCAAAGGTTTTGCATAGGCGTTGCTTTGCGCGTATGAATGTGGAGAGGCTTCTCAAAGATGCAAGTGATATTGACTGGACACCTTTGACTGAGGCTGTCTCCGTTGATGACAAGGTGTCCATCTTTAATAACTTGGTGACCAAATTGTATGATCGTCATGCACCAGTTAAGAAAGTTAGGTTGAAACGGCCACCAGCGCCGTGGATGACTAAATTAATCCAGATAGCAATGCGAAGAAGGGACCGCGCTTTTCGTAAATTTAAAAAAGATCGCACGGACGAGAACTGGTCACTGTTTAAGACTGCACGGAATCGGTGTAATTTGATGATACGCAACGCCAAACGCCGCCATATCCTTAACAATATCTCTTCATCATCTTCTGCTGATATCTGGAAGTTTCTAGGAACCCTAGGTATTGGCAAATCGCGACATTTAGACCTACCTAACACAATTGGTTTAGACACTTTAAATTGTCATTTCGCAAATACTTCTGTTTCTTTGGATAGTATAATCAGACAGGATACCCTGAACTTTATAGCTGGTCTTACGCGTCCCAATATTAAATCTTTTAATTTTTTCCCAGTCGACGAGGAAGAGATCAAAAAGATTATCCTATCTATTAAGTCTAAAGCGGTGGGTTGTGATAATATTAGCCGGCAAATGATTATCACTATCCTAGACTCAATCCTTCCCGCAATTACCCACATAGTTAACTTTTCCCTTTACTCCGGAGTGTTCCCCATGTTATGGCGTAAAGCCTACGTACTTCCTCTTCCCAAAATTTCCAACCCAACCCTATCCAGTCACTTCCGTCCAATCTCTATCTTGCCTTTCCTCTCCAAAGTGCTGGAGGCTTGTGCTCATAAGCAACTTGCTCATTATATATACTGTAACAAGCTTATCAGCCCTCTTCAATCAGGATTTAAGCCTGGACACAGTACTTCATCTGCCCTTCTTAAAGTGACTGGCGATATAAGAGCCGCTTTGGAAGACACTAAGCTCACCGTGTTGGTTTTAGTTGATTTTTCAAATGCCTTTAATACTGTTAGTCACGATATCCTCTTATCTATCCTGTCCTATCTTATGGTTTCTTCTAAGGCTGTAGACTGGTTTTCTTCCTACCTTCAGGATCGCCAGCAGTTGGTACGAGTGGACGAAGTTTCGTCAAACTGGTGTAAACTGAATGCTGGCGTCCCACAAGGCGGCATACTTTCACCTCTTCTGTTTTCAATTTTTATTAATTTTCTTACTCTTGAACTTCAGTGTGCGTATCATCTTTACGCCGATGACTTACAGCTGTATCGTCATGCTAGTGCTAATGAGTTGGTTGATACTATCGGGAAAGTCAATCAGGACTTGGCAGTAGTCAAAAATTGGTCAGACAAGTTTGGATTGACAGTCAATCCCGGGAAATGTCAGGCCATCATTATTGGGAGCTCGCGTAATATTGGCAAAGTGGACACCCTCAACTTGCCACCTTTAGTTTTTAATGGCTTAAGAATACCGTACAGCTGCACAGTGAAAAATCTTGGCCTATATGTTGACACCACTCTCAATTGGCAATCACAAGTTGCAGCTGTCAGTCAAAAGGTTACCAGTACTCTGCGGTTCCTCTATCGTTTGAAAAACCTACTCCCTTTCAATGTGAAAGCGATGCTTATGCGAACCTTAATCTTCCCTATAATCGACTATGGTGATGTTTGCTACTATGACCTGAATGCAGATTTACTCAATAAACTTGACCGCCTTCTCAATAATTGCATTCGATTCGTTTTTAACCTCCGTAAGTACGATCATATTTCATTGTATCGAACGCAGCTCAAATGGCTACCGATAAGACAACGACGTGAGATGAGGGCATTATCTACTCTGTTTTCCATACTTCATACCCCCAGTTCACCTTCTTATCTAACTTCTCACTTTCAATACATCTGTTCTCAACATGACAGGAATCTTCGCTCGTCAAACAATCGTCTATTACATTGCCCCACTCACCGTTCTGACTTTATTCACTCTTCTTTCTTTGTTAAATCCATCCTCTTATGGAATGAGTTACCTCTGGAAATCAGGTTAGCAAATAGCCGTTACACCTTCAGACTAAAGCTACGTGATCTTATTCACAAGAAATTAGCAGAATTATCATAGTAATAATCAGTTTATATATATGTATATACATAATTATGTATCTATATTATACAATATATATGCATATATATTTATTTTTTATATATTTATTTAATATTATATATTTGTGATTTCTTTGTATTATATTATTATATTCCGTACTATTTCCATTTCTCCATACGTATCGTATAAGTTTGAGTTATGTTGTGCACCTACCAGAATTATTTCTCCACCACCCAAAGGTAGACTGGCAGAGAACGCCTAAGGCGTTAAGTCCGCCATTGTACATATTCTGTGCAAAAAGTATAAATAAATAAAATAAAAATACCTAAGAGTTTTTTTTTAAATACCATAAGCATAACCTCTCTCCGTGCAGTAACAGTTCAGGTCGCATAAGACTACAGTTATTTTTCTTATATTAGTAATACACTTCTCATCAAAAAAATCGAAACACTTTCGTTTTTATTGTTTTTGTCCTAATTTTTTTCAAAAGAGAATTAATTCCATGAAAAAAAAAACATTATTGTGTAGCTGGCAGTTTGGTCATTACAGTAAGAAGAAAAAAATCAAAATTCGAAATTAGAATTTCATTTGTTTATCCTATAAATGAAATTAATCACTGTTTTGAGACAAATGTGTATTTAGGGTTGGAGTACGTTTCTCGTTTAAAAACTAAAAATTAGCGCTTGTCTTTAAACTTTTTGTTTCTTATTTCATTTACTGTGACTTTGGGACGTCTGAAAAAACTTTTTTTTCTAAAACATATGGATACTTCGCCCGCAGAAGCCGCCCAAGTGGTGGCATTGCTGGATTCTGGACTTAGTCAGCGTGTTGTGGCTGCAAGATTGCATCTAAGCTTATCATCTGTTCATAGAGTCTACAAACGCTATCGGGAGACTGGTTCGTTCACGCGCCGTTCAGGATCTGGCAGGAATCGGGTCACTTCTGAGCGAGATGATCGATTTATTGTAACAACTTCTTTACGAAATCGACGCCTTAACGCTTTTCAACTGCAGCAGCAGCTTCGCGTTGTACGAAGAGTAGCTGTAAGTGACTCTACAATAAGAAGAAGGTTGAAGGAACGCGGATTGGCACCGCATAAGCCAGCGAATGGGCCGAAATTAACTGCAGACCATCGAAGAGCGCGCCTTAACTTTGCACGCGAGCACCTAACTTGGTCATACCTTCAGTGGAGCAAAGTACTGTTTTCTGATGAGTGTAAAATTATGCTGTATGGTAACGACGGAAGGAACAAGGTCTACAGAAGAGATGGAGAACGCTTTGCACAATGCTGCATTGAAGAAAAGGTCAGCTATGGTGGCGGTTCGTGGACGGTTTGGGGAGGAATCAGCGCCGACGGTAAGACAGAACTTGCCTTTGTGTCTGGGCCACGGCTGCCTGCACTAAACTCTCATCGGTACATCGAACAGTGTCTTGAACCTCATGTGATGCCCTATGCACATTTTATTGGCAACGACTTCATATTCATGCACGACAATGCTAGAGCTCACACCGCGGGCGTCGTACGAGATTATCTTACCGAAGTCGGTATCTCCATTATGGTATGGCCAGCAAGAAGCCCGGACATGAATCCCATTGAACATCTATGGGATGAATTAAAGAGACGAATTCGAGCAAGAGATCCAGCCCCAGAAACACTTAGCCAGCTGCAAAATGCAATCCAAGAGGAATGGGATAATATACCACAACATGTGATCGTGACTCTCATCCGATCGATGAAGAACCGTATGGAAGCAGTAATAAGAGCTCGCGGAGCGAATACAAGTTATTAAATAAACGTTTCTTAATTTTTTTTTTCATTTACGCGTGTTGTTTTACCCATTTCCTTCATATTCCATACAGGGTAAAAATTACTCATTATACAAAATACGAAATCTATGAAGACTTAATTTGAATTTAGAACAATAACATTAGGATTTAAAAACCTCATACTACTCACTATTAAATGACATTTTACATTTATTCCTAAATATAAACATTTTTCTGATAATCCTTATCAAATCATAAACTGCGAGGTGTTTCGATTTTTTTGATGAGAAGTGTATTATAAATACAAAACTCAATCTGTCTCTCTATCCGTTTGTCTATAATACCTTCATGGGAAAACGGCTGAATCAAATGAGATGAATTTTGTATAGATATAAACTGAAAGCTGAGGAAGGATATTGGTTATTATGCGGTTGCGTGAAGTAGACTCACAGACACAATCAACCGCCGACCTAAATTTTTCAAGTTCAAGCAAAAAGACAGAAAGGAATTGAAGGGTATTTTGGCTACCTCGGGTCTCCGAACTGGAGTATTGAGAATCGAAAGAATGTACCGATCTCATACGATAGCAGAGTGACCTAAGAGGTCCAGATGGACTTCAGCATGCAGATGATCACATGAGAGGTTCTCTCTAAATAATCATATGCGGAGATTGCGGGGCTCGTAGCTAATTAAAAGCCATGCAAATCGATAAGTGACCCTTTTCTAAAACGACCCAACCGTGCCTAGGAGAGCACGAAAAGCTGTCAGTGCTGCGCCTGATCTTTGATTGGGGATAATTTCATTTTAGCCACGTATTGTAGCCACATCATTCAATGCGTCACTGGGTATCTTGAGGGAGTTGGAATGCAAACACTTTCTAAACCAGCACGCAGTTTGAAACAATCTTAAATAACAGATTTTGGCTAGAATGCCAGCACCAACCGCTATAAGGGAGCTAACGACAGCTGAGTTAGATGATCCCTTAATAAGGTATTGAAGACATCATTGATGGATTTACAAACAGAAGTACCCCAGGAGGTAATATACTCGTTACGAAAAGTGAGAAAAGTTTGGTGAACATTTGTTATTTTTTGAAAATACACGTGTGTCTAAACATTAAAACAGGCGGTTGAAAGAAGTAGGTGGCAAAAAAACACTTTTTCAACAGAAACTTAGTGTAAGACACCGATTTCTAGAACGATGTTTTAGCAGAAAATAAAATTAATTTTCACTTTGTAAGCCGTTTGTATTTTTGTGAAAAAATTTTTTCTGATTTCATCGCATGCATTGAACCCTAAAAATCGCATGAATATTATACGGACATAGGTCCAGTAAATATAATCTGGAAAAAGATTGTTTACTTTTTTAGGTATATCATTGCATTATGATAATTGGAATACCATAATTACTCTATCGCACGTCATCGAAGAAATTACATGAGATACAATTTACATCAAAGTGAAGGGTACAACGACGGTCTTATCGCTAACAGCTTTATTATTTTAGGCGCATACAGAAAGCGCGACAATATTTTCGGCCTATTTATTATCCCACTACAGGGCTATGGCCTAATTTTACAGAGTTTTTTTTAAGGCGGAAGGAAATGTACATATTAGTATAGTAGCCACATAGGCAAATATATTTTCGAGCTGTTTGTGGTTGAAACTGTACCCACCTCATTTTAAAAGACCAGGGTGTCCACTCCAAATGCCTAAAAAACCCTGACTTTCCCTGATCACTCTACTACATTTCCCTGACGCAGTATTGTCGTCGTATAAGGTATATTATGCACAATATGCAATTTTCTCGTTTTAATCCAGATTATGAATGTATTATACTTTGCACGAAGTATACAATGAAGTCAAGGTCTAGACTATGTGCACTAAATAGGAGAAGATATCTAATTTGTGTTAAGAGTTAAGTACCCTAAATAGTAAGCTACGAAAATAGGCCAATAAGAATCAGAGCGCGAGCGAAGCGAACGCGATTTTTTTTTTAGAAATATGCGGAACATAATTTTTAGGTATCATGTTTTTATTTCATGACTCCCTTTTCCATGAATTTTTCACGATGTTTTTACCTGACAATCCCTGGCCACCTATAGCTTCCCTGAAGCGAAGCGGCTTGCTAACACTTCCCGTGACCCAAGGGCTGCTTTTATCTTTGCCTAAGACTAAGCATTGCAATTCAACGTGGCAATTCTGCCAGCCTCTTGAGTACGCTTCCAGTTGACGGTGATGAGGAAACATTTTTTGACGCCATATTTTAGTTAATTTTTCATTTTATTAGAATATTTTGTGGTTTCTATTTTCATGTTTCTTACTGTAAATAATGTGCATACTTATGACTTGAAAGCGCTTACTTTTAACAAATTCGTAACTTGAATTCTTGTAACCGTCTCTAATGATTATTTTTTTATTTAAAAAAAATATGAATTCAACCAAAAAAAGAAAAATATAATGTACCAAACGCAAAAAAAAACAAAACTTCGCGGGATTTGAACTCGAAGCAAAAGCAACCGACTCGCATGGTCGTCTACACTGTTCGTTGACATTTTAGTTAAAATTGACGTTCTCATACATCGTTCGATTCATAAATTCTACTATTCTACCAATGCTTTCGTGTTTTCAATTTCAATTACTGCTTATCTTCTTTAGCAATCAGCGTGATGATTTTCATATCAATGATTGTAATAACAGCTAAAATGCATAATCACTAAAAATTTATAGGTTATCCCATTACAAACTTTTATACAATGTCTCACTGCTCATTCCTCATAATATTTAGCGTGATGTTTTATAGCCTAAAGCCTGATCCGATTCATACCAATTATTTTTGCTGAATTTCAAGTAGAACTGTTCAGTCGTTTTTACGTGAAGCTCAAACAGATAAACACACAAACAGACAAACAGACAAAAATTCTAAAAATCATATTTTTGGATTCAGCATCGTTTACTGGTCACGCCGAGACCACTTTAAAAAAAATATATTCAATGTACAGATTTTCTACCATTACAATTTTATTATATGTATAGATGAAAAACATTGAAAACTACAAATTGTCTGCGGTGTGGCTGTTGACCAACCATTGTTTCAATTGTCGCGATAAATTACTTGGTTACAGTAACCATGTGTGAATTTATTTTAGTTTTATATTCTGTTGAAACAATTCTTTGATCATTTTATTGGGGAAATAAACCGTTTTTATTGATCAATAGACGCGAGACTGTTGTATTTATATCTCAAAGTAGGGTTTTTCGTAGTAAAATCCATTCAATAAAGTTTTTTTTTTTATTTGAGAGCGTGAGAAACCTAACCTGAGGCTGTGTAAGAGGGGAAAATGATACTAACGTCATGTAGTACCATCTCTTTTTCACAACTAAACTATTCTTACTTTGGCACATAAAGTAAAGGTAAGGCCCTGATCTTAAGAGATCTAAATATTTGATCACAAATAATTTTATTTACTTCAGACGCGTCAGTTTTGCAATTAACAAAATTTAATTTGACTTTATTTATGTAACCAAGTATACAAAATGGCTTTTCGTGATATTTTAAACTAATTAATTCGAATCTAAAAAAACCCGTGTATTTTGCCATAGGACCCCATAAAAATGCAGAAAACATATTTAAAGAAAACATATTATGCTTGAAGCCTCAGAAATGTACATCATAATTCCGTATCTTATTTCCATGATATCATTTTAGTATATCACTAGCAATTTGCCCGCGACTTCGTCCGCGAGAGATTCGGATTTTCGCACACATTCCAGAGGTGTCGCAAAATAGCATTCTAAACATTATTTTTGTATGGCCAGTTTTACCACCTCCAGAAAAATACCAGGTTCCATATAATTTCAAACAAAAAATGTCCAGATAGTGTAAATCATAATGCCTGTTAGATAATTATTTTACAAAGGCAACGAAACTGAAAAATACCTAAGAGTTTTTTTTTAAATACCATAAGCATAACCTCTCTCCGTGCAGTAACAGTTCAGGTCGCATAAGACTACAGTTATTTTTCTTATATTAGTAATACACTTCTCATCAAAAAAATCGAAACACTTTCGTTTTTATTGTTTTTGTCCTAATTTTTTTCAAAAGAGAATTAATTCCATGAAAAAAAAAACATTATTGTGTAGCTGGCAGTTTGGTCATTACAGTAAGAAGAAAAAAATCAAAATTCGAAATTAGAATTTCATTTGTTTATCCTATAAATGAAATTAATCACTGTTTTGAGACAAATGTGTATTTAGGGTTGGAGTACGTTTCTCGTTTAAAAACTAAAAATTAGCGCTTGTCTTTAAACTTTTTGTTTCTTATTTCATTTACTGTGACTTTGGGACGTCTGAAAAAACTTTTTTTTCTAAAACATATGGATACTTCGCCCGCAGAAGCCGCCCAAGTGGTGGCATTGCTGGATTCTGGACTTAGTCAGCGTGTTGTGGCTGCAAGATTGCATCTAAGCTTATCATCTGTTCATAGAGTCTACAAACGCTATCGGGAGACTGGTTCGTTCACGCGCCGTTCAGGATCTGGCAGGAATCGGGTCACTTCTGAGCGAGATGATCGATTTATTGTAACAACTTCTTTACGAAATCGACGCCTTAACGCTTTTCAACTGCAGCAGCAGCTTCGCGTTGTACGAAGAGTAGCTGTAAGTGACTCTACAATAAGAAGAAGGTTGAAGGAACGCGGATTGGCACCGCATAAGCCAGCGAATGGGCCGAAATTAACTGCAGACCATCGAAGAGCGCGCCTTAACTTTGCACGCGAGCACCTAACTTGGTCATACCTTCAGTGGAGCAAAGTACTGTTTTCTGATGAGTGTAAAATTATGCTGTATGGTAACGACGGAAGGAACAAGGTCTACAGAAGAGATGGAGAACGCTTTGCACAATGCTGCATTGAAGAAAAGGTCAGCTATGGTGGCGGTTCGTGGACGGTTTGGGGAGGAATCAGCGCCGACGGTAAGACAGAACTTGCCTTTGTGTCTGGGCCACGGCTGCCTGCACTAAACTCTCATCGGTACATCGAACAGTGTCTTGAACCTCATGTGATGCCCTATGCACATTTTATTGGCAACGACTTCATATTCATGCACGACAATGCTAGAGCTCACACCGCGGGCGTCGTACGAGATTATCTTACCGAAGTCGGTATCTCCATTATGGTATGGCCAGCAAGAAGCCCGGACATGAATCCCATTGAACATCTATGGGATGAATTAAAGAGACGAATTCGAGCAAGAGATCCAGCCCCAGAAACACTTAGCCAGCTGCAAAATGCAATCCAAGAGGAATGGGATAATATACCACAACATGTGATCGTGACTCTCATCCGATCGATGAAGAACCGTATGGAAGCAGTAATAAGAGCTCGCGGAGCGAATACAAGTTATTAAATAAACGTTTCTTAATTTTTTTTTTCATTTACGCGTGTTGTTTTACCCATTTCCTTCATATTCCATACAGGGTAAAAATTACTCATTATACAAAATACGAAATCTATGAAGACTTAATTTGAATTTAGAACAATAACATTAGGATTTAAAAACCTCATACTACTCACTATTAAATGACATTTTACATTTATTCCTAAATATAAACATTTTTCTGATAATCCTTATCAAATCATAAACTGCGAGGTGTTTCGATTTTTTTGATGAGAAGTGTATTATAAATACAAAACTCAATCTGTCTCTCTATCCGTTTGTCTATAATACCTTCATGGGAAAACGGCTGAATCAAATGAGATGAATTTTGTATAGATATAAACTGAAAGCTGAGGAAGGATATTGGTTATTATGCGGTTGCGTGAAGTAGACTCACAGACACAATCAACCGCCGACCTAAATTTTTCAAGTTCAAGCAAAAAGACAGAAAGGAATTGAAGGGTATTTTGGCTACCTCGGGTCTCCGAACTGGAGTATTGAGAATCGAAAGAATGTACCGATCTCATACGATAGCAGAGTGACCTAAGAGGTCCAGATGGACTTCAGCATGCAGATGATCACATGAGAGGTTCTCTCTAAATAATCATATGCGGAGATTGCGGGGCTCGTAGCTAATTAAAAGCCATGCAAATCGATAAGTGACCCTTTTCTAAAACGACCCAACCGTGCCTAGGAGAGCACGAAAAGCTGTCAGTGCTGCGCCTGATCTTTGATTGGGGATAATTTCATTTTAGCCACGTATTGTAGCCACATCATTCAATGCGTCACTGGGTATCTTGAGGGAGTTGGAATGCAAACACTTTCTAAACCAGCACGCAGTTTGAAACAATCTTAAATAACAGATTTTGGCTAGAATGCCAGCACCAACCGCTATAAGGGAGCTAACGACAGCTGAGTTAGATGATCCCTTAATAAGGTATTGAAGACATCATTGATGGATTTACAAACAGAAGTACCCCAGGAGGTAATATACTCGTTACGAAAAGTGAGAAAAGTTTGGTGAACATTTGTTATTTTTTGAAAATACACGTGTGTCTAAACATTAAAACAGGCGGTTGAAAGAAGTAGGTGGCAAAAAAACACTTTTTCAACAGAAACTTAGTGTAAGACACCGATTTCTAGAACGATGTTTTAGCAGAAAATAAAATTAATTTTCACTTTGTAAGCCGTTTGTATTTTTGTGAAAAAATTTTTTCTGATTTCATCGCATGCATTGAACCCTAAAAATCGCATGAATATTATACGGACATAGGTCCAGTAAATATAATCTGGAAAAAGATTGTTTACTTTTTTAGGTATATCATTGCATTATGATAATTGGAATACCATAATTACTCTATCGCACGTCATCGAAGAAATTACATGAGATACAATTTACATCAAAGTGAAGGGTACAACGACGGTCTTATCGCTAACAGCTTTATTATTTTAGGCGCATACAGAAAGCGCGACAATATTTTCGGCCTATTTATTATCCCACTACAGGGCTATGGCCTAATTTTACAGAGTTTTTTTTAAGGCGGAAGGAAATGTACATATTAGTATAGTAGCCACATAGGCAAATATATTTTCGAGCTGTTTGTGGTTGAAACTGTACCCACCTCATTTTAAAAGACCAGGGTGTCCACTCCAAATGCCTAAAAAACCCTGACTTTCCCTGATCACTCTACTACATTTCCCTGACGCAGTATTGTCGTCGTATAAGGTATATTATGCACAATATGCAATTTTCTCGTTTTAATCCAGATTATGAATGTATTATACTTTGCACGAAGTATACAATGAAGTCAAGGTCTAGACTATGTGCACTAAATAGGAGAAGATATCTAATTTGTGTTAAGAGTTAAGTACCCTAAATAGTAAGCTACGAAAATAGGCCAATAAGAATCAGAGCGCGAGCGAAGCGAACGCGATTTTTTTTTTAGAAATATGCGGAACATAATTTTTAGGTATCATGTTTTTATTTCATGACTCCCTTTTCCATGAATTTTTCACGATGTTTTTACCTGACAATCCCTGGCCACCTATAGCTTCCCTGAAGCGAAGCGGCTTGCTAACACTTCCCGTGACCCAAGGGCTGCTTTTATCTTTGCCTAAGACTAAGCATTGCAATTCAACGTGGCAATTCTGCCAGCCTCTTGAGTACGCTTCCAGTTGACGGTGATGAGGAAACATTTTTTGACGCCATATTTTAGTTAATTTTTCATTTTATTAGAATATTTTGTGGTTTCTATTTTCATGTTTCTTACTGTAAATAATGTGCATACTTATGACTTGAAAGCGCTTACTTTTAACAAATTCGTAACTTGAATTCTTGTAACCGTCTCTAATGATTATTTTTTTATTTAAAAAAAATATGAATTCAACCAAAAAAAGAAAAATATAATGTACCAAACGCAAAAAAAAACAAAACTTCGCGGGATTTGAACTCGAAGCAAAAGCAACCGACTCGCATGGTCGTCTACACTGTTCGTTGACATTTTAGTTAAAATTGACGTTCTCATACATCGTTCGATTCATAAATTCTACTATTCTACCAATGCTTTCGTGTTTTCAATTTCAATTACTGCTTATCTTCTTTAGCAATCAGCGTGATGATTTTCATATCAATGATTGTAATAACAGCTAAAATGCATAATCACTAAAAATTTATAGGTTATCCCATTACAAACTTTTATACAATGTCTCACTGCTCATTCCTCATAATATTTAGCGTGATGTTTTATAGCCTAAAGCCTGATCCGATTCATACCAATTATTTTTGCTGAATTTCAAGTAGAACTGTTCAGTCGTTTTTACGTGAAGCTCAAACAGATAAACACACAAACAGACAAACAGACAAAAATTCTAAAAATCATATTTTTGGATTCAGCATCGTTTACTGGTCACGCCGAGACCACTTTAAAAAAAATATATTCAATGTACAGATTTTCTACCATTACAATTTTATTATATGTATAGATTAACATGTACGTAAGGAAAACGGCGTACACACGGATGTATCACTAATGCTCTGTAGGTACAATTTAATTTGATATTCGTGGATCCTGTGTGTACCCGAAGCCGTAATCTAGTCGGAGCCGGAGATAAATATTTGATATAAATCGCTCTTTTGCCAGTAAGGGTGTGGTTTCAGTGTATAAGCGGAGTGGTAATGTATCATTTATGAACGAAGGAACGAAGTTACTCAAGGTGGCGCTAGGAATTGTCACGTAAATATATAAATCAGCAGGGATTTTAATATTTTTTTTACAAAAGTTTATCTTTTGTAACTATGCAATGTTGTATAACTTCGGAAATTACAGGTATTTACATACCTAATGTTTTAACTGTATACTTTTGTATACGTTCGAAAAAAAGGTTACATACTTAACTAAATGTTTGAGTGGATTAATCCTTTTTAGGTTATTCTTAGATATTTTCTCGCTTGAAAACATTAAAAGTTTAAGACTCTATTGTAAATAAATGTGCTATTCAGATAACACTGATTAATATTATGAAAACGTAAGAATTTCAATAGCCTCAAAACGCCAATAACAGTTTCATGAATAAATGAGATAAGCTTATATCTTTATCTAGGCCTAAATGAGACTATTATTTTCCTTTGAGACTTTTTAGGCCTATATTTTACTAGGTGTTTCCCGCGTTTTAACTCGGTTCCTGAGGGAACTTCACGCACCTGGATAAAAAGTAGTCTAAAACTGTCTTCAGATTTCCATATATGTCACTAAAAAGATATAATATATGTTAGCATGGTATTAAAAAAAACGCATATTTTTATCCGGGTTTAAAAATAAATAAAAACCAAGACGCACACTACTGCGCTACGCGCCACGGTCCGGTACGCGAGGCTGCGTTTTTTAACGTTAACCATATTTACTTCAGTTTCTATAGGTACAATGTGTAAAAAAAATAAGCAATAAATTTAAGCGGGCTACCTATTCGGTGATAACTAATCTTTTGAGCAGTATTAGGTAACTGGAAATCTTATAGTTTTAGAACAAAAAGAAGTAACAGTTTTACGGTATCGCAAGCGCGCGCCCGTGCGTGCCGCGGATCAAGGATCACCGATCCGGCGCTTGAGTTTGTAAACAAATAACTAAGGTCGTCCAAAATATTGACATATTATTTAATGAAAAAAAATTATGGAAAAAAAAGTTAACAGATTTAATAATGAGATTTTGTCATTGGAACCTTTATTTGATACTAGCTTCTGCCAGCGACTTCGTCCGCGTGGAATAGTGGTGCTCCGCTCCTATTGGTCTTAGCGTGATGATATATAGCCTATAGCCTTCCTCGATAAATGGACTATCTAACACTGAAAGAATTATTTAAATCGGACCAGCGGTTCCTGAGATTAGCGCGTTTAAACAAAATGACGACATTTCCCTTCACTGCTCTGCTCCTATTGATTGTAGCGTGATGAAAAGTATACTATAACCATCTCAGGAGTATGACAAATAATTGTACCAAGTTTCGTTAAAATCCGTCGAGTAGTTTTTGTTTCTATAGAGTTTATACAGACAGACAGACAGACAGACGGACAGACAGACAGACAGACAAAAATTTTACTGATTGCATTTTTGGCATCAGTATCGATCCCTAATCACCCCCTGATAGTTATTTTGGAAATATATTTCATGTACAGAATTGACCTCTCTACAGATTTATTATAAGTATAGATTATGTTCATAACCTTAAATAATATTACTATTTTTTTTACACGTTGTATAAAACATGCGTGTCGCAAAGTATAACACACTGATAATGTGTTGATGTACGTGGTTACAGTTGCGACATTCCGCGCACCGCAGCGTAATGCGCGCGGTAGTGTGTGATCCGCAATACTCAACAAATTTGCTCAGTTAGTTTTATAGTGTTCGTGAAAAAGATAAAATTTTAAACTTAGTACAAATAGTTCATTACCTGGATTCAAAGTTGAAACCAAAGTTTGTTTAAAACTGCGAAAGAACCTTTTCAAATCAAATATAAAGCGTAGAAAATGTTTGGAAGTTATCTCGCTGAGTTCAGAAAAAATATCCTCTTTCATCTTTTATGTGCACTAGGAATGAATAAGTTTTCAAAACAGGAATGCAGCCTTTTCATTTCCACTATTTATGATTACTGCTCTTCCTAAAAATGATGAGGTTTTCAACGTCTTTTCTTTTAATTAAATTAATTTATATTATTCACTGTTAAAATATTGTTTCTCTATTTAAAATTATTTCAGTCCGATTATTTTCAAATCAATTATGGGATGAATCAATAAAAATAAATATTTTACTATTGGCATAAATTCTTGTTTTACAAACAATAGTGTCCAAGATAAACTTAAAAAAATCCGATATGACTTTTAAGAGGTCATACAATTGAATATAATTAACACTATTTCGAAAAAGTTACATTAATACTTGCCAGGTATCGAACCGCATCACCTTTTATAGAATAGAATAGAAATATCTACATTTATTCGATAGTGAACACAACACAGAACAATAAAAGAATTATACACAAGAATATTAATAATTAAACGTTTACATTTACGCATACGTGTGGTCATTTATCTTATTAATATTTGTAACTAAGATTGAAAAATGTAAGGTCAGGGCCGGGATGTTCGAAAGAGATATCGCGCTCCCGGAACGCAAAGGGTATGAAAGGAACATGGATGGGTTTTAGTCAGTAAGAGTTTGACACTCCCTCGCACCCCAACCAAGCCGGGAGGAGTTATTTGATGATTTACCAACCGAAAACAAAGGCAGGTCGTTACATTATACTATGACGAAATTCTGATACAGCGCCCTCTAATGATAACACACAACAGTGCCTTATCAGTACCGTCGCCGGCTGAATTGAGCAGCACCCTAATCTAGACAATTCACCCGGAATGCTGAGAATTTCCCAATATAACATTCACAATAAATTTTCCATTAGCGGAGTCTGTCGGACCGACATTATACGCATGCTAATGTACACCAGATGTGAGGAATTGTTCCTTCAGTTAATTTTAATAATAATGTTTTGATGGATGTATTATGGCGTGTAGGTAATAACGGAATGATAATATTATTACGTACGGATATCGTATTCCACACTCAACCATAATGTGAAAATCTAAAAGAAGTCCGCAATGACTTATGATAAATAGGAAGTTATTTTTCAATGCAAATTCATTGAATTAATAATCTATTCACATAATACGACTTACACGCGGTTGCAAAAAAATATCAGGTTACTTACACGTGAAACGGAAGAACTGTCATTCAGGATCTGTCAAAATTGAGGTAAAATTCAATAATTTTGCTATTATTTAACGTTTTTCGTCAAAATGTTTATGATATTATGTTTACTTAATTTTTATATCTATGTATTGATATCATAAAAAAAAATGTTTGCTAATTTTTGATACAATGTTTTCTGATATTCGTAAAAGTATCAAGTATATATAAACTCGTCTCCAGTTCAGTGAATAAATGACACAACTTCAGTTTCTAATGAAATACATATATTAATTTTCAATTACAATCCATATAATTTTCCTTGTCCAATTCGCCCATCCAATTTCCCGCCCTTTTCTTTCTGCCAACCAACCTCAATCCCCTGGTCATTGTTTTTTTCTTTTTTTCCTCTTTATTTTGACAACCGTGTTGCCCGTACTAAAATTCGAGTTCCAAAACCATTATAAATAGATAAAACCTTATTAAAGTTTTCAAGGAAACGATGACCATAGTATAAGTGGCATTTTCTTTTATCACGACTTTAATACATATTATCAATAAATCACACATTAAATTAAATAATAGTAATGTAACCTTACATTCGACCGTCCTGACAACGTGTATGACCCCATACACGAATCAGGTGATAACCTTACATTGGGCCTTAAATACATTTTTACTACGTTCTGTAACAGCTTTATTAACCATACTAAAGTAAAACAAGTAAACCTTATCACATTTTAAATCAATCAATTCTTATACTTAGAACGCTATTTTAAACTGAACCAATCAATTCTCAGTTGTTGCCTTGAACCAATCACTTCTCAAGGACTTACGTTTACCTAAAAACCAAACCAATCAGTTCTTGGTATACTTAACGTTGTGTTGCCTTGAACCAATCAATTCTCAAGGACTTACGTGTAATAAAACCGAACCAATCAATTCTCGGTACCCATAGCGTTTTATTGCCTTGAACCAATCAATTCTCAAGGACTTACATAACTAAATACTTTTCTGGTCAAGGTGCGAACCAATCATTTCTCGCCCCTGACCTGCAAGACAAAATTCTGCGGTAGTATAAGGTCTGCCAGAAATGTCATCGTTAGGTTTTGAAAAAGTACGTATTATCTTAATGATACATTAGTTATATAACTATTTATACCATCTAAACATATATTTCTTTTTACTTTTAAGCATAAAATCCCTATTTTATATAAATTCTAAAAGACTTCACATCTGACACCAATTTCATTCACTGTCGGTTGCATCACTATTAGAATCAAACTCATCATTATTGACCTCAAGAGATGCGATATGTATCCATGGTTGCAAACGATCTGCAGCAACAGTAGTACCGCGTTTATTTTTGGTACCCTCAAATCCGGGAATTGGGGCAATCCTATACCGATCCTTACCTAGTACTTTTATGACCCTAAAAGGTCCTTCATAATAAGGCATTAACTTAGTACTTTGACCCATGTTGTTATAAGATGACCTTAGTACTTTAACAAGTTCACCTTCTTTATAATTGCGTGCCGGCTTTCTATCTCTATTATAATATTCCTTTTGTTTTTCTTGTTCTTTATCTATTCTTTCCTTAACTTCTTTACATATTGAGGCAAGATCCGAAGATTCCCTAGGTGATGAAATAATTTCATTCAGAGCCGGGTTCAATTCACCACTCATTTTCACACCAAACATTACCTCGGCAGGTGTTCGGCCTGTTGTTTTCTGTACCGTATTATTCAGACCCCACTGAATCACCCCTAGTTTCCTATCCCATTCCTTTTCGTCATCTTTCAAGTTTTGTGCCGTTAATGAACTTAGAATAGTACGGTTATACCGCTCCACTTGGCCGTTTGACCGTGGGCTTGCCACCGCATTCAAAATATGTTTGATTCCTTTATTAAGACAGAACCTTTTGAATGCGTGAGACGTGAAAGAACTGCCACGATCACTAATCAACCTATCAGGATTACGAAACGTATAGAAAACTTCCTCAAGTACATTGATCACATTCTGGGTCTTCGTGTTTCTCACAGATTTGATAAATACAAACTTCGTGAAAGAATCCACTATCACCAAAATGTGTGTATGTCCACGCTTCGATTTCACGAAGGGCCCAATGTGATCAATGTGCAGAGTGTGAAAAGGTATATCTGCCTTCGGAATAGGATGTAATAGTCCCTCCCGTGTATTAAGAGTCCTTTTTGCATATGCGCATTCAATGCAAGCACCTACATACTTTTTTACAAACCGGGACATTTTCGGAAACCAGTAATTACGCTTCATCCTCTCCAAAGTCTTTTCAAACCCTAAGTGCCCCATATCATCATGGCTCATTCTGCATAATTGCCAACGAGCACCCTTTGGAACCACCCAACGAACTTCACTCCTATCCTCATCAATATACCTGAATAGTTTATTATCGCGTATAACAAAACTATTATTGATATATTGTAGTTCTTTGTCATCTACGTTATTAGAAAGAATATCACGGATTCTACCTAATTCGGTATCGCCTAACTGAAGGGTCAAAAGCCAGTCTTCTTCACTAATGGTCAGTACTCTCGTTATTTGCTCATGGGATGATTCTCCTTCGGTTACTATTGGGTTACGCGACAAGGCGTCAACATGTGCCATTTTGATACCTGCTCTATATTCAACACTACAGTCAAACTCCTGCAACAATAACCACCAACGTGCAATCCGGGGTATTAAATCCCTTTTATTAAACGTAGAACGTAATGCACTACAATCCGTCACGATTTTAAACGTTTTTCCCAATAAGTAGACCCTAAATTTCTTGAGGGAGCAAATAACTGCCAAGGTTTCCAGCTCGTACGAGTGAAAAATCTTCTCTTCGGGAGACGTTTGCCGGCTGTAGTACGCAACCGGTTGCAAATTGTCACTACTTCGAGTACGTTGTAACAAGATACCTCCTACCCCTACCTTACTTGCATCTGTGTGGAGCTCAAGTTCCGCATTTGGGTCATATATAACTAAAACCGGCCTATCTACAAGGCTCCTTTTTAGGGCTAGAAAAGCTTGTTCCTGTGCATCTGACCACTCCCAGGCTACATCTTTCTTTAGGAGTTTTTTCAAGGGATGTGCAATCAGAGCAAAGCCTTTGACAAATTTCCGGATATAGCTTACCAGTCCTAAAAATTGCCGTATACTATGAACGTTTTCCGGTCGTGGAAATTCTATTACGCTTTGTACCTTAGCTGCACCTGGTTGGACACCGGCAGAGCTCACCTCGTATCCCAGATAATCGACCTTATTTTGCAGGAAACTACACTTTGACAAGTTCAATGTTAAGTTCGCACTTTCAATCAATTTCATTATATCCTCCAATCTCTGCAGACACTCTTTGGAGGTTTCTCCGTATATTAATAGATCATCTATATATATAGTAGCTTTGCTGTAACGCGCTGAACCAAGAATGCCGTTCATCATGCGCTGAAACACAGCTGGAGCATTTGCTAATCCGAATGGCATACGATTAAACTCGTATTGGCCATCCGGAGTAACAAATGCAGAATAACGTTTACTATTTTCGGCAATAGGCACCTGGTAATATCCAGACATGAGATCTAAGGTCACGAACCATGCCTGGCCGGACAACCTGGCAATTTCATCCTCTATGATTGGCATAGGATATCGTTCTTTCAAAGTTATGGAATTGAGCATTCTATAGTCTATGCACATTCTAGTACTTCCATCTCTCTTGCGCACTAAAATTATGGGACTGGCATAGTCTGACTTTGATTCTCTGATTATCCCCGCCTCCAGCATTTCATTGACCATGCCTCGCACTTTTTCTCTTTCAAAATGGGAAAGTCTATAAGGTCTATAAACCACAGGTTTTTGACTATTCAGCTCAATATTCATCTCAGTGACATTACTACAGCCTAACTCAGATAAAGAGGATGCAAAACAATGTTTAAAACGATGCAGCAGGTTTATCAGCATGCGTTTATCTTCTTCAGTCACCGCTGTTCCCAATCGAATCTGGTTTTCATCAAGAATTTTGTAATTAACTTCTCTTCGACCACAGTCGGAAATCATCTCTGACGCCATATTATCGACTCTACTCACGACCCTAACCCTTTCTACTCGACAAATGAGAGCATTCTCTAGTAATGAACAAGGTACTGTGATTGGTGTAATTGTCACGTACATTTGTCCACGTATGACAGAGGAGATACCGCCATGAATGAAGAACTGATTGTTTATCTTACCCACTAATTTACTTGTAACAAATACGTCGCCCTCATAAACATCATCAAAACGAACCTTGACGCTTGCCATTCCAAATAACTGAACATAACTTGCTACTGTTCCCTTAAGAAATGAACCATCCTTTTCGCATAAGTCTGGGTGAGGCAATTCCGAACCTATGTCCAGAAAAGTCAGGCTAGTAGAGTCCTTGTATGCTACTATGTGTGGCTGTTCAGTAAAGGACTGACCAATCAAAAGGGGTTTGTCCAATAGTCGATCCTCCACTATCCTACATGATACCCGGGCATGAACACCATCTATTTCTAAAGTACAATTTATACTTCCAGGTGACCGTACTAAACTATTACCGAAACCTTTCATAATTGTCGGAACATTGTCATGAATTTTTCCTATTCTACGAGCGACAGACTCTTGCATAAGGGTCATCTCACTGCCAAAATCAATAAATGACTCGAGGGCTATGCCATCAGCACACACCCCCTTGATGAACTTTGCATTCGGGCTAGAGCTTTTGATACACATCGTTGTGGCTACTGTAGAGGCAGGGAGACCTCCTGATTTGTTAAAACAATTTTCTGTTTTATGTCCTATCTTGTTACATTTGTTGCACTTAATGAGTGGCTTTGGGCACTGTAAATATGGGTGTCCTCGTTCTTTGCAATTAAAACAATAAACGCTTTGACCTAAATTCTTTTTCGGATTTGCTGCGGTGCCACTGCCACTAGCAGTACTAATATTATCTACCGTACCCCTATTTTTCAAGTGGTAAGGCTGTTGAAAACTCATTGTATCTTTATTACTCATTAAAAATTGTAAGAGTTGCTCTGGATGAGAGCAACGTAAAGCTAAGGCGCTAGATTTCATGGTTCTATCCGTAATCCCATGAATGATGCAATCGACAGCTCGTTTCCCCGAAATTTCACATAAATTTAACAATGCTAGCTTTTCATAGTAGTATGTCTCTATAGGTTCATTATATTTACTTTTTCGTTTCAGCATATCCTCCAAGCATTGGCCATAATTGTGTTCATGAGGAAATGCGATTGTTAACTTATCTTGCCACTCTTGCCAAGTAAATAAAATTGTATCTAAACTCTCAAACCAAGTTTTAGCCAATCCTTGGAGTTTTTGTAGTGAAAAATGTATGGTGGTTCTTTCATCCCAACCATACACCGCCGCGCATTCATTAACTTTCTTTAACCACACATCTATCCGCTGATTTTTCGTGGAAGGGTCAAATGATGGAAGAATGTTCTTGTGATCTATATTTTTGTTAATCGGGGTTGCGGTTTGAGGCTGAGACTCAAGACCGTGCTTCATTGACTGTATTATTTTAACAATATCGTTAGTAGAAAAAGAAGGACTACGTGACCTGACATGTGTTGTGCAGCGCTCGTGGTTGGTTTTTCCGTGCCCTTCATCGTTTTTCCGGCGCGTCTCCAGCCCTTCCGCACCTTCCGTCCGAAGTGAAGCCTCACGTTGCCTCTCAGTCGACACCCGCCGTGAGCTTCTCTCGCGGTGCCGCAGAATCTCGCGTTCCCGCTGTAGCTCCCGCTCCAACCTCTGGACACGCTCTCGGTCTTGATAAAGGTCCATGGCTCGGCTTCCCCGGCGGAGACTACGGCTGCGGCTACGGGTGCAGCTGCGGCCTGCTTCATCTCGGCTACCCCTACGGCTCCGTGAGGGCGTCGCCAACGTGCGCCGATTACCTTCTCCGTTCATGTTCTGAAACTCGCATACGAAGCGTAACGTTATTTTGTGTATAAAACAAATATCAGTAGCTATATTGCATTTTGGTGGTATAATTGTAAGCTGTTAACTAGCGAACTCTAGGAAAGAAAGAAAAACATAACCGGTAACCCTTCCTTGGCCGTCAGTTAAAAATGTACTAAATGTAATATTTCTATTAAAGTACATAAGATTCTTGGAAGTGAGTAACTAATTGAATGCAATACTGGCATTGGTCTCTTTCGCCTTACTCCGGGGTATAAACTACAAACGGAAACGTACATAACACAAATGATTATGAACACGTAGACTAAGAAATAATTTTGTAACAATTTTGAAATACTTACAAAAGAAAATGTAGCTGCAATAATTATATTTATTCAAGCCTCCCTGACAATAACGGTGACCACATAAGAAGCGGTAATAATGAAACTACCTTGAAGATACACTATGTGCTCTTTAGATGTTGTCTAGGAGTGCATTATATTCCCTTGCCTCAAAGTCATAGCCGAAATTCCTAATCAAATGTTCTACGGGCAGAAATCTTAGCAATCAACATTGTGATTTACTTATGTGAATGATCCCACTTCTGAGGTATAAACTCGTCTCCAGTTCAGTGAATAAATGACACAACTTCAGTTTCTAATGAAATACATATATTAATTTTCAATTACAATCCATATAATTTTCCTTGTCCAATTCGCCCATCCAATTTCCCGCCCTTTTCTTTCTGCCAACCAACCTCAATCCCCTGGTCATTGTTTTTTTCTTTTTTTCCTCTTTATTTTGACAACCGTGTTGCCCGTACTAAAATTCGAGTTCCAAAACCATTATAAATAGATAAAACCTTATTAAAGTTTTCAAGGAAACGATGACCATAGTATAAGTGGCATTTTCTTTTATCACGACTTTAATACATATTATCAATAAATCACACATTAAATTAAATAATAGTAATGTAACCTTACATATAAATGATAAAAAGTTTGATGCAACTATATGTTAGATTTCTTACGCATCATAAAACATGACTAAATAAACCTCTGATTGGCCTCCAAAACTTCCAATTTACCCAATAACAGAGGTTTATCTACGCCGTTTACGAAATCATAATTTCCGCTCACGTTTGACTCCGAAAAATATGTAAGCAGTAATGAAAGTCGTAGTTCTATTAGGAATATACATCAACGCACAGACGGACGAACTCGTATTAGAGAAAATGGGACAGAAATGGGTTCTATTAATTTTATTATGATGATATTATTCGTGGCGTCTTTGCGATGGTAACATTATTAGCTGGAGTTCTCTTCTCTTACATTTCTTGCAAAAATAAGAGCTTTTAACCTTCTGGTTAAGTGGTATTATTACCCTGGAAAATTCATATTTTTGGTATTTTAGCCTTCTAGGAGCTCGTGGCTAAGTAACAGCCGCATCGATGGATTGGTTAAAGGTTAAACTGCGCTTGGCACGGTCGGTTCGTGGTTGAGTATCAATCTACTTCATACCGAAACTCCTTTGTGCTTCAGAAAGTACGTTAAGCTGTTGGTCCTAGCAATCATTTGTAGACCTTTGACAGTCGCTACGGTTAGTCAAAAGCCAAAAAGTCTGATAACCAGTCTTACCAAGGGGTATCGTGTTACCCGGTAACTTGGTTGTAAAGGTCAAATAGGCAGTCGCTTCATGTAAAATACTAGTACTCAGGTGCATCCGGCTTAAACTGGAAGTCAACCCCAAGATAGTTGAGAAAAGGCTACGCAGATGATGATAATTTATACACATAGCATTGATATCAGATACTCCAACCCGTGTCACAAAATCACACCCCCAATTTTTGATACCAAAAATAGCTACAATCAATCTTTTACGTAAGATAAGAGATTTCATTTACGTTCAAAATTGCTTTCATTGCATCTACAAGTACTTTTAAAGGGTGCTTTTAGAGGTTCCAAGGAATGTATGAATATTTTTGTGACCGGAAATTGCTCCTAAAGAAATCCCTTTCACTCTACATTTCAAAGCCTTCGCGAATTTACGAGATGAATAAAACCCTCTGGAACCGAATTAGAGTATTGTCTATTAATTAGAAGTGTAATTTTAATATTTAATTGCTTTCATGAATATTTATATTGTTCTCTCTTTGATGTTGGTTGGTGCTTTTTTAAGAATTTGAAACCAATGATGATTCTTAGACGTTTTGATTTGAAATATTTTATAGCCAGTTACATTAAAAGATAATATATTATTATTATGATACAGGGTATAGGAAGGATAGGATCATCATCTGCCTAGCCTTTTCCCAACTACGTTGGGGTCGGCTTCCAGTCTAACCGGATGCAGCTGAGTACCAGTGTTTTACATATGTAGCGACTGCCTATCTGACCTCCACAACCCAGTTTTACAGGGTAACACGATACCCCTTGGTAAGACTTATAGGAAGGATAGGAAATGATGTAAAAGGCGGTAGTAACCACTCAAAATGGATGATAAAACTGGATAACTTCGCTTTTTTTTTTTTTTTTTTTCGTCTTTTGGTTTAAGATAGACATTAATTCTAACTTCCGAACTATTATTGTTATTATAAATTAGAAATTGAGTTTGCTTATTACTACTCCACGGTAAAACGGCCGAACTGATTGAGATGAAATTTGAGGATATAGATGGGACTCTGGAGAATATCAAGTTATCCGGGTGCATTAAGACATTTTTCTCAAGACGCGGGTGAAACCGCGGGAAACAGCTAGTTTTTATGTAATGTTTTTTTAAGAACAGCCAATAGATGTCTAGGACTGAAACTTACGGAGCAACTTGATACAACAACCCAATCATTCAATCAATCAAATCAGTAGTCGAATATTCTCATAAAACGAGCTTTTTTCATAGTTCTGACAGAAAAGAGAAAACAGACGATGATATTCCGGATTTTATTTAAAGAAAAGAACGTATTTTATGTAAGTAATGCTGAGACAAATTCTTTCGCGGCTTAGCCGTCAATAGATTTTGACGTTCAATCATATCTGTGCTGGGCTTACGCAGCTTAGGATACCGTTTTTACATTGCAGGGGCGGAATATTTCCCATGTATTTTTTCCACGCTCCGTAATCCATCGTGTGCAAAAGGATGATAGGATGAAGTGGTGTCGAAAATCCGTTTCTAAACTGTTTTTAGAATGCGTGAGGTTGAGTGTCGAAACATGATTTACACTATGAAAATAGAATTAGGTTTATCTATATCTATACTTGTATACTAATACTATAAAGAGGAAAGATTTATTTGTATGTAGGGTTTTAACGCAAAAACTACTGGACCGATTTTAAAAATTATTTCACCGTTAAAAAGCTACATCTTTACGTTGTGTCATAGGCTATATTTATTTCCAGATATAATTAGGGATCCCTACTAAAACTTGAATAATGTAACCCAAAGTGTAAAAAAATTGACCACGCGGGCGAAGCCGCGGGTTGAAAGCTAGTCTTTAATAAAATTCCTCCATTATGATGATCTGTATTATGACATCATTATTATGAACCCTCAACTTTTTCAGAATAACCCACAATTTCACAGAACCTTAAAAAACTTTAGTACAGGTTAATATTATATTTTTTATAACGCAATCTAAAACATAACAAAAAGATATAAATCCGCGTCGCAGGTGTCTAGAATATATTACATAAAAAACACATACAAACAAAAGTTTTTGTGATATTTCAGAAACCTTTACCTAGAAATGTATTTTATCTTTAGTTTTATTTTAAACAATTCTACTTAGTTTTATTTATCTCTGAAAAAACTACACGATTATAAAAGAAAAAAGCGTTAATTATTACGACAAATCGGTTTAATTTATTTATTACTTAGTTTCCGCCAGCGGCTTCGGCCGCGTGATCTATACGAATTCAAAATAAAAATGACAAAATTTCATACAAACTGTGCCTCCCTTTTCACCCCTTAGGGGTAGAATTTCAAAAAATACTTTCTTATCGGATGCCTACGTCATACAAAGAACACACTCTCCAAGGTTTCAGGTCTCTACGATCAGCGGTTTAGGCTGTGCGTTGATCCGTCAGTCATTCAGGACAAAGCATTTTATATGTATAAATACAAGCTTGTTATGTTGGTACATAAGTTCTGTAAGTCTGTTATGTATAAATTATACATAACAGACTTACAGACATAGAGGAAAAAAGTTTTCTACTCACTTTCTACCTTGAGCTGCTAGGGGCAGTGTGTGCGGGAGACTAGCTTATCCCGCCATCTCCTTTTAAGTCTACCGCGATGTCTCTTGCCATTTTAGCGGGACACACTGGGTTGGCTTGATATTGACATTTTATAACTACGAAGTTAAGAATGTAAAAAAAAAATGTTTTACTGTAATGCTAGTAACGTCAAAACAAAAAAAGATAAAATAAATGTTACTTTTTTCAACCTCCATTTTCAACCTTGAAAAAGGAACTTCAGAATAAAATGTAATCTTAAATATTATTTACTAAATTCTGAATCCTAATTAAGCCCCCATTACATGAAGAGGTCAATTCGTAGTCTTGTAATGTCAGCTAAGAGAATTTATTATCAGGGAAATTAACGTTCGTGTTGACCTTTGTACTAATGACATACTTCCCACCAATGTGACTGCTGATTAATAAAATGATAATTATAAACGGCAGATTCAAGGATGGATTTTGAAAATTAATTTAAATTGTAATTAGCGAAAATAACTATTAATATATCTCTTTATACACTTGTATATTAGGTAAGTATAATAGCTTATAGCAATAGAAATATTAGCCAGTCAGTCTAAAGTGCTATCTTCGTACCAAAATAATATCCAAATCGGTTCAGTCGTTTTATCGTCAAAGCATAACAAACAAAAAAATCTAACCCACTTTTTTATTTTTAATATTAATTATACAATCGCAGTATTAACAGGTTTGCTTCTGAAGCACTCGAAATTAAGTTCAAAGTATCAATGTTATTTTTTCTAAGATGTAGGTACTACTTTCAAAGTTTGCCTTGAGGCATTAGCGTCCATGGTCTAACCCTTGTGTCGCGTGTGTGCGTCTTAGTTTCTTTATGACGTTTTTTCTCATCAGTAGCCTACCAAACTGATAAAGAAAGTCTAAATGTGTCAGTCTGATGATGATGATGACGGCATGTGGTAGCTTTTTTTCGGATGGCAAATGATCAAAATGACCCCTCCTGCCGTGATTGAGGAGGGTCGGAGTGTCAGACTCTTACTGACTAAAACCCATCCATGTTCCTTCCTCAGCCCTTTGTATTCCGGGGGCGCGGTATCTCTTTCGAACGTCCCGCAGAGGCATGTGGTATATAATGTTTAAATACAAAGACAAAAAAAATACTACATCTTCTGATCCATATTACAATTCTAAACACTGAAATTAAAACAAAAACGTTCTAGACGATATAATAACAGTATAAAATGAACCACCAACAGATTCAACCGTGTTCCAGCAAAAATAACCCTCCTAATGTTTACATAATTATGACGTTGGGATGAACGTCTCGTAATGTTAATAATATGTAGACTCATAAGCGTGAGGGTTAATTTGTTGAATATAATGTATGTTGTTTAGATATGAAACCATGGTGAGGTTTATGTGAGATTATTATGTTCTACGCCCCGGGTGACGTTGTCGATGGTGCTGTAGAGGTTCTATGAAATATAACCTTATTGTTAAAGAGCCTTATTGTTTAAACTGGCTACACAATCATTTTGAAATTAGAATAAAGAAAAGGTAGATATAGTCCGACATGGCTATTTATGAATGTGGCTGAAAGGTGAACTAACGCTAGCCACCATCTTGAAATGTAATTTTTAGTGATAATGATACCAATTAATGAAAATTTCCATTTTTTTAAAGTAAATCATGACATGATAAATAACAATTTATTAATTCATCATTTAAGTTTTAATAATAATCTTAAATTGGAAACAATAAAATGCAATATTCTAACATTTTTAACACACATTTGGATGTTACTAGTTGGCTCACAAGCCGAAACCCTCCTGATTATTAAGTAGTCACCACAGCTGATGGATATCTACAACTTCAGAGGCAACGCAGATCATCATTGCCTTTTCTAAACTATTTCAAGGACAAAATCTAGTCTTATTGAATAGCGCTACATTTTTACTATAGTTGGGTAAGAATTTTTCCTTGGCCGGTATCACCAAAATGACATTTCAAGATGGTGGCTAGCGTTAGTTCACCTATCAGCCACGTTCATAAATAGCCATGTCGGACTATAACAGATTTTTATATTAATAGACTATGTCAGTAGAGTAGAACTGGATAAGTCAAGTCGATCCAAGATCATGAAATAAAATAGAAGTATTCAAAGCTCCTCTTTGATTTGTAATAACGAATCCTTCACCTCTCGCTACACATGCTCTATAGTACTTTCATGATGGTATTTAGTTCAGATATGTATATCAGCTCAATGCGCCTTTACATGTAATAGGTCAATGTATAGTTTCGTAAGGGTTGTAACATAAATCAAAAATAAAATTTGGGAAAAACAGATTTGGGGCCTAGTACACCAACAGCTGGTTTCACGAGGCGAGAATATTCGTGTTACACACTTTTTGTTTAAATTTTGGTTGGTAATCGACTGTTTTAATGATAAGGTTTCCCTTCGAAACTAGAAAGTCTGAATCTATGGTAAACAGCTGTTTTAGTTGATCGGACTGTTATCTTCTCGGTGAGGCATTAGAGAATAAGTGAAAAGTCATTGAAAATGATCGTAATTTAATTAGAAAGATGACCTCATCAAAATTTGATGTAACTTTTATAAACAATATCATACAAATATTGCCCTCAAGATAATCTAGTTCTTCAATAAGAAGATCTAGCGATTTGAATCTAATTAAAATCAATGCTTGAATATTCTTCAGTAATACGGATTCTACGAGTAAACAGACAAAATGACATTTTAATGAGCGTTAAAGTACCATTACCACAAAATCCGGAATCAGGAAATAGAGATTGACCTATTACAAGCCGCAACTCATATTACAATGAATATTATAGTTAATATTAATAATACGGAAATGCGATCTCATTCGTTGTTCACTCATTTTAAAATTATGTTCTGTAACATTAACTGCATATAAGTAATTAAAATTGAAAATCTATACTTATAATAAATCTGTAGAGAGGTCAATTCTGTACATGAAATATATTTCCAAAATAATAACTATCAGGTAATAATATATTTTTATTATATAATAATGCAATCAGTAAAATTTTTGTCTGTCTGTCTGTCTGTCTGTATAAACTCTATACTATGAAACAAAAACTACTCGACGGATTTTAACGAAACTTGGTACAATTATTTGTCATACTCCTGAGATGGTTATAGTATACTTTTCATCACGCTATAATCAATAGGAGCAGAGCAGTGAAGGGAAATGTTGTCATTTTGTTTAAACGTACTAATCTCAGGAACCGCTGGTCCGATTTAAAAATTCTTTCAGTGTTAGATAGCCCATTTATTGAAGAAGGCTATAGGCTATATTTCATCACGCTAAAACCAATAGGAGCGGAGCACCACTATTCCACGCGGACGAAGTCGCGGGCAGAAGCTAGTAATATATAAAACTAGCTTTCTACCAGCGTATTCGCCCGCGTGGGCTATACGAATTTAAATTAAAAATGACAGAGTTTAATACCAATCCGTCCCGTAGAATTTTGGAAAATCCTTTCTTAACGGTTGCCTACGTCATATAAAGAACACTGTCCAAGTTTTAGGTTTCTACAATCAGCGGTTTAGGCTGTGCGTTGATCCATCAGTTAGTCAGTCATTAGTTCATGGAGCACAGGCGTACATCGAATAATGATAACTTTATTGCAGTAGTGTATTAGGCACTGTTAAAGATAAGTACCAAAAATGTAACAAACTACTTATACATAGCCTGCTAAAATTGTTTATTACCCATTTATTATAAGTATAGATAAAGAACCTATTCAGTGTGATAGGTCCAGGTATTTTTATTTAAATCAATTACAGTATCGCGCTATCTACGCATTGCTATACTGGGATGTCTCCTACAATTCTCTAATGCCATCATTGAAATCAACTTACATGTCCGACCTATTTCCTATCTTGAGCTAAATTCCATTACGTCTTCTCGCAGTCCTGTCAAGGCAATTGAACATTGAACATGAAGATGAAATACATAAGTAATGGGTTTGAGCTTGTTCGAATTATGCAGGAGCTCCTGTTCTGAGCTAACGGCGAGTAGGTGACTAGTACTACTACGGACATGGCAAATGAATCTATAATATTGGAAATTGCATGCAAATCGCAAGATTCAGACGGAATTCACAGTGAAGAACAATCTACTGAAAAAGTGTAAAATATTATTATTCGAATCCTACTAGTCTTATGAATGCGGGCGTAATTCTGTAAGTCTAAAAGAACTATTTATTTGCACAGAATACAGATGGTACCAGATTTAACAATGGTGCATAGTTCAGGCTATATTCTGTTAGGCTTTCACGGTACAATTAAGAGATAAGAATAAAAACACAGGATAGTTTTTATCCGAGTCCGTGAAGGCTTGGGTTGCGATTAAACCCGCGGGAAATAGCTTGTATTTAATTACAAAGTTTCTTCAATTGTATGGAGGGGATGATGTCTAGAATACACAAACTGATTCTTAAATTAATTCAATAAGACAGCTACTCTATCTTTAGTAGTATTCTAGTACCTTATGTCCTATGTTTTGTGTACTTATCTACAAAGCAAGCATCGTCGCGGGCAAAAGCTCGCTATACTATCATCGTAAAACACCGCAATCACGCTTTGAGTGGAACGGGAGGAGTGTCAACTTTGTGTTCTTTCAATTGTTTTTTGTGTTCCAGGTGGCTTTTGGGCTGGTTCTAGTAGACCCCGTCAATATGCTAAACATCTTTTTGATGTGTGCATAGACACCAATGTACCATCAACATGAGCCTGTTACTCATCGGACGGTGATGTATCCATTGCTCGCCGACAAACTCCTTAGGTCTTTTTGACGTCAAATCTATTTTCAAACTAGCAAAATATTTATTGGTCCCACGAACAATGATTCGTGATCACAGCCATCAGTAAAATATTCCTAACTAGATGTTTCGTGAGAGCAAATGCATCTGAGACTACGATACCGGTAACCCACACTTCCTCGCTTAATAGTCAACGAAATCCAACCAGCATGGACCATTGTGGAGTTCACAAATAATTCAGGAATGCCCATTGTGGCTTTGTGAATTGGACGTGGTATACCGTACGAGAGGTCTCGTAAAACTTATATAAGGACCGTCGCAATACGTCGACTACATATTGCATAATGTTCTCTATATTGCTCTAGTTTTCAATATGAATTGCTTTGTTCGATTCTTGTGTCGGACTAACAGGCAGTTGCATCAGAAAAATATTATTCAGTTACTTTAAGGAAGAGACATTTAAGATCTGTCAAAATGGATAACTTTAATTAATTTGCGATTCGTTTATATTATTAACGGACTTCAAAAAAGGAAGATTGGTGTTCTGTATTGTGTATGTTTGCATGTCGGCTATTTTCTCAAAAACTACTGATCCGATTTGGATAGGGTTTTCGTTACATATTTATCAAAGAAAGGTTTTAGTGATAGTAATTTTCGTCTTTAAGACAGTCATAGTCTTTTTTTTAAATTTATTTTTCCTACATGATCTCTTGCAGGGTGCTTCTAACAGCATTCGACCTGCTTAACCGGACAATGTTTTTTTCTTGCTTACGATTTCAAATATAATTTTAAAACATCTCTGACATTTCCTCCCGCTCCACTCTCAGCGGGAGGAGTCATTTCATGATTTCCCATGCCTAAATAAAAGTCTTGTTGTTACGTCTGAGGAAAACTAGCATAGATATGTCAAAAGTACCGGTTAATAGAGCAGCATAAATATTGATATCCGTTGTACGTAAGTACGATATCCGTCGTACGAGTACTAAGTACAAGTACTAATTAAATATAGTTTTAGTAGCTATTTCCCGCGGTTTCACCCTCGTCCCGAGTGAAATTCTTCACTGACTTCACTGACCATCTCCAGGGTCCACTCTACCAATTTTCATCTCAATCGGTTTACCTATTTTACCTTGAAAACGTAACAAACAAACTCACTTTCGCATTTAGATTATTAGTTAGGATATATAAATGAGATATTACAACGTATGTACAAGGTAACGTTATAATACCTTATCGTACACAAAATAATAGGATAAAAAGAACGAGTCTTTTATCTTATTACCCAATATTACCCAAAAACGTTCCGGAACATCAACGAAAAATAAATAAATAAATAAAAGAAGTTCATCATTGAATTTCGCAAAAATACTCCCAAGGATAACATCAAAGGGTGTAACGGAAATTATTTCATACATACGTAATTTTAAGTTCCAAAATATTTTCGTAATAATAATGTTGGTCTGTGAGTAATTTTTCTGTTGGCTGGGTGTGTTATAAAAAGCTGGTGGAACATACGCGACCTTTTTTTATTTTTATACAACCTTTTGTGCTCGCTCGTGTCATACGCAGACTCTTTTGATCTTGCTATAAAGATGCACTTGTTTTGCTTAAGAGGGTCAAGTGTTGTGAGGAATTATGATAAAAGTTTTGTTAATTTTTATTGTTTTCTGTTTTGAAGAAAATGGTTACTTAAAATGGTGGGAAATTGTAGTTCTTTTTTAATAAACATTTATATCATACCTCTCTTAATCGATAGAGTGAAAATGAATGTACACCTTCATTTATTGATAGATCTCGACATAAAACATTGCTCCGATTCCGATGTCCGAATTCAAGACTTTAAATTACTAGACAAGATTTATAATCTTTGTTCATTATTTCATCTGCTTACCGAGGCTCGGATCGTTTCGATTGGTATGACGTACCTAGATGGTCACCCATACACGAACAGACCGCAGGAAGAACAACTTAACCTTGAGCTTCTCTATTCAAATAAATATAGACACATTTATTAATAGAATCCTGTCCGAATGACCAACTTATAACCCGCTCTCTGCTAAGACTATTAATAGGATTATCAACCTAACGGATCGGTGGCGAAAACTTACTTAACAGTCGACTAAATTACTTCAATGAAATTTCAGTTGAGGTCAAAATCTAAGTAAAGTTTAGTAACTAATTGAATGGCTCTTCATCCAGTTTAGTAAGTTTTAGGAATAGATTAAGTATATTGGAAAGAAATAAAAGACGATTCGTGAAGTTAAAGAGGTAGGTACTAAAACTTTGTTCTATGTTTTGGATTGTGCATGAAAAATGGATGATGATTGAGGTGTTATTAGGGACTGGTAAGATTATGAAGTAAATTTGTTTGCTGCCCCACTAAGGCCCAAAGTCACCGACATGATAACAGTCCGATCAACTCAAAATAGCTCATCATCATCTGCCTAGTCTTTTCCCGACTACGTTGAGGTCGGCTTCCAGTCTAAACTGTTTTACATGGAACGACTGCCTATCTGACCTCCACAACCCAGTTACCGGGTAACATGGGGTACATTACATCTTGGTAAGACTGGTTGTCAGACTTTCTGGCTTCTGACTACCCGTAGCGACTGGACAAATGACAACCGGGACCAACAGCTTAACGTGCTTTCCGAGGCACGGAGGAGTCTCGCTATGACATAAATGGTCACCCATCCACAGACCATCCGCGCCAAGCGCAGCTTAACCTTCGATCGGTCAACCCGTGCGGCTGTTACTTAGCCACGAGCTCCTCTCAAAACAGCTGTTTACCATAAATTCAAACTTCTGTCTTGCGATGGATCATTTGAGTTTTTAATTCCAAAACAGTCGATTACCAATTCGGGGTTGGATAAGAAGTGGATAACACTAAATTTCCCGCTCCGTGTTTAAAAAACGTTTTTATTTAACAGGCTATTTAGGTAACCATTTGTAAGTGAATTTGGGCCTAAGTATTAATGGAACTTAACAGCCGTTTTTAAAAACCTACTTATCTGTAGATTTTCTTACTAGAGATAAAATTTAGATATATAATCCTTACAACTAATGTCAAAAGCCGTTGATCAATTGAGCTATTGCGATGGTTAACGTCAATAATAAATCATACACCAATTTATTGTTGTTAACAAAGAATGCACAATTCTTGATTACTTATACCAGATTGTTAATTTCATAATTCAGATAACATTTGTAAAGTTCAGGTTTTCACTGTTAGTGTGTTCAAAATTAAATATCCAAGATTTTGTTGGAGTTGGAACTAACTAGCACTAACAGCGACGCGGACGCATATTGATGTGTAACTTTGGGGATTTTTTTTTTGCACTTACCTACTCCATTTTCAATGTTTTCTTAAAATATAGCTACTACTAAATCTAATCTAAACTAGCTACTAACTAAATCATATAAATATTTTATAAGCACTTATGAGATTAAATCTGTACTAATATATTAAAAAGTTTTTAAACCAGTCATATTGGTACAATCCTTGTAAAAACTACAACATCGATTTCAGACTACTCTTGTATTAAGCATAACTATAAGCCCCTTGAGCTATTACAAACACAACAAAAAGATTTTAAAATTTCTGTCCATTTTAAAATTCTATAACAAACAGAACATTTACACTTTATTCAAGTCCGTCCATAGCTTCAATATAATCAAACCGGTAATTCGATCCCGGTTCCGATTGAATATTGGTTCCTATTTAAATGCTAAAATTGAAAATCTCATTCCAATCAAGATTCAATTCTTTTGTAACACAAATCTATATTTTAAGAAGATAGGTCAATATTGAAAGTTAAAAACCGGCCAAGTGCGTGTCGGGCCACGCGCAGTAGGAGTTAGTTAGTCGACTATAGCTCTGTAACCGGTTAAGCCTACTTAGCCGTGATAGTTTTCCTTGTAATTTCATTACATGTATTACGTCTGTGATTTTTTTCACATTTCTAGGTACAGCCATTCAAAAGTTACAGATACGAGTTACCCCCCGTAACTCGTATCAAACAAAAAAACTGAAAAATGGTCTTCACACACCCATTATATTTTTGAAAGACCTATCTAACGATACCCCACACGAAGGGGTACGCGAGAAAAAAAATATTCATCCCTACTTTACATGTTTGGGAGCTACCATAAAAAAAATATTTTTCTAAATTTTATTTTACCACTTTCTTGGCGTGATCAATATACATATTCATACCAAATTTCAGCTTTCTAATAACAAAAACCACGGAGCTATGCCGCGGACAGACAGACAGACAGACAGACAGACAGACAGACAGACAGACAGACAGACAGACAGACAGACAGACGGACAGAGCGAAACTATAAGGGTTCCTTGTCGGACTACGGAACCCTAAAAAAGAAAATAAAATTCAGTAATATAATTTGCCTAATTTTGTCCCAACTATGTTGGGCTCGGCTTCCAGTCTGAACCGGATGCAGCTGAGTACCAGTATTTTACATGGAGCGACCACCTATATGACCTTCACAACCCAGTTATCGGTTACACGATACCCTTGTTAAGACTGGTTGTCAGACTTTCTGGCTTCTGACTACCCGTAACGACTGTCAAAGATCTACAAATGACAACCGGGACCAACAGCTTAACGTGCTTTTCGAGGCATGGAGGAGTTTCTATAGGATATAGATAGTCTTCCGTCTACAGACCAACCGTGCTAAGCATAGTTTAGCCTTTGATTGGTCGACCCGTGCGGGTGTTACTTAGCCATGAGCCCCTTAAATTTCACTAATATCTAATGCAATAAATCATGTTAGTTTATACGTTTCAAATCCATAGCCATCTATTTGCGAGAAAGGCGCAGCAATGAAAATAATCTCAGGATTATCACGTCTAACAGAAGCTTGAAATTTAATTGATTTAGTGTCAATGGATTTTCAATCGAAATATCTGCAGCATTAGGATCAATTTCGTTTATATTAAATATTAAAAGGGAAAAAGCCATTCTCCGGAGCACAATTGCTTTGCCCGATACGGCGAGCCTAGAGAATTTTATGATCCAAAGATTCTTCTAAATCCGTAGATTCGAAAGTTCGCGAAGGCTTAGCTGAAGTCTTCCAAGTTTTATTTCCAAAATTGTTTTCTTAGATATATCTAAAGTAGAATATTTATATATTATTTCGTAATCATGACATCAAATTGGAAATGTAATTTATGAGAAAGACGATCGTTATTAAAGTTACGTATAGGTACGGCTTCAGTAGAAATTAAATATATAATTATGTCAAATCTCCAAAAAAGAGCTTTCTTGTCGTAAACTGTGTTTTTGGAGCTTATAAAATTAAATACCTCCTTTCCTAATAGTCTGACAAAGTCCGTGATACAGTTTTTTCAATTCGATCGTTCGAGTAAGGATAATAAGATCAGCAAAAAACGCTCAAAATAATGTATTATTTATATTTTCACTAGCTGTTTCCCGCGGTTTCACCCGCATCCTGAGGGAACTACTTTGCGCACCCGGGTAAAAAGTAGCCTATGTTGTTCCTCAGGGTCTATTCTATCTCTGTACCAAATTTCATTTATATCGGTCCAGTAGTTTTGGCGTGAAAGCGTAACAGACAGACAGAGTTACTTTCGCATTTATAATATTAGTAAGGATTATCTTTCCGCTGTTTCGTATCTCACAGTTAATTTATCAATTATTAATTAAAATCAACATTATACATTGATAAATCCGTTACAAACACTAACTTCACAATTGGTTGATGGCATCGCTAATCGCAATCAACCACTTAATTCGGGCTTTAATAAACGGAGATTAAACATGGAACAGAACACTTCGCTAATGAACTGGCAACACGCGCGGCGACAGCCCGTGTCGATGTAATCAAACATAATGAACGATGTTAATTGATATAATTGGACCATGGTGCCGTCAGACGTACGTGTTATTCAAATGCAATTGTCAATGCGATTTTGAGTGTAATTTGTCAACTGGTCTGTTGGTTTTGAGTTCAAGAGGCACTTTATGGAAATTATTATCAGTTGATAACATATTCAAAGGCATCGGGATATTATATACAATAGAGATGCAATCCCGAACATTACGCGTCAAAAAAACGTAACCAATTTTTTTGGTAGGTACATAGACGGAGCTTTGAAACTAGTAACCACTTTGACGCTAACTTCTATTTATCTCTTTCATATTAACTAAAACATAATGTTTTAGTGTGACGTGACATCTGGTCGACAAAGACCGCGACAGTTTTTCCAGACATTCAGTTGAAGTCAAGCATGAATTATGTCTGTGGGCTCAACCTTTATGGCACGCATTATGTTCGGTGAATTCGGTGATATATCTATATAATATGTTCAAAGGTATGAAAATGCTTGCTTATATTGGGCAGTGGATGTGTTGCGGCTTATATTATGATGAATGATGACATCAGAGCACATCAAGAGTCGATCTATCAAGGTTAAGCTATGCTTACCGCGATTGGTCTATGGATGGGTGATTAATTTTACACCAAGACCCCTCTATGCAGATAAAAGAGCCCCCTCTTTGAGACTTTAATCCGTTGCTTTAAGTTGAGTGTTGAGGAGCGTGTAGCTAAGTAAAAACTGTACAGATTGATAGATTAGCAAGGTTAAGCTGCATTAGCCACGGTAATTCTTTGGATGGGTGACCGTTTTCATAACATAGCGAGAACCCTCCGTGCCTCGGAGAGCACGTAAAGCTGATAGTCCTTTTACTGATCTCTCCCCGGTCGTGTCGGATTGCCGACCCATCGGACTATGAGAGTGAGGGAATAGAAAATGCACATGTGTTTACGCTAGCGCTTGTACACTATAATATCTCCAACGTACCTGGCTAGTCTTCATTGCAATTGACCGTAGTGACCAAAATCGGTCTTGAGATAATATTACCTATATCGTCTTACGCGGTAACTGGGTTGTGGAGGTAAGATAGGCAGCCGATTTAGGTAAATACTGTTATTCAGCTACTTCTGGTAAGACTGTACTCTAGCACTTATAGAAGGTAAGATAATTAATTGGCAGATGGTGAAGAGCAACTATCACTAATAACGTAGTATACAGACTATAGTTAGAATTTAACAGTGCATGATTAGATAACGTGGACGCGTTAGTGCAAATTACATCCTAATATTATAAATGTGAAAGTATGTTTGTTACACTTTCCGGTGAAACGGCTGAACCGATTTCGATGAAATTTGGCATGAAGATAGAGGAAACTCTGGAGATGGTTATTATGCTATGATTTTTGCGCGTTAAGCAGTTTCCTTGGGACGAGGATGAAACCGCGGGATAGCTAGTGAATTGATAGAATAGTAGTGATGATATAATTGAAATTGATCTATGCCTTTACCAAATAGATACAATTGTTTTATCTTCAGGCATTATAGATCAGAGGAAGCTTAAGACTTCGCAATCCGATGTAAAGTCTTTAAGTCTTGAATACCGAGGCAGTGAGAGATAAGTTTTAGTTGATCCCGACAAAGCGGTTAGAGGTTCGACTTCAAGAAACTAGTGTTGCAAGTTCCTTTTATGAGAGCTCCGATACATACTCATACAAGTCTAGCTTTAAAAGTCTTTGGCTAAGAGACGAGTCGAAAGAAAGTTTAAAGACAATTACATTTTAAATTTGAAAAACCCTCAACGCAAAAAAGAAAACGAAAAAAGCTAATGGCCTTGAAAAAGGTGAACAGATTTTGATTAAACATATCTAAAAACCATCACTATAAACTAATTAAAAAAAAACTGCACCCAAATCGGTTCACCCGTTTAAGGGCCAAGCTCACCGACAGAATTTTCGTGTTATCCACTTCTTGTCCAACCCTGAATTGGTAATCGACCGTTTTAGATATAAAAAACCCAAATGATGAGGTCATCCATTGTAAGACAGAAGTTTGAATTTATGGTAAACAGCTGTTTTGAGTTGATCGGACTGTTATCTTGTCGGTAAATTTGGGCCTAAGAGGAACGGTGCCCCAGACAGATACGCATAGCGGTCAAACTTATAACACCCCTCTTTTCGCATCGGGGGTAAAAAAATTGAAGATGATTGATTACGTCAAAGAGGTTTGATTACGCCAAAATAATGTGATTGATGACGTCAGCTGATACTGTATAGTTGTTACGCTTGTGTTTTGGAAGTCGGTATATTTTATTAAGGTACTGTCAGTATTTTAAACATTGACTCCCAGAAACAGCAAAAACGCACATAATATGTTAAAAATGTGAAATCGTTTGTCAATAATATATTAGTCTGAGATGATGGTTGATAGTGCATCATCATCTCGTAGCCTCTTCCCAATATACATAATTATATTGAGGTCGGCTTCCAGTCTGAACCAGGTGCACCTAGATATAGCTGAGTACTAATATTAGTTCGAGTTAATGGCTGGTAGTGGGGTATTGAAGAAAAAGAGAAGATACGGAAACTTTACATGAAAAATAATGATTAGATAGAAGTCTCTAAAAGTTGATTAAATTATTAGTTAAGATTTGTAAACATTTTCCTTGTATAGAAGGAGGAGGTTTTGTGTTAAGATTTAAAAAAAAAAAGGTTAATATTTTCTACTTTCAAAAAAGGACGAAAACACCTAGTCGATAAAAAGTTTTATAGATTGATAGTTTGTAGATAGATAGGCACCATTCATTCTAAAAAATTGCAAACGGGCAATTTGAAATGCGTTTCAACGAATTTGCATTTAAATCACACGCTGCGTACGTACGATTTCGTTACTAGTCATCGAGTGGACAAAAAAATGGATCTTTTGAATAATTAACGGCCAAAAATAGAAAAGTTTTTGGTGTCAATTAGTTCAAGTAATATTATCATTTATTATTATTTAAAACAAAAAATGTGATGGAACAGAATATTAAAACGTTATTAATTCCGTAAAGTCATAATCCCTACTAACAATATAAATAAAAAAGTAACTCCTCTGTCGTTAGGCTTTAACAGTAAAACGGCTGAACCAATTTTGATAAAATTTGGTATGAAGATAGATTAGAAGGTTATAGGATAGTTTTGAGTTTTTCCAAAGAATTAGCTCTCTCTGGTTCTTCCGCAGTTACAGCCAGTGAAACCACGGGAAACTACTAGTTCACCTTTGTTTACGTTAACAGAAGTTAAACGTTTAAAATATTATGAAAATAAAAATATCAAGTGTATCGAAAATAATGCTTTTTTCATATTTAATATGAATAAAAATCAAAGATATTATGTACGAGTATGTCGAGAATTATAATCTTAATATTAAATTAAAAAACATTTTTATTTTTTCTTCCTTTCACGTTAATTTTAAATCTAAACCCTAAATAAAATAAATATACGTAATTATCTAGACAAAACAGAAAAAACACATTAGCAAAATACGTCGTGTATGATAAATGATAATTATAAAAATAAACTTCCATCCACTTACAGAGAAAACCCTGTTATACACAGGCTATAAATAAAATGCCATTTTAATTTTCATTCCATATTTTCGGTTTCCATTTGGTATTCGTTAACCTTCCAGTACATTACGTATGCTGATTTTGGAAATGGAAAAATAGCAATCAACCGCGGTATATTTTTATACAACTGCAATGAAGGTTTATAATATTTATATTTTTTTGTTGATAAAAATATTCAGAGACAAAGCATTACATTTTTATACCATGATTTCGGTGTTGGGAATTTAGAAAATCCCACATGAAACAAATATTAGTATCATTTAAAGCAAATATTTTTTTTTTAGTTTTGTGTAATTTATCAAATTGTTTGTAAATATTACCACGATACAAAGAAAAATAAAATAAAAGGGAGGGTTTTAAAAGCCCGTTGTTATGTCTACCAATCTGTCATAATGATTTTGTTTGCTTCTTTTAGAAATAAAAGTTCTTTTCACGCAATTTTCTATTGGCAGTAATGTCTGTGTTAATTTGAAAGGCTTTTTATCACCGCGTCGCGTTATTGTTGAGTGGCATTTAAAAAATTGCGTCTCTGTTTTATATCGCCGTTGATCGATGCGATCGGTCTACAACATTGTCTTTACTAATATTTAAAAGAGGTAACATTTGTAAACAGATAGTTTTTTTTTGTTTGTATGTTGGCGACAAGTTAATTTTTTTTAATTCATTAATAGAAGGCTACATTATTCATTAGTCGAGTTGGTCTAGTGGTTAAGGTTACCTGCATCTCGTGTATGGGTGTGCGGGTTCAAATACTGGCAAGTACTAATATGACTTTTCTAAAGTCATATGTACTGTACTATCTTAGACGTCATTGACTAATGGTGAACGAAAAGATCGTGAGGAAACCTGGACTTAAAAAAAGTCTGAAATCGCCAATCCGCCTTGAGCAAGCGTGGTGATCAATGCTCATGCCTTCTCTGTATGAGAAGAGGCCTGTGCCCAGCAGTGATAATATAGCTAATGATGATTATTCCTAAAAGTTAGCACTTGTGGTTTGTTCATACAATACTATTGGACATTAGTGAATAACACAGCGAAGGTATTATTTAATTAATTCGTAACATATACATACATAACATAGTTATCTAAATAGTTGTGTACCTCAATCAAAATTCCTCGGGTCGGAATGTTAAATGCTCCCATTTACACAGACAACAGGCCTCATACTAAGTAGCATCAAATGAATCATGTTGTTAGAGGGGCCTTTAAATGAGCCCCCCCCCCCCTTAATATGGGGTATTTCGTAGTGGCCTATATAGAGACTAAGGCGTCATCAACTACCAATATGCGGGTTTGAAACCAGACAAGTCTTAACATGAATTGTTCAGTCATAATAAATATTATGTATTTATCTCGGATACCACTAAATAACAGAAAAAGAAAAGGATGATGTTCATGAGGAAACCTTATCAATCTGAAATGTTTGCAATTATCATCGTAACGACATCGTCTTGAGTTTAGCTTAATTGTATCTTGTCAAAAAGACTGCATAAATTAATAAAAATAAGAGAAAATACACGATTTTGAAGTTTTTGGAGGGAGAATTCTGTATCCTTGTCACGCTAAACCTCATTTTGTACTAGGAACTGTCGAGTTACCCAGCGTTTTAATAAGATGACGTCATATTTTAATCGTGCTTTCTTTTTCCAGCAACATCTTTTCAAACGCTTCTAACTTGTCCCGCTTTAAAATGTTTCATTTATATTTGAGTCGCTAAAATTCATATTTGGCCAACTCCTTGATAAGTTAAAATGCAGAAATACATGAAATTCATTTATCAAAGAATTTGAAAGATAACTATATATATTTTGGCATTTCTGATAATATTGTAATGTTTAATTAATATTAAAATAGCGTACATAGTTCTTAATTAATTAGTTTTTTTTAAATAAATAAATAACGTTTGGAGATGGCTCAGTTTAATTTGTGCCTAATGGATTTGGCTACATGTGATTTCCGATAGGGTGGAGATGGATGAATTTGATTTGACATTGCAGCTTAAACGTATTTCAGGGTTGTCACAAATAAAAGGCAGAGGTAATGACCAAAACTGTAATTAAGTAAATTAAACAAAATCTAAAACTTCTTCTGTGTCATCCAACTCCAAGTCCTCATTATCTTGATGTTGACTTGAATTTGCCTGGTACTCATTTGCGCTCAATACAGATTTATAAAAATTTAATATATCATATTTATTATCCCACTCTTCTCCATAATGTTTGTCTAATAGCCGTTTAATGTCATTTAATTTTGCCGGTTTTATTGTAACCCCAAGGGTAACAGGTTGCGGGTTAATGTTTTGAACTTGTTTACCTCTTTTAAGAATACTTTTAGTTGTACTCAAGTCATTTTTGTAGGAAATTTCGCCCCTCACTAATATTTTATTCTGCGTCCTCGTGAGAATGACACGCTTGCATTTGCTTATTTGAAAATGCCAGCTTTGTGTTGGCTTTAGTATTTTTTTGCATGTCTCCTTCCAATTCAGTACAGGTATGTCGGAGACAAGCTTATGAACAGTAGCATGGTTAGAAAATATAGCTCTATATTCTTCAGGTTGCACAATTATTTCTAGCCTTCTAATCTGCTTTTCTGTCAATGCAAAGACACGATCAGCTGGTAAAAATGAATGTCCAGTTACAGGATAAATTATTTCCACACGCTTAATGTTATTGGGAGCATTTATCAACCATTTCATAGCCATTCCGATAACCATCATATTTTTGTTTTGGCCACCACATCCATCTGCGACCATTCGTATGACATTTTTGCCACTCATATCAATGTTATTTAAGCAGTGAAAAAGACTACTGCAAATTTCATTTGATCCCTTTAGTGACTCATTTTCAGTCCATGTGTAGGCGTGCACATTATCTTTACATAATTTTTGTGACGATGATCCTATCACCACAGTGAAATTATAAATATATAATTGTCTAGCGTAATAAGTCGCTTGATCAGGTATTTTTGGTAGCGGCAAATTTTTTTGACAATCGAAGCTAATTGTAATCAAATCATCACGGTTCTCTTTTAAATAGTAAAAAAATGCAGCTGCACGCAATTTATGAATTCTTGTTTGAGTCATTATTGAAACTTTTGCTGCAGGATCTTTTTCTATTTTTAAGGTTTCTGTAAATTGCAGACATGCAGAGCAGACATCTTGTCTGGGGCTACCAAAACCTATATTAAAACTTGTGTTAAATACTAGCCTAAAAAGCCCTTGAGTACAACCATAATCCGGTAAAGCCTGATCATTATACATTTTACACATTTTTACAATATTTAAATCAGGATGCAAATAAACCCTGTTTTTAATTTTTTCTCTCGAGTAATGTACTTCCAGTGGTTTAAACTTTTTAATGAAATTTTCAATGGCTTCTCGTTTGGCTGCATAAAGAAATTTTTTTCTATCACCACCTCGTCGCTCAGTAGCTGCCTGTGGATTCTCGAAATATCTTTTCATGACTCCTTGCACCCTCCCTTTTTTCAAACGAAGAATATTCAAAAATGATTCTCGACATACCGGCACCAATTTACCACTTTTGTATCGTGGTATAAAATATTTAAGTGCTAATGTTTTGGGTGCTCTTGTAGAGGTTGTTGGGCGCCTACGATTAGTAGAAGTGGCATTACAGTGTTTTATTATTATATTATCTTGTAGTTGTTTATTTTTATTTGAATAAAATATTTTGTGGAAGAAAAAAAAATCGTTTGATTTTAATGTTCTGCACTGAAAAGCTTTAGTAATATGCGAGCATTGGGGTGCAATCGGTAAACCAGGAGTAGAATACCTGAAGAAAAGCAAAAAAAACTGTGACTGAATATTAGCCTCAAATTCAGCGCAGTGCATGCCAAACATCATTATAAAATCTTAATAATTAAACCCACAATCCTCACAACCATAACATTGGAAGTTTTCACTATATAATAAATATTATAAACACACATCTAAAGCAAAACAAAATTTTAATATATTCCAAAAATTTTACAACCCTAACCAATGGCCACTGTACCATACCCAAGCAGGTTCCGAAACAAAGTTTATAAATGAAATTACTTACAGTTTTGCATTCTTTTCACTCTGTTTATTGACTTTCTTCGATACCGTTTTCTTTCTAGTTTTTTCTGGCGGTAATTTCACTATTATGCTTTCCATTTTTCTGTTTAAATTAATATAAAACCTTTTCGGAGCGGTCGTTACAACAAGCCACAACGTGAACGAATGACATTTAAAATGGCGCCCGAAACATCGACACTGCGTTGTCATTGGTCGAAATGGACATGGCGCGTAATGTTTTGAAACTATGTCAGGAGATGGCCAAGTTTAAAACAAAATAAGAAATAACGGTCGTCCTTTCTACTGTTTAAGTGAGGATATGGACAATTTTGAATTTACAGACTTATTTAATGTACTTTAAACTTTTTATTTAACGTCAAATATCGAAATCGATAGTGAATGGAGATAGCCACGTTTGAACTTTAGCGACTCATTTTCACAGTTGTTTTAATTTATTTTTTAGTAAATTTGTTATGACTTTTTAAATAAAAAAAAAATACAATATAGTCTAACACAATTGCTACAATTTATAATCTTAAGCAAAATCCCCATCTGCTATACTACCAGTGTTTCTTATCTCTGTAAATACTTTTTAAAACCACGTAAATGCTATTAGATTCACTTACAAGGCCCACGAGATGTGATAGCGCCATACTAACTTCATACAAAATACTGCATTCTTTTATATGGAATATAGATGAGTTAAAAATAAAAAAAGGTCAATATTTCAAGTTGATATCACGTTGGATATAATAGAGTTTAGTGGAATAAATGGTGGGTGATAAAAAAACAAAAAATAAGTTGCGGTTTTTTAATTGAAATATTTTAGATTTGACGTTTTTATTATAACTGGTTTTGAAGTCTAGTGTGTAAGAAATTCAATTATTGTTTTTTTTTCGTTTGGGAGTGCCACCCTGTATTTTATATGTACCTGAAAATTTGCCTGTTTATTAGTTTATCGAAGAAAACTTTCATCATTACCGTAGCTCATGTTAGAAATCTTTTCACACAGTTTTTGTTGAAAGTTCGCTTATAAACAAAACGTTTTCCTTACTTTTTAATGATCTATAATTACTGGAGCACGAAAAAATCATCATTGAATCGTCATCTGCCTAGCCGTTTCCCAACTATGTAAGGGTCGACTTCCAGTGTGGACCTCCGGATAACAACAAACAAGACTTCTGGCAAATAAAATTATTTAATCAAACGAATTCAGTTAATTTCACAGTAAGAGCACGTAAGCAGACAGAATGAAAAAAAAACATGTGCCGACAACTAGTGGCAGCAAAAATATTATGTACATTTTAACTGAGAGGCAAAGACAATTACATTCAGCCTATTTTCAATGTAAAATCTTATCTCAATAAGTACCGGTGCTACACGAAGCGACTGCTCTAACCTCCACAACCAACATTATTTTCCAATCAATCATCGAAATAAAAAAATCGTTTCAAAATATAAAGTTTCCTTCCTATCTTCGTCTCCTTAACTGTTATATACCTACAATTCATTTTTTTTTTCAAATTCTATACTGATGATAATATGATGAATGATGATATTAATAAAACAGACAGTGCATTTAATATGTAGTTATTATTGAACTGGAACGTTACCACCCCAAGGAAGGGTTGTGTGAACTAAATGGGGAACAATGTATGCTCCAATAACAATACACAACGGTCACAAGCAATTGCCTACTGTGATCATTGTGGCATTTCCTCTCAGATATGGGTCACTATAGTCTGTCATCTGCCTAGCCTTTTCCCAACTACGTCAGGGGTCGGCTTCTAGTCTAACCGCATGCCGCTGAGTACCAGTGTTTTACATGGAGCGACTGCTTATCTGACCTCCACAACTCAGTTTACCGGGTAACACGATACCCTTTGGTAAGACTGGTTGTTAGACTTTCTGGCATCTGACACCCGTAACGACTGTTAAAGATCTGCAAATGACAGCTGGGACCAACAGCTTAACGTGCTTTCCGAGGCACGGAGGAGTCTCGCTATGACATAGATGGTCACCCGTCCACGGACCGACCGCACCAAGCGCAGCTTAACCTTTGATCGGTTGGACCGTGCGGCTGTTACTTAGCCACGAGCTCCTCTCCCTCCTCTCTCGGGTCACTATAGTCTGCAACAATTGATTTTACGAAAAACATAAAAAAGTCATAACCTATTTTGTTAAAAAAACAGAAATTTACAAAATGGCGTAAAGATAGCGCATTTATGTCAATTTCATGCTCTGAAGATCATCATTTAATGCAATTTTATTTATCTATGCGGGAAAATTAGAACAATTTATATAATATATATAGGTTATGATTTTGTTTTCATTTTTCGTAAAATTATTTGGTGCAGACAATAACGCATTCGAATAAATAGCCTATAATCGGCTTCAGGCCCCATCTCGAGGGAGAAAGGCAGAATCATAACTAGTATTATAAATACGAAAGTGAGTGTACTTGTTTGTCTACGCTTTTATGGAAAAAACGGCTAAATTGGTTTTGATGAAATTTTGCATGGAGTTAGATTAAAAACTGGGGAACGATATAAGCTATTTTTTGTCCAGATGTATGAACCAGTTGTCTCAGGATACGAGTGAAACCGCGGCCAATAGCTAGTACTGAAATGAAAACTCGTTAATTTTTAGGGTTCCGTAGCCAAATGGCAAAAACGGAACCCTTATAGATTCGTCATGTCTGTCAGTCTGTCTGTCTGTCTGTCTGTCTGTCTGTCCGTCCGTATGTCACAGCCATTTTTTTCCGAAACTATAAGAACTATACTGTTGAAATTTGGTAAGTAGATGTATTCTGTGAACCGCTTTAAGATTTTGACACATAAATAGAAAAAAAGCAATAAATTTTGGGGGTCCCCATACTGAGAACTGAAACTCAAAAAAATTTTTTTCATCAAACCCATACGTGTGGGGTATCTATGGATAGGTCTTGAAAAATGATATTGAGGTTTCTAATATCATTTTTTTCTAAACTGAATAGTTTCCGCGAGAGGCACTTCCAAAGTGGTAAAATCTGTGTCCCCCCCCCCCTGTAACTTCTAAAATAAATGAATGATAAATCTAAAAAAAATATATGATGTAGATTACCATGCAAACTTTCATTGAAAATTGGTTTGAACGAGATCTAGCGGGTAGTTTTTAAGTAATCAGCAATTTTCCTCTACAAACAAACTTAATTATGCGGTCGGAAAAAAACAAAATAATTGCGACTTTATTGCGTATTTTTTCTTTCCAATGGTCGGAACCCTCGGTGTGCGAGTCCGACTCGCACTTGGCCGGTTTTTTTTTTTCTTAAGCATTATATTTTGCCTTCATTGAGTAAAACAAGAAGACTTCATGGCCGGATTTCGCTTTCTAAGAGTATTCAATACACGTGGAATTAATTTCTTTGAATAGAAACAATTTACTGTAAAGCACTTAGCGGTTTTAAGCACCAACCTTAGTATTTCTTGCTGTCCCAAATCCTATCTTTTTGCTTTCAACATAAAGTTTAAATTTGTATGCAGAAACTCTTTTGTAATTTATGTGTCTGCTACCAGAAACCTAGTTTGGAATCCTTTTCAATGAAAGTTTGATGTAATTTATAGTTTTAATGCGGAAATTCCAATAGTGACAAATCTTCGTGAACATACGATCGTTTTTGCTTTTGAATTGAGAACACTGGTTGACAGATATATACAATAGAGACGCCAAACATTACGCATCAAAAAAAACGTAACCAATTTGGTGGCTTTGAAACTAGTAACCACTTCGATTCAACATTCTATTTTTCTCTTTCACACTAACCGAAACATTATGTACGTGACATTTGTTCGACAAAGACGGCGACAGTCAGTTTTTCTAGATATTCAGTTGAAGTCAAGCTTACAGATGACATGAATTGTGGCTGGGGGATCAAATAACTTTCATGGCACGCATTTTGCTTGGTGATTTCAGATCTAGTTACGTTAGTAACATTATATATCAATTCCTGCAAGTGTATGTATGTAAATATGTTCACCTACCTTCGTTTTTTTTTTCAACCTCCTACCCTAAATCTTTTTTTTCTTTTGAATTGAGAACACTGGTTGAGAAAAACTTTTTTATATACCCTGCAAGTTTGTCTAAATATGTTCACCTACCTTCGTATGTTTTTTTTCAACGACTACATTGTAGTCTATTCGTGGCATTAGTTGTATGAACATTCTTTCGTATTCAATAAATGCCTATTTCAAATTAGTTAAAATGTCGCGTTAAAAGGTGTAAATTAAGTTTTTATCATTTTTGCTATGTTTGTGGACAGGTAATATTTTCTAAAAAGAAAAAAACTAGTGGATATTTGTTAAAAAGTGTATATTTTCAACATTTCGGTTTTCCTTTTGCGAACCAATAATAATAACGGATTCGCATGTATTTTGTGAAAGATATGGACAATCGTTTTGCCAGTGATAAGTAGAAAAAACGTACATTTTTCATGTGGTTCAGCAACGCTATGGAGAGAACCAGATACTTAATAATATAAGGTGAGTATTATACCAATATTTTGTCTGTTATTAATAAAATGTTATAGCAAAAACAGACTTTCCATAACAAGCAATACTTAGTACTTTCTATTCTGTTTTAACCGATTTCAAAAAAGCACCGAATCAACTATTGAATTGTAATAATTGTTGCCTAATAGACAAATTACGTGTGTTGTATTACACGTAAATGTACATAGTTCATAAAGCATCTCATAATTTTAAAAGACCAATCAATATCTTTAGTGCAAAATAATATTCAAGGATTAATCAAATAATTATACCTACTTGTATAATAAAAAATTGGAGTCGCTTACAAAAACTTACATACTTACTTCTAAAAACATCTCGTCAGAATTCTATCTCAAATACGTCAAGTCATAGCTTCTGAAGCGTCCCTAATAACAAATTCAAGACTTAAAAGTAAATGTCGGCCCTATAAATTATCACGATTCAAATTAATGTCTGAGAGTCTGACACGTTGAATCTTTTGGTAATATATCTCATGTCTAAAACTAGATTCTGCTTTTGGCTTCACCTGCTGTAAGTATTTATTGACAGAAAGTATTTACATTATTTACAATATATACATTCTTAACAATATAAATAAAAAAAAAACTATAATATTAAAATATTGCGTCAAAAAATTCATCCTCATCGCCGTCAACTGGGAGTGTACCCAAGAGACTGGCGGCATTGCCACGTTGGATGGCAATGCTTAGCTTTTGACCAAAATAAAAGCCAGCCTTTGGGTCACAGGAAGTGTCAACAAGCCGCTTGGATATTTCTTTAAAAAGAAGGTGGGCGCTCGGACCCCACGACCCGAGAGTTTCAACCCCAAACGGCTCAAAAGTATAGTTTCCGATGAGGCTACTATACTTGCGCCGCTTAAGGTTCTCCGCAGCCGCAGCGGCGGAGCCAGCACAGCACGCAGAGCTAGCAAGATGGGATGGTGCAAGAGTGTCGACGCAGGTTGCGTCCCACACTAAAGACCTACCCATCTTCCATGGAAATAATGACATACCGTCTGGTCTAATACGGCTGGAACGCCGACGGCAACAAGAGCACGACGGATGATGTCATTTATATTCGCATGCCGCGCTATGCGGCCCGTGCTTCGACTGTATGACAGGCCGTGGTGACCGAGGCTGTTGACAGCTTTGCCACAGTGGCAGCGATGAGGAGAGCAGCATGGCGCACCCAGACGCAGGCAAACAGCAAGACGGAAAGTAGCGTGTCATCAAACATGGTGCCTATGTTTGATGACGGAAGTGCTAGAAGCCAAAGCCCCGACTCCCATACTGCTGTAATGGAATTTAATGTTATTTTTCTATCAAACTGATGTTATTACTTTTTAGGGTTCCGTACCCAATGGGTAAAAACGGGACCCTATTACTAAAACTTCGCTGTCTATCCGTCCGTCTGTCTAACGCCAGGCTGTATCTCAAGAACCGCCATAGCGAAACAGTAGATTTTTTTTACAAATTATGTATTTCTGTTGTCGCTATAACAACAAATACTAAAAACAAAATAAAATCAAATCAAATACAACAAACGCGTTTTTTTGCCGTTTGTATAGATACTAGTACTGAACCCTTCGTGAGCGAGTCCGACTCGCAATTGGCCGGTTTTTTTGCATTCATTTATTACTAGCTATTTTACCAAGATTATATTATATAATATTTTATAAAACCAAACAAAGTCACTTTCGCATTTATAACATAAGTTAGGATTTAAAAAAGCCCTGTAGCCTGTTGGTAATTAGTCAATGCTATCTATGGATATCTTTAATATCAAAGGCATCATAGATATAGGTACTACTAATGGAGTGTGCTAGTCAACATGTGTAAAAATTTTACCTAATTAAATGTATATTTTTTTTACAATTATTTAATCTATCTATATACTTATAATAAATCTGTAGAGAGGTCAATTCTGTACATGAAATATATTTCCAAAATAACTATCAGGGGGTGATTAGGGATCGATACTGATGCCAAAAATGCAATCAGTAAAATTTTTGTCTGTCTGTCTGTATAAACTCTATAGAAACAAAAACTACTCGACGGATTTAAACGAAACTTGGTACAATTATTTGTCATACTCCTGCAATGGTTATAGTATACTTTTCATCACGCTATAATCAATAGGAGCAGAGCAGTGAAGGGAAATGTTGTCATTTTGTTTAAACGCGCTAATCTCAGGAACCGCTGGTCCGATTTAAATAATTCTTTCAGTGTTAGATAGTCCATTTATCGAGGAAGGCTATAGGCTATATATCTTCACGCTAAGACCAATAGGAGCGGAGCACCACTATTCCACGCGGACGAAGTCGCTGGCAGAAGCTAGTATTATATAAAGATGGTTCTTCAAACCTTACAGACAGACATGTGTTGCTGGGGAGTTTGTTGCGCCACTTCTTCTTCCCAGCTAAAACATATAGAAAGTGGTGAAGGGCGGGCATTTTGGGGGCTGTCTTTTGTAAATTTGACGTTCAAAAAGTGCTGATTTTCAGCCTAATTTGAATAAACGATTTTTGAATTGAACCATTGCCATAAGTAGCGATTATACCTAAGTACACCTGTTTTATTTAGGATGGGAAATCATCAAATGACTTCTCACGCTGTAGGCGGAGCGGGAGGGAGTGTCAAACTTACTGACTAAAACCTATCCGTGTTCCTTCAATTGCCCTTTGCATTCCAGGGCTGCGGTTACTCTTTAGAATATTCCTACATTCCTGGAGGTTATCTCTCTCGAGGTATCTTTATCATCTGCTAGGTCTTTCCTAACTATGTTGGGGTCGGCTTCCAGTCTAAAGCGGATGCAGCTGAGTACCAGAGTTTTACGACTGCCTATTGGACCTCCACAACCCAGTTACCGGGTAACTACCCCTTAATAAGACTGGTATACCTCTGCCAAACCCTTGGAGTAAACAATGTTTTATTATTATTATATACTACGCAACATTGACTGACAAATCTTTGAAATTTATTATGATTGAACGTAATAACTTAAAATTGTACGTCAAAATTTTGTCCAATTGACTTCGTGTTAAAGTTATGAACTTGAGCCCCAAAATAAATGCCGTTTGATTCCCTCTAATGTTAAATTATAATGGGCAATTTTAAAGGAATTTGGGAGGATTCGAAGTTTGTTTCGATTTATTATAAACATTTTGTTTTGTTGGCTATTAGCATTTATATTGCGTTGAATAAGACATTACTTTGGACTCACTCGGTTTAGTAGCAGCTCAAATAATTCTCTCAATTTCAAAGGCAAGAAATGGCGGGGTATTCCCAGTAATTAAAGATTTTGTTGTTCATATTGTCCAAGTGATGGCTAGTATGCTAGGTTTTATTTTGTTAATCGCAGTATTAAGGGCCATATTTTCACGTGTACGAGTATGTAATATCTTCTTTCTTCAAAAAGTATTGTCAGAACATTTATTATTATCAGTAAAACGTTAGTCTACTAGATTAACGTTAGACTACCCGGGTACTGAGGAAACTCCAGATAAAGCCTATAACCGTCTCCAGGGTTCCCTCTATCTCTGTATGAAATTTCATCCAAATTGGTTCAGCCGTTTTACCGTGAAAGCGTTACAAACAAACTCACTTTCGCATTTATAATATGTATTAGTTAGGATTTAAAATCAAAAGTGTGTCATGTCTTGTCACACATAATAGAGGGAAAACGAAAACAATTTTTCATATTTTTAGTCATCATCTCTATAAAAAACCTTTATATCATAATACCCATGAACAAAATACAGATCAAAAATAAAGTGCTCTTCAGACTATAGCTGTAAGTACCTATATACACAGATTAATGACCGCCGACGAAGCTTAAGATGTATGCAAGGAAAAATTCTCTAAAGAGCTCGTCATTTTCTCCGACGTTCACTGAATGGAGTGACAAAAACGAAACATTATGTATGACAACCGAGCCGTCTCGCAATTTTAAGGAGAACGTTTTTGGCATGTTTTTCTAGCTTTTATACCGTTAAATATTGTGTTTGATGTTTTTAGGGAAAAATAGTAAAAAGGAACTGGTTATGATTTGACTTCGTCTGTCTGTCTGTAATTTTTTTTCAGTTTCAGATTGAGATTTTAAGTAATCAGCAATTTTCGTTTACAAACAAACTTAATTTCCTATGCGGTCGTAAAAAACAAGATAAATTGCAATTTTATTGCGTGTAATATTCCTTCTAAAGATCGGAACCATCAGTGTGCGAGTTCGACTCGCACTTGGCCGGTTTTTTGTCTTTACTTGAACATTTTTGAAGTCTTACAGCCGGCTGCACCAAAAAAATATGCGGCTACTTATACGTGAAACGGAAGAACTGCCATTTAAGATCTGTAAAATAGAGGGTAAAATTAAATTTTGCAATTATTTTATGTTTTCGTCTAAATACTTATGATATGATATGTTTATTTAAAAACCCCTTAAATCATAAAAAAAAAACATTAAAAGTATGCTAATTATGGATATTATCTAAATATATATAAAACTCAAAGGTGACTGACTGACTGACATAGTGATCTATCAACGCACAGCCCAAACCACTGGAGCGATCGGGCTGAAATTTGGCATGCAGGTAGATGTTATGACGTAGGCATCCGATAAGAAAATATTTTGATAAATTCTACCCCCAAGGGGGTGAAAAAGGGGGGCAAATTTTGTATGAAACTCGGTCATTTTTTAACTCACGCGGGCGAAGCCGCTGGCGGGAAGCTAGTGTTATATACTTATGTAAAAGATTGGTGCAACCGGCTGTTAGATTTTGTAATCAAATCCAATCGTGTGGTAGTCCAATTAAAGTTATACATGCGAAAGTCTGTTAGGACATTTATGGGGATGTATGAATTTTCACATTTTTTTATGAAACTTGCTGGAAACTCACGATAAATTTCTTCAATATGCCTACAATGTTGCAGCTATGCTGTATTTTGTCTGTATTGCATTTCATTTCAGTGACAAGGCGGGTGCCTCGTTTAGTATGGGTGCCTCGTTTAATATAGTGTTTACTCGCCTCTTTAAACATTGTATTTCTACTAAAGGATCTTTTCGATTCATAATAAATGGGGTAGTGTTTTTCTACGATAGTCATACTAAAAAAATCTTAAAATAAATTTTTGGATACATATTTTTGTAGTTAGTGTAAAAATTTAGGGATAATTTTACACAGCGTGAAGTGTTAAAATAATGATTTTTTGACACACAATTTATTGTTATTCTCAGTTTAAAGCCATAGTAAAGTTATAGAAAAGCCATTCTATAGTTAAATAATGATAAAATTTATTTTTATTAATTTGAAGTACCTCAAAATTGGGAAGCTTTTTATTTTATTAAGAATTTCCTTGTATAACCAAAGGAATTACTTAATATAAAAACTTAAAGTGAAATCTCTACATTTGAGTCCCGTTTTTATTAAAGTGAAGTCCTCTCAAGTCTGCCGTAGCCAATAAATCGTTTTTTATTTCCCCTTTGAGCTATCCTAACCGATGTTATATAGGCGTAAGTGAATTGTTCCACTTTCACGGCTCAGTGGTTCAATCAGTCACCATGAAATTTTCATGCCATAACGTATCCAGGGTTATAGAATTGAACAAAAAACATTAATTTTTGATTGGAGATATTAACCAATTTAGAGAAGAAATGTTACTCAAAATCATTAAGGATAAAAAGACTTAAGTTTAAAAAAGCTAAACTAAGTATATAGGGTAAAATATTGTGCAGTAGAAAATAGCCAAGAAGATAGCCATGCTTCCTTTTTAAATTACTTTACTTTAAAAGTTTACTTTTAGCTTAGTAAGTTTACTTACTGCTTTATGTTCCATAATGTAAAAAAATACATTTAATATGTTTATTATTAAGTGTACTAGTTGAGTCTTCTAAACCAATTTTAAAAATTCGTATAACAAAATAAATCTTTGTTTTTATTAATCAAGGTTTAAATAATCAAACCTTTAGAAATATGAGTTGTTTTTATCTCAAACTTGACAGTTAACCCACTCGTCACTAGCACTTGAATAATTTAGTCGAGTAGCTCGCCCATATCAAACGCTCCTCGATATTTAGTTCCATTTATCATACTGCAGCCTCCGACATTATTATTCCGTTAACCACGAAAATTTATTCAAGTTTTTCTCCAAATCGTTTCATATTCATAAGTTGTTGTTGTCAAAGAACACTGAACTCTTCGTTACGATGGAACATCAGAAACAAAAAACGTATTTTAATTAATGAACCTTTTGATTTGATTAAAAGCTGAGTTGTCTTTAATTAAATCTGCCTATTGTCGGATTACAAAATTCAACATTTTGTTGAAAACGGTTTCGGGAACGCAAATTGGGTGAAAAAGGCCTAATAATGGTTTAGAGTTTTTTTCGATTTATTTGTGTATTTATGTAATGAAAGATAAGACAGCTGGATAAATATAGACATTTATTTAGGAAGGTGTTTGAGGACCTCGTGGCTAAGTAACGGCCGCACGGGTCGATCGATCAAAGGTTAAGCTGCACTTGGCGTGGTTGGTCCGTTGATGGGTGACCATCTATGTGATAGCGAGACTCGTCCGTGCCTCAGAAAGCACGTTAAGCTGTTGATCCTGGTTGTCATTTGTAGATCTTTGACAGTCGTTTATAGTCAGAAGTCAGAAAGTCTGATAATCAGTCTAACCAAGGGGGACTATGTTTCCTGGTAACTGCAATGGGTAGTGGAGGTCAAATGATGATGATTTAGGAAGGTGTTTGTTAGTAATCAAGGCTTTAATTAATAGAATCTACAATCACCAAAAGACCATGATTACGTAAGGATTTAATTTTTGTCATATTGAAATGTTAATATTTTTTGATATTTTCTACACCCTAATCACCTAAAAAAGAGGTTTAATATATTTCTTCAGTACAACTTTTAGATGTCAGATGCTTTAGTATGTAGAAGGGTCATGCCCTCAGAGATTTGAATAGACCAAAATGTTCTGCTAACTATAGCCGGTAAACGAACAGGTGTCCCAAGGGTTTGCCAGCTTCCTCGGTTCTTGACTTATACCTGGGCTGTTAAATTTAGTTCGACATTATTAGGCTTTTGATTTGCATACCTACCGGTTAATTAGTTCGGCTAATGTTTCTGTATTTTCTTATCAGTTATTCAATTTCTTCAAAAAGAAAAACAAATAAGTATAATATTACCTTCTTGATATTTTCCACAGCTGTGTCACCCGCACTCTGAAGGAAGTACTCGGCGTACCCCGGATAAAAAGTATCTTATATGGTAATCCAGGTTAACTAACAGGTCCCATCATCCGTGCCAAATTTCATCTAAATCGGTTTAGCCGTTTTACCGTGAAAGTGTAACAAACTCACATTTGCATTGAGATTATTAGTAATATCTATATTATCCACAGCATCACGTAAAAATGAACCTTACAAATATACCAACCTTTTCGAAGTCAGCTAAAATGAGATTTTACTTACTTACCCGAAATCAAAGGAAACAAAAAAAATGTGCTGCTATATTGGTAATAGCGAAAACACGAACGCGCTCTCAACAAATAAGAACAAAAATTTCATAATATTGATTCTCTGTAAAGTTACGTACCTACCATTTGATCCAATCTGAACATCAGAAGCTCATCAAAAAATATACCTCAAGTAACAAAACTCAACCATAATACTGTTGAGTTAAAGTTTAAAGTCGTGGAGCAGAAATCCCTTTTCCCTGAAGCTATAATTTCATACGTACCTGAAGAACAAGGCTGTCATTGTTATAAACAGGTAAGTAGGTAGGTTACAGAGGAAATATTAGATTAAGGAGCGGTTCCCGATTTGATGTGACTTTTTGTGAACTTGTTGAGATGGCAAAAGTTTGTGAAAAAATATAATTGTTACTTGACTCGAGGTAACTTTAGCATGACAACACATTATGTTGACTGTTTAATGAGCTACATGAACCGTAATTAATTTTGTAGGAACATAGGTAGCCACTTGAATCTGTTTCTATATAGTGAATGCGTTTACAAACATACTATCAAATATTTTGTACTGTGTGGGAATCAAACCGCAATACGCATATCAGAAACCAACCTAGACATCTTGTGTTAAGCACGCCTGTGTAAAACACTAGACTAATGAAACACGTCACGTCATAGTTGTAGGTAACTATTTTTTTAGGGGTGGGAAATCATTAAATGTCTTTTCCACTACGGTAAGAGCAAAAGGAAGTGTCAGACTCTTACTGACTAAAACCCATCCATGTTCCTTTCTTCGCTCTTCGTGTTCCGAAGTCGCGATCATCATCATCATCAGCCTATTATATTGTCCTACTGCTGGGTATAAGGCCTCTTTTCATACAGAGAAGGCATGAGCATTAGTCACCACGTTTGTTCTAGACTTTTTGTTAAAGTCTCTTACTCTTTCTAACAATCTCGGACCATTCTGCCATCGATATTACACAAAAAAAACTTTATAAATACATCATCCAATATGACCTTCCCCATAAAACGCATTTATCACCCCATCTCCCCCCTCCTCGCCCTCAAACCATAATGATTTATAATTTGAGTTTAACGATAGGCTCATTGTAAAATCGATTTCTCGAATACTCATACATCATCCTCTAAATTAATACGCCACTGATGCCGCGAGAATTCCTGAAATTCATAATTGTAATTAAATTTGAGGGAAATGAGGAAAATACTTGAATGTGTAATTGATTGTGAGTGGATATTTTATGATCATGGAATATTAGAAGTTTCTTTATATGCTTTATACTAATCCTAATATTATTATAAAATATGCTGAAGTTTGTTAAGCCGCACGGTTTGACCGATCAAAGGTTAAGCTGCGCTTGGCGCGGTTGGTCTGTGGATGGGTGACGATCTTTGTCATAGCGAGACTCCTCCGTGCGTCGGAAAGCACGATAAGCTTTTGGTTCCGGTAGTCATTTGTACATCTTTGACAGTCGTTACGTGTAGTCAGAAGCCAGAAAGTCTGACAACCAGTCTTACCAAGGGGTACCGTGTTACCCGGTAACTGGGTTGTGGTGGTCAGATAGGCAGTCGCTCCATTTAAAACACTGGTAGTCAACTGCATGCTGTTTAGACGGGATCCAACCCCAACATAGTTGGAAAAAGGCTAGGCAGATGATGATTATGTTGAAGTTTGTTAAGATGAATATAATTATGTTCCTATGTATATTATTTACTCCTTCACGCAAAATCTACTGAACGAATTTGGATGAAATTTAGTACACAGTTTAACCCTACGTTCCCTAGAATGTAGGTGAAACCATGCTTAACAGATAGTAGTCTCATAACTTTACACGAAGGTGATACACAGTAACATACTCGTAGAAGTTGTAGAAATATTTTTTGTCTAGTGAATTTTTACCATTAAACTATATTTATTTGGCCTATTTACTATCCTATTGTTGAGTAAACGCTTCTTCCTATATAGAGAAGAGGGCATGAGTATTATTCGTTACGCCTGTTCAAGGCGAGTGTGCGATTTTATTTTTTTAGTCCAGGTTTCTTTAAGTTATTTTTCTTCAGCATTAGTCAGTAGTGTTCACACTTAAAAAGTACATATATATCTTCCTCCAGCGTTATTATCAGTGGTGTCCATACTTAGAAAGTACCTATATGACATTAGAAAAATCACTTTGGTACTTATCAAATTTTGAAACCACACATTTGTATACGAGATGCAGGTGCCTTGGCCATTAAACCACCACGATTTTTTGTATCACATCGATTGCAGCCTGTAATTCGCCTGATAAGAAGTCAGTCTTCATGAAATAAATTAACTGAAAGAAAATGGTTACAGTACACTCTACACTCAATTATCTCGGCTCATTGAATTTTAATTACGCAAGCAATATGTGTAGAAGGTAATTTATTAGAGGCTTTTGACGTCACATAAATGTATATGATTACAGAGAATTTAATTTTATATTAACTGTTATTTGATTTCAGTTACTTACTCAGATGCTTGTATTATTGATTTATTACTATACTGCCTGTTATTAGCGGTTTTTCTCTTCTTAAGAACTGTTTTATGCTTTTAACCTTCTCCAGGGTTCATCTAAATAGATTCAGCCGCTTTACCGTGAGAGCGTAAAAAATAAATAATAATTAATTAATAAACATACTTAAATTCGCATTTATACCACTAGTTAGATTAAAATATTTATCTTGAAGTCGTTCAAAACTTGTCCGTATTTGATCTATATTATAAGTTATAAAACCCGATGCTTTTCACAAAAATGTTTTTTTTTTAAGAAAGACATTCAGAAAATATTTAAAATATAATCAAAATAAAACACAGCAGCATCTAATAAGAGTAATATTTACACATTACTCTCATGTTTTTAATATAATGTTACTCAAACCTCTTTCTGTAAACAAAGTAGCGGTATTTTACCTAATTAATATTAAAATATACGTTGTAGAATATTTAAATTAGAAGTAGAAACATGCGTAACGGGCCGTCCACCTGTCATAATTTAAAACTTCTTAAATTATAATTATAATATTTTTTATGATTAATTTATAAAAACGGGAATATGAAATTACAAAATAAATATAATTACAAATAAAATAGAAAGTAACATATTATTTTTAATTTTAATTTGTGTAACAAGTTGGTATTTTATTAGGTTTTTTAAACGAGTTGGTAAAAATGGGTATCCATTAATTTTAATAAATTAAAAAAAATAGATTAGAAATAGAATAGTTTCCTTTTAATCCATGTGACTAAGATGCTGGAGTCACAAACGACTCTGATACAAAAATTAATGGAGGACGTAATTGAGATTAAAGCGCAAAATGCCAATATCCAAAAGTCAAATACCCAGATTCGTAAGACAAATGCCGAGATCGAAAGGTCGATGCAGCACTTCAATGAAAAATTTGAAGAAATGAAAAAAGAGGTGGAAGACTTAAAGAAAGAGAGGAAAGAACAGAGAAGCTACATAGAAACACTTGAGAATAAAATAAGAGATCTGCAGTATAAGACACGCTCATCATGTGTCGAAATAAGAAATATTCCTCAACTTGAAAATGAAACCACAGGCAAACTATCAAATACCATCTGCAACATCGGCCAGCTTGTTGGAACAACTATATCTCAATCCGAAATCCGTGATGTGTATCGTCAGCCCGGAAAACCCAGCCAAACATCACGTCCTGTCGTAGCAGAGTTTACAACGGTACATACCAAGCAAAACCTATTGATGGCTATCCGATCATACAACAAAACTAAAACTTCAAAAGAAGAAAAACTCAATACGGAATTGATTGGTGTCCCAGGCAAACGCCAGGCCGTCTATGTCGAAGAACGACTGTCCGCCAGTTCTAAGAAGCTGTTCTACTTGGCACGACAATTTGCAAAGGATAATCAATATAGTTTCTGCTGGACCAGCAACGGAAATGTTTTTCTCCGAAAGCAAGTAGGTGACAAGCAAGTTCTGATCAACTCAGAAAAATGTATCCAAGACCTCAATGCCAACCTATTATACCTAAGCTGAATATCTGACTACAAAAATGCATGATATCTATGCCACTTAAACAAGAATATTCTTTAATTATCTTAAAATTAGTTATCTACTTAATTACACACATTTTCATCTACCTTTTACAAAAAAAACAACACACATCATAACACTGTCTGCAATAACATTTCACACACTCCGAAAATTGCTCAACCATACATATGCAACCACTTAAAGGCTCTAATCGCATTATTTTATTATTTAAAACTTACCGGGACTCTCGTACCCTTACCTTTTTTACCGGTTTTGCACTATTTTTATTGTTGTTATTCTTCCTCTCTTAATGGCTAACTTAATTAACGTCAATAATGACCTTGATCAAATAACCCAGGGAAAATCCTTTGTCTGTAGTCCAGAAGAATGTCTTAACTATATAGATACATCTGAAAATAACATAAATCTTTTGCATATAAACATCCGTAGTGTAAACAAAAATTTTCCACACCTACAAGTACTGTTGAATCGGTTAAATGTGGATATCGATATTATTGTCTTAACCGAGTGCTGGCTCAGTAAAATCAACAATATACCATTTTTAGACGGTTTTGAGTCACATTTCACAAATACAAACTGTAACCAAAATGACGGAATAATTATTTATATAAAATCAAGCTTGCAAGCTACAGTATCAGAGCCAGACTTTGTTGGTGGAAACTGTTTAGTGTGTCATCTAGACAAAAGAATATCAGTGGTAGCGATATATCGCTCGCCCTCATTAAACTCAAGGGAGAATTTTGACAATTTCTCAACTAGTCTGATAAATGTTTACGACAATATTAAATATACATGCCCTAATATCGCGCTCGTAGGCGACCTAAACATAGACATAAAACAAAATAATATGAATGAAAGAACCTTGGACTATCTCACGCTAAATGCATCTCATGGTCTTATGCCAACACACTTATTCCCCACTCGAGAAGAGAACTGTTTGGATCATATATTTTTGAAATCTTATCTAACTACTACTACACTCGTCTTAGAGGCACAAGTAACGGACCACAAACCAATACTGTTAAGTTTGAAAAAAACTGGCCAAGTGCGTGTCGGGCCACGCGCAGTAGGGTTCCGTAGTAGGTCTCAGTTAGTAGACTATAACTCTGTAACCAGTTAAGCCTACTTAGCCGTGATAGTTTTCCTTGTAAGTTCATTACATGTGCTACGTCTGTGATTTTTTTCACATTTCTAGGTACAGCCATTCAAAAGTTAGAGGGGGGGGTAACTCGTATCGAACAAAAAAAATCACTTAAAATCTAGATATTTCGCAAATGGCTCGCTTAACCGAAAAATGATCTTCACACACCCATAATATTTTTGAAAGACCTATCTAACGATACCGCACACGAAGGGGTACGCGAGAAAAAAAATATTCATCCCTACTTTACATGTTTGGGAGCTACCCTAAAAAAAAATTTTTTTCAAAATTTTATTTTACCACTTTTTCGGCGTGATCAATATACATATTCATACCAAATTTCAGCTTTCTAATAACAAAAACCACGGAGCTATGCCGCGGACAGACAGACAGACAGACAGACAGACAGACAGACAGACAGACAGACAGACGGACAGAGCGAAACTATAAGGGTTCCTTGTCGGACTACGGAACCCTAAAAATGCCAATCCCTCCCACAAATTATATACAACTACCACCCTAAACCACAAAGCTATTGTGGAGGAGTTAAAAATTGTGGACTTTACGGTAATATATGAGGTCGAAAACATAAATGAGGCAATGAATAAATTCATCAGTATTATTAAAGAAGTAATATTAAATCATTCAAAACAAGTTAAAATCCCAAGACAAAAGAGAATCATTAAACCATGGATAACCCCTGGTCTTTTAAAGTGTATAAAGCGTAGAGATAAAATGCACATAAAATCTAAAAAATCACCTGATAATATTATTCTAAAAACCACATATTCTCGATACCGAAATTTTTGCAATAACTTACTCAGGAAACTAAAAAGGTCTTATGAATCCGACCAGCTTGAAAAAGCCAAAAATAATCCCAAAGTCCTATGGAAAACAATCAAACACATAACCAATACCCATAAACCAAAACTTAGCCCAGTGGAGCTACTCACAATACGGGACAGCCCAAAATCGGCGATTAATGAGGTAGGCCAATTCTTTGCCAACATAGGCAAAAACTTGGCTTCAAAAATAATTAATGACACTGCATCAACACCGGCAGGTGGCCATCCCTCACCCTCACCTACGGACACCCGAAACTCACCTGTGAGCTCTCTTACCATCCTGGAAGTAGACGAAGCTGATGTTGAGTCCCTAATCCTACAACTACGTTCCGAATGTGCAGTCGGCTGGGACGGCATATCATCGGTAATATTAAAAAGCTGTCGACATGTACTGGTTCCACCAATTACTTACCTTTTTAATCGTTGCCTGCAGGAGGGTGTCTTTCCGGATGCCTTTAAAAAAGCTGTGGTCCATCCAATATACAAGGGAGGGAACAGAGACTGTGTTAATAACTACAGACCAATATCAGTCCTACCTGCACTCTCTAAAATTCTCGAAAAAATCCTCAATAACTCTCTACGAAAATTTCTCGACAAACACCAACTCATTGCTAAAAACCAATACGGATTTCGGACAAGTCTATCTACAGATGATGCAGTACTGGATTTCACGCAACAGGTTGCCTCAAATCTAGATAAAAAATCGAAATGTCTAGGTATTTTCCTGGACCTTTCGAAGGCTTTTGACACGGTCTCTGTTCCCAAACTTATCATGAAGCTGGAAAGTATTGGGGTGCGTGGAATGCCGCTAGAAATATTTAAGGATTACCTAAAAAATCGTAGGCAATGTATTAAAATTGATACTCACCTAAGTGATGAGTTTCTCGTGTCCTATGGTGTTCCCCAGGGAGGAATCCTTTCCCCGACTCTATTTCAGATCTACGTAAATGACCTCTGCAGACTTAGTCTCCCAAATGGTAGAATTTACGCTTACGCAGATGACACTGCAATCCTTGTAGACGGAGTCACTTGGGACATTGTGAAAGCAAATGCGGAGATGGCCATGGCTAAAGTTATGGTGTGGTTAAACTCGAACCTTCTTACATTAAACCTACAAAAAACTACTTATATCCCCTTTGCTATACGACGTAACACTAAACCATCTCCTTCTTTTAGTATAACTCCTCATTCCTGTACAGACTCGTCCACCCCTTGCACTTGTCCTCCGCTTGTTAGATCCGAAAGCGTTAAATACCTCGGAGTACACATAGACGATGGACTGAGATGGGATCAACAAATTGACGCCGTCACCACCAGAACTTTACGTCTTATACATATATTTAAGTCCCTCAGAGTATCCGCCGACTTAAAGACTCTTAAGATGGTGTACCTTGCACTATGCCAATCAGTGATTGGTTATTGCATAGTTACTTGGGGCGGTGCAGCTAAGACTAAATTTCTGAGGGTGGAAAGAGCACAGCGAGCTATACTTAAAGTCATGACGAAAAAGCCATACCGGTATCCAACAACTGAACTGTTCTCTGACTGTAAAGTACTTACGGTTCGTCAGCTTTATGTGCTCAAATCCACACTCAGAAAACACGCAGACCTTCCTCCACTCGTCACAAACAAGCGCACGTACGTCCCACCATATATACAACACAAGACCTCCTTCGCCAAACATCAATACTTTATACTAAGTACACATATCTATAAAAATATTAATAAACATCTCAATATTATAAATCTAAACTCACATGCACTAAAATCTAAAGTAACAGAGTGGCTGCTCCTCAAGGATTACTCCTACACAGAGTCTTTACTCACCTACGTAGTATAATACACTCGCACACACGCACACTCACACGCACCTACACACAGACATACACACACACTACTCACACCCAGAAACACACAACATACACCCCTACTCTCGTACACCATACAGTAGAATGACACAGTCCACTTGAGATATAAGTTTTAGTTGACTATTGACCGTAAACTACCTCTTATAATACAGGTATACCCTAGCTTAAGAGGTAGAGTATTATTCTTGTACAGTATTTGCAACATAAACTATATAATGTATTTCTAACTCTGTATGTTTCTGGATAAATAAAAGTTTTTATTATTATTTTTTTATTATTATTTCCTTTATTTAAATTTTATACATATTTTTTTCATTTTTAAACATTCATTATAAAAAAAAATATAAAAAACATTTAAAAATATAAAAAATAGGGATCCACCGATGTCGGGAACAGGGTCCAAGCTACCGGTGGTTAGGGCTCCAGAGACAGGAACCTCCTCACAATACGAGCCGTATCAAGGAGAACCGCCTTCTGAATCAGGCCCTTGACCCAGCCGCCTAACGAGAGCCTCGCGAGATGTTGATCGAGGCTCTTGGCCATCAGGCCATTGGCTGTCACGACTATCGGCACAATGACAGCAGAGTCCACATTCCACATGTCGACAACCTCGTGCGCCAAGTCGAGATACTTTATTTGTTTCTCTTTCTCGGCTTTCACGAGATTCTCGTCATGCGGAATGGTGACGTCGACAATCATTGTGCGGCGCGCTAATCGGTCTATCACCACTATGTCAGGCTTATTGGCTACAATAGTCCTGTCAGTGATGATAGACCGATCCCAGTACAACGTGACATGGTCATTTTCCAGAACTGGGTCGGGCGCATACCTATAGTACGGTACCTCAAGATCCACGAGTTTGTATTGCAAAGCAAGTTGCTGGTGGATGATCTTGGCCACTTGGTTATGTCTGTGCAAGTATTCGCCGTTAGCCAAACGAGAACAGCCAGAGATAATATGTCTGATAGACTCACCTGGACGATGACATGCCCGACATATGTCAACCGTCCCATCTTTCATAATATATCTCCGGTAGTTGTTCGTCAAGATAACTTCGTCCATAATTGCGCAGACGAACCCTTCGGTTTCCCCGAAGAGGTCACCGAAGCGTAGCCAAGATACGGACGCTATAAAGTCTACGTCGGGCCCGTGAAGGGCCCGGAAAAAGCGTCCGTGAAGCTCCTTGCTTTGCCATACTTCCTTGCGGTCATTGGTAGTGAGTACTACTGGTATGCGCCAGTTCTCTTTAGCCAGCGACAGCGGGGTGAGTCCCTTGTCCACTGCGACCGCATCTCGATGCACACCCACGTCGGATTTCAGGAAGTATTCCCTGAGATTGCACACCTCACGGTTGTGGAGAGTCTTGGCATTTAAGAAGCCTCGACCCCCGCACTTCCGCGGGATGTACAATCTCATCACCGATAATCGTGGGTGATGCATCCGATTTGCGGTCAACAGTGTCCGTACTCTTCTATCCAGGGTGTCAAGTTCAGTCTGAGTCCACTTGAGTATGCCAAAGGAGTACATCACGACTGGCATGACCCAACCGTTAAAGGCGCGGACCTTATTGCCACCTGATAAGGAACTTTTAAGAACCTTATTCAGGCGACCAAAGAAACGCTCCCGTAACGATTGTTTCATGTCAGCCACGTTGATGCCTAGCCCCTCCGACATACCCAGGTATTTGTATGTATCGTTTGCGGAGAGTGATCTTAGGTTTATAGAATCCGAGAGTTGAGGTCCCTCGGATTCTACAATCCCTCCTCGCTTTACATGCATGACTGCGCATTTATCCACACCAAATTCCATCCTGATGCAGTTACTGAAACTTTCGGTTACCTTTAGTAACTTCATCAGTTGCAATTTAGTGGGGGCAAACAATTTCAAGTCATCCATATAAAGCAAGTGGGATACAACCTGACCGTCTCTTCGCAAAGGATAGCCCAGCCTTGACCCCTCCAGCAGAGTGCTCAGAGGGTTCAAGGCCAAACAAAACCAAAGTGGACTCAAACTATCACCCTGGAATATTCCCCGCTCGATTTTAATAGGTTCGTCGTTCCCTTGAATCGATCGACATCCTGGATAGCGAAGGACCGTCCTCCACTGCCCCATACATGACGCAAGGAAGGTGCGTAGAGTTGTATTTATTTTATACAGCTCCAGCACCCTCATGAGCCATGTATGAGGGACCGAGTCGTAGGCCTTCTTGTAATCTATCCAACATGTCGATAGATTCTTTCGGGATCGACGAACCTGCTGGCTTATGACCATATCTATGAGGAGCAGCTCCTTAGTACCACGGGACCCATTCTTACATCCATTTTGAGAGACAGACATGATGGAATTATTGTTAATATGTTTATTTATTTTAGCTCTCAAAATAGATGTAAGAAGTTTATAGACCGTCGGTAAACATGTGACCGGTCTATAATTCTTTGGTTCCGCGGCACTACCTGATTTATGGAGCAGGTGGGTAACTCCAGTAGTTAGAAACTGTGGTAGCGACCCAGCCTCTAAAGCTAACTGAAATTGTGATGCCAAACGAGTGTGTGAACTCTGTAGCCATTTAAGCCAAAAGTTGTGCAGTCCATCCGGCCCCGGTGATTTCCAATTTGGCATTGGACGGACTGCACTGGCTACATCGGAGGAGGTGATGGTAACCTCCTCCATTTCTGTTATTAATTCACACTCCCGTTCAACATCACGCATCCAGTCACCTTCATCGTGGCACACGGGCGCCGACCAGATGCTGCGCCAAAACGTACTTGTGGCATCATCATCTGGGCGGCGCTCGCCAGACACACTTTGCTCAGGTCGCTCCCAAGCTCTATACACCCACCTTTGGTCGCTCCGGAACATGCGATTTTGGGTATAACGCTCCACCCGTCGCTTGTACCGACGAATACGGTTTGCCCATGCACACACCTTTTGCTTCAGGAAGTCGATGCGCTCTGTGACACGAGACATATATTCTCGGGGGCTGACTCCAGTCCCCTCATACGCCCGTCTCACAAAGCGCATCACCCTTGGTCGGGTATTACCCTCCCTGAAGCAAGAGAGTTTGCCGATGAGTACCCTGGCCCCCTCGATACGACGCTCAATCCTGCGCTGCCAGGTTGGAACGGCTGATTTTGGTCGTGTGACATTTTCACTATCTGGAAATTTGACATTTGCCACACGACATGCCGCAACCGCCGCGCAGTACAGAATTGAGTTCGTATCGAAGAGATCTTCGCTGCTTTCAAAATAGCTATCAAGCAGCGAATCCAGGGCACACACCAGCGCCCTATTTTTTTTGTGCATAGGCAATCGAGGTAGACGCGGTCTAAATTCGATGGGGGTGGATCGAAATTCCCGGGTCGCATCTTCCAGGGCGCTCCTCAATCGGTCGTTGCACTGACTACTTACTGTAACAGCCCTATCATCATCATCCTCATCGATGCGGTAAGACCGCGGCGTGGCTCCACCCGTTGCTGGTGGTGATGCCGCAGTCTGTGACGAAGAAGAGACCACAGGGTTGCTCAGCATCTCTGAGCGCAGCCTATCAAGTGTGGCGTCGTCCAACCTGTGATTTCGTTGGATAACGCGCACCTGATCCGACAGTCGTTGGGCCGACACGTTGACTGCTGGCTCAAGTACCTGGAACAGAGACAGCATCCTTTCACGGTACGCAGTGAGGTTAGCTCCCCCCTCTGTAGACCCGTAATATGCGCGCATGACGTTCTCATTAATAATTTGAGTCCATTTCATGCGCTGCACACAACCACCGATAGCGGGGACCCTACTCAGGGCCGGTTGGCCCCTGAATCCCAAACTCCTCGGTGGCCGGCCTCTCCCCTGCCGACGTACAGGTGTTGGCGACGTCGGCGGGGAAAAATACTCGTCGCTCGAGCTCGACGCAACTGCAGTCGCCGGTGTCACGGGTGATCCGGGGTCCGGCGATGGCGTGGCGGAGCTGAGCGACGACTCCGGGGGTGGTGGGCGTGCGCTGCGTGCTGCTGCTCTAGTCAACATACTATTTCACACATTTCGTCGAAATAAAATATATTTTTTCGTTTTTGATATGTCACATAATGTGATTGACATTGTCATTGAGATTGGCTATTGTAGTTACACTTTTCTCGTTATCATTTTATTTGTGATTTTATTCCTGTGGCGACTTATTGCACGGAGGCAGAATAGAATATTTATTGAATAGAATATTTATTGTTGTATTCTCCAGAAATTAATTAAAATTTGCGACGTGTGTTTTTTTTCCTGTTGACATTTTGGTGTTGCTAGCTTATTATTTATTATTATTATTATTAATCCAGATTTTTTCCTATAGCTACAAAAAACTAAATGATACACATAATTGGCCTGTCTGTCAATCTTACCTTTTTATTGTAAAAAAAAGTAATAATAGCAAAGGCCCAATAGCGGCCATTCAAGAGCCTTTTCATTTGTTTTTGTACAAGTCAAGCAATAAAACAAATAAAACATCGGACGACAACGACAAATTATTGTCTCGAGTACTTTTCTTAGAAGACCTTCAGGTACTTACCTACTGAATTGGTTATTTCATAATAACAGATAAAGTAATAATAGACGTACCTTTTTAGAGTTCCGTAGTCCGACAAGGAACCCTTATAGTTTCGTCATGTCCGTCTGTCTGTCTGTCTGTCCGCGGCATAGCTCCGAGGTTCTTGATACTGAAATTTGGTACGGATATGCATATTGATCACGCCGAGAAAGTGGTAAAATAACATTTTGAAAAATATATTTTTTAGGGTAGCTCCCAAACACGTAAAGTGGGGATGAATATTTTTTTTCTCATGTACCTCTTTATGTGGGGTATCGTTAGATAGGTCTTTCAAAAATATTATGGGTATGTGAAGAACACTTTTCGGTTAAACGAGCCATTTGCGAAGTATCTAGCTTTTAAGTGCCAATTTTTGTTCGATACGAGCATCCCCCCCTCTAACTTTTGAATGGCTGTACTTAGAAATGTGAAAAAATTCACAGACGTAGCACATGTAATGAACTTACAAGAAAAACTATCACAACTAAGTAGGCTTAATCGGTTACAGAGTAATAGTCGACTAACTCCTACTACGGAACCCTACTGCGCGTGGCCCGACACGCACTTGGCCGGTTTTAATATAATGTTAAGGAAAGGCTAGGCCGAGTGAATTTTTTTTATTAATATTTTCTTTTCATTTCTGGAACCTGGCACGTCATAATTGCACAGTGGCTGAATAATTGACTACTGTACAGTATGCCTTGACTGCCTTGTTGGTCTAGCGGATAGAACGGGGTTTCGTATTAGATCCCCGGTTAAAGCCGACATCGCTTTATGGGTTTATTAAAAAATCTACAAAGCAGCAACTCTCGTTTGCCAGGGCTGTCCGGATGTTCCAAAGTGTTACCGCGCCCCCGAAATATATAGAACTAAGGTAGGAACATGGATGGGTTTTAGTCAGTAAGAGTCTGATACCGCTCCACCCTCGGGGAGACGAGTCATTTGGTGATATCCCATCCGAAAAAAAGCTATAAGTCATGTAGTTGGAAATGTTATACCCCCGTACCCAGCTGCTAGTTTTATACCAGTCATTGTAAAAATTAGATGACCCTAAGACTTGCTAGCTTAGTAAAACCTGCAGCCCACATAATAAGACTCAATGCACACAACATGTATCTAGTTTAATTGTCGTATGATAAAAATACGGTTTTTCAATGTGCATTGGGCTAGTATTGTGCTTATAAGATTTGATTTTATTTCTTTCTATGAACGCACCAACACCCTTTCCATGAGAACCAATAATTAATGGGGCTGTAATCATCAGCCTATATATTGTCCCACTGCTGGGCACAGGCCTCTTCTCATACAGAGAAGGCATGAGCATTGATCACCACGCTTGCTCAAGGCGGATTGGCGATTTCAGACTTTTTAAGTCCAGGTTTCCTCACGGTGTTTTCCTTCACCGTTAGTCAGTGACGCCTAAAGTATACTTAGAAAGTACGTATGACTTTAGAAAAGTCACATTGGTACTTGCTTGGTTCGAACCCGCTCAATCGTACACAAGAAGCAGGTGCCTTAACCACTAGGCCACCACGACATTCCCTTAACCACTAGGCCACCGCGACATTCTGGGGCTGTAAAGTTAAAAATAATAAAACTAATGCTTAAACAGAAAGCGCTTAAAATAAATAAAAATATATTTTATAAGATTGCCAAGACTGAGCTCTATTGATAGACTGAGCTATTTACCTAACTTTATAACAAACACACACACATAAATACTGCAGCTAACCTACCTAGCATAATGAGCCGTCCACAATACTCGTTCAACAAGTCTCTCTCAATCGTGAGACATTGAAGCGCAGTAAGGAATATGAACAAATTGTATGGGAACGCTCAAGCGACGTATCCTGTGTCAGCTTAATGATATCCTGACAAATGATATATGGCGCTTATGTTGTATAACACTTGTATTAAAGACAGGGTAGGTAGACTTGTATAGAATTTTGAGTAAATTAGGTCAGGGTAAAGACTTCTTTAAAAACTTAATGGACGCACAACTTTGAACGTTATTTATTAAGGAATGAAAAAAATTGGGATATAAAGGCATCGTGGTGGCTTAGTAGTTAAGGCCTGCCTGACCTGCCTTTTGTGTACGAGTGTGCAGGATCGAAACCTGGTAAGTACCCATGTGACTTTTCTAAAGTCAAATGTACTTTTTAAGAACGAGTATATCATAGATGTCACTGACTAACGGTGAAGGAATTTGCGTCAATCCAACCAACCATTCCCCCAAAACCCTGGTTTTACAAATTTGAAAAAGCGTCAACAATTGCAGAAATGATCTATATTTTTAATCAATCATAAAGCATACAATTCAATCAACTATCACAATATTTCGTTGCAGCAGAATTACTCACACATAAACAAACAGTACCCATATAAAACTCGTTCCAACAACAGAGACCCCAAGCTTCGAGTTTCATTGGGTCATGTAGCCTCAACCACGAACCTGCAATCAATCCGTGAACGACCCCAAAAGTCGCAATATATACGAAACTTTTTATACCTATTACGACCTACTGAAAATTTTACCTCTTTTATTTATGACTAGTGGCCCGCCCCGGCTTCGCACGGGTAGGCAGTTTTTGTTTTTTAACCGACTTCAAAACACGTGGTTCTGTATTTGACCCGTATGTATGTGTTTTTATGTCCGCGATTATCTCAAAAACTACTGAACCGAATTGGATAGGAGGTTTCGTTCTTTAAATGCATAGTTTTCAAGGAAGGTTTTTACTATAATACATACCTATAGTATATAGGGATCTGATGAAGTTCTTCGGAGATAGCCAATGGAACTCTTCAATTACTAATAGTAAAGGAACAGCGATTACTGCGATCGTATGCCAGTGATTGTTTTCACTATTCTATGACATAACATCACACCTCTAAGCTTTAAAAGAGAAAGCAGAGGTATAGAGTTCACCCTTATTCAAGGTGATGAACATTTGTCTAGACATTAGGATATTGTTATTTATTTAAATTACAAACTACTACACTCAAAAGCGAACTGAAAAACTTTTTTGCAAAAATAGAACTGACATGGAAAATAATACAAATTGAAAAATAACTAATACATCATTCCAGAAGTCGGTGTCTCCAATTAAATATTGTGTTGTGTATTTTCGTTCTATTTTTGCAAAAAGTTTTTTTTGAGGCATGCGAGGAACTCAAACGCGCCGTCTACGCGGGCCTAATTCTTACCGGACGTTTAGCCACTTATTGCTCAAAGTCTGCAGGCCCGGGCCTGCAGTGGCCTGGAGTCGATTCCTGGCTCCAAATGCTGATGCCTTGGCTGGGGCGTGAGGTTTGTCTCTCCCTCACGCATCCCGCTATCTCCTTCTCTAGCATGACTGTTTCGCATAAGGAGGAGACTGCTTCCTATTCCCACTCGCTTTGGACCATGGTTTGAACCAGGGCCGAACGTGAGAGGTCACCGCCACCCAAGCGGGGCAAATTACCACTGTATGATCGTCACAGTGGACAGGAATCTCCCAAAATATCCGTGTCCGGTGAGAACCTGCGTCAGGCGTAGGCATAGGATCTGTGGTAGGGTAAGATGCAGTGGCGCCTTCCTAGCCACTCCTCAAAGAGGAGATTTATCACCATAATTGTGGGTGCCATGCACTGGGCGTACGGGTAATCTTGATGATTAGGAAAAGCTGGAGAACGGTAAATTATGTCCGAATGTATGTTTTATTGTTATATCTATAAGACATCGCGTGCCAACATATTCGCTAACAGTTAGGTGTGATACAAACGATCCTTACTCAGGTCCATCCGAATACATTTAAATGTTTGGCTTTATGATCTGTTAATTAGCAAAGGGAATTCTAGATTCTTAATTTCTGAAGTGTGGAATAGAATGAATTCAATGCAAAGCGCTCAATTATTGTCTTTTAATTATTCCACTGTTATGTATGAAAAGATTTTTATACACAGAATGCATGAGCATTAATCACCATGCTTACTAAAGTGGAATAACATTTACATAATTATGATGACCTGAAAGCGCGTAGTTTTAACAAATTCGTAACTTAATTCTTGAAGCCGCTAAGGTGAAAGATATTATGTGATATTAACTAAAAGAAAAAGAAAATTATGTATACACCAAACTCAAAAAAAAAACATAAATATGTGAGATTCGAACTCGATGTAACCGATTCGCATGATCATTAATACAGCCCCTCCGCTACAGTGCTCGTTGACATTGCAGGTAAAATTGACGATCTAATGCAACGTATTTTTAATTTTAATTACTACTATCTGCTTTAGAAACGGGCGTGATGATTTTCATGTCAAAGATTGTAATAATAGCGAAATTACATAATTATAAAAACTTGTTAGGTCATCCCATTACAAACATATTTCAATGCCTCACTGCTCATTCCCCATAATAATTAGCGTGATGATTTGTAGCCTAAAGCTTGACGCGATTGATAACAAACATTTTTGGTGAATTTCAAGTAAAACTGTTCAAACGTTTTCGCGTAAAGTTAAAACATATTTTTATTCTTACAAACTTAAAATTTGAATTTTTCACTCTAGGGCTAAAATCTTGAAAAACTGTGAAACACGTGTTTAATCATTTTCATTTTACAGTGTTTCTACAAAATTTGAGTTTAATTGAATCAAAAATAAAACTTACTCCATACAAACTTTCAACCCTATTTTAATATACTTAGGGTTGGAATTTTCAAAAATCCTTTCTTATTACTTGTCTAGGCAATAAAAGGCACCTCCTGTCCAAATTTCATTGCTCTAGTTTCAGCCGTTTCGGCTCTGCGTTGATGAGTCAGTCATTCAGTGTATGAGGTTGTCATTTTATATAATAGTATAGATTATAGGAAAATCGCCCGGGTTCTGTAGTACATTTTAGTTGTTGACTATAATTCTTTGACTTGAATACCGTAATAAGCTGTGGTAGTTTTCCTTTTAATTGCGACTAGCGGCCCGTCCCGGCTTCGCACGGGTAACCTATGTTACTCAAGGTGAATGTAGCTTTCTAATGGTGAAAGAATTTTTGAAATCGTCACAGTAGTTTTTGGGTTTATTCATTACAAACATAAACACAAAAATACCAAACCTTTCCTCTTTATAATAATAGTGTAGTTAAATATACTATTGTTGAGATTTTTTACATAATATAACAATTTAGGTGGCAGGGACGTACTTGATTCTAGTAAATATTTGCATTTTAGTTTTAAAGTGTAATTACGAATCCTTTGTGTGATTAATATGTATATCTATACGAAATTACAGTACCTATACGAATAACCAGACAGACGGAGATTATGAAACTATAAGAATTTCTTGTTAACTAAGGAACTCTAAAAACGATAAATTTTTCACTAGATAGTTATTCTGGATGCCAAAATTTATCTAGGATAGGATATTTTTAAGCTTCTATTGTGTCGATTGTAGTTTAGGATCGAACAAAGAATTTAATATAAGACACGGCTTCAGATATCTAGATTTATAGGTTATTGAAAGTAATTTTGAGCTATTTCTCGCACGATATTTTCGGTGAAGTAGCGTTGATAACATTTTAAGATGCTCTACGAAGAGTTTTTTCTTAAAGTTCTTTGTAAAATATACAAGCATGTTTAGTATATAGTTTAACGTAGTGATTTTTTATCACAGAATTAATTACCTATCTTTTGGAAAACAAAGAATATTAAAAATGCAACTACTGTGACTTTTCATAAGAGCCTGCAAAGGCCTATTTGATTTTTTTTTTAATTTTACGTAACTCTGTCTGTTATGAAGTTTAACCGCTAAACAATTTAGATGCAATTTGGTAGATAAAAACCGGCGAAGAACATGGTGCATAAAGCAATTTCCTCAGTATTCGAAAAAAAAACAAGTAAATTTAATACCTAGTCTATTATAATTATTAATTGCTTGTATGGTTTGGAAGCCTTCCACAGATATTAATTTGAGTCACATCACGATAATTTATTACGATATTAAAAAGTTTTGGAAATACTTGAAGATATTATTTGACCTACTAATTATCTACTTTAAATTAATTTTCTCATCTACCATCGGCCCATTTGCTATCCCACTGCTGGGTAAAGACATCTTCTTATACAAAGAAGGCATGAGCATTGATTACCATGCTTGCTCAATGTGGATTGGCGATTTAGACTTCGTAATCCAGGTTTCCTTACGATGTGTTCCTTCACTGTTGGTCAGTGGTGGCTAAAAAACACTTAGAAAGTACATACATATCACTTTAGGAAAGTCACCCTTGCTAGGATTCGAACCCACGGCCTCGTATAAGAGATGTAGTTTCCTTAACCACTTGGCTGCAACGACTGCTCATCTCTTTATTTACTTTTAATTATACATTTATTTTCACATATGCAGACGGTTGTGTGATTAGGGTAAATGAGTAGATATTTAAGTATGGTATGGATAAGGCGTTAAAATAAATATTAAATTCTGCTGTGTGTTATCTTTAATACAAATATTTCTCATTCGTTTATGTTATCGTCTGTTTTGAATTGTGTTTAAAAATGTGACAAGCCATAAAAAATCTATTTATCTTTTCAGGTAAGGTTTGACCTGATTCAATTCTGTCGACAACTGTCGATCTGTCTTACTGGGTGAGTACATTTATATCAATCATTTTAAAGCTATCCAGATCTTTTACGCATCCTAATCAAAATATGCCTGAATACAAATGCAAAAGTGAGCTATTTAATGTAAAACGGCTAAACCGAAATTGATTCATCGGTATCTATCTTCGTGTCCTGAAACTGATGTAGACATCATTTTATCCGGGTGTGTTACGTAGTTTCCTGGGACGCGGGTGAAATCACGGGAGAAAGCTAGTAACAATATATTTCTTAACGCTTTTGTTACGAGCGTATACAGGACGTTGACTTTATAAAACAAACTACTTGACGGGTCCCCGGGCCTGTCCACAAAATCAACTTTAATACAATCCCTTTTTGGTTTCTTTGAGATTGAGTTTTGAATATGATAATATAATATTTTTTTCGGTGCAAAGGTAGTCTGACTTTTTTATAATATACATTTATGTGTTTACGTTGGAGTATTAAAATATGATTGTATATATTTTCGTGACATGATGAGCATATACCTTTCTCTGTATAAAATACATTTGCCCAATAGTGGAAAATTAAATAAGTTGATGAAAATAGTGAAAACCTTTTTGGAATACTATAAAATATTTTGTTAGGTGTAAAATTCAATTAATTGAAAGTACAATAAAAATCTTGCTAGTTTAAGTGAAGGAAAAGGATTATTAAATTTGAATGACCTTGAATTCCAAATAAGTTTAATTTTTAATATATATATATTATTGAATTAATTTGAATTATACTATAAATGCAACAAAGTTTTCCAATACAAGCAATGATAATACTGCAATTCATCTACAATATCAATCTCTCATCCGGGTGTCGAATCCAATCTATTTGAGTAAAAGCTAATTTGTTATGTATGTAGAGAAGAATGTTATATTCATGAGTTTATTTCCTTAAGGAAAATGCTTTATACATTGCCGGCCGTATAATAATAGAAATTGCTAATAAAATAAATTGAATTCTTTGAAGCACAGCAGAAAACTGAAACTCAGTATTTTATTAAAGTATTCTCTCCCTGAAACTGAAACTTATATATGAATGAAATAGTTGCCTTAAGCTAAAGTGTGAAATGCACGGAAGACTTCTATTATTTTTCATTATCTTTGTTTTTTTTTTGCTTTTCGTAGCCAACGCTACGAAATTTCTCATAGCGTATAGCTACGGGCTTCGTAGTCAGTATTTCACATAATCCATTTTGCTAAAGTTTTTGACCAATTGAATGTTTTAGAAGTCAGTGGCAAGATACACTAAACTATAGAAGCGTTTAACCTTTTTAGATTATTTTTAGTAGATTTTAATTTTTGTATAAAAACTTTTTGTTCTAAATAAATATAAGTTGTAAGTAAACTTATAACTGTTCTCATATAAATTAAATCTTGTAATTGTAAATAAATATAAAATAAATAAGTCCAAAATTGCTGAAACCTCTCAAAACATAAAACAAACCTGTGAAGACCGGCAAATTTATTTTAATGTGAAGTAGCGCCATCTAGGTATGGAAGAGTAAACTAGTTACAGATTCCAGACAGTTTGAAGTTTTGTTAAAAAAGAATAGAGGGCCCAGCACGTTGGTAGGTGCTTTTTTAACGATGTAAAATCATCAATTATTTATTTACATACTAAACAATGAGTATACATTTAAAATAATATAACTGTGATATAAATATGATATACAGACATATACGAGAAATAATATAACTAACTTTCACTACAATACATCTTGACTAATTTATTAATGACTTAAATATCCCGCTGCGGGCTGAGCGGGTGGGAGTGTCAGACTCTTTCTGACTAAAACCCATCCATGTTCCTTCTTTTGTCCTTTGCATTCCAGAGCCGCTGTAACTCTTTCGAACTACCCCGCAGCCCTAGCACGAAGGTACTAATGTATTCGCAAAGTTAACATAAGCGATTTCTAAACTAAATGAAGTTGTTTCTCAAACATGATTAATTTAAATTGATGACTTTATTTAACTTCTTAGGAGCTTGCGGCTAAGTAAGGACTAAAAGGAGCGATTGATCAAAGGTTAAGCTCCTCCTGGCACGGTAGGTCCGTGGATGGATGACCATCTATGTATATTGTACCGACTCCTCCATGCCTTGGAAAGTAACAAATAAATACACACGTGCATTTATTATTTGCATGGTATTTAATTTTCATTGTAGGCGTGAGCCTGTGAGAACTGTCATAGTGATATGACAGTTCCACCTCCTTGAAGTTCATGCTATCCTAGTACTATTTTCCCGAGCGCTGAAATCTTCGGCTCGTTTCTACGGGCAATGTGACGTCACGCATGACGTAAACATCAAAACGTCAAACGATAATTTTTATTTAAAGTTAAAATTATTTTGTGTTTGTTAGTTTTTATAAAAAAAATTGTAATGAATTAATGATTATTACGTTATTTATAAAAAATATGTTGACAACACCAACGGTTAAATTAATTTAATTTTGTAATTACTCCAATATTTCAATTCAAATAAAATCGAATAATCAACGTTAATTAATAAACGGGCAAGTTTAATCCAAAATACTACCACAAGAAGTACAGGATTTGTACTCGTCACACTTTTTTGTGAAAGTAGAAAATATTTTATAATACCACTGTTTGTTCCACAAACAAGCTTTTACCGGGCTTTCGAACTAGGCATCTCTTAACAACTTATTCAACCCTAGTACTTTTGACCGAAGCGCTGAAACTTTTGTCGGCTACGTTACCACCATGGTTACCACCGTGGCTACGAGGTGGCTACGATGTGCGTGTAGCCTCGGCCTACGGCGTAACCGTATACAAGTTTCAATTCTTTTTGAATGTCGAGGAAAAAGGGACTAACGTTTATTAAATATCTTGAAATTTCAATATAGTTGATACCAATTTTAATAGAAAAAACCATTTAACAAAGGAAACGCACATATTTAAGAATTATTATTGATCATTTACGTCGGAATAATAAGGTGTGATAATAAAAATAGTTTGTTAGTTGATGCCTAAAAATATGCAAATAAATTATTTTTATCAAGTTTGTCACATATTTAAGTAAAAGTAAAAAGTATAAAATTACGCGAAAGCTAATACGACTGGGCGATGGTGGCGCCATTCTTGCGGTAACAAGTAGAAATACGACCTTTAGTTGGATAGGATGATATACTACGCGATGGTACAGCATAAAGCTTCTACCACCCTGTGATAGATGGCTCTGACCTATAAATACTCTTGTTGTTCATTATTTTTGTTTATTGTAAATATATTTTACCCATTTTTAAATATAAATTACCAAGTTTTAAATTAATATTAATAATTTTACGTATTTTGAATCCTGCTAATGGTATTTTTGTAATATATTAAAGGTAATATCAGCATATTAATTTGATTTAAATTAATTTAATATTATTTTACCAATAATTAAAGTAAGGTTTAGGTTAAGTTTAGGCAGACTGGTTTTCGCCACTCTACGACAAAACGCGTATTTATTACTTTAAAATTACAATCTTTTTAAATTATTTATCTTTAGAAAAGGAGATACTACGTCACCACTACCTTTAAACGTACTACGCGAGACCAAAACATAACCGACAGCATCCATCCCTTTCCAATTTTCATTCACGGAAAATGTAGAGGGTGGAGCTAGAAGAGTACAGCATGTTGAGATAGCAATATTATCAACCCTCAATTTGCTGCTATCCTAGTACGTTTGACCGGAGTGCTGAGTCATTTTTGTGCGGCCGAGCCAGGGTCGAGGGTATTTCTCGTAGCCGTGGGTGGTTACGAATGAAAATTATTTGCTACGCTCATAATATGCGCTACATAGTACTACGACTGGCGGTCGTAGCAATATTTGTAGCAAAATGTGAAACATTTGATGCCTAATTTTAATAGTATAATTTATCATTTTTATTACTGTAAATATTTTTAAAAAAACCCCATTTGCCAATAAAAAAAAAGAAAAAAAAAAAAAACAAATTTTGGTCGCTTATTCGTGTTCTATTTTATTTATCACTATAGTAGGTAGTTAAAAATATTTAACTATACATAATTTAAGTATCTTGCTATTAAAAAAGACAAAGTTCTAGTTTTCAGAACACTCTGAAAGAAATGATGACCTTCATGCCGGTTTCAGTTTTCGGCGAAATCAGCTGTCGTATTTTTTAGATTAAACCACCTTACGGTTCATGTGACCTTAGTACTTTTTCAGCGGAGGCAAAGCTATTCCATTACCATGGCGCTGTCAGACTGTGTGTCCATTTGGTCCACCCATTGTTTTGTGTTCTATTTATAGCCAATTTACAGCTTAAATTTTAAGTCACTAGTTGATTTAACAACAAAATTTCACTATTTTTAACAAAAAAACGGGATTTAGTAAAATAGATAAAATTAAAAATGTATTAATTACTACATACTATTTATTGACTAGGAAAACTTATTAAAATGCCTAAAACTACTTACTACGTCATATTCTACAAACTATAAACAAAAATTAAGAAAGTCTCAAGATTTTTGATATGTTTACTAAATTATCTGATCTTTGTCTTGATAATATAAAAAAGCATTACAAGCATGCTAATCTATCTATCTATACATATATATTTGTAATGTACAATTGTAATGGTAGAAAATATTGACAATAAATATAAAAAAAACTACGTAAATAAAGATGGGGATTCATTTTTATTTCCCTTGGTCACGGCTCACGCGTAAGCGGCTGGACTAATTTGGATATAATTTGGTACGAAGCTAGAGGGGATTCTGGAAAAGGTTTTATGCTAATTTTTATCTGGGTGTGTTAAGTAGTTCCCTCAGGATGCGGGTGAAACCGCGGGAAATAGCTAGTTCTTAATATCAAGTCATCATCTGCCTAGCCTTTTCCCAACTATATTGGGGTCGGCTTCCAGTCTTAACCGGGTGCAGCTGAGAACCAATGTTTTACATGGAGCGACTGCCTATCTGACCTCCACAACCCAGTTACCAGGTAACACGGTACCCCTTGGTAAGACTGGTTGTCAGACTTTCTGACTTCTGACTACCCGTAACGACTGTCAAAGATGTACAAATGACAACCGGGACCAACAGCTTAACGTGCTTTCCGATCCGACCCATCCATGGACCGACCGCGCCAAGCGCAGCTTAACCTTTGATCGGTCGAACCGTGCGGCTGTTACACGAGCAATATCAAGTATTATGCTTAAATATATAAAGTACTCATGATGTCAAGATTGATGCAAGCGGTAATTAGACTTTTTTAAGAGATTTAATTTTAAGTGCAGTTTGTTTTAATTACTTTTCAGGTAAAATAAAAAAGAAAACAACTGCAATATAATGTTCATTGTTAAATGCCAATATAGTCGGGAAAAGGCTAAGCAGATGATAATGATTTTAACTCTAATAAGTTTTTTTTTTTATTTTCATGGGTAACTTTTCTATTCTGTACATGGTATACTGAAACGCATTTCAACATTAAGCATCCTTACAGTTCATGATCTCCTGGTACTTTTTCACCAACAGGTTTGCCTGAAAACCGTAACTGCAGCTGAAAGCTCAACTAAAAAAAGCCTTCAGTATCGTAGCGACTGTCGTTGCTACACGACCATTTTGATATTGAACGATCGTAATGAATTTAAAATCATCATTATTTTTTTAGGGTATTTATGATTTGTACCAATTTAATATCACTCTATTGCTACGGAATCATTATTTGTTAATATTTAGAAATTATATTTAATTTTAAATTACGGTAATTTCATAAAATATATATGTAACAAAATAAACAATGGTTTGAAAGGTTTTTTTTCGTACGTTCGTGTTTTTTTAATGAATCCTTAATTTATTTACAAATTTTAAAATCTTTTTATTTATATTATTTAATTTATCTCCAACCAATCTTACTCCATCCAATACTTTATTACACAGCATCAGAGCCACAAACATAGTCGCTACGCTATGAAAGCTAGCTACAGTCGACAGTCAGAAAGAAAGTAACTTTCGCGGGTAATATTAGTAGAATTCTACAATTTTAAAAGAACTCCTTGCGTTTATGAACTCCTTGTAACTTTGAGCGGAGCACTGAAGACAGGTTGCTACAACAGGTGTTCGACAGGTTGCTACGAACAGCAAGCAACGCATGGACCTAAAAAGGTTTCGCTGTGGTATCGGCGCAACAAGTATTACTATTATAGGCACTACGATGTACTACGTAACATAGTCCTTAATTTATTTACAAAACTAAATCTGTTGATTTATAAAATTTAATTTATCTCCAACTAGTCTGTTTCACTTACATTATTTACAAGTTTTTTGCCCTGTTTTACCCGCCTCTTAAATACTTAAGAACATTTAATATTCCGCTCAACTAGATAGCTTATCCTGTGTTGGGAGAATAAAAAGAAAAAAAATGGTAAACAAAGAACTCCATACTATTTTTTTATGTATTCAGGGGTGGTTTAAAAATAACTTCTGGAGTTTGATGAACTCCTAGTAACTTTGAGCGGTGCCCTCAAGACAGGTTGCTAACAACAGGTGTGCCACAGGTTGCTACGAACAGCAGCAACACATGGAACTGAAAAGGTTTCAGAGTGGTATCGGTGCAAAAAACGTTGCGAGGCGCTACGAGTTTCGTAGCACAATCGTCGTATATATTTTTAATGAATGCTCCTGACTCATTAACAGACGCGCGGGTCGATCGACCAAAGGTGCTAAGCTTGGTGTGGTTGGTTCGTGGATCATCTATGTCATATCGAGACTCCTCCGTGCCTCGGAAAGCACGTTAAGCCTGTTCCCAGTTGTCATTTGTAGATCTTTGACAATCGTCACTGGTAGTCAGAAACCAGAAAGTCTGAGAACTAGTCGTACCAAGGGGTATCGTGCTACCCAGTGACTGGGTTGTGGAGGTTTACAGGTATCGTGCTACCCCGGAACGTGGGTTGTGGAGGTCAGAATATAGGCAGTCGCTCCATGTAAAACACTGGTACTCAGCTGCATCACTCCTGCTTTAGAACTCCTAGCATTTGATGAACTCCTAGTATCTTTAAGCGGAGCACTGAAGACAGGTTGCTACAACAGGTATTTGACAAGTTGCTACGAACAACAACGCATGGAACTGAGAAGGTTTCCAGTGTGGTATCAGCGCAACAAGTGTTGCGAGGCGCTACGAGTTTCGTAGCACCGTTGCGATTTCGGCAGGCAACGCTAAGCTTGAAAAAGTATTTTATTAATGAATTTAATAAATATAGTATACATGGTAAAGGACAAAGCGTTACAGTTAGTTGACAGACAGAAAGAAAGTTACGTTCGCGGTTATGATATATACAGTAGAATTCTACAATATTTTAAAAGAACTCCTGACATTTGATGAAGTCCTAGTAACTTTAGCGGAGCACTGAAGACAGGTTGCTACAACAGGTGTGCCACAGGTTGCTGAAAACGGCGCAACAAACGTTGCAAGGTACTACGAGTTTCGTAGTACCGTAGCACAATCGTCGTATAGTATATTAACTATACCTTAACTATAAATTTGGTTTACTATGCTACATAGTAAACGTAACATTAGGACAAGCCCACCAAACTATTCCCAACCACTGTAAGTCCTAAAAGCTAGAATCAACAGTGGCGACCGCCAGAAAACACCGAGGCAATGAAGCTCGACGAGTCTCAGAGAATTTATTCTATATGATTCACTATCAATATATTTTTTTCTTTAAAATTAAAATCCTATGTCGTTTGCTTTGTATATTAATTAGGAAAAATATGACTATCTGGTATAATTTATTCTGGATTGCTTATTGAATGTTAATATTTTTAAATACTTCCTACAACTATTCACTTCAAAGGAAAAATAACAATCCAGCATTTTATGCTACCCCTTCTTTTTAAAAGGGGCGCGAATCCCGTTAACCACGTTTTCACTGTTATCAAACTATGTTACCCTAGTACTCTCAACCCTTATTTCATCCCCAACGCTCAATTTGACTGCGAACTCCAAGTTTTTAAATATTGAATTGTGGAATTTAGCATGATGATTTCTAAGTTTAAATTACAAAAAAAATATTATGAACTTTAAGATAACTGTATATTATATTTGAAATTTATTCAATTATTGTAAAGTTCCAAAAACATATTGATAATTAATTATAAAAAAGACAGTATAGGGTAGTATTTGCTGCTTTCCAACCCATATTATAAAAGCAAAAGTTAGTTAAATTTTTCACGGTAAAATATCTGAACCAAGTTAAATGAAACTTGTGATTAAGATAAATATCTTGTTTTACTATTTTTACGTTACGTTTTTCATGAATTCCTTTAAAATCTTTTGCATGATCTTAGCAAACCTCTCACAACATTATTTTACGTTTATTTTGCGTCTCATTACTTCTGATAGTTTTTAATGGACGAATTGTTCGATTGTAATTTTTTTGTTAACTTATTTTTTAAAGAAAAAATAACTAATTTGAACGTGCTACGTTTAAAAAACCTAAGTTTTCTTTACCTCCGTATATAATATACTATCCTAGTACTTTTTACCTGAACATTCGATTCTTCGTCGCTTAGCATTATTGGTTGCTACGAATTTTATGTAGCGGCTACACATTGCTACGAATAGTCTATGAAAGGCAGAATGGAAGTTTGTATAACTTTTGTATCATCACTTTGTTGTCATGCTTTCCTAGTACATTTGACCGGAGCGCTCAATGCCTCGCATTGGATTGCCCTTCAATAATCGTGGAGCCACTAGGAGCCACGTGTTGCTCGCGACTATTAAAGCTAGGTGAAGTTGGCGTAAAAGTTTTAATTTATATAGTGTGTCGACATATTTTTTTTGTAATAAGTAAAAAAATATATATATTGCTATTTAAAAGAAATGTAGGTTAAAATCAAAGTATCAAAAATATTTTGAGCTTAGATACGCAGTACTGATGAGAATCTATTAGTAACCAATTTGTAGGTTTTGATAAGGTAAGAAGATAAAGTATACTGTAATATCGCTTCTAATTATACTCTATCCACTAGTGTAAACTTCATGAAAGTTCGTTCAGTAGTTTTGGAGATATGCAACAAATAAAACAGACAAAAAATAATTATTTAATTTGCTGATTTGCATTCTGTTACACTGCTTTAGTCATCTCCTTTTCGTGTCTAACCCCATTAACCACGTGTTTTCTAAAAGGGTGTGTTAGTAAACAAAGCCCCCTTGCCACCCCGCCATCCCTATCGTTGTCTCAGTCTTGCAAACGTTCCCTCTCACAATGCTCCACCCTCTAAGCAACTTTCCCTCTTCCGCATAACCTTAAGTATTTCTACAACGCCCCCTTGCATTTATGTTTGCCTGGTACAAAGTAGACATTTTCCGCTCTAATCGGGATTTCCAGAAATCTATTAGCCAGGCGCGAATTAGTTTTCCGCTTATCCGTCGCCTTATCCCGCCAGCTTTTCATAGGAGTGTCGGAAAATTCTCCATTTCTTTGAATTTATGCTATCCTGGTACCTTTGATCGGAATGCTGAAGGTTTCTTACGCGTCGTTGTCAGGGTCTGGGTCGTCGCGACGCCGCCGTTGCTATATTCAAAGCGTATCGACTTGTTTGTTGTTCTTTACTTTATTTTTGTCGTTATCTGATAATTCATCGTGCTAAGGTAGTTGAAAATTTATATTTAGCTATTGTAATCAACATACATTTTAATTGTAAATAAAAAGTTTAAATTAATTTTAATTTTATATTACTACAAGTGTTCACAAACTGCTTAGCAATCAATCTAATATTCTCAACTTTTGAAACATATTCCAGTGCAAAATACCTGAAAAGAAAAATATTCTGACATAGTAACCATGAACGATCAAAGGAATTTTCTCAATTTCTTTAACGTTCATGTTTTCCTGGTACATAGCAGCAAAAAGTCCTCCATTTGTCGCTCAGCGACACGCTGCGAACGTAACGCCATCTAGATCGAAAATAAAAATATTGTAAACAAGTATCTCCCCGCCCACAGAGCAAATTCAAAGCTTTTTTTTTATAACTAGTTTTTTGATATTATTCACGCTTAATATTAATATTTTTATAATGAACGATAAAATTAAGAAAAAACTTTTTGGATGTTTGTCAAAAGTTCGAGCATAATTTATTTCTTGGCTAACTTGAAATAACTTTTAAACCAATATCAACTTCAAAATCGCAAATACATTTTTCAAAGGTCAAAATCGTGTTTTGCTTTATAATTTGTTGCTCATACTAATTATAAGAAAACTTACATAAAATATATATATACTGCAAGTGAATAAAAAAGGTTTTTGTCACAAACATAGTATTTTATTATATAGTCTGTGGTTTTTATAATAATCCGTATTTTTCATAAAGTTTTCCTTAACTTCTGTTGTAATCATGCTTTCCTAGTACTTGAATATTGGAAGCTTTCCCAGCGCATCGCGCCATTGTTGTTTCGACATGACTGAAGGAGGGACAAGAAAAGTTTTTTTAGGTGTAGGTAGGTATACGTCATTGTATAAAAATATGTAACCTATATTATTTATAAAATATACATAAATAAGATTTTTTTATTGACTAGATTCCTAAAGCATCCTCTAGACCTACAATAACACTGTGCAATAGATTTATTGTACAATAAGATTGAAATGTGCTTTGCATCCAAACGATCAATTATATTGCACAAAAATACAAAGTGCTCAATGTTTTCGTGTTCCCGCCATTTTTGTGCGAGCGCGTACTAAAAATATTACGCAATACTGACCCGATGCAATGCAAAAACATGGTACAATAAAAATTAAACTCTAGAAAATATTTTTATTGACATTAAATATAATGATACAAGATAATAATATGATGTTACCCTGAGCTAGACCAAGCCTGTGTCTAGTGTCTTCTCCCTTTTAAGTCAGATGTGCAATAAAAAGAAACGAAAAAATAAAAAGCCAGACGGGAAACACAAAATCTTTATTATCCGTGACTTTTAGGAGCACGCGCGCGAACGCGTGTATGTCGCCTTGCCGATACAGAACTTGTTTTACAGAGAGACAGGCGTTGGGCATGGTACGTTTCTTTGTACTGTTAGGATTGAAGGGATAAGGATTGCTACGATGCTTCCTAATGATAATATTGAGTAACTTACTTCAACCAAGTCTTCAATATTTAGCCTAATCGGTCAATTATATTGAACAATTTGTAATATTGCACAATATAATTGATCGTCTAGGGGCCGCTTAAGATGCGTAAAACCGCGGAGAAATAAAATTAAGTTGAAACATGTCACATAAACTCAGGATATCAGAACTGTTTTGTTTACGTCGCTATACGTTCGTTACTATGGTAACAAGCTTCCTACTCGTATCTCTTGGAGCTTATGCTATCCTAGTACTTGGTGCCAGAATTCTGTAGACTCCCGCAACTATTACGTCACCACCGACGTCACAGGTGCTTTGGCTACGAGGCTACGACGCTACGAGCTACGAGTAGTGTAGCGCCTTCTAAGAAAAGCTGTATCAGTGTGTGTTCGTAGTACAAAATAATTTCATTGTGTTGTTGTATGGCGCTTTATTTTATGTTAATACAATTTTAATACTTTTTGACGCCATATTTAAGTTAGATATATAAGAATATTTATGCTTTCTCTTTTAATTTTTCCTACTATAAATAATGTGAATACATTAAAAATTAAGCAATTACAAAATCTGAATGCCTACTTATGATTTTTGACAGTATGACGTTATTAATGATAACACATTAAAACGGGCTTTACCTCTGTTTAGAAAAACTTATACTTATCCTCACAGTATGAGGTATTCACACCTCACTGAATTTCATACTACTGAACTTTCATCGTTATTACTCTAGGAAAAGCATTTCTTTTGCTCTGTCCGTTTATGCTATCCTAGTACCGTAGATACGCCGCCTCCCCCAACTGGTCGATCGACTGGTATTATGCACTCTTCCCACCAACCTCTTCCTTGTTTCTATAACATGGAGACGCCATCGCTGCATATCATTAGTAGGTAGTGATGCTATCCTAGTAACTTATCGATGGAGCGTCCCCAGCGTCCCTCAAGATATCCTGAAGAATTTTCATATAACTTCTTTAAAAAGTTATTGAAAGTGGAAAAAGTATTTTTTGGGGCGCGTTAAACAATTTTTCGATGACCTCATGTTATTGACAGGGTAAGCTAAAGCAATATTTTTGGTTGTTGGTAAGATGATAAGGTTAAAAAAAAAAATTGTCACGGTACGCTATTTTAAAGATGTTAGTTAGTTTATCCCTGTTTCACCCGCATTAAAATTTGGAGACTTCGGATTTGAAAACTTCATCACGTCCCAGATTAAAAGGCTATAAGCATCTCCTTGTATGTATATACGTGCCAAATTATCTTCTTAATCGGTCGCTTTATCGTGAAAGAAGAAAAATAATTCAGGAAATAATCAATTATGTAGTACAAATTTAAAAATGTTAGTGTAAGAAATAATCAAATAAATACACAAACAAATTCACATTTTATTAGTTAGTATTTGCAACATCTATAGGAGAGCCTGTGGGTTAAGACCGGACGGTAAAGTCTGGTGACAAATAGGTAGATGTTATTATACGAAAAGCTTGTAAATATTCTGAAAAATAGAAAAGTATTGATAAGTAGTTATAAATAGATACTATAAGTAGTTAGTTATATACGGTACTTTTATTAACAGATTTGAATCATATATAATAGGTACTTTATTTTTTAATTTCGTAATATCCTCGGGGATGGTTGTTGCAATGTTTATTGCGTCAAACTAACGACAGATGGCGTTAATTTCAACGGTTTTTTTAAAATGAATTTTAAATAGAAGCAAATATTTTTTACTAATTATTTTTTTAAATCGATTTTAGTCATAAAAGTTGGTATAAATATTTTTTTTAACGTCTTCATAGAAAGTTTAGACCTCTAGCCGGCGCTCAACTCACAGCCATGTTATGAGACCTCCTTTGCAATTATGCTACCCTAGTATTTTTCTTTTAAAACCTGAAATGTCCCACGAATGTTACGTCACTGTTTACGTCACTTGGAAACCGAAAGTGGTACGTTCAGCGTTCACTGTACTACAGCTGCACCAACTTAAGAAATTAAAAATTTACAAGCTTAATAAATGCTGAGAAATGATAGTTAAATTTTCAGATTAAAATTAAAGTTAAAACAAAAGAGAAAAGCACCTAAAAATATGAATCTGTATCCTGTCGATGGTTTAATATAACCAAAAGTTATAAATGACTAGTGTTCACCCCACTCCCTTAAACTTAAACTCTTCATTATCCTTACTAATATTATAAATGCGAAAGTAACTCTGTCTGTCTGTCTGTCTGTCTGTTACGCTTTCACGCCAAAACTACTGGACCGATATAAATGAAATTTGGTACAAAGATAGAATAGACCATGAGGAACAACATAGGCTACTTTTTATCCGGGTGTGCTAAGTAGTTCCCTCGGGATGCGGGTGAAACCGCGGGAAACAGCTAGTATAATAATATAAAAAGGTTCTAAGATGTTAGCGACACGAGATTTCAAACTAAAAAAAACTACCTTTAAAAGGCGCGCATCTCGATCAAGAAAGCTCTCATGGATTTATATGACCCTAGTAATTTTCCTTTATAATCTGAAACGTCTCCCACCTGTTACGTCACTTTGAACGTCACTAAGCAACCGAAAGCGACTGGTGGTAAAAAAAAACCAGTAGAATTGGGAACCTCCTTGGTTTTTGAAAGTCGGTTAAAAAATAAAGAATATAAAAATTTAACTACCTGATTTGTTAATAAATTTGTTAAACACTTATTTATTTTGTATGCGAAAAGTCAACAAAATTGATAAGCATTGCATATCATCCATCGTGGCAATGCAGCTAGCCTCTTGGGTACGTTCCTAGTTGACTGCGATGAGGAGGTTTTTTTTGGCGCCCTTAATTAGTTAGTAGTATTGCATAAAATTGAAAATATGTATAATCAGATTTAATCATCCGTGACAAATAAATATAAAACATTCACAGTTTGTGTAATTTAGTAATTTTATTGTTTAAAGCCACATTAATATTCTCTATCACATTCTAAACTGATACACTCACACACATATATAAACCTTGTTTGTGTACGTCCGTTCACTCACCCCAATAGTAAACAGAGTGAAATAGGAACACCTTTTGATTTTTCATCCCTTACCTTATTTCCCGCGCAGCTTTTCATACAAGCTCTTGGAACTTATGCTCTCCTAGTAGTTTTTACCGAATTCCTGAAGGTTTTCGCATTTGTTACGTCATCGCTGACGTCACTTGGCAACCGTACAAGGTTCTGTTGTACCGTTGCAGTCGATTAAATAAAAATTAAACTATTTAATGTTGTTGGATACATAGGTGAATTATGATTATTTTGATGAACTTCATCATGGCAAATTAAATAAAAATTTGATAATATCTGGCTGGTGTAGTTTTACCAAAGTTGCCTTGTTATATTTTCTTTATTTATAAAACAAATAATGACCTACAAAATTTTAAATGAATTAAAATCATACACATTATTTACATGAACTAAAATATATAAAAAATATTGTAAGTGGTACACGAACAAAGGATATTTTCATATCAAATTCCTGATGAGGCGAAAAGGGCTAGAAAAGCTCAAGTCAAAATTCACACTGATTTTATGTAAGAAACTCGTCCTATTTATCAGTTTTTTTTTCGTTTTATGCATTGGGTCAATATTTGTCTGAAAGCAAATTATTGATAACTTCTAACCCGGATAAACGAAAATTTGCAATCGCTCTCTACGTAGGTATATAAGATTTGCTAATAAAGCAATAGTTTCAACCGTTGCTACCCGACCTTCGTAGCGACCGTCGAGCGAGCGAAGCCTTCAGCGCTCCGGTCATTCGTACTAGGAGAGCATGTTTGAAGTGGTTTAAAGTTTCAGTAAGTATAGATTCTCCAAAACTTTTTGTTTAGTTTGACTCAATGTAGATTGAAACTGGTCGTGCTGTAATAATGTTCAGAAGTGTTCTTTAATAAAGTCACACTTGTAACAATCAAAGTAGAATATTCAAACTATCTTTCTATTATTTAATAATCATACAAGATAGAAGCTTTCCATGACTGATGCAGAGTTGAAAACATTGCCAATTTTTTATGTAAAAACAGTTTACTTTACGTATAATACATAACACACACAACACATGTACATATAAGTACATAACATGATTCGTTTAAGATTTTGATAAGATAATATGAGATGTTTCTAGATTGTGGTGTCCTAAAATACAGGCTTTTAGCTTAGTTTAGGTACCAGTCGCCCATAAATTAAAAAGTGTCATATCGTATCCTCTGTGTAAATCTAGATTATAAGAATTCATTTGTGGAAGAAAATAAATATATTTTCTTAATTAGAAAAAAATACATTTCTCCTGTACGTTAATATGAGTTAATGTCAATGCACCGAGCTTATAAAATAATATTATTTCTTAATCCATGCTTAATCAATGCTTAGTGCTTGATGCTACGTATTATTCCCGTTAAATCCTCAAGAGAGGGCTCGCCATTAAATGTCTACGTTTCACCCCGTTGTCGTAGGTCATGGTTCAAAAGTGAGATAGAACTACGAGCACTATGCTGACGTCACGGTTTCTCTTTCATACACATGGTGATATGAATCGCTCCATCTCTTTAAATTAATAATGTACCTGTGAGTCCATTGCAGTGATGTTAAATGTCGTGAAACAACTTTGAGAGCTTCCATGGTGTATAGAAAGCTTAAAGTACTATCGAGTTATGTTAGCCTAGTATTTTTCAGCAGAGTGCTGAAGACTTTGGTCGTTATCGTCGCTACGAAAACGCGTAGCAACGGACTACGCTACTACGATTTTCGTAGCAATTTGAAATCGAATAATTTGTTTGAAGTAAATAAGTTCGAATATATGGGAGCTACCAGTATTATGTTTATTATGTAAAGAGTTGTTTTTTTTAATATGCAATATTAAAGTTTTTTGAAAAAAATATAAGATTCAAATTAGTTACTTAAATTAGGTAACAACTAAATACAAATTCATATATCTACATACAAATAAAAACATAATTATGCATGAAAATGAAATGCATGAAATGAATACAGATTTCAGTAAAAACATATCTTCGTCACTTATGCGGTCCTGGTACTTTACCTCAGAGCGCTGAAGCCTTCCGAAACGTTTACGTCAGCGTATACGTCATAAGCTCGACTTTCACTGTCGGCGTGACGCGTAAACGCTTCGGTCGGCGTTGCTTCATATCGTGTCGGTAAAAATTACTTCCAAAAAATAGTAATGAAACCATTACTTAATTTATATTTTTTGCGAAAAATATAAAATTCGTAAAAAATACTGTATTAAATAATAATTAATATGTGATTTGTAAAAATTACATATTCATAAGAAAAAAATGGTTATCAAATTATTAATTATCGGCTACCACAAACATTTTTTTTGTATCAACCGTTCTTGCTATTTTGATTGTCGAGGTGCTGAAATAAATATTTTAAAAAAATACGGCTTCATTTCCCTGCATCTCGCAATAATACCAGTCTATACAAATCAAATGGCCATCACCATTCTCTCTCGCTTGCTCACTGTATGCCGTGCATCGCTCCATCTCTGTCACCGTTTGGTTTACCTGTGTGTTTTCCACGTGGCAGGAGATAAACTTTCGCTTAAATTACGATGAAAAACGAATGCATTTTCTATTTCATGCTTTCCTAGTACATATGACCGGAGCCCTGAAGCCTTCACATTTTGGCGGTCGCTTTGAAGTTTGCATGGCAACGGATTCATTTGAGTTTTTGTTTCTGGTTGCTATGCTTTTTACCACTAAAAAAATAATAGTTTTTGGTACTATAAAATATTTGTCAGTTTTCCAAAAGACATACCTATCACATTTTATGTTTGTTTCATATTTAATTTTGTGAAAATATATAAACTGTTAAAAAAAATATAAACATCAGAATTAAAATCTTTTTAGAAGTCTGTTAAAAATAGTACCTACCGATATTATTTATATTCGTTTTGCAGACTTTATTTTAAATGTGTAGATTAAAAAAGTAAGGTATTAGGTACCTATTAGGTAAGTAAAAATTGTTATTTTTCCAAAATATATTTAACAGTAGAAGCCGTAATAAATGGGATGCTTTCACGTATGATTCTGCATTATTACCGCTAAAAGCTCTGCTATAGATTACTGAAATATTTTCCTCCATACACTCAGAATTTGATCTTTTCAAACATGTTATCCTGGTACATACGATCGTACCACTGAAGCCTTCGCTCGATCGACGGTCGCGTCGCTACGGAGGACGCGTAGCATTGTTTTTTTTTTCTTTTTATCTATCTCGCACAAAATTAAACTCTTCTCTCTGTCGATAGATTATTATTAATAATCTAGTTAAAGATGGCATTTAATCAACCTTTTATTAAGTCCAAAAATAAAAGCTTACGTTTGTTAGAAAGTTATTATAAAGATATAGCATCAATACAATGTTTTACTCAATATAGTAATAAGTATAAGTTAATATTATTGAAATAGTTTGCCCGGTTATTTTTCAACAAGTTTTTCTATAAAATAAAAAAGTTAACGACACTTTGTACTACAACTTTTTGTTTTTATCATTTCGATAAAAATACTTTACCTTACTTTTCACATCAATGTTACGTTATCATTATTATCAGAAAGATAACTACACACATGGTGGCCGTCGGAACATTGAGTGCTATCTCACTCTCTCAACCGCTACACTGTATCCCTATCCCCTTTTCATTGGGTTACCTGTGTTAAGTTGGATTTATATCTGTGTGAGGTCGGTGTGCTTTTCACTCAAGCTATTAGGGAAAATGTTTATCGTATACTCTCTTTGCAACATGTTCTCCTAGTACATATGACCGGACCGCTGAAGGTTTCGCTCGTTTGACGGTCGCTACGGAGGTCGCGTAGCAACGAATTGAATTGACAACTTTCCTGTTGATTTGTTTTGTAAACATTCGCAGATAGTACAGGATCCCTGTACTATCTGCGAATGTTAATAATGTTAATTGTCTCGATAATTAACAAAAAAATAATCGGTTAGTAATAAATTTTTTTCATTCGTCAAATCAACACATTTCATCCCTATTATCTTAGTTATAAACCACAATCGAGAAGTTTCGTACAAGAATTTGTTGGGCGTCTCATTGACACGAAGCTATTCTCGAACATTCAGCTTGATAGTAATTATTTTTACATTAAGTATTAGTACTACAACTTTTGAGCGTAGGACGTAAGATGACATACCACGCAATTTGTAGGACAGTGTGGGTGGTAAACTATGCAAATGTTAGCTAACCAATAAAAAAAAAATCAGCTGGTTAGTAATGATTTTTCATGACCTTGTTTACGATACATGTTGGAGCGGGGGGACTCCCTAACAAAACCTTACATTTTGTAGGACAAATATTTTTTCACGTTATTTAGATAATTATCTTGATAATAAACAAAGAAAAAATCGGTTAGCAATAAATTTTTAAAATTCGTCAAATCAACATATTTTATCCTTGTTACCCCTATTAAGCTACCACTTACCAACATTACTGTAAAGAAAAAAGTTGGGCGTCTAGTCAAAAGGATCCTACTCACGAAACATCAGCTTGTTAGTAATAAATGATGAAAGATGTACCAGGGATCCTGTACTAAGAGGTATCTTTTATTTTAATAAGAATGTCTTTAATGTGAACAATACGATACTTAATTTAAGACACCGATTTCTAGAATGATGTGTTGGTCCTCGAGCATTTTAGCAGATGAAAGTTATTTTTTAATTTGTAGTGTTTTTAAGCCGGTTTTGTATTTTGTAATTTAAAAAAATGATTTTACTTTTTTGGTTCTACAGGAAAAAATATTAGTTTCTTTGCTTATACATATTGGTAACAAAACATAATTCTAAAAGTTTAGTATTACATTTCAATTAACATGAGTAATAAAGTGTAAAAAAATATATATAATAGAGTTTTGACCGTTCATTAAATAAAAAAGAGTTTTATTTATGATAAAAATAAATTTTCACCACATGGATCAGCGCATGTGGACACTTGGGTACTGAACCTTAGTCATTGATCTGCTATCACTTTCTTTCTACAGTTTCAGCTCACTACTATCTCTCTCTACAACTAGGCTTGTGTTATCATAAATTACATCTGTGTGCAGTAGGTGTACTTTCAGGTGAGCTTTCACTGAAAACGAAAATGTTTACCCTCTTTGGAACATGCTATCCTAGTATGAATGACCGGAGCGCTGAAGGCTTTGTGTCGTTTGACGGTCGCTAAGGAGTTTGTGAAGAAGCGATGCAAGTTTCAGTTTCACGTATTTACGTATTTGTCAGCATGAATTGTTTTGATTTTGATTCTCAATTTATGTTTTTATGTACAGTATACACAATTACATTCAATATTTAATTTTAATCCTAAAAAGTTTAATTGTTTTATCTAGATAAATATGTGTAATACCATACCATGTCTTTTTTTTTAAGATTTACATTTATTTAAAAAAATAGTGATCTTAAAAAACATTATTTTGTCACAGTATTGATCAAATAACAAAAGGTTTTTCTTGTCATAATTTTTGTGCATTTTATCTCTTCATAAAAGGAAAGGAAATGATGCTAACTACACCAATCTGCTATCTCATTCTTTCATGATATCAATCTATAATAAATCTCTCCCTATTTAATTTTAATTTTTATTATGGCACACCAACGATTAGTTCACAAAAAACATTAACAGTAAGTATCATATACAATTTACGTATTACAGCGAACTCTTCACTTAAAGGCGTGCACAGCGCTCACAGAGGTTCAAACGAAAGATTGTATTTAATTTTGTGATGATAAAAATATATCATAAAAAATATTCTCTATATATCACGTTTATTGAAACAGTTGTTTAGAATTGTCTCGTATGTTGAGCTTTTCAGAAGAGCTTTTATTGGAAATTTTAATGTCATTGTATAATATGCTATCCTAGTACGTTTGACCGAATACATGAAGTATTTGGTCGGGTTTCAGGCGATATTATCGTAGCAACGATAAAAGACCGCGTTTTTTTGAATGCTTTTTATAATCAACATGGCAATGCTGCCAGTCTTCTGGACACGTTTCCGGATGACAGCGATGAGGATGAGTACTTTGACGCCAATTCTCATTGACGCACATGTCTATATAGTTTTGTATTTACTTTGTTTATTTGTACACAAGCTTCTTCCCGCGGTTACACCCGCGTCTCGAGGGAACTACTTAAGGCACCCGGATGAAAAGTAGGCATAAACGTCTCGGGTCCCACTACCTTCATAACAAATTTCATCCAAATATTTTTTTTCGTATGTCATCTCGCAGGTCAACCTAGGAGGTTGTCGACTGCTTTACTGGGCTTGACCGATCCAAATCAGTTTAGCAGTGTTACTGTGAAAGTGTAACAAACAAACAAAATAAACTAACTCACTCTCGCAATTTATAAAATCAGGATTAAGATTTAGGGTTCAGGATTCAAGATTAAAAATTTAAAATTAAGGATTCAGGATTTAAGTTTCAGGATTTAGGGTTGAGGATTCAGGATTCATGGTTTAAAAAATCAGGATTTAAGATTTAGGATTCAGAATTCAGGATTATTGATAGAAAATAGACTATACGTCCAATTTACAATGTCCAAAGCAAATTCTAAGTTTTATTACAAAAAACCTTCCCTGACCACTTGACGCTTTTAAAATTCACTTAATTTCCTCAACTTTATGGTGCCTTAGTACATTTTCACCCGAACGCGCAGGTCTCGGGCTTTATTATCGAAGGTCAGCTACTACGCGACTCGCTACGCGGTAACTACGAAACTACGTTTCTTGCTACACATGCTACGAGCTACACACAATTTACAGACGCTGCTGCTACGAATAAAGGTAGGCTGATTATGGCCGACACCCGAAATACACTATACAAATTACCAACACGTAGCGGGCGCGTCGGATTTTCTTAATGTGATTTTGATCATAGAAAATAGTAGACTTGATTAAAGCATAATTAAAATGTTAGGCTATTTTATTATTTTGTTGGGTGTGATTTCCTTGATCTTAATTGAAAACGTATTTTATGGTTTTTTTTTGCAAATAATATATAAATTGAAACTTATTTCCAAGTTGTTTTTAAGTTACAATTATTCATTATTTTTTTTAGCTGTGGAAATTCGAATTTTGTTGTACCTATATATTTATATAATGTTATTCAGAACTTACTTGAATAAATAAGTTATTAGGTATTATAGTATTATTAAAATCCTTTCCATTTTCACACCACCTGTCATCTAGATGCAGTTAAAGATGCCTCAAACGGTTTATAATATTCTAGTACGTTTTGGCGAACGCTCAACTCTTTGGCCGACAGAGTAGAGTCGCTACAGACAACGGTGCCTCTGCCTAAGTGACGTCATAAGTCTGAATACTGAAACTAGCAGAATTCGTTATTGTAATATTTTATACTTACTACAAAATTGTATAATGTGTAATATAATATTTATATTTATAAAATTTATATAATATTCATTTAGTTTATAATTTATTTAAATATTAATCACTTTGTTGAAAACTGTATTATAATATCAAAGAAGAGAACAAATTGAAAATAAAAAATATTTTACTCTACTCCTTACTTAACCGGTATTTTAATTCTTCGGCCGAAGAATGTAATTGTAAAGATTGTAATAAATTATTATTGTATTGCAATACGAAAAACATCATTTATTTTACATTATAGTAAGAATGAAGTAATTAATACATTTAGTTAATATTATTTTTTCACTACGTTAAAACACACTCAGGAACTAGGTATTTCTTCATATTGTTCAGAAATGCTTTGTAGATTTTCGTAGCATGAAGAAACTCTGTGAGTGCTACGAAATCGTAGGCACTCGTAGGCAGGGTAACGTAGAATGCTACGTGACGTCTGTGATGACGTTACCGTAGTGACAGGCTTCAGTATCCCGACAAAAACTACTAGGATAACATAAGCTTTGGAGTGAGATTTCAGTAGCCTTTCAGCGTACTTGAGCTTAAAGCATTTCTCGCTTTCGCAATATAGCTGTAGCCTTATTTTACATAAAAATAGTGGTTTCTAGTTGTATGAAATATGCTAAGTATATAGAGTGAGTTCAATCACATGATCAGTTGTATATGAGGTAGCTTCATTGCATTATTATTTAATACTGTTTAAATAATTTCAAAGATATTTTTTTAATAATCTTAGTTTAACATCATTATCAGCCTACGTAATATTTGACAGATACACACACAGACAGACAGACATCGACGTCAAACTTATAAGACCCCTCTTTTTGCGTCGGGGGTTAAAAAGTGTTACAATTATCAACATTTTTTTTTTCAAAAGATGCTCGTTATTATTTTTCATTCAAAACATCATCCAACAGATTGTTCAACTAATTAAAAAGGTCATCAGCAGTGTATTTTAAAAACTGGAATAAAATAATTAATAAAAGAACTGGGAGTTGATATTATTGTCTATCATGATAAAAGAATAAAGATAGTGCTGGCCATAGGCATGTATCTAGAATAGGCTGCATGAAAAACCTTCAGCCCCGCTGCATCTATCTCCTCATTGTTTATGCAACCCTAGTACATCATTCTGCAGATCCTGAAACGGTTCCCTGTGATAACGTCATGCACGACGTCACGTAGCACCGTAGCACACGACGACTACGAACGTCGTAGCAACGTAGCCATGTCACAGTTTTACCGAACTATATTTTACCTTCTTTAAACTACGCCAGGCTTATCTTCAGAGTATCTTTCTGAAAAATATTAATATTAATTAAATTAATTAATGGATTCCGCTAAAGATTTTCTTTAAATGTTGTAAATTACTTAAAAAATAAATAAACAAAAAAATTAATCACACACATTTTCAAATAACGTGATTTTGTGATTTTCTTGATTTCTTTCATTGACATGTCATTTGTTAATTTTCCATTGTAGATTTAGGTTCTATGACAATAGCCTCACTTGTTACAGTTTATGTTTGCCTAGTACTTTTTATCGGAACACTGAAGCCTCCGTCAACGTAAACGTCACGTTCAACGTCACGAAGCTCCACTACAAAACAAACTTTCGTTGCTACGAAACAATTTCCACCCTCTGTTGCATATGCTACCCTGGTACATTTTCCCGCTATGCTGACGCGTCCCACAACTTACGTCATTGTCGCTGTCTCAAGTCTGTACTTTATTATTTTTTTTAGAATATTTTGTTGAATAAAACTATAAATTTTAGTTAAAAAAATAAGGAAAAATTATTAGTACAGTACCTAGTAAATTTGAAATAGTTTTTTTTATTTTTAAATCAATTATACAAAATATCCAAAGGAAGTTTAAACTGCAACTAAAGAAGTACTTAAAGGTACGTAAGGGAGTTATACAGGGGAGGTTAGAATCAAAGTCGAATAACTATCAATAGTGTTATTAATATTTTCTTACTGTTCCACAATATTCTTTCACAACGTTTCACGTCACCACTGAAATTAAAAGTTTTCAGGAAAGTTTCATTTTAACCTCCCCGAAGCTATGCTTTCCTAGTACATTTCCCCGATGAATTGAAGCCTCTCACATGGAAATCGTCACTGAAAACGTCACACTTCGTCGACGTCAAACTTTCACTCGTCTTTCTATCATAATGAAAAAACATCTGGCAAAATAAAATATTCTTAATTACGCTTGATATTATTCTAAAAAAATAATTGCATCATTTATCACGAAATATTTTCACAAAAAATAAATAAAATCATTTTACTACCTACTTTCACTACTATACTTTCATCGATTAAAATACACTGAAACCTGAAACTTCAGTACAAACCTCCATGGTATAAACAGATACACTTTGATTTTCCACCCTTGTTCATTTATGCTACCCTAGTACCTTTTCCCGGTGAACGAAGCCTCCCGCATCGAAAACGTCACTGTTGACGTCACACTGTGTGAGCCATCCGAGCAATCCGAGCGACGCGCAATCAATCCCACTTTCTATCGCTGAAAAGCAACCTCTCGCAGTTCATGATATCCTGGTACTTACCACTGGATTGTTGCAACCTCCCTCAAATTTCGTCACCGCTGACGTCGCAAGTTTTAGTAAGACCCTACAGCGCCCTCTGTGTTTGTCGTTAGAATTATTTAGGGGAGTAAATTTGGGGTAGTTTAACTTAAAGTATACAGATGGCAGCACTTTTTTTCATAGTAAATCAGAATTCCTAAATTCTACATAATAATTAGTTGTAGTGTCTTTTTTACATTTATAAGCTTTCAATTATTGTTGTTTGTTTAGTTTGTGCATAAAATTATGATTTTGAAACTAAGTTTCTCTAACTTTTAACAATAACAAGGATTTTAGTTAGATCTCTTAACATAGATAAAAAACAAGAAGAACAATTCAACAGCTGAACAGTAACTATCCAAATATTTTTTTTAATTTTTTTTCACAATCCCAATAGTCTAGAATTTTGTATGAAAGTTACGCTTATATAATTATTATCACTTATATTAATCAATATAAGTTGTTATAAATAAATATTTTTCTGCTACATAAGATACTGAAACTGAAATTGTGAATACACTACACTATTATATTATTTTACTACTAGTCCGGTCAATTTACAATGTTACTACGAAACACGTTACGTCACTGATCCTCTACGACTTCAACAAAACCTTCGTCGTAGCTTTGTTAGTCAAAGATCCTTTATTGTATGTTACCCTAGTACTTTGGACACAAGTATCGAAGTCTTTGGTTGCAACCGCTGTCGTTGCTACGGAATTGGACCATCATTTCATGCTACGAGCTACGAGATTTTTCGTAGCAGCAAAAGAAACTTTTTTTAAACCTATGAAACAGCTTTATTTGGCATATTGTAAAAATAAAAGCGGGCATTGATATATTACATAATATTTTTATTTTTACTCTTTCATTAAATAAAGTAGACGATTATCATAGCAGCGACATCTAATTTCAATCGACCCAAGCCCAGTTCATGTTCACTTCTTTTGTCTAATGCTACCCTAGTACATTTGACCGAAGTCGGTCGCGATCGGCGCTACGAAACACGTGTAAGCAAAGAAACGCTACGAGCTACGAGACTCGTAGCGCCATCTGTGAGAAAATACTATTCTTGCTACGAGAACGTTTCTTGTTACCGCTACGCAGTGCTACACATAAACTGTCTAAGCGAGGCGCTTGTCAAGAATGTACTTTTTTTGGGCATTAAAGTTTTCATAAATGCAAAACTAAAAAAAAAAAAAAAACCCACGACGGTTGAAAAGTAATTGAAAAAGGATAAAGGAGAAAAATGGCAACATGGATTTGCTCAAACAAACAAACACCCTCTCGACCCAAATACATAATAATATACCGTTTCCATTCCATCGTGGATAAAAAATAGTCAAATCTGTACTTAGGCACCTGTTGTGCCACTTGTTCAGGAAGAAGTTGATTTAAAATTATATTTATGTACACAGGCTTTATGAAATAATGATTAATTTTTTCGATACATGACTGTGATTTTTTATTCATGCAATTAGATTTAGAGATTGCTAACAGCATTCTTCCTATAAGAACTTAAAATAATTTATTTTGACTCCAATATTAAATGAGCTTATTAGCCGCCAATCACATACACAATGGTGATTGAAAGGCCTAAGAAATATAAATATTTCTTGAAGCGCCATCTACCTTTGATTGAACGAACGAAATCTATTAAATACGTCAGGAGAGTTCTGGAGAATTCCAATCCGCACCGTAAAGCAACGCTAGCAATCCTCACACTAAAAATGTGAAAATAACTATGTCTGTATAAATAGTTGCACCTATTAAAATGAGATTTGGTATGTAGATAGGCAAAAACCTAGGGAAGAACGTATCATAGTTTTTTATGCAGTTGTATGAAAGCACCTAGTTCCCATGGTAAAATTTCGGGGAATATTGTATAGAAGTCTAAAATGAGGTAATGTACGACCCCGAACATACAATGAGATGAAATCGGCAAAACTATGCGGATTCCCTATTGGGTTACCACGGAACCCTAAAATATTTTCCTGGCAAAATAACAATTTATACAAATTCTATTATATTTGCGAGTAAATCCTTGTATATTTGGCAAACTGTCTGTCTTGCTCAATACCTGACGAAAACTCTTTTTTTTTACAAATTGCGTGGATAAGGAAAAATATACCATTATTTGTAATATTTGGTTACCGTACCTTTGTTGTTTATTTTTATTATTTTCGCATTTGCAATTGATGGTTCCTATATTTTATTTTTTACTAGGTAATTCCTGCGGTTTCCCGCATCTCCGGGGAACTGTTAAGCGCACCCGGATAAAAAGTGTGATAAAAATTTATAAACTGTGTGTACCAAATTTCAACCGAATCCGTTAAGCAGTTTTGGAGTGAAAGAGTAACAAACATACATCCTCACAAACGTTGGAATAATATTATAATTAGTAGGATCTTAGGACCAACTTATACTTAAATAGGAGTCAGAATGCACTAAGTTTGCTCGACTCGGTAATCATGTTTTGAATAATTAATGAGTTTTAAAATATATAAGATGTTTACTAACAGTAAATATGTTCACTTCATCTGAATTAAATCGAAATATTATGTTCATTTCATCTGAATTATTTAACCACAGTAAAACTTACATTGACTAAAAAAACACAAATAATATGGAAAACTACTAATAAAGGGTGTCAAAAAAAAATCTCCACATCACAGTCAACTTGAACCGTACCCAAGAGGTTGGTTGCATTGCCACGTTGGATAGCTATGCTTATCCTTTAACCAAGGCAGAAGCCAACCTTTGGGTCTCGTGAAGCGTCAATTAGCTTCATGACTATTATCTGGCCGTATCGTAGATTTCCTCCCTTTCATTAAATTCTCATTTTGGCCATATCGTAGATTTGCTAGAATTTCATGAGCATATACATGTACGATATGGCCACAACATGTACACTTCATAATTAATTTGCCAATTAAAAAAATTGATTACTTTAATGGCACACAAGGCTTCATAAAAATATTAACTGCCACATAGAAAATATTAGAACACAAGAAAGAAAATATTAATAAGTGACGCGGTAAATAGAAATACACAGTTATATATTATACGTCATCAACCCTCTGCCGCAACAGGAGCAATAAATGGAATGGTTTCGAACAATGACAATTTTGGAGAACATGCAGCTAATCCGCCACGCCTCCCAGGGGTCTGATAGACCGGTTGCGATACGCCAAAGTTTGAACGAACTCACTTATAGTATCACTGACTGCTAGACGCGGTATTTTGTTCATACCGATTCACGTACCAGACAAAAATATATCATTGGCTTTTCTTAGTTTCAAGTTAGGTATATATGGTGAAGGTTCATTACTACTTTTTTATTGCTATATTTGTATAATTCTATCTAGTTTGGACGTTAAAATATAACGGAAACGTAGCATACAAATAGGATTTAATTTGAAAACCTGATACGAAGATAGATTGGACTTCGGAGACGGTTTTATGCTATTTTATCCGGATGCGTTGAGTAGTTTTCTCGAGACGTAAGTGAAACCACAAAACAGCCAGTTTTATTTTTATAAATAAACTAGCTTTCGCCTGCGTGGGCTTTACGAATTCAAATTTAAAATTACAGAGTTTCATACAAACTTTGCCCTCCTTTTTCACCTTTTTAGGGGTAAAATTTCTAAAAATCCTTTCTTATCGGATGCCTACGTCATACAAGAAAAACAAACTCCAAGTTTCAGGTCTCTACGATCAGCGGTTTACGCTGTGCGTTGATCCGTCGGTTATTCAGGACAAAGCATTTTATATGTACAGATAGTTCATTATTTAGACCTAGTTCAAAAATACGATTACACACTTTGGCTACAACATGACATCGAAAATTTCATCCAGAACGTGACTGGATTTCCTAATTATTAGGTTTTAGACAGTTCGAGAAGAACTTAACGCTTAAGTCTGGCTAAACTTTAGCCTTTGTAAACGCCTTATACCAAGTTCTAACTGCTCGTTGAATTGCTAATAAGGTATTCTAGAAAATTCGTCATGGAAAATATTTTATAAAAACTGTAATGGACTAAAGAGTTGATGGTAGCTGGTTGTTGTTGCTACCTAAATATATAAGACTAGCTATTTACCGCAGTTTCACTCGCGTCCTAAAGATACTATTTCGCACCTACATAAAACGTAGCCTGTAACTTTCTCCATGTGTTAAGCCATATAAGCTGTGTGTCAATCAAATTGTTTCCAAATCTATTTGGTAGTGTTTGCATAATAGAGTAACAAACATTAATATATACATTCATCGTTATATCCTCACACACTTTCGGATTTATGAAATTAGTAGAATTTATATTACATTAGAAGATGAGTATGTATAATATGTTCAAACAAGCCCGGTTTAGCGGTCTAACGGTGAGCGGCTTTAAATTAGATAATAATCCAAAAATTATACTATGGGCAAGGATTAGTTAGGATGCCTGTCATTTGACAATCATAAGACGTTATGTATTTAAAATAGAACGATTATTATTTAAGCTAATTGAAAATTAAATTGATTGAACACATTGCTACGCAAGTAATTATTATTAATTGGATCGAATTGTTATTGCCCAAAAATTATAAATTTATAAACAAAACCCATTAAAACTTTATGGATGTAATCCAAAGTCTTCGACTTAATGTACCTTCTCAGAATAATATTGGGAAGGTGGAAAGTTATCTTTGGTTACGAATAAATCCATTTCTAATCAGATTTATACAACATTTGCTTTTCCTGATTTTAAGTACCTTTACGCATTTTTAGGAGTTTTTAAGAATAAAGTTCTTTCATACTAGAACTTTTGTATGTACATAGGTATGCAACACAAAATAAATGCCAATTTGTCAAAAATATTTGTGCAAAATTTTCAGGACGTCAGTTGAATTGATATTATTATTGCAAATTGAATCAAGATGCTTGGAAATCGTCCTACTAATGATATAAATGCTGGATTAACACACAGGATACTTTTACCAGTTTGTACAAAATAGTTCCTATTCAATTTCTTAACGTCCATTATCTAAAAGATATTAGTGAATCTAAAATGACACATATCATGATTATCCTATGGGCAAAGGCCACTTTTCAGAAATAATAGTGCATCTTTAAAAATCGAACTAAAATCTTATGTTTTTTCCTCGACCTTCGCTAGTAGTTAAATCTGAACCCTCCCAACTAAATTAAATAACGTCTGCTTCTGGCTAAGAATGTGAAGCTGACAAGATAAATATAAACAAGTTCAGACACTTTATCCCGGGATCACGGGATCGAATCCCGCGGGATTTTCACATTACTGCACATTGTTTTTGCTCAGTATAAGCTAGGGGTTAACAGGCCAACGATAGACAAAAGGGATTTACAGGAGTCATAAATTAAATATTTATTCGGACAATAAATGGGAATTATGTGGTTTTATTCATGACAAGCTTCGCATCTCATCCACTTTGTTACGAAAAATACCTGAAGGTACATAATACAGGTGTCCTCCTGCCTACGTTTGTTAGGTTCTGAATTAACAAATTTCTATGTGCCTATCTCGGAAGGTTTCCATGTGAACATTTTTAATGTAATAAAAAAAATATTGTGACACAATTTTTATTTTTAATAACAATAAATTCATATTAACAAAATTTATACGTAGCCATACAGAGATTTTTATATTCTAAACCTAACAAAAATAGATCGTATGTGCCAACGAAAATGTTCAAAAACAAGAAATAATTTAAGGTCTTTAAAAACTCTGAAATACCCCACTACATTAAGCAAAGTATAAATTAAACTTTGATATCACACTTCCTTAATTACCATAAAACGGCATATTATTAAAATTCCAAGCGAGCACATACACTGACTTCACAAACTTTTGACTAAATCAACTGACTTGCGAAATGTGTGAGTGTGTGAGCAACTGACTTCTGTGAAGTAAGTGACTTCGACTTCACTGATAGAGTTTGTTTAAACTTGTTTGTTTTGGAGGACTTCTGCGCTTTGAAATTTGCAGTTGCATGTGTAACTCGTTAACTAATTGCAGGTTTGCTTGAAATATTCAGGTAGGTACCCATCCGGTAAGCCTGAGAGCCGACTCCAACATAGTTGGGTAAAGGCTAGGCAGATAATGACTTATACTGTCAATTTATAACTTTTTATAGTGTTTATAATTATTTGAATAATCATATTTTTTATTTAAATCATATTATCATCATACCATACATCCATCCAATAAATTTGTACAGGTGTCGTGTTTGTGCGCGCTAATCTCAAAAACGGCAAAACAGATTTGGATGAAATTTGGTACATATATAGTTTATAACCTGGTACCTACTTTTCATGCCGGAATTTTAACTCAATTTGAAGTCCACGCAGACGATGTTGTGTGTAGAAGCTAGTTAAAATGAAATCAGAAATAATTAAGTTTTCTTTTTTATTGTTACAATCTCATTTTATTATCTAGATACAGTATCACGACAAGATGATTAAATACAAACGTAAAAAAAAAAAAAACGGGTCACAAACAAACACTGTTAGTAATTAAATTAAATATGAAGCCTCCATATTGTATGAGGGAAGTTTGTGCGAGTACCCAGCAGAACTTTATGTTAATGAGAACTTACAAAGAGGGGATTACGTTACGTGACTCGAGTTGTGATGCTTCAATGCCTTTTTGATGAAATATGAAAATTATGGCCTCCTCTGAACGTGTTACAGGACCGAGACTATTTTGAAATTAATTCACGGCTTATTAAAATTTATATTTATGGATCTAGTCTATATTTGTAACTTAACCTTACGAATATTATAAATGCGAAATGTCTGAAACAATTGCTTCTGCACAAAATGTGCAATTTTACCTATTTTTCCTAAACACATATTATAGTGGTAAGCATAAAGATGCTGCGCTGCAAGACGCAGGTTCAATTCCCACATGTGACAACTAAAGTTTCTTAAAAAAAACTAATTTTATAAATGAGAGTGAGTGAGTTTAATTGTTCATTACGTGGTGAAACAGCTGAACCGATTAAAATAAAATTTGGTATCAAAATAAACTTAGACATACTTAGAACAAGTTTTTAGCTTACTTTTTATCCAGGTACGTGAAATAGTACTTATAAGACGCGGGTGAAATTGAGGGAAATAGCTAGCTTCTAAATAAACCTCCATCAAGTCACGATAAGAATGTCAAAGCAATATCATAGTTTGTAACGAGATCCACAAGTTTCATATCGCGCCCTACCGAATATACATCGTGACATGTTGTGTAACACCGAGCCTATGCTATGTTATTATAAGGCTAGAAGAGGGTGGAAGTAGTGGATACGGTAATAGGAAATTAAGTTTTCTGTAGCGATATAAAAAACATATAAAACGAATTAAATAAAATGTTTTCTTTTATAACTACACAGACAGGAAAATTATGTCATTATTATGTCACCGTTATAAGTCTTTTTCCAATGGCATATGTTTTTCTTTTGGTGTACATAATAAAGAATATTCTGTATATTACTAGCTGCTTCCCGCGGTTTCACCCGCATCTCGAGGTAACCATGGAGTTTCTTGCTCGTTCTTCTCCATAGGAATCTACGCTTTGGAACGAGCAAAAAGCTTCAATTTTTCTTTTTTTTGACTAACGGACTGACTCTTAATTATTTGACAATTCAAAAGTGCCTGTAAATGGTCTAATTAAAATAAATGTTTTGAATATTGAGGGAAACTACCTAACGCACCTGGATAAGAAGTAGCCTATATCAGTCTCTAGGGTTCCCTTTATTTCCATACTAAATCTCATCGGTATCAGTTCAGCTGTTTTACCCTGAAAAAATAACAAACAAACAAAGTCACTTTCGTATTTAAATATTAGTTAGGATATTCTTTCGTTTGATTTTCATAATTGCTTCAAAGATTTCAACTCAAGGGTTCTAATTGCGTATTTCCTGCCAACTTTACATTCATTCAGCTCATATAATCAAAAAGCCAGCTTTGAATAGTACATACCTATGTATACAATAAGCCGTATCTACACCATCAGATTTTTCTCAGAAGCTTATTACGTTCGTAAATGAAATATCATTTGTTAACACAGCCACGACTCTGGATGTATGCGTATGATATAAAAAAAAACTGACAGACTGAGTATATTGGCTTGTATTGCGGTATAATATTGAAAATTCTGTAAACCTCATACGTTCGATTGGTATTTAGTTCAATAGAAAAATGAGTGTGACGTGATATTGTTTATTTTTGTTCTGTTTATTTTTATTTAATTTTTAACTTTTACCCACACTTGGAATTACTCCTGTGTCGTGGGTGCGGTGACAACATTCATTACACATGCACAAACACCCAGACCCGGAACAATTTTTGTTGTGCCGCGCGGGAATCGAACCCGCGACACGCAGCGCAGCAGCCACTACGCTAAATGTGCCGTCATAAACCATTAATTAAAAAAACATTATAGATGTAACATGCATATCAAATACTTTATAACCATTAAACAGATGTATGAAGCTCGTTCTTAACTCGGATCTTAGTCCATAATGATCATGAATATTTCTATCGATTTAGTTCAATGAATGATCAGAAAAATATATGTATCCTACCTAATAATTTAGTTGGTTAGCTAGATAAGAGTATGTACCTACCTATCTATATATCAGTATCTACTGGTCACTGCCTACAACTGTTTGTATAAAACAGACGATAATTGTCTGTGAGACGTTTATATTGAAATATTACTTTCAAGGAATGAATATCAATATGTTATGTATAGTGTTCGCAACCTCCAAAGGGATATAGGATATTTTATATTTTAGTTTATTTGTAATAAGTATTCGTATAATATTTGTACCGTTATACCCAGTCACTTGGTTGTGGAGGTCAGATAGGTTTCATGTAAAACACTGCTACTCAGCTGCATCTAGTTAGACAGGAAGCCAACCCCAACATAGTTGGGAAAAGGCTAGGCAGATGATGATGTTAGGAATATTCTCTTAGTGTTCGAAAAATGAACAAAAGAGTGTTAATTTTAATAATAAAAAATGTAAAAGCTACAATTTTATTATTTTGAATAACTAAAAAATAATAGATAATTAACTAAAACCTAACACATTTTCAGTCCGACAAAAAATAAAGTTTAGCAGCGTTTTATCATTATAATTTATGACGAGTTCAGGTCGTAAATCTTATGAAAACATCAGCTGAGCTAGTCCCTTCAGCGCTGACTATTTTTCAAATTAATTTAAATTTAATTGCAAAGGGAAAAAAGATCATGAATCATTTATGATTTCTTTTGAGACGCAAAATATGCGAACCTGAAGTTTGACCTTTTTAATTACCTTAATGTCAGGCAAAATACTACAAATTAAAAACAAACTTATACCTACATCGTTCTAGAAGTCGGTGGCAAAAATACACAAAACAATATGCTTTACACAAAACAATATAACCTAATTGGAGACGCCGGCTTCTAGAACGATGTATTAGTTATTTTTCAATTTGTAGTGTTTTTGAAGTCAATCCTATAAATAAAGTTTTTTTTTATATTAGCCTTTGTTAAATTGATTCAGGAGTGCAGAAGTTGTGGTGGGATAAAACTCACATGTATACATGAACACCGAAAACATAACACTCCTTTTAGTGGATAATCCTGGAAACTTTCGTTAAAGCACTTTCAGTAATAAGGAGGTTGGTGTTCACCAGGAAAAATATATTGCAATATTCACATAAAGATAAACAAATCCTTCAAAGATACTCACAACATATTCATCATGTAAATAATCTCTGATATGTCACCGCGTGACCTCGAAAATGAAGTATCTTCGTGTGACCCGGACAAGGCCGCAAGAAAACGCACATTAATAATAAATTCTAAGCTCGTTCGCTCCGAGGGAAGTACAGACCGACTGTCATGTTAACCACTATTTTATGTAGCACATAAATATTGTTTTAATTGATGAAAAAATAAACATTTAGATGGTCACCTTACTATTCTTTTGATATAAATATTATGTTTCGGAAATTCTATACTTAAATTTTGTTTGTAATACGTTCATGCTGTGGCCTAGTGGTTAAGGCTACTGTATCGCGTATTCGTATACGCGATACAGTAGCCAGTGTGCTGATTCGAGCCTTGGCAAGTACCAATCTCACTTTTGTTAATTCATATTATTTTCTAAGTGTATTTTAGAAATCACTGACTAACAGTGAAGGAAAACACCGTGAGGAAACCTGGACTAGAAAGTCTTTAAAAGTCTGAAATCGCCAGTCTGTCTTTTGCAAGTATGGTGATCAATGCTTATGCCTTCTCTGTATAAGAAGAGGCTTTTACCCAATAGTGGGATAGTAAATGGGCCGATGATGGTATCAAGATACATTTGTGAGAAATTAGAGACGTTTATAGGCTACTTTTTATTCGAAAGTCTATCTATACATATAAAATGCTGTCCTGAATGACTGACGGATCAGTGGACAGCCTAAACCGTTGAACATAGAGACCCGAAAATCGGAGGGTGTGTTCTTTGAATGACGCAGGCATCCGATAAGAAAGGATTTTCCGAAATATTACGCCTAAAGGGGTGAAAAAGGGGGTAAAAAAAAGTTTGTTTGAAACTCGGTAATTTTTACTTTAGTTCGTTTAGACCACATGGGTGAACCTGCTGGCGAAAAGCTAGTAATTAAATAAAAATTGTGTCCCCATTCCCTAATAAAAATGCGAATCTGAACTAAAACAACGCCACAAGTGAGCAGGAAGTTTAAATCGAATAAAAACTTCATCAACCACGAGAACAGTTAACAGGATTTCAAAGTTAAAAGCCGGAACAATTTCCTTCCAAAGGAATTATCACAGTAGACACAGACGTGATTTTCACACTAACTACAAAACAACAGGGAAATGCGAAGAAAGTTGGTCGGTATCGACTTTTTTGTTTTGATGGATGGATTTTCAAGCTTACGTATTACGTAATAAAGACTACAGCTATGCTAAAATGAGTCTTTAAAGAAACACGGATCAATAGCAATATATTCGTGTATATTTTTTAAGCCTAGCTTACCAAGGTTATGTCTTGGATGTGGGACGAGATTGTGCATAAATAACTCATATTTCTTTATTTCAATTTCGCGGCAAAATGTCTTAGTCAATTTGAATGACATTTAGTTCGGAGGTAGATTGACCCTTAGGGACGGTTATTGTGTATTTTTGTTACAGATTGTCAAATATCGTCCCCGTAGGTGGAAAATTAAATAACTCTGATTTTGTAGTTTTGAGATAAACGCGATTTAGTGTTTTTTTTTCAGTTAATGTACATTTGTTAAAAAATGTGAGACAATTTTACTGTCGGTAATTTTATATATTGTGGACCTGATTACCTTTTACATTATGTTTTAACAAACTGAACTCTATCTTTAACTATAACTGAATAACACATAAAAAATCAAGTTGTTTAATTTTGCCACAACTGTTATTTATAATGTAACTGCAATTAGCTACTTATTTCGGCTATTTATTTAGTTTTCCTACGAGCTAAATACATTTGGTAGAGTAAAATTTGGTTAAATAAATGCAGTTATTGAATTTATCAAACTCGAAATATTTTTAAATGTAAAATTTAGTAGCTTTGTACGTTATTATTACTTTGATATTTTTAACTATTATTGGTCTCATATAAAATAAAAGCTGTATTATGATATTAATAAAGTTATAGTAAGGAAGAAATAGAAAAGTACAATAAAAATCAGAAAAAGTGTATTGTAATTAGATACTTATCTTGCTACAAACTTAAAAAAATAAACAAAATTACACTAATTATAACAAGTGAAAACAAGTTAACTTAAAGTATTCTTTCAAATCAAAACAGAAAATAATTTTTGAACTCAAAAAATAACATTATGGCTCTAAAATCAGAGACCTAATTACAAAAGACATACTTAGTAGTAAGCAAAACTAATAATAAGTATTAGAACTAAAAAATATAAGTTTGTATCAAATCAAAACACATAAATTTATTCATTATCATCTATGGTATGACACATATTTTATGAATACTCCGTACATGGGTTTTATGATTAGGAGTTCTTACTTCTACAGCCCTAACCTTATTATCATGACCATCAAATAATTTCACAACCCTAGCCATTGGCCATGACATTATTGGAAGATTATCTTCCTTTAAAATTACTAAACTATTTAATTTTACATTACAATTACCATATTTCCATTTAGGTCTGTTTTGTAATAAACTTAAATAACATTGATGCCACACTTTCCAAAAGGTTTTTTTTAAAGAAATACATAGTTGCCAAAACTTAAGTCTATTTTGTGGAATGTTACATTAATTCCCTTGAGGATACGTTGACAAAGCACTACCTATAATAAAGTGACCAGGTGTCAAATAACAATAATCATCGGAGTTCAAAGATAAAGGTAAGAGGGGCGGATAAGTAAGCACTGCTTCGATTTCAGTTAAAACAGTATTAAGCTGTTCATAAGTTAGAACAGTTTTTTGTAATATTCTTTTTAAGTGTAACTTTGTGCTCTTAACTGCCGCCTCCCAGAGCCCACCAAATGTAGGTGAGTAACATGGTATAAAGTGAAATTGTATCCCACGCTCGGCGGTAAATTTTTGAACCTGCATTTGGTGGCTCTGAGAAGCTTGCAGCTTGTAGAGCTCGACCAAATGACTCCTTGCACATTTAAATGTACTTGCATTGTCGCAGTGAATTTCGGTGGGTAAACTTCGTCTGGAGATAAATCTCCTCAAGCACGCAAGGAAGGTTTCCGTGGTCAAATCTGATGCGAGTTCTAAGTGAACGGCTTTTGTCGCCAAACATATGAATACACAGATATACTTCTTAAAGATCGTCTTACGCGAGAGAGTTTCACATCAATTGGCCCAGCGAAATCCACGCCGACCTTCTCAAATGGGCGGCTGGTAGCTGTTACACGTGCAGCCGGCAAGGAGCCCATTAGTTGCTTGGCTGCTAAGGCATTTTGTCTAAAACATACAATACATTTGTGAGTTACTTTCTTAACTTCTAATAAGCCATTAACAATCCAAAACCTTTGATTAAGATGCGAGAGTAAAAGCTTAGGCCCTGCGTGCAGTAGCCTTTCATGTTCACACCTTATAAGCAAGCTAGTAATTGAAGAGCCTCTGGGCAGTATGACAGGATGTTTTTGTGAATAAGCTATATCAGCATAATGCAGTTTGCCACCAACGCGCAATAGACCCCGATTGTCAAGAAAGGGATGCAACTCAGCCAGATTCCCTTTCAAGCTGTTGTTATTGCTTATTGCTTTAATTTCAGATTTAAAATATGTATATTGTTCATGTTTAATTATTGACATTAATGCATTATCTAACTCAGAACTTTGCAGATAGTTTGTATTAATTTTTGTATTATTTTTGTTAATGTTGTTTAAAAATCGCAATATGAATGCTCATAGCCTAACTATTTTATTTATGTTAGAGTAATTTTACAAGCGCTTGAACACATAGTCAAGCGGATTGGGGTTTTGGCATACCAAGTTGCTAAGCAGGGCTCCACAGAGAGTGAATTAGCAGGTGAGCTGTAAGCAGAAACTCGTACTCACTGTTTTGCAGAAACTTTGGGCCTTTCCACCAAATGTCGCAGCTACTCAGCTCTTTCGGGTTGACGCCTCGGCTAATGAGATCAGCAGGATTGTCATGTGTATTGACATATTGCCAACTGCATCCAGCGGTATTTTGACGAATTACACTTACTCTGTTCGATACATAAGCTTGAAGTTTTGTTAGCTCAGTGTTTAGCCATGCAAGAACGATTTGTGAGTCGCTGAATAAACCTCGCGAATCCATTATTGGTCACTCTGACGTCAACGCAATTGAAGGTCACGTATCACACAGTAAAACGCACGACAAAGGGTGGACTCTTCAGTTATCTTTCCTTTAACTGACTAAAGCCACTACGGGTGTGCGACCCCGGACTGCTCGAGCTGCTAGAGTCACAATCCTGTCTTTTCCGTGACTTTAGTATCGCTTATTCCCCCATCCCTTCCAATATCCAAACCCTTCCCCCACAGAGACGGTCAACTCGAAATAAACCCGGTGTTGGTGGAGCCGAAAGCACCTGCAGCGAATCCGACTCCGCACGTAACGACTTTTCGTTCCTGTGGGGCCAGTCGGTGACGCCGAGAGAGTGGTGTAGGTCTTGGGAAAGCCTGCACTATCTTAATTGCGTCCCAGGCGATGCAGCATCCGTGGACAGGTCACTTCACCCACTACAGCTTTGCTGAGTGGAAAACAACACGGGGAGTGGCAGTGACCGGTTATATGTCCAAGCAGATAGACGTAAGCGTGGACGCCAGGGGTCACAGGGGGGACAGGGGGGATAGTGCGAGGGTCCATCGAAGGCCCGCGGACGTTGCGACCAGCGTTGTCGCTCTCGTATAGGCCTTCTTAGCCATCAGCGCAAGTGCCAAAGCCAAATAACCTGACACGGCTGCTGTTTGAATCATCTTTCGTAGGTGTTAAGGGCCACTGATGATGATGATGATGATGATGCGATGCATCAATCCGCACGCGTTCACCCCCGCGTTCTCCGTCGTCGCCGTCGTTCTCGATCAGTCATTGCCTAGATGGTGGATACTGACAATATTTCGGCCAAATTCTCTTAAAAAAATAATGATAACTTTCCTCAGGTGCATTTCGTTTTATGGCAATTATAAACAACTTAATTTATTTAATTTTATTTGCCTAGCATCTTATAATTAATCATTATCTAGTTGTAGAAGAAATAGATAACATCAAGTATTTATAAATTAGGTACGTTATAATCACAATTCTGAATAGCAGAATTAAATAAATAGAGTTATTTAGTTTTCCTAGAACTTAGTTAGTTTTGTGAAAGAATTTTAAGTTGAGGAAAAATTCAACAACTCATGTTATTTAATTTATTTGATATTCAACTTATCATTGACCACAGTTATTGATTTATTTACTGAGTTATTTATTTTTCCTTAAAAAAAATAGTGTTTGTCTGGAGATATTTATTATTCCATCTGTCCGACAAAACTGACTATAATTTTGGAATGGAATAAGATACGAAAATGCCTGTTAGGCTCAAATATGCGGCATGTTTTAGGTGTTTTGAAAATAGGGAAAAGTCAAAATCGCCAAAATCGGACTTATTTAATTTTCCACCTACGGGGACGATATTTTTCCTCGGATGCTAGATAGTTAGTAATAAACGTATTTACCACGTCTTGAAAAATAATTCTAAATAGTGAACTTTTGTATTTAACCAATATAAAATACGAAGAAATTTTAGCTTTAAGAAATCCATTTTAGCGTTAGGTAGTAAATGTTTTCAAGTGCTCTTATGTTCTTTTTTACTCTTGGCTTGAGTGCGTACAGGAAAATTACTGAACACCACTTTGTCAAGTGTAAGTTTCTTTGAAGATAACAGATTTTTACTTTACCTGGATAATAAACTTGTTCAGCTACTGGTAGCCTAGCCTTTTACACTAATTGGCCTTTTAGAAAAACCAGTTCAAAAAAAGAATGTACGCCTTGTAAGAAAATAAATATAATATAACCAATATTTTTTTTGTTACAGGTACGTCATTGAGCGATTGGTGCGTTCTAAAAAAATGAAAACCTATATGGTATGTTTTGAAACCATAATCTTATGAAGGGTTAGGATAAGAAAAAGAGTATAGATTTCAATTTTTCAAAACCATAACCTTCCTATTTGGATCGCAGTAGTCGGGTAAAAATAAGACTTGCAATCTCTAAGCCTTTGTAATTATCATAGTTGCCTACCAAGAACTGCTAAATTTACCCACGGGGTCCATTTAGTGGTCATTGTCATTAAAATACTCACGTTCATCACAAGACTCGATAAAAGTTTGTTCTAAAACTTTAACGACCGCAACTTAATTTAAAACCTTTTTGTACCCATGCCGTATATAAACAACAAGTCATTTGACCCTGCTCCATTCTAGCGTTACTCGTAAATGTAGAGAGGGCGACAAAAAGTTATTCAACATTTTAGTTGTCAAAAAATAGGAGGAGGTGCTCGTGGCTAAGTAACAGCCGCACGGTTCGACCGATCAAAGGTTAAGCTGCGCTAGGCGCGGGCGGTCCGTGCATGGGTGAGCATCGTTATCGTGGACAAATAAATATATTATATACATACACATGTCAAATTTAACACACGTGTTGAGAAGCCCTTAAACACTAAAATAATATAAATATTATTAAATTACAACAATATTACAAACATTCGGGTTGAATTGATAACCTCCTTTTTTATGAAGTCGCTTAAAAAAGAATAGCTACCCATTTGCTATCGGTTATGTTTTGAGCAACGCAGCGGGCAGAATCTAGTGGTTGTATACAACATTTTCACCAATAATGTAGGGTCAAAAACCACAGAAATTTTGGCCAAAATGCTTGGTAGCATTTTATTTATTTCAGTTTCTAAACGTAACCTTTACTGCATCGTTAAACGTGGGAGTCATTCTCTGTTTAACAACCCCTAAAGTTTTTATTTCAGCTCGAGTGTCAAAAATGTCTGACAACGTAATGGTGACAAAATAAATCTGCAATAATATCGTGTTGGGTTCTAAGTACAAATAACTTTCGGAATTGGTTTTTATTTAGGAGTGGAATTGGAAGTGCTATCAAATATGTCGAGGCCGTTCCATTACACGTGTTATGACTTTTTTTTATAGTCTTTCGTTTCTCTTTAAGGCTGTTGGGTATGTTTTTTTCTGGAATATCTCCAGAAATTGCTTTATTTGAAATATGAATTATGATACTTTTTTAGATTAATTTTTACGTGACTTTTCAAAGATAATTTGTATGTTATTTTTTTTATATAAAGATTTGAGCTATGGGTATTGGTTTTCTTAGGACGATTTTTATGGTAGATACAAAAGAAGGCTAACGACATTCGTGGAAAGCTTTCCTTCGATTTTACTTTTGTTTTTTTTTTAGATGATTGATGAAAAGACCAAGGGTTTTAAACATATTAAGTTTTTCTTTGCATGTGTTTACGGATTATCCATAGACAAATATTAAAATGAGTTCTCAGTAGACATAGACATGTTTCTGTTTGCCTGCACATTTGTGCCTTTGCCAAGAGCTTTTGGCCACTACTAGAGGACAAAGTATTATTTTATGTTATTGAAAGTGAAAAACATTTTAAGAAAAAAGACGCTAAATTATGTCATTGAGTTAAAGTTCACACTATATAAATTGGATTGGCTGTATTTTTTTTTATTCAGCCTTCGAACATGCTTACAACATAATATATGAGAGTTCATTGAACTTTTTGTTTCGCTTTTTATTCAGCTTATTTCTGAATAGTTTTACGCTTTATTTTATTAATGTAACTGAACTCATTCGATGATCCAATCAGCTAAAATGCATTTCTAAGAATAAAAATAAAACAATGGACATTGATTTTTATTATTTTTTTTATTTAAATAATAATAAAAAAAATTGAGTAAAATCACATTTAAAAAAGTGTGTGAGTGTCGTGGTGGCCTAGTGGTTAAGGCACCTGCCTCTTGTGTACGAGTGTGCAGGTTCGAAACCTGTACCAAGTACCAATGTGACTTTTCTAAAGTCATATGTACTTTCTAAGTATATTATCTTAAACGTCACTGACTAACGGTGAAGGAAAACATCGTGAGGAAACCTGGACTTAAAAAGTCTGAAATCGCCAATCCGCCTTGAGCAAGCGTGGTGATTAATGCTCATGCCTTCTCTGTATGAGAAGAGGCCTGTGCCCAGCAGTGGGACATTATATAGGCTAATGATGATGATGATGATGACATTTAAAAAAAAACAAATAATAATAAAAAGTAATTAAAAAACCCACAGCCACAATAGCCCGCCACAGAACTTGTTATCCTATCCTGTAGATAGATGGCGCTGTCTTCAAGTACCTCTTAGGATGCATCGAGTGCTCACCATTAACAACGTAGGGTGACACTCAATTAAGTGCACTCTTGAGCATGAGAAATAGGTCCATCGTTCACGATAGTATTAACTAGATCTTGGTATTTTTCCACATATATATTTTAATCTTATACATATGAAATGCTTTGTCCTGAATAATTGACGGGTCCACGTACAGCCTAAACCGCTGATCGTAGAGACCTGAAACTTGGAGGGTGTGTTCTTTGTATGACATAAGCATCCGATATGAAAAGTAGTTCCTGAAATTTTACTCCTAGGGGGATAAAGAGGGGGTAAAGCGGAAAACTAGTTATTACTATAAGTCTGCCTTGCATGTTATGCTTTCGAAAGCGACTGAACCGATTAACATGAAATTCGTATGGAGGTAAATATATTGAAACCTGTGGATGGACAGGATAGTATTTATCATAATAATGGTGAAACAAACAGCTTTTAAAAATTAATAATTATTACAATTTATTTAACACTCTTTATACTAACTTAAATGAACTTCTCTTGCAATCAAGAATACTCTTTTCTTATCAAGTATATGAACCACAAAATGGCACTCCAATGAAAAGGCTATCAAAATGTTTTTTTAGCATAATTAAAAACTAAGACAAAGGAATTTTCAAGTGAATTGTTCAAGAAACTCATTAACACAATGGCAGCTAAAATTAAGTTGATTGCTTAAAATATAACTAATGAAAATTTTAGCTGGGTTTTTAAGTTAATCTGATTTAAAATTAGGGCTAAACCATGCCTGGGTCTGAAGATAAGAATTTCAGTACACAGTTTGGTACTTATAGTAATATTTTGAGCGCTATAAACGCTATTATACTCTGTTCCAATTGATTTTAAGAAAAATGAAAACCAAAGTCGTAACCTATTTTATCCTAATTCTGCCACAGAAATTAACAAAATAGCATAAGGATGGCTCATTTATGTCAATTTCATGCTCTAAATATCACCATTCATCATTGAATGCCGCTTTATTTATATGAGTGGAAAAATTAGAACAAAATTGGTTATGATTTTGTTCACATTTTCTTAATTATGAGATTAAAATTAATTGGTAGGTACAGACTATACTATCTTTAGTTCAAATGGTGCGAATAAAAATGTCAACAACTCGTCTAAACGAAAAGCCTATCTTTTTGTTGCAGTCCTATGCTGGTATCTTTTTGAAAGTACATAATAGCCAAAGCAATATTTCTCATAATACGTATCAGACTGGTTTTACGTAGTTTTAGTCTTACGAAGAGGTATCGTGTTACCTGGTAACTGGGTTGTAGAAGTCAGATAGGCAGTCGCAACAAAACACTGGTTTTTGCTGGAAGCCGATTGTAACATAGTTGGAATAAGGCTATGCAGGTGATGATAAATCTAACTGGTTTTATTTGATAATTATCATATTTAATGATATAACTTTTTAAAAATATAATGTTTTTTATTAATATTTTTTTTTAATCAATGATGACAAACATTGATTTATTCTTTTTTAAATAAATACCTACCTATAACCTACTTACGAAAGAAGATTAGTCTTTTATTCTAGCTATATTTTTTTTAACACAAAAAACACTATATTTTTTTACATCAAGTGTATCAATCAGTTGGATTACTCGGATATAAATGGATTGGATGGATAACAGTATGTTGAAATATACACACTAATCCAAGTACACACAGTAAAAATACTATAAACGCAAAACAACTTTGAAAACAAAAGCCATGAAAATATTGAAAACATAGGTCAACATACTTACTCACAATATCTTACTGACAATCTTCAAATAGTTTAATCTTGTTTGCGGTAAAAAATATCATACAAAATATTATGATAAATCACTGGCATCATTCCGTGGTTTGACTCGCGTCAGCCACGTTGTTTAATAAACGCGAAACAAAATCTTATTTCTTTTTTGTTTCGCGTTTTTAACCAAAACTATTTCTTTTTAGAACTAGGTGTTTTTTTATAGTCACTGTTTCGATCGTAATCACGCTTTGGACATACCCATAGATATGGGTACTAATCACTAATGCGACGCAAATTATAATTTGAGTAATACATACTACATTTATAGATAAGATTTTTTTTATATTATATTATATATTATCGATTTATTTTTACCGTAAATTGTATTATTTGATCTTAAATATATTTTTAATAATGATAAGTCCTTTTTAATACATTATTTGATCTTAAATTTATTTTGAATAATGATTAGGATAATTTTAAAGTTAAACTCCACACGTGAAAAGGGTAGCCAATCCATCGAACATTGTAATGCAGGATGGGACCCATAGATAGCCTTATGGACGAATATTTAAGTTAGTGAATTTGTAGTTTTTTTTACTTTTCATTATTCATTTTCTTTCATTCACCAGGATAACAAATAGTAAAATTAGTAAAACAAGACAGTTCAGTACAAATGTATAGCTTGTTGAAGTACATGTTTAAAAATTTATTTTATTTATTATTTACTATTTATGTACACACATATCGAAGGAGAAAAAGAAAAGGAAAGAAAATAATATATAAAGGTAATGCTTATTTCTAATGAAATCTCTTCCAGCATACCTGCGATAGGAGAATAACAATAAAAGAGATGTAGACAAGTGCGTTAAGGAGAAAATAAATAAATAACCACATGTTACACACAACATTATTATAAATAAAAAGAAGATAAATAATTTATAACGTAGATAATAATAATGTAAGAATAGAAAGAGAATCAGCTAAACAGTGAACAGCTTCAGAGAGGACCCTTACAACATACACGCAAACAAAAAGTTTTCTTCGTAATATGAGTGAAGAAAAATATAGCAAAGTCTATAATCTAGCATGTGTACCACGTTCATATTTTGTATAAACTCCTTGCAGCGAGAATGACGTGTATTGGATTTCTATGCATAATGCACGAGACTGTATTGAAGGATGCTAGATAAGTTTGTTTTATAGTTTCTGATGTTGCTGGCAGTTTCACGTTATAGTAGAGGAAATAAAAATGTTTCTGTTTAACTTTTTTGTTGGATGCAGGTCAATGAACTCGGTAATCAATTATGATTTCAGTTCTCGCTGTGTCCTCCAGTTTTAATTGCATCCTGATCCTACATTATGTACCGAGATAAAAATATTCTATATGTTAATCAAGGTACTAAGCTATACGTGTGCTAAATTTCATCCAAACCCTTTCAACGGTTTTTGAATATCATATTTATAATATAACTAGCTTTTTTCCGCCATTTCTCTTACATCAGAGGACTACTATATACATACCAGTACGAAAAGCATATAACCATCTCCATCTTAAATACAAAATTATATCGAAATCGGTTCATCCATATTACCGTGAAAATAACAAACAAACTTACATTTGCATTTCAAATATTAGTTAGAATAAATAGCAGGATTTACATTGTAATTATCATGTACCATCGCGCATAACATCTTCCACTGAAAATCTTTATGAAAATAATGTTTCTCATAAAATACTACCAACATTTCCGACATTACATTCCATGCTATATAATCGAACATGTTCTTTATATTAAAAAAAAAACCCTGTTCGTGCAAATCTCGGGGGCCTTGACCATACCATAACGTATGTCCTCGTATAAGACAGGCTTACATCCTTATAGCTGAACTGATGTTACTGCCAACTACACCGAGAACTAATGCTGGATGTGATAATAATATGAGTCCTTTGTGGTCAAAGATTTTCGATTAAATCCTAAGCACATGGATAAATTTAAATGTATTCGGTGTTATTTCGAAATGAAGTCGTTTTTAGTCAACGTGCAAGCTAGTTCTTTGTTTATCTTTTATTCCAAATTCAAGAAAGTTTTTATTAAATAAACCGTGTGACGCCGTCAGTCGAATAAAGTTCTTTTGTCGCATGCACAAAAAAAATCGAGGAAACACCATAGAAAGGACTAAACAGCTTTTTCTTTACGTGATCACTTCTACCAGTCAACATCGGTCCAAAGATTATTTTATGCTGAAATGAAGTTCTTAATGTAATATAGGTACTAGCTAAAATTTTTTTTCGTTGACTAAAAGTACCTAAGTCTTTTTTGGATTCGAAATCATGAAAAATTACCCCCGTGTGGGTGGAGCGAGAATGTCAAACTCTTACTGGCTAAAATCTATACGTGTTCTTTCAATTGTTCCCGGACCGCGGTAACTCTTTCGAATAATCCTTCAGCCCATCTAATATTAAGAATACCAATTGAATTTACGAAAAATATAAACAAAATCATGACCTATTTTGTTCTAATTTTACCGCCTAGATAAATAAAATGGCATTAAATGATGAATGATGATGTTTAGAGCATAAAATTGACATAAATGCGTCATCCTTACGCTATTTTGTTGATTTCTGTGGCAGAATTAGAACAAAATAGGTTACGAGTTTGGTTAAATTTTTCGTAAAATCAATTGGTACAGACACAAGTCCACAGTTTTTAATGGGGTCACAGTTTGGGGGGGGAATAATATAGATATAATATGATCCTTACTATCTTTACTATCTTTACTAATATTATAAATGCGAAAGTAACTCTGTCTGTCTGTCTGTCTGTCTGTTACGCTTTCACGCCAAAACTACTGGACCGATATAAATGAAATTTGGTACAGAGATAGAATAGACCCTGAGGAACGACATAGGCTACTTTTTACCCGGGTGCGCTAACTAGTTCCCTCGGGATGCGGGTGAAACCGCGGGAAATAGCTAGTTTTTTATATAGTAAGTTTCTGAATATAAGAAAAAGTGCATCGACATAATCCACGAGATGCAAAAGAGGGTCGGTCTTGCCTTTATCCTTTTAGCCTCAAAAGATTGCAGACACAGTCAGCTTAAGTTTCAAGCAAACTTACTTTGTTTTTTTGTTCGTTTATTTATCTAATAATATTAAACGACTTTTTAACGTTAAAACTTTACTTAAAAGATTTCTTTCTCAATATATTTAAAGAAACATGTGTTTTTAAGTTCATTGAACCTACCTTGTCTATATTTATGATTCGACAAGTGATTTTTTTTAGTTTCAGTATTGTATGGTTAAAAACCTTTGCATCACCAATGCTTTTTGCGGTAAATTATTTAGCTCTTTAACCATTTTTTAAGCCTTTTTTCACCTATAGACTTATGTATAAATAATTTCACTTTTGGTAGATATCCCCCAAATGGCCTGGGGGGTTAGACAAGTGGCAAAAACGCTAGTAGAATAGAAAACAAAATGTATGGGAATGACATTCGTTTACGACTAACTATATGTCATTATAAAACGTCGGTCTCCAAACGTCGTTAGATTATTATAATATTTTTTCTATGTTTATCAGTAATTATCGGGTTGTGGATTCATGACTATTATGCTATTAGTCCAATCTCAATTAATCTCTCACACAAGGCTAAAGATTTTTTAATACAAAAAAATATGCAAAATGCTATGCTGTTTTATAAGGCTTATTTTTAAGGATCTTTGTAAAAGGAAGTGCAATAAAAGATCTATTAGATGTCTCCTTGGCATAGTAAGTCACGCAAACCATTTATATTACAAAAACTCGCTTTATTTTATTTCACTGCGATATATTTATTTCTTCCAATATTTTTGGCTCGGTTGTTGACTATAGAATAATATTAAATTTATGGAACAATGGCTAAATGAATTACGTCACTCACCGGGATAAAATGTAACATATACCTAATGTTCTTCAGGAACCTTTCTATTTCCATGCCACATTTCATCTAATTCTGTTCTGCCTTTTTACCGTGTAAGCGTAACCAGCCAATAAATACACAAAAAATCTCACATTCCATTTATAAAATTAGTAAGTTCGTAATAGGATACGTTATTATATTCATGCAAATTGTTTTTGGGGTGAAGGTCTATTTTATTTATATGTGGTATTCAAGTCCGGTTGCAAATTACTTGGCTCCGCAATGATGGGAAAAAATAATTGGATTAGTTTATTAAGATTCGGTTCACGTTTTGACCATCAATTGGAGAAATTATGGCGGTTGTTCATCTGTCGTAATATTGGAATCTATATGATATAATTGCAATCTTCGATTATTCGTATTTTTATTATTAATGCATTGATTTTGTTCATAATATATTTACTGTATTGTTTTTTTAACAATATTGTTTGAATTATAATATTTAATTTCTTTATTGTATCTAGGACTACTTTAACCTTTGTACTTGGGACTCCGGAATGCAAAGAGCTGAGGATGTAACATGGATGGGTTTTAGTCAGTAACTGTCTGACACTCCCACCCGCCGCACCAACTGCAGGAGGGGTCATTTGATGATTTTCCATACGAAAAAAAATCTATTTTACTAAAATTCTTTGTATACTTAGTTTTGAAAATATTGTTAGGTTCATCTGAATGACCGTCTCATCGGTTTAGTAGTCTCAAACGCGACTGCTATGCACGGAGTCTCGGGCATGATTCACGGGTCGGGCCAACTTAGTATATATTTTTTTTTTAAAGTCAGGTGGTAAACCACCGTTCCGACTGCTACCATGAATAGCAGTTGTTGTTTTAACTCCATGTCAGAGGCCTATAGGTGGATCTGGAAATACTCTTACACAAGGATAAGAAGGAGAAGAATCTATGTAATAAATACTCACAATAAAAATCTATCACTATGAATAAATTCCAAATAATCTTCCCAGGATTTAAAATATTATAACAAAGTAAACAGCTTGGATTAAGTCGTTCTTTTCTCGAGCAGCGTACAATTTAAGCCAGTGCATTTATGAACGCTTGCGGTTTGAAAGCCGGGTTTGAGAACAAAACTATACTGCAGGCAAAAGAACCCGGGAACGTAGTAAGTAAAACGTAATTAGTAGTTGAGGCTTTTATTACCTATAAAGCTCATTTTTTATTAAAAGTTGATTACAATTATTGACTATTTTGATTTGATTGATCACTTCAAAAAACTAGCGTTTTATCACAAAATTATCAGATAAACCTGCCTTTTTTTTCGGATGGGAAATCATCAAATGACTTCTCCCACCGTGGGTAGGGTGGGAGGGAGTGTCAGGCTCTTACTGACTAAAACCCATCCATGTTCCCTCTTCAGCCCTTTGTATTCCGGGGTACGATAACTCTGTCGAACATCCCGCAGAGATAAACCTGCCTAGACTTTTATTAACTATGTTAAAGTCGATTATCGTATATACCTAAAATTATATATTTCGTACATTCTTTCATAAATCTTACGGATTACAAAAAAAAACATAATTATTATTATTATAGTATTTTTGTAAAATATAATCGAAAATATAACAACGAATTTAATATTCAAAGTCTATTTATTCCACCATTAATTTCACATAATCTCTTCAATATTTGCATAACAATATTTTACTACATAACAAAAGACGAGCCGTTTTAAAAGACTAACAATGTCCAACATACTCTACACGGCTCAAACACTAATCCTAAGACCGTCCACAGAGCAGCTTGGCATAAACCCCTTTATCTGAACAATGCAGGGTACAGTCGCGAAAAATCTCCGGCGTTCAGAAAACGTAGGGTAAGCTTCATGTTCACAGGAATTCAGATAACGTTTCGGTTCAGATTTATAAAATATTTGTTCGGATATGTTGGGAACGGAGGGCGTGGTCTTCTTATGAGATGTCCTAGATTTTATGGTAGATACTGTGTTCACAGCGATTGTTATCATTTTCCATACATTGGGTATCACGTATTTTTCATACATTGGGTACTGACATGTCTGATTCTATACATTACATAGGTTCTGGTCATATACATATATATAGGTATATATACATTGCATAAGCTGCAAAACGTCGTTACTGTTCCAGTAGACGTTTTAATATGTATCTAAACACCGTATGCTTGTTATCTCAAAAAGGTCTTCGACTAAAGAAGTGCACTTTTATGAATTTCACCCACCATCATCAATCATCAGTCTATTTAATATAAGTCTACTGTTAGACATAGGTATCTATAATACGACTTTCATCATCTGCCTAGCCTTTTATCAACTATGTTAGGGTCGGCTTCCAGTCTAAACCGGATGCAGCTGAGTACTAGTGTTTATACCAGTGTTCTACAATACGACTTTAGGGGCAAGAAAACCCTGGCAATTTTAACAACCAAAATAACCTCACGTAGAACCCAAAATAATCTTCAAAGAAAGCGCCTCAAACATTTATTTAGGTATAGGTACCAAGAAACACAAATATACACAGTACACAATTTACCTTCAAAACAATAGCCAACCACTGTTTATAACAAAGGCATAGCGGTATTCTTTGAATAAATCCATCTGAAAACAAAATGGGACAAAGAGTTTATTTATAAGTCTCCCAAACCCGTCATGTACAGGCACGGGGAAGTGTAAACGCCGGAGCTTCAGGTAGTGTAAAGAAAATTTCATAGCCATCGATCGCACGTCAATAACAAACACAAAAGAGACTTTTTCACTCAATTTTCCTAAGGCTGCGTACAGAATAAAGACGCTTTTATGGCGATAAAGGCTCTCATCGAGGCAATAATAATGTGGACGATTTCAAAAACAATATTTTTATTAAAATTATACACTTCTCATCAAAAAAATCGAAACACTTTCGTTTTTATTGTTTTTGTCCTAATTTTTTACAAAAGAGAATTAATTCCATGAAAAAAAAAACATTATTGTGTAGCTGGCAGTTTGGTCATTACAGTAAGAAGAAAAAAATCAAAATTCGAAATTAGAATTTCATTTGTTTATCCTAAAATGAAATTAATCACTGTTTTGAGACAAATGTGTATTTAGGGTTGGAGTACGTTTCTCGTTTAAAAACTAAAAATTAGCGCTTGTCTTTAAACTTTTTGTTTCTTATTTCATTTACTGTGACTTTGGGACGTCTGAAAAAACTTTTTTTTCTAAAACATATGGATACTTCGCCCGCAGAAGCCGCCCAAGTGGTGGCATTGCTGGATTCTGGACTTAGTCAGCGTGTTGTGGCTGCAAGATTGCATCTAAGCTTATCATCTGTTCATAGAGTCTACAAACGCTATCGGGAGACTGGTTCGTTCACGCGCCGTTCAGGATCTGGCAGGAATCGGGTCACTTCTGAGCGAGATGATCGATTTATTGTAACAACTTCTTTACGAAATCGACGCCTTAACGCTTTTCAACTGCAGCAGCAGCTTCGCGTTGTACGAAGAGTAGCTGTAAGTGACTCTACAATAAGAAGAAGGTTGAAGGAACGCGGATTGGCACCGCATAAGCCAGCGAATGGGCCGAAATTAACTGCAGACCATCGAAGAGCGCGCCTTAACTTTGCACGCGAGCACCTAACTTGGTCATACCTTCAGTGGAGCAAAGTACTGTTTTCTGATGAGTGTAAAATTATGCTGTATGGTAACGACGGAAGGAACAAGGTCTACAGAAGAGATGGAGAACGCTTTGCACAATGCTGCATTGAAGAAAAGGTCAGCTATGGTGGCGGTTCGTGGACGGTTTGGGGAGGAATCAGCGCCGACGGTAAGACAGAACTTGCCTTTGTGTCTGGGCCACGGCTGCCTGCACTAAACTCTCATCGGTACATCGAACAGTGTCTTGAACCTCATGTGATGCCCTATGCACATTTTATTGGCAACGACTTCATATTCATGCACGACAATGCTAGAGCTCACACCGCGGGCGTCGTACGAGATTATCTTACCGAAGTCGGTATCTCCATTATGGTATGGCCAGCAAGAAGCCCGGATATGAATCCCATTGAACATCTATGGGATGAATTAAAGAGACGAATTCGAGCAAGAGATCCAGCCCCAGAAACACTTAGCCAGCTGCAAAATGCAATCCAAGAGGAATGGGATAATATACCACAACATGTGATCGTGACTCTCATCCGATCGATGAAGAACCGTATGGAAGCAGTAATAAGAGCTCGCGGAGGGAATACAAGTTATTAAATAAACGTTTCTTATTTTTTTTTTTCATTTACGCGTGTTGTTTTACCCATTTCCTTCATATTCCATACAGGGTAAAAATTACTCATTATACAAAATACGAAATCTATGAAGACTTAATTTGAATTTAGAACAATAACATTAGGATTTAAAAACCTCATACTACTCACTATTAAATGACATTTTACATTTATTCCTAAATATACACATTTTTCTGATAATCCTTATCAAATCATAAACTGCGAGGTGTTTCGATTTTTTTGATGAGAAGTGTAGTTTTAATAGTTTTATATTACCATAAAACATCGTAAATTTTTAACTGCTGCACAGATTCAGACTAGTTTTAATCTCCAAATAAAAACTGGTAGCTTGATTGGACAATCACTATTATGAATTAATCTGACGGATAGGTAATTTATACTTACCTAGAAGTGGTGAAACCAGCCCAAAGTGATGAACCTATTTAAAAAGCAATGTCTTTTATTTTCAAAATGATAAATGATATTTATTTTGCAAATGGGTTATTAAATAACACTTTTACACGTCAATTATTTTTTAATCTGACTGCTTTGAGAAGAAATAGCGAAACAAACTCAAGGGTCAAAGTCTCTTTTAAGGTCCAGACATATGACAATGTTTACAGCAAGTATTTTCTAATGTAGCATTCATCAACCCCTGATTCCTATTCAAATACGATCACATAAAAATCTTCAGATATTAATAAATAATAGGATAGTTCTCTTTTAAAAATCATTAGTATTCTTCATATTTTATTTTTCAAGTAAGTATTTATGTTTTACTTTCATACGTCATCATTATTACTTTCATACGTTATCATAGTTCGACTGTTCATTGACAAAACCCGGCACCATTACGATCGCTTCCTGCTAGTCTTAACAAAGCAAACCCGGTATAGGCAAGATCGGTATAAATTCCTCAGCAAATGAACTTGTCAGCTGTCTATTTCCATTATAGCCAGATTGCTGGCCGAACGCGATAGGTTTTACGGTACGGTGGCCGTTGTTTGAATAGCTTTGTTGTGCTAAGCAGGCTTTGGATTAGAATTAAACGATTAAATTGGTATAGCCTTACAAAGGATCTATTGTGGGTTATTTTAGGCTCTGAATAAATAGTTTATAGTCTGTTCATTCAATTATTGTTGCTTTACATAAAGGCGATGACAGAAAAAACATTTCTAATAAAATAATGTAAAATTTTTGTTAAGTAATTTTTGTTGCATCATTTCTTTTTCCCAGCAAAAACATAAACGGAACAGGCCTTTTTGGCAGTATTTTTTGTGATTTTAAAGTTCAAAAGTGTTTTATTTGAAATGATGATTTATTTTATGTGTATTTGCATGCGACTAAACCGACTGATACTGGTAATTTTTGTCTTATAAAACAAATGACGATCAAGACAGAGTCTGTCGCCGTAGTAAGGCGACTTTTTGTAGCGGTGCTGTCGCGCGTCCGCATCGATACAGTCGCGAAGCGGTCGCTAGCTGTGTGTCCTCGCCCACGAGCTCAGATTCAGTCGCGATGCAAACGCGATACTGTCGCGCTTCTGTCTCGATGCAAACGCGATTCGGGAACAGCACAAAAATACCTACGGTCGCTACAGTTGCAAGATGGACTCCGTTGAGGCAACATTAGTCACGTTGTTTTTGGTGCTGCTTTTACGTAAGCAGCCGAAGCGTAGGCAACGAAAGCAGCGTCAACCCGTTCTTCCCCCGATCTCGTCCAACATGGTCGCGCGTTTCATCGATACAGTCGCGATGCAGTAGCGCGTTGGCATCGCTATTGTAGCGCGTTGCAAATGCGACTAACACGCGTTAGTAGCGATGTCAGCTACAAAAAGTCGCTGTGGGCGAGGGGCCGTTCTCTTTTTATAGCGATCTTTAGGTTGTCTATGTCCTGAAGATTTCTTGATACAATCAGTATGATTAGCTGTTTCCCGCGGTTTCAGCTGCGTCCTGAAGGAACTACTTCACGTATCTGGATAAAAACTACACTGTCTATCTTCGTACCAAATTTCATCTCAACCGGTTCAGCCTTTTTTCCGTGAAAGCGTAACAAACATACATACAGAGTTATTTTTGGATTTATGATATTTGTAAGGATATTAGATTCAAATAGTGAATAAACAATATCTAATGTGATCAGAAATAATCAAATACCAAAACCTCATTGAAAATTCACTAGAACAAAAAATAGAACTGCAAATTCATTGAGAAAAGGGGTCAATGAATACACGACTTTAGAGCTGCTCGCGTACATTGCCCCAACATTTACAAATAGGTCTCAAAGTAACGCCTCCTCCGGGATTACATTAGCCTTATTTGTTACCTTTGAAATAAATGCACGCATAAACCTATCATTGTATGAGAAAAGTGAAAATTGTCTTTCAAAAATATATAGACGCTTTTTGGGTTCCGTAGTCAACAAGGAACCTTATATATTTTTGCCATGTCTGCCTTATTGCGCGTGTCCCGATGGAGGTACATACATCTATACTAATATTATAACTAAAAAAGATTTGTTTGTAAGGTTTTAACTCAAAAACTACCGGACCGATTTTAAAAATTCTTTCACCGTTAGATAGATCTTTACGATGTGGAAGTCATAGGCTATATTTATTTCCAGAAATAATTAGGGATCTCTACTGAAACTTGAACAATGTAACCCAAGGTGTAAAAAAGTGTCCACGCGGGCAAAGCCGCGGGCGGAAAGCTAGTACCTAATAAACCTATCATTGTATGAGAAAAGTGAAAATTGTCTTTCAAAATTATATAGACGCTCTTTGGGATTCGCAGTCAACAAGGAACCCTTATATTTTTGCCATGTCTGTCATATTGCGCGTGGCTTGATGGATGAATTTTTTTGCACACATAATTTGGTACACACATAGTTTATAACCAAGATAAAAGAAAAAATACGCTTTGGATGCAGGTGAAGCCACTAGAAACAGCTAGTGTTATATATTATTACATAATAAATAAATAAAAAATACTACAAAGTGTAAAATAACTTTTATCTGCCGAAACGCTTGAGAACCATCGTTCTAGAAGTCGGTGTCTGAAATTATTGATTATTTTGTTTATTTTCTTTTACTGATGACTTTTAGAATGATGTCTCCTTCCAAATCGGATCAGTGCGAAAATCGTTTACAAACATACGGGTCGAATACAGAACCTCCTTTTTTTAAGTCGGTTAAAAACAACTGCTAAGCCTTCACAAAGCCAACACTTAATAAAGAAACCATACTGCAAATCTTCACACACATTTATTTCAAGCCGACCCTCTTCAACGTGTCATTATGTGATTCTACCACCTAACTCTCTGAGTTCACCATAAGATACATGTTACCTTTTTATGGGGGGTTATAAAGGTAAATTATTATGTGAAAAGGTGTTTTGGATCGGTTGAGTCACTTCAGATAATCGCGTAGTGAGTTGCGCGTTTGATCTTTGCATTTAGATAGTTTTTATTTCTTCAGTTTATGTAAGTATGTAAGTAAGTAGCGAGCTGATGACTAGGCTAAAGTCCAGACTAAAGGTTGCTACCTAGACACTGGTAATTTACTTAGTAATACTCATGTAGATTGGCATTTGAAGAAGGTAGAGTAGAAGCTAGAAAGTCTGACAACCAGTCTTACCAAGGGTTATCGTGTTACCTGGTTACCTGGGTTGGTCAGATAGGCAGTCGCTCCATGTAAAATACTGGTACTCAGTTGCATTCGGTTAAGACTGAAAGCCAACCTCAACATTGTTGGGAAAAGGCTAGGCAGATGATGATGACTTTGACTCATGTAGGTTAAGTCAGGCAAAATATTTAAATGCTTTTCTAGGATATTCGGTCACTAAGCTTGTATCCAATAAGTTTCGATCGGGTTCCAGTCTCGTTTATTGGAATGTAGCTACATAAGCGACCGGCATTTGACTCCCACAACTCAATAATATGTTAAAGATTTTATTAATCAAACTTTCAGGCTTTTGACTTCCCGTTAAATAATGATTATTCGTGATCGTATTTTGGGTAGGTGACCGACCATTACTTATATGATTATTTTTTTATTTTTTTAACCTTTTGTGAATATTTTCATAACATTTATAAAAATATTCACCGAAGGATCATGACATTATGTGTGGTCACCCATCCACAGACTGACTGCAGCAAGGGTAGCTTCAACCTCGCCGACCAAGCAATTAGCCTTGTTGGTATTTCAGCCACGAGTCCCTCATAAGCACATTTACTATATAAATAATATACCTACGTAATCGTATCTCACAAAGCTTCCTATAAAAGCTAGCTTAATAATGAATTTTACAAACTCAAGCCAACTTTGTTTACCGCTGCGCCGGGCGTTTTCAACGACAAACTACTGGAACTTTGAGACTGACTAATTTTATCCATTGAAAATTACTAGAACTAAATCAAGCGTCTTAACATGGTCTTAACCTTTTAAGATCGTTAAAAGATTATCAGATAATCTGGAAGTCTGGAAATTGGTAGTTGAAATCTGATAGAAATAGAATACAAGGCATTAGGTGCTGTGAAATAGGATTGTACAGGTCAGATGGTGATAGTAAATATAATGTATGTTTGAACCCAAGATAGTCAGCTACACTCTCCCTTGGTGACTGGCTATTTGCACAGCAGTATAAAGTCATAACCTCATACAATAGAAGAGGAAGATAAGGAAAATAATTAAACACACTTCGATAGTAATAATTTAATTATATATTTGACCATCTATGTCATATCGAGACTCATCCGTGCCTCGGAAAAAACGTTATGCCATTGGTTCCGGCTGTCATTTGTGGATCTTTGACAGTCGAGAAATCAGAAAATCTGCTAATCAGTCTTACCGAGGGGTGTTGTATTACCCTGTAACTGGGCTTTGTATATCAGACAAGCCTAGTTACTCCATGTAAAATACTGGTACTCAGCTGCATCCGGTTATTATCATATTATTTATCCTTGAGAACAGGCAGGTGATGATTGTAAGTATTTTTATAGCATTCGGTATTACAATAAGTACGTACCAACCAAATATCGAATTTATAGCGTACCAGATTTTTATATGATACGTGATGATATACGTTTTATTACTTGTGACTATAAAAAACCTATAAAACCCGCCATTACTGTGCCCATGGTATGCCCGTTGATCTTAATGTCAGTGGTCATATTCTGGGGTCAGCGATTTTGTGACCATTGTGCATTATGAGGCTTATGAGCTACGGGTATGGAGGTATAGGCGTATAGGAAATAAAAAGTCATACCCATTTGTATTTCGCATTAGCACGATATTTGGTCTATTTAATTACAATCGAAAATATAGTTGACTTTATGCCGTGGAATGCTTTTTTGTTTTCGGATGGGAAATCATAAAATGACCCCTTCCGCCGTGGATGGGGTGGATGGAAGTGTCAGACTCTTACTGACTAAAACCCATCCATGTTTCCTCCTCAGCCCTTTGTATTCCGGTAGCGCGGTATTTTATGAGTGCCAGACAGTTCAGTATGAGTTTCAGACACATGAGAGTCAGAAACTTCAATATGAGTGTCGAACACTTCACTATGAGTATCGGACACTTCACTATGAGTGTCGGACACTTCACTATGAGTGTCGGACACTTCGCTATGAATGTCATCAACTTCACTATGATTGTCACAATATGAGTGTCGGACACTTTTACTATTAGTTTCGGACACTTCACTATGAGTGTCGGACACTTCACTATGAGTGTCAGACACTTCGCTATTAATGTCACAATATGAGTGCCAGACAGTTCATTATGAGTTTCAGACTATGAGTGTCAGACACTTTACTATGAGTGTCAGACACTTTACTATGAGTGTCAGACACTTTACTATGAGTGTCAGACACTTTACTATGAGTGCCAGACAGTTCAGTAAGAGTTTTAGACACATGAGAGTCAGGAACTTCAATATGAGTGTCAGTCACTTCAGTATGAGTGTCAGACACTTCGCTATGAATGTCACAATATGAGTGCCAGACATTTCATTATGAGTTTCAGACACATGAGTGTCGGACACTTTTACTATTAGTTTCGGACACTTCACTATGAGTGTCAGACACTTTACTATGAGTGTCAGACACTTGAATTTTGGTGTCAGACACTTGAATTTTGGTGTCAGACACTTGAATTTTGGTGTCAGACACTTGAATTTTGGTGTCAGACACTTCGCTATTAATGTCACAATATGAGTGCCAGACAGTTCAGTGAGAGTTTCAGACACATGAGTGTCAGGAACTTCAATATGAGTGTCGGACACTTTTACTATTAGTTTCGGACACTTCCCTAGAGTGTCAGACACTTCATTATGAATGTTAGTGAAACTTCCCAACAAGAACCAGAACCAGAATCAAAACTAAAACTACTTTAAGTGTAATACTTCACTATGAGTGTCGGACACTTCGCTATTATTGTCACAATATTAGTGCCAGACAATTCACTATGAGTGTCAGACACCTGAATTTTAGTGTCAGATACATCGCTATGAATGTCACAATATGAGTGCCAGACAGTTCAGTAAGAGTTTCAGACACATGAGTGTCAGGAACTTCAATATGAGTGTCGGACACTTTTACTATTAGTTTCGGACACTTCACTATGAGTGTCAGACACTTCACTATGAATGTCACAATATGAGTGCCAGACAGTACATTACGAGTTTCAGAAACATGAGTGTCAGGAATTTCACTATGAGTGTCGGACACTTCACTATGAGTGTCGGACACTTTACTTTGAGTGTCAGACACTTGAATTTTGGTGTCAGACACTTGAATTTTGGTGTCAGACACTTCGCTATGAATGTCACAATATGAGTGCCAGACAGTTCATTATGAGTTTCAGACACATGAGTGTCGGACACTTTTACTATTAGTTTCGGACACTTCACTATGAGTGTCCGACACTTTACTATGAGTGTCGGACACTTTACTATGAGTGTCAGACACTTTACTATGAGTGTCAGACACTTCGCTATGAATGTCACAATATGAGTGCCAGACAGTTCATTATGAGTTTCAGACACACATGAGTGTCAGGAACTTCAATATTTGTGTCGGAAACTTCACTTTGAGTGTCAGACACTTCGCTATTAATGTCACAATATGAGTGCCAGACAGTTCAGTAAGAGTTTTAGAAACATGAGAGTCAGGAACTTCAATATGAGTGTCAGTCACTTCACTATGAGTGTCAGACACCTGAATTTTAGTGTCAGACACCTGAATTTTAGTGTCAGACACCTGAATTTTAGTGTCAGATACTTCGCTATGAATGTCACAATATGAGTGCCAGACAGTTCATTATGAGTTTCAGACACATGAGTGTCGGACACTTTTACTATTAGTTTCGGACACTTCACTATGAGTGTCCGACACTTTACTATGAGTGTCAGACACTTTACTATGAGTGTCAGACACTTCGCTATGAATGTCACAATATGAGTGCCAGACAGTTCATTATGAGTTTCAGACACACATGAGTGTCAGGAACTTCAATATTTGTGTCGGAAACTTCACTTTGAGTGTCAGACACTTCGCTATTAATGTCACAATATGAGTGCCAGACAGTTCAGTAAGAGTTTTAGAAACATGAGAGTCAGGAACTTCAATGTGAGTGTCAGTCACTTCACTATGAGTGTCAGACACCTGAATTTTAGTGTCAGACACCTGAATTTTGGTGTCAGACACTTGAATTTTGGTGTCGGACACTTCGCTATTAAAGTCACAATATGAGTGCCAGACAGTTCATTATGAGTTTCAGACACATGAGTGTCAGGAACTTCAATATGAGTGTCAGTCACTTCACTATGAGTGTCAGACACTTCGCTATGAATGTCACAATATGAGTGCCAGACATTTCATTATGAGTTTCAGACACATGAGTGTCGGACACTTTTACTATTAGGTTCGGACACTTCACTATGAGTGTCAGACACTTCACTATGAAAGTCACACACTTCACTATGAGTGTCAGACACTTCACTATGAGTATCAGACACCTGAATTTTAGTGTCAGACACCTGAATTTTAGTATCAGATACTTCGCTATGAATGTCACAATATGAGTGCCAGACAGTACATTATGAGTTTCAGAAACATGAGTGTCAGGAATTTCACTATGAGTGTCAGACACTTCACTATGAGTGTCGGACACTTCACTATGAGTGTCAGACACCTGAATTTTAGTGTCAGACACCTGAATTTTGGTGTCAGACACTTGAATTTTGGTGTCGGACACTTCGCTATTAAAGTCACAATATGAGTGCCAGACAGTTCATTATGAGTTTCAGACACATGAGTGTCAGGAACTTCAATATGAGTGTCAGTCACTTCACTATGAGTGTCAGACACTTCGCTATGAATGTCACAATATGAGTGCCAGACATTTCATTATGAGTTTCAGACACATGAGTGTCGGACACTTTTACTATTAGGTTCGGACACTTCACTATGAGTGTCAGACACTTCACTATGAAAGTCACACACTTCACTATGAGTGTCAGACACTTCACTATGAGTATCAGACACCTGAATTTTAGTGTCAGACACTTGAATTTTAGTATCAGATACTTCGCTATGAATGTCACAATATGAGTGCCAGACAGTACATTATGAGTTTCAGACACATGAGTGTCGGACACTTTTCTATTAGGTTCGGACACTTCACTATGAGTGTCAGACACTTTACTACGAGTGTCAGGCACTTGAATTTCGGTGTCAGACACTTCACTATGAGTGTCGGACACTTCACTATGAGTGTCAGACACTTCGCTATGAATGTCACAATATGAGTGCCAGACATTTCATTATGAGTTTCAGACACATGAGTGTCGGACACTTTTCTATTAGGTTCGGACACTTCACTATGAGTGTCAGACACTTTACTACGAGTGTCAGGCACTTGAATTTCGGTGTCAGACACTTCACTATGAGTGTCAGACACTTCACTATGAGTGTCAGACACTTCACTATGAGTGTCAGACACTTCACTATGAGTGTCAGACACCTGAATTTTAGTGTCAGATACATCGCTATGAATGTCACAATATGAGTGCCAGACAGTTCAGTAAGAGTTTCAGACACATGAGTGTCAGGAACTTCAATATGAGTGTCGGACACTTTTACTATTAGTTTCGGACACTTCACTATGAGTGTCAGACACTTCACTATGAATGTCACAATATGAGTGCCAGACATTTCATTATGAGTTTCAGACACATGAGTGTCGGACACTTCACTATGAGTGTCAGACACTTCACTATGAAAGTCACACACTTCACTATGAGTGTCAGACACTTCACTATGAGTATCAGACACCTGAATTTTAGTGTCAGACACCTGAATTTTAGTATCAGATACTTCGCTATGAATGTCACAATATGAGTGCCAGACAGTACATTATGAGTTTCAGAAACATGAGTGTCAGGAATTTCACTATGAGTGTCAGACACTTCACTATGAGTGTCGGACACTTCACTATGAGTGTCAGACACTTCGCTATGAATGTCACAATATGAGTGCCAGACATTTCATTATGAGTTTCAGACACATGAGTGTCGGACACTTTACTACGAGTGTCAGGCACTTGAATTTCGGTGTCAGACACTTCACTATGAGTGTCAGACACTTCACTATGAGTGTCAGACACTTCACTATGAGTGTCAGACACTTCACTATGAGTGTCAGACACTTCACTATGAGTGTCAGACACCTGAATTTTAGTGTCAGATACATCGCTATGAATGTCACAATATGAGTGCCAGACAGTACATTATGAGTTTCAGAAACATGAATGTCAGGAATTTCACTATGACTGTCGGACACTTCACTATTAGTGTCGGACACTTCACTTTGAGTGTCAGACACTTGAATTTTGGTGTCAGACACTTGAATTTTGGTGTCAGACACTTCGCTATGAATGTCACAATATGAGTGCCAGACAGTTCATTATGAGTTTCAGACACACATGAGTGTCAGGAACTTCAATATTTGTGTCGGAAACTTCACTTTGAGTGTCAGACACTTCGCTATTAATGTCACAATATGAGTGCCAGACAGTTCAGTAAGAGTTTTAGAAACATGAGAGTCAGGAACTTCAATATGAGTGTCAGTTACTTCACTATGAGTGTCAGACACCTGAATTTTAGTGTCAGACACCTGAATTTTAGTGTCAGATACTTCGCTATGAATGTCACAATATGAGTGCCAGACAGTACATTATGAGTTTCAGAAACATGAGTGTCAGGAATTTCACTATGATTGCAGACACTTCACTATGAGTGTCGGACACTTCACTTTGAGTGTCAGACACTTCGCTATGAATGTCACAATATGAGTGCCAGACATTTCATTATGAGTTTCAGACACATGAGTGTCGGACACTTTTACTATTAGGTTCGGACACTTCACTATGAGTGTCAGACACTTCACTTTGAGTGTCAGACACTTCATTATGAACGTTAGTGAAACATCGCAACAAGATCCAGAACCAGACCTAAAACTACTTTAAGTATCATACTTCACTATGAGTGTCACAATATGAGTGCCAGACAGAACATTATGAGTTTCAGAAACACGAGTGTCAGGAATTTCACTATGATTGCAGACACTTCACTATGAGTGTCGGACACTTCACTATGAGTGTCGGACACTTCACTATGAGTGTCGGACACTTCACTATGAGTGTCAGACACTTGAATTTTGGTGTCAGACACTTGAATTTTGGTGTCAGACACTTGAATTTTGGTGTCAGACACTTCGCTATTAAAGTCACAATATGAGTGCCAGACAGTTCAGTAAGAGTTTTAGACACATGAGAGTCAGGAACTTCAATATGAGTGTCAGTCACTTCAGTATGAGTGTCAGACACTTCGCTATGAATGTCACAATATGAGTGCCAGACATTTCATTATGAGTTTCAGACACATGAGTGTCGGACACTTTTACTATTAGGTTCAGACACTTCACAATGAGTGTCAGACACTTTACTATGAGTGTCAGACACTTTACTATGAGTGTCAGACACTTGAATTTCGGTGTCAGACACTTCGCTTTTAATGTCACAATATGAGTGCCAGACAGTTCAGTAAGAGTTTCAGACACATGAGTGTCAGGAACTTCAATTTGAGTGTCGGACACTTCACTATGAGTGTCAGACACTTTACTATGAGTGTCAGACACTTTACTATGAGTGTCAGACACTTCGCTATGAATGTCACAATATGAGTGCCAGACAGTTCATTATGAGTTTCAGACACACATGAATGTCAGGTACTTCAATATTTGTGTCGGAAACTTCACTTTGAGTGTCAGACACTTCATTATGAACGTTAGTGAAACATCGCAACAAGATCCAGAACCAGACCTAAAACTACTTTAAGTATCATACTTCACTATTAGTGTCGTACACTTCACTATGAGTGTCGGGCACTTCACTATGAGTGTCAGACACTTCACTATGAGTGTCAGACACCTGAATTTTAGTGTCAGATACTTCGCTATGAATGTCACAATATGAGTGCCAGACAGTTCAGTAAGAGTTTCAGACACATGAGTGTCAGGAACTTCAATATGAGTGTCGGACACTTTTACTATTAGTTTCGGACACTTCACTATGAGTGTCAGACACTTCGCTATGAATGTCACAATATGAGTGCCAGACAGTTCATTATGAGTTTCAGACACATGAGTGTCGGACACTTCACTACGAGTGTCGGACACTTCACTATGAGTGTCACACACTTGAATTTTGGTGTCAGACACTTGAATTTTAGTGTCAGACACTTCGCTATGAATGTCATCAACTTCGCTATGATTGTCACAATATGAGTGCCAGACAGTTCAGTAAGAGTTTCAGACACATGACTTTGGGACACTTCCCTATAAGTGTCAGACACTTCATTATGAATGTTAGTGAAACTTCCCAACAAGAACCAGAACCAGAACCAAAACTAAAACTTCTTTAAGTGTAATACTTCATTATGAGTGTCGGACACTTCACTATGAGTGTCGGACACTTCACTATGAGTGTCGGACACTTCGCTATGAATGTCATCAACTTCACTATGATTGTCACAATATGAGTATCAGACAGTTCAGTAAGAGTTTTAGACACATGAGTATCAGACACTTCACTATGAGTATCGGACACTTCACTATGAGTGTCGGACACTTGACTATGAGTGTCGGACACTTGACTATGAGAGTCGGACACTTGACTATGAGTGTCGGACACTTGACTATGAGTGTCAGACACTTCATTATGAGTGTCAGACACTTCATTATGAATGTTTTTGAAACTTCGCAACAAGAACCAGAACCAAAACTAAAACAACTTTAAGTGTAATACTTCACTATGAGTGTCGGACACTTCACTATGAGTGTCGAACACTTCACTATGAGTGTCGGATATTTCACTATGAGTGTCGGACACTTCACTATGAGTGTCGGACACTTCGCTATGAATGTCATCAACTTCACTATGATTGTCACAATATGAGTGCCAGACAGTTCATCATGAGTTTCAGACACATGAGTGTCAGGAATTTCACTATGATTGCAGACACTTCACTATGAGTGTCGGACACTTCACTATGAGTGTCGGACACTTCACTATGAGTGTCAGACACTTGAATTTTGGTGTCAGACACTTGAATTTTGGTGTCAGACACTTCGCTATTAAAGTCACAATATGAGTGCCAGACAGTTCAGTAAGAGTTTTAGACACATGAGAGTCAGGAACTTCAATATGAGTGTCAGTCACTTCAGTATGAGTGTCAGACACTTCGCTATGAATGTCACAATATGAGTGCCAGACATTTCATTATGAGTTTCAGACACATGAGTGTCGGACACTTTTACTATTAGGTTCGGACACTTCACAATGAGTGTCAGACACTTTACTATGAGTGTCAGACACTTTACTATGAGTGTCAGACACTTGAATTTTGGTGTCAGACACTTCGCTTTTAATGTCACAATATGAGTGCCAGACAGTTCAGTAAGAGTTTCAGACACATGAGTGTCAGGAACTTCAATTTGAGTGTCGGACACTTCACTATGAGTGTCAGACACTTTACTATGAGTGTCAGACACTTTACTATGAGTGTCAGACACTTCGCTATGAATGTCACAATATGAGTGCCAGACAGTTCATTATGAGTTTCAGACACACATGAATGTCAGGTACTTCAATATTTGTGTCGGAAACTTCACTTTAAGTGTCAGACACTTCATTATGAACGTTAGTGAAACATCGCAACAAGATCCAGAACCAGACCTAAAACTACTTTAAGTATCATACTTCACTATTAGTGTCGTACACTTCACTATGAGTGTCGGACACTTCACTATGAGTGTCAGACACTTCACTATGAGTGTCAGACACCTGAATTTTAGTGTCAGATACTTCGCTATGAATGTCACAATATGAGTGCCAGACAGTTCAGTAAGAGTTTCAGACACATGAGTGTCAGGAACTTCAATATGAGTGTCGGACACTTTTACTATTAGTTTCGGACACTTCACTATGAGTGTCAGACACTTCGCTATGAATGTCACAATATGAGTGCCAGACAGTTCATTATGAGTTTCAGACACATGAGTGTCGGACACTTCACTACGAGTGTCGGACACTTCACTATGAGTGTCACACACTTGAATTTTGGTGTCAGACACTTGAATTTTAGTGTCAGACACTTCGCTATGAATGTCATCAACTTCGCTATGATTGTCAAAATATGAGTGCCAGACAGTTCAGTAAGAGTTTCAGACACATGACTTTGGGACACTTCCCTATAAGTGTCAGACACTTCATTATGAATGTTAGTGAAACTTCCCAACAAGAACCAGAACCAGAACCAAAACTAAAACTTCTTTAAGTGTAATACTTCATTATGAGTGTCGGACACTTCACTATGAGTGTCGGACACTTCACTATGAGTGTCGGACACTTCGCTATGAATGTCATCAACTTCACTATGATTGTCACAATATGAGTATCAGACAGTTCAGTAAGAGTTTTAGACACATGAGTATCAGACACTTCACTATGAGTATCGGACACTTCACTATGAGTGTCGGACACTTGACTATGAGTGTCGGACACTTGACTATGAGAGTCGGACACTTGACTATGAGTGTCGGACACTTGACTATGAGTGTCAGACACTTCATTATGAGTGTCAGACACTTCATTATGAATGTTTTTGAAACTTCGCAACAAGAACCAGAACCAAAACTAAAACAACTTTAAGTGTAATACTTCACTATGAGTGTCGGACACTTCACTATGAGTGTCGAACACTTCACTATGAGTGTCGGATATTTCACTATGAGTGTCGGACACTTCACTATGAGTGTCGGACACTTCGCTATGAATGTCATCAACTTCACTATGATTGTCACAATATGAGTGCCAGACAGTTCATCATGAGTTTCAGACACATGAGTTTCAGGAACTTCAATATGAGTGTCAGGAACTTCAATATGAGTGTCGCCTGACACTCATGTGTCTAAAATTCATAATGTACTGTCTGGCACTCATATTGTGATATTCATAGCGGAGTATCTGACACTAAAATTCAGGCCTGACACTCATAGTGAAGTGTCTGACACTCATAGTAAAGTGTCTGACACTCATAGTGAAGTGTCTGTCATTCATAGTGAAGTGTCCGACACTCATAGTAAAAGTGTCCGACACTCATGTGTCTGAAACTCATAATGAACTGTCTGGCACTCATATTGTGACATTAATAGCGAAATGTCTGACACCAAAATTTAAGTGTCTGACACTCATAGTGAAGTGTCCGACACTTATATTGAAGTGTCCGAAACTAATAGTAAAAGTGTCCGACACTCATATTGAAGTTCCTGACACTCCTGTGTCTGAAACTCATAATGAACTGTCTGGCACCCATATTGTGACAATCATAGTGAAGTTGATGACATTCATAGCGAAGTGTCCGACACTCATAGTGAAGTGTCCGACACTCATAGTGAAGTATCCGACACTCATAGTGAAGTGTTCGACACTCATAGTGAAGTGTCCGACACTCATAGTAAAGTATTACACTTAAAGTTGTTTTAGTTTTGGTTCTGATTCTTGTTGCGAAGATTCAAAAACATTCATAATGAAGTGTCTGACACTCATAATGAAGTGTCTGACACTCATAGTCAAGTGTCCGACACTCATAGTCAAGCGTCCGACACTCATAGTCAAGTGTCCGACACTCATAGTCAAGTGTCCGACACTCATAGTCAAGTGTCCGACACTCATAGTCAAGTGTCCGACACTCATAGTCAAGTGTCCGACACTCATAGTGAAGTGTCCGATACTCATAGTGAAGTGTCTGATACTCATGTGTCTGAAACTCATAATGAACTGTCTGGCAGTAATATTGTGACAATCATAGTGAAGTTGATGACATTCATAGCGAAGTGTCTGATACTCATAGAGAAGTGTCCGAAACTAATAGTAAAAGTGTCCGACACTCATATTGAAGTTCCTGACTGTCATGTGTCTGAAACTCATACTAAACTGTCTGGCACTCATATTGTGACAATCATAGCGAAGTGTCCGACATTTATAGTGAAGTATTACACTTAAAGAAGTTTTAGTTTTGGTTCTGGTTTTGGTTCTGGTTTTTGTTGCGAAGTTTCAAAAACATTCATAATGAAGTGTCTGACACTCATAATGAAGTGTCTGACACTCATAGTGAAGTGTCTGACACTCAAAGTGAAGTGTCCGACACTCATATTGAAGTTCCTGACACTCATGTGTCTGAAACTCATAATGAACTGTCTGGCACTCATATTGTGACATTCATAGCGAAGTGTCTGACACTCATAGTAAAGAGTCTGACACTCATAGTAAAGTGTCTGACACTCATAGTAAAGTGTCTGACACTCATATTGAAGTGTCCGACACTCATATTGAAGTGTCCGACACTCATAGTGAAGTGTCCGAAACTAATAGTAAAAGTATCCGACACTCATATTGAAGTTCCTGACTGTCATGTGTCTGGAACTCATACTGAACTGTCTGGCACTCATATTGTGACAATCATAGCGAAGTGTCCGACACTCATAGTGAAGTGTCCGACACTCATATTGAAGTGTCCGACACTCATAGTGAAGTGTCCGACACTCATATTGAAGTGTCCGACACTCATAGTGAAGTGTCCGACACTCATATTGAAGTATGACACTTAATGAAGTTTTAGGTCTGGTTCTGGTTCTTGTTTTGATGTTTCACTAACGTTCATAATGAAGTGTCTGACACTCAAAGTGAAGTGTCCGACACTCATAATAAAGTGTGCGACACTATAGTAAAGTTTCCGAGACTAATAGTGAAGTGTCTGACATTCATAGTTAAATGTAACGCGTAACGAAGTGATTAACGAAATTTTTTCTTTTCTCGTTTTGCTGACACTCAAAGTGAAGTTTCTGACACTTAAAGTAGTTTTAGTTTGTTCTGGTAAGTAAGTAAGTAGTGTTGGTTCTGGATCTGGAAGCTTTAGTTTTCATTTACATTTTTCATTTAATTTTAATCGTCGTTTTAGGTTGATAGTAAAGTATCCGACACTCATAGTAAAGTATCCGCAACTCATAGCAAAGTGTCCTACATTAATAGTGAAGTGCATAAAACTCATAACGACGAGGTTTACGAAAGTTTTAGTTTTCATTTTAATTTTTCCTTTGTCACTAAAATTCAAGTGTCTAACACTCGTAGTGAAGTGACCGACACTCATACAAAATTTTCGGACGCTCATATTGAAGTGTCTGAAATTCATATTAAAGTGTCTGAAACTCATATGGTGTCTGAAACTCATAATGGACTGTCTGACACTCAAATTGTGATGACGTTTCTGTTGATGGCACTCATAATTAATGCAATCCCGCGGAACCTTAATCCCGCAAAAGCGGGATCCCGCATTGAATTTGCAGGATTACAAATAATGCGGGATAGTGCGTGCGGTATCCGCAAGATTTGCAAGTTGTGTTTCTAAAGCTAAACGATATTGGCCGCGATTCTCTTGACACCATCTAAATTAAATTTAGTCTATAATTCTCTCTTTCTTTCAACAAATATAAGAAAGGGATAGCAAACTTTTAACACCTGTCAAATTAGAAAAAATAGTTTTCCATACAAAATTAAACATCACGACGTAACATCTCGACTAAATTAACAAACCTGTACGAACAAAATGTCATCTGTCATTTAATTTGACAGCACTGAATTACTTGCTATCCTCTTCTTGTATTTCGCAATAGAAAAAGAGCATGATATTTTAAAGTTAGTTTAGTCGTGTGTAAGTCAGAATCGGTACCATTATCGAATAAAAGATATCTGAACCCGATCAATGATCGTATATTCATGCAATCAAGCGCGACTAAGAGTGTTGTCTACCGAGCACTTTGCATTGAACGAAACGGAAGCCCCGTTTGATGGCCGCATAAAATTTCATAGCCTTCGAATGTTATTGCTTGAAACGTGGCTACATATGTATGTAATACAAGGCGTTCACGGTGTGGATGGCATAAGGTATCCTGCTATTGCTGATCTGTGGGCCTAGCACAAATGTATTGATGTATTATCTGTACTATATAATGTTTTGTCCTGAATTACTGACGGATCAAAGCACAGCCTAAACTGCTATTCGTAGAACTTGAAGGGTGTGTTCTTTGTACGACGTAAGCATTCGAAAAGAAAGGATTTTCTGAATTTCTACCCATAAGGAGGTGAAAAAGTTGGTATGAAACTCTGTCGTTTTTAATTTGAATTCCGTTTAGCCCACGCAGGCGGAGCTGCTGGCGGTAAGCTAATGTAACATTAATTTTAGCGTTTTTTGAATGGAACATACTCGTTTCTATACCTACGGCTAGATCTATTCTTATTTTTAATATAATGCTTTATTGTATTTAATTTTTTACAATATAAATGAAACAGCCCCAGTAATTCATTAAAAATACTTGTGTTGGAGTTGTTTCGCAAAACATTTTTAAAATACAACTAGCATGGAACATTGTAGTTCTTTATTGTAAAATAATATGAATTTGTGTATGAAAACGCACTAGTGAATATTTCCACAGAACAAGTGCACTTTTCTTTTTTAATATAATTATTATGTAGATATTGTCAGTGAAGTACCTAGTTCATAAAGAACCTACTCAACAATAACGCTGCTTAATAAAGCCCATTTATCAACCTAAGGCTTAGATCTAGACAGCCAATCTAGATTTATGAGCCCTACTTTATATTGTTCACAATAAAGAAATATGTCGATAGTGAAATTCTTTAGAATTTTAAAATTGCATTTTAACCATTAAAATGTCTGAAAAGACATCGTAATTTTCAGTAATTTTATTTTACGTTTAAAATATATCAGGTTAATTTGGAAAATCTTGTCCTAACGCTTATTATAAACTAGCTTCTCGCCAGCGGCTTCGCCCGCGATATTTTAGCTAATGGATACAAAAACATGACAAATTATATACTAAAACCTTCCTCATTCATCACTCTATCTATTCAAAAAAACCGCATTAAAATCCGTTGCGTAGTTTTAAAGATTTAATCATACATATGGATATAGGGACAGAGAAAGCGACTTTGTTTTATACTATGTAGTGATGCGTAAGTAAGTTTGTTTGTTACGCTTTCACGGTACAATGGCTTAACTGATTTGTATGAATTTGGGTGCATACATAGTTGATAACCTGGATGAGGATAATTTTTATCCGGGAGCGCGAAGTGGTTCTACATAAATACAGAAAAAGTTGCACCATAAAAATACAATTTTTACCAATTTGCGTAAATCCAAATAATTATTCAGTATGATGAAAAATTAGAAATATAAATATATTCAAATATGTCACAGTCCATGACCATTCCATCTGCGGTCAGCGCAGCTCGGAGGGAAATAGTGTGGTTTGGTTTTAGTCGGAAATGCAGATGTTCATATCCTTACTAATATTATAAATGCGAAAGTAACTCTGTCTGTCTGTCTGTCTGTCTGTTACGCTTTCACGCCAAAACTACTGGACCGATATAAATGAAATTTGGTACACAGATAGAATAGACCCTGAGGAACAACATAGGCTACTTTTTACCCGGGTGCGCTAAGTAGTTCCCTCGGGATGCGGGTGAAACCGCGGGAAACAGCTAGTATTATAATAAGCATACAAATTTTGGAAAATTATTAGGTACTTTTGATTCAACTTGCTAGAATATTAAGGTGCGTGATGATAAGCTTCCATAGTTATCACCATTTCACTATCTAATAACAAACTTTTGATTCTTAATACTTTTGTGATATCTAGAAATACTTTACATTTTAACGGCTGGCGCAAAAAGAGGGGTGTGTGTGTTTTGTTTGACCGGGATGTATGGCGCCGTAGCTTTTAAACGGGTGAACCGATTTGGATAGATTTTCTTTTATTTTAAAGCAAGTTTTCTAGCGGTGGTTCTTAGACATGTTTTTGTAAAATCGATTCAATCGTCTTAAGGCATTTTTCGTTTTTTTTAGGTTGGTTTTTCTGGGCATTTTTCACTTTTTTGGGTTGTTTTTTTTTATTTTTACTTTAATATCTTGACTTATACAGGATTTTGTATCAAAGTAATAATATATTTTTCTTAGAATAGGGGCACAACCGAACAATAAAAAAATGCCATATGCATTAAACTCTAGAAGGCTTCTTCTGGGTAAGCTCGCTCACTCGTCGACTTTGTCTCTGTCACCTTTAACCAAGCCTAGACTCAAAACAAAACCCTATTAAATAAAGAAAACATCGCCAACGAATCTCAAAATAAAAAAAAACTCTTGAATCGTAAAATGTCACTTCCCATTTGAAATAAGCAATTAGGGGTGAACACACATTCGCGTGAGCATCTTTTGTGTTCACAATCCAAGGGTCCATAAATTTGGTGTTCGGTTCGTCGTGGTCACCGGGCCGTGAAGTAAGCTGTTCCAGTTCACGAGTTTCGGATTGCGCAGTTTCGTTTTACGTGAACTTCTTTTGATTTTACGTTATGTTGATGACGAAAATTTTCACGAGTATTAAATAAGCACATATTAAACGACTAAAAATAAATTAACGTAATTAATTAATCTCTGGTTGTTCTCATCTTGCTAATGGTGAATACTTGCACAGGCATAACCTTGTAGCCAGGATAATACATCAGCAGCTTGCCTTGAAATATAATCTTGTGGAATTGGAGGTACCGTACTATAAGTATGTGCCCGACCCAGTTCTCGAAAATGGTCATATCACATTGTACTGGGATCGATCTATCATCACTGATCGGACTGTTATTGCTAACAAGCCTGATATAGTGGTGATAGATCGATTAGAGCGCCGCACAATGATTGTTGACATCACTGTGCCCCATGATGAGAACCTCGTGAAAGCTGAAAAAGAAAAAGAAATTAAATATCTTGATTTGGCTCACGAGGTTGTTGACATGTGGCATGTGGACTCTGCAGTCATTGTGCCGATAGTCGTTTCAGCCAATGGTTTGATAGCCAAGAGCCTCGATCTACATCTAAAGAGGCTCTCGTTAGATGGTTGGATCAAGCGCTTGATACAGAAAGCGGTATTACTGGATACGGCACGCATAGTCAGGATGTTTCTCTCTCTGGGGTCCTGACCGCCGGTAGCTTGGACCATGTTGCCGTTGCCGGTGGTGTACTATTTTTATATTTTTAAATGTTTTTTTATATATATTTATAATTTGATATTTAAAAATGTAAATATATGTAAAATAAATAAATGAATGAATAATAATTAACGTAATCATATCCCAATCAATTACTGGTGGATTTTTTGAATGCAGATTCTTGCTATTTAAAATCTTATTTATTTTTGTTATCTGGACTTAAGAAAAGGTCTGAATCCGCCTTCAACAAGCGTGGTAATCAATGCATCTACATGGTGACTTCTCCTACAGTGAAGGCGCATGCCTTCGTCGAAGAAGAAGACACCATTGCTCAACAGTGGGACAATATATAGGCCGATGATGATGATATTTATCATCAGTACATTTTTAATTTTTACTTACGAAGAGAGACAAGAACGATTGGTTTACTAAAAAGTCTCAAGAAACTCTTATAGTTTCGCCGTATACGGATTCATTTATACCCCAACTTTTAAATAATTGGCCTGGATATATGATATGTAAAAATTGTATCCCTAGTAGCTTATATTATAACTGAAACAATTACAAAATCAGTTGTTACAGAGTTATTATTTTTCAACTAAAATGTGTCACGAAATTCTATACATCTCTTGGCCCGAGACGTACTTGGTCAATTTTTAAACTAGTAAGAACTACCCTAACATAATTATTTGCAGAGGTAGTTCTTGAAAACACTCCGAAGGCGGTTTAAATCCGATCAATCCTGCCCCCGTTCAATTGAATGGAGAGAGCTGAACTTGTCTGAAATAGTTTATTTGTTGAAACTTGTTTCAGTGATATCTTCCGAGGAATTACAGCAATGGAATGAGATTTTCAGATTGTTTGTTAGTTACGCTATCACGGTAAAACGGCTGAAATAATTTCGATGGCACTTGGTATGTAAATAGCTTGGGCACTGGAGAAGGCTATAGGATCTTTTTTATTAGGATATTTCATTTCATATAATTTGTTTGTTTGAAAATAAAGGTACACGGAGCTCTTATAGAAATTAAAACCGGCCAAGTGCGTGTCGGGCCACGCCAGTAGGATTCCGTAGTAGGTCTTAGTTAGTCGACTATAACTCCGTAACTGGTTAAGCCTACTAAGCCGTGATAGTTTTTTTATATTTTGAGCTGATTGAATGAAAAGTAAATTGCGGTTTACGATTTATGACGTATTAAAAAAAACTACTTACTAGATCTCGTTCAAACTAATTTTCAGTGGAAGTTTGCATGGTTTGCGTCTTAGGAGGAGTTCTCCTAAGACGCGGGTGAAACCAAGGAACATAGTTAGTTATCAATAAATTCATCCAGAACATTTCATAGTTCACCAAATACATACAAATCCTAAGTTTACTAAGCAAACTCGTTTCGCAATGTTTTCTTTCTCTGGACGATTTCCAACTAGTTTTCTGAGCAGAATAAACATGACGCGATTTGATTCGGTACACTCGTTGTTGGAAGTTTTTTGAACCATCATTCTATTACTCCTTATCCGCTGGATGCTCTAGAAAGTTCTACAAAGATACATTGAAGCAGTTTGTGTTAGAAAGATCTATACAGCATAATAATGTGTTTAGAGTAGGATTCTATGAAGAGTCCTGGTTGGTATAGAAATGTACACACACAAAAAGGCAAAAGTTAGGTAAAACGAATGTGGTAAACTAGCTGTTTACCGCGATTTCACTCGCGTCTCGAAGAAACTACTTAATGCAACGTGATAAAAAATCTATAAAAATCCAATAACCACCTCCAGAGTCCCAGAGCTTTTTCCATACCAAATTTCATCCAAGTCGGATAAGCCGGTTTACCATGATAGAGACACAAACACAAACAAACTTGTGGCGAACACATGAACGCATAACCTCTCCGCGGTGAGTCGGTTGTTTGTTGTCGATGCATGGTTTTTTATTTGATATTTATTTTATGTGCGTGAGAATAAAAGGATCTACTTTCAAATTTTGTTATTTAATTGATCTACATAAAATAAAAACCTTTGACTTTGAAGACCTCACTTATCTACTTATATATATGTTTCATATATATATATGTTGAGAACTATCGCCCGATCTCAATTTTGTCTGCCTTGTCGAAGCTTTTCGAGAGACTCGTTCATGATGAGATCTACCCGATTTTACACAGTATTATAATAAAACAACAGCATGGATTTGTCAAAAAAAGATCCACTACAACGAATTTGGTAGTTTTTACGGATTACTTGTTCAATTACATGGATCAACGTTCACAAGTTGATGCTGTTTACACGGACTTTCGAAAAGCCTTCGACAAGGTGGATCATGAGCTACTTCTTTCAAAGATTGCATTTAATGGCATACGAGGTGACTTACTGCGATGGTTCTCATCTTATGTTACAAATAGAACTCAAAAGGTGGTAATACGAGGTTATGAATCTGCATCTATTAACGTAACTTCTGGTGTGCCCCAGGGCTCAATCCTCGGTCCCCTATTATTTCTTTTATACGTAAATGACATTAACAGTTGCTTTAAGCATTCAAAATTTTTACTTTATGCAGATGACCTTAAAATTTTTAGGAAAATTAATAGTTTGGCTGATTGTATTTTATTTCAAGATGATCTAAACAGATTCTCTTCTTACTGCAATAATAATAAGCTCCAACTAAGCATATCTAAATGTCTATCTATAACGTTCACAAAAAACAAAAATATTCTTAGTCACACCTACTATTTAAACAACACTGCTTTGCAAAAGGAGTCTTCAGTTCGAGACCTTGGAGTTCTGCTGGATAATAAACTTCATTTGGACCAACATATTGATAAAATTATTAGCAACGCATTTCGTATGTATGGATTTGTAATGAGAGCTACAACTGACTTTAAACGCACAAGCACATACATACACTTATATAAATCTCTGGTAAGGTCACAGTTGGAATATGCCGTTATGGTATGGAGCCCTCATTATAAGAAGTACATACACAACCTAGAGAAAGTTCAATATAAATTCCTTAAAGCAACGCACTACCGATGTTTTCGGAGAACCCTAAGCTACGACCAATTACTTAACTATTACAAGTTAACTAAACTGGAGTCTAGGCGCACTTTTCTAGAAACTATGTTCCTTTATGATCTATGTAGCAATAAATATGATTGTTCTGACTTAACTAATAGTTTGTGCTATGTTGTACCTAGAACTGTAGCAAGACGAGAGGTGCGCGACCGTCCACTGTTTGCAGTGTCTTCTTGTCGCACAAATGCTGGGGTCCGCGCACCTCTGCGTCGCTTAGCGAGAAATTATAACAAACATTTTTCTGATGTAGATATATTTTTTCTGTCTGCTTGCAAATTCCGCAAATCTATTAATATCAAAATCAAAGAGTTTTAGCCCTAGTAATTAAGAATCCTCAATTGTAAATGTGCATGTTCCTGAATTGTATCTATACTTCTTATATAAACTGTGGATAACGTAGTGAGTTACATACTTATAATGTGTATTTGCATGCTTACTGTACATTATTTATAGTGTGTAATTGTTTGTTTTCCCTAATAAAATAAAATAAAATAAAATAAAATAAAAAATATATGTTATTGTATTTTATATAGATATGTATATGTATTATTATATAATATAGCTGTACACCACGGACTACCCTTAGCTAAAAATTTTAACTTTCCTGTCCATCCAAAGGTTGTCTGGAAGATATCGCTTTTAGCGATAAGACCGCCGTTGTACCCATATTTTAGTTTTATATTGTATGCGTCTTAATTTCTTTTGGTGTACAATAAAGCATAATTCTATTCTATTCTACCGTGGGCTCAACAAGCTCACACAGAGTTACTTAGGTAGGTTTTTAGAAGTAAAAAGACAGGCCCGGGTGCATACGCGTGTATTGATAGATAACATCAGAGTAACTAAAAAGAATAAAAATGGAACAAGCAACAATAAGATTTAAATATTATCTTTTTAAAAATAAGCTAGTGTTTTGATTAGTAATACAATGTAGGTTTTAACATCTACTCACAAAACAATCATCAAGATGCATAGCCGTATCTCACTCTCAATCCATCTAAGATATATATTATCTTAGATATAAATACATACACGTAACATGTGATAATGATGCCTTTGATTACCTAGTGTAATAAACATGATTGACATGAATAGACAGACATGTCTGATTCAATAGGTGGGCACATCTGCTAGTAATCGGGTATTAGATCTATTTCGGTATTAGTAAATGTCATTACGTACTCGTAAGGAGATACTATTTATATTGCAAGTAATAGGATCATGCGTATTAGAATATATTTGAGTACGATGAGTTCGGCTCAGTAATAACGCGGTGTCCTGCGTGAGCGACGAACGCGACGCGACGCGACACGTCGCGACGTAATGCGACGCGATGCTACTCGCGACAAATGTCCTACGTGATTTTGGTCATTACTTCTCGAACCATGGAGAAGTACAGTACAATTTTGCTCGAAAGTTCATATTTAAAGTACAGACTTTTAAAAAATATCGTAAAAAGCACAGAAAGAAAACGCTTCTGAATCAACCATTTCGAGTTCGTGGTGTCGCGTCTGGTCGCCCTCAAAACAAGTCCGCGTTACGTCGCGTCTTGCCGCAGACTGTCACATAGGCCGCAAGTAGGGTAGCCGTTGAGTTGATCGCGTTCGTCGCGTTCGCAGCGTCGCGTTGCGTCGCGTTCGTCGCTCACGCAGGACACCGCGTAAGTTTATATCATCCCACTAGGAATACGATTTACTAATGTGTAAAATAACAATTGAAGATATTAGCAAACAGCAAACATTTACCGTCTTACTTATAAAAACCCAATCCTTACTTAACGCAATTCAGGATTAAGCTACTAACTAAGGTTGGTTCAACGCTAAACACCATTTATGAGTGAGATTTGCTAATCTGTTGCTAATCAACAGATTAAAAACTAATCGTACTTTATAAGTAAGACGGTTAAAAAGTAAAAATAGCTGCTGCCCTTAAAAATACTGAACCGATTTTACATAAATTTGATGCTCAAGAAGTACTGATTTTCATCCTTATTCGAATGAGTTAGTATTTTAAATATAAGAAACTGCAAGGTAGTCAGTTTGTTGGTAGATTAAAAAAGTTTTCACATACTTTACAGAACCAGTTTCCACAATTATCTATATTAGGGAGATAAAAAAATAGGTTCAGCGAATTAATGAAACCGCAAGGTGTAAAAATTAAGACTAAACTCTGCAAAACTGTTTATTTAGTTGCAATTTAATTAAAGGTGAAGAAAAACGTTTCAGATAGAAAAACTTTTACGTTTACAACAAACAGTTGGCCAAGGAAAGTTTCTCATCTCAGCTAACTATACCGCGTTAAGCATAGTGCTGAATTAAAACTAATTTTTTACTTATCTTTATCAAACAGTCCGTTATTGTAGCGTACAAGCGTGGGGATAAAAACCTAGAGAATATATTCTCTAGGTTTTTTTTACTTTTGTCTGATATTAATGAGCCTACAAAAATGAAAAAAGTCGTATATAAGGTGAGTTTTTATTCAAGATTATATAATATGCATTAAATAATAATCTTCAAGATTAAAGATTTCAAGATTAAAGATTCAAGATTATTACTGATAAAAAAAGAAATTTTATTTTTAAAATTTAAACTAAACGGTCTTCCGTGACTTGTATATTCCATTATTATTAATACAATAAACTATTTAATATTGAATTGGATTATTTTATTTCCTTAATTTAATTGTACATGGCCTATCATTATTGAATTATCCATTTTTTTAGATAATCAAAGTTTTCTTTAGATAGTTTAGATATTTCATATAATATTAAGATATTATGATAAGTTACGATGTTCAAGCTAACTAGTAGCTGAAGTGTCAATGAACTCAAACTATCTGTTGAATAGAGATAAGGGGCTGCATTTAATGGATCCAACAAGATGCGCAGTCAGGCTCCTGTCTCTAGTTATGAGACGTGATTGATAATTCCCTGAACTCAGTCGCTACTTGACTTTTTTGATTGCCTTGTTAGTTTAATGGTCGCAAACATAGTAGGAAAAAAAATGTGGAAGCCTACTATTTATTTTAAATAATAAGTTAGTTATGCATGCAAAGATTACTTATCGTCGGCGTCAGTGCAGGACCTTCTAAATGCAAAAAAAAATGTTTTTGAAAAAAGTTGTTTTATTTTGATCACATCGCTTTTAGAAAAGTTTTTATTGTCTACTGTAAAACATGTTTTTTTTTTGCATTTAGAAGGTCCTGCACTGACGCCGACGTTATATTGTTTTTATTTCTGAAGACTTTTATTTGTCGTTATTTTGTTTCTGTTAATTCTCATTTAAGTATTAGTGTTCAGTTTATTTTTTTCTTCAGGAAGCGCCTTCATTTACTCTCCTACTATTAAAATTGACTTTGCTGTGCCCGACAGGGTCCATAATTGATTCTATTTGTAACATACCAACTGTTTTATGTACAAATTATGGAATGCAATAAAGAATTGAGTATAATAGTCCATGAACCAACATATGGGGCCGACAACGCAAATCTTCACTAAGCAGCCCCAAGTTAAGCAATCTTGAGAAACCGGTAGCAAGGAAAACCAAATTATGTATATTTTGACAAGAGCATACATCGCAATCTCTTTTATTTACATATTTGTAGTTAATTCTCGAATAAAATAAATCGTAACAGAAAGTTAAACGGAAGTTGTATTGAGTTTATTTCATTTTATATCAGTCCTTTTGTTTCTTAAGAACACAAAAGAAACATCATTAAGAACACACTATATAGAAAATCGAGCTCTTTTTGACAAGGAAATATTATTCAAAATAAATAACGGCGTTGAACTGGACACTTTGGGCTCTTTTTGTACGAATTTCTTGAATAAATGAAAATTGTAATAACGTGTAAGGGGACCAATTCGTAGCTACGTAATAGCTGCATAGATTGAACAAAGGTTAAGCTGCACTTGCCACAGTCGGTCCGTGGATGGGTAACCATCTATGTCATATCGAGACTCCTTCGTTCCTAGTAAAGCACTTATCTGTTAACCCTGGCTGTTATTCATAGGTTTTTGTCAGTCTTTACGGGTAGTCAATAGCCAGAAAGTCTGACAACCAGTCTTACCAAGGTGTATCGTGTTATCCGGTAACTGGGTTGTGGAGATCATATAAGTAAGGCACCACTGTCAAAGATCTTGATAGCCGAATCTTCTATTTGACATTTCGGCTGTCAAGATCTCCAATAGTTTAATATGCTTTAAAAGGCACGAAGGGGTCTTAGTATGACAAAGATGGTCACTCATCCACGAAACAAACGCGGCAAGCGTAGTTTAACCTTGATCTGCCGACCCGTGCGTTGAAAATGAATCACGAGCTCTGCTTTACCTTTTCATAATAACATTAGTATAGTAAATACATGGTATATAATTATCTTAACAAATAATTCCGTGTTCTAGAACATTCCATAGCAACAAAGCTCCATCTGTCCCCGAATCTGATAGTGTACCATTCATTTGTACAGCAAATCACTTTGCACAATGCCTGCAGCACAATTTCCAATCTCATTCATGTCATTTTGTTCCTTTCATCTCGTTCCAAATAGGTAAGCTCCCAGTGCTTCTCCATCCATTTGTCTGTTCCACTTTATTTTCACTGACCAGGTACAGGTTTTGTTTTTTTTGTAGATCTGTAGTTGCAATTGTATGGCGTTGTTAGAATTTTCAACTTACTTTTGTTTTTTTTTTATTTGTATGAATAGATTTCGGCTTTGTGTCCAGATATTATGTTAGAGACTTGTTAAGAGTTGCTACAGCTTGTTTAACTACCTGTATGTATGATATATTTTATGAAAATTCATTTAACAGTATTTGAGTATTGTAAATATCAAAAATAGTAGTGTGATTTTCACGTATAGGTATTAATTAGTTAAATTAGACATGTACTAAACATTTTGCAAATACAATTACTTATTACTCACAAAATACATACCATCAATTCCCTTTTATTTCAAGGTACCTATATGTTTATTCATATGTATCGTATGTTTGTATGTCACAAACGAAAAAAAATTTGCTCATATTGTGTTAAAAAATATTAGCAACGCAGAGTCTGACCTCCCTTTTACGCCAGAGATACCTAAGTATAAACAAGCTTACTGGAGATACCTAGACTAATTTTATCGTTTTGAAACTGTATACAATTAAGGCTAATTACAATGAAAGCAGGGTTTAATTACAAAGAACTAACAAAGACTTAATTATCTTTACAGGTAAGCGCAGTTTACATTTCAAGATGCAGTTTTTATCGCAGGACATTAAAAGGTAAGTTATACTTATCTAAATTAGCACGGTTCAGGCAAGCTGAAAAATATTAATTACGCGAAATTGTAGAAAAATAATGTATTTTTTATCACTTGAGTTTTTTAACAGCATAATCAGGTAGTACAGTATTCGACACGTAAGTTGGGAAGCCTCGTAAGTAGTTTTTCTCTTTTCTCTAACTACATATAAATGTTTAAAAGTAAATTAATACAACAGACGATTGTATAATGACAAGCATTGAAAGTGTTACTTTTGGATTCCACTGGGTGTACATGCAAACTTGTTCCAACTACTTTAAAATCTTGCCAAGTTATGTGCCGGCAACTATATACTTATATTGTCAATTTAACAAAAAATAACTTTGAAAATACGACAGTATAAAATAATATTGTGTTACTCTGTCAATTGTGAGCACTTTTCAAACATAAAAAAGCAATGAAGTTAGAAGTTAGTGGTGTTTTATCTATGAATTCAAATTCTACGTAAAAACGGTAAGTACAACTAAATAAGTACAATTATACAGTACAAAATTAATGTTTAAAAGCCACGACCAGTCTTTTTATTTTTCTTCTAGCACTGAATAAACCTAGACCTTTAGAAGAAACTTCATTCTATAAAACGTATTATTTTTTTAATTTTTGTCTGTTACTATTGAGCTCGATACAGAAACGAAGAAGTTTTTATTCATAAATAGAATAATCATGAATAAAGACTCGACTTATTAATTTAAAAAAAAAAGAATATCAATTTATTTTTGAATATGGAAATAAAAGCGGTGGTCTCTTCGGTGGGATTCGTGAATTGTACAAATTGTACCTTTGTTACTTTTTAATACTATGTTAGATTATTCTATTTTCTAGAACACGGCGCTAAAATCTATTATAACTAGGTTTATATTTACCTTTAACCTAAACCTCGGGAGTATAACTACCTCGTATATAGTAGATGGATCTATACATTCGTACTTGTAAAACTTTGTTCCAAATTAATTCATAATTAACCTCACACAGATTAGCAGGTCTGCAAGGCTCTCCAATTAAACTTATTCCTTATCTACCCTCCAAAGATTCGTGTTGCCAGATAACTGGGTGAAAGGTACCTACTTTACTTTTACGACAGCAAAAGCGATAGGGGAAAGAGACCCTAGCGATTGTAATATTATAAGATACTTAGAACTATTTTTAAAATCTAATGTTCTTTTTACCCGACTGAAAGGAAAGGTTATGTTTTTCGTGCCTATCTTTGTTTGTTTGTAATATTCTATATCACCCTTTTTTTTATTTCTTTTTTTTCGGATGGGAAATCATCAAATGACCCCTCCCGCCGTTAGTGTCAGACTCTCTGACTAAAACCCATCCATGTTCCTTCCTCAGCCCTTTGTCTTCCGGGGGCGCGGTATCTCTTTCGAACGTCCCGCAGCCCCGGCAGGCTATGGCCCAGTGGGAGGGCCCCGTCGCTTATTGCTGACAGCTCTTTGAGGCGCGCGTGGAACACGAACGCGCCGTCGACGCAGGTCTGGTCCTTGCCGGACGGCGAGCCACCCATAGCTCACCGTCCGCAGCCCCGCGCCCCCTCATATCACCCAAATCACTAAATGGTTTTTTTTTAATTTTATTAAGGTATCGTAAGATTCGTCTCATTAGTTCAAGTGTTCTCAGATAGGTGACATAAAAAGTAATTAAATATGGTGTGTGCTAGATTTGAAATATTTTTTTAGTCTTCTTTTTTTTTAATGTTAGGTTCTTATTAATTGAGTTCGCTAAATCTCAAAGGGCTAATTAAGTGAATATAAAGAGTCTCTCGATAATTAGCTGGATCATAGGCTACGGAATAGGTTCTCTCTGATCACAGCGATGATCATGAGTTTGCTAGATCATGATGTCCTAGCATTGGTAACATAGTATCAAATAGCTTTCGGCCAGTGGCTTCGCCTGTGATATTTTAGCTAATGGATACAAAAACTTGACTAGTTATATACTAAAACCTTCCTCTTGAATCACTCTATCTATTAAAAAACCGCATCAAAATCAGTTGCGTGGTTTTAAAGATCTAAGCATATGTACATAGGGACAGACAAGCAGTGGTAAGCGACTTTTCTTATACTATGTAGTGATGGTCCTTAACCATCTCGACGAAGACTGGCTGAACATACAATTTATTTTTTTATTATATTCACAATTAAAATGTAACTTAAATAGAACGAATTCAAAAACACGTATCAAATGTTTTCTCCAATATAAATTCTTTTTTTACTTTACCTAAACGATTAAATGTTTCATCTAGAATTTTAGAATTGAACAAAAAATTAATTATTATAACTCGTTAGATTAAACAGAGTGTGAATAATAAATCAGTATTGATATATCTGAGAAATATAAGTAAGAATAATACAAAAATAAAATTGTTTTGTTTGTTGATCGTTTGTTCACAAGTGCGACAACCTATGTGAGGCTTGATTTGGATCCTCGAGTCGGGTATTGTTATTCATCATTTCATAGTAGATTCTTTATAACTAATAGCAGGCGGTTCTCTTGACTGCGTGACGTTCGAAAGAGATATCGCGCCCCCGGAATACAAAGGGCTAAGGAAGGAACATGGATGGGTTTTATTCAGTAAGAGTCTGACACTCCCCCCCGCCTCACCCACGGCTGGAGGAGTCATTTGATGATTTCCTATCGAAACAAAAAAAAGTCGGTTCTCTTTATATTATGGGACATAACACAACTGGCATCGTGTGTGGACCCTAATATTTAACCAAATATATCTTTCGGGAATAAAAGCGAAGAATTTGATTGACAGAAAGTGGTCACTGATATTTCTGGACGATTTGGAAGCTTTGGATCTTTAAAAAAAGAAGGATTTAAGAATGAAAAGGTGATAACTTGATAGAAAAAAAAACAGGCATTTGTACTTAAAGTAATGAAGGTTGGATCTTGCGTTCAATTTATTTAGCTTGCCCGTATGTGAGTTAATCTCATGCTTTTATCGTTACTTTTAACGTGTATTGCGACGGACAGACTTTTAAGTAAACTCAAAGGGAGGCATTTTGAGCTGGGAGATTGTTCAAAAAATTTACCATGACCCTGAAACGCAAATAATACGGATGGGTTTTAGTCAGTTAGAGGCTGACACAGCAGTGGGAAAGGATCATTTGATGATTATCAAACCTTAAAAAAAAATATTTTCATATTTAGTCATTATCTAGGAATGATATTTTCATATTCATTCAGTCATTATCTCGGATTCCACGCTTGGATATTATTCACACTAATATGTATTATAATTGGATTCCTTCGATATTAAAAGTTAGTGAGCTAGAACGGAGGCAGTGCCCAAATCAATAGATGCAATGCGATTGATGTTTAGATTACCAAGCGTTGCATAAGCTAATCACTAAACAGAATGTACAACGCAACAATGCGTCAGAATAACAAGAGATAAAGCTTTAAAAACATACAAGAAATAGTAGAACGAACTCTCTAGAAAAAAACATGTCACTCTAAGGATAAACACTGAAAAGAAAACAATGTGTAAAACACCCACATTGAGGTTGTTTCTTTTAAAAATGTAAAACCTATCCTTTACTACTAACATAGTATAAAACAAAGTCGCTTTCCGCTGTCAATCTGTCCCTATGTACGCTTAGATCTTTAAAACTACGCAACAAATTTTGATGCGGTTTGTTTTAATAGATAGAGTGATCAAGAGAAAGGTTTTAGCGAAAAGCTAGTAATATTATAAATGCTAAAGTTAATCTGACAGTCTATCTATTAAGTTTTACAATTAAACCTCTGAACAGGTTTAAATGAAATGAATTTTATAGATAGCTGGAACTCTAGGGCAGAACATAGGGTTTTTGTCTCATTATGTGTAATATTATCCCATTGCTGGGCACATGCCTTTTCTCATAAAAAGAAGGCATGAGCATTGATCACTACGCTTGCTTAAGGCAGATTGGCGATTTCAGAGTTTAAGTCGTTCTTCTTCACCGTTAGTCAGTGACGTCTAAGATATACTAAAGTACATACGACTTTAGAAAAGTCACATTGATACTTGCCAGATTTTTTACACGCACACTCATAAATGAGAGGCACCACCACGACTTTTTAAATAAATACTTCATGTTTATTACTATTTGGTCGCCATCTTGAATAAGTCAAAACAGCTACCCAAATCTATACCCATTTATTATAATATTCCGATCGAATTTGTAATCAATCACACAGACTAAAAACTTAGCAGTGGGCCAAATTCTGTTTGTACACGCTGTGCCCTTATCGTGTTACAGATGAAAGACAAACTAGGGTCTTGCGTCGATTAATGCAGACTGTCGGTTTGAGAACACACAATCAATAATGGACTTTGATTGTTTAGGAATAGAGTTGATTTAAGATAAGAATAAGAGCATAATAATATCTTGATTTTATATACATATTTCATTATTTTAATTATAATAACGGCCTGTTTTTTCCAATGTATAATTCGTGCAAGTCTTGCTCAAGCCTGGGCTGAGGAAAGAACATGGATGGGTTTTAGTCAGTAAGAGTCTGACACTCCCTCCCAGCTCACCCACGGCGGGAGGGGTCATTTGATAATTTCCCATCCGAAAAAAAAAAAGTATCTACTGAGAAATACTACTAGAAAAAAACCTTCAGTAAATCTTAAAGCAACACTTTGCATGACCCGAGAACAGAACCCTCCTCAACCTTTGAAATATCGCTTGCGACTACTAAACAAAGAGGCAATCAATTATACCGCGGTGAAAAAATTATGCTCCACTTTGCTTGTAAGACCAAAACTAATTAAGCATTTCCTCATTTCCCAGACTTAACAAAATCTGCAGATAATGAAAACGCTTTTATATATTTTCATAAATATATTTTATAGAGAGTGTTGTGGATCTGACGCGAGCAGTAAAAGTTAATTGAGGAAAACTTCGCAAGCGATGGATAGCTCTTAGTGCACTCTTCATTTCGATGGATATAGCGTCTGTTTATTGCTTAACCATATCTATTCCTTTGATCTCTTACTAATAATGATCTGTATATATAATAAAAGGAACTGATATAAGAACTCGCTTTATATTTTTTTAAGTAGGTACCCAATCAACAAATAAGTAATGCATTATGTGCTTACCTATAAGAAATTGGGACACTAGTCTATAAGCCTGTTGGATGTGTCTTAATTTGTATCAGTGTATTCAATTGTTGGTGAGCCAAATAAGTAAAATAAAATAAAACTGACTGGCTGACTGATCGGAGCACAGCTTAAACCGCTGGTTCTAACACAAATGTTCCTTAAATTACGTAAGTGTGCACCAAGAAAGGACTTTCCTAAAGGGTTAAAATAGGGCATGCAAGTTTGAATGAAAATTTGTCATTTTAATTTGAATTCGTATAGCAAACGCGGGCGAAGCCGCAAGCAGAAATCTGGTGGTAATATATGATGAAAGTGTCATCCAGTTTTCTTGTAATTTTATCTGTCATTGATTTTGAGAATATCAAAAAAACATTTTATCAGCAAAAAATATTATATTCTCATTTTTTTTCTAATATGATGATGAACATCAAATAGATATTTTTTATGTGACGAAGCTTCAAATTAACCTGCATATTCGCTACGTAATATTACACTCAGAAATGCCTTTTATATTGACATACGAGGATTTCAAACATGACAATAAGTCCCTATCATATTCCGTCAGGGGTCGACATAAAAATATGAGGGTCAAATGACACAATTCGATACGATTCACAAAGTATTTTATCTTGTAGGAAAATCTTATTTTTATCTTATTTACTGAATGTTCACTTTACGCAGTTTACAAAAAAAACTGGAATATTTATTTGGTAAACATTTATTTTCATAATTGTAGTACAAATCAGTGCAAAAAAATAGACCCCTACAAAAATATTCATCAATTCCGCGAGACAAACGCTGAACGATAAAAACCAAAAGTAATTGAATAAAGCGGTTACATTTCCATACGGCGTTTAATTAAACTCGTCAGGGTCAGAAATACAGGCGGAAACAAACTAACAACCCTCATTTTCATTAGCGAAAAAGAACGGATGAAAACAGTCAACATTAATTCGCCGAGGGAATCCGGGGAACGATTAAATTACCACAAAAGGCAAGGAAAGCCGAATGACTGCAATAAAGCTATATTATGTTATGACGCCACCACTCAAATCATCGCCATTAGACGAAACGGGCCCTCAGCTTTATTAGGCGTCCAAGCTTTACAATGATTGAAGTGTAAAATTACGTGAAAAAGGAGTATAACAATGTTACTGCCAGTTAATTAGTGGAAAAGGATTATTCCGACCCGTTACGACGATAACAATCCGCTTAAAGCAACTCCGTTGAGCTTAATAATTGCAATCATGAAAGCCACGCGCAATAGCAAAGCTGCTTCAAGCGCTTGCATTAACCGTTTGCATTCGAACTTTCCCTTTAAACTCGAAGATAAAGAATTAAGTAGCAATAATGAGCGATTTGGGTTTGTACGAGCGCAATGCAGTTATAGAAGTAGTTGTAAAGGGGTCGGCGTGAGGCAAAATCGCCAGACGCGCCGATAACGCTTCAGCGAAAGCACGGGCCGCGGATACGCGAGCGATCGCAGTTACGTAAAAGCGTCGCGAATTTCTGTGAGCGGTGTTTTTAAATGCAACCAAGTGTATTTTAGTGAACTAGTTAAAGAGATTTTTTGTGTGTGTTCCTATGGAATATGTGGAGATTTGTGAGTAAATTTTTTTGTATGATAAAGTTCTTTTAACCTAGTCAGTTTCGATTAATTAAAAGTTTTAGGTAATTGCTAAGGTGCTACATGGTATGTTTATAGTTTATAAGTGTTTGGCAAATGTGGAATAGTTTATTTTAAAGGTTTTATAAGCTTATTCGGCTTTCACATTGAAGTTTTAAAAATATGTATTGCCATATACTGGTTTTTAATTAAATAAGTTTCACGCATATTAAATATCCTTAACAATACAGGCCTAAAAATAAGTTTTGGAACTACAAGTTTACAAAAAAAAAATTTTTTTAGGTTATTCAATTTTTATGATTATTTTTACGGTAAAGAAATAAACTTATTTCGTCAGATACATAAATTAATCACCAACCACTACAAATAAGAAGCAGATTATTCGTGCAATATGTAAGACAATTATTTACAGATTATAACATCCCAATATTCTACTACGAAAATAAATATTCTGCCAATTTTCAAGACTCCCTCGCTGTCCACCAGTTTTCTTCCTGTGTTGTTGCTTGGAGTTAAAGAAACAATATTTTTACTACATCAATTTGAGTCACAGAAAGTGGTCTCAACTCAGCTATTTGAAATATCTTTACTTTAAAAGGTCCAGAGATAATGCCAAAAATACAGGCAAATGAATATTTTTTTATACAATTAATTATTATATACCTATACCTATATTATTTTCTTGTTAGAGGCCACCAGGCTGGTTTGACAAAATTCTGACATTAAGACTTGTTAGGTTAGTAAACCTGCAACCCTCACAATAAGAAAATTATTATCTATGGATTCAAAGTCAAGTGGTTGCAAGCGACTGCTGAGAACAGTGTCTTGCGTTCGGTTCCCGCGTCAAAATGTTTTAAACAGTATTTCATTTGAAGAATTCCTTCCGGAAAATGACAATAAGTTTAGTTTCCTTAATTAACTAGCAAAAAATGCTTAATATTTTTATTGTGCAATTACTTGGTGAAACACCAACTATTAAAATTAGGTTGTTTTTAGCGATGATCTAAATATTACGACAAGAAAATAATGACACCGCCATTTTCTCACCCGAAACAATATATTTACATAAAACCTACAAAAAACGTAATAACATCTCCAAATATGGGAATAATCACATTTGCGGGCTGAGAGCATCTGCGAGATTGGTTCACCGGAATTCTATTATCAGATCAAGTTGCTCTATGGGGTAGTTTCACACATTTTATCACTGGCATATTATTACTATTATTGCCAAGAGTCAGATGCATATTCTTTTATTTTATTTTATACTAGCTTTCCGCCGCGGTTCGCCCGCGTGGACATTATTTTTTACATCTTGGGTTACATTATTCAAGTTTTAGTGGGGATCCCTAATTATTTCTGGAAATAAATATAGCCTATGACACTTCGTAAAGATGTAGCTTTCTAACGGTGATGATTTTTAAAATCGGTCCAGTACTTTTTGAGTTAAAACCCTACAAACAAACAAATCTTTCCTCTTTATAATATGTATTAGTATAGATAGAAACTGTGGTAGAAGCGAATCATTCGAAATTATAAATATAAAAATCTTAGTATCTAATACTGAACGAATATTATTTGAAATTGGAACTGAATTTGAATGACGAACGTGTCGAAAACGATTAATGTGTAGAAATAGGCGCTTAGCTTCTTTTGATAGCAAAAAAATAGTTGATTTCACTATTTAGAGCAACAGCGAAACAGAATCCAATAAAATCGAAACAAGAAAAGTAATAGTGCACCTTGAGTCTTTAATTTAGTAGTGGACACCACCAATCAATTTACATACTTTTTATAAGCTGTCAAAACGAGTTTCTTCCATACCGACATTTTCTATGACAATACCAAACTGTGACGTCACTAATTTTCCAACCCAGTTCTCTTAATGATTATATTATTTATTCTGATAGAAATAAATATTATTAATTCCTTTTAAAGCCATTAAAAAAAAACAAAATTTATCGTGTTTCGGGGATAAAATCAAAGGATTTTTTTGAAATATTGTGTCTCGAAATTATTGGTTAATGACATCCGAAAATTTGCATTTTGCACAATTTAAAATTTGCAAGAATATTACCTGAAAAAAGTTCTAGCTAGTTTTTAGCGGTAAATAAGGTAGCCAGTTTTTACCCTCCTATACTAATAAGCTAAATGACAAACAAACTGACACGTTAAGCCAATAAAGCCATCTTGTCAAGGGTAGTGCGGTCGTGCTCATTTGATAGTATAGTGGAGATAGGCTCTTGTGACTTAATTGACTATGAAATTAATGCCGCGGTGAATATTCGATACCTGGTAGCTTGATCGGATCGAACCTAAATGGGATATAGTCTTTTGTTTCATACATTGTGGCTATACATGAATCTACTTATCCTTAGTAATATTATAAACTAGCTTCTGCCAGCGACTTCGTCCGCGTGGAATAGTGGTGCTCCGCTCCTATTGGTCTTAGCGTGATGATATATAGCCTATAGCCTTCCTCGATAAATGGACTATCTAACACTGAAAGAATTATTTAAATCGGACCAGCGGTTCCTGAGATTAGCGCGTTTAAACAAAATGATAACATTTCCCTTCACTGCTCTGCTCCTATTGATTGTAGCGTGATGAAAAGTATACTTTAACCAGCTCAGGAGTATGACAAATAATTGTACCAAGTTTCGTTAAAATCCGTCGAGTAGTTTTTGTTTCTATAAAGTTTATACAGACAGACAGACAGACAAAAAATTTACTGATTGCATTTTTGGCATCAGTATCGATCCCTAATCACCCCCTGATAGTTATTTTGGAAATATTTTTCATGTACAGAATTGACCTCTCTACAGATTTATTATAAGTATAGATATAGATAGATGTGACAGTAACTCTGTGTGTCTGTCGCGCTTTCACGCCATAACTACAGAATTGATTTTAATGAAATTTGGTACACAGATTGTCTAGAGCCTGAGAAAACCCGGGTGCGCCGAGATTTACCTAGGGATGCGGCTGAAACCGCGGGAAACAGCTAGTACAAACGATAGTTGCCTATTAAAAATCGATAATAAAACTTAATTATGCTATAATTTTTATTTTTGCTTTACAATTTGTGATATAAGTGCGTTTACTTTAATAATTTATCTTTATTTTTATAATATTGAAATATAAAAATTATACAAATAATTAATTTAGTATCAAATAGGTGTGTGAGTTTCGTAAAAAAGCGTAAAATACAATAACATACATTAATTTTAATGCGACCTATCATTACACAAATACTCTTTTATTCGAATCGAACTATCGAACTGTTTTATCCTTATTTGTCAAGTTAAAATGAAGTTTGACAGAAAGGGACAAATCAGTTCAATCCCTAAAAGAAGGAATACCTATTAGATTATATTAATACCTATAAGACGAATGGGGTTATATTTTAGGAATAGGCTCGTTTTATAATTATTCTCTGTCATTCAACTGTCCTTAAAAAAAGCTTAATATTTGACCAATTAATTTTACTAAAATACTACCAGAAACTATTTATCAAGCATAATAGATGAATGTATTTTCATTTTTACACATTAACTTACTTTAACATTTAAATTTCCTTGTAATTATTACCTCTAATTTCCGTATTTTTTTGCCTGCGCCAAACGATTTCTTGGCCTCAAAAGAGGAGTTTGCTTACCATGTCTGGGGGACATCGATCATTATCGGGTGACAGGTACAGCGAGTGGGTGATGGATTGATCAGTTTCGTTTCACCCTACATCTTGTAGTCGAGAATTATTTTGTTTATGTTTCATGCCGAGAAGGTTCTTTGATGAGGGATATTGGAAATACGTAATTCATTCTTAGTCGAGCTCAAAATTAGGATAAAAGTGTTTTTTTTTTATTATTTCACATAGGCCTCCAAATAAAGCACTTTACACGTTAAAATTATGTTACCAAAAAAAAAGTGGGATAACCGTTCAATTTGTAAAGTAAGGCAAGTTTTAGTAGTCTATGTGTGGACTAAACACAATTTATATTTAAAAAAGATTTGTAATTAAAACTTAGAACTAGGTACTTGAACGAGATGAAAATTTCGAGGTTCTCTGTATGAAAAAATCTTTTACCTTATTAAGTCAGTATAATTATTGTCTCACTTCTAAATATCTTCTTTTTTCATACAGTATAAGTGGAACATCAAGCTTACTCGCTCAGATGCCTTTATACTTATAAAATCAAGGAGTAAGATAGTTAGTACAAGCTAGTACTTTTAATTATGAGGTACGTTGGAAGTTAAAAGGTATCCCTAGTTGTTCTAAAAATGCTCTTGTCTATCATTAATCAGTTGCGTCTGTACACAGAACAGAAAAAAATAACGACATATGATTTTCTCATAATCACATTGTAATTTTTGAACAAGCTAAGTTTTGAACTCCAATTCTTATGTTAAAAGAGATTATTTTGCCTTTGAGCTACAATGATACTTGATACTAGACACAATCGTAGTCTGGTATCATTAATTTAGATCTTCATGTGGTATCATGTGTGTGTGGTGAGGCAATAAATCTTTGAACAGCAAAACTGCAAACTTCATTCGAAATGATATTTCAATATATTGAAAAAACTCTCTAAAAGTTTTTTCACGGCATACGATAGTAAATTCTACGTGATTAATAGGGGGCTCTACAGTTTTTTTATTTATTCATAAATTGAAGGGAAAGTTATCTGTTATATTTTCTTATTTATAAATTGGTGTTTGATTTTTCGCGACGTATACAGATGTCAAAAGTTGTGATAGAGTTTTGACGTGAGCTAATATATTGAACAATGGGTTATTTAGAATGGTATAGGAGTAAAAAATATTGTTTAGTAACTTTACTTTTGTAATGTTGATTTGTGATGATACAATTTTTTTCGAAATTCATATCGAAAGAAAGAAAGAAAAGAAAGAAAATACGTTTAATTACGTGATTGGAGACATACATATACACAAAAAAAAAATTAAAAACTACTGATACATATGGCATTTAGTTTTATTTATTTCGGAATAATACGTAGTTACTGTATAATTCGTTTCAGGTCTTAGTGACGTGAGTAAAAATATGTTTCCAAAAACATAGAACAATAAAATGTAACCGGCAAACATAAGGCTGAAAGAATTTAATTTTGTACAATATAAAAAAAAATACTTAATTTTTAAAAGCTTTATTTTCTTGTTTATTGCCTCGCTCGTTTTTATCCTTACTAATATTATAAATGCGAAAGTAACTCTGTCTGTCTGTCTGTTACGCTTTCACTCCAAAACTACTGGACCGATATAAATGAAATTTGGTACAGAGATAGAATAGACCATGAGGAACAACATAGGCTACTTTTTACCCGGGTGCGCTAAGTAGTTCCCTCGGGATGCGGGTGAAACCGCGGGAAACAGTTAGTATTAGACATATCCGATGGTTTCTCAAGGGGGACAAAATTCGATTCATCCTTTGAAAGCCTACATGTTCCCTCTGAATATTTCTATTCATGTAAGAAGTGTTCAACAACATTTTTTTTATATTCGCGACATTTTTTTTGTTAATTCCTTTAGGCATTTACGTTACAATGTTATACATGTAACACAATTGGAAATCTATCTGAAATGTAACTTCTAGTACTAAGTACATTTTTTATAGGTATTTTTGTTGAAGTTGTTTTCAAAATAGTTTAGATTTAGATCAGATTAATTTAGCGCAATGTATATTATTCGCCTAAGCTTCTCAGACATGGCGGTTGCTGTGCTAATATCGTACAAACACTGAAGTTTTTTCATGAACCAATGTGAAAAGAAGGTTATTTAATATACCGGCTGCTGAATGCCATTTTTTTGCTACACAGACATAGACCTATCACCGCAATTGTAGACTCTGCACTAACGACGTGTTTCTTCAAAGTTTATCTCTCAGATCATGCGCCGGCGCTCCTCCACTAACACCCAAAACATAAACAATTAAAGTGCTTTCTCATTTAAAAAAAATCCTATGCAAACTCAACCCGACATAAATAACTCTAAAGACACACATTAAGCATTAACTAAATCGCAACAAACCAATTTATTTACACGCCGATTCCAAAAACTGCAACATTTACTCAGAAACAGGTATCAGAAGAGAAATTGCGTAGTATTTATAGAAAACAGACGTGAAAATAGTGATATAAATAACAATAAATCTCAACTAACTAAAGCTCATAAAGTTTCCAAATCGAAATTCTCAAGTCAAATCCGTTCGACCGAATCGGATTTACAACTCTACGGATATTTTTAGACGGTGCAAACGGATCTTACGCAGATATATAATATACTCTAGTGACGTCCGGCGTATCGAGTCCCAGTGTGATAGTCGATTGTAGTTTTGAATGGCATTGTAATGTTTTCATTCATGGTATAAACTTGATATTTTCCAGAATATTAAGTAAAATTTCTCTGAGATATTCTTCTTCTTCTTTGTCGTTATCACTCTTGACAGAGTGGTCGTGGTCATCACTCCAGGTGCTAGTGGCAAGCCGAACAACACGCCGCCATTCCTCTCTGATGGCCGCCTTCCTCGTACATTCGTGTAGTGAATATTACGATATAATATATTACGATATTACGTACATAATATTTCGCATATTTTCTAAAAACAGTTATATACAGGCGCACCTAAATTACACTAACATTTCGCCACTTTTGTTCAAGAAATAGATAAACCCTAAAATTAATTTTGCCCTATCTGGGAATCGATATCCTCGTATTAACTTTCATTATCTGTCTAGCCTTTTCCCAACTATATTGGAGAAAGCTTCCAGTTTAACCAGACGCAGCTGCGTATCAGTGTTTTACAAGGTGCCTATCTTACCGTCACAACCCAGTTACCAGGTAACACGATAGTCGATGACCATTTCTTAGACTGGTTGTCAGACTTTCTGCCTTCTGACTATCCGTAACGAATGTCAAACTCCTCGTACTAGCTACACATAATAATATAGTGTTTATTAATTTAAAGTGTCTAAAAATCCACCTATATAAGTAGTTAGTTTCAATAGTTCCAAATAAACAAAGCTTACAGTACTTTTTTATAACTGTTATACTCGTAGAACTACCGTAGACGAGGTCTTTGGGATTGTAATCCAGATTATGCAAACCAGGCCGACCCGAAATTGGGCTACTGAGATACCACAAAGGTCAACCCGTAAGAAGATATTAGGGATGCATGACTTGACAGTAAAACACAAGATTTAATGATCTTGTAATGGAAATGTTCACAGTCATAATACCTAATTTCAAAATCAAAATTCAAAATGTATATTTTAATTAAACCGTTTACAGGCACTTTTGAATTGTCAAATACTTACGGGTCCATCATTAGTAAAAAAATGTAAATAAGTATTTTTTTCATACTTCTATTCAAATCTTCAAAATCCATAAATACCTACTCTAAGTCCTTCGAAGCTCCCTCCACACCATTTCATCTAAATCGGTTGAGCCATTTTCCCGCTACAGTGACGACAGTGTGACTTTCAGATTTTTAATTTTAGAAATAGAAATTTACGTTTCTCCTAGAGGCAACTCCATATTCCTAATCTATTTAAAGATATAAAATGTTTGGTCCTGAACGCTTGACGGATCAACGCACAGCCTAAACCGCTAATCGTAGAGACCTGAAACTTGGAGGACGTGTTATTTGTATGACGTAGGCATCCGATAAAAAAGGATTTTCCGAAATTCTACTCCCAAGGAGGTGAAAAAGGGGGGGAAAATTTGTATTATATTGCCGCTGGTGGAAAGCTAGTACCTCTATAAAAATAGACCGATTGTTAAACTTTCATTAGGTACTCATGTCTAAACGGACATGAAATAGATGACCCTGGCTTTCTGCCATGAGGCTTTTAGCAATGAATTTATCATTATACATTATATACTTTATGTAAATGGATGTTTTGTTCCGCTTGCCAATGAAGTGCAAACAGTAAATAAAATACAGAAATGTATTTTTTTGGTATTGTATATTTCCCCTTTTAGATTTCTTGTGGTATTACATTAAGAAATAACGTGAAGGATATGGACTAGTTTTCAAGTAGATAAACTTCAAAACATGCTAATCTTATGTATGCTATGGTTTTAAATGGTTAAAAATAGCAAAAAAAATATTAAACCTCAACAAAAATGCGACGATATTTTTACTCATTAGTAGAGTAATATAGTAGCCTTATTGGCAACTATATTTTCGAGCCGTTTGGGGTTGAAACTCTTGGGCCGGCTCTTGAGATTTGCAGTGCACCATTTTGGAGAATAGATACACCATCTTGAAACTAGCAATATAAACCTAATCAGACCCACAATGGATGCCAATCTGGAGTGTAATAATTGGCGTCTGATATTGATTAAAGGTACTCGTGGCGCTAGATATTGCATTCAGCAGTAACTTAGAACTCAAGTGCTAGCCTGTCTAGATAGCTAATGAATCTGAAAAGGTCTTCAGTGAAAAAGTTAATCTTAAATACTATATTTTCTAGATTGTAGAACCAATTTTTGCTAGGAATCTATTTTGTAAGGATGATTACGTTTATTAATGAAACCCTTTCCTAAATTTTACAATATAATATATTATTTGAACTAATGCTTAATTACTATGTCATAGTTTAAGAGTCATAACATTCTGAAGCTAGCTTCTTTATAAATTTTGAGATGATTGTAAATCAGATTGGAGACCTAAGACCTTACCATGACGTGCCAAAGTAGATTTAGTTTTATCATAAAAAAGAGACGATGCTATACAACGTCAGTAGTAGTATAGCTATGTCTCGCTCTCACACTTGAATAGTGATTGTAAAAACACGTGGCGGTACGACCCCTGTGCTCTAGTTTAACTAAACGTTATAGAATAATATCGTATCGTTCACAAATCGATTACTAAATAGTTTTTATTGTTATGTTTTTTTAAGGGGAGAAAAGTTTTCATTTTATAGTTTTTGATTACCCGTATCTATAGATAGATATTCTTATTAAAACCGGCACTAAGGATTTAATATGGTCTCAAAATTACACCAAAACCATCAGGTTACTTAAATGTAAAACAGAAGAACTGACTTTCAAGATCTGTAAAAATGGAGGATAAAACTAAATAATTTTGATATTGTTTTATAATTTTCATAAGATTTATATTATCATGTGAAAAAAAAACTCTTAAATTATTCATTTCAAATCATGTGACATTCGTAAAAGTATAAATTAGGCCGGCTTTAAATGTATCAATTATGGACTGACCACATTGAGCGGTACTTATCCTCGTAACTCTTAATCATAAGAATTATTCTAGTATTAAATTCGAAAAAATAACTTACAGAGATTCGAGATCTTTTAACAAATTCATATCTCCTAAGAACATATTTTGTTCCCGTTCGATGGAGCCAGATTTAGGAAATCTATGGATTTTGGCACGCGTATTGCAAAACTTCGACTTTCGTATGAATAGGTTTTCGACGCCCCAAATCACTTCATCGTTGAACAAACTTGGATGGAGAAGTAAATTTACCTATTCTATCTATCTAATATAATATTGTTATTAATTGTATAATTTTCTAGCTATTTGATTGAAAGAATTGTGTCCACACAACATATGTGCATAAAACACAGTGTGTATTTGTTTGTTTGAAAAATACACAATAACAATTATAAATTGAAGTCTCAAGACTTCTTAAAAATGCTTAAAAAGAGGTTCTGTTTTTCCATTTGAGATACGGAACACTAAAATACCGTATAACAAAAAATCATTGAAAATGTGATGATAAATTTCATAGTGAAAAATACCCTTTACACGTAATAAGACACTACTATTTCGCCATCAAATTAGTTTAACCACCCAAAATTTATTTTCAACCATACCCAACAGTGAATTCCAAGGAATTCAAATCCAGCATAAACATTTCAAAAGTAGGTATTACAGATAGACAATCTAATATAGATCTGTCAGTCTTGGCGCTGGTTCGTGTAGGTACCGAGGCCTGCGGTTTGCCAGCTCACTTCATGTTTGATGCAGAAGCTGGTAACACCGCAGAATCTCTATTTACACAACTACTTGGGTAGCTACCAAGTTGGGTCTTGACATCAAATTAACTTTGAACAAAAACTGGGTGGGAATGTGGGATGTCTGTTTTTGGGTGACTTCTGAATAGTCAATTAGCGGGAATTTGTTATATATTTGAACTATGTTGGTTTTTGTGACGTTATTTACTAAATAAAAATAAAATATTAGAAGTGGCATTTAGAAAAGTTATCTAAATTTAATAATTTTAAATAAATTTCAAAATCGGATCATTAGTTGTTGATATGACGCCTATAAACATACGAGAAAAAATAATTCTACAATACAGGTATATGTGTTTTTTATGGTCATCATCATCCTCCTGCCCTTATCCCAATTTTATTTGGGGTCGGCGCAGCATGTTTTCTTCTTCCATACTCTTCTATCTGCCGTTAACTCGCTAGTAACATTCATTCTAATCATATCAACCTTCACACAATCCATCCATCGTTTATTCAGTCGTCCCCTTCCTCTATAACCATCCACATTCATGTCCAAAACCTTTCTCACTACATGATCCTCATTCCTCCTCTATTTGTTTTCTACTATAGTGTTTTCTATGGTCTCATCGTTAACGAATTATAATAAAAATACCATACCTATCCTATCTCCATAGTTTGTGAAAAGAATTATCAGAGTTGTTGAACCGTACTGAAATTATGCGTTATACTTTTTTTTCCCAAAAGTACGTAACCCTCCATCCGACTCGCACTTGGCCGGTTATTTTTCTATTTGTGAAGAAAAAATTGGTTATTTTGAAAGTTGATAGATTATCAAGTTGTTCATGATTAATACACGTCATATTGATCATCAATTATGGTAGTAACATGTATCATTATCATTAACTAGCATGGTACGCAAAACCTTTATTATAACTTTTATGTACTTTAATTGGAATATGATGTTTTAGGGAAACAAGCGGCCAGTTCATGGATAGGGAACTATGAATTACATACTACTTCCTAATAATATAATAAATGCAAAAGTTTGTAATGATGAAAGAGAAACATACTCTTTCACCCAAAAACTGATTAATGTTATAACGAGGAAATATTTGTTTGTTTGTAAGGTTTTAACTCAAAAACTACTGGACCGATTTAAAAAATTCTTTCACCGTTAGAAAGCTACATCTTTACGAAGTGTCATAGGCTATATTTATTTCCAGATATAATTAGGGATTCCTACTAAAACTTGAATAATGTTACCAGAGGTGTAAAAAAAATGTCCACGTGGGCGAAGCCGCGGGCGGAAAGCTAGTCTAGAATAAGGTTCTTTCTCTTCTCTTTTGTTTTGTTCTTCTCTCTTCTATTTTGTTCTGGGTGCACAAAATAGTATCCACAGGATGCAGGTGAAACAGCGAGAAACAGCTAGTATAGTCTGATAAATAGTGTTACTTTAGTTTAGAGCATTAACCAATAGTATGTTTTATTTTACAGTTTAGTTTTCAATTGCTATTCAACATAATGTAATTTAGACGAATTTAGTTAAGCTGGAAAACGAACCCAAAGTTAGCCAAAAACCGTATTAATGAAATATGTCAAAATAATTATATTACTACAAAAAACTATTTTTAATTTATTTCTAAAACAAATAAAATAGGAAGTTATTTTGATTTTAATTAGGTATATTGATTCATTCTGACTTTCAAACTTCTTTATTTTTGTTTCCCTGCTAGCTGTTTCCCGCGGTTATACCCGCTTTCCGAGTGAACTACTAAACACAGTCGGATGAAAGTATAACCCAGCCTATAACCGTCTCCTGGGTACCAACTATTTCCGTACTAAATTTCATCCAAATTGCTAAGCCACTTAACCGTGATAGAGTAATAAACAAACTCACTTTCGCATTTTTAATATTAGTTACAAAAAAAGAGTAGTAGTAACTAAAACTAGTTTTAAATATACGAGCATTTATTACAACAACAACATTTCAAAGGAATGAAATTCTATAAATGCATGTATTCGGAATTGTTCAGTAAAATTTCACGTTTTTACGATTCATTGCGCTATGACACGACATATTCAAGAGTTTATAGCTTTCTTGTCCTGATTTCGGTTTATTGAAGAACAGTTGTTATGATTCATAAGTTATGGATTATAATTTAATAATTGTATAACTGTTTCCCGCGGTTTCACCTATATACCGAAGGAACAACTTCACGTACCCGAATAAAAAGTAGCCTATGTCCTTTCTCAGGCTCTAGACTATCTGTGTATCAAATTTAATTTAAATCGGTTCAGTAGTTTTGACGTAAGAACGCGATAGGCAGACAGAGTTATTTTTTTTATTTATAATATTAGGAAGGATGGTGTAGTAGTACTATTCTAGTATTTGCCGTGACTGGCTATTCTAGTATGTTAAGTTTTAAATTAAAATAGACTTCGACCTCTGGGTTTTTTTGTTAATTCTTCTTATAGGTACTCAGATAGGAAATATTCATATCAGTTTTTTAAGAAAATTCAATATTAAAACTACTTTCTGACAGCAGATTCTCCTATTTTACAAGAAAAGGTAAAAATGCAGGTAAAATCGCAATACCTACTCACATATTGTTTAGAGCTGACTTTACGCAATTAATTACTGGCAAGAATAGCGGATTACTTTTCCTTCAATGATAATTGTTTAAGTGCAGTTGGTAGTAAGAACCATTTTATTAAAATCTGATGCACATGTTGCATTTGTTTTCCAGTTGAATGATTGATGTATCCTCATACATCTGAAATCACTTTGCATTTACTTTTAGGACTTGCGAGAGATGTACGACTGATATTAATTCTATATTTTTGGAACAAAGCCCTTCACTGTAGAAGTAGGCTTGTAGAATTTGTCATGTAAGGTGAAAATTTTGACGGGGCTGCGTGATGTTTGAAAGAGGTACCGCGCCCCCGGAATATAAAGGGCTGAGGAAGGAACATTGATGGGTTTTAGTCAGTAAGAGTCTGACACTCCCTCCCGCGAATAAACTGTTTTTCTTTCTTTTCTTTCTTTCTCCCATCCCATCCAAGGTGGAGGGGTCAGTTGATGATTTTCATCCAAAAAAAGAGTTATTTTTTATAATAAAAAAAAGTGTGTGTCTGTGTTTTTCTGTTAAATACGTTAAGTATTGATATTCGATTTCAAAGGGGAATTTCGTTCCTGACTACGTTCCTAAAAATGCACACATTTTTCTTATTGAATTTTTATTTTAAACCTTGTTTGTTTAATTAAGGTCAGTGGATTTCGTTTCATGTTAAAAACCTGTTTTTAAAGTCAGTGTTCATCTTAAAATACAGTCTAAAAGTCGCTTAAGGTTCGAGCCTAATTTATTCAGAACGCTTTTGGCTATTTACCGTAATTGTAAACGCTACAAAATATACAATTTACAACTAAATCAAACTAAAAATCAAGCCCAATGAACCATACACTGGAAATTCAATTAAAAGTAATTTAAAATAACGGTTGAAAAACTGTACTAATGGACGTGCGTGCTCGGAATGAGGAAAGTTGATTTTAAAACAGACGAGAATTATTTTTAGACCCGCCCTGAAAAGCCTCGATGCATATTCCATGTGAATACTAATGTGTAACTGTAAACATTTTGTCATTTACAATATTAAATCTTATTCTTTGGACCTTTTCCGATCATAAACAGGGTTTTACCTAGATCTTTTCTTTATAGTCAATTTTATCATTGTAGGTTTCTTTGTCGAATTAGAGTTCTTTTTCTAAATGTACTCCATACTTATAAGCTAACTCTATTTATAAGCAAACATCAGCATCATTGGTATTAAGCTCAACGATGATTCGCGGTGCGGCCGCATCATTCGGGATTGTTCGAAAGAGTTACGCCGGCCCCGGAACGCGAAGTATTATTGAAGGAACATAGATGGGTTTTAATCAGTAAGAGGTTGACACTCTCTCTCACTCCGCCTGCAGCAGGTGGCCGTTCCCGTCTAAAAAAATAATAAAAATCAGCATTTGGTATATGTTTTTAGTACATACGCGCAAATGATGAATAGGTCGGCTTTCGCTGAAAATCAGCGCTGGGACTTTGTCTCGCATAAGGTCACAGCATTAAGCTGAGCGAGGGCCGTATTGCGTATTTGTGGCGCATACTACCCCCTTATGTATCAGTAGTTTTTTTCATTTTTTTGTGTATATGTATGTGTCTCCAATCACGTAATTAAACGCATTTTCTTTCTTCTTCTTCTTTCTTTTTAGGTGTCTCTGTCTAATGTAAGCGTAACTTATAAGCTGCGAAATTAAGGAACGGACATTATCAAGCGCATAATATTCTGTATATAAATTATTATTTTTTTGCTGACCAGTTAATCCTAAGTAATCCTTCCGTTGAGTGACTTAGGTGTGTTTAAATGTTGTCATGCGACAGCTAAGCCTTGTCTATCTTATGATGACTGAGGGTAGCGGTAGTCCAGTAGTCTTTTCCTTATCTGGATTCACGAAAATGTCTCGTATGTGGCTTCAAAAATAACAGAAGAGTTTAATAGTACCGATATGTAAATATTAAGCCGGGACTCCGAAAAATCTTATATCACATTTAGTATGAAAAAACCAGTGTGATTATTTTGTAGAAATAATATTTTTTTATAATTACTGTTCCATTTTTCTTCAAGCCTTTTTGGCAAGTAACTTCTATGGCTTTTTAAATAGTAACGACGTCAGTAAAATAAAATCTGAGTTAATTTATAAACTAAATTACAATGTGATAGTCCTGCCCCAAGTTAGGACCAACCTAACCCAAAACCCCTGTATCTTAATAAATATTTAATTTTCATTCACCGAGTCGAGTACTCATTGAATTATTTATATCGTCCCAAATGATACAATTCTGGGACTTCACGTTTCTTCAACATTAATACAGTTCCAAATGAAGACCCCGCTAATTGAGAACGAAGGGGATTATTAACGTTTTCAGTAGCACCATTCTTTGAAGGCTGGCGATAAAACAACTTTGGTTTTCATTTATTTTTATTCTTTTCGCTGTCTTTGGCGTTCCAAATTCAATTTGCGTGAAACCAATTATTGGGCATCTTTTAACGGCTTTTCAAGGGAACGTTCTTAATTCAACTGTTTTAGTTATTGGTTTTTTGATTGTTTCTTTTGTTTTAGTAATTTTTTTATACAATTTTACTGTTCCGACCTTAAATTCGTGACTATTATTAAAATAATAAATAATTGTCTTTCTTGATTAGCAATATCGACCCACCACCCTCAATCACAACTTCATAATTAAGCTTTACTGAATATACAAGCTTGGTACGTGTTCAAGGAAATTCCTTAAGTCGCAACTAAGCCGAGAGCGTGTCGCAAACCGCGAACTAGCTAACATTGCCGATTGTAAGGCTCTATACACATCTGCATTGTACTAAGCCACACTCATTTAGGTTATAATAGCTGATTCTCACGGTTTCACTCGTTTCCCGAAACTATATAAGGCACCCAGATAAAAGTTCAACTAATATTATGAATGGGATAGTTTGTAAGGATGGATGAATGTATGTTTATTACTTTCACGCAAAAACTGCTTAACTGATTTAGATGAAATTTGGTACACACATAGATTACAACCTGGATTATCACATAAGATATATAATTATTCGGGTTCGTGCAGTAGTTTTCTAAGGCCGCGGGTGAAATAGCGAGATTAATAATCTAAAATCGTATCTTACTTTCCATCTCTCTCCATAGCAAATTTCATCTAAATCGATTCAGCCGTTTTACTGTGAAAGCGTAACAAACAAACTCACTTTCTCATTAATAAAAATTATTTAAACAACCTAAAGTAATTATTGCACGATTGTGAATTATAAAGTAGAATTGAATATCGTGAAGTAGCTTCGAAGCTTGCTCAAGCCGTATTGGCGATTTCAGACATTTTAGTCCAGGTTTCCTCACGATGTTTTTCTTCACCTTTATTCAAAAGCATAGTACAAAACATAAAACAACTTATGATGTCCAGGGGGGTTAGACAAGTGGCAAAACGCTAACGCTCAATGTATGGGAATGACATATAGCTAGTCGTAAACGAATGTCATTCCCATACATTGAGCGTTAGCGTTAGCGTTTTGCCACTTGTCTAACCCCCCAGTAATTACTATTACAGCCTGTTGCACCAAATTTTTTATCATTTATACTTTATACTTTTACGAATATCACAAAACATGATATCAGCAATAAGCAAACTTTTAATATTTTTTATGATAACAATACATAGGTATAATAATTTAGTAAACATAATATATCGTAAATATTTAGACGAAAACCATAAAATTGTAGCAATTTTTTTTTTTTTACTTAATTACTTAATTTTAACCCCCATTATAAAAGATCTTGAATGACAGTTCTTCCGTTTCACGTGTATGTAACCTTATATTTTTTTGGTGCAACCAACCAGGTTGTTAGTCCAACAATGCTACTTTGAAAGAAATTACAATCCATAACAGCAGGCCGACCGTAATTCGTCTAAGCAGTAAATGTCGACTTATACTACCACTAGTACTAAAACATTTCGTGTACTTAGTTAATAGGGTAGTTTCGCGAAATATGAAGGATTAATAGAGGTAAATATTTGCTGTGTATTGTGAAGTAATAGTACAATAAACAAATGACATAAGTGGTGGTAACTTTTTTTTTTCAACTATGTTACTAACATTGTGCAATCTTTAATGTTTGACCGCGTGTATTTTATTTTTCATTACGTTTGCTTTTCTAAACAGGGGTTTTATTTCGGATGGGAAATCATCAAATGACCCCTCCCGCCGTGGGTGGGGTGGAAGGGAGTGTCAGACTCTTACCGACTAAAACCCATCCATGTTTCTTCCTCATGCCTTTGCATTCCGGGAACGCGGTATCTCTTTCGCACGTCCCGCAGCTTCTAAACTATTGTTGGATATGATCTCCTTATTCTTCGTTCACAACAACTTGCAGATATTCCGAAAATGAAAAAAAATATGTTAAAATCGAGTACTAGGTATGAAAGAAGTAGTAGGTCGAAAAGTTGTATTTTTTCTAGGTAATCACATAGTAATTAATAATTCTGTCCGTAACAGAAGTTTCCATTATAATTAATACGTCACAGAAACCTTATTATTATGTAGATCTACGTTATATTTGACTTCAGTTTTAACTAAAGTACAAAAATAATAATTTATATTGTAAAGAAAAATAAGTTTAATGTGTATTTTCTACATAAATAACAGAAATATAATAAACTAGCTTTCTGCCAGCGGCTGTGCCCGAGTAGGCTATACAAATTCAAATTAAAAATGTCAGATTTCATACAAAATTTGCCCCCTTTTTCATCCCCTGAGGGGTTAAGAATTTTGGAAAATTCTTTCTTATCGGATACCTACGTCATACAAAGAACACACCTCCCAAGTTTCAAGTATCTACGATAAGCGTTTTGGCTGTGCTTTGATCCGTCAGTCATTCAGGACAAAGCATTTTATATTTATAGATAACATATAAAAAATGAAGCCCAACTACACCGAAGCTTTTCAGCATAGACGTAGCTCAAGCATCACCATAACGATCCTGTGCTGTTCGCATCAAGCGAATTCATATTTTCACAAAAGAAAAAAATTATAATACCACATTATACTGCATATTACTCTCGGTGTTAAATCCTCATGCACTGTCGCCACCTGGGAATTGGCGACTGGGTAAGACTCCCTAAAACTTCCATTTTTTTTGTTGACTTGAAGTATTCTGGTACTTGGTTTCAATTTGGGTATGGTGGAGGGGCTTCGGACTTTTTCCAGCTGAAACCATTACGTGTTTCTTCCTAAGCCTATGGCCGGGAATGCGAGAGTCGTTTATTCACTCGTCTGCAGCTCTGGTAGTGTTATCTATACCCCTTTTTTTTGCTGCGTGGTGGAAAATCCTTATGGAGGTCCTCAGCCTGAAGAGCGGCGAAGGGGACTGTCAGACTCTACTGACTATAAACCACCCTGGTTTCCTATCTCGTCTGGGGCTAAGATAATCCAGATTCTTCCGCAACAGGGTCAAGTATCAATCAACCAAAATGCAATCTCATCCCACTACATAAGAACTTTATTTTATGTTAAAATTTCGATAAGTTTTCACACAACAGCATCGTGATTTACATACAAAAGATTTGGCTTTGTAAAAAATCGCTGAAAGGACCCATAGTTTATGGTATAGGGGTCAAGGGCAATGTTAAACACGATACTTATGAGCTACTTAGTATGCCGAACCGTGTCTAGCCTGGCCTGACCCTGCTAATCCGTCCCCTCTTGTACAGGGGTTGTTTGGTTTTGAATGTAAGGTACCTACCAATTTCGAGTCACGTTTCTTAAACAAATAAAGTAAGAAAAACATTGAGTAGTAATTTTTTTACGATAGTCACTGAAAAATTAAATAATACAGATCTTAAACCACTTTTAGGTTTTCTAACGTATTATTTCTCATTGCATTTTCAGACTTTAATAGCTTACTTTTATTCGGCATGAAAATCTTCACACGTCGCCTTGCCTTCCGAGAGTACATCGAGAAAATCTAAGGATTCGCACGATTTCGCTTATCTCACTAAAAGACCAATTAAAAACCAGTTTCGTTGCCCTGAATATAAGGACTACTATTGCCTTTTCCCTACCTACTAAAAAAAAACGTATACAATAAAAAATCTTCTGAAGATAGTAACCACGGCTTAATGATAAATAAATACCGATTTCCATCGCTAACAAAATGTAAGCCACGTAGAGGATCCTCAAAAAGCATCTAATATTTTATTCATTCCACATTAAGCGTACAGATGAGAATAATATAATGGGTCGTGCTACAAACCGTTTTATTGTTTACTAATAAAAGCTCGAGATTTTAAGCGCTTTGTTTTTTCGGTTTGAAACGCTCGAGTGCTGTAGGTATAATTTGAGTACTTCGTATTTCATAATTGTGTTTATGAAGGAATCAGAGCGCAATAACAGATTATGGTTTGACTAAAATGCTAGAAGCTGAAAGCAAAAATTACTTAAGTAATACATGGTTTCGTTTGCAATAAAAACTAGCTTAGAATGCAGCAAACAAGAAAACAACAATGGAACCATAGTGTAATGTTTTTTTCTATGATTATTATAGGCGCGGATAAAAGGACCATTTAAAAAAAAAACGTTTGTTTTTGACAAAATAATTTCAAAATTATTCAAAATTAGACCTCATTTTAACGAGATTTGACTGATGAAAATGATAACGATATCTAAATCAAATATTGATTTACTAAAACTAATGAATAACCTTAACTGAAAACAAAGTCAAACTAAATACGTAGCGTAGGTTAATATTTAACCCAGCCCGTTAAACACAAACCCGTGCAGTTTACTACGCCCGTTATCGTACGTTGCATAGATTTAACTACAGATTTCGTGGTTCAAATGCAGTGTTTGTAGTCAGTTAATGGCTCTCTGTAATAGCTACTGACTTGAGGGTTGAAGTTGTATTAAGGTGCATTTACAATGAGGCAAACTGAGGTAACTGATATTTTATTTCAGTACCATATAATAGTACGCATAAAGAATAAATAACGGGTTTTTTTCACTACTTTCGGATAGGAATAATCTACAAGACTTATTTATAAATAAAACATAATCGATATGAAAGTATATAGCAAATCAATTAAACCGGTCCGTATCCAGAGTTGATGAAACTGCCGATAAGAATTCTGTTGTTACGAATAAAATACAACTTTTAAATAATATTTTGATTGAATCACAAAAATAATAAAAAAAATCTTTCATAAACATAGAATAACCAGGAATAATAATAATCAAAGCATTGTAATTTTCAAACGTATATTTGTAAACGAATACAGAAATTTCAGAGGCCTATAGAATTCATAATACGTGACCAAAAGAAATTTGAATTGAAGACGGAATAATAAAGATAAGTAGGTAAGATTGTGCCTCGCGGCTCAAAAGAACAATATTCCAAGGAGTCTCTTTTTTTTAAAGACGAATTAGTAAAGAAAATTAACCATATGCAAAGCATCTAAATGTATTACATAGAGAAAAAACATTTATTTGTAGGTATATTGACGGTGATCATTGAAAGTTGTGAAACAAAGCTTATTTTTTAACTAAACAAGAGATAAATATTTCTTAGTGACAACTGCGCACCTATAATAATTTACTATAAATAAAAAATAAAAAGTTATATGCCTCATTTATTTTAATCTATATACTATAAACAAAAAGAATATTTAATATACCAAACTAATCTATCACTATTCTAGCCAATATTATAAACGTGAAGGTGAGTTTCTTTATTTCTTTTATATGCCTTCACGGTAAAACGGATGAACTAATTTGGATGACCTATGGAGATAGAATACGGTTATAAAGTACATTTGATTCGGGTGCGTTTGCTCAGAATGTGGGTGAAACCTCGGGAAACAGCTAGTATACAATAAATGAAGAAAAAAAAAACAATGAAAGAGACTCCAAAAGGGCTCTGTTCTAGTCAAAGATTCAGCAAAAAAAATACTTTGAAATCGGAACTTTAACAGCATCGGAACATCGCACCATTCATATTCATTGGCCTTACCCAGTCGGAACTACTTACTAAGTCTTTATCCACTCGCCAATTTTCTAGACAGCGTAATGGGAAACACGCGAGTGACGCATACGAAATTAGAATATGTACGGACCCCAACCCCGGGTTGCAAGACTGCCGTCAAAAGTTTAAAGGGCTTGAAAATTACTCATTCAAAATACAGTTACGTTATTTTGTCATGAGACAGTAAGAGTGATATTTCACTGAGGTGGGAATGAGCTGAGCGGAGCGGAGCTGCGTCAAATATCACTACATAGTATAAAACAAAGTCGCTTTCTCTGTCCCTATATCCCTATGTATGCTTAAATGTTTAAAACTACGCAACGGATTTTGATGCGGTTTTTTTAATACATAGATTGATTAATGAGGAAGGTTTTAGTATATAATTTGTCAAGTTTTTGTATCCATTAGCTAAAATATCGCGGCCGAAGCCGCTGGCGGGAATCTAGTAATCAATAAAATTGGTTTAATTAAATGACTAAAAATAAAGGGATTTTGTTGCCTAAATATCTCGCTCTGCTCAATGGAGTGTTAAAATACCGCTAGTTATGAATAGTTTTCAGAAAATGGCGTCAGTGACGTCACTATATCTAACAGTGCGATATGGACTATTAATTTGATGATTAAACATCATTCTACAGCCTACATCGCTAATTAAATGTAACCATGTGGGCGTAGATTATGTTCATTCACGTTTCATTTTAATTAATAAAGTTAGGATTAATTATGTATGTAAACGTTATTTTGAGTCTGTTAATAATTTTGATAGGAGATCGAAAGTCTAGAAGTCTGAAAGTATGTACTTTGATAACAGTTTGTGGTTGTGAAATTTTAAGGGTTTGTAACTTCGATGTATAGCATTTTTACCAATCTAAATTAGGTACCTACTTCTTCACCTTAATAAGCTCAATCGTATGACCATTAACTAAAAAAATCTCTTCTTTGTGTACTTTGTACCTCTGTATGAATAGGAAGAAAGTAAATAGGGTCAGTAAGCAAAATTACCTGATCTAACTTTAATAATTTCGTTAATTAATAAATTCAAAATGTCTTTGATCGAAAACCAAAATACTTGATAACCTCGCTACCAACCTTTCCTATTTCTTCGCATAATAAACCATTGAAAAAAATACGACAAGGTTAAAAAGGTAAACATTTTTTTTCTGTTTCTACTTCTTAATCGCATTCAGCTATTTATGAATAAAACACCGTCAGTATTTAAGCTAGAACGACCTAAATTTTACGCTCATAAGTCAGCCAGTCCGCATAACACAACTGTTTGGCTGCGGTCCACTAAAGCAAAAATTTGCCATATTAGGCTATGCTTGATAATCCTACGCTGTTGAGAGGTGTCGATCAATATGCAGCTCTCAAATCTGTATGACAAAGCGGTCGTGTTCCGGTTTTATTAGAATGGATTTAGTAGAATTGTGAATATACATTAATTTCGAAATATGCTTTCCAGGAGTTTTTTTTACCTATCTAATGGAACTTGTACCTATTATACTTTACAGACTGAAATCTAAGACTAAAAAAAATATCTATTAATAATCATTTATTCAGACGAGACTGAAAATCATCACTTTTTGGACATCAAATTTACAAAAACAGCTCGCAAAATGCTCGAACTTTTAAAAATAATTTATTTAAGCTAGGCTGAAAATCTATAGAAAAGCACTTTTTAGACGTCCAATTTACAAAAGCCTCTAAAACGCCCGCCCTTCAGCACTTCCTATGTGTTTTCTGGGAAGAAGCAGTGGCGCAATAATCTCCCCAGCAACACATACATAATATCTATCTGTAAGGTTTGAAGAACCTGGTTTATACCTACAATATTAATATAGAATAACAGTTTTTTTAACGTCTTACAATACTGGAATAATTCCAGAAATTAATTCGCTGAAATAAATCTGCGTCATTCCTAGTTGAGTGGGTATGTTTTGAGTGAATATATAAGCTAGCTTTTCATATACCTAATCCTATTTGGCTATACGGAAAGTGAGATGATTATGTCATGCCAAATTCACACTGTTTAAACCTAAATAATCCCTGTTAGTAATGTGTAGTTGATATTTGGTGAATTCCAAAATACAAACCAATAAATACCGCCTAATTAGACGGTATTTTGGTTTAGCGAGAACAGCGAATGCCCAGTGGAATATCGCTTTATATTTTGCATTATCACCACTATATTGTGTATAAATTAAAAGGGTTTCAAATCTCTTTAGTTCAAGCAAACCCAGCTATTATGATCAAATTAGAGGCACAGGCCTCTTCTCATACAGAGAAGGCATGAGCATTGATCACCACGCTTGCTCAAGGCGGATTGACGATTTCAGACTTTTAAGTCCAGGTTTCCTCATGATGTTTTCCTTCAAGGTTCGTAGTCAGTAACTTCTAAGATATACAAAGTAAGTACATATGATTATGACTTCAGAAAAGTCACACAAGTACTTGCCAAGATTCGAACCCGCACATTCGTACACGAGAGGCAGGTATCTTAGCCACTAGGCCAACACGACGTTTCTATTTATCAAAACTTAAAATAATAATAGCTGCTTCCCGCGATTTCACCATGGACACACATGGTTTCACCAGTAAATTACTTCACGTGCCCGAATAAAAAGACCATAACCGCTCCAGGATACCATCTACCTCCATGTAAAATTTTATCTAAACCAGTTCAACCGTTTACCGTGAAAGCGAAATAAACGCATTCAAAATATTAGTCACAAAGTTATCGTTGTCAAACACAAAGGTCTATTGTGGCCATTTTGATGCTCTTTTGTCTCAGCTATAAAAAGCATTAAATTAAATTAACCGATGTTTAGAAAACCTACACTTGGCGGGGTAACGTTCTGTGATTGAGTTTGATCGTCTGTTCAAGACAACCGTCTCAAGAAATGGTGTCTCGGATTAGATTAACATAGAGATGAAGGTCTTGGCTGTCGGTAGCAAACTTTACCTGTCTCTGACAAACATTTAGTGCTATGCACGTGGAGTTGTTTTTGTATATATACTCAATGACGAAACGATCACAAAGTCCATGCATTTTATGTTAACTATACGGCTATATCAAATCCTAGAATTTCAACCAGTAAAAGCATTTATAGAGAAAAAATAAGAAAGAAAATCGTTTATTGGCACTAAGAGAAAAATAAAAATATTTATATTTGATATGTTTAAATATAAAATTCTATACGTGTGTTTATCATCTAAGTCCTCCTAAATGGCTGGACTAGATTTCGATTAAGTGGGACCCTGGATGGTTTTAAAATACATTTAGACCGGGTTGATGTCGTCGTTTTCATAAAAACGCTAAAGTTAGGACAGTACAATGTCTGTCGGGTTCGCTAGTCTTCAGTAGTCTAGAATATCTAGCAGTACTACAGGTAGCTCTTGTAAGAGGAGTCCTACACCTGAACGACTCACGCACACATTGATAATATCATAACAGTTTGTGTTTGTGTTCAGCCAATCGAAATGCGGAAACTATAACGCTACCAAAACCCTTTGTGTGTTATTATTGCATGTTACATGTATTCTCATGGGATAATAGAACCTATTCTTGGTACTGAGGATTCATTTCCTAAAAACTAATTAATGAATATTTATATTTTTATTAATTTTTCAAATTGGTGAACCCCACCTTGATTGTATGTACCTATTTCTTTGAGTGACGTCACTTGTCATGTCGTTTAATTACAATTTACCTTCTGCCTATTTGAGTTATGGAGTTGTCAGAAATGCTATTAGGGATATTTGACCGTGGCCTGCTTAAGTGATTGGATATAATTATCATAGCAGTAATAACTGCTGTTATAATGTTTTTATTATTGTTTATTTTTTTCTACGACCTTTTTACTAGAAAGGACTAAAACGGGATATGTTTTAATTGATTTCCAATTATGTTTAAAGTCCCATTATATAGAATAGAGAATCTTAGAATTATTAATAAAAAATTGAAGAAAATATTTTATATATAACAAAAATAGAATAATAGGTAATAATATATTTTATAAAAAAATAACAGTCTAATGTGGCTCGTTTGAAAAAAAAATAAAATCCCCAGCAACGCATTGGCGAGCACCTTTAAATTCGAAAATGATATTAATATTTTATGGAAAATCATTGAAATTCGAACGCAAATAAAATTATTTTCTCTAAAATGATAGATGAGTATTAAACAATATGATTGATCACAATAATTACGTATAAAAAAAGAAAATAACAAAGGAATAACGAAATAAATATTTATTGGTACAAAACAAATAAAACTCATTCATTTATTTAGTGAAACACTCGAAATTAAGTTACTACAAAGATAATAAAAAGTCCGTCAAAGTAGTCCAACTTTTTGTGACCAGATGTTCAGTAATAACGAGCTACTTCGTAACAAATAGCCATTTATCCGTCAGATAACAATGTAAGGAATAATGGCTGAAAATAATGGCCTAAATGTCATTCTATGATTAAAACCTATAGGTACCATAAAGTTTAAACGACTTTTTCTTTGTTGCTTGTACTATGTTGCGGGTTTATGTGTGTACTGGCTTTCAATCAGCGGCTACGCCCGCGTGCGTTTTACGAATTCAAATTTAAAATGACATGGGTTTCATACAAACTTTGCCCCCCTTTTTCACCCCCTTGGGGTAGAATTTTGGAAAATCGTTTCATATTGGATGCCTACGTCTTACAAAGAACACACCCTCTAAACTTCAGGTCTCTACGATCAGCGGTTTAGGCTGTGCGTAGATCCGCCAGTCATTCAGGACAAAGCATTTTATATGTATAGATCTATGTTACTCAAGTACGTGTATATTATGTAAGATTTAGAGCATGTATGACTTCTTTTTTCAATAAGAGATTGTTTTGTCGTACTGGCCTAGTGGTTAAGGCACCTACATCTTGTGTATGAGTGTACGGGTTCGAAACCTGGCAAGTAGCAATGTGACTTTTTCAATATCATTATGTTTTTTCTAAGTTTATTTTGGATAGGTAGGTACAGACTGACGGTGAAGGAAAAATTTTTGAGGTAATCTCGACTTAAAAAGTTTAAACTCGCCTTGACTAAGTCTCATAATTAATGCTCATGCCTTCTCTGTATCAGAAGACGCAATATCCCAGCAGTGTAACGAAATTTAAAATTTTGACAAAAACATAATCAAATAGACGATGTAGATTTTTATTTACCCTTTACGTTTTACGTGTAAAAGGTCTCATTCGAATATTATTTCGGTATGAATCGAATGACATGTCATCTGTCGAAGAGTGAAGGATTTTTGTGACGTAGACCGAATATTTTCGTATATTTATTAAATATGAGATTTTCATGTTAACATCGACATGTTGGGTGATATTTCAGAAAATATTTATTAATATTGATGATTGATGCACGAGCAATGTAGAATGATATTCATGTACTGGAATGTGAATTAATATTGGTGTTGACATTTTTTGTTTTAATTTTTTATGAAGTACCTACCTACGCTATTTTTATTTTCTTTTTAAGGGTTCCGTAGGTACCCAAATGGTAAGAAAGGGATCCTATTACTAAGACCCCACTATCCGTCTGTCTGTCAACAGGCTGTATCTCATGAAACGTCATAGATAGACAGTTGACATTTTCACAGATGATGCATTCCTGTTTCTGACATAATACTGAAAGAAGGTTGTAATATAATGTCTAATTTTATATTATTGTAGTTTTGTTTTTGACAAGCTTTTATTGAGAAATTAAATTTTAATGGCAAAATCCTTAAAGAATAATAAATTCAAAGACAATATTCGTTAAATATTTTCAAAATAAGAATACAAAAAGAACATGCGATAAAAATATAACATTTCTGCAACAACAAAAAAAACTGCCAATTCTCTCATTCATTCTTACGCCGGAAAGGTCTCCCCTGCCATATTTACGTTACGAAACCTGTGAACCCCGAGAACGCGTGACCCCTGAAATGTTCAAAAAATATCCCGACGTTTTTACGAACATTTCAATTTCCTGTATGAGTTTTTTTTTGTATTTTATTTACTTTATTGAAGCCATTTCGTAAGGCCGTTTATTGTGTTAAAGATAGGTATATGTTAGTGAATGTGTCTGGAATGGCTGCTATGTATTAAATTGAGTCAAACATTTTGTTATTTTCTTTGACACTCACTATTTGAGGAAATTAAATAAAAATGATACGCTCTCACTTTAAGCGAAGGCATTATTATTTTAGGTGAATATAATAATAATCTATCTTTATTTCAGACGTAAGTCCATACGTTTTTTACAAATAATAGCATTAGGTTTGTCATTAGTATATACAAAAATTAAAACAACAAGACTTTAGTAATTTGTTACTAATTATTACTATAGTCTATTTCTTATTTCTGAGCAGGTGTAAACATGCCAAGTACACAGGATAAGGAGTTTTTATTTTGAATATGGCAACATTGCAGTTACAATCAGCTGAAAATAAATAATAACCGTGTTAGCTAGAGAGCTGACTACTTATCTAATCTTGTACTCGAGACAGTTTGTTAAAGTACAAGTATTTAATACTAGCAATCACTCGCGGTTTCACTCGCGTCCTTAGAGAACTACTTCATGCACCCGGACAAAAGTATGAAATACACTTCTCATCAAAAAAATCGAAACACCTCGCAGTTTATGATTTGATAAGGATTATCAGAAAAATGTGTATATTTAGGAATAAATGTAAAATGTCATTTAATAGTGAGTAGTATGAGGTTTTTAAATCCTAATGTTATTGTTCTAAATTCAAATTAAGTCTTCATAGATTTCGTATTTTGTATAATGAGTAATTTTTACCCTGTATGGAATATGAAGGAAATGGGTAAAACAACACGCGTAAATGTAAAAAAAAATTAAGAAACGTTTATTTAATAACTTGTATTCCCTCCGCGAGCTCTTATTACTGCTTCCATACGGTTCTTCATCGATCGGATGAGAGTCACGATCACATGTTGTGGTATATTATCCCATTCCTCTTGGATTGCATTTTGCAGCTGGCTAAGTGTTTCTGGGGCTGGATCTCTTGCTCGAATTCGTCTCTTTAATTCATCCCATAGATGTTCAATGGGATTCATGTCCGGGCTTCTTGCTGGCCATACCATAATGGAGATACCGACTTCGGTAAGATAATCTCGTACGACGCCCGCGGTGTGAGCTCTAGCATTGTCGTGCATGAATATGAAGTCGTTGCCAATAAAATGTGCATAGGGCATCACATGAGGTTCAAGACACTGTTCGATGTACCGATGAGAGTTTAGTGCAGGCAGCCGTGGCCCAGACACAAAGGCAAGTTCTGTCTTACCGTCGGCGCTGATTCCTCCCCAAACCGTCCACGAACCGCCACCATAGCTGACCTTTTCTTCAATGCAGCATTGTGCAAAGCGTTCTCCATCTCTTCTGTAGACCTTGTTCCTTCCGTCGTTACCATACAGCATAATTTTACACTCATCAGAAAACAGTACTTTGCTCCACTGAAGGTATGACCAAGTTAGGTGCTCGCGTGCAAAGTTAAGGCGCGCTCTTCGATGGTCTGCAGTTAATTTCGGCCCATTCGCTGGCTTATGCGGTGCCAATCCGCGTTCCTTCAACCTTCTTCTTATTGTAGAGTCACTTACAGCTACTCTTCGTACAACGCGAAGCTGCTGCTGCAGTTGAAAAGCGTTAAGGCGTCGATTTCGTAAAGAAGTTGTTACAATAAATCGATCATCTCGCTCAGAAGTGACCCGATTCCTGCCAGATCCTGAACGGCGCGTGAACGAACCAGTCTCCCGATAGCGTTTGTAGACTCTATGAACAGATGATAAGCTTAGATGCAATCTTGCAGCCACAACACGCTGACTAAGTCCAGAATCCAGCAATGCCACCACTTGGGCGGCTTCTGCGGGCGAAGTATCCATATGTTTTAGAAAAAAAAGTTTTTTCAGACGTCCCAAAGTCACAGTAAATGAAATAAGAAACAAAAAGTTTAAAGACAAGCGCTAATTTTTAGTTTTTAAACGAGAAACGTACTCCAACCCTAAATACACATTTGTCTCAAAACAGTGATTAATTTCATTTATAGGATAAACAAATGAAATTCTAATTTCGAATTTTGATTTTTTTCTTCTTACTGTAATGACCAAACTGCCAGCTACACAATAATGTTTTTTTTTTCATGGAATTAATTCTCTTTTGTAAAAAATTAGGACAAAAACAATAAAAACGAAAGTGTTTCGATTTTTTTGATGAGAAGTGTATATGTGTACAAAATTTCATCTAAATCCATTCATTATTTTTTGCGTGAAAGAGTAATGTTAATGATAAGAGAGTTTAGAGAGAATCGCCTTTTATTTTAATAAACAATGTTAATGACAAGAGAGTTGAAAGAGAACAATGTGAGTGACAAGAGAGTTGATAGAGAACAATGTTAGTGACAAGAGAGCTGTTGGAGAACAATGTTAGTGACAAGAGAGCTGATAGAGAACTACTTTTTTTAACTTATGTTTGAATTCAAATAAACTTCTAAATTCTAAATATAAAAATATAAGAAAGGTATACAAAAGAGGTTGGTTGCTGGTCACTAACAAGTAACTTAAATACATACATCTTTACATACTTTCATGTTAATGATATTCGTGGCTATTCGTGTGGTTCTTGTGATTAAAACGATGGCTATCATAAGACGAAAGGCGGTTAGTTATGGCCTTACTTCTTATGAAGACAGAATATAATAATATATGTAAAACAATTTCGTCTTTCCATCATAAAAATGTATATCGCGAAAGCTGAATATAAATAATAATAAAAATCTTAGAAAATCCTCCAACTTCTTTGAGCGTAGAGTGTCATAACGTTGAAATCGAATTCTCGAGGCTCATCAAGATGGAACATCACCAATCAGTGCAAGTACGAAGGCGTACTCGCTGTATATAGCTATTTAGATGTTCACCTATAAAAACTCGTGGTTGTTGTGTCTAGACTGGGGCTCTAAAAAGAGATTTCAAGAAAAAAATACTTAAATCTTTCAGCAACCTCGATGAAATAAAAAAAATGAGCTGTGTAGATACTGTTATAGCTTATTAATAAATATTTATGTAAGATTGATAAAACCTTATTTTTTTCCAAGTAGAAAAAAATGTTACACTGTATGATCTTTCAGTCACGTATTTGTCACCTAGTGTAATAAAAAACGTTGGCATTTTATATCCTAATATTTTTTCAAGATTATTCAAACGTGCCTAGACATATACATACATCCTCACTTTATAATATTAGTAAGATTATAGGTAGTTGAAAGTATACAGGAATACATTAAAGCAGTTTTAAAGCGTCTATCAAAATTCTACTATCTTCAGCAAGAAAATGTACAAAAACGTAGTTCATTAATTTCGGGCATGTCACCCTCTGCTTTCATGGCCCCATTTTTAAGCCTATCTTCACAATCCTTGCGCACAAGGTGGAATGTACCCGCCTGCTGGTAATAGCCTTTGCGATTACTTGTCGTATATTAGGTATGTTCACACGTGCGTTGAGTGCCTACCGCGGGAAATAGCTGAGACGCGTCGCAAGGAAATTACTAAGAGAAACACGTTCTTAATTCTTATACCTTATCCATTGCTGTGTTTGTTTTTATAGATGAAAATGCTGTTGTATAAAATGTGCGGTGTATACTAAAGCTTTAATGAAGTCGTGTAACGTGAGGTTTAATTGTAAGTGGTCGTGTAAAAGCTGCAAATGATAGTAGAGCTTTAGGTACTTAATGCTGTGGCACAATTTGCTAAAGATTAAAATAAGATTAGCATTTGCAGTGTATGCTTCGGAGCTTGGTGTATGCAGATTAGACTTTGCAAATGTAATGAAATGATATTCCCCGTTTAGCCTTTGACTTTACATTTAAATGTGGTATTTCTAATCTCAAGTTGAGAGTGACTTTAAAGACGGTTAATTTTTTTTATATATCCCATACTTGGAACTTTTCCTGTATCGTAGTAACGTTTACAAACATACATTAAATATTATGCACAAATACTCAGACCCGGAAGAACTTCTAGCATTTTATATTACAAATAAAAAAAAAGAACCTCCATGCTTTCTCGAAATAAAGCGATCAAAATACAATCTTATGAATTGTAACGCTGACTTATAAATTGCTATTTAATTTCATTAATAAAGTTCCAAATAGCAGAAGAAATGTCTGAAGCTCTCTCTCTCATACACACTCTATACATATAATTTATTTATTTATAGATAACGTCGATACTGCGGTCAAAAACAAAGTACAAGCGTTGCCTAGCAACACAGGTGTTATTGTCTATAGAAACAGATTAACTAGATAGGTTATCTAAATACCTATGAAAGCTTGTTGTGACAGAATCTATCAATACATGTAGTATTATCTGAACTATGGCATGCTATCGTATAGTTAGTAGCAAGTTATGTTCGGTTCGAACCGAAAGTTTTCGCGGATCAAAAGTTTTGAAGGATGAAAGGCGCTGGAGGGTGAAAAGTATGTACTTTATACGTTACATTTATTCGTAATATTGTTTTCTACTATTACTTGCTGCTATGTTAGATACAGTTTTCTTTGCCTTTATTTTAATGGCTTGGGGTTTATACAGCACTAGCTTCCCGCCAGCGGCTTCGCCCGCAATATTAGCTAATGGATTCAAAAACTTGACAAATTATATACTAAAACCTTCCTCATTAATCACTCTATCTATTAAAAAAACCACATCAAAATCCGTTGCGTAGTTTTAAAGATTTAAGCATACATAGTGATATAGAGACAGAGAAAGCGACTTTGTTTTATACTATGTAGTGATAAGGTGAGGTATCTTTTCCTTATATACTACTAGACTATGACTGCGTTTTCAGTCGTAAAGTCCAAAAAAGGACCAAAATCCTGTAATACTTTTGTATTAAGCAATTTAACCTGGAAACATAAGTAAATTATAGTATTGCTTTTATTTTAAAAAGTTTATAATATGTATTGCTTTGATTGTAGTGTGTGTACAATCGACAAATTTGAATCATGACCCACTTTGACGGTAAATCGTTCGAAACCGTCAAAATACTGCTATAAATAATCATGATATTAACATGCTCTACTCATCAAAAAATAAAACGCACCTAATTTTTTCTCCTATAAGGTGGCAATTTACATTTACCGTCAAGTTTTGTTTTTGTTTATTCCAATACTTTCTTTTATGACGTAAAAACGCGCATACGACCAAACATTTTTATTGTTTGTTGCATGCCACGCAATTTATCATTACTTAATAACTGTTTGACACGCGTTCTAATACTTATATTATGAGTAGGTATACGCATTTGTTTGTTTACGTTGTTTTATTCCTATGAGATATCATGAAGTTTTAGGTTCTATGCACACCGCGTGTTTGAGACGCTCCGTTGACGCGTAGTAGTTAATTTGCGCTTGTAGATATATGTACGTACAGACGCGCGTTTATATCAAAACAAATGAAGGTCGACGGCGCGTTTAAAAAACACAGTCTGCATAGACTCTTAGGACTATGACAGACAGTCATGCAAAAAGCAACTAACTTTTTAGGGTTCGTACCAAAAATGGTAAAAAGGAACACGTATGGTTTTTTTGTATCGACAACTTAATTATAATAGTTTTTTCCATGACAAAGGTGCGGTTTCATTAGAGATCTGCAGCTGCTTAGATACATAGCTATACGTAGACGTGTCTTATTTACACCAATAAATTTCATAACAGTGTACGTGCTTATTTTTTTTTAATATACGTACTTATTATGTCAAATAAGAGCCATTAATTGCTTAACCCTTTTCATTTCGAGACCAATTTGAGCGCCCTTCGTTACGTTCTCGATAAAAATATCTGAACTTTTTTAATCGTCGTTATGACATATTGACATTTGTAGATATATAGAGGGTAGGTATTTGAGTTTTTTTTAATCGATAACAATAGGACTGGGCTGCCAGGTCATCGACTTAGCTAAAAAGGTCGTGTTTTAGAAGGTTTAGTATTAAATACAGTTCAGATGCTGTTTTCGTTTATTTTTTTAATTAACAAATATAGCATAACATATAGGCATATATTTTTGGTACTATTTTTCCCAAAAGATTAGTTTGGGTTACCAGCATATTTATAGTAATATTTATTGTATGTGTATAGAAAAACCTTCACGCTATATCTAGGCCTTAGGACCTCGGCAAACGGATTAACAATAGACCAACAAGACAAGCATACTTTTTAATTTATTATTCTCATATAAATCGTTTGTACCAAGTGTATCTTCTGATTTTCATGATTTTAAAAGTAGTATAAATTAAAGAATTTGTTATTTATATTACTTGGTTATGTCATGTTAATTTAAGCTTTTATGTTTATTCCATAAAATTATATATTTTAACTAAATGACAAACAATAAATTGTTTATTCTGCTATAAATATAAAAAATAGGTGTGTGTGTGTGAAATTTCCAATCAAGTGTTAACATTATTTTTAAGTAAAATTGAGATAATTTAAAACTCAATGGAGCGATACACATAAGTTTATCAGCAAATATTCTCGCGACATATAACCGAATGTTATATAACATTTGCATTCAAAATCTGTTTGCACATTGCTTACAAATCTTCATCACTTCCTATGTACGTCGGAGCTACGAGTACATACGTATGATACAAGAACGCTTTCAACTACATATGTATGTATATCACACTACACGAAAGTAAAATAATACACTCAAGACCAATGATTTTGGGCCAGTCTCCAATTATTCTGATATACTCATATTGCATTCAGTTTTTAATAGTGACTAAATCTCATGCGATTAATATTACTTTATATGGTCCTGTAACTACTAACCGCTGTGCCCGAAAAGATCCGCGATTGTTACTTTTAATTTTTCTAACTACATATACTGTGAACTACATATACAACTACATATACATGATTGAGTATTGAAACTATTATAAGAACGACTTAAAATTAAGTGACGTTTGAGTTTTTTGGGATTCTGCAATAAATTACTACAAATCCATGATTTAAAACGTATTTAATTTTATTATTAAATATACAAATATTTATTTCAGCGGTGTTGCATAAAATAGCATACCTATTAATTTTTAAATGCTATAAAATTTTTGTAACTGGCCCGACTTCCCGCTCTCGAGTGTACATAAACATTTTGAATTGACGACACCTCACACATGTCTGTTCTCATGCCCTATATTCAAGAGAAATAGGTTTTTTTTTTCTTTTTAAGTAAATGTATTTGGGGCATCAAATAAGAATTTTTGTGGGTAGCAATGTAAGAAATAAGGAAACGTTTTTAATTTGTAGTCAGATGTGTTCAAATTCAAAGAATACATTGCATACTTCGATGCATACTTAGATCTGCTATACTTAAGTATGCAAATATTTTGAGTTTGAGTTTTAGTACTTTCTTTTGTAGACGACATACCGCGTATGTAGTATGGTATAGGATTAGTATAGTACTAACATATGGTAGTGTAAGGTTGACCTTATGGGTTGTCTTAGCTAGCTAAGAACATCCACCATATCAGAAGACATAAAGCTGTTGTGTCTTAGGTACCTACCTGTAATTAATCACCGATGTTTCTTTAAAGCCCACTTAAATTCAGGAATGAGTTTTAGACAGTAACAGTCTGAGGAGGAGCGAGCCATTTGATGATATCCAATCAAAAAAAAGTCTCTTAATCTGGATGGAGCCAGAGGAAATATTACACTCTACCTGAATAAAAGTCATGTGTCTTTATTCAATTGCCTTTTGCATTCCAAGGCCACTATGACTCTCAAACGTTTTATGACCCGACCCTAATGATTATTGTTAAAAAAATGAAACTTGAAAATAACCTTATTCAAAAACCATTACTACAATTTTAACTCCAACTCCCTATAGCCGTAATTTGGTAGCAAAACAATTATTTTGTTAGCACTTAGGTTAGTGGTGTAATTACTTAACTGTGCCCTCTGACCAGGCATCGATGTTGCTAATTGTGGACACAGCCCACACGGGAATGGCAAACAGCTCACATTATAGCGATAATTTTAGTTAAATGAATGTTGAACAGACATTAAGGCAGCCCTTAAAATGCATCAACGTAATGAATATTAATAAAATATTACGATATTTAAAAATTAACTAATTTTGAATAATTAACGGTAAATATTGATATAAATTTATTTTATATTATTTAAATTAGGTGAATTTGGGTTATCAATTTTGCTATTATCATGGTATAAATAATTGCGCAATACTTCTGCTAAAGCAGTTCGTTGTGATATGAAATATGATGGAATGATACAATGGTTATTGATGTCTAGATTTTCATTCAAGGATAGAGTTAAAATAGCACTCATTTACTTACCGTTCTATTTACTCAGTACAATTCAATCTCCTATCGGGTGTATGAATATATCTCAACACTACTTCAATAATTAGTTTTCGAAATAAACCTGAAATAAACACGAAGCGATACACCATATCTAAAATGATTCAAACCCCCATAATATATTCATTGTACAACATAATAGATATGTATAATATTCACATAGGCCAATATACTACAGAATTCATAGCGTATGATCTGAATTATCAGAACCCCCACAAAGGCGGGGAACAAAGGCAGATGGAACCATTGTCGCAGACCGATGGAACATTTTAATGATGCTACTACGGCCGGGTGAACTGTGCAGATAGTGTAGTGTAAGATCTGAAATTATACATGTTTTAGCACTGAATATTATGGTTTTAGCTGTGAAATTTGATGTGAATATACTGCAGTTTATTGTAATTCAATTGTTGTGTCATTGACTCAGTTTCTGAGGTACTTTTTCGACGATAATGAATAGATAAGTTACTGACTTAGTACTTCAGAAACCACGCCACTGATTGCTTTTATTTACTAATCCTCATAGATTATTTAAAATAACCTTTTTTTCTGTATATTTCTAATGTAATCCCGTATTTTTTACCCTCAGTTAAGAAACAGTATCTTTACAACAAAAACCAGTTCTTATTTTTAGGGACTTAAGTATAAACAAGTTTCGAAATTCATGCAATGATTTAGAAAAAAATGTCTTTGAAAATTCTATTATTCAGTCATGTGCGAGTCGGACTCGCATATAAAGGGTTCCGCACCATACATATTATTGTAAATCCTTTACCATGTTACTGAACCCTACATGTACGGGTCCAGTGGACCCGTTTTTATTCCTAAATATATACACATGATTGTGTAGGTACTGTAACATTTTTGAATCTTGATTCCTACTTACGTCGTAGTACAAATAAAGATTTAAAAAAATGTTTATAAGGTACTAATCTGTTACGATAGCACTTACCATGAATATTAAAGCAGCTAGCAAATTACCAACTTCATCTTGAACCCAAAGCTCTTGCACTGTGTCATCCCCTCCAATAAGCTTAATAATCCTTGTTAGAGCGGCCCTCGGATCTGAATGATCACTTCAACGCCGGTGGACAAGCTCGTTACTGTCACTTTAATACGAGAATGTATAGATGAGGGGGTTTTCAATATTAAAACTGCAGTTTATATCGATGGTATAAATTGTTTTTTTGTGTACATTTTGATGATATTTTAAGAATTATGAATTATAATTATTATTCAACGATGTTGGGGTCGGTTTCCAGTCTCACTGGATGCCGCTGGATAACAATATTTTACATGGAGCTTACCGGTTAACACGTTATCGCCTGGTAAGATTAGTTGTCAGATTTTATAAGTTTGGTATAATATAGATGGTCACCCATCCACGGCAAGCCCAGTGATATTACATCATTGTACGTTTAAAAATCTGATAATTTCACGAGTTTAAAAAAAAATTATGAGTTATGAATTATTTAAAACTCATAGTAAAATATGAAACTCAAAGATACCTATATCATTTTTAGGGTTCCGTAGCCAAATGGCAAAAACGGAACCCTTATAGATTCGTCATGTCTGTCTGTCTGTGTATGTCTGTCTGTCTGTCTGTCTGTCTGTCCGTCCGTATGTCACAGCCATTTTTTTCCGAAACTATAAGAACTATACTGTTGAAATTTGGTAAGTAGATGTATTTTGTGAACCGCTTTAAGATTTTGACACAAAAATAGAAAAAAAGCAATAAATTTTGGGGGTCCCCATACTTAGAACTGAAACTCAAAAAATTTTTTTTCATCAACCCCATACGTGTGGGGTATCTATGGATAGGTCTTCAAAAATGATATTGAGGTTTCTCATATCATTTTTTTCTAAACTGGATAGTTTGCGCGAGAGGCACTTCCAAAGTGGTAAAATGTGTGTCCCCCCCCCTGTAACTTCTAAAATAAGAGAATGATAAAACTAAAAAAAATATATGATGTAGATTACCATGCAAACTTTCATTGAAAATTAGTTTGAAAGAGATCTAGCAGGTAGTTTTTAAGTAATCAGCAATTTTCCTCTACAAACAAACTTAATTATGCGGTCGGAAAAAACAAGATAATTGCGACTTTATTGCGTATCTTTTCTTTCCAATGGTCGGAACCCTCGGTGCGCGAGTCCGACTCGCACTTGGCCGGTTTTTTTTTAATATCCTTATTACAGGTAGAATTGTAATACCTTTGAAGGATTTCCAACCTTTGGAGGTTTACAAAGTGACAAAGGTCATTAATGACGGAACGCGTAACTATTCTACCTACTTCATCATGTGAGATAATGAAATACTATATAACACCTGACTTCAACTGTACAGTTCCTATAAGCCTTAGTCCAATAGTATTCTTGCATAGTTGGCCAATACCTTCTGTGTGCGACTGTCACCCTCCCGTGCATGTTCCTTTCAACTTGTACTGTCGACACAATACGACACGAATAGTTTAATAGGTAGGTACTCAAGCAACAGCTTCTTAAAAAAATATATATAGTGTAGAAAGTTCACAAGCTAGTGTAGATTATAAAACATATATTTACTAGTTCTTTTAACGTCTCCAAAGTACAAATAAAGATTTAAAAATGTTTTCAATTCTCATACACGGAAAGTACGCTTGAAGTTACCTGATCAGAGGGACGAAAGTAGTACTTTTCCTCCCGGGGAAACGATTGTCCCTGCTGTCAAAAAAAATAAAAACTATGCAAGCCATGTCCCTGTATACAGCCACTCTGTTATATCGCGGCGTAAAATTACATTAAAAAATATTATCAATAATTTTGTAACATGTCTTTATACTTACCCAGGTATTTCTAATTTAGAATTCAATAAATTATTAATTAATTTAAATAGATTTGAGCAAAATTAATAAAAAAAAATAGCATAAAAAAACTGACAAAATAAAATAAAAACTATGCAAGCCATGTCCCTCTATATAGCCACTCTGTTATATCGCGGCGTAAAATTGCAATAAAAAATATTATCAATAATTTAGTAACATCCAGGGGGGTTAGACAAGTGGCAAAACGCTAACGCTAACGCTCAATGTATGGGAATGACATTCGTTTACGACTAGCTATATGTCATTCCCATACATTGAGCGTTAGCGTTAGCGTTAGCGTTTTGCCACTTGTCTAACCCCCCAGGTATTTCTAATTTAGAATTCAATAAATTATTAGTTAATTTAAATAGATTTGAACAACATTTTTGACAAAAAAATACTGGCTGGCATTCTAGCCACAGAAAAAAAAAGAAGCGGACAATCAATCTTCAGTTGTTTCGTCGAGTGCTAATTATTTACGTTTTCAAATAAAATATTGTTTGTTTATGTAATCAGGTTTGTATTTCCTTCCCTCATATTCTAAATAAAAAGCAGAGTGTTAACCTCGGGAGAAAGACCTATGTAGGCCCTCGAACTATTAGCGCCCTCGCTACGCTCGTGCGCCAAACCATCTCGGGCCTAAATAGGTCACTTTCATCCCTTGTGTAACAATCTACTATTAATACTTATTTGTTACGATCTTAGCACTTACCTATATTCTTCATGTTTTGTGCTAAAAATAATAATTACTTAAAATCAAGAATAACTTACCAGTTACTAGTATAAACCTATTTACAGAAAATTATTTTTTTCACAAATTTAGTTTTTTCAATCACTATTCAGTTGTGAGAGCAAGACATAGCTACTAACGCTTTAATAGCACCGTCTCTTTTTCACAACTAAAGTATTCCTGCTTTAGCACGATATGGTAAGGTTGTGGGAATCAGTCAACACAATCAGCTACTACACCAGTTAAAAGTAATTTTGCTTTTCTAATCGCAAAGGATTGACTACTTACCCCCATCACACGTAGGTGCTCAGCTTCAACATTATTTTACTACTTCTGTAAAATAATGTTTCTTCAACATTATTTTACTACTTCAGTAAAATAATGTTGAAGACAGAAGTAGAATGAAAGAAACATTTATTGACAAAACAACACATTTAATTACACTAAACAGTTAACAAGAAATGAGTAAAACACTATGCTTGTTTTACCAAACAGGTCCAGTCCAGTGTTATGCCAGACAGCTGGTGCCAGACGCTGGTTTTCAACACCGCTGCCTGTTCACTTTTCTCTTTTGCCGATAGTACTTTGGAAGTTTGTTCTCCGTGACGTTTCTAACGACCGACCGACGCGACGTTAGTGGTAACCGTCATGAAGTAAGATTAATTGTTCGGCTGTCGGCTCTGGTGGGCACGTTAGCCTTGACTGAGGGGAACAATTACTTGTAAACTTGTTATAGATAGTTAGGATAGTAGCTGTAAATATTTCTTTGTGATATAACCATGCAGTCCTTTTAAATGTAACCTTATTGTTTACACATTTCAATCTATACATATAAAATGCTTTTTCCTGAATGACTGACGGATCAACGCACAGCCTAAACCGCTGATTGTAGAGACCTGAAACTTGGAGGGTGTGTTCTTGTATTACGTGTGCATCCGATAAGAAGGATTAGTTAGTTAAAAAGGGGGCAAAGTTTGTTTAAAACTCTGTCTGTGTTTGTTTAAAATTTTTAATTTGAATTCGTAGAGCCCACGCAGGCGAAGCCGCGGGCGAAAAGCTAGTACCTAATACAGGGCTTCCCTCGCAGGATGTGATTTGTAAGCGATTTTTTTTTTCAAAATCTAAGATAATATAATGTGCGGAGAATTGTGATTAGTCAATAAGATTTATTTTTTTATTTGTAAAATTTCACAACAAAATTTTCTGTTGATAAAATATGTAGCTATAAACGTTATTGTTCACCAATTAAAATTAATTAGCTTTTCGAAGCAAAAATCACATTTTAATAATTAACTTCTGTTAATTAACAAATTGTTTTGTTTATAAAGAATTTTCGAAGTTCCCGATAAGAAAATATCGTATCACAAAAAGTATAATTCAAATTGAGTTCCTTTCTGAGTCAAAATTTACAAAACAATTTGAAAGAAAATTAGGTAGGTACCTACTTTTTTTTGCCAAATAAATATTTTTTGGTGCTTCATACAATTTTATAAGAACATAAGTTATGATAAAATAGGGCGATGATTAAGGCTTTGTTTTATATTTATAAGCTTTTCATGAACATGATAAGTAACACAAGGGTGTAACACCACCAACTACCGGACTCCGGGCTGATTTGTGATTTTTTCAAATCTCACAAAGTGATTACGGCCCGAACCGGGAATCGACCTCAAGACCCCGTTTACAGCTGTCAGGTACGAGACCACCAATGAAGCAGTCAGTATTAGACCAACCAGGCCTACTGTATACTTACTTTAGCTAACCTATTCTTAGAAACACCCCTATATTTAATTTTCTTGCTAACAGCCATTTAGGTTCTTGGAATTAATCTACGAAAGTCGATTATTTCCAAACATAGTAGGAACTGTTAATAATTTAACAATTCCAGTACTGAATTCTAATTACAGTTTCAGTTTTCAGAACTAATGTTAATACAGTACTAATCGGATTTCAGTTAAAGTTCATAGTTTTGTGGTGATGACAGACACAATTTTTTGAGAGTGTTAATTGAAGATTAATTCTCAATTAACTCTGACCTTCGATATGTTGATTCGGTGATAATATCTTCAGTTTGTTATATATTTTTAGTCTCAGTATTGTTTTTAACCGACTTCAAAAAAAGGAGGAGGTTCTCAATTCGATCGGTATTTTTTTTTTCTATGTATGTACACCGATTACGCTGAGATTTATGATACGATTTACGTGATTCTTTTTTAGTTTGATGCGGAATAGATGCCATTTGGTCCCATAAAAATTTCACATGGTTTGGCCCAGTAGTTTTCATTTTGTGAACATTTTTTACATTTTTGTTTACATCGATGACGTAATTGTTTCGGAGTCGATTTATATTTTCCGTTCCCGTTTCTTGATCTATATTGTTTAAAGCTGCACCTTTCGTAGGCCTACCCATAGCTACTTAAAAAAAAACTATTTAACATATAATTATGACAATAAAAACAACGAAATGTTATAGCCTTCCTTATGTAATCTATAAAAATCCTGTAAAAAATACTGTAGTTTACAGAGCAACTTATTACAGACACTAAAAAGTAAAAAATAAATTTAAAAAAACTACGTTTAAAAAAACCGACTTCAAAAAAAAAACTAAAAAGTATTAAAAAAGTATAAAATAACTTAATAAAGATTTAACACAAACCTAATACCTTTAATATTAATAAAACACCATTATTTGTATGTGTTACCTATTGACAGGTTTGAAGTCGGTGCCAAGTCCTAAACAAAATGAAATTCCTAAAGATTAACCTACGTAAATAAACTTAAAGAACAATGTGAATTAATGTGAAACAGATGAAAACTTTTTAATACCTGAATGAGTAACACTATTACATTTGGCTTGGCACCGACTTTAAACCTGTCAATAGGTAACACATACAAATAATGGTGTTTTATTAATATTAAAGGTATTAGGTTTGTGTTAAATCTTTATTAAGTTATTTTATACTTTTTTAATACTTTTTAGTTTTTTTTTTGAAGTCGGTTTTTTTAAACGTAGTTTTTTTAATTATATAAGTACTAGCTTTCCACCAGCGGCTTAGTTTCATACAAACTTTGCCCCCCTTTTCACCCACTTAGGATTAGAATTTCGGAAAATCCTTTCTTATCGGATAACACTGTGCGGGGTCCCTCCATTGAAAAGGGAGGATCCTCCGGCCAGGCGGGTGATATTGCCTGGCGGGCTACTGCCCGCTGATTGATGTTGGGAAGTTGTATATGTTCTAACTTGCTTGCGAACACTTCTTGCGCGATGTAGGAATCTTGCCTACGTAGTTCGCATGTAGCGAGATAGGTGTCGCTACATCACTCCCCTCCTGAGATCGGAGATCGATAGTTGAATGATGAGTCAGCGGTCACATGCTGCCGTAAATTTGGTTGTCCCCTTTGAGGCGGGGCGATGCTGCAGATTCTCCAGTGAGTCGGAGTGGTGCAGGGTTGCGATGCTCCAGTGTGTCGGAGTTTGATGCTGCTGCGATTCTCCAGTGGGTCGGAGTGGCGCAGTGTGGGTAGCGGCTGGCTACATGCGTCGACCAGGAGAGTATATGTGGACTCTGCTTGTTGACCGGTCGAACTGTTGGGTGCCGTGCCGAGTTGCTTGATGCGGCTGAAGGGTGTGACCAGGCTTGTGCGTTCGCTACAAGCTAGGTGGTCATGAACCCGAAGAAGCCGTGAGTGGTTTGCTGGCTGGGTGACACGCTGGTGCTGCTCGATGCTGCTCGATGCTGGTAGGAGGTTGAGGGAGAGTTGGCGACGAGGCTGATGATGGCGATGTTGACATCAGAAGGTTGGGTTGATCTTCATTGCTCCGGGGTCACCAGTATGGTGTGTGGACCACCGGATCACGTCGGGGTCACCACTATGGAGGAACACTGTGCGGGGTCCCTCCATTGAAAAGGGAGGATCCTCCGGCCAGGCGGGTGATATTGCCTGGCGGGCTACTGCCCGCTGGTTGATGTCGGGAAGTTGTATATGTTCTAACTTGCTTGCGAACACTTCTTGCGCGATGTAGGAATCTTGCCTTCGTAGTTCGCATGTAGCGAGATAGGTGTCGCTACACCTACATTATACAAAGAACATACCCTCCAAGTTTCAGGTCTCTACGATCAGCGGTTTAGGCTGTGTGATGATCCGTCAGTCATTCAGGGCAAAGCATTTTATATGTATAGCGGTTTTGTGGATTTACTTCACGCACCCAATGACTTTTACCGATTTCTTCATGTGCTTTGGGTTCAAGCGTATATCTTTATCAAATTTTATCTAAAACAGTTCGTCCGCTTACCTCTGAAAGCGTAACTAAGACCTACTAAAGAATTACTACCACATTTGATATATTAGTAAGGATATACTCGTAGCTAAGATGGCTCGCATTAATTGCTATTTTTTTCATTGAAAAATATCGGTATAAACATCATAAAGATATAAGTAGAATATCTCCTTTACAGGTTGTATTCTCGACCTTATTGGAAGTTTTTCAACGGGAAATATCAGCAGCTTCTTATTAAAAAACTTTAATAAAGACTTAAAGATAAAGTTACGATGAATAACATGTTATTAACAATTTATGCAAGTACATATTCTGGAGGAAGAATATACATCTAGTAGTTATGTCAATAATATTTGAAAATATGATTGAAATATTGGGTGCAAAAAAAACAATCGGGTTTTATCTTGCCTCGTCTGTTTACAAAAAATATATATGTATTACATATTTAGTCTTTACATATTAAAGTATTAAAAAAAAACTAGCTTCTGATTGCGTCTTCAAATTGAGTCTAAATACCGGAATAATTTACAAAATCTATTTCAACAAACTTTGGCATTAATAATACTTGTAGAAAGTGGGATAAACAATATGGACCACCCCTTTTTGAAAGTTGGTTAATTATGTAAGTAATTTCGGGAGTGTGAGCCAATTTCCATGCACTTATGTTTATAGTCATTAGCAATATTGAATTAAACTTGCAAGAATTTCAAACCAAGTTCCTAATGATACCGATCTTCGCATCAAATTTATAACCAAATTCAACCTTCGGCTGGGTACCGCATAAGTAAAGGAAAATTGTGTGAAAATTATGGAAAATTCATACGAGTGTAGGTGTTTTCCTATTTATGTTTTAAAAGCAATTATTATTATTTCTGATGGAAGTTAAACATTATAGCGAAGTTTAATATGAGACCTCTTTGTGTCTAAGTTGAAAGGAAACTGTCTTTCTTCTAAAATTGTTTTGAGCTTTCAAAAGAGGTTTTGAATCCGGACATACTTACATATATTATGTAGATAGATTTATGTATATGTGGAGAAGCTTGTGGCTAAGTAAAAGCAGCGGTGGATCGATCCAAGTTTAAGCTACGCTTGGCGCGGTTGGTCGGTGGATGGGTGACTATCTATGTCACACCAAGACTATTTCGGAGAGTCCGTTAAGCCTTGCTGTAATTTGTACTTTTTGAAAGTCGTTACGGGTAATCAGAAGCCCGAAAGTTTGACAACCCGTCTTAGCAAGGGGTATCGTGTTACCTGGTAACTGAGTTGTGGAGGTCAGATAGACAGTCGCTCCGTGGAAAACACTGATACTCAGTCGCATCCAGTTAGACTGGAAGCCGACCACAATATAGTTGGGAAAAGGCAAAAAAAAAACTACAAGCAAGCCAAGTTTGTGAGAATGTATGTACGAATATATGTTTGTTACTCTTTCACGAAAAAATACTAAATGAATTTGTATGAAATTTGGTACACATAATTTATAATCAGAATTGACTACTTATATTAACAGTGTATTACCAGGCATATGTATAATGTTAAGGTTGAGTATTAATAATAATGAAATTAAATGTAAAGATTAATTTATTAAGAATTAGATTAATTTATATCCAAGTGTACTAAGTAGTTTCCACTGGATGCGAATGAAACTACAGGAATCAGCTAGTATATACAATACCATACGTTCATATTTCCTTCAGATGCTAGCTGTTACTCAAATAAACACGACCTCCTAATTTCTATAGGATGACGTCATGAGCCACAATGCAACGCGTCCCGCATAGAAATTCTATTGAAGCGCCGACAATAGTCATATCTAGCTGCGTCGATGGCTTCGTTAGTTATACTGACTCCGACTGAACTATAGGCCAGTAAATAGATGGTATAATACATCGTCATAAGTACAACTTCAATGTTATTAATTTTCAACCCTATTGTTTGCTGGTTAGAGTTCATAATTGCGGGTTGATAGTTAAAGATCTATAGACAGTATAGCACTAGTCTTGACTATGCATATTTATGAATGGAGAAGACGTTTCCTTGTTATGCTATCTCAAAGCTCTTCGTTTAATTTAAAACACAAAGTGATATAAGAGTATTTTTTCAAATGTGTTAAAATTAAATATAGAACAAAATCAATATATTATATTAATTAAAATTGTTGCCTCAATGGTCGTTAACTTTATTCCAATTAAGAAGGGTTGCCTACAAAATAGGTACAGTGTGATTTCGTATTATCTGTTTAGATATACAAGATACTACGAAATATTATTCATAATATTAACTGAAAAATAATACATAACAAAATATCTGTACCATCGTCACGTATTCCATACGTTTCTTGCATACTAAATATGTTCATCATGCTTCAACAGAACTATGTCTGAGTTCTATTATTGTGACGCCAGTCTGAAAAATAGACAAAACCGGTCAAGTGCGAGCGGCTTGGCACAAAAAGGGTTCTGTATTACTATAGAGTATTTAGTATTGCATTATTGTTTAAATAGTGTAAAACACATTAGTATCGACTTATCCCAATGTAATGCTACCAAAAGTTTTATTTACGTACCTGTAAAGCTTTTATTGGAATTACTTACGGGATTAGGAATTTTTTTTTTCGGATGGGAAATCATCAAATGACCCCTCCTGCCGTGGGTGAGATGGGTGGGAGTCTCAGACTCTTACTGACTAAAACCCATCCATGTTCCTTCCTCAGCCCTTTGTATTCCGGGGGCACGGTATCTCTTTCGAACGTCCCAACGCAGGTGAATTTGGCCCTAAGCTAATCTTGTAAAGTATCAAGATTGCTGGCATGAAGTGTTTTGCAGTATAAAGTTAATATTGAAATGATGTGCTATAAAAATCGGCAATATATTGTACACTTAAACTTCTACTTACGTAAGACAGCTAACAGCTTGACGGAAGGTCCTAAAAAACTTATAAACTTTGACGTAAGCAGAATTTTAGGAAAATCTTAATTTAAAAGTATAAAAAAGATAACTATCAGGTAAGGAGCATGATTAGATTTAGAATGTATTTTTTCTTGTACCCTAAGACTAATTTAAAAATAGTGTTTTAGTGGCAAAAAATGGCCTTTGTTAGTGCCATGTTTACGAGTTCTGAAATTAGATGGATTCAGCTCTAATATGAATTGATGATTGGGCAAGTACGAAAAGTTTAGACAGCAGATTTTTATAATGGAAATGAAATATTTTTTTTGCCCTACATCACAGATTTGAAAACTAAATCCAACAAAAAAAAGGTAAAAATGACAAATTTAATTTCTTGATTTTTTCATAATGTTTGTAACATATACCTAATTAGTTAAAACGCACGCGTTAGGGCCTCCCCTATATTTAACAGTGGTCGAATAATAAGTAGGCTGATAATGATTATAGTGATATAATAAAAATAAAAAGAAAATAAAAATATTTCCTACACCAAAATTGCAAAAATTATTCTCATTAATAAACAGAGCCTACACAACAAGCTTTATCTAAAACTTTTCATTCATCCATTTCTTTTTCATCCTTCAAAGTTAAACATCTCGGCACAAAGATACGTTTCATCAAGTTAGTTCGTAAAACGTCGGCAGGGCTTCATTGAGTCCCGAATATTTTATGTGCTCAGCCCCAACCCTCCCCAACCATCAATGCAAACCCTTCATAATTGAATTTCAGGTGTTCGCCAGCAAAATTTTCTTGGCCAATTGTGAGAAAACCGTTTACGTAGAACTTAATGGAATAACTCATAGTTATATAGAAATCAGTAAATGGTTTACTGAGAGAAATTATTGTTTAAATTAAGATTTATACAATACTAGCTTCCCGCCCGCGGCTTCGCACGCGTGGATATTTTTTTTACACCTTGGGTTACATTATTCAGGTTTTAGTAGGGATCCCTAATTATTTCTGGAAATAAATTTAGCCTATGACACTTCGTAAAGATGTAGCTTTCTAACGGTGAAAGATTTTTTTAAATTGATCCTGTAGTTTTTGAGATAAAATCCTACAAACAAACAAACAAATCTTTCCTCTTTATGATATTAGTATAGTTTATAATATTAGTATAGGTACGGTTCATGTAGTTAGATTGCTATATTTAGCGTTAGCAGACATCGGAGAAGTTATAGTTGTAGAATAGACATTATTAATATTCAATCTATACCACGTAAAGTGAGGTTCGTTAGTAAAATTAACGTTAACGAAGCTAGACCATTGACACAAATTTAAATATAAATGAAAATAAGATAAAAAAGTAAAGATACAGAAGAAAGATACTTGCATATTTAACTGAAATTGATTTTTTTTTAAATGAAAATTACATAACATACTAGCTGTTCCGCGATTTCACCCGCGTCTTGTGTGAATTATTTAGATAAAATATATATTCATATTATCCATGATAAAACATAGCCACAACTATCTCCTGAGCCCCATGTATCTCTGCACCATATGCCACCCAAATCGATTCAGCCGTTTTACTGTGAAACCGTTACAAACAAAAACAAACTCACTTTAAGATTGAGAAAATTGAGTATTTTCAAATCGTCGAAAAATCAAGTATGCATTTTGATACTGAATATTCCCCATAGTCAAACCTGGAACCGCCAGATTTGGTATATCTAGATATAAAATAACACCATTAGAAAATACCTCTTATAATCTATACCTCAACGTGCGTTTCAAGCGAGAAATTGTATGAAAATTAATTTACGCTATAATAGTGTGTTTTTGACATGCGACGTCATTTTCAGTCCTATACAAAATTAGATCTCAAGATTATATTTACAAGAAAATAGGTAAGGAATATTTCAAGCTATTTTCGCTCTAAGACTGCAGGCAGAAGCTGGATGCGTCACGCCGAGGTCCGGGCGATATGGCACACGGAGGAGTGGCCTATGTCCAACATTGGATCAATGTAAAATAGGCCAGGGTGATGATAACAATATGTGCTCTGTCTTTGCGGTTCAAACATTTTTAATTCTATACAATATACCTACATTCTTCTATTGGATTACACAGAATAAAGACACCAACTTTTAGACTACAACAGAAAGTCAAATTAATTATCTCTTTTCAGTTTTTTTGGAGGTCGGTTGTTTTTATTTTTTAATAGATTTATTTTAGCTATTTGTGATACTAAATAGGCATGGTATATTATTTTCTTTACAACGTTGCTGCTATATAAAATAATGAACAGTGACGTCACAATATCCCCATAGGCCCGTTAGCGGTCAGCTGCTGTTCCATTTGCCCTCAATTTCATAATAATACATTTAAAATACAGACGACGTAATGTCTGTGCGTTTATTATTTTATTTATTTCACTAGGAGTACTGCCAAAACACCTTTGAAGCTATGGTACATTTTGGACATGGTAACGTACTTATATCCAGTGGACCTAGCATTAATATAATCGTAACGTAAATAGAAGCGATATTCGAAACTTAAATACAAGCAAAGTGTGTGTTTAAAATGCATAAATAATAATTTGCAGCATCCCAAGATATGATTAAAGTCATCAATTTAAATAAATTGTACGTAAGAAACGAGTATATTCCATTCAAAAATCTTTTTCAATACGAATACTTTTGAAAGTGATTCGTACTAGGCTCACTGTACGTGGTTTGTTACCATACTGAGAAAGAAAATAGGATAGTTTTTGGAGGCTTCTTGAAATGGTTTCTTCAGGATGCGAGTCTTGTCATAGTTTTCTCAAATCCACCTGATGGCCTCTGACATGGAATTATAACAACAAATGATATCTAGATAACAGCCTAGGACCGTGCCGTCCCAGGCACGGGGGTATTACACCACTAACATCCTGACTCCGAGCTGCTTTGTGAAATTTTCCAAAACCCACAAACGATTTCGGCCCGATCCAGGAATCGCACCCGAGATCTCGTTTACAGCAGTCGCGTTTTGTGACCACTTGAACAACGAGATACTCTGAGTCGAGGATGCGAGTGAAACAGAGAGAAATAGCTACTACGAAGATGTATGGCAGATCTAAATAGAACAAACACACTAACATGTTTTAACTATTGAAGGAAGTTATAAACACACAGCAATGAGTTCGTGTAATAAAAGATCGCTATTCTATGAAATGTGTGGCGTTGCGAATGGGCTTACAGTTAGTATATTCGTTGAGATTTCGACCACCTGTGACCTACATTTTGTTTAACATGTTAATGAAATTGTAGCCAACATCTGTGTTTCTCTGGTGGGTAATTAGAAGTCTAAATGTCTGACAAGAATTCCCGTAATAGCCAGTACTAGGTTTATTATCTATCTACTTTCTATTCATATCTTGACCAAATAACTAAAAAGCTATTAACAATAACCAGCCACTATTATATTTCAGATAATTTCAATCATATCACATCTGTATTAATTTCATGTATATATTTCAATTTTGAATACAATTGGGTACACGTTTATAACACATAGTATTTTTTTTATCCAGGGTATCTGAACACAATTCTATTATTATGCAGACGAAACCGCTTTCAGATATTCCAGTTTAGAGGCATTTTTTACGATTTTTCTAACCCTTTTTTGGACTATTCAGCATAATACCAACCGTTCTCAAGTAAACCACTTTCCAATATACAATATTTCATTAAATATAATTGATAAATGAAAATAGATTATGTAAAAAGAAAGAAAGTTATGAACATACTATTCGCTTAAAATATCGGCATATTAATCATTCAAGAAAATTACAAAGCATTTTTCGAATCATTCAAATAATAACGAGCATGCCTTATCTGGCCATTCAAGAATTCGGAAGACCAGTCTTCAAAAGGCCCATAGATACTTATTTAGATTAATTCGGAAACCGCTTCAGATAACATCGGCATCGAAAGAAAGGATAAATTGTGGTGGAAATTGGAGAGTGCCAAAGAGATTTATCTAGTTTGAAGACCAATATCGGTTAGGCCCATTAGGGTCGCCGGAGAACGGACTGCGATGCTATTGTCGTTTACAAGCGGCCCAGTTTTTTTTTGCTTTATAAAAATAAATGGCGGTTAAAGGTGTAGAAAATATATTGAGTTTCTCTCTTTATAAATATAGGAAGTTTATAAGTTTTGTATAAAAAAATATGAAGGGCATTTTTGTTCAATATGGCTATTACTTGTGGTTGAAAAGCTCGTGGGTAAATAACAGCCGCATGGATCGATCGATAAAAGGTTAAGGCACGGTCGGCCCGTGGATAGGTGACCAACCATCTATGTATGTCTGAGACTCCTCTTTGCCGTAGAAATCACGTCAAGCCGCTGGTCCTGGCTATCATTTGTAGATCTGTGACAGTCGTTACGGGTAGTCAGAAACCGGAAAGTCTGACATTCAGTCTTACCAAGGATGTCGTGTTACCCGGTAAATGGGTTGTAGAAGGTTAGATAGGCAGTGCAACTCCATGTAAAATACTGGTAGTCAGCTGCATCCAGTTAGTTGTATTGGAAGCCAACCCGGTAAGGATTATTTGGGAAAAGTTGGGCAGATGATGGTAGCTATTACTTGTGGCTTGGTTACGTACACTTATCACAAAAAAATCTTTTTTGCAAAAATAGGTCCGACTTCAAAAACACTATAAATTGAAAATTAACTAATACATCGTTCTAGAACTCGGTGTTTCCAATACGATATGATTTTGTGTTTGTCCAATGTATATTTTTGTGGTTGTGTAATATTTATTTTACATGCTATTGACAATGTGTTTACTACTTTATTCACTCCACATTTGATGCGATATTAGATAGCAAAAAAAAACATTTCACCATAAAGGTTGGTTGTACTAGAGGTGGTACGAAAGATTATTCAGGTGATAAGTAATTCTATTTGCCGAACGCTATCTGTCATCTCGCGTGCAGACATGTGTCGAACAATTTGCAGGTAAATAAAGGTTAGCTGAAGCGACGATCAATTATCTGTCTAAACAGATTAAAATGATGGATGTGTTTCTTTTTTTTATATTTCTAAAAATATTTTTCTGAAAAAAAAATGAAATGGGTTACATATTTTATAGGTCATCTATATTTACTGTAACATTTCACAAAATAGTTTAGTATTTTCTGTATTTAATATGTTGTTTGTCAATTCTATCCCATTTTATATACTATGTAAATAACATTATATAATATTACATTAAACTTTTCAACATTAGAGCAATAATAGACATCAACATCATCATATTTTACCATATTTAATTAAGGCTTTATATTTGTTAGGTACTGGTTTTTACACAAAATATCAACGAAATTAATCCTCTTTTAGTAATTTAATTTATTGTCAAAATTCAGTTAGAAATATATATTTTTTACACAAATAAATTACAGATTATCTCTCATGTACCTACCTATACTAATTAGCTATTTGAATATGAAAACTATAAGCTTACAATAATTAGCCACTAACAACATATGTTTCTACCGCTAAAAGCCACCGCACGTCCATTTGAGGTTAAGTTTAACAATAGTGCGTGAATTTTAGCCAACAGATTACACTGCCATTGTTTACGAACTTTCTATATGCTAGGCTAGTCTATTTTATTAAACCAGTGGATATGAGTACACACTGAATATTTTGTAACCAAATGCGATTAAAAACAAACAAAATCAGATTTGTATGATCATCTGCCTAGAATTTTTCCAACTATAGGGTATTTTAGGGTGATTTTTGTACATTATAATCTGCCAATCTATAAAAATCTTTAAAATTAGGAAGGATTTGGAAGCTGAACTAGTGTTTTACGTGGAGTGACTATCTGATCTCTAGTCCTGGTTGTCAGACTTTCCGTATTCTGATTTTCTTTACATACATAATTTAAAATATTAATTAGATCGACTGCTTAATGTTATTTCCAAGACGTTTCAACTATGGTTCATGAATTGACAGCAGTATTTCGCGTTTGCGTAATTAAATTACCAGTACCTATTTAGTTTTATATTATTTTTAGTTGAACCCATCGGTGTTTAGTTTTAGTTGCCAAAGCAATTATTCAATGGATGCCGTGAAGAAGACGTATCGAGTGCGTAATGACTACGTAGGCAGGTATCAATCAGGGTTACGAAGAATGTGTACTATAAATCTAGTACGTTAATCTTTGTACAGTCGGCAACGATAGTCTGTAAACACTTTGTTGTTTTTTTTTTGTAAATAGGTACTGAATATGACAGAGCAAATGGCTTTCTAGACATAAAATATGCTGTATTAATTTTGTTGCATATTTTCATATTCAGAGATTCAAAAAAAATCTTATAAAAATAGTTATTCACTATTACATATGAATTGCTACAAAACTATTTATGTATGTATATTGTTTGTTAAGATGTAACATAAAAATTACAGATACCCAAAATTCGTAGCAATTATAGGTGTAGATTACTCTTTGTTTGAAAAAAAAAAATTGTTTATATTTTGGAAGGGCAATTTTGCGACTTTAATAGATAATAATAAAGTGTTTGAAGCATAACGAGTAGGTGTGATAACTGAACTACGCATTAGGTGTGATGATTCAATCTTACGCGTCTTTTCTACGTTAATTTTATTTTTTTTTTTTTATTTTCCACTACACATGAAATAATGTTATTAATGAGAAAATGACAATGTTCAAAACTTTTTCTATGAATTTCTTCATTGGTTTTGAATTACGTCTCTCTTTAGATTATATTCATTTGTGTTCGTATATGAATATAATATACGAGAGGCCCAGACAAGAACTATTCTTTCCTACTTGAAAATCTTTGATAGTGAGAAAATATGGGGATGTGATGCAAAATTAATATTTGCTACAAAAATATTAAACTGAATTTAATATTTAATAGCTTAAATTTAAAACCTTCTTTCTAAAAATTGTGTTGCTTTTTATGAAGCTTCCTACATTATAGTAATAACTATTAATATTTCAAATATTATAATCTTATGTAGTAGTAAACAAAACCCTAGTTAAGACTCAGTTAATTGATTCTGTAACTCAAGTAAGAGGGTTAACTTTGTTTTGTCGTCTTAACCAATGGCAACGCGTTTAATCCTGATTTGATTAAATTTGGGATGAATCAAAGACAATATTGTATATAGCTTTAGTTAATTATAACTTGCCGGTTAATGAGTGACACCTGCGTTATGAAGAAAACACCTCTTTATCTGTAATATATTTTGTGACAAAATAAAATTTAATCTTCGAGTGTAATGTAAGTGTAAAGTAAGTAAAATGTGCCTTATCTCAAAAATATGTGATTTTTTTTTATTATGTTTCCAAAAAATATAATATCCGACATGATAACGTCAGTGTCACCATCAGATAAGTATCTTTTCAATAACTTTTTGATAATGCCCTATATGTCACCCTTTATTTTAAAAAATAGTTGAAAATTATCGATTCGCTCAGATAGGTATTGTGATACTAATCTAACCTTTATTTAATTATAATCGATTAATGCTAGATTTCTAACACCCTGTGAAATCCACGGCATACGTTTACACTACTGCTACACTATATTATCTAGACGTTTGGAATTACGAAAAATCCTTTCACATCGGATGCCCACGTCATACAAAGAATACACCCTCCATATTTCAGGTCTCTACGACCAGCGTTTAGGCTGTGCGATTATCCGTCAGTCATTCAGGACAAACTAGGTATTTTATTTGTATAAATTGTTTACAGCCGCAGTAGGTATTATATAATTGCAGCTGTCATCGCTCAATCGTTGTGAAAACTTAATTGTTCTAAATAAACTTTAATTTAATGTAACACGTTCACTTTACTTATGACTTGTATGTAATTAGGTATTTGACCACCAACTAAAATGTACTAAAATGTTGTTTCATTAAAAGATTCCATAGAAACAAAACGAAGTGTCGAAAAATAAATTAAATCAATGTTAAAATAAATAACATCCATGCTTTTAAAGTTTTTGGAAGGGGAATTCTCTATCCTTGTCACGCGAAACATAATTTGTTCTAGGAAATGTCGAGTTATACAGCGTTTTGACATAATGACGTCATAATTGCATCGTGCTCTCTTTTTCTAGCAATGACTTTTTAAATGCTTATAACTAGGCCGTTTTATAAGATAATACATTCGTATTTTCACTGTTGTTAATCTTTTCGTTAATTAGTTATGTATTTCTAATAAAAAAAATACAGTCAAATAACCAATTTGATGTAGTAAAATAACCAAATAATACCAATAAAATATTTAATAAAATACCAGTAAATGAATTATCTAAGTAGGTACCTATTTAATTTACTTCTTTCAACTCCACAAAAGCACAAACAGTTTTAAAACCAACGTTTGAATGCAGTAATGCATTTTGATCTGGGATTGTTGTGAACTCATATTGCTCTGGTATTTAGCTCGAACAGAAAATAACCTTCGCTTTAAGCTTGCTGGTATTTCTATTGTCTCGTGTATAGTACAATTTCTTAGCAAGAAATTTCATTTTCATGCCATGAGACGATATTTTTAGTGGTTAGTCGACTGTGTATTTTAAGATTGAATGGTAAATTACAGTTTGGTAGAATAAATATTATTTGTTGTACAACTAAGATGTGTGTAAGGAGTAAATAAAGATATAATTGCTTTAAAAATTCTGTGGTATGTGGATAGAAATATACTTTCAAAATTTCAGAAAATCTTTTTCTATCGCATTAGTTCCCAAAGAGGTCCAGATGGATCCCTATGGGTAACTCAATAGGAGTCTACGTTGGCATGATAAAAAATAGGAAGCACAATCAATTAATTAATTCTCACATATTTCATTTAGAAAATCCCCATCTGTGGTTTGATCTCAGCCGTAACGCAAATTTTCATAGATCTAATTTTTTTAATTTTATGTCGAGTCTTAAGAATATGGTAGAAATGTAGCTGCAACGGGTCTACCGGGACCACCTAAATTTTTAAAGTGGTCTATGAGAAAAAAGTCTATAAAACTTTATCGCATCCCACGGAACATGTCTTGCTTTTAAATCATTGTGTCTATCAGTTTCAGCTGCACGTTATCTGATAGTCAATCAGTAACATTTATTAAAAACTAGCTTCTGCCAGCGACTTCGTCCGCGTGGAATAGTGGTGCTCCGCTTCTATTGATCTTAGCATGATGATATATAGCCTATAGCCTTCCTCGATAAATGGACTATCTAACACTGAAAGAATTATTTAAATCGGACCAGCGGTTCCTGAGATTAGCGCGTTTAAACAAAATGACAACATTTCCCTTCACTGCTCTGCTCCTATTGATTGTAGCGTGATGAAAAGTATACTATAACCATCTCAGGAGTATGACAAATAATTGTACCAAGTTTCGTTAAAATCCGTCGAGTAGTTTTTGTTTCTATAGAGTTTATACAGACAGACAGACAGACAGACAGACAGACAGACGGACAGATAGACAGACAGACAAAAATTTTACTTATTGCATTTTTGGCATCAGTATCGATCCCTAATCACCCCCTGATAGCTATTTTGGAAATATATTTCATGTACAGAATTGACCTCTCTACAGATTTATTATAAGTATAGAAGATAAACAAATGCACGCCAAAAACCGTAAATACACAGATGAGTAGGTACCAGCCATGAACATCGAAATATGTTTTATGCTAGAACGAGTACCTCAAAAGGAGCTTCAACCATTTCCAAGAAAGATTTTGGTGTTGCAAAAAAAATATTGGCAAAACAAAATAGCGCAGTGAAAATAACATATTTATAATACCAGTAAGGGTTAACAAAACAAACACTATAGCAAATATCGCCAGAAACCGGACGCGGATCTAAATTGATACTAACAGATCTCTATCGAACATTTGATCGAAACTCTAACACTTCGGTACAGACACGAACACAAGGCGATACGAAATTACTTTCGTGGGAATCAAAGAAAATAATTCTTTTCGTATTGTGTTGATTGATAAAAGATTAATCTTGTGCCGAACGGAAGATGAAACGTGGGTGGTCCACCCACTACTTGTTCTTTCTTGTCAATCTTATGAATTTGGAAGTGATCTTTATTTTTGTAGTAAACATTTCATTGTGTAAACTAATGAAACATTCTGCGGTTAAGTGTAGCCGTGGGTTGTTACAAAATAAATAAAGTAACTTATTTTTAAGTAGGATATGTCATTGTGTACTTGTTTAGGATTAAAAGAAATACAGTTTTGTTAAATATCAATTAATGATTGCACAGATTACATTTGATATTACAATAAATCATGGCAATATTTCCAGTACCAACATAGCTTAGTAAAAAAATACTCCTATGACCGACAGTTTTTACAAAGGTCTTTTTAATACGAGTATTTTTTTATTTTATAATAATAATTATTATTAATTAAAACAATTTATTTCTCGCCTGTACTTACACGAGTCTCGTTTCCCGCGCTATCGCTATTACGTCAGAGACGCTGCGTTTTCTGTTGATGTGTTATTTTGATTCAACGGTTTGAAGTGTCCGACTCAGATCCGTCTACAAAGATCACGTCCTATCGAAAGATAAGCCAAATAAAAATATTATATGCCCATAATTCAAATTAATATTCACGGATCAACTAATGAATTTTGATAGATTAAAGTACGCTCGCACATTATCATCTTAGTCGGTCTCTCAAATTTTGAGCATCGTGAACCTAATCCTGGTTTTCTCAACTATAATGCCAGTGATCTCGGCCTTTCGCCAGCCTAGAAGCCTTGCAAAACGATCTCTTTTAAGCCCAAGCATAATCTTTCTAAATGTAAGTACAAAAGTCAATGACTTATAAAGTAGAAGCAGTAATGTAGACAGTTATAATTACTATACGCGGAATCTACCGATAATTCACAGTTATTATAAATTACTTTTTAGCAAGTACAGCAAAATAGGTATCGGTAGTATATACATTAAGTTTTGTCTGTTTATGTTTTTATTTGTTTGTGATTTTCGTCACGTCGTGGGTGCATTTTAAAAATATTTATTACACATGCATAAACACTCAGACCCGGAACAATTTTAGTTGTCCTGTGCGGGAATCAAACCCGTGACATGTAGCACAACAGCTAATTGCTCAACCACTATGCCATACGTAACGTTATTTTGCTGTCACTGGTTAGCAGTGAGAGTGAGACAGAGCTAGAAGTGACGTCCCTTTCTTTCTAACACAATTATTACTTAATTGATCCGCTGTGATGTGGTTTCAAAAACATATTGTAGGTACCTACTTTCGAAGATAGTAATTCCAGCCGCGTATTTAGACAGCTATAAATATCTTGACGGTAGACTACAATCCTAAACGTATGGTTAGTATCTGTGTTGAACTCCGTGTGATTGATGTTTACATGTTGGCGCCTCGGCAGAGACTTGTTAGTTTGTACTAATATCATGAAATCTTAGATAGTTTACGGAATAATGTGACGTACATTTCTAAGTAATCATTAATTATTTTTATATTTATGTTTAAAAGATATAAAAATTATAGTAGGCAACTAGCACGACTTTGGCTGCGTGGACTTCAAATCGTGTCCAAATACCAGAATAAAAAGTAGATATCCTATATATTAATCCAGGTGGATTTGCTGTATGTATGATGATAAGGGCGATGAAAATTAATATTACGTGGGAATGTTTCATGTGTTTTTTTTATTTATTTATTTGATTTACAAACACGGCTTAAGAAATCAATTACATAAACCAAAGTATTGTGTCATGAAATAATCTACGCAGGTGTTTTTTCGTATTGGAAGAGTAATACCTATCATTTGTGAAAGTTAGTGAAGATGTGTGTTTGTTATTAAGCTTATCTATTTAAAACTGCGGAATAGATTTGGTACCTACACACATAGCTTAAACCCTGTATTAACATATAAGATACTTTTTACTTATCCGGATTCGCGAAGGAGCTCCTACACAATATCACATCGACACACCGATACTATTGATTATTCAATTTGTTAAAACCTGTATAATTTGCATTCATCCGCGTTTATTTACAATCTAACCATAATTTACCAGTTAAAATCAAAAACCGAAGTACAATTTTAATTAAAATTAATTATTTCACGGTATAAATCAAGTGAGTAAACATTTCAAACTTGTAATAATTTTCCGAAGATCTATTTCGTTGAACTCCATTTGAATGTAAATGGTCTTCAGTAAAACATAGCGCTGTTTATTTGTAACATAAACAGAATTCGTGCCGTCTGTCTGTGTGATCGTTACGAGTTCGTGTAGCAGCAGACATTCGGAAATTTGCAAGTTTATTGAACCGATTTTCAAGGTCTCTTTTTAGGATTTCGTACCTCAAAAAAGGAACCATTTTAGACTTACTTCGTTTTTAGGGTTCCGTAGTCCGACAAGGAACCCTTATAGTTTCGCTCTGTCCGTCTGTCTGTCTGTCTGTCTGTCTGTCCGCGGCATAGCTCCGTGGTTTTTGTTATTAGAAAGCTGAAATTTGGTATGAATATGTATATTGATTACGCCGAGAAAGTGGTAAAATAAAATTTTGAAAAATATATTTTTTTAGGGTAGCTCCCAAACATGTAAAGTAGAGATGAATATTTTTTTTCTCGCGTACCCCTTCGTGTGGGGTATCGTTAGATAGGTCTTTCAAAAATATTATGGGTGTTTGAAGATCATTTTTCGGTTAAGCGAGCCATTTGCGAAATATCTAGATTTTAAGTGAAATTTTTTGTTCGCTACGAGTTACCCCCCCCCCCCCTAACTTTTGAATGGCTATACCTAGAAATGTGAAAAAAATCACAGACGTAGCACATGTAATGAACTTACAAGGAAAACTATCACGGCTAAGTAGGCTTAACCGGTTACAGAGTTATAGTCGACTAACTGAGACCTACTACGGAACCCTACTGCGCGTGGCCCGACACGCACTTGGCCGGTTTTCGTCTATCAAATCTCTTTTTTCAGGCACTCGTTATGGAATAAAGTTGACTTTAATATCAAATACGGTATAAGATCACTAGGAGCTGTACAAAATAAAGCTTGTCGATGGGTGAAACCGCTAGGACTAGATATACCTAGTAGTTGTAGGAATAGAATATTGTTTATTATATACACAACTTTTAAACTAAATGAAATTAAGGTAGGTGACATAATGGGCAGTCTTATCGCTAAAAGCGATCTCTTACAGACAATCCCAAATAGCAGGTCTCTAATATCATAAAAATCGACTATTATGATTAAAAATGCAAATACACGTAAGACGTTCTTTTAGTTAGGCAAATTTCATAGAAAACTGCTCATGATTTTTTGGTACACACATAGCTTTTAACCATGATAATTATATAGAAGATTATTTAACCAGCTACCTATATAGAACTAATTTTAAGGTTCAAAGTTCAGGCAGACCACGGGTCGAAGCTATATATGTATGTGTCACAAACATTCAAACTTAGGTGAGCCCATTCGTACGTAGGTGAGAAAGACCGTGTTTATAAATCCATGAATACAAAACGTATCATGTTTATACAGCTCGTCGTACAATTAACATATTAGTCTAGTACACAACCGTGTCAGCGGTTTGCCCCAGCTGTACTAAATTCTGTCTATTTTAGTCCAACATTTTGAGGCCCGTAATACATTTTTGAATGGGGGTTAAAGCGAGATTTGGGATGCTGAATGCTGTTCCAACATCAATAAGGGAACGTGATTTGTTTGCAGATAATGAATAGTTCTATGTTGTGAAATTTGAGGTTTGTAAGACATTGGACGTAAAAAAATATTTAAAAAAAAAAAAAAAATAGTTTACATTTTGTTATGATGTTTTAAAAATAAACTAGGGTTAAATAAAAAAACTGTAACCAAAATTCATCAGCGATACAATCTTCAGTAAATATCAAAATTTAAATATCGGCTTACTTTGAATAAAAGATTTTTGATTTTTATATAGGGCGAGTTTGTAGACGTGCGCGCCCAACAAAACATTATCGATTTGGATTTTTACATACATACTCAAATTTTCTTGATATCTCATGTGACATTTTATGATATTCCGTTCCACTACTGTTCAGAAGTGAGAACGAGGCGGAGATATAAAAAATCGTATATTAACATCCCTTTTTCGCAATGGAATTATTACTGCTTTGATACTTTGTGGTAGTTCCCAGTTCTTATAAAAGAATGACAATAGACAGGCTTATAACGAAGCGTTTATGTTTGTTTAACCATAAAAAACCTACTTTAAAAAAAATTACCAAAACAAAATCATTCTATCCTAAATCCTTGCTGAAATAACGAACTAAGAATACTAACCACTCAACTAATATTTTTTTAGGACCACTCCAACTCTTTATACTAATTTTATTTCTACTTTAGGGAATCAAATGAAACTAGAAATAAATTCTCATGCGATTCTGTAACCAATTCCCATTAAGAAGTAAGTTCTTTGATGTTAAAACTATACTATAAAAAAACTAAGAAACTGTCAGTTGGTTCGCGAAATCTTCCGTCCCCAAGAAGTAAGACAAATAGCAGGATAAAACCCAAGTAAACGTTACTAATGAAATAATAAATGGGTTTTCTCCAAAGAAAAGAGAGGTCGAGAGACGACGGGAAATTGTGGAACTGAAAAAAGTTAGTTTAAAAAGAAAATAACAAGGTTTGCAGGGATTAATTTGGATTTTTATAAATTTATAGCTGTTTCCCGCGGTTTCACCCGCATCCCGAAAGTGCTACTTCGCGCACATGGATATCCTATGTGATAATCCAGATTCTAAACTATGTTTGTACCAAATTTCATCCTGATCCATTCAGTAGTTTTTGCGTGAAAGAGTAACAAACAAACATACATACTTACATCCTCACAAACTTACGGATTTATAATATTAGTATGGGTATGTATAGTATGTATAGGATAACTTTATAAACCAAGCATAGAATTTTCAAGCAATTCTTTAATGTTTCATCTTATTGTTTTTCTAAAAGCTACTTCTCTACCGTGAGTATGAGGTATATTATAGCCATGTTGAATTATTGATGTATCAATTATTATTTGGCCTTCGTCTTTTCTTTTTATTAATTAGTATTTGGTCCTCAGATCAATTATTATGCGTACCTACACTGAAATTAGTATCTCAGTAAGTACGTCAAATATTATAATCTTTTGATATTTATAATTTATTTTCAACTTTATATTCGACGGCACGTTTGGCGTAGTGACTGAGCAATTGGCTGCTGCGCTGCGTGTGGCGGGTTCGATTCCCGCACGGGACAACAAAAATTGTTCCGGGTCTGGGTGTTTGTGCATGTGTAATGTATGTTTGTAAACGCACCCACGATACAGGAGAAATTCCTAGTGTGGGGCAACGTTTAAAAAAAATAAATATATTAACAAATTAAGTTATTTCATATTAAAAGGGCTAATTTCACTCGATGATAGTGCAGACTTTGATAAGTAAACATTTTCTTGGACTTAGTTCAGGGTTTCCAGAGATTACACCTAATACATACGCACATCCAAACTCTCCAGAACCAGATTTCTCACTCACCACTTCAAACATTAAGCTATAAGCCGAATACCAGAATCGCGAACTGTCTTAGAATTTCAACTTTTATTTTCTTGACTAAATATTTTTAAGTCACCTCGCCTTTCAAGGGTGACGTAGACATCATAATATGAAGCTAAGTCAACTGATAGCGTCGTTGGGAAACTTGATTTCCCAAAGGGATACACATACACAGATCAGTACGAATGGACGTATAGGCACGTGTAACATCTAAAATTGGCAAAGTACTCGTATGTTCGAGAAAGCTGATGAATTATTTCTGCGGACTTTTGTTTGGGCACCTACATCTCATCTATAATAATGCGGGTTCCAAACCTGGTAAGTACTACTGAGAGTTTTATAAACTCTTTTTTTTTTGTGTATGGCATCTCGCAGGTCAACCTAGAAGGTTGTCAACTGCTTAACCGGGCTTGCCTGTGAAGTGCCTTAAATAAATTTAGGGCCTCCAGCCAGGGCTTAACTTACAAAACTAAGCGACTACACGCTAAGGGCACCCCCTAGTGGGGTACGGGCCTCGGCTTAGGGCGTCGCTGGGGGAGGACAGCAAGGGATAGGCTGGATCAGAATATATTATGATTATTATAATCGGGAATTTAATTTATAAACTCTGTGTTCTTTCTAAAACTATCAGACACCACTGACTAATGGTGAAGGAAAACATCATGACGAAACTTGAACTAAAAAGTCTGAAGTCACCAATCCGCCTTTAGCAAGCATGGTGAATAATGCTCATGTCTTCTCTGTATGAGATGAGGCCATTACCCAACAGTTGGACAAATGATGATGATGAGACTTTTAAGAAGTCCCTAATAATCTTGATTAAGAAATAAGTTTACATTTAGTTACTGGGATACCCCGCTGGTCAACTTTAGTTCCAGCTGTACTATATACTGAAAATATGGTATTATGTAGTTGCAGTAAATATATAGTATATAAATATTCTACAGAACTTCTGATCAAAGAGTAGCAGACATAATATTTTGATATCTACGGACATCACAATAAGATTCCAAATAGCCTGCCAAGTACAAGTCGCGATTAAGCAAGTAATTTATATTTTTTAAAGAGTTTATTCGAGGGTGACGTCGACGTGAATAAATTGCGTTATAATCTACCGTCACCGGGCTTTACGGGGTAGTGACGTCCGTAGTTCCGGGTTAACGGGACTTACTTGTGTTTAAATTAATGTTTCTTTAGTTTTTGTCATTTGTTTTGACTTAATTTTCTTCCTAGTTAATTATTTCTGGAAACTTCTTTTATTTTTGTAATTAAAGGAAGATTTTTTTTTGCAAAATTGCACTCCATAGAGAATAGTGTATCTTGTTTTTTTATTTATTTGTAATAACAATATATTACATTACACCGAGCAAAAACTTTCTATCGGGACTTTTAAGTATATTACTTAAAAGTCCCGATAGAAAGTTTGTGGTCTGCGGTTAGTCTAAAAAAGATTTTATGAAATCAATTGACTGCAATTTTGAGTGCAATATCTAGAAAAATATCTAGAAAAATATAAAGCAAAATTCTCTAGGTACCTTAGTAGGTACTTACTACTTATCAATACACATTACATTATTTTCTGATTTATCCTTCTTATTTCAATTAAAAAATACCTGCAAAATATAATTTAAAACGCCATACCTACGCGCCGCTAACCCAATCCCGCGGCCATATTGGACGGCCCGGCTCTACTAGCAAGATATAAATTTTACACGTAAGCTCGCTATAATGAAATGCCTGCCCCTACCTGGGAGTGGGTTAAGTAACTTGAATTACGAAGACTTAATCGCTAAGGTAAAGGAAAATGAGGTGATTTTCTTCGAGAATATTCTCAAGTTACAATTTCAAGCAATTACTCAATTGGGTGTTTATAAATAGCCTTATTTATTTTGTCTCGTAATTGGAATGGGAAATTCGATCTGCGAGAATTACTGTCACTGGTTTTTGTAAGTTTAGCTTTGATAAACGAACAAATTGATTAATTATAATTAATAGTACAAATAATTATTTGAACTAAGTAATTTTTTTCACTACCTACAATATTCGGTTTAAAGATTTATTTCTCATAAAAAGAACATTTGTGATGACTAAAAAATTTAAAAGAAGAAAAACTTGAAAAGGATTAGATGTTAATATTTTTTCTGACATGGTCTTCTGGAAGACCATGGCTTTTTTAGATATTCGATACTAATATCTAGTATAACTATAACTTTGAGGAGTTCGTAGCTAAGTAACAATCGTGCGGATCTATAGATTAGCAAGGTTAAGCTACGCTAGCCGCGGTCAGTTCATAGATAGGTGACCGTTTTCTTAACATAGCGAGACCCCTCCGTGCCTCAGAGCACGTAAAGCTGTCGGTCTTGCGCCTGATCTCTCCCCGGTCAGATTGCCGACCCATCGGACTACGAGAGTGAGGGAATAGAGAGTGCACCTGTGTCTGCAAGCGCTTGTGCACTATATTATCTCCTGCACACCTGGCTAGTCTTCATTGAAATTGGCCGTGGTTGAAGGCGGTTTGGAGATTATTTTTATAATAATTAGAGGTATAAATAAGCTTCAGCTTGCAACTTCATCTACGTGGACGAGTTAGATCATGTTAATAAAGTATATGTGAGCCAAATTTCAGCTTTGACTGAAGTTTCCGAACCCTCATATCACGTTTCAGTTTTGAACTACACAATGAAAAAATATACCTGTCCTGTTATAGGCAGTAAGAAGTTCGTAAAATGTTCGTTTGCCTGTTTGTGAAGGGAGTCGTAAAAGTATTGTTTTTTTTTTTATCTTAGGTACACTGTTTTATTATGTATCTTTGCTTCTACGGTGGAGGCTTCTAATACCTAATTGAATAAAATACTGCATGTCTGTTTGTATTATCAAATTAACGAGTATACCCGTGTCTTGATGGAGCTACTTCACGCACACCAATAAAAATTACGTAAAATCACCTTTGTGAGGCTTTAGCCAACTTCATATCAAATTTCAACACAGTCAGTTCAGCAATTTTTTTCAGAGAGACAGACAGAGAGTTTTTTAATATTTATAATAAAAGTAAACATAAGTAACATAACATAGTTCCTAATATTTAGTAGGTAATTTCCACCGTATTTTATCAAAAAGCGCCTTAAAACCTTAATAATTGAAATACCGAACTATTATAAACTTTTTTAATCACAAAAGTAATTAATTCATTAAATAAAAATGGCTATCAAATACTTGAAATGAGTTTTAAATTGTCTTTGGCAAACTTTTTTAGTATCCCAAAAATAAATTACATTTTGGCTGTGTCTGAATAAATAGTAAACGACAACATTTTTTTACATCATTAGTATTTTTTTTCTTAATGAGGAGGAGCTCGTGGCTAAGTAACAGCCGCACGGTTCGACCGATCAAAGGTTAAGCTGCGCTTGGCGCGGTCGGTCCGTGGATGGGTGACCATCTATGTCATAGTGAGACTCCTCCGTGCCTCGGAAAGCACGTTAAGCTGTTGGTCCCGGTTGTCAATAATGTACATCTTTGACAGTCGTTACGGGTAGTCAGAAGCCAGAAAGTCTGACAACCAGTCTTACCAAGGGGTTACCGTGTTACCCGGTAACTGGGTTGTGGAGGTCAGATAGGCAGTCGCTCCATGTAAAACACTGGTACTCAGCTGCATCCGGTTTAGACTGGAAGCCGACCCCAACATAGTTGGGAAAAGGCTAGGCAGATGATGATGAGTATTTTTTTTCTTATCTTATTTCAGCAGTTTAGTAGCTCATTTAAAAACTGTAAAAAAAGGGCAATTGTTATATACGAGTATGTGACGACCATTCCAAAATGTTAGCAATAAAATGAAATTAAAGTTCGCTGACTCACGAACGTCACAAATTCGGCCTTTAGTTTATTTAAAGCACAAAAAATATTTGAGGCATGCATTTTATTGTTAGAAATGTAGTTGAATTTGTTCTTTCAGTGTAAAAAAAAAAACATTTGATTGTTGGTTAATATCCCCAAACTAATGAAACTACTGAATTTTGAACTGAGGAACAAACAAATCGCGAACATATAAACATACGGGTCGAATACAGAACCTCCTTTTTTGAAGTCGGTATAAACATTATTTTACTCAATAAATCCCCTGGCGTCAGCACGATGACCATATGAGACCGTAGAAGTACCTTAGTTTGTATATAAAACACGCATAGAGCAATATACATTATACATCATCTGCCTAGCCTTTTCCTATGTTGGGGTCGGCTTCCAGTCTAAACCGGATGCAGCTGAGTACCAGTGTTTTACATGGAGCGACTGCCTATCTGACCTCCACAACCCAGTTACCGGGTAACACGGTATAGCTTGGTAAGACTGGATGTCAGACTTTCTGGCTTCTGACTACCCGTAACGACTGTAAAAGATGTACATTATTGACAACTGGGACCAACAGCTTAACGTGCTTTCCGAGGCACGGAGGAGTCTCGCTATGACATAGATGGTCCGACCGTCCCATCCACGGACCGACCGCGCCAAGCGCAGCTTAACCTTTGATCGGTCGAACCGTGCAGCTGTTACTTAGCCACGAGCTCCTCCGCAATATACAATATACATACATTGAAAACGCATCCACTCGCGTAGTTACAGATGCGTCGCTCCGTGCACTGGAGCGTGACGCGTAGTGTATGATCCGTTAAGCTAAATAAAACTGATTTTACACAAATACAAACAAAATTTTACATGCGTATGTGAGTTTATTTGTTTGTACGCTTTCACGGTAAAACGGCTGAGCCGATTTAGATGAAATTTGGCACGGAGTTAGATAGGACCCTAGAAATACTTATACTTTGATCCAGGTACATGCAGTACCTAGTTCGCTCAGAACGCGGGCGAAACCGCGGGAAATAGCTAGCAATCAGGGAAACTAAACCCCTATTCGTTATAGTGTGACGTCATAAATCTTGCATGTGTCGGGTGTCGTACTATTTCTGCTGCCCGCTGTTTAAAATCACAAATAATAGGTATGGGAAGCGCGTCGTTTTGTTTGTGTTTACATACGCGACTGATACGCGAATGGGTTTGAGCACGCAAACCTTGCTTTAAGGGGAGGTTGAGTGATATTTTTTGCTGTTAATGTTTTTGAACTTTTGTTTTTATGTTTGGAACTCAAAAAAGTTGAATTGTTTTTAGTAGGTACAACTTGAGGTTGGTGATTCGAACTGTACTTGTACTTGTAGAATTACAGCTTATTTCAGAAAGATAGTAATTTTATTGAAGAAAAAAATCCAAACTAACTGCGAGTGAGAAACTTTAAGCGAGTTAATAAAAACTTTATTAACTCGTGAAAGAAAAAAGGTTTCATAACTAATTCTTATCTAAGATACAAATATTATTTATCGGTAATTTATGGCGTTAAATAATCTTTCTCATTTTTTACTGGGAATTTCTTGCTTGCAATGTAAATACAAAAAAAGTCTTAAATAACACATGACTACGAAAATGCTACCAAAACAAAAACCATTTTATTTTCAAATTAACGTTTTCCCCTCCTTTGCTCCTTATCATCCGTATGATTAAGGCCTGCCGTCAAAGACGACTAAGATTAAGATAATTCCGTAACCATGGTTAAAGAACAAAGTGAAGCAAAACTGAGAATATACCTTCATGTCACGTCGCTTACAGTCATTTATATAATGCTAGCTTTGACCTGCGGCTTCTCTTCTAATTATTCACCATCTACCTAGCCTAGTATGTTAGGGTCGCCTTCCAGTCCAAACCAGATAGAGCTGAGTAACAAGTGATTTACATAGAGTGACTCCACAACCAAGTACCACCGGGTAACTAGTAGTTTAGTAGTTAGTTAACGGTAGTTTGTCAGACTCCTGACTACTTGTATCAAATAAAAGCCGGGACGGCACGGGAGGCACGGAAGAGTTTTGCTTTGATATAGATAGATGGTTACCCATCTACGGACCGACTCCGGCAAAGCCATCTTCACCTTTGATCGATCGACCCGTGCGGCTGTTACTTAGCCTCGTAGCCTGGCTACCTAGCTCCTCATCTCATTCTCATCTAATAAGTAGGTATATACTTACACAAAATATTTAATCAAAATATGAACCGCTATCAATTTTTGGACTTGCTGCGATCTCGTTCACTGCTGTTTGAGACCCACAGACTAGTTGATCAACAAATTATACTAATTAATAAAAGAACGTACGTAAAAACTTAAGAATAGTAAGTAGATACCCTTTATTTTTACGATCATATTCGCGTACTTAAGCGTTATCTGCACCTTAAACGAAGAATAAACTTGATATTCAGCTGCTTATATTCCAATTATGTAGTTATAATCTTAGATATTTTGTTCAATGAGATAATGAAAGGTAAAGTTTGCCTAATTTAATTAATAAAATACCTTCATAATGGAATATTTAGTATTATTTAGTGAGAACATTTTAGTTAAGATTTTGGGATAAGCTCGCTTTTGAAAATGTATTAACTAGATTATGAAAGTTTAGAAAGGTTTAAGTCATTAAATACTTGTTTGAAACTAGCTTTATTTCACGGGTTTACCCGATGTCACTTGGGAGCTTATTTTTTTTATTAATAATAATATTATATATTGATAATATTAAGCTTTTTAAGCTAATTCTAGATAATAAACATACCTATGGCATAATAAAAATGATCATAGACAAATTAATTTACGTCTCCTTTATAATCAAAATAGGCATTGACATCAATTGAATAGAAATTCAACTGTTCAATACTCAATTACATTATGAGCTCCTAAACAGTTTGAAAGCAATTTGTACTTACTTTTCACAGCTGAAATCTTTTTCAAAAGATATCGTTGATTCATTTTCGTTTTATCATAAAAAATCTTTATTATACTTACTGGGAATCGTGACTGATGTTGAGGATTTAATTTGATAGGAGTTAATAAGGGTTTTAGTTGTTAACATACTTTCTTACAGAAAGGTTCATGGCTGTGATGACATTGATGAAATTGTCTTATTTTACACTATTTTATTTAGGGTAATTTTATGAAACCTTCATACAATATATCGTAAACTATTTATTGCTGCACTCTTTTTGAAGACCTGCTTTTGCTGTTATTATTTTTTTATTATATTGTTTTATTTTTATAACATAAAAGGAACATTGCTGTTATTTCAAATATCTACATACTGGATAATACCGGTATTGTGAAGTTAGAAGATAAACACAGGAGATCTAATTATGTAAATGTCTACAAAATTCTTCAGAAAAAACAAGTGATGATGACGATGATAATGATGATGACTACCTTTATCATTAGCCCGTGTTAGTCTTAGCCTCTCCCATGGCACGCCATTAACTTTGATCTTCAGCTATCCACCTGCAATCCCTGCCTTACAAATATTATCACCCCACCTACAAATATTACTACCTAAAAATAAGTAATTCGACAAACAAATCTTATTACTCTCTTTCGAAAGATTATAATTACTTTTCCCAATTTCTGCGAAGTCCTCCTCAGACTCGACCGCTCTGGTTATTTACATACTTTCAAATTGTTGTCAACAAAATGACAGACAGGGTGCCTCTTACAAGTAATTTGAGGTGAGATCAAAGTACGGTATAGTTTGCTATTAATATTCCATTAATCGGTTCAGTGATTTATACGATGGAACTATAGGTACGTACCTACATATTATATAGCGATACAGTATAGGATGAAGAAATTAAAATGATTAACAAAGGGTTGTTAACTTTACTAGAGCAACTTTTCTAGACTTCAGCCTAAAGAAATCGTACTTATGGCCAAGTTCGCCGACAGAGGGTTTCGTAATCGGCCTGTAAACAAATCGTTTTTTTCTACCACGAAGCAAGATTTTTTATGTAACCCACTTCTTGTTTAAGCTCGGGTTGGTAAACGACTGTTTAAAGAATAAAAAGCTCAAATGAATGAATGGTAAACAGTTGTCTTAAGTTAATCTGACCGTTATCGCGTCGGTGAACTTGAGCCTCAGTCAAATATAGCAAAAATCAATCGTTTAATCTGAAAGCACTTCTTTTGTTATAGAAAAAGCGCCTTCCTTGATTCAGCTCAGTTCATTCATTAGTTTGGAATCACAAGAATGGGAGAAAGGCAAACTTTTCCTTTCACAAAACTTTTTCACGACGAAGTCAAATAATGTAGTAGGTAAACTATAAAATCCCTACTATAAATCCGAAAATAATGCTATTTATATTGTTAGAGAGACGCATTAATTCAGTCACATTTTTTTTTTGATGGGAAATCATTAAAATATCCCGCAGTGGGTGAGGCGGGTGGGAGTGTCATACTCTTACTGACTAAAACCCATCCATGTTCCTTCCTCAATCCTTTGTATTCCGGGGGCGCGGTATCACTTTCGAACGTCCCGCAGCCCCAGCAGGCTATCAGTCAGACTCTATACCCTGTTAACTGACAGAGTCTGACTGACTCAACAGACAAACAGAGTAACTGTTTTCGTTTTGGTGGTTTAATGATATCCATTTTGCTGTTGTAACTCCTTTTGAAAGGTATTACTGGGTACTCATTTTTACGTGATTTGAGTGCAGTCCTTTCTACATAAGTCAAGCTTATTCCATGCTTTAAGTAGTAGACCAAGGTCTAGTAAATAAAATACCCTAGTTCTTTTACGGAGTAAAAACTTCTCTTAAACTGTCACAATTTAGAAGTTCTAGATGTTCCAGATTCTATGCAAATAAAGAGTTTTCTATACAGAAGAATTAATAGCATTCTTCTTTTCAAACTGAAATCTTCATCCCTACGCATGTTATCGTTAAAAGCTATACTTAGCTACCTTTAATCTTTTGTGACACAATTTTCTATGTTCTCACGCCTATTAAAATGCCTTTGCCTACACGGAAACACCATACCATTATGATGTATAAATTTTGTCAAATTGAAAATTATTAACGTTGTATCAAATTAATTTCGTACCTTTGATCAAATAGTTAGATCAAATTTTCTACATTAATGTAAGCATGTATATTATGTACAAGACTATGTGTAGAGATATCCAAATATCTATTCCTATTTCGGAACGTACATTTTCTGTCAATTAAATATAATAATAATAATTAATAATAAAAACTTTATTTCAGACCATAGTCCATATACATCAAATGCAATACAAAAAAAAAGGAGATGAAATAAATTAACAATAATAAAAGCAGCACAAAAAGATGAGCAAAGACGATTGAATCAGTTACAAGACAGTATGTAGGCTTATCCAATGTCTAAGTAACTGAGAGTCCCACCTATCTGTCAACACGTTCAGGATGCTGTTGGAACTGGTTCGCACACGGTTAAGTGTGAAGCGCATCGCTTTCTGATTATGGCATGAAAACCATCAGTATGCGCGTCTGCAAACATGCCCGATGCACTGCAAAACCGCGGCAGCCCCATCAGCACCCTAAAAGCGTCGTTGTACTGCACACGCAGGGCGCTGTAGGTCATCCGCGTATAGTTAACCCACAAGGAACACGTATACATTGACTGGCAATAAGCTTTAAAAGGCGTTACTTTTACCAAGTCACTGCATCGCCGAAACCTGCGGGCCAACATATTGCTTCTGACTGCCAGCGCCCTACGTTCCCTCTCCATGTCTTTGTCATCCTTCAGATCCTCTGACACCCAGTGACCAAGATATTTAAAGTGAGAGACTTGCTTTAATTCGCAGCCACTTAAGGTAATAGGTACTCTTGCATAACTTTTAATATCGACTTTAAATACGACGATTTCACTTTTCGTTGAGTTATATCTTAGTCCATGGGCCCCAGCATACGCTTCACAAATTTGGACCAACTTCTGCAGGGCCGAAATTGAAGAAAGAATTGAAAAAAATATACCGACCTTCCGAAAAGGTATTTATTTCTAAAAATAATTGACATTAATTTTTAAAGTAGAAAAGTTTTGTATGAAAAGTTAGTTATTAATCTTGTTTAAGTTAATAACCGTTGGTTTTATAAACCTATAAGAAATTTAATGTAAGATCTTTGTCCACGAGAGATAGCAAAGAAAATACGTGTCCATTTTTAGACCAATTTCGACCTCAATTAGACACAATTTATAAGCAGCAAACATGCGGCTAAATCCACAGTATACCAATACAAATACAGTTTACTTTAGTTTTACTGACATTTCTTCATTTACAGGTTGTCTATAAAATACCTCTTTAATGGCGAATAGACCACTCATCTTGTCAACCTATGTAGCTTATTTTACAATGATACATACATTTGTTCGGTAAACGACATCGCAGCAGGCCCAGAAGGGGATGGCGAGATGAACTGGACTCCTTCCTAAAAGAATGGCCTCAGATTGCACGAAATCGGTACTAGGGAATGAGGGAGGGAATGAGGCGTTGCTTTTCAGTGGGGCACAATAGACTGAAAATAAAATAAATAAATATATTTTTTCGGTAAACATAATGAAGAATATTCTATTCTTACCAGTATGAATTACGAACACATAGATCAGATATATTCATCTAAGTCGATAGAATCATCTAGCTCTTAGCTATCTCTTACTTTCAACAGATTTATATATATTATTTGGATATTAAAGCTAATTCTTAAAAATATTTTAACACCGGTTACACCAATGTCGTAAGAAGGGCATTGAAAAAGAACACACAGAAATAAACTTTATGTATCACTGCTCTGTAAACAATTCACCTTTACGTTCGCAGGCCGGCTGTAAAACTGTATTGGAATCATTTAACAACCAATGTTGTGCAACTTTCTGTTATATACTGCTAAACAAAGCGACTAGGTAAAAAACAACATGCGTAATAAAAAAAAATCACAGCCCTGTCGCCTAATTACGTGTGGCAATATCTATCAATTGCAGTTGCAATACCTTTCAATTTTGACAGTTTAATGCCATACATTTCTGCGTGCGAAAGTATCAATGAGATAAACGTTCAAAAATATGTAGCAATGTATATTACACTCTTTTTGATGGGTATGTCAATTGGATATCTGTTTTTTACGTAATTAGGATGCTGTTTTTTTATGAAGATTCTCCCTCACCATGGGGCATTCACCTGTAATGTAAGAATTCAGATTCGATTTTGAGCATTACGTTATATTATTGCGTCGATAGAATTTTATTGAATTATAATTTAATAATGCGAAATTCTATTATTTTTCATAAATTAATCATAATTAAGTGGCTCAAATTATTACAAGATTATTTCTCACTATGCATATTAAATTACCACTTATAGGTTATTAATAATTCAACAATATAATACTTTGAACGTGACTTAACTTCAAATTTATTTCTATTGAGAGCTTATCGGAAATAAACGTTCGAATGGACAGGCAATTTCCAAGTAAACCTTTCTTTTATGATTTACCTTTTCGAACAAAATTGGATCTTATAAGTAGCGTTGTATTTTCTTTATTTATTATCTTGTAATTTTCTTAGTTTGTTTTCTAAAAAACAATTATTCTTATTGAAATTCTGGCACAGTATATAATGTATTAATTAGATTATTTTTGATTAATTAACTATAATAAAGTTTATAGATACAATTATTATGAGACATTGAGCATCGTGTCCGAACGGAATTATAAAAAAAAACTATTTTTTTACCCAGATCCTGAGAAAACTGCTTGACGTATTAGCTAAGCCTATAAGCGTCTCCTGGATCCCCTCTATCTGCATACATTCCATCCAAATCTGTTTTACCTTGAGTATTTAACAAACAAAAAAAACTGACTTTCTTATTATTTTATACCATTTTATTAACTGCAAAAAAAAAACAAGAACAGAAATGTTACTATATTCATTGTAAAATCAAAAAATATTATACTAACACTGCAAAACTGTAATCAGAATGTCATTATCATACATTTAATTGACACTCCGAACTCTAATGGCCGGAGATGGAATTTGTATCATTTTGACTGAGATGTGACACAATCTTATTTCCTGAAAGTCTACCTCAGTTAAAAAAATAAGACACCTAAAAGTCGACCATAAAAAATCTTGCATAATATTTTCTCATCTTTAAACTTGGCCGCACTTTCCCTGAACGAGCCGTTTCAGCAAAAAAGCTCGTAACATTTATACTATAGTATCCTTAAATTGAGGTAAGCATTTTGCATAAAACTGGCCTTAAACATTTTGAGATATAACCTTTATCGTGTAGAATGGAATTCGTAGCTCTTTGTTGCATTGCTACGTCGACACGTAGAGGTCATGTTTGCTACGCCGATATTTCGAAGTATTTGAGCATGGCCGAATTTGATTTCGCTACGGCTACGAGTAGCTGAAACCATCCTGTGGCTTTCTACGATTCATCGTAGTTGTAGGTATTTGAGATGCAAACTAGTGAATATTGATGTAAATGACTTCGTTTTTAATTAAATATGTTTGCTAATTACAGTGCTAATGGGACCCTATCACTAATCCTCCGCTGTCCATTACTCAGTCAGTTCATCTGTCCATCAGCGGGTTATATCTCAAGAAACGTAATTAATAGATAGGTGTAATTTTCACAGAGTGTGTATTTCTATTAATTTATTAAAAAACAAAAACAAAATGGCGCATTGGTAGGGAAGACTGTGTGCGAGTCTGAGTTGCACTTTACCGATTTTTTTATTTATACAATTATGTAAATTTAAGCATGGATGTGCTTCGAAACACATAGATTGACCGTGATTGCTAATTTTGATAATCTTCAGCACACGTGCAGTAATCACTAAGCCACGAGCCTTCTTACTTAGTTAATGATCTATTAATATGTATAATTACACTTACTAATTACCTTGTGTAAATACTCAGCTCAGACCTAAAACAAGATTAATTAATCATTAATCTTCGGAAATGTATTGATTGATATAAAATAATAATGTTTATTACATTAAGCCTCGGAACGTACTTAAAATACCTACTTTCAATAGTCCATTAGTTGATCAGAAAATACGCAGAATCATCGTATTATCTGTCGGCTTAAGAAAAAAATAAAAAAAAATAGAAAAAAAAACAAACCTATAACAAAACTATTTTTGATCAAATTAACGATAAATTTTGGCCACGTGCCATTATTAAACAAAATTATAATTCTTTAATCGATGCTATTTTCAGAGAGATTAAAAACTAGATAAGCAAAGTAGACATAATTTTATAATATAAAATGCGAACGTCAGTTTGTTTGTTTCTTAGGCTTTCACAGTAAAACAGCGGAACCAATTTATATGAAATTTGGTATGGAGAAAGGTTATAAGATACTTTTTATACGTGTTAATCATTTAAAGATTTTATAAGATAACAGTAGAATTTACTTTTTTGGTATTTCCCGCAGTTTCATCCATGTCCCAGCATAATGAGTCCGGATAAAAAGTACCCTACAACCATCTACAAGTTCCCATCTATTTCCGTCCTAAATTTCATCCACATCGGTTCAGCCGTTTAACCGTGAAAGTGAAAACAAACAAACTCACTTTCACTTCAAAAAAAAATAGTTTATCACACAAGATTGCAGTTATTTACACTACGAGTATATACATTCTTAACAATGTAAATAAAAATAATCAGCAATATTAAAATATTGCTTCAAAAAATTCATCCTCATCGCCGTCAACCGATAGTATATTATATATTATAGTTAGATATAGTCAGTATACCTACGTAAATACTATTTACTATCTTATTATGGTAATAAATTCCGTTACCTAATTGACTGGTACTCAATAAGTAATTATGTGCGTCCTTCACGCTTCTTCGGGTTGTGAGATTGATGCCCATCGCTCAGGGACCTGTCGGCCTGGATACGGCGAGGTGTTTGAGGTAATTTAGCCAAAACTATGCTGACGAGTTCGGAAATACTTGAGATTAATGTGGATGTGTTTAACGTTTAAAACGTTGTAGTCGAGGAAACTGATTTCTGTCTTCAGCTGAGACCTCTGACCAAAAAGATTATCCGGGAGTCTGTCTGTGGCATTGTAGCTCACAAACGAATGAATTTAAATGCGGTTATCCTAATTGTAAGCTAGTAAGATTGGGGTATTTTCTAGCTATAATTAATGAAAATAAGCGGCCCTTTATTTTTAAGGAAAAGCCTAATGATTAAAAAAACAACAGAAGTGCTTAGTCACGACTAATATACCGGTCCCTTGGCACATTTTATAGTCTAATAGAGAGTCTAGACTTTAAAAATACTACACTATCTGCTATTATTTTTACAAAACTGAAGAATAACATGAAACCCTAATCGTCACAACGCGAGAAAGCTTGATTTGATTTTTAAATTTTAAATAATTGCGAGATAAAGGTAGTTTACTCAAATAAGATCCCTTTTTCAACATATTCGCATTCTTATTTTAAACAAAAACAAAATCAAATAATCTCCTTACTTTGTAGCTATTTGCCAAACAATTCTTTTTTTTTTCAAACAAGAATATACGCACTGCAGATTTTATTGTGAAAGTCGAATAAGATGCCAAAAATCTATGTTTAACGAATGACTTAGCACCATGTAGCACTTGTAAATTTTATTCTTTTACATTTCTTTTAAAAATATGTTTGCTTAAATGACAATAGGTAGTCTTGTAACTGTTTAATAAACATTTTGAGTAAAAAAACAAACAAATATATTTAAAACAAACTATACAAATGTCAAAATCAAATCTTTGTCAGTACTTATCTAACGCTACCAAGTTTTCCTAACCCATATATTTTCCATTCCAGTGACATAGTGTACTGTGACGAGTGATGTATTGTGAACAGTGATCAAAATGGACAAAAACACGGCCGAAGCCAGCAAGGGCGGCCAGTTGTGCGGGCAAGTGCGTCGGTTCCGAGACAAAACGCCCGATCTGTCGGCCGATTTGTCGTTCGAGGAGTTGAGGAATAAGTTTGATACAAGTGCGCCACACGCGGCGAGGAACGAAATCGCTTCGAATCCCGCCACGCATGGTAGCGCCACTCGACAAGTCGTCAGTGGCAAAGTTTTCAAGAAGTGCAAGAGTGCTACGTTTCAGATAGATGGCGCCACTTATACTATTGGTAAGTTCGTATTGAGTTAGTTCGTTTTTCCACCGCTGTTCGGTGGTGGCGCTAGTTGCTGTTTACGGAGCTTTTGATGCGTTTGTTTAAAGATTAGACTACCGTTTACAATGAGATGAATTAATTATATATTAAAAAAGCATTTTCGAAATGCTTAGTTTTATAATTCATATTATAAAATAAACTAAATTTATCTAAAAACTTAACTTAATCAAGCAAAATTTAATATCTATATTTTATTATTGAAATAACACTAGCCGAACAAATAAACATTAAGAAGTTGTTTATGCCTATTAAATATTATATGTTTATAACACATTTTAATTATCAACATAATAGAGTACATAATAGAGTATATGTCACTACTTTATTATGATTGCATCATGTAGTACTAATTACTAATAAGAAGCAATTAATAATTATTACTAATTGATATTTATTTTACTTACATTCATATCCATGATTTACGATAGGTTATTTATTTTATTTACATTATCACAATTACTTACAAGCACCTACATTTTGTCATGAAAATTTACTTACACATCATAGCTGTATTATTGTGTATATTTAAATAATAAAATTAATTAATTAACTTAGAAAATAAAAAAGTAAGTAACAATTTATTTTTAATTTTTACACATCGCTGGCCCCGGGCAATAAAGCGGTAATATACAAAATCGAATTTTACAGGAAAAATAAAAGAAGCAAATTTGTTTATAGTGCAGCGTACAGTGATCCAACACAGGCGTTCAAAATGTCAAATGAAAGCTAATTTTTTTACCAATATAACCTTTTAAAAATAATTGTTATGGTATAAATATTTAATGAAATAACTGAAAAAAATTATAATACAAATTATAGACGATACTGTTTCAATTGCAACATCATTAATGACTTTATAAACACACCGACCACTGATATTCAAGAATGTAAGAAAATAATACGACGTAATTTCCACTTTAGATCTCGAGCGTACCAGCCGATTACCACCTTCTTCACGGAAATTTTGTAGCCAAATCTTAGCTGTATCATCCACTATCGCTATTTTATTTTAATACGTTTATTTCCAAAAAACGCGTTTAAATTTATTACTGTTATTCTTTGTTTAGAAATTAAGTGTAAAGATGTTCACCGGTTTTTTGTGTAATGTTTCTTAGAGTAACGCAATAATACATAACTTAGTCGTAAGAGAATTTTCCATGCAATAAAGCTGTTATTGTAATTTACTCTAGAGAAATATTATTTTAAAAATCTGAAAAAAATAAGAGTGATAGATTGATACTCAGGGAAGCTAAAAATCAAATAACATTAAAAAGGGCGTAACCGGTGTTTACCGCTATATTGCCCGGGGCCAGCGACATATTTTATTGTTATTTACATTTAATATTTGTTAGCTCAATTTATTATTCCTTCTTTTTCAAAATGCGTATTTATTATAAAAATAATGTAAATAAATAAAAAAACATCTAAAATAAAAGAAATGTAGCATAAAAAATAGTTATTTATTTGGTTAAACATAATTGTCTCGCGTGTGGACTCGTTCTATAGAACTACGAAACGTGACATTTACTATTCAGTGGAATTGATTTATTATGATTAGTATTTTATTTATTTATGAAAACACATTGTGTTCGTAGGTATTTTTGTTAAAGATATTATCTGTATGCATGGTATTGTTGTTGATAATAAAAGAAAGAGCCATTTAATATGCGCGCAGTTTTGGTTGAAAATCTTATTTATTTCAGAAAGTAAAAATAAAACAATTCTTAGAATTTTTGGGCGACCTCAAACCGTTAATTATATTTGCAATTCGTCAATTTCCAATAGCGACCAATCTTGTGTTGCTAGGATGTATTAAAAAAACATTATTTCAATACTTTTTATTTCATTATTGTTGAAGATTTTCTTCACACGAGGAGCATAACTCCTAGCACTACGCTTGCTCAAGGTGAAGTGGTTTTTTTATTGTTATTTCCTCAGGATGTTTTCCTGCCATTAGTCCGTAGATAGGTACTTACAAGATGAATTTAGAAAGTACCTACGTTACTTTGAAAATGTCACATTAATGCTTGTCAGGTTTTGTACCCGTATCACGTGCTTGAGAAACGAACGAAATTCATTCAAACCAATGTCACTTTGTAATATTACAAAAATATTAAAAATACAATAACTACAAAAAAAAACAACCAATATTTTCATTCCAACACTAAAAAAATAAAAGCTTTATCATTCAACCCACGAACAGCGGAACACCACACCATACAACGATATTAAAACAACAACAAATAAAAAAAAAAAAACAACAAAATGGCGGGGAATTTCCACAACCCCGAGTTTATCTTCTGCGGCGATAAAACAAATTGTTGCCGTGCGGGGCGAAATGCGTCGCGACACGCGAACTTCGGCTTACTACTGATCCAATTATCGAGAATGTTAATGTGGCCTTATGTTACACTGTTCTTTAAATTACATGGAGTAGTTTTATCATTATTAAACGGTGATTTTGTTATTATACGTGTTAAACAGTGTTACATTATAATGTCACGGTTTTTAAATGAGTTATGTGCTGTGAACATTGCAAGTTTTTTCAGTCACTTTTTTGTCAAATTTACTGTGACTACGCAACCATTATCATCATCATTTTCTCCACTGCTAGCCACAGGCCTATTTTCATATAAAGAAGGCATGAGCATTGATCACCATGTTTGCTCAAGGCGGATTGGCAATTTCAGACTTTTTAGTCCAGGTTTCCTCACGATGTTTTTCCTTTACCGTTAATCAGTGACGTCTAAGATATACTTAGAAAGTACAAGTAGACTTTAGAAAAATCACACTTGCCAGATTTCAAACCTGCACACTCGTACACGATGTGTAGGCCTTAACCACTTGGCCACCACGACTTTTCGACTTTCTGACTACACAAAGTCAAGGTAAACTACATACTACTGATAAAACTACTACTACTTTCTACATAGGTACTACTGATAAAAATATTTTTATAAGTAGTAGGTACCTATATAGAAACGTTAACTGGGTTTCATACCATCACATACATTTTAACTACATTATAAAGGCGAATGTGAGTTTGTTTGTAAAATAGCTACACCGATTTGGATAAAATTTGGTACAGAGATAGATGGGACCCTAAACACTGTTATAGGCTACTTTTTTTGTGCAAGTGAAGTAGTACCTTCAAGACAAAACCGCGGGAAACAGCGAGTCTTAAAGCTTTCATCAGATTTTATCAAAGCGTGCAAAACTATATCAAAACTACATACTAAGTACTCACTATAAGTTCCATCTTACGCGTCCCTTTAGTTCCATTTCAATGCCGTAGGGTCCCAAGGTTAAGTCCAAACAAAGGGACTCGCTGAACTGGAGTAACGCCACTTGTTAGCTAGTTTCACACTTTCTTTTTGTTACAAGATCAAACTACGTGAAGAATTGTATTGTACTTTAACGAATTGCTATTGTTTCTGAATTCAGTTTCATGAGAATATAGAAAAGCAATTTATGTAATAAAATATCTCATTATAAAGTTTTTTTGGGATCTCATAAGGTTCACTTATAATAGTATGTCTGGGTTATAGATTAGGATTTTTTTTTCTATTTATGTGACCTCACGAGAGAGTTTTAGTAGTGTTCTTTATACTAGCTAACATTTTAGTTCCTTCTACAGCTCAATACGGCACAATCGTACATTTTTTCTACATTTCGGTTAACGTCTGGTGCCAATGCGGTGGAGCGCGGACTTATTCACACGGTTAGTAGGTTAGGTGCACTACACTCATCTGTCACACGAGAAATAAACACACCAAAAAAAATATGCGGTTACTTATACGTGAAACGGAAGAACAGCTGTCATTCAAGATCTGTCAAAATGGATGATGAAATTGAATAGTTTTTATGTAAGTCCATGTTTTTCGTCGAAATATTTATGATAAATGTTTACTTAATTATTATATATATGTATTGATAGATATCACAAAAAATATTAAAAGTATGCTAATTATTGATAGGTAACGTGTTTTGTGATATTCGGAAAAGTATAAATGATAAAAAGCTTTTGCAACCGGCTATTAGTCTTGAAAAGGAGAGCTGAAGGCTGAAGATCGAGCAATGGACTGATATGGGCATATGATGATAATGATGATCACGACATAACATGCCATTGAATAAAAGATTCACAGGATGACACATTTAAGTTGAGTCTTGTGAAATACTGCTGTCTCGACTGGCGGCAAAAGTAGGCGGTAATACAAAATGTAGGCCGGGACAATTACTTGGTTAAATGTGCAGTAAAATGACGTCATTGCTCTTAAGGGTAGGCTTTCTCTTACGCGATTAAGTAAAGCTTGATACTGATGTGAGATATTGGGAATACTGCGTTATTGAAGTTATTTTTTTTTTCTAAACGAATCAAATTCTATATAATATATCTAGTACTTTTTTTATTCTATTCAATTCATAAAAAGGACAGCTTGCCATTTTTTTTCAATCTAAATATTAGTTTGGCATTTTTTTGTCAAACATGTTAACTATATTATCGCAAAAAACTTTACAAATTAAATCTTACCGACAGACATTAGGTAAGAACAACACTTGAATACTAGTATAAAATATTCCACGTGTTTTTTGTTAATTGTAAAACATGTAATTAAAAAAGTCGGAATAAAAACATTCTGGAGGCTCGGTAGTGCCGCCATCAAGACGTTACCTACCTTTCTCGAAGCGTTTTGTTGTTTTTTGGAACGACTATAGCTTCAAATCTTAAACGAAAGAAAAAAAAGAACTGGCAGCTTATTTATGTAAGTAGGTTTTTGTATAAAAAATAGTAGGTGCGCGAAACAAAACAAAAAAAAATGCGACAACATTCAAATTGGAATAAAAAAAAACCTAAAATTTTAATTGCCGAGAATGTAGCACGTATTCCATTAGTCCGGGAGGTGTTGTCAATGTTCTTGAAACAAAAGCATGAAACAAAAATCAAACATCGAATATTCTACAGTTGAAAATAACAACAACGGCTGTTACGCTAACATGTTGCCTTTTTGTTTTTAACCTTTCTAAAAGTAGGACGTTCTGAATTCAAATATTTAAAATATTTGTTTTTTTTTTAATTGCTCCAAAAGTCTGTAAAATTCACAAAACAGTACTTAACATACAGAAACCGTCTTCTACAGCGATGTATTGGTCCTCAAGCGTTTCAACTGAAAATAAATGTATTTTCCTCTTTTCATTGTTTTACAGTCGATTGTATCACTTTTGTAAAAAAAATACAATAAATAAACTCCTTATTTAAAATATCTTTACTAGTACTTAGATTTCTAGATAATTATTATTTTGAATATATAAAAATTTAATTTACTTTAATAAAACTGATCACGCTTCATCATCATCTGCCTAGCCTTTTCCCAACTATGTTTGGGGTCGGCTTCCAGTCTAAACCGGATGCAGCTGAGTACCAGTGTTTTACATGGAGCGACTGCCTATCTGACCTCCACAACCCAGTTACCGAGTAACAGCGTACCCCTTGGTAAGACTGGTTGTCAGACTTTCTGGCTTCTGACTACCCGTAACGACTGTCAAAGATGTACAAATGCCAACCGGGACCAACAGCTTAACGTGCTTTCCGAGGTACGGAGGAGTCTCGCTATGACATAGATGGTCACCCATCCACGGACCGACCGCGCCAAGCACAGCTTAACCTTTGATCGGTCGAACCGTGCGGCTGCTACTTAGCCACGAGCTCCTCCTGATCACGCTTCATCGTGATTCTAAAATAAATAAATAAAAAATTACACAACCAACAGACCCTTATCACTATAGTGTCATATATTTACGTCTAAAACAAAACAAAATAAAGTAAATCTCAAAAAAAGTATTAAAAACCTGATCTGGTTACAGCAATGTTTACGTCTTGATCAAAATAGCCAATATCATTGAGGGCAAGTGTTATTCTACTTTTGTTTACTAAACAGACTTACAGCCGGTTACACTAAACTTTTTATCATTTGTACTTTATACTTTTACGAATATCATAAACATGATATCAATAATTAGCATATTTTCAATATATTATTTTATGCTATCAATACCTACATAGATATAACAATTAAGTAAACATATATCATAAATATTTAGATGAAAAAAATAAAATAATAATCAAATAATTCAATTTTATTTTCTATTTTGACAGATCTTGAATGACATTTCTTCCGTTTCACGTAAAAGTAACCGCATATTTTTTGTAAGAATCAGTTTAGTATTGTTTAGAGAAATGTCTTTTATAAAGGGTTCAGCCCAAAAATAACTAACAAATAAGTACCTGATAACCAAATCTAAGATGAAAGTCTAAAACAGCCTAAATCTATTCAAAATGTTAAATTAATCGTAATTAAATAGTTTATACAAATTTTAAGTAGGTAATTAATATTTCCAAAGCGCTGAGCGATGAAAATCTTTGCTTTTTAGAAGTTCATAAATGGACAGAGCTTCATTGAATACAAAATAATTAATTAGTTTAACTAAAATAGCTAAAGATAGTCCCAAATAAAATTTACTTAGAATTTGATATTATACTGTACTTACTTGGCTTCATAAAGTATTCAATAATTACTAGCTGTTACCCGCGGTTTCATCCGAATCCCTCACTCTCTCTCTGTCTCTGCTACTGTTCTCACATAAAAAAAATATATTAATGTATATACGAACTTTGTTAAACATGTTAAAAAAGATTAACCATAGAGTTTCTTGCCCGTTCTTCTCCATAGGGATCTACGCTTTGGACCGGGCAAATAGCTTCAACTTTCTTTTCGATAAACTGACAGACTTACGAGTATGACTTTGTCAATTCAAAAGTGCCTGGAAATGGTCTAGTTGAAATAAATAATATGAATTTTGAATTTTACTTCGCACATCCGGGTAAAAAGTCATCAGATATGTTAATCCAGGTAATAAACTATGCGTGTACCAAATTTCAACCAAATCCGTTCAGTAGTTTTTGCGTGAAAGCTTAACAAACATACCTACATCCATACATTCTTACTAACTTTCGCGTTTATAATATTAGTAGGATGTCGTAACAATTTTAGCAATATTTTTGATAGTATAAAATATCCCGTACAAATTAGTGATTACATGGAAAACTGGAATAAATATCTTAAACGGAATGGTGTCCTGTTAATTTTCAGTCGCGTTTTTTTTTTATTTTATATAGCTTTGCTCTTGGCGCTAGTCTAGGTCAGAGTTGATAGAAACAAAGTCGTCGATGGAGTGAGCTTATCAAAAAGAAGCCTGTTCACTCTAAATATGTTCGGCGTCATTATAGTAAAAAAGTAGGAGGAGCTCGTGGCTAAGCAACAGCCGCACGGGTCGACCGATCAAAGGTTAAGCTGCGCTTGGCGCGGCCGGTCCGTGGATGGGTGACCATCTTTGTCATAGCGAGACTCCTCCGTGCCTCGGAAAGCACGTTAAGCTGTTGGTCCCGGTTGTCATTTGTACATCTTTGACAGTCGTTACGGGTAGTCAGAAGCCAGAAAGTCTGACAACCAGTATTACAATGGGGTATCGTGTTACCCGGTAACTGGGTTGTGGAGGTCAGATAGGCAGTCGCTCCATGTAAAACACTGGTATTCAGCTGCATCCGGTTAAGACTGGAAGCCGACCCCAATATAGTTGGGAAAAGGCTAGGCAGATGATGTCGTTATAGTAAAAAAAAAAAAAAACTTGCTGTTTTCAACTCTTTCACTTGTGTCTGCAGGCATATGAACTTTCTTGTGTTATTATCCAAGTTTTAATATATCTCTAAGTTTTTCCCACGTATGAGAATGCATGAAAAGAACACTTTTTTAAGCTTGATATTTCGCAAATCGATGATTTTTGATACTTGCAATGTTTTTGAAAGACCTATCCAACAATGTCCCAGACGATGGGATACGTAAAGATTGTCATGCTCACATTACCTGTAGAAATGGGAATGTTACCGATATAAAAAAAAATAGTATCATGTTGTCGACATGATTAATATAAATATACAAATTCAAGCTTTCTATTACATAAACCTCTGAGCTGTGCTGCGGACAGATATACAGATGGACATAACGAAACTATGATTACGGACACCTCAAAATATGTTCTCTTATATACGTACGGTTTTTTTACTGTTGGAATTGATCTACGTAAAAAATAGCCAAAGTTAAACGACTGGTATTTCCACAGATTGCGTCAAACACTAAAAAATATAGGTAGGTACCTATGTATAGCGTAAAACCTCATACTTTATTATCCTGTTGCAAATAAAAAGATGTCCATGCATTCAAATGTCCGTACTTCGTAAATAAATACCTTAGTTATTATGTTGGAAAATTAACAAAGTAATAATGTACTTCGAAAAACAATTGACACCTACACACAGACAGACTCATAAAACATACATTATGTAGGTATAAGCAAAAGAAACCCACAACGTATCATATTAAGTTATCGCAAAGTATTACAATTAAACCACAAGAGAATATAATATCACTAGCTGTTTCCCGCGGTTTCACCCGCATCCCGAGGGAACTACTTAGCCCACCCGGGTAAAAAGTAGCCTATGTTGTTCCTCAGGGTCTATTCTATCTCTGTACTAAATTTCATTTATATCGGTCTAGTAGTTTTGGCGTGAAAGCGTAACAGACAGACAGACAGAGTTACTTTCGCATTTATAATATTAGTAAGGATAAACTCTCCTAGCTTGTAGTATTATAAATGTGAATATGAGTTTGTTTGTAACACTTTCACGGTAAAACTGCTGAACAGATTTAAATAAAATTTTGTAAGGAAATAGGTACATGGAACTCAAAAGCCGGTTATAGGCTACATTTTATCCGGGTGAAATAGTTACAACACGACGCGGGTGAAACCGCGTGAAATAGCTATAGTAACTAATAATCCGCATCTACGACAAAAATCGCTTATCTTCTTATCTCGGTTCAGCATTAAATACATAAGAAATATTGACCAAAATAATTTCACCGCCATTATCCCAATTAACTTTAGATTAGCGCACATTTTTATAAACCACTATCAGTATTGACATCCTCAGACAAAATGATTTGACGATTTGCGAAATGACGATGACAGAAATTGGATACGTCAAGCTGAGAATTGGGTGATATGACATAAAAAAAACCGTACGAAATTTCAGACCACAATAATTCTAAAGCTAAGTATAAACAGTGAGCATCTGTGTGTAAATATTAGTGGTAGTGTGACACCATTATATATGCAGTCGTGGTGGCTTAGTGGTTAAGCACCTGCCTCTCGATTACGAGTGCACGAGTTCGAAACCTGGCAAGTACCAATGTGACTTTTCTAAAGTTATATGTACTTTCTAAGTATATCAGATACCACTGACTAACGGTGAAGGAAAACATCGTGAGGAAACCTGGACTTAAAAAGTCTGAAATCGCCAATCCGCCTTGATCAAGCGTGGTGATCAATCATACCTTCTCTGTGTGAGAAAAGGCCTGTGCGCAGCCGTGGGACAATATATAGGCTGATGATGATGACACCTGATGACACCATTTTATTGAAATGTAATGGTGACATATAACCGGTGGTTATCCCTATAACTACGATACTACTTGAGCTATTGTGATGGACTAGGGCATGGGGAGCTATGAAAACCTATGGTGCTTGCCGAAATAATGGCTGCCAGCTTACTAACCCCTACCTCCCTCCTAGAAATAGTTACTCAAATAAAACAAGTCAAAGTCAACAATGGGGCAATGGAGATGTCAGCGGCTTACGAATGGGTTATTATTTATTATTATTACTATTATATTTCGGTCGAATGTAGCTATATAGTAGTAATGTATAAAATGTGCACATTTTATAGGTACTTAAAAAAAATCTCGAGATCACATATTAAAATTTATTCTTATCTAGAAAAGAGGATAAGTAAAGCTTAAGCCAAGGAGAAAATATAACCCAGTGTTTGCATATGATTATGTTAGACTTTTACATATGATCAGAGGATATACCACCACGTGTTTTTGCAATCATTATTCAAGTGTGAAAGCGAGACACAGCTACTTACGTCGTATAGCATCATCTATTTTTCACAACGAAACTATTCCTGTGTTGGCAGGTAATGGTAAGGCCTCAGTTGTCGTTTTAATAATACGACTATTATATGAGATGTTTAAATAAAAATAATTAAATATATTCTAACATGTAATGGCATACTGAATATTGATTAAAGTGTCTTATGTTAATTAGGCACATTTCTTGATTAAATTAAATTTTGAGAACAAAGTAAAGGTCTTCGCTTTTTCTCATTTAAAATGTAAATAAATTTAATATTATTGCGGATGTTAGCGTTAAGAAATGCAATACTGTTTATTTCTGAAATGTTTTTAATTGAAAACTTTTTGATAGCTCCGCATGAAGCCAATGGTTGTATTTAAAATTCAATACCCTTTGATATCTATGTTTACATAAAAAATCATCATATTCAAAATCCAAAAGAAGGCTTAATTAAGCGACAAGGCAAATGCATCGATGAAATGATAGCAGAATATCATTTGCTAAATATTTTCCCTTTTGAAAATCTTTACCTTTGAAGGTTCGAATTCTTGTATAAAATTTTGAAAAACTGTTTGCTTATTGCTCAAAGTTAAATGTCCCGGGGATTTAGAAATGTAATTTGGAGTGCTAGCACTAATGAGGAGCTACCTGTAGCGGATCATGTGGAGCGAGCGACAGTCGCGCGCAGGCTTCCACGCGGTTCGGTAGCGCCGCCATGTCGCTCGCCGCTCTCCGAACGCTCCGTCCGAACATGTCCGAACATATCTAACCGACACGAAATTCAAATTCATAAAAATAAATCCCCACTTCGGGATCAAAACAAAGTGAGTTCCAAGTTCGGTCTGCTGTCGTGAATTTAGGAAGGAAACCACCTGTTGGTCGCGATTTGGCATAGTCCAGTGGACAGCGTCACAATCTGTTTACAAGAGGGGGGACCACCCCCGTGGGTCATGACGCAACATTTTATGGGCGCCCTGTGTTGCGTTACTATGGCGGAAAAACAACACTCGTAGCTTGAAAATAGACTTCCTTGTTTCCACCTGCGGTGAACCAAACATTCATTACACGGATCAGTCCGAGCCGGATAATTTACGATCTGTTTAAAAATCACCATACCCTCGTGTGCGTATGTTTCTTTGTAGAAAACACATGACGTAGGTATACGACGTACTAATACCAAGCGATGTTAATTTGTAAATGCTAAATTCGCGGCTAATTTATAACAACAAAGACTCCTTCATGGTCGCTGACAAAGAACTGTTTGAGTGTCAGAATTAACAGTTGATGCGATAGTTAGAGAAGCTATCATTCATACACTAAGAAGCCATAGAGTTCAAGGTTTGATCAACAGTCAGGTGATAATTGCGTCTTCAGAGCTAAATAGCTCAATAATATAAACAATGGAAAATTAGACCAAATGTTTGGTGAATAAAAATAGTTCAGTTTCATTGAACCGGGAAAGCTAATAATATTTTCCTCTGACCTTTAGTCTTCTTCAAAATAAAATGTTTGAATGATAAATTATCACGCAATGATCTTTACTTACTATATTTTTAATCTAAGAGTAATAAAAATGATTTAACTAATCAATGATACCTAATCCTTCCCTATTTATTATCAAATCTAATACGAGTTAATCTAAACGTTCTATTAAAGTCGCGAATGGACACCATTTCGAACCAACTCCAACAAAATTTAAATCCCCTCTATTTACCTCTGTTAAAAATAAAGAGCGGTTTAAGCAATAAATCATAATTTATTAGTTTTAGGTCGGCGAGCAATGAAAATGTCTAATACGCGCTCTTAATTTACGCGAGTTCTGTACCATATCATAACACAGTGTTAAACATAAACATATCCGAATTTTTTCGAATGATTTGTGTACCAGTGAAGTGAACGCAGTGACGTGATTGAGTGGCAGTGTTTGTGACCGTTTGTGAGGAGATAGCGTATGATGTGATGATGAGGCGGGGGAAAGTGCTGCTCGAGGGCAGCAGGCAGGGCTCTGTCGACGGCAAGGGCACCGTGGCTAACGATAAGGAGTTGGTTCATAAATGCCATAGCGATCCTGGTGGTGGGCGCGCTCTTGGAGCCGCCCCGAGGACGCATAGGCATCGATCTGCGTCGGGCGCGACAAGGAAATGCGTGCTGACGCTCGATGGATACTCATATGTCATTGGTGAGTAGGTTCTGACCAGCCGTGAGCAATCCTAACGGGTTTTTTGTATTAGATTTTTATCACATGTCACGTTACCAATTAATTTGAGCCCGTCGGTAGCGGCACTTCTAATGACCGTTGATTCGGGTCGTAATTACAATCATGTGACTTTTGTTTCTGTATCAGCTTCTTGTCTTACTTTGTTAAAAACAAATTTATCATGAACATTCTTTAGTCAATTTATGGTGTTATCAAAAACAGAACGGTAAAATTTTGAAGCTTCTCAAATCTATTGACGTACTTATTCATTGACTTCCAGATGTTGGAGGTGAAAATACGAGTGTATACGTTTTAGGAATTTAGTTTAGTAGATATAGTTTCAAAGAAAAGTAACAAATTGTTTAGAGCTCCGATTCAAGCTTCACTCAAACTATATGTAACTAGCTTTCCGCCAGTGGCTCCATCCACATGGGCTACACGAATTCAAATTAAAAACAATACAGAGTTTCATACAAACTTTGTCCCCCTTTTTCACCCTCTTAGGGGTAAAATTTCAGAAAATTCTTTTTTATCGGATGCGTACGTCATACAAAGAACACACCCCCCCAAATTTCATGTCTCTACGATCAGCGGTTTAGGCTGTGCGTTGATCTGTCAGTCATTCAGGACAAAGAATTTTCGATGTATAGATTTGCTTCTTCTTTTTTTAAATAGTACAGAAAAAATCAGAGCAATCAATCAGATAAATCATTTAAAAAATATTAATGTCCACAATGATTGATTATGGAATCGGTATTTAATTGTACTTCTGAATCGTAATGAAATAGTGACCATAGCACTGTGCATTAATCATCGCCCAAATAGTGTTTTTAGTGTAGATAAATATGGTAGATATGAATCACATATTTCGACACTGCCGTAGAACAAAGCCAGATGTGATAATACAACGAAATTGAGATTTTTACAAAATCAGCTTCAACTAAGCATAATCTATCGATATAAGCAAGAAAAAAAATTATATATCTGATACTTTCCGAGATATTGAAACGAACAAAGTTGTATTTCAAATACGTTCCAAAGAACATCGTCGTAAGGTCAATAGCGCCACTGTCGGTTGGGTATCAGCGCCGCGCGCCGTGCGTCGTTCGTCACAAGCGGCGATGTTCAACGGAAAGCGGTGGTGCTTATCAAGAATATGATTGACGATTGATTTGGGTGTTATTGCTTGTACTATGTAATCTTTTTTTGAATTTTTTTTTTTAAAATGACACGAATACAAAAAATATTAAATTTAATTATTAATAATGAAGAAATAAGAAAGCGATTCGCGGAGCACTCTAGTATTTTAAGAAAATCTACGGAAAATGCACATTATTCTGGTAAGTTAATTTATAAATATTTATTTGTGATGAATAACAGTACTATTATTTTCGAGTTTATTGTTTTTGAATCATTGGTTGACATTTTATGCCGGAACATTCAAATTTCATATCGTATCATAACAACCGACAGTGTTCTTCGGAATTTAAAAAAATAATAATTTACTAGATAAAATTATTTTTAATGCTGTTTGTTTTATGTACATTCGTTACGTAATTTATATTTTTGTTTTCTGGGATTTGATTTTTCAGACCTCGTATGTAATTATGCTTCGTTTTTCTTCTCAATTATATGGATTGCTTGTGCACATCCGACGTTATTCTTCGAAATTTTATCACGTTTTTGATGTAGCATATTGAGAACTAACTATGTACTTCGGTATCATAACACATAGGTTTTTGTTCAGCATGTTCAAACGCCAATAAAACACGTATAAATTACCCGATTTATTTTATTGTTATTCATTTATTCCATTAACATGTATCTTTAAATATTTTACTATGTTGCAGGTCCGGGGGTTGAAAAACCCGAATCACCATTACTACCAGGGGTGTTACCACCATTACACCATTACTACATAACTCATCGAAAACGAAGATTCGATTGATGTTCCGTTCGTTTTCTTATAAATGTTTTATATGGGTAGTATAAGTATATCCCTGTATGTGCAGAGCATCAGATTGCACCTTAGGTACTGCACCACAATATATAATAATAATAAAGTTATCACCTATTCTTGTCCTTGTAGGCTCCCAGGATCGGAAACATAGCCAATCAGTTAAGCGAAGTAGCGCAGGAATATGTGTTATATTTGGAGATGGTGAGGAACACCTCAATTAAATTAACTTAAATATAATAAATTTAAGTATCACTTCTTGGCATAGATTATGTTTTGACTTTGGCTTCCCCACCACTGAATATGGAGTAAAAGATTTTTTTGGACAGACATTTATAATCAATTTAAAAATAAAGATGATATTAAATGTATGGGTTAAAAATTAGATATAGGAAGAGAAGAAGAGGCAGATAGAAGAAGTCCATGTTAATAAAAATGAGCCCAAAAAATTATATTATAAATATAATCTCAAAGAAAGTAATACTACAATGAACTAATAGCTAACTAGCTATATGGTTATTGGATCTAGTACCAGATACTCATCACCTTTACCTAATTTGGAACCTATTTCTAAAAGTTTGATAAATATAGAAAGATAAAATTATAACGACCTTTTTCATATGTGCAAACCACTAGAATAATTATTTCTGAACAACCTATTATTTCAAATCCCTATCTTTTGTAAAATAATCGTGGTCTTATTATCAACGATAATGATACAGATGATGAGTGACTTTACAAATATTCCTTTCTTACCAGATTCAATTACATTTCATTTTAAGTTGATAATGTGATTCATTTGATTCGGAATGAAAACTCATTGTTTTTTTATTACCTATATAAAGAGATTCCAGACAGCTTTGGGTCAAGTGCAATAATTACATACATTACTATATTTTTGGCGATATGACCTGACTGAAGGTTGATTTTTGTATTGTTAGGTTTTTTTGGAAATGCTTTTTAGTATTTCAAGGTTACTTTCTTTAATCATAATTGTTGTTTTCTTTACGTACCAAAATAAAAGTTTATAATCATTTTGTAAGTTAAATGTTATTTTTTTTTAATAATTTTATACAACTAGGTAAACACTCATACTATATCTATTGTTATTTTGTCTTATAGGTATAGCAGAGATAAATAATATTGTGTTTATGATTGATTTCAATTGTGATAAAAATTGATTTAAGTTACTTTTAAAATCTTTTAAAACTGATTCAGACTGATTATCTTGTTACCTACTAAGACTGATGAAGAGCCATACTATGTATTAATATTACGACTTCTAATAACCTAGGTATTTGTTTGATGTAGAAATTTTCAAAATATATTTGAATTAAAAATAAAAGTATTGATTGTAATTTTATGTTTCTCTCTATAATATTTTTGATATAATAGAATAAATAATGTATAATAAATAATATATGTGTGTGTATAATAGTTCTTCATAAAGTTTTTTTATACATATCAATATTTTTTATTTACTCAGAAATAACATACGACACCAAATTTTTATGTAACTCCATAGAACAGTGTGGCATGTATACATACGTCATAGTAGTTTCCGTAGAAAAACGTCGGAAAGTCACAAAAAACATCCTAAGCTACGTAGTACAACGTCGGATTGTTACATGTGAAGGCATTTTTTTTATTTAATAAAGATTTTTTTAATATCATTATCTATTAATAACCCTTAATAAGAGACAAAAGGCTATTGCTAATTTTCTTTTCATTTATATGATAACAAAAAATATTATGCCGAAAATTGTGAACTCAAAACTTTAAAGTGCTCTCCTGTAAAGTAGCTATTTTGTAGATCCGACTTTGTTCTACGACAGTGTCGATTTATACGTTACTTCATACTAGCTGGTTATCCGTAGGTTCACTTGGATCCTTAGAGAACTATTTATCCCTTTCCCTTTTTCTTTCTGCTTTCCCAAGTTTTTGCGTTCAGACCAATCAATTCATTTAAACATTTTACCGTGAAAGCTAGTCCGACAGGCAGAATTAGTTTCTCATTTATAAGATTAGAAAACAAAAAAATAATGGCATTATATTTTGATTTTACGTTCTATTTTTACCACCCCATTCTCTACATTCCTACACAGAACTTTTTTACACATATTATGGAAAATCACCAAAGTTTTAGACTCTTAATGACTAAAAAATCAATTGCCCTTTGCTTTCCAGAACCAGTTACTCTTTCGAACAATCACACATGCTTAGTAATCTTGCTTGCTACCACCAGACTAACTTTTTTCTCGTAGAGTTGATCATTATAGAGACATGAATATAACCAGCGAAAATTGGATCAATTGTAGTTATACTTTTGACTAAACCTTCATAGAAAACAAGCAAGATTTGTACTATGTTCTAATTTCCAAATTGAAGCATTTTCTGCAAGTAGGTAAAATAGAATTTATTCTACACGTTGAAAAAGGGAAAAAAACAGTCTTCCCAGAACAGTATAATAAACTTTCCTACTAGCTAACTTGATCCTAATTAGAGTTGCGACTTCGTCCTATTGTACGAGACTGCTTCGTCTTCCAATAAAGTCTTGTAAATGCTTCATTATCAGCTTGTCTTTCCCCGGCCGTTTAATAACCCTGCCAACGATCAAAGTAGAATCTGGACGTCAATGTTGCCCACCCCTTGTATATTTCGTCTTATTTTTTTTTCATAAAAAGAAAAGCCTTCATGATTTTCTGTTCCGTCAATCCTTCTACAATTTATTATTTGACTAGCTTCCCGCCACAGGCTGCACCCACGTGTGCTATACGAATTCAAATTAAAAATGACAGAACTTCATACAAACTTTTCCCCCTGTTTCTCATCCCCTCAGGGGAAAGAATTTAGGAAAATCCTTTCTTATCAGATGCCTACGTCATACAAGGAACACACCCTCTAAGTTTTAGGTCTCTACGATCAGCGGTTTAGGCAGTGCGTTGATCCGTCAGTTATTCAGGACGAAACATTTTATATGATGCAAAAAATGGTATAAATTTAATTTTCTTTCTGCAATATTTTAAGTAAATTTTATGGATCAATTTCATTACAAATAATGCCATCTTTTACTCACTCATACATATAGTCATTTGTACAGCTTTTTATACCTAAATTGAATTTGGCTTTTAGTATAAACAAAATGTGCCCATATTTTCTATGGAGGGGATTGCTTGTCTGACCTCCACAGCCCAGTCACTGGGTAACACGATACCCCTTGGAAAAATATACTCTTGTCTAGAGAGTTTTATATTCTAAAATAACAGTATCAAAATACTTAGTTTTGCTAAAGTTTTTTGTGACTAAAATTATCATTTGAAAATATATGAAGAGGTAATTCGATAGTACCAAAAAGTTATACATAATTCAATATTGGATCAAATATTGTTTTTTTTTGTTACATCTTTCTTAGTATACGGTATTACTAGACTACCAGTAATAACATAGAAGGTTCCAGTAATGGTTTGTTGTGGCCAGTTTCTTTTTATGATCCACGTTTACATTAAAAAGGATTATCTTCTTTTTTCCTAAAGCTAGACAAACCGTCCAAAAGAAAATGTACTACGATGAAGTACTTTGTAAATGGGGACCCCATTACATTTTATTTCGTCTAATATGTTTTTATCTTTTACTTACAAAAAAAATATGTTACAAATAAAAAGCATTTGCATTCTAACAAAATGTATGATCAAACTGGCTGTTTTTGCAAATATTTTTGTACATTTACTTTGTTATTGAATATATCTCCAAATTACATAAAATAAATTCAAATATGAGTTTTGTTTGTTACGCTTTTATAGCAAAACGGATAAACTGATGTTGATGAAATTTGGTATGGAAATAAATAGGACCGGTGGAGCCAGTTTTAGGCTTTACGGGTGTATGAAGTGTCTCACGACGCGGGAGATATCTAGTCTAGAAAGCAAATGGATGTAATTATTTTCTTCACTTGTTTCATTCATTACATTTTATTCATAGCGAGAACTAAATGGAATGTAAGCAATTTAACAACAACGCTCTCCAAGATAGCGTTAGGTTTCATTTACGTACTTTGCTTAGGCTATATTATAAAAGTATTCTGAATATTTTTATATAGAATATACACCCACGCACAGCCAAAAGGCTAACTTCGAAGCGGCCACCAGCCGTATAGTTTTTTTTTGTCTCTAAAGTAATTTGAACCAGAATAATTGAGTTTTTTTTTTTCTTGAAAGTCTTCTGTTACCTTAAGACTGAGAGAAAGATTTTGAAGACATCACACTTCATGCAAAAGCTTTTCGATTTTGTTTCTTTTTTTAAACAAAGTATGAAGTAAACAATCGAAACTGTTATTAATCGATTTTCCAAAGATATCAGTAATCAAACCATAGCCATGTGTTTTTATTCTAAAAAAAACAATGAAACAAACAATATTTATTGTGCAAATTAGCAAAAATATAATAAAATTTAATGAAACTAATAAAATCTGACATTTATTTTTAGACATTACATTACATTTTTAAATATTTTTACAAACAATAAAAGAGAGAAAAGTTATTTAAAAATATAAATTAATTATTAATTTAAATTCGGATTATTATTATATGTCTTCGAAATTCAAATCCAAATGATATACCTAATTCCATATGCATTGCTACAATTAATAAAATCACAATAATGCAGTTAATAATATTTCTCGAAGCAAAGCCACAGAGCATATTTGGATAATTTTGGACCAAAGACGAGGAACGTGATATTAAAGAGGATTTGAACATGACAATGCCTTTAATCTTGTGATGTAGCTACTTATTAATGTAATCATCCTTCTAAGCTTTTTGGGACGGAAACCAGGTCTTTTGGGAGATGAAAAACAAAATTGATTTTGTTTATGTAAGTTTCGGCTTTTTGCGGTAGTAGGCAACTTTTAGGGAAGGTATTTAGAGGTACAGGGGGGCTAGACAAGTGGCAAAACGCTAACGCTATAGAATAGAAAACAAAATGTATGGGAATGACATATAGCTAGTCGTAAACGAATGTCATTCCCATACATTTTGTTTTCTATTCTATAGCGTTAGCGTTAGCGTTTTGCCACTTGTCTAACCCCCCAGTACGTAGTATTGTAAAGGTCTTATTAATAAAACTATAAGAATTGCTTCATTGATGCAGTAGTCGCTGTCAAGACTGTTATTCTGAATTTGATTCTCGGATCGGAAAAAATAGACTGGGGTTTGCCCTTGTGGAACGAAACAGTAGTAACTTGGTTTCCCAATTTTCTCGCGTCCCCAGGGAACTACACCCGGATAAAAAGCCTGTAACAGTCTCAAGGCAGTCTCCCTCTATCACTGTACCAAATTTCATCTAAATCGGTGTATCTGTTTTACCGTGAAAGTGTAACAAAAAAAAAACTCACTTTTGCATTAAATGCATGCATTATTAGTTAACATTAGGATAATCAATTATGATTTCATAATAATGTTACGTTTTTGAATTGTCTTGTATCAGCAGAATTAGATCATAGCTGCAACAGGATCAATAGTAGTTAATCTTTTTACTTTATATTAGAACCGCTTCCAGGAAAACAACTTTAACGGAATTTGGTATCAAAGGAAAATTATTTTGCTGTCAATATCGACGGAAGTCGCACGTTGTGCAGAGAAAATTTTTGAATCTTTTATAACTGACAGTCGATACTGACTGATGCTGACGCTGTCTATTCAACATTCATTCACAACTACTTCATCCTCAGCCTACTTAATATTAGTCCACCGTTGGACATCCCCTAACATGTGCCATATCCCCCCCGGTCATCAGCCTGACGAATCCAACTACTTGTATTGCAATTATTACAATACTATTATTGATTTTACAAACAAAATAAAACCAAATGATACGTGACTAGTAATGGAAAAATAATTATGTGTTCAACGAAATTTGAAGCGTCATACAAACCCAGCCGACCGCCGCCCTAACATATCGTCAACGATTATCGAAATCTGGCGCCCTATCTCTCGTCGGCGACTACGCGTTTACCACGATGACGTCATGAAGATAAGTGATAACTAAGCGATAGCGCGTTATCGGATAACCGTGATGTATCACTAATCGAATGTGTTTGTAGTTTTGTTTTACCAGCTCGTAGCTGATAATAATGTGAAGTCCATGCTAGGATACCGCCGGCTGGAAAGTTTCGCTTTGCAACGCAAAACAAAACACGTGGCGTTCTTTATTTTTATGTTTATACGAAGCCTTCACGGTTGATTTTAAATGTGGAATCTATTGCTTAAACATATTGAAACAATAACAGAATTCTTTGAATGTATGGTAAAGAAATACGACGTAATAAACCTATGAAGATGACAATACAAATTTTCATGCAAGGAAGTTAGTCTGTCGACCTTGCCGAAATCAGGACATGGAATATATTAAATTAATATAGCTCTATTGTAAGACGGAGTAATTGACAATATAAGCATTACGATAGAATATGCAAACTCAGTAGTAAATTATCCAGATCCAAGTTTGTTAATCGTGTGTCAAACACAATTAAGTTTGGGCGACGCAAACCGCCGCGCCGGAGGGTAGGTACAGTGTATTGAAACTAAACTCGCTTCTATTGATCTGATGCGATGGAGCAATTTTAAACGTTTTGTTCTGTTTATTTGAAAACTAAAACAGAAATGTATATAGGTCGGTCTGAATATTTAGGAATATTTTTTTTATATATTTAAGATTGAATTTAAAAAGAATGAATGATACGACGAATATTATCAATGCAAAAGTTTGTAAGGATGTTCCTTACGCAAAAACTATTAAAATGTATTCGGATGAAATTCTGTACACACATATTTTATAACCTGGACTAAAACATAGGATTTTGTGTGAACTAGTACTCTTAGGATGCGGGGGAAACCCCGTGATACAGCTAGTATTATCCTTACTAATATTATAAATGCGAAAGTAACTCTGTCTGTCTGTCTGTTACGCTTTCACGCCTAAACCAGTGAGCCGATTTTGATGAAATTAGATAGAATAGACCCTGAGGAACAACATAGGCTACTTTTTACCCGGGTGCGTGAAGTAGCCCCTTCGGGATGCGGGTGAAACCGCGGGAAACAGCTAGTTTTAAATAAATTAACAACTTACACATTATCGGTATATTGATTGTAAAAGTTGTATGAAAATCGAAAGTCATGTTATACTGAGTAATTAATTCTTTGACAAGCCTGAATTGTATTTAAATAATAATTATTTTGCATAATATTTTCATCATCATCATCATATTTTAATTAATGAACTTCGCCTACGTTGTATAAATCACACTGCTCTAGTACTACATGCAACTTAAAATACATGTGTTTGAGTGTTTATTGAATTCGCCGTTTTCTGCAATACATCTATTTTCTATATCTGATATTTGTCAATTTGGCAATTTTGTACAGAAATGGCAATGGTAATAATTAGCGTATTAAGATTGATTGTGACCAAGCAATGGAATGAATGCAGTTTTATCGATGGCGAATATCAAGTTTATATCAAACTAGCTTCTGCCCGCGACTTCGTCCTCGTTGAATAGTAACTTTGGGCTATCGCTTACTTTAACCCCCACTTTTGAATCATTCTTCATTGATGCTCCGCTCCTATTAATTTTAACGTGATAATATATATCCTATAGCCTTCCTCGATAAATGGGTTATCTAACACTGAAACATTTTTTTAAATCGGTCCAGTAGTTCCTGAGATTAGCGCGTTCAAACAAACAAACTCTTCAGCTTTATTATATTAGTATATAGTATATAGATACGATTTCAAATAGAGCTCTGACACTAATTGTGCCTAAAAATAACCTGTTGAATCGGCTTGATGTTACGTATGTTTGTAATTGCGTTGATTTGAATCAGCAGGCCTTATATAGAGAAGTGGGCCCGCCTTCGCTCGACAGTAACAATGCAACTTGTTTTGACGTTGGTGCAAGTCTTATATCCACTGTCACATTAGTAAAGGTTAGATTGATTCGTACTAAACCGGTTCAACTTATCTTCCAGTTGATTTCATCTAACTGATGTTCTAATTACCTATAAATTAATTTGTAATATAATTTTTATGCAGAGGCGGTGAAACAGGTCTTTAGTAATAGGAAGTTGTTTAAAATTCATGTTATGGTTTTTTTTTTAACAAATAAATGTTCTATATTTTTTTTATTTGTCTACCTAGTCTAGTTCTACGAAATTAATCTTATTTTCTCATTCAGTGCTATGAAATTAATGTTCAAATTTTAGTTCAAACAATAAAAGGTGCTTAAATCTCATGCTATATATCTCACTTTAAGGTAAAGGCACCTTAAAGTAAGAAGGTGTAAAATAAATACTTGTTTTAACCATTAATATAAGTGAAGATAATTATCAAAATAATAATAATTGATCTGGTGTAAAAATATTTTGTAAATATTAAAATGTTTTTGTTTTAACTACATAATATCTCGAAGCACTTTTTTGGCACACAGACTAAAAATACCTGCTCATGCGTACATTTAACCTTCAGACTAAACATTGAAGTACCTACAGCCTGATTACTGACCCTTAATGAAATTTTGACCCAAAGTTAAATGATGTGAGAATACCTCATTACTAAATTATTATAATTAAATCCAATTTGGCAGTGTTATTAAATTACGCTTTGTTTAGTACTTAATTTAATATATGCTAACAATTATGTGGTTCTTTAGTTAAACTAAAAAAAGTTTTCTATTTTTCTTTTATATTAAACTAGCCTAGCGAACTTCGTACCACCCCATATTTTTTTTTCGTTATTTTTCCGATGTTTTAATAGTTAGTCTGTTATTCGGGATAGAGAAAAATACAAAAAATCAAAAACCGGCCAAGAGCGTGTCGGGCCACGCGCAGTAGGGTTCCGTAGTAGGAGTTAGTTAGTCGACTATAACTCTGTAACCGGTTAAGCCTACTTAGTCGTGATAGTTTTCCTTGTAAGTTCATTACATGTGCTACGTCTGTGATTTTTTTCACATTTCTAGGTACAGCCATTCAAAAGTTAGAGGGGGGGTAACTCGTATCGAACAAAAACTTGCACTTAAAAGCTAGATATTTCGCAAATGGCTCGCTTAATCAAAAAATGGTCTTCACACCCATAATATTTTTGAAAGACCTATAAACGATACCCCACACGGAGAGGTACGCGAGAAAAAAAATATTCATCCCCACTTTACGTGTTTGTGAGCTACCCTAAAAAAAATATTTTTCAAAATTTTATTTTACCACTTTCTCGGCGTGATCAATATACATATTCACACTAAATTTCAGCTTTCTAGTATCAAGAACCTCGGAGCTATGCCGCAGACAGACAGACAGACGGACATGGCGAAACTATAAGGGTTCCTTGTCGGACTACGGAACCCTAAAAACCATGAAAATCGGTCAGCGTTCTTGAGTTATATTGTTCGAACAAACCTGACTTTGTTTTATGTATTAAGATTTAAGTCATAAGCAAAGACTTTGCCAGAAAAGTAAGCTATCGGTAAAATATTACACAATGATTTGTAAATCGTGTAGATTTTCTTTTTATTTTCTCTGACGTATAAATTAAAGGTTTTATTTTCTTTAATATTTAAAGAAAGAAGAAACAAGCTTTTTTGTGAAACCTAATCCTTTATTATAGCTGGAACGTACATTTTTGTGAGACATTATATAATATTTTCTCCCCTTTTCAAAAGCGGTTAATCTTTAGACTAAAATTAAATCTGTCGGGACTTTTTGGAATTAGTTTCTTTTATCTGTAGCAAATAATTATTTTTTATATTTAAATTGTACCTTCCTCAGACGAATTAACTCTCAAAATTCATAAACAGGTTCACAGGTGCAACCATTGATTCAAGGAAAACCAAGTTTCATAATAGAGGGTTGAGATTATGATTGTACTACAAGAGAGGTTAATGACCCATTTTATCAATTCTGGATAAGTACCGGTTAAATGTATCTGCTAGATAAATCCTATACATAAGGAGTAAAACAAGCCCTAAATCATCTTTATCCTACAAATTCTGTGAAGTAAAAAAATAAATTCATCCTTTATTTTTTTATTCAAGTCCTGCCAAAGTATTTCGCTCAAAACAAAAGGTCGTAATGAAATAATTATGGAAATATTTCCGTAAATCAAGTTCACAATACACAGTGCTGAAGTCCGCCTGAGCGTTAATTGCAACGGAGTCGTATAAATTGATAATTTACTGCATTCGCTCAATTAGTTTTTAAAGGTCACAGTATGTTCCGTTCATGATAATAATTATTTTTATTGATAAAACTTTACATTATTATAGAAATATAATATATTTTGGCGTTGACTTTGCAAAGCTTTTCAAATTTCTAAGAAGGGAAAGGGGCTTTTCTTTTTAACCACCTTCAAAAAAGGAGAAGGTTTTCAACTCCGCTAATTATGAATTGATTTTGATATTTTCTTTTTATTTGTTAAGCCATACTTCGGAGGTGGTGCCATATAAAATTTATCAATACCTGTTCAGTAGGTTTTACTGGTACATAGTTCGACATCGATATTAAATATATTCATAACTGGCTGTTGCCCGCGGTTTCACCCGCGTCCCGAGGGAAGTACGTCACGCACCCGGATTAAAAGTAGCCTAACAACTTTTTAAGGGTCCCTTCTATATCTGTACCAAATTTCATACAAATCGGTCTTGCCATTCTCGAGTTATGCGCTTAGCACCACATTCAGCGATTTATTTTATATCATCGATTACAATCATAATTATAATATTATATTGTTTATAATTTATTACAATCAGTGAAATGATTATGTTGACCATATTTTATGTATCTAACTATCCAACTACTTATATATTCATGTATGCATTGAATACAAATTGTAATCAGTTTCAATTTCAATAATTATAATAAGCACATTCACCATGATCCATTAAATTGTATTATAGAATTGCAATATGTTTGTGATAACTATGAATAACCAATATGATGATTCCTTAACATTTAAAATACTAGCTGTTTGACGCGGTTTCACCCGCATTCGGAACTAAATCACGCACCCGGATAAAAAATGTTCCATGTGTTAATCCAGATTATATATCCAGATTATATTATATCAGACCCGCGTCCACGGCGCGTTCGTGTTCCACGCGCGCCGTAAAGAGCTGTCAGCAATAAGCGACGGGGCCCTCCCACTGGGACATAGCCTGCCGAGGCTGCGGGACGTTCGAAAGAGATACCGCGCCCCCGGAATACAAAGGGCTGAGGAAGGAACATGGATGGGTTTTAGTCAGTAAGAGTCTGACACTCCCACCCGCCCCACCCACGGCGGGAGGGGTCATTTGATGATTTCCCATCCGAAAAAAAATTTATTATATATATTATATAATATGTTTTAAATTTCGTCTAAATCTATACACATAAAGTTTCGCGTTCATAAGATTAGGAGGATTCTTAGTCAGTAGCCATAGATAAAAGTTTAGGTTTAGGCCGCAACCCAACTCCTCGAAAAAAGCAGAAGCTCGGTCTGCTGACGATCTCTTGGATAATCCAAGTTTCTGACTTAAACGTAATATTTATACAAAGTTGTAGGTATATAAATATTGTAAAACAGCTGGTTCTTCAAACCTTACAGACGTATTCCTGGGGAGTTTGTTGCGCCACCTCTTCTTTCTAGCAAAAGCACAATTGACTTTAAAAAAGTGCTGATTTCCAGCCTAGTTTTAATTAATTTTTCTTTATTTGGAAGTACCTGGGTTACCAAAGTACTAAGCCCTGTACGTGGCGGTTAGCCAGCCCATCTACTTAGAAGGCCAGTCGAACCGGTTCCGTAGAATAATGCACAAAGCTAATACTTGACGTATATCATGTGTCAGAAACAACAATGCTAAATGATGTCAAAACATAATACAACATCACATTGTATGTTAAGAAGTGATATTTTGTACTGATATGCTACCGAAGCGTACATACTTAGTCCATGCACATGTTTGTGTTGGTATGTGCATATTTTAACCATATTTGCGGAGAGGAGTATAGGTTTGTGCAAATGATTGACGTGCGATTTCGTTTGCATTTGTTTTTGCGTTTTTGTCAATGTGGTTACGCGGCTATTGTTTGAGTGATTTGATTTGGTAGTTTCTTTTTTCTATTCACCGTGTATTTGAATTTGGTTTCGAACTGGATAGGATTATGATGAATGTTGGTTTTTAGCGATAAGAAAGGAATTTTGTCAATTTTGGGGTGTTGTCACATCAAATATTTTTTTTTATTAAGTATGTGTGATAAAAAAAATATTTTAGCTTTTCATGAAGAGTGCAAAAATCAAATTATTTTAGTGAGATTTTTTTAATAAGTTATTTAATTTTTTTTAGTAAATATTGTAAATATTTTGTTCCTTTAAAGTTAAACAGAATTTCCTTCACAAACAACTTCTAATTGAATAAACTTTTGCAAGTAACTCTTAAGATTGCTTTTAAGAACTTTATCGGAGTGACTTATTTAAAGAAAAGTAATGGATTTATTATATTGATACAGATAATAATAGTGGCAATAATAATGTTTTCGTGTTTCAAAACCAAGTACAAAATAAACGTTACAAAATGATAGTGTCATGTATTTTAGGAAAAACATATTTAAGGAATTTAAGTGGTTACTTTTTTGTGTCATGGCTACATTCCTCATTATTTCCCTGTACAGTACTAATCATTCCGTTTATTCATTTTTTACACATATTTTTTTCATTTTTAAATATTCATTATAAAAATAATATAAAAAAACATTTAAAAATATAAAAAACAGGGATCCACCGATATCGGGAACAGGGTCCAAGCTACCGGTGGTTAGGGCTCCAGAGACAGGAACCTCCTCACAATACGTGCAGTATCCAGGAGCACTGCCTTCTGAATCAGGCCCTTGACCCAGCCGCCTAACGAGAGCCTCCTGAGATGTTGATCGAGGCTCTTGGCCATCAGGCCATTGGCCGTCACGACTATCGGCACAATGACTGCCGAGTCCACATTCCACATGTCGACAACCTCGTGCGCCAAGTCGAGATACTTTATTTGTTTTTCTTTCTCGGCTTTCACGAGATTCTCGTCATGGGGAATGGTGACATCGATGATCATTGTGCGGCGCGCTAATCGGTCTATCACCACTATGTCAGGTTTATTGGCTACAATAGTCCTGTCAGTGATGATAGACCGATCCCAGTACAACGTGATATGGTCATTTTCGAGAACTGGGTCGGGCGCATACTTGTAGTATGGTACCTCAAGATCCACAAGTTTGTACTGCAAAGCAAGCTGCTGGTGGATGATCTTGGCCACTTGGTTATGCCTGTGCAAGTATTCACCGTTAGCCAAACGAGAACAGCCAGAGATAATATGTCTGATAGACTCACCTGGACGATGACATGCCCGACATATGTCAATCGTCCCGTCCTTCATGATATATCTCCGGTAGTTGTTCGTCAACATAACTTCGTCCATAATTGCGCAGACAAACCCTTCGGTTTCCCCGAACAGGTCGCCGAAACGTAGCCAAGATACGGACGCCATAAAGTCTACATCGGGCCCATGAAGAGCCCGGAAAAAGCGTCCGTGTAGCTCCTTGCCTTGCCATACCTCCTTGCGGTCATTGGTGGTAAGTACCACAGGTTTGCGCCAATTCTCTTTAGCCAGCGACAGCGGGGTGAGTCCCTTGTCCACTGCGACTACATCCTGATGCATACCCACGTCGGTTTTAAGAAAATATTCCCTGAGATTGCACACCTCACGGTTATGAAGGGTCTTAGCATTTAAATAGCCACGACCCCCGCATTTCCGTGGGATGTACAATCTCATCACCGATGATCGTGGGTGATGCATCCGATTTGCAGTCAACAGTGACCGAACTCTTCTGTCCAGGGCGTCAAGTTCAGACTGAGTCCACTTGAGTATGCCAAAGGAGTACATCAGGACTGGCATGACCCAACCGTTAAAGGCGCGGACCTTATTGCCACCTGATAAGGAACTTTTCAGAACCTTATTCAGGCGACCAAAGAACCGTTCCCGTAACGATTGTTTCACGTCAGCCGCGTTGATGCCTAACCCCTCCGACATACCCAGGTATTTGTAAGTATCAGTTGCGGAAAGTGATCTAAGGTTTATAGAATCTGAAAGTTGTAGTCCCTCAGATTCTACAATCCCTCCTCGCTTTACATGCATAACTGCACATTTATCCACACCAAACTCCATCCTGATGGAGCTACTAAAAGTTTCAGTTACCTTTGTACTAATCATTATTATTAGGATTTATGTAATTAATCAACAGTAATTGTTTCCACTTTTTGATTTGCCAACATCGAAAATCTAGAGGATTTATTTTCGAAATCTCCAAACACACCATCAAATATACCCAAAGAGTCTGCCATTAATGTCCCACCTTTAATTGGAAATGAGGACGTAACGATTGGAATCGCGCCATGAAAAGAATGAAGTCCGTCATCTGTAATAACAGGCAAAATACTTTTTTATAATTAAATATCATGGATGCCTTCGCCACCAACGCTTCACGTAGGTATATTTCTTAACGAGCTTAATTAAATTAATTAACGAAGTAGTGGAAAGTTGGTGTAACAGGTTCCTTTACTATGTAAGATGGAGCTTTTCTATTTTATAATTAATTTTGTAAAGCATAATTGGTGCAATATTTGTTTTTAGGGCATTTTAATTCAAATTCTATTTATACGTTCACGTTTATATTTAAATAATACATATTATTATTTAATTAATATATAAAATTATAAAAAAATAGATTTTAATAAATGTGGAAACAAATTGACCATAACAAATATTTGGTAAATAAGCATGAGCAATAAGAGTATTTATATATTTTTTTACTAAAGTCCTGGCCAATGGCCATTGTCCTTTTTTTTCATCGGTAAAATTTAAAAAAAAAAACAGCTTTCCAATCGTTTCGAAATTCAAAATCATCACCAGTCCTACTCGAAACGTATTATTCAAGACCAGCGCTATCCTCGCAGTACACCGCAAACCGTTGTTTCGGGCAGCACGAGACCTTTTGTTGACATTTTCCGCTTGGTTTTAGGTCGCGCCAGCAACCGCGCTAGATTGACAATTTCAACCGTTTGCACCGTACGTCTGTTTGTTTTAAACGGTCCGTTTTCGGACGAGATTTCGAAAATTATTATGCGGTTTCGTTTCAAAGGATGAATTTGCTTAAAAAGATAGTTCATTCCACTGTATGTAGTTAACTTGAACTGCGTTCGTTTAAATTCGTGTTTGTGTTTTAGATTGGAACTGTAGTCTATTTAGTGGACAAAACGTTTAACTGTGTCATACATATCTCCAGTTTTATTATCCATCTTCATTTTATTTGAAACCTCATTATGCATATACTTTTATGAAATCAGTTATCATAAACATCCACTCTAATCATCAGAGCAGAACCAAAAATGTTTTTCGTGGTCATCAATGACATTCCTGCCCTTGACCCACGTCTTAAATAATTATTTTACATTCATTCTAAATTCTACTTAATTTCTGAATCACACGTTCCCACTGAACCGATGACATATATTTCATTGACAAGAATATTGGAGCCCACGTACTGTGGACTTTTACTCGCAGTTAACACCCTCTCCAGCGTTTGACATCGGCTGTCATAATATCGAACACAACTGGCGGCTCTCTGCGTTATACAAAACGTACACGTCAGTATAGAGGCTATTTTTGCGCGAAATGTATTTCGATAAGCTATTTAATGAGAAAATTGTGCCAAAATAATCTCTGTACGAAGCCGTATTGAATTTTATTGGGTGTTGATTGAGAGAAAGGTTAAGCTCGGTTCAGATTTATAACCTAAATGCCTGAGATGGGTTATAACACTTCTGTTTATTATCATGAGCTGACAGCTTGAATCCCATATAATTTATCATGAGTACTTCAGAGTACCTTTAGGCTAATTCCAAGAATGTCCCAAGGTGCAAATATTTTGCTACTAGTAAGTTTTATTTATAGAATAAGAATAGTAACACGTGGAAAGAGGGCAATTTATTCCTACACAAACTAGTACTTTGACGTTAATTTAAACCCAGGAAATGTTACTACTGAACCTCTCCAACTAGAGAAATTTGGTCGTCAGTTGGTAAAATCTTATCTTTGTCTCTTTTTTTCCCTCACGATATTGAACTATGCTGAAGTATATCCCTTCTACATCCATTATTATAGAATGGTGTGTAATCAGACACCTCTTTTTTTCGAATGGGAAATCATCAAATGACCCCTCCCGCCGTGGGTGGGGCGGGAAGGAGTGTCAGACTCTTACTGACTAAAACCCATCCATGTTACTTCCAGTCCTTTGTATTCCGGAGGCGCGGTATCTCTTTCGAACGTCCCGCAGCCCCGGTAGGCATGATAAGATACCTCTAAAATAACAATACACTTGTCAGCATTTAAAAACAGTGAATAAAAATGTCCTTAGGTAACAAGCATTTGCATAAGGCTTAAAAGATGACGGGCCGCTATCGGGTGAGGAAGTATTGATTGTAACAGCGATAATGTTATTAATTTATTTCTCTCTGATTATATCTCATGTTCATTATAGTAAGTACTATTGCTCTATTTACGAAACCTGATATACTTTTGATCGCCGATGCGTGAGTTTTAACGCTCATTTCAAACTGGTTTGACTACTTGCGCCACTCGTTATTTATGTTAGATAAATGTTTATGTATGAATGTATGTTTAAGTGTTTGTTTTTGTGATTTTATGAGGTTTTGGAGTGAAAATAACTTGGTTGTGACAGTGAAAAGAGATATAGGGGGTCAATTTGCAGATGAAGTTCTCGCGCTCCACCTACCGGTGGGAGGGATAATTTGATGATTTCCCATCCGAAAAAAAAGAGAAGGTTTTGTTGAGAAACAAAATTGCAGTGCCTTGTATTGACATCCTGGTAATAAAATAAATGCAAAAAGGACCATGGGCAAAAATGTATGAGCTCCGTCCCCACCTACCAACACAAATGGAACTGGTGCCAATTGTTCCTAAAGTATCCACTATCCTTACTAATATTATAAATGCGAAAGTAACTCTGTCTGTCTGTCTGTCTGTCTGTCTGTTACGCTTTCACGCCAAAACTACTGGACCGATATAAATGAAATTTGGTACAGAGATAGAATAGACCCTAATTAATTCCCTCGGGATGCGGGTGAAACCGCGGGAAACAGCTAGTTTGATATAAAACCTTTTTTTTTGCTTAAATCAGTGGGGTTATAAAAATAATTTATTATTAACAAGCCAGCCCGGCGAACTGCGTACCGCCCCATAGTTATTTTTTTCGTTATTTTTCCTATGTTTTAATAGTTATTCTGCTATTTGTGACAGAGACAAATACAACAAATCAAAAATCATGAAATCGCTCTAGCCATTCTCGAGTTATCCTCACAATGCTTATAGTAAGCAAATAAAAATATTGAGAGTATTAATATTGCTCGTTAGAGGAGCTCATGGCTAAGTAATAGCCGCACAGATCGACCGATCAAATGCACTTGCATATGCATGCATTTGCGTTTTCATGCTGCTGCGATTCTTCAGTGGGTTGGAGTGGCGCAGTGTTGGTGACGGCTGGCTACTTGCGTCGACAAAGAGAGTTTATGTATAATGGCCTCTGCTTGTTGACTGTTCGAACTGTGGGGTGCCGTGCCGAGTTGCTTGATGTGGCTGAAGGGTGTGACTAGGCTTGTGCGTTAGCTACAGGCTAGGTGGTCATGAAACCGAAGAAGCCGTGAGTGGTTGCTGGCTGGGTGACATACTGGTTGCTGCTCGATGATGGTAGGAGATTGAGGGAGAGTTGACAACGATGTTGAAGCTCTTGACATCAGGAGATTAAGCTGATTTTCATAATGTCGGTGTCACCAATATGGAGTATCACATCACATTATACACCGCCGTCCACATACAGTACACAGTATCAAATTCAGTTATTACCAAGTCCTTTATTGTGCACGAAATATTTTCATAGAAAAGTTAGGATACTAGGAAAACCCAATGCATTTGGGCAACGTCCCCAGAGTAAAAAAACATCAGCTTGATAAGATGTATCAATTGAGCTACATTTCATTTCTGTTGATGGGTGGGGACGATTCCGTCTATGGTCCTTTGTCAGGAAATATATTAAATATTTGTTACTCTTTTAAGCAAAAACTACTTAATGGAATGAAATGAAAATGTGTACACATATAGTGTACAACCTACATACACACATGGACATACAGGATGCATTTTATCCGAGAAAATAGTTATAATTAATATAATTAATTAATATTTCATTCATAAATTGGAAACTGGCCACAATTGGGGTGAAAAAATATTAGACAAAAAATCAATAAAAATAATAATTTTCAAATAATGTGTCACTAAAATGTTTATAACGATTAAAAGCTAACACAGGTATTTAACGGCTTACACAGAAGAGGTAGATATAGTATGACGACACAGTATAGCAATCTGACACACGCAACATACAAGCTAAGCTGGACGGATTAACGAGCGATTCAAAGAGGATTAATTTTAAAACTGACATACTGTCATACCCTGTTTTGATATTCATTATTTGGAAATTGGAGTCACCATACAATTAATGAGAGAGAGCTGTTTCCCCCGGTCATCAAACCTTGATAAATCTTCATGTTTCTATGCCCATGTTTGAACCTATGTATGTAGGTACCTACATACTAAATTTCATTATATCGTTTCACCGTGAAAATACAACAGACAGAGTGTATTTCCTCATTAATTAGTTAGCATGATTTAAAAGTATGATATTTTAGCTTACCATTTAACGCACTTGGCTAAAAGTAGCCTATAATCCTACATCCTCCTATCTCCGTGCCAAATTTAAGTCAAGTTTGGCCATTTTACCGTAAAAGCGTAACAAACAAACAAAGTCACTTTTGCTAAGATATTATTAGTTAAGATAATGATTAACGTAGATTTATTTTTATCGAAAATATAATTTTGTTGTTTATTTTTTGAAGCTGCTCCAGATATCTCATTAATTCCAACATTTTGTTACCTTTTTACCTTCGCAAAAAAATGTGCTGAGCAAAACTAATTTTCCTTCAATAGATTCAAACTATTGTTACAAAAAATATTCTAACGCTCACTCAACTCTCATCTCAATTTTAGATGTAGTAGGTATGACATTTTCTCGTTTTCTCTAGTATTTTTATTCCACAAAAAAGTAGGCAAGTACATATCGAAACACACCCGTCTAGCCCTTATTAGACGGACGGATCTTATTAGAGTAAAGGGTCATTTATAAAACGTTTTACGTCATCCAGGCTGGCAAGCTGTCGGTAAATGCATTAGTTGATTGGCGATTCCATCAGGTCATATTACATTCTTACTTAGCCGTATTGCTTTTTAATTGTTCAGTTTTTTTCCATGTTTTGCGAAAAGGAATTGGTTTTTAATATCTTTCTTATAGTTTAGGCTAGACTGCTAGCATATAAAGAGATATTTCAGTATAGGAGATGTCTTAGTTAGAAAGAAAAAGGCAACTAATAAAAGTTTCTAGGGACAATCTGCAACGTCACTTAAAGTGTGGCCTTGCGGTAAATAGGACCGCTACGTTGTAAAATTGGTCCTTTAGTCCCTTATTAGGACCGAAGGAATAGTAAGCCCTACATACTAGCTCTGCATAGAGATGTTTCTTTGCCAATCATGTTGTAGGTATATTATAGGTTAGGTTGCTTGGGTACACTTTTTATAAGGAAGATCTATAAAGAAGCATATCAAATCTTATATATTTTTATTTACATACTGAAAAAAACATAGCTAACAACATAGTTCAGAATTCAAAATCTACGAAACAAGAGCCAATTAACCGTCACCAACTCACATACCCTAAATAGAAATCAGTAACATCCAATGTACCAGTTTCGAAACTCAATATCCGTTAATCTTTGACGACCATTAAACGGTAACCCGACTATTTTAAGTGTCGGGTAATATGGACCAATGACGTCGGATCTAATAAGGGACGCAATTTTACAGCGTAATGGTCCAATTGGCCGAGAGACCGCGCCTGTCATTGCACATATACATAGACACAAGTTTACAACGTAACGGTAATGCAAGTTGATAACATAATAACTTAAATGGTGATTATGTTATGGTGATAATGTTATTGGTAGTTACGCTGTTGACTTGTTAAAATAACCTCAATAGTACTTAAATGTCTGGCTCTCTGGGCAGTCAGCTTCACTGCCATTTTACTGACTATTTTTGTACCAAAACAAAAAAAATAAAATAATAATAAACAAAAAAAATATTTTTATCGCCTATATAATAAGATTCAAGCATAATAAAAATATATTACAATTATTATTCCTAAGATATATTATGTCAGTTGAAAGAATCTTTGAAAGATTTACCGCGACCCCGGAATGCAAAAGATGAGGGAAGGAACATGGATGGGTTTTAGTCAGTAAGAGTCTGATTCTCCTCCCGCTCCACCCACAACAGGAGGAGTCATTTGATGATTCCCAATCTCTTAAAAAAACTTATCCACCGCAACATTCTCATTTTCGCCACATGTATCGTTTGGCATAGAAATTATGAAGTCGAAGCGTCATTTCTAAGCCCAGGGGCCTTACCATGACGTGCCAAAAGAAGATTATTTTCGTTATGAAAAAGAGACGGAGCTTACGACGTTAGTAGCTGTGTCGCGCTCTCAAACTTGAATAGTGATTGCAAAAACACGTGGTGATAGATAGTTTCCTCTCAGCTCCTTTGTCACAGACGCCAAATGTCCTCTTAAATTCTCACTAGCTGTTTTCTACAGTTTATTCCATGCATCCCGAGAGAACATTTGTATAAACTCGGATTTAAATTATCCTATGCACTTTTCTTGTTTTCAATCTATCTCCTTGACAATTTTTATTTAAATCGATTAAACTTGAAAGGCAGACAGACAGACAGAGTTACTTTCGCATTTAAAATAATTATAATTATTATAAAAAAAATCTGCACAAGTTTAAATAAAAAAAATAAAAAAAACTATTGACTCTTAATTATCACAACTTTCATCTTAGGCTCAAGTTCACCGACAAGATAACGGTCCGATTAACTTAAAACAGCTGTTTACCATAAATTCAAACTTCCAACTTCGATGTGTAATGTATTATTTGAGATTGTTATTCCTGGAACGGTCGATTTATCAAACCATAGTTCAACTAGAAGTGGATAACACGAAAATTCCAGCTTCCTGGTTGAAAACGTTTTTGTTTAACTGGCCGATTACGTAACCATCTGTCGGTGAACTTGGCCCTTAAACTTGCAGCCATTAATTCGTTGTTTGCCCGTCACCTTAACTGCTCAATAAATTGAAATTGAGTTATTGACGTATGCTTCATAATTTAATCATGTTATAAATACAAAATAGATTCAGTAGTTAGTTTTAATGACATTGCATCAAAGATAAGCGGATGTTAGAGGCGTGAAAGGTAAATATTAAATGTTTTGCAACGATGAAATGTTGGCAATTAGCTGGTGAGTGGCACAAACAGTATATTGATTGTATATCTGTTACGAGGCTATGCGATTGTCGATTACATCTCGTGGGCATTAGGAAGACAAATGGTGTTTTTGGAATTGAATGGTACCGTTATAACGTAGCTTATGATTTATGTACATGTAGAATGTTACGGAAATTAAATGTATGGAACGTTTAAACAGTTTATTTTTGTTTTGACAAGGAATTGAGAGTTTGCGTTAAAAATATCATCAACAAATCACCTTTAACAAATGTGTAGAATATAATAATAATATACTTGCAGTATGAGCGATCAAGAACTGCAAGCATTTACTGAAGTCAGTTTTTTTTAGATTATGTCACATCAAATATCAGCCTTACCAAAATGTTTGCGGTTTTGGTCGCTCATCTTCCCTCCTATTATATTATATACTATAGGAAAACACAAATTAACATTATTATAAGTAATAAATATTAGAGTTCCATGTCAAGTTACGTAATGACCAAAATATTTTTTTTTATCTCAGTGTCTTTTTCTACATACAGTTTTTTTTTTCATTCATTTCAACACATTTCCGTAACCGATCTCTGAGATGACAAAACATCTGGTATGTCGAATCTAAGATTGCAACTATTACATAGCCCTTCGACATACTCGAAATCATATAATATAACATTATTTTGCAAACGAAATGCGCATTTTATATTCTTATAGAGAAAAAAGAAAACTGTTTTACTATCTACACTTAGCTTTAAAGTGAAAAGTAATTAAATGTCTCAAAATAGCTGCATGAATAGAAAATTAACTGAAACTAAAAGGCCTATTATAAAATAAACTGAATATGTAACACAATCGAAAATACGAAAACAATTTGACACAATTAGATACTCTGCCTATTTCAAACGAAAATTTAATTCCAAAGACAACTGATATACACTCCTCAATCGCTTAGTAGCAAATACATATTATTTCAAAACCGGTTTACTTAATAGTGCAATAGCATGTATCTAACAGTTCGGTACACGAATGTAATTTAAAATGACGTCACACTAGATAATGTAGTAGCAGATGGGTATGTAGGTATCAATTGATCAGATGATCACACACGAAACTATTTTGCCATATACCTAGATGACTCGATAGATGTTGTCTGTCCAAAAGTATTTTTAAGTGTAAAAAATCCCATTTAAAACTTTTATTTTTTGTATTGATATGAATTTCTTAATACAATTTTTTCTGTCCTTAAAAATCTTATTCGGATAATTATTTTAAAATTACACGTAGCTATACAAAGAAACATCAAAGTATATACTATGTACGCCACAGACACATATAAGAAACTATATGGGGGAAGGGGAGCATGGTGGCATACATAAGCATCATGCCGCTTCCCGTCACGACATATTTGTAAATACAAAAAAATGCCACCGTCTACTAACAATGTAGCTATCACATATTTGTTACGCCCGCTAATTGTAATTTAAAAATAACATCAATGTTTAAAAAAAAATACAAAAAAATCTTGTTAAAATTGAAACATACACTATTAAAATAAATATGAAAGATTAATTGTAAATATTGACGCGGCCGTCAATCATTGCAATTCAGTTTATCATAGCAGGGCTTAAATTTTGTCTGAATATTTAGAATGACAACAATATTGAATGGTTATTTGTTATAATTTTGGAAATATTCATTGGTATCATTCATAGTTTAATTACCATCCTTCCATATCTTGTTGCTACTTCACCAAATCGCACTAACAGCCGTTTGCATAAAAAAAATCAGGTTACTTATACGTGAAACGGAAGAACTGTCATTCAAGATCTCTCAAAATGGAGGATAAAATTGAATAATTTTCCTATTACTTTATGATTTTCGTTTTAATATTTATGATATATGTTTAATTAATTATTATATCTCTGTATTCATAACATAAAACATATTAAAAGTGTTCTTATTACTGATATCATGATTTGTGATTTTCGTAAAAGTATAAAGTACTAGCTTCTGCCCGCGACTTCGTCCGCGTGGAATAGTGGTAGAAAACCCAAATATCTTACGGAACCCTATTTTTTCCAAAATAAAATTTAGCCTATGTTACTCGTGGATAATGTAGCTTTCGAATGGTGAAAGAATTTTTAAAATCGGTCCAGTAGTTTTTGAGCCTATTCATTACAAACAAACAAAGTTTTCCTCTTTATAATATTAGTATAGATAAATGATAAAAAGTTTGATGCAACTGGCTGTAAGCGTTTCCAAATGTCTTTTAAAATGCGCAAATCAAAAAAGTGGAACTCTTTACCTTCGTCGTAACCCCGTATCTCTTCAAAGTCAGAGTGATCAGGCTTCTTCTGGGTAAGCTTGCTCCATCGTCGACTTTGTCTCTGTCACCTTTGACCTTAACTAAAGACAAGAGCAATCCCATTCCAAACAAAAAAAATAACTTAGGTACTTAGCCCCGAAACTAGTGATACATAGATTTTTGATTTTTGTTCACTATTAAAAGTTGAGCGGAGAGTCGACTATTAAGATTTTCCGAACTGTAATGTTTTTTTCGCTAGCTTTTGTTACGTCACTTAAACACAATTTAGATCTTAATTCAGTAAGCGGTCATTACGTGACGCGAATTAATATAACAACATCGCGATTATATTTTTAAGTACTCTTTTAGTCATTAAATTCCGAGCTCCGTTGATTTTTTTGTCCGTTTCCTCTTTAAAAGGTGCTTACTTTAAAGCCTGGCTGTTTTGTTTTATGTTAAACCGAGTTTACGGCTTTTAAGATCTACACAAATTAAAATATGGTCGAGGTTTATAATTGTTTCGAATTCAGTTTTAATACAAGACTAAATTTGATTGGTGTTATTTCAAACATATAAAAAACAATTAATTAATAGTCACAAAAGGTGATCCTAATTAAAACGCTAAAGCTTAATGACATTAGTACGTAAATACTATGCTTAATATTTATTTACTTATGAATGAATATAATATAAAAAAAACTTGTGTAAAATTGATTGAACTCATTGAATTCTCCAACTCAACCTCTGACATCTGCGGCACCTCTGAGAGAACCAAGCTTGTAGGCATAAAATACGACAAATTAATTATTTAAAAAATATTAATGTTAATCTTTGATCATTTGCGGCATGTGTCATTACTGTTAGGTAATTCACAGTGCGTTGGCGCAGACGTGAGGTGTCGTATTCAATTAATAACGATCTACGGTTAGCCTTGGCGGCAGAATATATATTTTCAGTTCAAATGATACTTAGTTTGGTAGATTAATTAGACAATGTTTGACATCTAGCTTCTGTTTTTTTTTCTAGGACATTTTTTTGATAGTTGTTATGTAGGATATTTTAAATAGATACCTATAACATATTATATGTGTGTACTTGTCTTTCTCCAATGTTCAAGTTCATACTGAAGTCATATCAAATTTTATCCAAATGAGTTTAGCCAAAGCTGGACAGGTAGACAGAGTGACTTTTGTAATTATACCATTAGTTACAGATAATTATGTTTATTTAGAATTTGATTATCTATTATGCAGCTAACTAGTCGACTAATTACTTAAAAACAACACGTGATTATATACACATCTTCTTATTTTATATTAGTTTTAGGTAATTTTTATGCATAAAAGTAAATCTTCTTAAATTAGTAGCTGTTAGTAGCGCCACTAAATTTCGCACAAAAATTCATCAAGGAAATTAGTTGGCGGTTTCAGTTAATTTATTTTTGCACACCGCCTCTTAATTTTTCACGTTGGCAAAAGGTCAAACCTTTGAAATAAATGGAAGTGGATGAAATGGAAAATAAGTAAATGTGAAGCAGCTTTAACTTTAAAAGAAAACTCGTACATAACAACTTGCATAATAATTCACACACTTTGTCTTCATATTTACAAAATAATTGAAATAGGTTTACTAGTTAAACTTGAATTATTTCTTTCAAGTATTATAATATTTCATAATGACTTGATTAAATAAAAATTGCGACTACATCACATTATTAATTTCCATCAATGAGTTAGTTAGACCCATCCTCCCAGGGTTCGGGATGTTCGAAAGAGTTACCGCGCCCCTGGAATAAAAAGGACCTAATGGTTTGATGGGTTTCAGTCAGTGAGAGTCTGACACTCCCTCAAGCCTCACCCACTGCGGGAGGAGTCATTTAATGTTTCCAATCCAAAAAAAGACCCTTCAACCCAACTCACAAACAAAAGACGGCTCGCCTAAATCAGTTCCGAAGTTTAAATCAGTCAAAAGTCTATTTCACATACATTCATAAGACAAGGCAAGCCCGGTTAAGCAGTCGACAACCTTCTAGGTTGATCTGCGAGATGCCATACACAAAAAAAAAATCATAAGACTATCTCCATTCTCAATCGAGTACATACTACTTTCAAATAGACTCCAAATACCAAACAGTACAGTAAAAGAAAACAACTGGCAAGTAACGGCTCACACCTCATTTCACAAACCTACTTTTGGAGTAAACGATCTTCAGACGATCGTTTCTTTTGCTAAAGTTCGGAACGCGTCTTTGAATCACATCTAAGTGCGCCGTATAAGGGAAATAATGTATCTGATGGGCCGAACATCATTAGTTTCTAAGGATGATGCTACAGTACAAGATATGCGTGGATTCAAGAAACAATTTATCTTTAGAAACTTGATAATTAACAGTCTGTTTGATTTTAATAGTGTAAACATATTTATAGGGGATTTTATATTGAAGTACGCATAGAGGACAGAAATGACTGCTTCTGTTGGATGAGAATTTTCATATATTTTCTTAATTTAATATAATCGTAGGGAATAATATAAGAGACTGATGCCAAGATCGAATTGGGAATACGATTGATGATTTTGTAACATGGTTCCTGACCGCGGTTAAAGGTAGTATCAAAATTGTTACCTAAGAAAAAGCCTATTGTGACTCATTCTCTCTTTCATATTATAAACAAATTGTTTTGTGTGTGTGTGCGTGCGAGTATGGAGATTTGAGCAAACAAGCACAATACTCGTACTCGTTTGCATGGCCTTTTTAATTTTAGTAAGAAATTTGGTCCCTGATGGTATCGCCCAGCGCATACATTTTTCTCTCTTGAGATTCTGTAACTCATAGTTAAGGCTTCTAATGGAGTTGAGTTGTTCTATAGTAGTTAAAACAGAACTACAAACTAACAAACTAGAATAATTACCTAAAAGTAAAAACAATAACAGAATAAAACTGTTACACAATCTGAACTTAAAACTTCAGACAGTAGTTGGAAACGATTAAAGTTTTGCGACAGCTGAGCTTTATGGCGGGAAAGTTGTAATGGCTCTTACGTCACTTTTGTACTCGGATCTGCAAAACATACGCCTCATGATATGTTTGAAATATTTTGGAACTGTTATCAGAGATAAATTAACCATTCTGTCTACTTTAAGCTCATTTTTTAAGAACCGATAAAGCTTGGTCCTTTGATACAAAAAGCTTGGTCTTTTGATATATGAAGCTTAGTCCTACGAGCACGCAACTGCCTAGCCTTTTCCCCAAAACTTTGGAGTCTGTTTTCAATCTAATCATCATTTTAAACGAAGCGATCTACACAATTCAGTTACTGACTACCACAATGACTTGGGCATTGTGGTAGTCAGTTATAAGAGCCGGTCTATCAGATTCTTTTCAGTCTATTAACTGCCAAAATTCGACTGTCAAAAATCTACAAATGACACCTAGGAATAGATCACCCATTTATAAGCTGACCGTGGCAAGTAGCTTAATCAATCAATTGTCTTGCTATTTATTTAGTGTTGTATATGATTTTATTAATTAGTAGTATTTTGTATCATCAGAACTAAACATGATTTTACAATAACAATTATTAGGTATGGACGATCACTACCTTCTCCCAACACTTCACCTCTAACTTCTACATAAGCTACAAATAAAATTTCTAAACCAACGCTGGAAGATCATCTTAATATTCTTATAAAACCAAGTCAACTATTCGCTTTCCATTTACGGACACAGTGTCAGCTTTGGCAAGGAATTTGTATAGATGTTATCACACTGCGTCGATATGGGCTTCACGCGAAAAATCTCGTGTTAATTGACGCGTATTTCCTTTTAAGGGCTCAGGTTTATGTCTGCAAGATTTTTTCTCTATGCAACTCCAATAAGTGATTTATTAAGCCGTTAGATATTATATGATACTAGGAGGTAGAATGTCATAAAATATTTGTGGTCTATCAATCTGGATTACATAGCTTCGTGTTATGGAGTGCATTCTACTGCGTTAATAAAAATAATCTTTAGTATCTTAAGATTATAGAGACTAGATAACGTTGCATTCTTGATTTGAAAATGGAAGGGCTTCGTCATAGTTGCACTGAATAAACCTTAGTCGTTTTAGTCGCATTGATTGGCAGATAGCTCAACCAATCCTAGTCTGATTTTGTTTGTCTTTTATCAGAAATGCGTACTTGCTGAAAGTCAAAATTTTGTTACTTAAGTCTTATCTGCATAATATGTTAGGGTCGGCTTCCAGTCTAACCAGATGCAGCTGAGTAACATAACAACCCGATTAACAAGAAACCTCTTGGTAAGACTGGTTGTCAGACTTTCTCGCTTTTGACTACAGTTACTTTAAACATTTGGTACTTAAAATTACGCTCGTCTAAAAGGCACTTTAAAACAGGTGTGTAAAATATAACACTTCTGAATATAGTTCGACCTTCATTCATTTTCCACAAAGACTTCAAAAGCAATACTTTTAGTAAGAAACTCTCTCCACTTCATCTTTTACAGCTCCTACAGAGCTCACAAACCTTACGTCAGAACATATGCGCTAGAAACTTTCCTTAAACCGCCTTCATTTTGTGAATTCATACAAAGTTATACGCAATGTCTTGAACTGACAGGAACAAATACTTCACTAGTTCAAGGGAACTTTGATATGAACTCAGAGTATCTTACTTTGTGATGTTAAGTATTTGATAGTTCGCGTGATGTGGGACGTATTGTAATAGTGTGTTGATTAAGCTTGTCTGATGTTCATTATTTATCGTGGTGGGAGTCAATTATCTTGTCAATGTTTGTTTATCTACGCGATGAATAGATTAATTGTGTGAATAGATAACCCCCAATTATTATGGGACCATGGCAGAAAAAAGGAGCTAGTTTAACAAAATTACATATTTCTCACTAAATGATAAAGAAATCTTATATATGATTTGAATTTTGGATTTTGGAAAAGAAAAGATTTAAAAAATCTTTAAAAGCAAAATGTTGAGTTTAGCAGTCCTGTTGCTTTTTTTCTTACTACTGTAATATTTCAGGATCTCATAAAAGAACTTTGATTTGGCCAAAAATATATTTGGTGGACAAATCATCACATGTTTTGATTGAAGAGTTGATATCTCTTGCTGGAACTATAGGTCTTAAGTCCACGCTATTTTCAATCGAATTCTCACAATTACCTTATGCACGTGTTACGTTTTAACGTCCATTGTTCTAGGCAACTTGACGGAAGACTGTTATACTAATCTAAGCACATCGACCGGCTTACAATTAGTACCATTAGACGGATTAACCTCTAAGTCGTCTACAGGTATATCAAAGAGGATTGCAATCTGTATGTTAACTGACTATAAAGTGATAATGTATTAACCACGATCTATGGTAAACAAAGTGTGAATACTACATAGTAGGTACTTATGCACATCAGTGTTTAGCCTAACCCAAATACTTTTTTTTTTAAAACGTTGCCCCACACTTTGAATTACTCCTGTGTCGTGGGTGCGTTTACAAACATTCATCACACATGCACAAAGACCCAGACCCGGAAAAATTTTAGTTGTCCCGTGCGGGAATCGAACTCGCGACACACAGCGCAGCAGCCAATTGCTCAGCCACTACGCTAAACATCGTCGCACACATTTTCTTTTGACCTAATAAATTCTGAAATCTTTTGGAGAAATTGTCTGACTCACATTCAAGTCTCTTTCAGACTTAAAACAAACTTGTACATCGTAAAACAATGCCAAGGCTGTAAAACATTTACAAGATGTAAAGGCGCACTCGGACAGTTTGAAAGGGTAGCCGTTCCATTGTTTAGCCATTTAATTAAGGATCAAAAGCCAAGTAACACTCGTGGGTGACCTTTGAGTACTGAGTTCCATTTCCAATTAATTTACAAGGTGTGGTGGGGTAAGGTAGATTATGTTACTATTATGCTACCTTTGTAGTGGTTATGTCAAGCTTTTCTCTTTTAATTTGTCCGTTTTTATGACTAGACAAAGAACTTCATGTGAGAGCTTGTAATTATGTTAATTATTAGTGAAAATTATATTTTAGCGCGAGCTTGTCGAGACAAAGAAGTCGGTTTTTATTTCAAATAAATTACGCTCTAATGCAAATGAAGATGCGAGTTAAAGGTTAGTGTGCTAGAAATATGATAATATTTATAATAACAATAGTGATTGTTACCAAATTAAAAATATTTCTAGAGGAAATACATATCAAAATATTACTTCACAGTAAGCAATAAATTCGAATTATAAACTAGAAATAAAAGTCAAACATGCTATAGAACTATCCGAAAAAAAACCTAACTTCAATTCCGCGTAACTATGCAACGAGTCTTATTGTCCGCAAAAACTGCAAGCCATTTAAACGAGCTGCATAAAAACTCGTCTCTCGATGAAACAAACGGTTTACTCGATACGCTGTCGATCGCAGCGCATCGGAGCTCGGTTTTGCTTCGCCCCATGCGGTCTAGAGCAACAGCCGTGCTCCGCGGTTTGACATTGTGTACATGACGGTAAAGGTTCGTACACATTCTGTACATGGACGTTACATATTTGAAATTAGAACTGAAGTGATGTGCTGGGAAAATGAGTTGGGAAGTAATTATGTAGAGGAAAATACATAGCGATTATTTTAATCGTTTGGCCACAAATTTTGTCTTGTCATTTGTAGGTATATATCTGATTGATAGGATACCTGATATTTTGAAACGAATTTTATGTTACACTAGCTTTCCGCCAGTGACTTCGTCCGCGTGGGCTATACGAATTCTAATTAAAAATTACATAGTTTCATACAAACGTTGCCCCCATTTTTCAACCCCTTAGGGGTATGATTTTGGATAATCCTTTCTTATCGGATGCCTACGTTATACAAAGAACATACCCTCCAAGTTTCAGGTCTCTACGATCAGCGCTTTAGGATGTGCGTTGATCCGTTAGTGATTCAGGACAAAGCATTTTATATGTGTAGATAATGCATTTAATTAATATTGAGAAAATTATATTTTACATAAAAAACACAATTTTCTCACAATACATATATTCCAGTTTGGTATTATTTCTGAAAAAAATAATTAGATGATAATAATCGTTTTATTTTAATTTCACACCACTGTAAACATTCACCGAACATAGTGTTCTTGTTTTCGTCGTGTGGGTTGCAGCTTTGCCAACCTAACAAGCCGTGCTAGTTCAAGACTTTTCCCAAAACCGCCTGACATTCTCTGACATTGAATTGTAACAACTCCTACAGATATCAAGGTATCAGTCATTGCTACATACGTTTGGTTGAAACTTGTGATATTCTCACTTAGAAGACGTTGTTCGACAGTGAGTACACCCCTTAAATATTCCTGTTAAGCACGGTACAGTGAGCGAGTGCGGTGGCCGCGGTCAGCCGAACAATATTGTATCTTTACCACGTTGCAGTATTCATGCTCAACCTATTCTGCGTCACATGATTTGAGCTGCAGTTTAGAGAGGGTTGAGTGAGGTATTCTTAATATAGGTAGGAAGAAATATCTAACAAAAATTAGGTAGAGGCGAGTTACTCAGTAATTTAGTAGATAGTAATTTGTCATTTTCCTATCAACCAGGATTAAAACCCAGAGCTGTCATTCCGTAGTTCTCCAAATAAAATAAAAAACAATTGCAAGTACTTCCTCACCTCAGAATCAAACTTAGAACTTTATGATCTAGCCACTAAACTATTGAGTAAACTATCAAAAAAAAATAATCGCTTCAAAAGTGTGTTCGTTATTATTAGTATGGTTTGTGACAATAATTTAAATTAGCTTGCCATAGTATGAATAGTCACAATTTTCGAGAATTAAGCTGAAACCTTATTACTGGCTAAAAGCTCGCCCCCTATTCCGGGTACGACGCATAAATCTAAACTTTTGGCTACTACCGAGAATTACTCGACGAATAACCCGAATATTTAATACTCTACCCAATGTCCAAGCATTGTTATATTAATGTGGTAGGTACATCAAACTCAATACTTGTGCTTCAGCTCACCAAACTTATGAGGTTACTAATATTTCAAATTGGCTGAAACAGTTTTGATCAATTAATTTTGCTCACGAAAAACTAGCTATTGTTAAGGAATATGATAAGAGTACTAACTAAATTCTCAAAAATATCATTTTTTTTGTTGTTTACGTCGTAAACAAGCGATTACCCAAAATTCACTGAAGTTTAAAAGTCATTATTCGCTTTAATACACGGTAAAATGAGATAGAAAATGAATGATTTAAGCGCCATATAAAACTCAGCTAATATAAATATAAATTGCTAAAATTATGATACTAGCTGTTACCCGCGGTTTCACCCGCATCGTAAGTAGTTCCCACTTAACGCACCCAGGCAAAAAAATTACTAAAACCATCGCCAGGGTCAGCTGATCCACTTCCTACTAATATTACAAACGCGAAAGTTTGTAAGAATGTGTGGATGTATGTTTGTTACTCTTTCACGCAAAAACTACCGAATGGATTTGGATGAAATTTGGTACACAGATAGTTTATAACTTGGATTTACATATAGAATACTTTTTATCCGGGTTCGCAAAGGCGTTCTTTCGGGACGCGGGTGAAACCACGGGAAAAAACTAGTAGGCTATATTTTGGTGGCTGAATTTTCTACAGAGATACCTACGTTTTACCGTGAAAGCGTAACAAACAAACAAACTCACTTTATTAATTAGGATATCGATTTTCGTTACTGACCATATAATATTTATCGCGATTTTATAACTTCAAGACTTAATTGAGACCGACACATCACTATTAGCGTCAAAGCTTACATACATAATCGCAATTACGTATTTAACAATAATCCCTCGCCGTACACTGCTAATCTGTAATTAATGTATAAATGCAAATTAATTCCTTATTAAGTACTCTCGTTCCCTACAGCTAAAATTTGGGTACGCTGTTGATACTGTTTTTTTTTGTATGGCATCTCGCAGGTCAACCTAGAAAGTTGTCGACTGCTTAACCGGGCTTGCTTTGATACTGTGACTAAGTTTTCTGCTTTTGCACAACCAGGGTATAAAGTTATGTGGGTACCGAATTCCATCAAAATCCATTTAGTAGTTTTTGTGTGACAAAGTAACTTACATAAATATACATCCTCGCAAACTTTGCTTTTTATTTTATTAGTAGGATAGTACAAATTTCTAAAAAGATTGTAAAATAAATAAGACAATAAATAAATATGTGAAACAAAAACCATTTCATTGATACCACTTTAATTAACAATAGGAAACATTGGCAACATTCATAAAGTTGTTTTGCCGTCAGACTTTCGTTGAATCTTCGGGATGTTTTAATAAAGTTAGTATAAACCGCAGTTGTTATTCAAGTGTGTTGAGTTGATGAATTGTGTTATACAACTGTATAAAGTTGGTGATAGTTAGTCAACTTTAAGCACCAAAGCTTCGCTTCCGAGGATCTCCACTTCGTTCGCTATGAGAGTATCCCTGAAAAAAGAAACTGGGTTAAACATTTTGTTTGGAGAAATAAACAAATTCGTGAGATGACACTGCGATGCAAAGTCGCATAGTAATTTACGAGTTCGCACGACGCATCGAATTTACGAATCGAATTCGATTCGAATTCTTACGTTTCGTTCGGATTGGTTTTGGACTGAAGGTATTCATTGATTTATCAGTTAGTGTGTAGAGATTAATTTGTGTAATTATAAGCTGACTATATGAAATGTTTTATTAATTAGCTATATTATAAGAAACTAACGCTTCCTAAGACGGCTTGACTCCTTAAGCAGTTATAAATAGATGATACAATGCTATCAAAAGAAATCATAAACCTTTAAAATTAGGAAAATTTAAATAAAATTAATTTAAAAATATCTTTTTAGTCAGTTAATCGATTTGAATAAATATTTTTAACGTGTCAATTTAAATAATTTCGATATTCAGTTTGAGTATTTAATAACGCGGTGTCAGCCCTTTATTTTGAAAATCTCTAGGTACTAAAATAAAATAAAATTAACCTTATGCCAATTTGTAAACGTATCCCCGTAACAAGGAATCAATAATAATTCTAAGCTAAATTGATGGAGTATCAATCAATCCGGATCACTAGTCTAATTAAATTAGAGGAATGAGATAACGTGACAACCTTCCTAAGTGTCGTGTTGAATACTAATAATACTATACATGGTATTGCAAATAAATGATTTTTAACATTTATATCAGTGTATATATCTAAATTATTATGAAGAGCTCGTGGCTAAGTAACAGTCGCACGGGTCGATTGATCAATAGTTATGCTGCGCTTGGCGCGGACCTTCCGTGGATGGATGACCATCTATCAAACCGAGACTCCTCCCTGTCTCGGAAAGCTATTGGTCCCGGCTGTCATTTGTAGATCTTTGTTAGTCGTTATGGGTAGTCAGAAGCCAGAAATTCTAACCTGTCATATCAAGGGGTATCATGTTACCCGATAACTGGACTGCAAAGGTCAGATAGACAGTCGCTCCATGCAAAACACTCAGCTGCATCTACTAAGACTAGGAACCATCCCTAACATGGGAAAAGGCTAGTCTGAGGAAGATGTCCTATCGAAATTATTATCAAATTCTTAATTAATATCGATTAAAATAAAACGATACGATGATACAACTCAAATATAAAACGCTCGATTTTCAAATTATGATTTGCATTAGCATGCTCGAGCAGACGTTGCTCAAGTGTAATCGAAGATGTTCAGATATTGATGTCGCTGTGGGGAATGATGGTGTGAGTGACGCTATATGAAGACCAAAGATATTTCAATGAGAATTATTCAATTAGTTATTGAAATGGAAATCTTGAATGTTATTATTGATAAGAAATTGACTGATATTTTCTGCACATTCCGTGTTCAAATTTTTTGCCTATGTATGTGTATATTTTTTCACTTTTTTGGAGTAAAATAATCATTGCAAAATACATAAAAAAGGTAAAATTAGCATGATTCAAAGTTCTATGATAGTTACTAAAGATCTGAATGGTGAAATACTTTATTATAAAGGAGCCACTACAAAAGTTTCAGCAGTTTATATTCCCATGATAATCATCGCTCACAATTCTGTTACTAAATTCAAGCGTAATATTGACTTACTTAACCTTAGTAGTCTGGCATTATGCTCAAACTTGCAAACTTTCATAATATAAGTATTCTCAACTATCATTTTAGGCCTGGGGAATGCTTACATTATAATATTGTCCTATCTACTTCAATTGTTCAAGATCTATAGAACAGAGTTTGTTAGTCAGTTATCGTTTTTATTTAGTGTAGGGTTTTGTAGATTTATAACAGCCACATCGATCAAAAATTCTCTGAAGAAAAGCTTTATTTAATATTTTTACGTATTTTTATAGACTTATAATGACGAAAATGATTTTTTTACTCACTTCTTATTCTTGGGTGACTGGATGCTGCTTAAAACAACTTCGACTTTCTTGTTAACGCCTTCAAAGTAAGTCAGGTCTATAGTGTAGGCTTGTTGTCTGAAGTTGACGACGACAATGTAGGCCTTTTTGTTGTACCACCTGGAAAAGGACACACATTATAAATTAAATGCATTACATACATGACAATGATCGTAAAGAGATCGCTCATCTGGAGCAGTTTAAATAGAAATTGATTATTTTTTTCCGAAATCAAAAATTGAAATCCTTAAAGAAATCAATTTTGAGAATGTTTAAATTTTTGTGCTGTAACAATATCAGGCTTATTTTTGGGGCTGTTGTGCAAAAAAATCATATAACTCTAAATATTGTGTAGTAAAATGAAATTGTTATCTATTTCAAGTGAATCATTGGATTATCTATTGAAATGTATAAATTTAAGAGAAATGCACTCATTAACACAATAAAATATATGCCTCTAAAAGCTCCAATTTAAATAATTGATGTAACGTTAATACTGAATGACCAATAATGTTCAAGGTCACTGGTTCAATTTCCGCATGGCGGCAAACAAATACCTTTACCAACAATGCAGGTGTACAAACGTTCCCAGCCTGGACGTTTGCAAATATTATGGCTACGTATAAACTCTATTTGCCGGAACATGTATTGTGATACAGAAAATTCCACGTTTCGAACTACGAATGCTTTCGAGCGGTTTATTCATAATAATGTCGATAACAGTAATCTTAGGAAAATAGATAATGTGAATGTTTTCTTCATCTTGAGTACTTTTGGTTGTTTATGTTGTTTTTTTCCACACTTCTGTGATATAGATTAGATTTGATCGTTCAAACCATTTGAACTCTCAAGCACCAATATCTATTTTTAAAGATAAAGTTTACATTCTTGCATTCTTCTTGTTGGTAATCAAATCAAAACAAATAAGTATAGTCACTAATATTCACTTTACGTTTTCTAATATGTTTTAAAAATATTGTCCGAAATCTAATTCCTACCTTCTGAATGCAAACACTCCTTCATTGAAGGCAACAGACTCGTATCTTCCGTATCTGAAGATCCTGTCAGTTCGAAGTAGCGATAAAGCCTTATAAACGTTCAAATGAGAATTCGTTGTCAGGCGCTGGACTTCCACATTCAAGTTTTCAAAGCCAGCTGCTACTGGAAGCCAGGTCTTATTGCCGTTAGAGAAGCCTGTGGAAAATATTAAATTAAGCATTATTTTCTGGTAATCTTCTACATCCAATATTCACTGACCGAGAGGACAGTCTTGACTGTTTCTTTTTCTTGTGATTTTTATTCATAAATACTCAAATACTTCGTCTCTAATAAATCCAATTTTATTTATAGTTCCTACGATAAAGTATAAATATTTTCATACCTGCGTTAACATCAGCACTCCATTGGAATGGAGTTCGTTCTGGATCTCTAGAAGCCTTCCAATAGTTGATAGGGTCATCAGTGTTGCAGCCACTGGGGTCGACGGTATCTTCCCAGCTTACATAACCATCAACCATACCAATTTCTTCACCCTACACATATGGGCATGGTATGAATAGATATTTACAGGAGAAAAACAATTTTAACTGTACTTGCGCTTACCATATATGTTACAGCAATGCCAGGCATTAATAATACAATCATGTTAATACCGTCAACTAATTCCGGACTGAATCTTGATGCAACACGGCTATTGTCATGATTTCCAGCCTAAAAATAAAAAAATAATATAGGTACTTGAAGAGGATAAAACATTTTAAATGAAAAGAAAAAGATCAAGGAAACGAGTCTTACCACCCAGTTTGCATGTTGATCAATAGGTTTGAATGCAATAAACTTATCGAGAGCATATTTGATTTCGGCAGCACTAGAACCTCCATTGACATCAGAAATCAGCACAAAGTTAAAAGGCATTTGTGCACCTAGGCGATTACCATTACCGAAATACTTCATTGTCATCTGTGGGCTAGAGTATGCCTCAGTCATCATAACCCTAGTCATTCCATCTTTTGCTTTAAACTCATCAAAGACTTCCCTCCATTGGTAAACCATCTCTACAGTTTCGTCAAGGTCTTTAGTGTAAATATGGGATAAGTAGTCGTAGCTATCAGGGTCATCTGTTCCACCATTTAAAGGTTCATCAGGGTACTTTCCACCGAAATTAGCTTTATCTACTTCGAACAAATGTGCAATAGCGTCAACCCTAAAGCCTGCAACGCCTTTGTCTAGCCAGAAGCGAACGACTTTTTTCATTTCTTCAACGACATCTGGATTGCGGTAGTTAAGATCAGGTTGACCAATAACGAATTGGTGAAGATAGTATTGGCCGACTTCTTCTCTGTATTCCCAGGCACTTTTACGGAAGACACTGACCTGAAGATGAAAATATTTATTTTATAATTGCTCACGTCCGCGGCAATACCCAGGCATGCACATTTATGAATATAGCTTATAGCAACTCAAAGATAATTTAGTAAGAGTTTCTTTTTATTTTTTGGTTTATTTTCCGTTTGAAAAGTTACTTTTTGAAGATGGGTATATTATTATGACTACTCACTACTATTATAAAATAATTACTTTCTTTTAATGATACTGATTGTGGCATATGAAATTTTACATAAAAATGAACAGGTTCTCCACAATTAATACCAATATTCAAGCACGTGTAAGCGTCAATTAAATTCTCAATAAGATTTAATTCCAGGTAATCACATATTGTCCTCATTTTTGTGATTTACAATTATTACGCAGTTTTATAGTCAACTAAGCTGTTTCCCGCGATTTTACTCGCGTCCTGAAGGATCTACGCATCTGAATAAAAAGTAGCTTATATTCGTCTCTCTTATAAATTGTATCTAAATTCATTTTACCAAACAAACAAACACTTTCACATTTGTAATATTAGTTTGTATTATTTACTTACCCAATTATTAGGGGGATGCATAACACCATTCTCATCCACAGTTCCATTCTCCCAGATAAAGTAATCATAATATTTCTCGTGACCTTTCAACGCCTCCTCAAACCATACACTCTCATTACTTGTGTGGTTTGGTACGAAATCCAGAACTACTTTAATATCTAGAAAAGTAAACGACACAGTGTTTATATTTCTTATTGGTTTGTTTACTTGAGAGATATTCAGAGAAAAAGTAATCAAATCACTGTTAGCTGTAGACTATATAAATGTCACTGAAGTATAAACATCGGTTTTGATACTAAAATATAAATAATTTGTAATGTGTTTAACCTAAGAGGTGCTCGTGTCTTCAGTAGTCACACGGGTTGATTGATCACTTGATCAGTTTTAAACTATGCTTACTGTCTGTGGACAGATGATCCATACTTGCAAGCTGAGATCATTTTGAAGATCTTTAACGGTCATAGAAGGTAGGTAAAACGGTGTATTTACCGAGGAGTATTATGTTTCCCAGTAGTGGGATTATCCAACCAGGTCAGATAGGTAGTCGCTTCAAGTAAATTGCTAGTATTTAGCTACAACCGGTCAGACTGGAAGTTAGTAAGAATATAGTTGGATTGAATATATTCGGGAAAAGGCTATATAGATGGATGGCAGATGTTTTTAATCAACGTTATGTTACGTCGATTTTCTCAGAATGCGACCTTCGAATAATGTTTTAATTTCGCTCACCGTATTCACATGTTTCAATATTTCATACATTTTATAATTCTGGGAAAAGTCTCTTTCATGATTAATGAATTGAATTGGTATAATAAATTGAATTGTGTGTTGAATTATTTGTTACGTTTTCAAGACTACACTTCTCAAATAAAACATTGAAAGCATGAAATTTATAGAAATTGTTATTAAAATACACTTACCTAACTCTTTCGCTTTTATCATGAGTTTATCAAAATCTTCCATGGTACCATATTCTTCTTGGATGGCGTAGAAATCGGCGATATCGTAACCGAAATCGTACATCGGTGATTTGAAAATAGGTGAAAGCCAAGTGGCTCCAACACCCATCTCTTTCAGATATTCCAAACTTGATGTGATCCCTTAAAAAAAAGGTAATTTACAATTTTCAGGATGACCATGAGATCTTGGAACCTTTTTAGCAATAGTCATTGTCCATAACGGCTTTTTTAAAGAATGTGAAATCATCAAATGACTACCCCCACTGTGTACGGAGCGGGAGGAAGTGTTAGATTCTTATTTTGATTAAACTCTATCCATGTTCCATCCTTTGAGCTTTATGTTCCGGGGCTGCAGTAACCCTTTCGGACAATTCCATAACAGGCTAGGTTTTGTCTAGATTAGATTAGCAGTCCTACTACAAATAATTTCAAGCCCTCAAAGCCGTACCACGACATATCAAAGCAGTAATAATCCCATTACCAAAAAAGGAACGTTACTGAAAATCGCTTCTAGCTTCGTCTCGCTCTCACTATGAACGGTGTTTGCAAAAACACGTCACTGTACGGCCCAGGGTCATCAAATCATAAAAAACACAAACACCTTTTCAAAATAAAACGGTTCTTACCATTAAGGTCACCAATTCCATCACCGTCACTATCTTTGAATGACCTTGGGTAAATCTGGTAGAATATGGTAGTTTCCCACCAGTCCAGTTCCGGGTCTGAATCACCACTGACTGCTAGTGCAAAGAGCACCGGCAGTAATAAGATACTCTTCATCCTGATACTAGAAAATAATAGGTAATACTATGTAATTATATATAAAGAAAAAAAAATGTTTCTGTCTGCCTGTCTATTCGCGGCATAGCTCAGAGGTTGTTGATACTAGAAAGCTGAAATTTAGTTTAGATATGTATATTGATCCAAGCCGACAAAGTGGTAAAATAAAATTATGAAAAATATTTTTTTAGGGTAGCTCCCAAACAACTAAAGTTTAATGAAACCTAAAATATAGCCGATAGGAAAGTACGCAGTCATGTAAAAATCAATCTTATTTCAATAGAAATCTACGAAATACTGTAACGGCAGAATACTAATAAAATAGATGTAGACAAAGTGCGTACAAAAATCAGGAAAAAATATAATTACACGAAACTATTCATGAAATTTTACATATGCCAACATGCAGCTATGACAAAGTAGTAAAATAATTTTCATTCAGTCTTCTTTAAAAAAAAAAACAACATTATCTTTAATACACAGGGACACAAAATCACATTATTTATTATAGACAACTTACTCGCATACAATGAAATGCTTGTCCAAATCAAAATATATGGTATGGTATTAAAATATCAGTCGAACTAAATTATTAAAAAACCAACCTGCACGACACTGTTCCGATGCTTATATCATTTATAAGACAACACCATAAAATAATAATGCTTTTATACTAAAGATGATACTACGCCATCACTCAGACGTGAATGAATGAAAATTTGGCATGCAACTCGATGGCCTCCATACAAGTTTTTTGCATTGCCAGAAGGTTAATATCTATTTCCTAGTAGAATTTTTATATCTATATATTTCAAAACTATAGGTATTCTATATTATAAACAAAAAACAATCGCCGAAATGTATGTCCGCGCATAACTTCTAAACGACCGCACCAAATCGGATAAATATTTTTTTGTGTTCGTTATTGTTAGGACAAGATTAGTATAAAAAAATCGAACAGAAAAAAAAATGCGCAGCATGCTAGACGCAATCGAATAACCTAAGTGAGTGCACAATTTATAATGCCAACAGTATTATGTCAAAAATGAGAGTTCTGCTCATATTGTCAGCAGCATCCGAAGTGCGAAGAAAGCGCTTTATTCACACTCGATCTGAATGATCGTGAATTTGCTAGCTACACAGCAGACTTGTCATAAAAAGTTTGTACCTATAGCAAAGTGACTATAAAATTTACATGAACCAAAGACATTCATACACTCTTCAATTAATATAAATAACATCTCTTTCCCGGGGTATAAACTAAGTAACAAACACATCCGAATAAAAAGGCTATACGAAACATATCAAAGGCCCCATCTATCTCCATACTAAATTTCATACAAATTGTTTAGCCGTTTTACCGAGAAAACGTAACAAACAAATAAACAATCCCACATTCGCAATAATAATAATATATAAGTTAAGATTATGTAAGAAAAATCAAAAACGTTAACCTACATCACGAATACTTTTTCGAAGACTGATCTTGTTAGACCCACTGTTCATTTCTCTATACGCTTTATAATCAACTAACTCTAAGAATAGGAGGTTATCAATTTTGACCCGTACGTACGAGTATGTAGGTATTATTCAAAACTATTTGGGCTTGTAAATAATTGTGGTAAATATTATGAGTGTTAAGATAATTATACTATTTATTTGCTCAAGCATACCTCAAAAAGAAAAAGAGTTGTAATTATTTTTTTTAATAAATTTTAAGTATCATTCAAATTAGGGAATGGTGTAGTTTTCAAGATATGGTCTAAGAATGTTGATCTCTGAAAAATTACGTTAGTACCGCGAGATATATAGTATAATATAAAGTTTATCTTTCAAAAAGGTCATACATTTATAGGTACCTATATAAATATTTTTATATATATATAACATTTAATAAAAAAGATAAACCTCACTGTTGTAGTACTTAAGACCCTTAACACGGCTTTTTGAACACCTCCCCTAAACTAAGATAAAACCTGTGATTATGTATAGCAAAATTTATAGTTTCTCTCTACCCATAAAGAGATGAAAATATTTTTGTATAATGTTTACTTACCCCATAATAACAGCTACTGGATGCAATATACTCTCTACATTAGCCTTTATACTAATAACATATCTTATTCTCGAGATAAAATGATACAGATTATTGATAAGATAAGCACTGGGTTTATCTGTACTTTCGTAATTCCCAACCATTTTGGAAATCTTACTTATCATGCAATAGTCAGATATTTGCCACAATGGCCACTATTCTCGATAATATGATAGAGTAAATTACAAGATTCTAGACTGATAGAATAATACTAGTAGTCCATTGAAAAGTTACATTTGGGGTTGCGTTTTTTAGAGGACGCAATTTTATTTTTTTGATGTGTAGGGGGGGTCAGTGTAAAGCTAAAACCAAGTTTGTGGGGTCGCCACCCTTGTCCCCCGGCCGCCATCTTGAAAATAGGGGTTGAAAAGGTTTTCACGATATATCTCCTAAACTGTTTATCCGATTTAAAAAAAAATCTTGACATTTTTGTTGCAAATTAAATTCTCTACAACTTTGATCTGCAACTTTTTGTCATAGAACTATAAATAAAAAAGTTATAAGTGAAAATGTTCAGAATTCCAGAAAAAAAAAATATTTTTCGATATAACTTTTTTTTTATCATTTTACGAAAAAAATATATTAGACCATTTTTGTAGATCGTTTTTTGAGGAACAACTTTTATTAACAACATTTTTTCATTAAGTCAATAGCTAAGGTTTTAAAGCGCTCCGAAGTAATAGGCCAGTGCTTTTAGCCTCTAAAAACGGTAAAAAGTGAATAAAATAATAGTAGGATGAAACCCATTGGAAAAGGAGGAGAATAAAATAAAAATGATAGGAAAAATAAATTACGGGCAATCTGAGGTCGGAAAGTGGGGGGAGAGGGGGGTTAAAGTTAAAAAAATGGTTTATCTCAATTTCCGGCAAAACTACAAGTCCTATGAAAAAAAGTTAAATGGCAGAATTGTAGGTAATAAAAAGACCTACAACTTTTGTATTGACACTTTTTCATATAACCTCAAAATTTATGTGAAAAATTCAAAAAACCAAGTTTTTGGAGTTTAATTTTTATCTTTTACAATAATTATTTTTTTTCGACGAAATTTGGTGAAAAATTGCCTTTTTATGTCCCAAACACACTGTAATTTATTTTATTTAAAATAATTATTTTTTAACCTTATTTTGACTTAATATCGAAAAAACACCCTAATTTTCAATCGAAAATTCTCGCGTCAAAATATCACTTTTTTTTAAAAAGTCGGTGGTCTTTTTGTTTGTTGAAATCTCTACTTTCTGATGGTATAAAAAAATATTTACATTTCTATGGTAAATGTTCTCAGAAAATATAAAGAAACGCTACGAAATAACAGGTAGTAAGGCCTGAAGGTTCTGAACATTTTCGCTTATAACTTTTTATTTATAGTTCTACGACAAAAAGTTTCTGGACCAAAGTTGAAGAGAATTTAATTTGCAACAAAAAATGCTAACAATTTTTTTTTATTAAATTAATAGTTTAAGAGATATATCGTAAAAACCATTTCAACCTCTATTTTCAAGATGGCGGCCGGGGGACAAGGGTGGCGACCCCACAAACTTGGTTTTAGCTTTACACTGACCCCCCCTACACATCAAAAAAATAAAATTGCGTCCTCTAAAAAACGCAAGGTTAGGCCTAAAAAATGTAACATTTCAATGGACTATAGCTGTTTCCCGTTGTTTGACTTGCATTCTTAGGAAACTAATTGGTGCATCCAGATAAAAATATCATACCTATGTCATTTATTATCCAAGCTCAGGTTCAGTAGTTTAATCGTGCAAGCTTAATTAACAGACAGACACAATTATTTTCTCACTAGCTTCTGCCAGCGACTTCGTCCGCGTGGAATAGTGGTGCTCCGCTCCTATTGGTCTTAGCGTAATGATATATAGCCTATAGCCTTCCTCCATAAATGGGCTATCTAACACTGAAAGAATTTTTCAAATCGGACCAGCGGTTCCTGAGATTAGCGCGTTTAAACAAAATGGAGTAACTTCTCCCGTTTTACCAACATTTCCCTTCACTGCTCTGCTCCTATTGACTGTAGCGTGATGAAAAGTATACTATAACCAGCTCAGAAGTATGAAAAATAATTGTACCAAGTTTCGTTAAAATCCGTAGAGTAGTTTTTGTTTCTATAACGGTTATACAAACAGACGGACAAAAATTTTACTGATTGCATTTTTGGCATCAGTATCGATCCCTAATCACCCCCTGATAGTTATTTTGGAAATATATTTAATGTACAGAATTGACCTCTCAACAGATTTATTATAAGTATAGATTAATAATATTAGTAAGGATTTAATATATACACGTATAATAAGCATATACCTACAAAGTTATAATATGTGAATTTAATACCATGTCTTTTAAGTTTTTTGTATGTTTATTCAATGGTAAATGTTTATTTGATTAACTTTCTTCCAGCGAATAATTTGAGTACGTTTTCTATTTTGCTCATAAAAGCGCACCAAACGCATTAGCAAATTGAAAACTGCGAGAATACCTTTTATTCATTGCCAAATTCGTTAAATGAAAACCAGATTTCAATTAATTAAATTTATTCAACAACATTCCAAAATATTCGTTAAAAAAGTGCACACATTTATATTTTAGGCATTAGTCAGTTTCAATACAAAGCCTTCAAAACCAGCCACTGGCAAAGAGGAAACGTCGAACTCGTCTCTGCAAAAAAAAACAATGAATTAAATGTTTGCACATTCATAAAATAAACAATTAGTCTTGAGTTTTAGATCAACACCATAAGGCGTTTAGTCTAGCAAGTCTGACTGACAATAATAATTTTAAAAAAATATGTTTTTTTTTCATAAATATAATTTAAAGGTATTCAAAACTTACCCTTCGTTCTTAGGAGACTGTATGCTTCTTAAAACAACACGGACGCTGCCAGAAACGTTTTCGAAGTACGTCAGATCAATGACATATTCAATGTTGCGCATGTTGACTACCACTAAGTAGGTCTCGCCATGGTACCATCTGTAATTGAAAGTATTCTTATGTTATTTTATGTTATGTTTACAAAATTAAATTATTCAAACTAGACTAAAAATCAGGTCTATCAGAACGTCAAATTATGTACCTACCAAAGGATTCCCGCCCTTTATAAAATGTATTTTTGCTGGGTAGAAGAGGTAGGGCAACAACTTCTAGTAAAAATACATGATATATTATGTAAAATTAAATGTAATGAACAATGTAAAAATTTGGGAGCTGAAATTTTGAAGCATTATAAAATAAATGCTGTCTGTTTCTAAGGCACACACGAGTCTTAGTGAAGCCATTTTGAATATTTAACTAATTAAACAATTACAGTTATAAACATTTTGACAATATTCGTTGTTTTTATAACAACAAAGAAAAAAAACATCGTATGTCCTACATAACGATTTGGACAGAAAAAATATATATATAGAAAGATAAATAATGTCACCATGCCACAACGTTAATAAAATAGTTAATAAGAATCGCCAATATTGTCCAAATACAATCACCAATATTTTTGTCAATCACATGATATCAGTAACTCTCGTGTATAAGGAAATACTTAAAGAATTCATCTCATCGAGTCTCATAATAATGTTATCATTGTTGTTTTTACTTACGAATAAACTCTATCATCAATGAAAACAAGTCTATTAAGATTTCGACGAAACAGGTCAATGATTTATTAGCTTTGGTAAATATTTAACTTCCATTTACAAATCCAATATTTGCTACTTGATTTGTGAGTACCTATATTAACTTCTGCCCGCGATTTCATCTGCGTAGATTTCATAATACAAAACGTACCTATACTACGAGTCAACCCAGATAATAAACTGCTCATGTACCAAAAATTTGAACAAAACCGTTCAACTTTTTTGCGTAATGGAGTAACAAACATCTTTCACATTTAAATTATTATTAGGATGTAGAATTAGTTACGAGTAAATGAGGGCTACATTTTTTTTCTGTAAATATGTATAAAAATCATACCTTCTAAATACAAAGACATCTTGGTTCATAGCCAAAGAGTCGTAACGTCCGTATCTGAAGACTTTCTCTTGGCGGAGATCAGCTAAGGCCTGGTAAACCTTCAAGTGGGACCTCTCAGCTGATTCTTGTACTTCGACATTTAATGTCTCGTAGCCTTCTGCGACTGGCAGCCAAGTCCTATCAGCGGTTGAGAAACCTAAAAGATAGAATTTAATAATGCATTTTATTGTATACACTTAAGTAAAGCTTTTAATTTTTGGTGACACGAAAAATTAACTATGCTTTCAAAAGCTTTACTTTTTTTTTTTTAATTAACTTTTTATCAAATTAAATTTACTGACACTAACTTTAATGCATCAACCTGGCATCCCTTAAATAATTGTAAAATACCTGCAGCTGTAAGTTTTGTCTCAATTAGATTAGATCTACTTTTTATTCCGTATTTAAATCACATTATAGATTGTTTATCCCCCTTTTATTTCTTATTTAATTCAACATCATCAAAATCAGTCTATCGTATCTTCCTACAATTACCTTGATCAAAAGCAGACTTAGTGCAGAATGACACGTAAACTCAACGTTTCAATGTTTTCTCAATCTCGTGTTGATTGCATTTCCAGTCAAACTCACCGGCGTTTTTGTCCGCGTTCCATTGGAATGGCGTTCTTTCTGGATCGCGAGATGACAGCACATAATTGATTGGATCATTAGTATTACATCCGGAGGGATCAACAGTATCTTCCCAGCTTACGTAACCGTCAACTAATCCGAGTTCTTCGCCCTTGAAATGTTAATCTTGGTTTTATGATGTACTTATATTATGTTTATTAGATGATGTAATACAAAAAATATCTTAATATTTTTTAGGGTATAGTGACAAATTGTAATAAACCATTTTCCAAAAAAAAAACACATAAAATGCCCTTCATGCTCTTAACAAAAAAATAAATTGGAATAGGAATGATTCCTGACAATTCAATAAGGCAAAAAATTATATGATTGTAGTAAAGTTATTCTTCTCAATAACACACAAAATCTTACCATATAAGTCACCCCCACTCCAGGAAGCAACAATACAATCATATTGATTCCGTCGACCAAAGGCGGCCCGTATCTAGTTGCCATTCGGCTGTTGTCATGGTTACCGACCTGCGAAAGATTACTTTCTATGTACCATTATTCTTTCTTCCTTATAATATATTTAATTAAATCGTAAGTAAAGACTTACCACCCAGTTGGCGTCTTTATCGACAGGTTTGTATGTCAAGAATTTGTCTACCGCATACTTGATGTCAGCAGCTGACGATGATGCGTCAACGTCGGTGATTAAATCAAAGTTAAAAGGCATCTGAGCTCCTTTCCTATCACCTTCACCAAAATACCTGACAACATCTTGAATAGATGCGTATACTTCAGTCATCATTACTCTGGTTAGGCCATCTTTTTCTTTGAACTCATCGAAGACATCTCGCCATTCGTAAACCATGTAGTAAGTCTCTTCTTGGTCTTTGGTGTAAATATGGCTGAGGTAGTCATGAGATTCAGGGTCAACGTTAACGTTACCAGAGAATGGTTCATCAGGGTATTTTCCACCGAAGAGTTCCTTATCAACTTCGTATAAACAATTTACAGCGTCAACCCTGAATCCTGCTACACCTTTACCTAGCCAGAAACGAATAATGTTCTAAAAGAAAATATTTATTTATGAGAACAATCTTACTAATAAACAATTGTACTGTATTACCATAAATAATATTAACGTTAATACCTTCATTTCTTCAACAACATCGGGATTCCGGTAGTTTAAATCGGGCTGGCCAACGACAAATTGATGTAAATAATATTTGCCAACTTGCTCTCTGTATTCCCAAGCACTGCCGCGAAAATGGCTTCTCTGTAAACAGTAAAAAGATTAGTGATGTTGTAAAATATTTGAATACTAGTATCCCGCACTACATCCTATGGTTTCCCGCACCCGGATAAAAAGTAGCCAAAAACGGTCTCTAAGGTCTCATCTATCTCCATACTACACTTTATCTAAATTGGTTAACTAGTTTCACCATACAAGCGTAACAAAAAAAACTCAATTACGTATTTATAATATTAGTTAGAATTTCTAATAAATTTATTAACATTAAAAGATGAGCATGAAATGTTCTAAGAAAATAGCACTTAATAAACTTTGTTCATTACAATCATTAAGTTCACAGAGAGCAGGCTTAGCGTCTCATTGTGCCTCTTACCCAATTATTTGGTGGCTGCCTATTACCGTCCTCGTCGATCACTCCATCTTCCCAGACGAAATAATTGTAATACTTCTCATTACCATTGAGCGCCTCTTGAAACCAGACGCTCTCGTTTGATGTGTGATTTGGCACCAAATCCAAAACTACTTTAATGCCTGTTGAAAAAATAGCTTTGAGATTTTTATCCTTTAAAGTACTCGAGACTTGTCGACGAAGAAACTTTTGTGAATATTTTTTAAGAATATTTTTAGCGCCATTCAAAGGTTTTATTTCTGTGAGTTGAATAGAGGCACTTGTAACTTCGTCGCGTTGCTATTCATGCTTTTTGCTTCTTCAAAGTGAAGTTTTTATCTTTTCTATTATTTAACTTATTTTTTTCGAGGACTTTTGAATGTAAGTACCACTCTCACAATACTTGAAATCTCATTCTTATGTCTAACCAACAACTTGTATGAAATGTTGTAGATAAACCAATTATCTAAATACTTGCCGTGTTCGTTAGCTTTCTCCACTAAAGTTTCGAAATCTTCCATAGTTCCATATTCATCATGTACGGCATAAAAATCAGAAATATCATATCCAAAATCATACATAGGCGACTGGAACATAGGAGATAACCAGATAGCTCCAACCCCTAGTCCTTTAATGTATTCCAGTTTCGATGTGATGCCTGCCAAAGATGAAAGGAGTATGATAATTTGAATTCTTATACATAATGGAAGTCGTTAAGGTACTCCGATATTTCCCATGGGAATGTTTTACAATAATGCAAGAAATTTTAGTATTCATGTTGTCAAAGTGAACTGAATTATTAAGCAAAATACTGAAGATAAATTGTACGCTTGTTTATGCAAAAGCAGATTGATAACAGAATTTGGCAATAATCAATAACATATTTAACCCAATACATCAACTAAGCAAAAAAACTTCAACATTCTGTTCAAAGATTCCGTAACTTATTTTCAAAAATAATTATTTTCAAAAATACTTAAAGCACCTACCGTTCAGGTCCCCGATTCCATCTCCATTACTATCAGCAAAAGAACGAGGGTAGATCTGATAGAAGATCGTAGTCTCCCACCAATCCAGATCCCTTTCTTCATGTTTCAATACATTACCACTACACAATACCAATAAAATTGGCAGAAATATTACTGCCTTCATTGTAGGAGCTTGACTTTTTTCCAAAATGGACCGAGCTACTGAATTTTAAGAATGCATAGATTTATATACCTAGGAGGCACTCTATCTTTTATCAAAATAAGATACAAACTGAGTGGTCTGATAAAATTCGATCATGTGGACATATTTTGAGATTAAATAAGTAGACATGACAATCGTTATTGTGGCGCGGAATGTAGTCTGTTATGTAAGATCTCATTTTAAGTAAGACATAAAATTTGACTTAGACTAGTGTTTTCTATAACAATGATACTATTATTTTTTTAATTTAATAAAGCAATGATAAATAGTACCTAATTATAATAGTAGATTAATAATAGTTTTTCATATATTAGTTGAATGAAGTATTCGTATCTTAAGACCCACAATGGCGTAGATCTAGTTTTGTATACCTACTAAAGCCATTTCTAATATCAATTCCAACATTTATTCAACAAATAAAATGTTCTCTGAAGCTGACAATTCCATTACATTCATATTATTTCGTCAATATATCATTCACCATACCTATTTGCTCATGTCAAGTGTATTTTATTTATACTCTCGTGTATCGTTCGAAATTAGATAATATTCAAGAGCAGCCATGGACACGATGTAGGAGATAATGAGTAGGTATTAGGTATATTTTTATCTGTATAAGTAATATCACGCTATAACCACGCACCGGTAGGTCTAAGTTATCAAAAAGATAGATGATAACCAATGCTCTAGATTCTGTGGATCATTAAACTCCCCGCTAATCCAATGCCACTCACGAGTTTCTTGGGGCTGATAATATTTTTGTGTGATGGAAATTGTAGATCAAAACCTAAATAAATGCTGACTAATAATAAAAATGTAAAGTAATGTCTATCTATCTGCTTGTCTGTCTGTTAAGATTCCAAGGAAAATGGCGTAAATCGATTTAGATAAAAACCGGCCAAGTGCGTGTTGGGCCACGCGCAGTAGGGTTCCGTAGCAGGTCTTAGTTAGTCGACTATAACTCTGTAACTGGTTAACCCTACTTAGCCGTGATAGTTTTCCTATTAAGTTGTGCTACGTCTGTGATTTTTTTCACATTTCGAGACACAGCCATTCAAAAGTAAGAGGCGTTACGCTCGTATCGAACAAAAATTTGCAAATACTTTCTAAATCGAAAAATGATCTTCACACACCTGCTATATTTTAAAAGACCTAGGTATCCAATGACACCCCACTCGATGGATTACATGAGAAAAAAATATTCATCCCCACTTTGTTCATTCATTACGTGTATGGAAGCTACCCCAAAAAAAATATTTTCCATAATTTTATTTTACCACTTTTTCGGCGTGATCAATATACATATCCATACCAAATTTCAGCTTTCTAGTACCAAGAACCTCTGAGCTATGTCGTGGACAAACAGACATGACTTGTCTGACTACGGAACCCTAAAAACTATGTTCCTGTTATACCAAATTTTATATACCTAAGGGCGGATTCGACCAAACTGGAATAAATTTGATTCTCGGCGTAGATCGCTTATCACTCGAGAATAAATCAATTTCACGTTTAACCAACTACAATTCGAGGAATAACGAGTCTATTCGGGAATAGTATATAAATACCATTTTGCGTGGAATAAGAAGTTTATTCAAGGAATAATAAAATGGCGTCCTATTGACTTATGCTGTCATTTTAATTTACTGACATTTTTTTTTTATTTTTTTTATTTATTTAAAGGGCTTTGTCGCTTGGCAGTTACTTTTCCACGCTATAATACGACAAATTAGAGTTGACATGAGTTATGCTACTGCACCCTCCCGTTTGTAGAGCAAGTTTTTTTGGCCGCGTATCACATTCGTTCGCATTCACTTCGCTATTCGTGAGTAGCTTATCCAAGTAAAGCTATACGCTAGATTGCATGGAAAAACGACTCATGATTTACTCAAGAATAAAATCGTGGTATATATTATTTTCCGCATAGTTATTCTTGTATAAATTCAGGTTTGGTCGAATCTACCCTTAATCAGATAATTAAAACATTTTGTAAGCTAAATAAGGATTAAAAAAAGATGCATTATTATGCATACGATGATTAGAAGGAGGTTTTCGTTCGGGGTCTCTACAAAAAAAAACTTTCTAAATTGATTGGCAATAAAAGTTAGAAATGTTTGATTGCTTATATTTTCTACACGAACCACTTTATCAATACAAACGAAATTTGATTTTCTCTCAAAAAAAACCTTGCTTCCGAACTTTTATACGTGCAACATAAATTTATATGTGAGAAAAGTTATTTGTTAGAAAAGGACGATCCCCTGAGCTTTGAATATGGGTCAATTGTCAAAAGCTGATTTATTGAATAAGTACCAGCTGTGAACAAGAAATAAAAAGTTATTTTTAATTTTATCTGGAACATTATTAAGAAAAACAATTCATGTTTTTCTCAAGTAAATATATATTTTGTTCTTGTAATATATATTTGGCACAACAAGCATAGTATTTTACAATTTTTTTGGTATCTTTTTAGTATTGATATCCCTATGTAGCCGTGTATATTTCTTTCTTTGTAATATTTCAGAGTATTTACTTTTTTTATAAATCAAAATCTACTGCAAACTGTACACAAAACATAATGCGAAATAACTTATCTTGTGTGTATGTTCATCACGTATTTATTATACTTAATCGTCGTTCATCGATCTATCTCCTTTCAATTTTTTCATGGGTAGGCATATAATAAGTCGAAGATATACTTATTTCGAATGCCTAAAATATAAATATGAAAAGAAATTACTCTTGGCTGGAGGCCTTAATTAAATTAGGACCTCGCCACATTGTCTAGATAAGCAGGTCGAATGCTGTTAGAAGCACCCTGCAAGAGGTCAAATAGAAAAAAAATAAAAGAGTACCACCGACGGCAATCAAATCTCAAATATCATTTATTATGAAATATTTTATCCAAGGAAAGTTTATTTTCAAATCCAACACCTGGGGGGCTAGACAAGTGGCAAAAACGCTATAGAAACGCTATAGAATAGAAAACAAAATGTATGGGAATGACATATAGCTAGTCGTAAACGAATGTCATTCCCATACATTTTGTTTTCTATTCTATAGCGTTTCTATAGCGTTTTTGCCACTTGTCTAACCCCCCTGCTCTATTGTTATCAATGCATGTCTGACCCATCACAGTGAAATTCCGTGCATTGACGGTAAAATCCAGTCTGGCTGAATTCATATCGACAAGATAAGATTTAAACCATGAACTTGCAATTTTAAATTCAAAACAAAATATAAAATTGCAACATCATGGTCTTAATATTGTTACTATGAGAAAGAAAGAATCTTTTGAGTTTTTCCTTGTCATTACTGCATCAGATTCTCTTGTTCTCAACAACCTAGCTATTATTATAAATGCAAAAAAGTTTTTTATTTCTCGCCTTTCAGTGGATCGGTTTGTTATTTATCTAAATTACAATATTATGTCCAGTGTTTATCACCCTTAATAAGGGTGTACTCTATACCTCTGCCACTTTCTCCTTTAGAGCTTAGAGGCGTGCTATTATGTTAAGGAATGGTAAAAGCAATACATAGGCATGCGATTGCAGCAATCGCGTGTCCTTTGCTGTTAGTAATTGAAGAGTTATATTGCCTATCTCCGAAGATCTTCGATCAGATCCGAATATACTATATCCTAAAAACCTTCCTTGCAAAATATGCATTTAAATAGCGAAAACCCCATAGAAATCGGACCAGTAGTTTTTGAGAAAATCGCGAACCTCCATTCATACATATGGGTACAGAACCTCCTTTTTTGAAGTCGGTTAGAAAAAGTTAGTTTGTTATTTATTACGCTTTACGATAAAACGACTAAACAAATCAATACATATGCAATTAAACAAATCGGTCGAACGGTTTTACGAGCGATACGAAGAAGAGAGATAGAAAAGTAAATAAAATTAAAATATAATAATTTTACTAGAATTTATTAATCGGTAGGTACATTTAATTAATCTATAAATGACTCTAATCTTCGCACACGTTTTTTCAAACTTGCATCCGAAGTACGAGGGCTTCGTCCGCCGCCAAATCCAAGTAGTTTGCTTGAACACTGTCACTGTAAATAAAAGTTGAGATATTTCAAAATTCCAACCTAGCATGCAGGTATTTAATGACATATAGGTGGCTGTCATTTACAGATCTTTGACAGTCGTTACGGGTAGTTAGAAGCCAGAAAATCTGATAACCAGATTTACCAAGAGGTAGAGGTATCGTGATACCCGGTAACTGAGGAGGTCAAATAGGCATCGTTTCATATAGGTATGTATGATATAATTTAACTTAAACATGTTCATACGAAGGATAATATTATAAAAAAATCGACTATCTATCTACACGAAACATCGGATTTGTCATTTTTACGTTCTATAAGGTTTTATTTCCCAAAAGTGGATTAAATTACCTAAGGTTAGCTGAAAAACAGACTACAAAGATCTCAAAAAAAAATACAAAAGGAATCTATCTATTTCACAGTAGAAATATATATAATTTACACTTATTGTTTATTAGTTGTTTATGACATTTTTAAATGAAAAACATTTAAAAATATACAAAGGCAAGCCCACCGATATCATGAATGGTTTCCGCGCTACCAGCTGTCAGGGTTCACGAGTAGAACCTTCTAACATTACGCGCCGTGTCCAGGAATACCGCTTTCTGTATTCATTATTATTTATAACTGTATTTGTTTAATTAAAATAACATTTTGTGTGAGTTTACAACATATAAACACATTAAATTATTCTCTAAACGCAGCTGCAAACAAAAGTATTGCTGTATTTTTTTTTTCAAATTTTATTAAATAATTCGATATAGTAACACACCTGTATGTTCTGGAAGACAAAACACTGCTAGCTTCAACTTCCAGCTGGCCAAAGATCAAGTCGAAAGCAGTGAGGTTGACCACGTGATAGATTTTGCCAACGTTCATGACAACGACGTAGGTGTCATCATTGTACCATCTGAAATATACGATAGATCAAGTTTCGTGACTACAACAGGGGCCTTACCATGACGTAGGTAGGGGGAATAGTTTCATTGTATAAAAGAATTACTGCTATGCGACGTTAGTAGCTGTGTCTCATTCTTACACCTTTTTTTTCGGATGGTAATCCTCAAATTTAATGACCCCTCATGCCGTTTAGTGTCAGACTCTTACTGACTAAATCCCATCCATGTTCCTTCGTCAGCCCTTTGTATTCCGGGGGCGCGGTATCTCTTTCGAACATCCCGCAGCCCCCAGCTTACTCTTACACCTAATTAGTGATTGCAAAAAACGTTATGGTTCGGCTCTTCGAAACTTAAAAGCACAAAATCTTGAACTTTGAAAAAGCATGAAGGAAGTGAAATTAATATTGGTTTAATCTTATATTTAAAGTATGTTACTAACACTAGAATATAAGTTATTTGTAATACTAACACGATATGGATCACTGTTGTCCGAAATAAATGAATTTTATTATTTAATCTTAAATATTAACGAAAAATAAATTTAGGTTTGCACAGCACAAGGAAAAAAAACATGAACATAATTAGATAACTTTAAAAGCGAGGATCTTCATAAGTGAACAATTTGAGCCAAAAACAAAACATTTATCTTTCATTAAAACTCATAACCGATAACCAACTTTAAGCCACTTAAAATAATGAATATAAAAGATTGGATTTTTATTACCTACCTAATTTAAATGTTTGTGAATCATATCGCCTGAAAAAGTAAAACTCGGTGCGAAAAAGGCCAAAACTTGTAATTTTTTTCTTGCCACGTCGAATTTGCTTAAGACTAACTTTAAACTATTTCTCATCAACTAATACCGGATATTATCAAACCTTTTAAAGGCGTAGACATCATTGTTGAGCGCCAAGGACTCGTATCTGCCAAGTCGGAAAGCTGGTCGTATGCGTAGGTTCGTCAGGGTTCGGTATACTTGGTAATGAGAACGAACAGCGGACCTCTGAGCAGCTACATTCAAATGCTCGTAACCTTCAGCTACTGGCAGCCAGGTGGAGTCTGCATTTGAGAATCCTGGAAGAAGTCATGACGTCATCAGAAGCCGTAAAGATAAAAGCATGTAAAGGATTTAATCTCTTTGAGTATACTGTTCTGACTTTATAAAAGGTTTTGAGAACATTAATTCAGAAGGGTTGAGTCATTTGAATATGAAATCGGATAAAGTATATCATTTGCGAGGTAAAGTAGCGTTTTTATTTCTGCAATAACAGCTCTCACTTTCGTTAATCTTCGAAAAAGTTTGAAAGATATTTAAAAAGGTTATACAAACATAAACCTTTTTTAACTCCGAAAGATTTTGAAACTAAATATTGAATTTTTATTACATCATTAATTTCAAAGAAAAACTTTAGAAATTGTCTAGACAGTTTCACAATTTGGCTTTAACAAAATGTTGGCGCCTATAAAGATCAACAAAGGCCCGGGAATAGTTGAGTGAGAGCCTTAGAGTGTTGATGGACATCACTAAGCTTTTCATATAAAATTAAAACGGCCATTTCCTCTTTTGTCGTCATTTGACCTCGGTATTATTCATGTAGAAATGCGAAATATTCAAAAGGTTGAGTTACCTGCGTGTTTTCCGTTGCTCCACTGAAACGGGGTTCTGACAGGGTCGCGGGACACTTCGATGAAATTAACAGGGTCGTCCGTATTGCAGGCTTGAGGGTCCTTCGTTTCGCTCCAAGGAACGAATCCATTTACCATGCCTATTTCTTCGCCCTTCAATATATAAGCGTAATTTACATTAGTGACATGACGTTAAGCTTGTTTTCTTGGAAGAGTTAAGCAGAAGTAACTATAAGCACAGTCACAAAACAAAAAATCCAAGGCCATTCACAAAAACATCTCCAAGATGGAACAAGTACCTCATGACAAACATTTGAGCTTATAACCAATAGATCTACAAACAGTCATGATAAAGTTTCCATTAATGACGTAATAATTGAATAACCTAAAATTACAAACAGTGTTTTTGCTCTTATCGATACAAGAACGGGTAATGGATTCGAAGATCAAAATAACTAAATAGTAACAGCTTATACTAATAATTTGAATGAATTTGTAACGACAATTTTCATTCATTAACCTTAGCTGATTTTGAAATAAGTGAGATCTGTAAAGGAGAACTAGGTATATCTAATTTACCATATAGGTGATAGCAATCCCAGGGAGTAACAGCACGAGCATATTAAAGGCGTCTACTAATTCAGGTCTAAAACGAGAAGCGACTCTGCTCTTGTCATGATTTCCAGTCTGGAATAAAATTTTGTACCATTAAAAGCATCTTATATCAAATATAATATTTCTTTATACTGATTAAGCATGAGTTTACCAGTACTAAAACCAGTTTCACCACCTCCGAAAAATACCCGTAAATTCTTTTCTGCCAGATATTTACTATTCAGAAGTAGTGAAACAGGTCCTTAATCATCTATGGATCTTGTTATATTATAGATTATTCTACTTTAACGACATCCATTTAAAAACACACATCTATTTTATCATCATATTTTTCTCATTCATCATCTCAGAATATTCAACGACATTGCAATGTATTTGAATATCAACCAGCGACCTTCCCATTATAGAAACACATTATCAGTTGACACACAACTCGATTCCCGAGGCGCTCAATTCGCAACAACATCAATCATAATAATTATCTTATTACGTTCCAAAAGTAGAAAGGACAGCATTTTTTATATTAGAATAGACACGCCTATACTGTTTGCTAAAGAAATGAAATCTGCCCATATATACCCTAAGGCTAGATATCTGTCAAATTTCGTATATCGAAATGGCTTAGTTTGTTAACCTTGTTATATTTTGTTGACATATCGCAATTTATTTTGGGCGTTGTAACACTTTTCCCCCATGGAGCAACAAGCGAAAATTACATGACTCCATTGAAGGCCGGAGGCGTTTTGATAAACTTTGGGAAATAAATACAAGTGTCAATTTGTAAGCTCAATTTTGGCAGAATCTTATTTACGCTGATTATCATGTATCACGTTGAGGGTTTCACCCTTTTGCACATTTTATAACTTAATCGAACATTTTTTTAATTTGTGGTAGTGTATAACTGTTTTTCAATGCCATTTGTCTTTTTATTATTAATTTTAAGGAATATTATAAATTAATTTTATGAAATAGCTTCTAAATTTTGCATTTGTATACGGTTTTATTAACTTTAATCTAAATAGATATTTTCCTGAAAAGCACGAAAAAGAACAGTCTTCTCAGCTGTAAATTATGTCAAATTCATCAAGTTATAAAAACGTAACAAAGAAATTGAAAAACCTCTCATCCATCTAGATTTTCTTTCAAAACATCCGATTTTACGTAACTTTATTCCATTCTTGTATAAGGTACACAAAGGAAAGTAACAGAATATTTTAAAAATGAATATCGTACTCACAACCCAGTTAGCTTGCTTCTTCAAAGGTTTGTAGGTAAGCCATCTGTCTACCGCGTACTTAATGTCCCTAGCGTCCGAGTCTTTGTCTAGATCCGCGATGAGAGCGAAATTGAATGGTATATGAGCGCCAGCGTGAATGCCCTCACCATAGTACCTGACTGCATTTTTGATGCTCGTACTAGCCTCCGTCATCATTACTCTGCAAGTAGAAAGAAAATGAAGAATGTGTGATGAAGAATACTTATTTATTATTCGTACAAAATGAATTGCTGAGTTTCTAGACAGTGATTTCACTGAATCGTATATATCTCGTGTAAAATACGCGTGCAAGTTCAAATAAACATCTTTAGAAATGCAGACATTTCTTTTATAATAAAGCTTGTTCCTTATCGCGACATGTTAGTATCAGTTTTAAGATTCTTCGCCCATTTTAATATTTGAACTAATATAACACAACAGTATATTATTATTTATAATTTTAAATAGCTACAAACAGGACTTTTATGCCGTTTCACACCCAATAGACACGCGTGCGTCAACATTCACACGCAATGTGTGTACATAAATTTTGTAGTGTTATAATAAATTTTAGTTGAAAACAACAAACAGAGCAATTTTAAAACACATTTTTGGATTAGGAATTTCAAAGGGATTTAATTTATAGTAACCATTAGGCATAATATATAGTTTAATCGTTTTACCATGAAAGCGTAACGAATAAACTAACTTTTTTTCAAATAAAATATTAGTTAGGAACATTAATTACAAAATATCACTCGTTTTATCAAGACGAATATTTCGTATCTCAAATAAAGGGAATCGACATGGTTAATGGTTACATCTCTCCGTAAATTGAAATTTCAAACATTTTCTGAATTCCTCATTCTAATATTCATGAGAATCTACAAAAATTTCTTCGATGATTATTCTTACTCTCATATTCATTTGGATGTCGTGATGGCGAATTTCTCAAGGGAAACAAATTTTATCTTTGCAATTTTATTTAATAACTTTTCATGTTTGCATTATTAGACCATGAACCCTAACCAATTTTCAAGAAAATATCCACTGTCTTGGAAAATATATTAAAAACTATTTGCACAATTAAATAATTTGTTAATCAGCATACCTTGTTAAATTATCCCTGATACTAATAGCATCAAATACATCTCGAAGTTGAGATACCATGTCATAAGTTTCTTCTTGGTCTTTAGTGTAAACATGGTCTAGGTAACCGTAGTCGTCTGGACCTAGCCCAGGCTTTCCAGCCATCGGTTCATTAGGGTATCTCCCCCCAAACACATCTTTGTCAACTTCAAAGAGATGATTAATAGAATTGACTCTCATTCCCGCGACTCCCTTTTCCAGCCAGAATTTAATGACATTCTGAAAATCAAAAGGAATAAAACACTGACTAACGATGCGAAAATATACCATGAGGAAACTTGGGTTAATAAAACTAGCTGATTCCTTTCACCCGTTTCTGGGGGAATTTTTTCACACACCTGGATAAAAATTACCCTATGTTCTTTTCTAAGCTTTAATATATCCTTATACTAAATTTTAACAAAATCAGTATAGCCGTTATACTGTAAAAGCAAGGATTTTGAAAACACTAATCCACCTTGAACTGATGTGACGATCAATGCTCGTACCGTCGTTATACGAGTACATATAGGAAGACTACCTAGTCATAAATATTTATTTTCAATGTTACTACAATTTTATAAAAAATAATGTAAAAAAACTGTTTTCATATTCACAAACTAGTGACCATAGCTTGTATCCTTAATCCTTCAGTTAGCAACATGTTTTGTTTATTTATCTTCATCAAACCAAATATTTTATTTACACAGTATAAAAAGCTTTTTTAAATATTTAAGTAACGCTACAGAGAGCCGTGAACCACAGATACATTAATCTTCATTACACGTTACCGAGTCACAAAATAATGGTTATTTACAAATGTGAATCTTTATTTAGATAACGTCTGTAGTAACTATTTGTTTATAATGTTGCCTTGTGGATTTACAAAACAATCTTAGACAGTAACCAAACTTTTCAGGAACATTGTTTATTTTCAAATTATTCCTTAACTTTATTTTTAATTTTTCATTGATGGGAAAATTCCATTTAAAAATACAACAGCAACAAAATTAGTTCCACATTAAAGTAGTCAAGCTTGAATGACAAAATATGTATCCATAAATTCATGAGGATTTAATAAATATGAATTTAGACCACACACATTCTTGTGCTGGTTCATACTAGCTTACGTGATAAGATATTGACAATAATAATATTTCCATGCTTATAGATAAAAAAGATAAAAACACAGATGTCTCTAAACCATGCGATAACCAGATAAGTCCGAATTTAGAAATTAAATAGCCAATGAGGACTATATTAAATGGTTGGAACCCTACATATTTGGTAGTAGATATTAAGAGTGGATATAATTCATACATGAATAAATACCAAAAGGCTGGCCTTTTTTTCTGTCAAAGAATCAGCATTGGCATCCAATCTGGCACCGCAGCCAGCCTTTTGGGCACGATTCCCGTTAACAGCGATGCGGATTAATATTTTAATGCCTATTTCTATATTAAAATATTATTCTTATATTTCGATATTGTAAATAATATTATACTAAAATGTTTTTTTTATAATTTAAAGCAATTTTAAACATCTCGTGATTAAAAACCTTTTATTGACAACTCACCTTCATCTCGTCAACAACGACAGGGTTTCGGTAATTAAAATCGGGCTGGCTGGAGCCGAATTGATGAAGGTAATACTGGTCCCGGGTCGGCATGTAAGTCCAAGCACTTTTTCTGAACAAACTGATCTAAAAAATAGTAAAATTGAATAAAATTACATCACACAAAAGAAAATACATAATATTATACATTTGTAAAAGAACGAATAATGAAAATCATTAATATGAATGAAAGGATGACGCTGATATGAATTCTGAATTAGGTATAAATATTTTTTATAATACTAGTATTTCCCGTGGTTTCACCCGCGTCTTGAAGAAACTACTTCACACACCGGATAAAAGTAGGTAGGTAATATAAAAAGTAGCCCATAACCACATCTCAAAGAAAGAAGCATATAACCGTCTCCATCTGTAATGGTACCAAATTCCATCACAGTCGGTTAACACGTTTTACCATGAAAAGATAACAAAGAAACAAACTCACTTTTGCAATCATAATTGCGGTTAGGGTAATTAGGTATATTCACCTACCCAATTATTCGGCGGACTTCTTTGACCGCGATCATCCAAATGTCCATTTTCCCAAATATACCAGTCGCTGTAGTATTCATCTCTGTTTGAAGATTTGATGAACCAGTCGCTCTCATTGCTGGAGTGGTTTGGCACGAAGTCTAGAATTACCTTTATATCTGAAACGAACATAATAGTTCCAGTAAGAGGGCTGCGGAATTGTTCATAAAAAATTACCGCGGCCCTAGAATGCAAAGAGCAATTGAAGAAACACAGATAGGTTTTAGGCAGTAAGAGTCTAACACTCCTTTGCGCTTCACCCACTACTTGAGCCCCTCTCATTTGACGACTTATTAATATCTAAATGTCTAAAAAAGACAAAATAGTTACGAGGAATTACTTGATAGAATTAATTAACGAAACACTGATGATATCAGACAGCTATATCATGTGTTAAACATTGAATAACATGATTAAATTAAAGTAGACACTATACATTTACATGAACTACTAATTGATTTATTCAATGTCTCGTGTTAATTGGTATTATGAAGCTTGTAAATTAAATTAGTGATAAACTTATCATCATTAATCAATATTGTCATTATATTAGGACTCAAGGGTCTTGAACAGATATTGGGAAAACAATTTAGAATGATTACATCCTTACAAACCACTCTCAATTTCTATACAAAAGCCAAAAATCAACTGAAGATTCAAAACTACAATTGTTACAACCTCCCAGTTTCACGAACCATCCAATAAGAAATAATTACAATCGTGGAAAAACAACAGCAGAATAAATTGTACTAAATTATACAAACAAGCAGGCCTTTAGAATATAAATTGTAAAGGGAAATCTTATTAAGAAAGTTCAAATAACCGATCCGCTGTGCTATCGAATTTCGGTGAAGAAAATTTTCGATAATTCGTTTGCGGGTTATTCATAGATTTCTCAATGAATAATAATTTTGGACTCACTTAGCTCTCCAGCTTTTCTTAGAAGTTGTTCGAAGTCTTCCATAGATCCATATTCAGGTTGGATAGAGTAATAGTCAGAGATATCGTAACCGAAATCGTGCATTGGAGATTTGAAAATTGGTGAAATCCATGTAGCGTCCACGCCTAATTCCTTCAAATATTCTAGCCTTGATGTTATTCCTGGAAGTAGAATTCTCGTGTTACTTTGATTATATCCTTTACCTACATTACTTGAAAGCGTCAATTGAATTTATGATATTTTTTAGTCCCAAAATATGTTGTTGGATGCATTAAAAAAAGATAATGAAGTACCTACAGCTGATTTAACAAGACTTAAAATAAGGAATCGTGAAAAGTGTGAATAAACATGATAATATATTTTCGAACACTATTTTTACTGTGATGGTAAGCGTGCTATAGAATCTGAGTAGATAACTAGCCGGGGAGTGTCAGGTAGATTAATGAACTCAGATGGAGTAAAACGATAAGGAAAGATAGACTGAAGCGGTGTCCCATTTATTTTTTTTATAAGGAAAGCACCATGATAGGGTTTAAAAATAACTTCATTTGTTTGTTTTGCAAGCCGTTCTTTCTAACAAGGCTTTAACAATTTATTGACCAAAGCCGTAATATAACGACTCAAAGAGACTAAGGTTTCAGTGAGAGAGAGAAATGCAGTAGTATAGGATCGATATCACCGTCTCTTTTTCACACTGAGAACTGGATCCCTTTAACGTCTCGTAACACGGCCCCTGTCATAGGTAATTGTTGCAGAGCAAAGAATTCATTGAACGAAGAATTATCTTATCAATAAAATATATTATAAGCAATCATACTCCCACATTCTAACGCATCAATGAACAATAGGTACTTATTTTTCTCACCATTAAGATCTCCCACACCATCTCCATCGCTATCCATAAAGGATCTTGGATAGATCTGGTAGAATACTGCTGTCTCCCACCAGTCCTGCTTCATGTTTACATTTTCATATCTTCCCTGTGCCGATAGCACTACTGTACCGATGACTAGAAACTGCCACATCGCTGGAAATATATTGGAAATTTACAATCAATACCTATTTACTGGTTGTGGTTGAACCTAGTTCTACAACGTTACTAGTGTGGGTTTGCTCGCATCTCGAGGGAACTAATTCGCGCACCCATAAAATGTATCCTTTGTGTTAATTCAGAATATAAACTATGTGTGGACCAAATTTATTCAAATCCAATACTGGTCTTTGCGTATAAAGTAACTTTTAGGCGTAGGTATGCCGATATTAGAAATGAAAATAAAATTCATATTAGTTCCAAAATGGGTAAACATAATTATAAGCTTGGAAAATAAAAAGATAAATTTGATAGAAGACAACAATCTTAATGAGATTTAAACTTTAAAAACTTTCAAGACAGACTATAATAATGTTAAACACAAATTTTAATACACTCAAAGCAAATTAACCGAAAACTTACCCAGCCAATACTTCATGGTAAAGTTTTATGAAAATTAACACAACCAAGATGAAGTTTCTTAACAAAATTTAAACATAATTATAATTTTATTAAATAAATGTATAAGACACCAATAGATACTGACAGTGTAGCGGTCAATGAAATTCAATTGTCAAGTCTAATAAGGAAAACTTGGTTTATAAACAAAGCAACCTTGTTGGATTTCCTATCATAATATTTAAGTTTGATTAAGCAAAACTAAAAACTAAACTAGAATAATATTGTGATTGAAATTGATCTAATACAATGTAGTATGATTATAAAGCAAGTGAACATAAAATATATAGGCAACAGTATGATGGTGACCTTTCTGACATTACTAAGTTTGCAATGGCAGGATACCTTGAAAGATACATTTTAAATCTAAATTAAAATTATTTTGACGATACTTATAGCGGAATTAATAAGTTTAAAGATATTTTACCAGTGTAACTCACTACTATAGAACCGTTAGATTTATATAATGAAATGAATCTGATATAAAATCAGCATGCAAATATAATTCAAATGCATAATTATTTTATAAAATTCAATAAACATTTTACAAAAGGTAACATTGAGTCTAAAATACTAGCACTATACGAAGAGAATGCAGCAACGTTCGCGGATAATAGAATTAATTAATGGCTGGCAGGCGGGAAACGCGCCTGGGTTGTGGTTAGACACAAAGTAACAGAGTGAAACTTAATAAGTACTGTGGAAAATTGTATGCATACCAAAAGGCTTGCAGCATTTACATTGAAGCACCGAATTCAAATACTTGGACCAAATCTAAATTACTGTACGGTTCGCAAAATAATTTGATGTCCAATGCAATCCGAGTAGGTATATCATTTTGTACAGACCCTTTGATTATAATATGGAATGGAAACCTTACTCACAATGTATCTTCGCCCGAGGGTTCAGGTTTCAATTTGAAATATTTAATTCTTCGAATACAGAAACGATAATTGAACATTCATTAAAATCACAATGTACATCATAAAAGTATATATAGATAAATTACCTTTCTTTTTAAATTTTGTCGGGCAGTACTGAATCGAGTGAAGGAGCACTGCCTTATATCATAAGAGATGACCATTACTGTTTGAAAATAATCTATTATTTGTGTTGGAGATTACCATTGTCATGCAATGGAGTTTCTAAAACAAAGACACGGTATTTTGTTATGATGACAGCCAATTCGGATGTCCTGACATCAGTATCTTCATCATTCGTAGCTGCAATTATTTTAGAAACATCATCTGGTAATTAATTGTTACTCTGTACTGTAATAATTATATCATTTATTACAATTTTATCAATTATTTGTTTTAATTATTTGAGATTACTATTGACAAGCTTTTATATGAAGTTTCAATGTTTTTTATTTCGTTCCGTTCATCAAATATTTTAGGCTAGATAAGAACTACTTCCCCTACGAGTTGAAATTTCATCAAGCGTGGTTCAGTTCTGATGACAATGCATTTTTATGGTAAGGACGATCTATTTGTACAACCAAAATTGGCTCGAGATGAGAAATCTCCTACTTGTTCAATAGCATAGACGCGAAATGCAATTCCATGTTCTAGAAAACTCAAGATTTTCTTGTAATTTATTTATATTTAATTTTACAATATTAATATTAAATTTTTCATCTTTTTCAGGTAAGCAGACAAATCTAGTATAAATCTTCGTAAGTAAACTTTATTTTTTGACTATTTTCGAAAAAAATTTGAAGATAAGATGATATTAATATAATATATATTTTTTGTAATAAATGATGATTTTGATCATTCTCTTTCAAAAACTGGGTCAAATGAAAATGTAAAATCCTGTTTAGTTTCGATGGGTTAATCCGAAAATTTACATTTTGTTGAATTATGAATGTATTATAAATTCATGAAGGCTTTAAAGTTATTAATTAATACTTAGACTAGATTAATTCACGAAGTTTATAAGGCTGTGTCTTATTTCCCGAGCGCCGTATTGAATGCCGAACACAATAACTGAGTTGAGTAGGTACAAACTTTATTCCCGAGCGAACCAGAATAACTAAGACTGTAGTATATTAGGTACATTATCTACTTACATACATATTGAAAAATTAATACAAATAATATGCCCAAGGTCTGTCTGAATTTTCGTGATAGTTGGCAAACTTGAATCTTTATTCTAGTTAGACTTCAGACTCCTAAAATCTCTTATGGAATCCAGTATACTTTGGTATCGTCTTTAAAAATTAAATTTTATAGTTAGTATAGTTAATTATCCTTCCGGCAGTGACTTCGTCCACGTGGGCTACATGAATTCAATTAAAAAATGTCAGAGTTTCATACAAACTTTGTTCTTTTTTTCACTCTCTCAGGGGTAGAATTTCGGAAAATCCTTTCTTATCAGATGCCTACGCCATAAAAAGAACATGCCCTCCAAGTTTTAAGGTGCTCTGCAATTAGCGGTTTACGCTGTGCGTTGATCCGTCAGTCATTAAGGACAAATACCTACATTTTATATGTAGGTATAGATTAGAAGACCAGTATTCATATTTTTTTTTCAAATAGTATTAAGCGCAAGCTTTGTAGAAATAAATAGAAAACATTTGTTAGTGCCTAAATTCAAGCTAGTCCATAAATCCTGTTGCCTGCAGGTTCTATTAATATTTTATGAGGTCTTTCTGATCTTTCTTTGCGGATTGAGTTTACGCATGACCCACAATTTTAATATTTCATAGGGTTCTTTGAAATAGTTTTCTTTTTGAATTTAATTTTGCTCTGTATGTTTCAGGTATCTGTCGCTATTAATTCTATACTACGCTAACCTATATGACTATCGTCCGTCCATTCGTTACTATCCATGGACTGTCGGTTAAAAACAAAAATTATACAAATATACAAGTGCCTCAAATAAAATTAGGCATCAAAGTATTAATTACTATGCATCCGAGAGATATTATTCCATTCCCTGCATTCATTATTCCATTAACATATTAATACTTTTATAGGTAACTATTTTTTAAAATCGATAAAAAATACAGTTTTGCGTATTATTTTGTGGCACAAAAGCGTGGCAAAAAATCTTAGTGCCTGAGTACAATGTTTAAAATCATTGCAGTTCATTAATACATTTTTCATTAGTACATTTTACCAGTCACCCAATGTACGTGAAATTTATATTGCGTCTTCGTCACAATATAGAAAGCTTTACTACCTCAATATTGCAGCTTTGGAATTCTTTTAGAAATTTCGTTCGCCGCATCAAACTTTATATCTACGAAATTTAATAATACCAGAATTGATAACATCTATAAACTACATTTTGTGGTACTGAACGATATTCTTTTAGCTTTGATTTTTAGAACTATCTTTGATATTCCAATTTTGAAAACTAAGAACTTTACTTTAGAATTTACGCGAGGGAACACTGATTCATCATCTGCCTAGCCTTTTCCCGACTACGTTGGGGTCGGCTTCCAGTCTAACCGGATGCAGCTGAGTACCAGTGTTTTACATGGGAGCGACTACCTATCTGACCTCCACAACCCAGTTTTTACCGGGTAACACGATACCCCTTGGTAAGACTGGTTGTCAGACTTTCTGGTTTCTGACTACCCGTAACGACTGCCAAAGATCTACAAATGACAGCCGGGACCAACAGCTTAACGTGATTTCCGAGGCACGGAGGAGTCTCGCTATGACAAAGATGGTCACCTATTCACGGACCGGCCGCGCCAAGCGCAGCTTAACCTTTGATCGGTCAAACCGTGCGGCTGTTACTTAGCCACGAGCTCCTCTGGGAACACTGATTATATATTTTATATAGTTACCCAATGATTATGCGATTATTATTATCCTATAATTGAATATAACCTTCTGTCTCACGATTATGCTTATAAACTATCTAAAATCATATATCTATACATTCGTTTTTAATACATCAACGTAATCTACACTAATATTTTAAAGAGGAAAACTTTGTTTGTTTGTTTGTTTGTAATGAATAGGCTCAAAAACTACAGGACCGATTTTAAAAAATTCTTTCACCATTCGAAAGCTACGTTCTCCACGAGTAACATAGGCTAAATTTTATTTTGGAAAAGAATAGGGTTCCGTAAGATATTTGGGTTTTTTGGACACAAGGTGTAAGAAATCAACCAAGTAAAGTTACTTTTTTTGCGTACGCTACTAATCTCAGGAACTACTAGTCCGATTTGAAAATTCTTTCAGTGTTAGATAGCCCATTTATTGAAGAAGGCTATAGGCTATATTTAATCACGCTAAAACCAATAGCAGCGGAGCACCACTATTCCACGCGGACGAAGTCGCGGGCAGGAGCTAGTATTTCATAAATTCCAGTTTCTAATATGAACAAATTACGAAACACTCTAAGACGCAATAACCTTGTAAAGGAAAAACACATGCCCATTTCACACGGTGCTCATTTCTCCTTCCTTTAACCCGTCCTCGCGGCAAGATTACGTCCGACACATTTGTGCTTAGCATGGAAAGGGTTAACAAGTAGAAAGTAATTAGTTTAGCTCTCGTATCCTGTATCGACGCTCAGATGGGTGCAAAATGTAATAGGTATTTTTTTAATACTATTTTGTTTATTTTCTTTAGGAATTAGATTATTGCTAATGCATTTATGCTCCTCTAAAAAATATTATTATCACAAGGAGCTCGTGGCTAAGTAACAGCCACGGGTCATCGATCAAAGTTTAAGCTACACTTGGCGCGGTCGGTCCGTGGATGGATGACCAGCTATGTCATACCGAGACTCCTCCATGCCTTAGAAAGTTGTCATTTGTAAATCTTTGGCAGTGTTGAAGTTTTTCGGGTTGTCAAAAGTCAGAAAGTCTGACAATCAGTCTTTAACAAGGGATATCGTGTTACCTGGTAACTGAGTTTTGAAGGTCAGATGGGTAGTTGTTCCATGTAAAACACTGGTACTCAGCTGTATCCAGTTTAGACTGGAAGCCGACCCCGACATAGTTAAGAAAAAGCTATGCAGATGATGATGAATAGGAACAAGCATGATAATTTTATCGAAATATATGCTTGATAAATAAAAAAAATCTTGGCGTAATTAAACCCAATAATTCGTTTTAAAGCATCATTTGTGAATCCAATTAACAACAGAGTGCATTTACAAGTTTCTTCTTCCTCATTCTATTTTTAACGATGTATCAGAATAAAATATTTTTTATCAAAACTCTATAGATAATGATGATGATGATTTCATTTTCAAGGTGGTCCATGCATGTTAATCAAAGTTTAATTACAAATTTACAGCGGGTAAAATCTACCAAATTATTCTAGTATGTGGAACGAACGACCCGTCATACCCTTCTAGTGTAATGATGTTTGTCTACGTCACGGTTGAGCATTTGACCTTGATCCATTATTTGACTATTGTTACGAGTTTTTTTTTTATTGGTAGCTTACAATATTTTGGAAAACTTTTTTTTTCTGAATTCTCTTAATAATTATGGATAGGATGTAAGCAAATATGCTAATGTTATGTTTGGCTCTAAACCTTATGATGATAATGATGTCATGACATTTGATACAGTCAAAACCTCGAATAATTAAAAAAACATTATAATAATATGTAGGTATTAATAGAATTAAACAATTGGATTTAAACTTTTTTAGCTTGGATATTGCAGGACGGTAGGTAATATAATTTAAAGAAATTCCAATTTAACAAATAATTATTATTTCTGCAAACCAATAATGGAAAACGTTTCCGAAAAAAATATTTTCATTTTAACCGGTTTGTGTCCCAAGGCGCATGAATAAATTCTCAAACACGGACATTTTTGGCAGTTCTGCGTATGAAAAATTTAATTTATCTTCCCCTTTTGTGCGATACGGAGAATTCCTTTTTCTTCCCCTTGGGCCATATTCGCTGGCGATTCTACAAAGAAAGCCCCACCATCGGCTATCGATAATGTTCGGCAAAAAAATATATATCGACTAAGTCTGTTGACCCTTTTGTATTTTTGGTCGCAATCTTCACAGGTGTTTGAACAAATTGAATTAGTCGAGAAATGTGCTGTCTAAGTCCTAAAACATCGTTCAAGATTTTGGAACAGTTTTTTTTTTATTTTCATAAAGCGTCGAAATACTTAAAGAAAATAGAGAGACCACTTTCAGTATGAGATATGATTATTTTAGCATGTCAACATCCCCATTTTTTTCCATGACAAAGCAATGTTTTATTGTAGGTACCTTCAGTGCCATCCTAAAGGCTTTACCAAGGGGATGTTTACGGATTTCCAAGCCATCATTAGGGGGACGCCTACTGGCGCTTTTGTTTCAACCCTCACTTCACTGTACGTAACTGAGACACAGTGCCAAAAGAAGCTTGAAAAAGTTGATTTTATGAAGATAAAAACAAATCATTCATGTTTCTGATCAAATTTAATTTCTGGAAATGATAATTTAAATATACAAAAAATATTTTCGCGATATTTTTCATTTAAATCTTGCCAAATATCAACACCAAACAAATGGGTGTATTTAAAAATAATTCATTAATAATTTCAAATGATTTGAATTCTAAATCAGGCAAGACGCATCAAAATATGTACAAAAATGCTTTTACTATTTTAAACCTAACATAATCGCTGACATAGAAACTTTTCACGTCAGCCAACGCAAGAACAACACGCAGAATTTTGATTGCGAAATTAAAACAAAATGGCCGCGTAATCACAACCGCTGAGCAAGTCACTGAAGCTATTAACAGAAACAAGATACCGAGTCGCTAAGTGCACTCCTGACGCAGACGTTTGACGTCGACGTCAGCCTTACATAATGCTCTCGAGAGCGGGGCACTGAACGACGTACCCAAATAAAAATGGAGGCTCTTGGGTTTAAAGGCGTATTGTAGCGCGGTAGCTGCAACTTTTGGAGAAATTCTTGGCACAGCATTTTTCTGGCTTATCAGCGAATTTTGCTAAAAGTTTGCTTGTTATTGTTTTGATGGCGTGAGAATATCGGGGCCGAATCTCAAGTGTCAAATTAAACCTAGTGTATATTTTTTTTTGTCTGAATGATGTGTACAACGCCGACACCAGAAATTATATCATAGATATTAAAACATTCAACATTATTATTGGTTAGAAATCTGAGCGAATTATCTGAAATGGTTATCAAAATAAATATTTTTCTTTGTTTGAGTAGACGATTGTGTTGTATACATACCTACTAGGTATTTTCTTTAGGCTTTAATCTATCTCCATATATTTCATATTTTTATCAGTCCAGACGTTTTACCATAACGCTTATTAGGAAGACTTAGTTACTTTCAAACTTTTAACATTAGTAAGGATACATGGTTAGTAAAACCATAATAAAATCCGATATCATGATTAGAGATTTTTACAAAAAATACCAATTTTACAGCTTTTTAGGTTGTTAACAGAAATTGCGGTCTAAACAATGATTTGGAAATGCGCTAACTATTCATAGACACTAAAAAATCCAAGGATTTTTAAAACAAAATACCAAAGAATATCGCAATACTCGCAACATGGACAGATAAAAAGGTAGCTTCATTATATAAAGACCTTAATGGGACGTGTCTCTTCATTGTGCTCGATTTCTGCGAATTTTGCCTTTGGCGTTGCATCATAGAATACATAAATAAAATGATAATATTATTTTCTTCTTTGTCCTTTACATTTTACTTCCTCATATTCTAAGAATAAGAATTTATAAGTTTATTAATTATGATTTTAATTTTATAATATTTTCTTTGTTGCCTGTGGCATCTCTTTAGGGCTCCTAGCGGAACAGCGCTGCAGCATTTATTGTTATAATTGCTGAAGCATTATGCTGAGATGGGAGCATTTTCCAGCCTCGTACAGGAAGAGTACCTGTCACTCTTTGATTTTTACTTACTGTTTAATTCCTGTGCGTATCCTGAAATAAATGTTTTACTTTTCTTTCTTTCTTTCAAAGCTGTTTCATACTCTTGTTCTTTTAAAACTAAACGAGAAGCCTTAAGGTTAGATAATGTTGTCGTGGTGGTTTAGTGGGTTATTAAGCACCTAAATCTCACGTACGAGTTTGCGGATTCAGAACCGTGCAACTACCAAAGTGACTTTTCTAAAGAAATATGTACTTTCATGGTACTTTCTAAGTGTATCTTAGATACCACTGAGTGAGCTAGCGCGGTGATGCTCAATGCTCATGCCTTCTCTGTATGAGAAGAGGCCTTTACCCAAAAGTATGATCATTAATAACCCAGTAATATATGACTAAAATTTGTACTTCAAATACTTATTTCTTCTGTATGCTCTATTATTATATTACAAGGAGAAATTACATTTCCAACACGTTTTACACGCTAAAGGGGTTAGTCAGAAACTAGTTCCGTCATAGATGTAAAAACGAGTTGATAACAATAGCGGATTGTCAGTGAGCTCGCGACCAGTTCTTGAAAGCAAAGCCGATCCTGCAAGTAGGCCGGGAAAACTTCGCATTGTTTGAAGACCTGCTTACGTCATTGTTGAAGAAAACGGCTTAGGTGTAAGTGGATAGAATACCTACTTTAAGTTCAGAGCTGTTCAGTTGAGATTGCAATGTATGTAGAATTCCGAATTATTTAACTCTGCATGTTCCACTACAGCATGAAAAATTTCATACTCTTTTTCTGTAACTTGACGTTATAAATGCGAATTCTCACATTCACTTTTGTGTGTTTGGTACGCTTCCACGGTAAAATTACTGAACCGATGTAGATGCAATTTAGTATAGATGATAGGACTCTGGAGACGGTTATAAAGCCGGCCACTTCTCAGAAAGCACACTAAGCCGTTGGTACCGGCTATCATGTGTATCTTTGACAGCCGTTATGCAAACCCAGAAAGTCTGACAACGAATCTTACCAAAGGCAAGTTACCCGGTAACTAGTTTGTGGAGGTAAGACAGGCAGATGCTCCATGTAAAACACTGGCACTCAGCTGTAGTCGAATAGACTGAAAGCCGATCCCAAGATAGTTGGGCAAAAGGCTAGGCAGATAATGATGATAGCGACGAGAAGCGCCTGTTATTTATGAACGAGCAATCACAATTACTAATTTCCTTCCCAAAGTTATTACACAACGATCAAACCGGTGTCAAACATCAGGCCTAGGAAATTTCAATTATTATAATTAGAAATCGGAAGCTCGCTGTCGAACTTGAACATCAATCAATAATTCATGAAGTAGACTATAACGAAATATTTGTGAAACATAAACTGATTTGTGAAAATTTACCAACCATAACGCCCACATGAATGTTTCCTACAAGCCTTGACGTAGTTTTCAAAATTATCTAAATCGTCGGTTGTAGCATATTGCATGCAAAATCTTGCTTCAAAAAGTTACTTGTGATTGTCTCAAACATTTTTTTTTAACAACATTGTATGGAACTCATCTTCCAGCCGCCTAGGGGTACGCCCTAATTATTTGGAATCGGCTCAACATGTCTTCCATACATCACTATCAGCAATCATTTCATCATTTACCCTTTTTCTAGTCATGCCGTATTTTACACAGTCCATCCAGCTTTTTTTAGAATTTTTCTCATCCTAAATCCATCCACATTCATGTTCAGAACCTTTCTAGTCACATGTTCTTCAATTCTTCGAATAAATATGTCCATACCACGACAAACGTTTGGCACATTCTTTTTTGTCACTGGCGCCACGTTTAGGCAACAAAATTCTACGAATCTGTAAATTTTATCTACATAAAGCCGGAGCAGGTCGCTAAATGTTACTAGATTAAATTGGTCTTGCTTTTAACTTATTATACTTACTATTAATTTTCCAACTGCAATAATCTTCATCACTTTCTCAAATCAGAAATGGGACGCAAGGTACAATCTTGTAAATTTTTGATCATGTCAATGAAAGTATCAAACTAAATAAGATCAAGAATATTAGTAAATTATTTGAAATGGATCAGAAATATAAAGTTTAATTCCTACATTTCATAAATTAGCAGTATCGTAATTCCAGGTATTAGAAACTAGAACTGGATTCACTGTAAGTAAGCTTAATACGAAATGTTCCGCTAAATCTATCTATTGATTCTACACTATTTTAGTTGTTTGTCTTTATCTAAAACTCTTTGGAGTAACTTAACTAATTCTACAAAAAAAGCTAATATTTCCAAAGATCTGACTGTTTTATATGATTGGAGATAAGATATTATTAATACTATTAATCATTAAACATGTTCGCGATTCAAAGCGACCTATAAACATTTGGTTAACAAACTAATTTAGATAGAAGTGACAAACTAAAGTATGTATGAAACCACTTCTCGTAGAAAGAACTATATTCTATTGAACTATGGCTAGTCTGAAATGGATAACCCTACATTAACAAAATTCTGCATAAAGAAATATTATGGAAACTGTGTATAACAACACTATTTATATTAGATACATTTTAGACATTCTGTTAGTGAAATGATGCGGTTTATGATGCAAAAAGCAATTATTGGATGTGTCATAACAATGCATTACCTAAACAATTATAATGTAAATTAAATGTTATCGAATAGGAAATTTTGTTAACAATTTGCTTGGAGCTTAATTCTAGCATTAAATATTATTTTAACCCTTGTAAAAGACTTAAGTGTGTGGTTTTTCTACTTGAATGTCCGGCAAATTTTAATCGCAGCCTGACTTCTGGATTTAAGCATGAAAGATAGAAGATATAGATAGATACAGGTAGTAGATAGGCCCAGTGAATATTACACTGGAATATAGAATAATTCACAAAATTTTAGTCTACCTACTATATATTTTGCCGCATATGGGGCACGATACCCTCCGAAAACGTTATTCGAAATATTCTAGCGTGATGTAGTAAGTCTTCATAATAATAAAAACATTCAACTACCAAAACGTTGCCTAAAAATTCACATAACTTCTAAATATTGTTTAAATTAGTATTACTGAATTCAAAACAAAAAAACAAGTACCGAAATAAAATGGTCGCAACCACGCGATCCCCTCGCGATTGCTTTAAACAACGCCTAATGACGCCCCAACACACGAAGGATACTAATGCAGTCAAACCGATATTTGCATGTAAACTCCCATAGGAGTCGCAATGCGGGAACCAGGCAACTGGTTAGAGTTGCTGGTTGCGGAATAATTCTATGATTGCGTTTAGTATTTGTACGCTAAACTATATTTATGGTTCAGATTTTTTGTGCTTAGAATTTAGCGGGCAGAATGAATATAAAATTTAGATTTAGGGTCTGGCATTTTTTTTTTCATTACTGATATTTGTACCAAATGTGATCTTTTGATTGTTGATGTCAAATTGGAGAAACCTTTATCGCTGTATATCTCACTAAACATTTAATAAGTAATATAATAATTGCCTACTAAAAAGTGTCTAAAAGAGATCTTGATAGTGAACCTCAAGGTCTAGATTTGTGTAATCACATTTCACAATAGGAAAAGTGCCCTGTATTTTCAAACGCTTGTTCGCAAGGGAGGTGCAATGCGCCAAAGTAAAAAAAAAAGTTTAATGAGTGCAGTAATATGTCCTCATCCTCATAGATGCCTATTTAAAATGTTATTTTAACTTTATTTATATATATATATTATTTATATATACATATATATATGTATATGTATGTATGTATCTATATATGTGTGTATGTATTATACATATATGTGTATTTCTATTTTATATGAATTATGTATGATTAAAATAATATATCTAAATTAACTGTCACACTCTGTCTACATCTCTTTTGTTTTAACTCTCCTATCGCAGGTCTGCTGGAAGAGATTTCTATAGAAATAAGCAGTGCCTTTGTACTCTACTATCCTATTCTTTCTTTTGATCTATTTTTCTATGTGTGCATAAATTGTTAAATAAATAAATAAATAAATAATAAGTTAAATGTTTCGAGAATTCGTTCAGTTATTCGTTGTGTTGGATTCACAGTTTATGCTGGTTCAAATTGTAGCTTTAATAATTCAGCGTTTTACAAATGTTTGAATGAATTTTTTATAACCTGAAATGGTTTTTACTCACAATGCTATTTTTCTAGTCGATTATTTACTTAAAACAAATTAAGTGTTACGTGTAACTTTAAACTTATTATAGAATAAGTAGTCGAATTTAAATTATAAAGTTGGAAATTTAGTAGGGTATTTTTTTGTATTATGTATGAGTAAAAACCGAAACTTTTATATTCTTTGCCCGGCCCGGAGAACGAACTCTGAACAACAAGGCCAAAAGACGCAGTTTGTTATCACTAGATCAACGAACCTCCCTTTCATAGGTAACCAAAACACATGAAAAGAAAAACTCATTTGAATAATTGAACACAAAAATATTATATCTCTGATTCTGGTTTACTTACCTATATCATGTGATAACATTGGATCCTTTCGTGAGTTTTTATTTCAAAAACAAATAGTGATCGGAAATGAATAAATCTGGTCTTAGCATCCCAACACGAGATCCGGACCGCGCCTGAAGCCTTTGAGGAAAACTTCGGACACTGGAAAAGGGACGATTGAAAAATCATCTGACACGTGTACACTTCTACAGTCAGAATCAAACAAGGTTACAAAGTACAAGGTTTAAACAATATTATTGTACACTAGCTTTCCGCCAGTGGCTTCGCCCGCATAGGCTATACGAATTCAAATTAAAAATGACAGAGTTTCATACAAACTTTGCCCCTTTTTTACCCCCTTAGGAAAATCCTTTCTCATCGGATGCCTACGTCATACAAAGAACACACCATCTAAGTTTCAGGTCTCTACAATCAGCTGTTTAGGCATCCGTCAGTCATTCATGACAAAGCATTTTATATGTATAGAAGATAATAGTATGTATATGGTACAAACATAACAACATTTACTTGAACAAGAAATATGTACAGCTCCATCCGTGTATATTTATACTATTATTTATTCAGAGCTCATTTAATATTTGAACTTTCAGTCAGTCAGTCATTCGGAACCAAGCATTTTATATGTATAGATGTCGCAGTGAAGTCTATTAGATCCCGGATTTCAGTTGCAGGTCTTTGACAGTCGTTTAGAGTGACCCAATTACCTATTAGTCTACACTAATATTATAAAGAGGAAAACTTTGTTTGTTTGTAATGAATAGGCTCAAAAACTACTGCACCGATTTTAAAGCTACAATAAAAGCTACATTATCCACGAGTAACATAGGCTAAATTATATTTTGGAAAAAATAGGGTTCCGTAAGATATTTGGGTTTTTCGGACACAAGGTGTAAGAAATCAACCAGAAAAGTTACTTTTTTTGCGTACGCTACTAATCTCAGGAACTACTGGTCCGATTTAAAAATTCTTTCAGTGTTAGATAGCCTATATTTCAGCACGCTAAAACCAATAGGAGCGGAGCACCACTATTCCACGCGGACGAAGTCGCGGGCAGAAGCTAGTAATAAATAATAAAACAGCTTATGATCGAGCAAAACGAGTGATAATGCTTATACCCAGACTGCACGATGCTGATATCTCCTGATCCTCAACTAATTAGCGCTTTCTAGAGCACCGCATTTATTCCAAAGAGTTCCGCATAGCAATTTAATTTACATAAGGTAAACAGGAGATCATTTTAAGCTTAATTTTAGCTTTCAAACTGGTTCTATTGCAACCAGGGTCTCATATAGCAGTGGTTGGTTAATTATATTATTTTAACTTTTAATTTATAAATTTATTAAGGAATTTCTCATAATCTTTGTAGTGGTCTATCAATTCACAAACAATACTTAAGCTACCATTCACGATACGGATGTACAGCAAATACGGATCCGTGTGGTTAGCACGAATCACTTTCAAAAAACTGTTCGTATCGAAAGCGATTTTTGAATGATTTTTGAATAGGTATAGGTACTTGCTTCCCACGTACTATTTATTTAAATTGATTACTTTAATAATTTCTTTGGATGCAGCAAATTGTTATTTATGCATTTTATACATAAATTTTGCATTGGTATGGTTGTATTTATGATTCGAAAATCGCTTATATTAACGTTACGATTATATAATAGCCTATAGCCTTCCTCAATAAATGGGCTATCTAACACTGAAAGAATTTTTCAAATCGTATCAGTAGTTCCTGAGATTAGCGCGTTCAAACAAACAAACTCTTCAGCTTTATTATATTAGTATAGATTAGCACATTCTAAACATTTCCACATTGACAATATTAATACAATAACTACAATTCATTGTATGTAATGATAATATTTCCATTCATTTACAGAACAATAAAATTATACAAATGGTTCCTCTGTCAGTCAATACATTGTATTAAACTATATTAAAAAGTGTCATATTATGAGACTGTGGGATTGTTCAAAAAAGTTTCCACGGCTCTGGAATGCAAAAGGCAAAGAAAGGAACATGGGTGGGTCTTAGTCAGTGAGAGAAATAAACATCATTTGATGATGATGAAATAAACGTGTCATATTATTACTACAATAAAGTCCATTGTTTACTGATTATTCTCATTAAGATTCGATCGTGGTTGAAGGTTGCCAAGCTATGTCAGATCATCATCATCAGGCTATATATTGTCCCACTGCTGGTCACAGGCCTCTTCTCATACAGAGAAGGCATGAGCAATGATCACCACGCTTGCTCCAGATTGGCGATTTCAGACTTTTTAAGTCCAGGTTTCCTCACGACGTCTTTTTTAACCGTTAGTCAGTGATGTTAAAGTACATACGACTTTAGAAAAGTTACATTGATACTTGCCAGGTTTCGAACCAGCACACTCGTACACGAGAGGCAGTCGCCTTAACCAGTAGGCCACCACGACTATGTGACATCATACATCATTAATTTTTAACAGTTTTTTTTCTCAATGTATAAACCATTCAATTTTTTTTCTACTTCAAGATCTACAGATATATCTAAAACTCGATTTAATATTTGATATTGATATATGATGAAAATGAAAACATAATAATCCCAATGGACAAACATACCTAAATCACCTTAACCTGTCACCAACGACACACGGACAATGGCCAATATCACCCAAACGACAAAAACAATCCAACCCTCACTCAAAGGGACATCAAATAAATCCAATAGATTAACACGTTTCAAAAGCTTCCATGTAACGTCAAAGGGGAAATATTTTAACCCTTATTTGCGGCGTTGATAGCGTGTACCCTGCAACCGCCATCGGTTTGAATAAAACATGGCGGATTGTGCTTGGCCGCGAAAATGTCATTGATAGAATATGGAGTGTGCTCATGATAGATGTAAAATTGATGCGGTCCTGGTACCGTATTGTGTTGTAAACAAACGCATTTGAGAAATAGGTCTAATATTATGTATACATATAAAATGCTTTGTTCTAAATGACTGACGTATCGCATAGCCTAAATCGCAGATCGTAGAGACCTGAAACTTGGAGGGTATGTTCTTTGAATTTCGGAAAGGATTTTCCGAAATTCTATCCCTAAAAGGGTGAAAACCGGCCAAGTGCGTGTCGGGCCACGCGCAGTAGGGTTCCGTAGTAGGAGTTAGTTAGTCGACTATAAGTCTGTAACCGGTTAAGCCTACTTAGCCGTGATAGTTTTTCTTGTAATTTCATTACATGTACTACGTCTGTGATTTTTTTCACATTTCTAGGTACAGCCATTCAAAAGTTAGAGGGGGGGGTAACTCGTATCGAACAAAAATTTGCACTGAAAAGCTACATATTTGCAAATGGCTTGCTTAACCAAAAAATGGTCTTCACACACCCATAATATTTTTGAAAGACCTATCTAACGATACCCCACACGGAGGGGTACGCGAGAAAAAAAATATTCATCCCCACTTTACGTGTTTGGGAGCTACCCTAAAAAAAATATTTTTCAAAATTTTATTTTACCACTTTTTAGGCGTGATCAATATACATATCCATACCAAATTTCAGCTTTCTAGTATCAAGAACCTCGGAGCTATGCCGCGGACAGACAGACAGACAGACGGACATGGCGAAACTATAAGGATTCCTTGTCGGACTACGGAACCCTAAATAGGGAGCAAAGTTTGTATGAAACTCTGTCATTTTTAGTTTGAATTCGTATGGCCTACGCGGGCGAAGCTGTTGGCGGAAAGCTAGTCTACACTAATATTATATTGAAATACCTTAAGTAGGCAAATAAGATGTAGCCTACTTGTGCTTATGTAGGGTATTATTCTGTTTTCCACATTTTAAGGGCAGTACTCCACGCACCCAGATGCACGGACCAGCAAACCTACCCATGTCCTTTATAAAGATTCAAGGTATCTCCAGAACAAATTTACTCTTAATCGGTTAAGCCGTATTGTGGTGAAAGCGTAACAAACAGAGTTATCATCACATTTATAATAACTGAAAATTAATTCCATTTTTAAATTAACTGCTTTAAAATAATTTGTGCCTTATTATATTTAGATTTCGTAACATATTAATTGAAACAAAAGTTAAATTATAACTGGATAACAGATAAACTTGCTACGACAAAAGCATTTAGAATCGGATTATTACTTCTTAACATGTTTACGTTCAAACAAACTCTATAATATTACCAACCTATGAAGCCTATAGTTTATTAAATATCAAATATTGCGACTAACCTTATAAGTTTAAAAAGTATATAATTATTTTTCTTCGAATTATACCTACTACTGAATAAACAAAAATATTAGAAATATTCGCAGCGTACATAATAAATAGACCATTAATATAAGCTGATTGTTCAAATTACCAATTTAGAACTTTTTAGAAGCTTCTGGAAAATTCCAATAATTATTTTCTATTTTCAGCTCCATAATTCAATGAAGACGCCCAATCTAGCTTATATAATTACTTAAGTACCCTCGATAGCTGGAGGCACAATTTCAATGAAATAAATATAACTTCTCAATTTTGTTTAGATCGTAACAGATATGAATAACTTCACAACACAATAACTACTAGAGAATCTGTTACAATACAAAATAAAAACAAAAGGATCTTTAGTATTTTATTGTATCTAGTGAGAATCGTATTAATTTTAATTGCTATTAACTATTCTTTTAAATTTTTTATCAAAAGTCGTAGTTGCATAGTGGTTAATAGACCTTAATCTAGTATAAGAGTGAGCTGTTTCAAAACCTGGCAAGTATCACTGTGACTTTTTTTAAAGCCATATAATTATGTAGTTTCTAAGAGTATCTTAGTCATCACTGAGTAACGGTGAAGGAAGACATCGTGAAGAAACTTGAACTAGGAAGTCTGACATTGCCAATCCACTTTGAGCAAGCGTGGTGATCAATGCTCATGCCTTCGCTGTATGAGAAGAAGCCCGTGCCTAGCAGGGGGATAGCGAATAGGCCGATGATGATCATGAAGTAAAGTTTTTTGTAGGTGTATTTTACCGCAGCGCTAGATGTTATGTATTTATTTCGTTATCTTTGCAATACAAATTTGAAATATGAGAAAGAGAGGTACGCTACAGATTTTACGTGCCTTGTTTTTATTTATTTTAGGTTCAACCGTTTTACCTTGAATATCGAAAAAAGGAGTCCCATTACACTAATTAATAATCTTAGTAAGAATAAGTATTGCTAAATCATCAGACTACCATGACTTTGGTATTGCTAAATATCGTATTGCAATAAGTACTCTAGCGACTTGAGCTTCTGCATATTTCCTAGTCAGCGCATCTTTTGTTTACATTGTTGTCGTAACAGCTGCGACTTGTTCCGACAGACGTGTAATGAGACCCATAACTAGTTCTTTATTAAAACTATGACAAAGCGGCGCTCAGGACCTATTTAGACTTAAGACTTTACTGAAGTGAATGTTCTAGAAAAAGACGTAATACGATTTTTATTTGAATTGTTTTTTTATGCAATCTAGGGAAGTGGTAACTGGCATAGAAAAAACAACTGCAGATCATGATTGGTTTTGAAATATTTATTGTTTTGTTTTCTCATAAAGATTTTCGTTTGCAATTTTAAATTTAATTTCAGTCCTTTTTAGTAAAGTTTTTTGTGAAGGCGCTTATCCCAGGGAGAGAACACGCCATAAAGGCATATCCGCATATTTCAACTTGGCCTCTGATTCTCTCACTTCAACTATCATCAGTTAGATTTTCTGTTCATATGCCATCTTCATTAGATGACACAAAAACCACCCTTTTCAGAAAGTACAGGGTTAAATTATCTATACATATAACAAAATTGTAACCGGCTAAACTGTAGATATTGAAAAAAGCAAATATGGAAGTCTTTATTAGAGCAAAACAACTATGTCTGTCTGACTGTATGTTTGTTCTTGCATCACGCAAAAATAACTGAATGGATTAAGACGAACTATGTATGGTACACATAGATTATGTACTAGAATTAATACGTAGTAGGTTGTAGTAGTAGCACCTATACTTTTTATCCGGCTGAGCGAAGTTTTTTTCCTCGGAATGCGGGTGAAACCGCGAGAAACAGCTAGTTAGAATATAAAATTATCACAGACAAAATTTTCGTACAATTTTAAATAAACTTTGGATTTCAGCTGTCACGGGCAATTCTGCTGCCGCGGTTGTTTTTGTAGATGTTTTTACTTTTGGAGCGTTCATAACCAAAATTTTCATGCAGGTAGATTGTTAATTAAAAGGGTTAATGAAGTCCGAAAATCATGAAACAATAATTAGGAAAATACGGTATAAGTCGCTACCACGCTCGGAACAACAGAGTCTCGAATATTTGGAAGGCAAACGTGCCAAAGCCAACACGCAGAAGACCTTTGACACAACTTTTACTGTAAAAATATTATCGAAAAATTATGATTCACTACCTACATCAATAAATAATATATTAAAGACTAGATAACCCGTGAACTTCGTATCACCTACATCTAACTTGACTTTTCTCACCGTTTAAACCTTCCCTGGATTACGAAGAACATTATAAAACCAAAATCAGCTACACTGGCCCAGCCGTTCTCGAGTTTTAGCGAGACTAACGAAAAGCAATTCATTTTTATTTATAAGATTTGGCTTTTAACATCTATAAAAGGCAATATTCATATAACATAACTTATCTGAATTCTCAACGTAGTGTCTAAGTGTGCTGCTGGATTTTCAAAAGATTTACCGCACCCCCGGTACGCAAAGTGCTGAGGAAGGAACATAGATGGGTTTTAGTAAGTAAGAGTCTGACACTCCCTTCCGCCCCAGCCACGGCGGGGGGAAGTGTAGTTTAAAAATAAATCGTATTTCATATGTCTTCAAATGGATCTCCATAACTTGAAGGATAACGTTCAATCTAAATTTCCATGAAAACGATATAGAATTTAAAACAAGGAGCTGTTTCAAACGATATCCTATCTCTAGGGATATCCTTCGTTCTGAAGCTGATCTGTCTACGAATCTAAATCGATTGTAAACGTTCGGCTGCGACCGGTTTACATATATTTTAAATCGATATTACCTTACTCTGACAAAACGATAACGATACGCGACCATTTAGATGAATGGATGATGTATTTGTTTTACAATCACACAAAAACTGCTACACGGATTTGAATGAAGTTACACACATTGTTTATAACCTGCTTATGATATACCATACCTACCAAAGAATCCACCTTACTCATACCAGACCACTTGAGGGGCTAGATAATTTTCTAGGTTAAGCTAGTCGCGGTTAGTACATGGATGGGTGACCATTTTTTTCAATAGCGAACAACCCCTCCGTGCCTCGGAGAGAATGTAAAGTAAAGCTGTCGGTGAGTCCGGTCGTGTCAGATTGCCGTCTCATCGGACTATCAGAGTGAGGGAATAGAGAGTTCACCTGTGTCTGCGCAAGCGCTTGTGCACTATAATATCTCATACGGTACCTGGCTAGTCATTGAGATTGACATCCGTGACCGAAATCGCCCTGGAGAGATTATTTCTAGAAAATACTTATCGTGTTTCCCAGTAACTGGTAGGTTTGATAGGCAGTCTCTATTATGCTAAGTAGATAATGAAAAAGACATCCTCTATTTTTGGTCTGTTCAGGAGCCGTGCGACAAAGTGGCAGCGTTTGCTTGTATCGTTCTTTAATTAGAGCAACTTATTGAACAGAAAAGATGTAAAATATTGCGATCACATGAAACCATATTATTTTCACTTAATTGATATCTTTTATCAAATTAATTACGGTAGTTATATGGTATCACATTCCTATTGATGATCTTGTATCAAATACATTTTATTAGAGAGAAAATATTATCGTATTTTTGCCCACGTTCCTTTATTAAAACATCAATTTATATGTTCAGCTAAGTAACCAATCTAATCAGCGCTCCATCACTCAGTCATCGTGTTGATAGGTATCTATTACTAAAATGATTTTTAAAAATGTCATCGTCTCAAAGATTTGGAGAGAAGAATTCCCCCTTTAAAATGTCTAAAGTAACTATTTTCTTTACCATTTCAAACTTCTTTTTGAAACTTCGTTTTCTTTTTATGTAGTCATTGTGTATATACGTTATATTTCAAGTACTTTTTGACCAGTAGTCTAACTCCTAATAATGCAATGGTGGTTTATAGCCATCAAGCAACCTAAAATAATTCCTAATTTCCTTGCATGACATATTGCAGTAACATACAGGAATCAGAAGAATCCAAAAAGTGAATGAAAAATGTTCCCTTCATTTGATAACACAGACACGTGCTAACGTTATAACAAATCTTGTAAATAAAGCGAAGACTCACTCATGTTTGCATAGACCCTCAACTCATGTGTACTCTGCTCAAAATAACTTAAGCCCAGTCCTTTTCGTACGTGACTCTGTCATTTTAGTGGAAAAAAAGCAAGGATTCAGGTAACTTAGGTTGTACTTAGACCCTTTTTGATATAATGCTGTCGTTTATATTCCGTTGACGACATGTAAAGAGGTTTTTAGGCTCGAGCAGAGATTTGGGTTATTTTTTTATAATACTGACTGCTTAATTAGTCGAGGAGCTCGTGGGCAAGTAACAGCCGCACGGGTCGATCGATCAAAGGTTAAGCTATACTTGGCGCGGTCAGTCCATGGATGGGTGGCCATCTATGTCATAGCGAAACTCCTCCGTGCCTCAGAAAGCACGTTAAGCTGTTGGCTGTTATTTCCATGTAAAGCACTGGTACTCAGCTGCATCTGGTTTAGACCGGAAACCGACCCCAACATAGTTGGGAAAAGACTAGGCAGATGATGACTGACTGCTTAATTAGGTTATTGACTGAGCAATAGGCTTCTTTTTAAGATACTAGGGATCGTATTATGACGTTATAGTGATGGCAGATGCCAGTGCGTAAAAGAGACGGAGCTATTTGTTCTTTATAGGTCTATCTCTCACACCGGAACGTAATGATGCAGATACAAGTTACATAGCCTTTTGAAATAAATCATGTTCTAAAACGACTTTGTTCAAAAACTACTTTAATAATTAAATTCCTTTGACAATCTAAATTTACAATATTTGATAACTTAATTATAGGAAAAAAACACGTAATTGTAAAATAAATAACAAGAAAATACTGGATTTTATTTTACAATCTATCAGTAGACACCTCAAAATAACCGATAAAATATTAAATTATACATTTTGTTCTCGTCGCATGGTTAGCGTGCTTGCGATTCTGAAAAAATAAATTATTAATATATTTTTAAATAAAAAATCACTATTTAACATAGGGACCATTACTTATGACGTAGTATCTATGGAAAATGGTAGCTTTCAACCATACAATCACACATTCGATCAACCTACGAATCAACATAATCGGTTAATTTTACATAGTTATACACACATAGCTAGTTACGCCACAAAATGTTACCTCTTACCACGAGACTATATTACTTACTCATGCTCAATTCTGCGATCTTTGCTTGCAATGTGTTATATTGTTTTTGATTCTCTGTAACATAAAAAAATTGCTTAAAGTAAAATTATTACGTAGTATATTTAACGTAATGAATAGATATTCATCATCAGCCCATTCACTAACCCCACTGTTGGGTAAAGACCTTCTCTCATACAGAGAAGAAATGAGCATATTGAGCATTGCAGCACGCTTGCTCAAGGTGGATTGGCAATCTCAGATTTGACCAGGTTTCCTCATATTTTCCTTCACCGTTAGTCAGTGGTGTACAAGATACATTTAGAAAGTACATATTATCATCATCATCAGCCTATTTATTGTCCCACTGCTGGGCACAGGCCTCTTCTCATACAGAGAAGGTATAAAAATTAATCATCACGCTTGCCCAAGGTGGATTGTTGATTTCAGACTTTTTAAGTCCAGGTTTCCTTACGATGTTTTCCTTCACCGTTAGTCAGTGACGTCTAAGATATACTTAGCAAATAGATATGACTTCAGAAAAGTCACATTGGTACTTGCCAGGTTTCGTACCAGCACACTCGTACACGAGAGGCAGGCCTTAACCACTAGGCCACCAGGAGTTCTTAGAAGGTACATATTTATGACTTTAGAAAATCCACTGTGTGGAATTGTGTGAAAACTGTGAAATGTGGGGTTGTATTAACAGGGTACATTTACCACTAGATCACCATCCACGATTGCTTCATGTAAGACATGGATTATGATTGTATGTTATTTATTAACTTAGGTATTACATACCAGGATGCTTTATTGATGTCAAAACTTGTTTAAAGTATTCCAAATCTTCTTTTTCTGTAAATAAAAAAACAGAATACTATATGCAGTGATTTCAAAATACATAATATTACATAATAACAGACGTTTTAAGAAATAATTGTATTACCTGCAGCTTGAGAATGCCATTTCACTGAAAAAAAAAAACATTTAAAATTCGAACTCTATAAACACAAATACATAATTTTCTTTACCGCGAAAAATATTAAAATGGAAATAAGTTTGGCAGAAAATGTAGCCATAAAAATTTGCTTTTTATTTCCTATCAGATTGCAAGGAACACCTCTCATAATGCCAACGCTTTATGCTAATAAAATGAGGGTAGCATTCAAAAGCACAACCCTGGCGCGACTCCAAAATCAGACTGTATGTCTGTACGTAACCTCCTCCTCGCGTCGTTTTCCTCATTACTGAGGGTCGTGACTCCCCCGCTGCATCAGTTTCTCCCACACGATTTCCCTCCATCTGCTGCGATCCTTAGCTACGTGAAGGGCATTGTGGAAGTTGATGCTCAGAGAAGATCGAATTTGGTCCGACCATCTCGTGGGACTGCGTCCTCTAGGACGTTTGCCATCTATCTTGCCTGTCACCATCAGCTGTTCAAGATTGTGACCCTCTTTACGGGCAATATGTCCGAAGAATTCCAGCACCCTACGAAGGCATGTCGTGGAGAGTCTAGTTTTGATATTAAGCTCTCTCAGAATAGACAGGTTGGTGCGAAAGGCGGTCCATGGAATTTGCAGCATTTTTCTCCAGCTCCACATTTCAAAGGCGTCTATTCGGTCTCTGTCGGCCTTTTTCAGTGTCCAGGTCTCAGCTCCATAACTGAATATGGAGAAAACTAGCGAAGTCACTAATTTGGTCTTGGTTTTTCGCGTGATGTTACGGTCTCTCCATATCCTATGCAGTTGGGACATTGCATTTTTGGCCATCCCTATACGTCTCCTTATCTCTTTTTCGCATGACCCTGTGTTACTAATGTTTGACCCTAGGTAGACGAAGTCGGTCACGATGTCAAGGTTCAGCGTTCCCGTTAGTTCAAGGCTGTTGGTACGATCTACTATCATTACTTTGGTCTTGCTATGATTGATTTTTAGACCCAACAGCAAACTGATGTTCTCAATCCGGGCCAGGAGTTTCACCATCTCGGTTTCACTTGCAGCAAGGAGTGTGGTGTCATCTGCGTAGCGGAGGTTTGTTATTTTAGTGCCACCTATTGTGACTCCACCCTCCCAACCTTCACATGCCCGCCTAATTATGTACTCTCCATAGGCGTTAAAGAGAATTGGAGACAGGATGCAACCCTGTCTTACCCCTTTACCGAAACTAAAAAGCTCTGATGTGCAGTTCTCGACCTTTACTATTCCTTGATTGTCCAGGTATAGAGAGCGGATGAGGGCAACGAGGTGTTGAGGTACTCCCAGTTCACTAACTGTACGTAACAGATTCCTTTAATGTTCATCTAAATGATGGTCGTTAGAATATAGTTTTATGGCAATGACGACACCGCGGGCTTGCGCAATGCTGACGTCAGCTGTACTTACAGTAAGAAATGCTTTTCACCTGGCTCAATCTATTGTACCAAACATATCATATGAGGTCAAACTCGAACCTTCTTTCTTATAAAGGCCGATTATTTTTTAACCTGCTGCTAAACAACGGATTAGAAAAAATCTCACTCATAAATGCTGTTTAACGTTAATCCGACCTTAAGTTAGTAGCTTAATTCTGGATTACGACGTTAAGTGAGGATTAGGTGAGAAATGGTTAAACTTTAGATAACAGTTTTTATTAGTAAGACAGAAAGGGTTTACTAGTACCTAAGAGTTCCTTTATCCACTTCCCAGCTCCATTATCAGATTAGCTCCAAGATATCAAATTCAAATTATATTGTTAAAGTATTAAATGAATAATTATGTAAAGATTTAAATTTCAGCAAACCCTGATAAAATTCGTGTTAAAAAAATCACATCCCAAAAAAACGGAATCAACATTCGATTCAGATAGTTAATTATGGTATAAGTTACCATAATTACTACTGAAGTAAAAATACTCACAATTTAAATCAGCAATATTTTTGATAAACGCTTGGTATGTGTCGTCGTCGACAACGTCTAGAAAAAATATCATAAAATAAGAAGGCTATTAAAAAAAAACATTTAAATAAAACAAATAAAATATTTTAAATCTTACCGTGATGTTTCTTAACTGTCAACGAAAATAAATATTATTGCCACTTGAGTTTATATGCATTAAAAATATTTAATTTTCCGCCATGTTTATGTGTATATATTGAAATTTATAATGATTCAGTCAGTCTCTTTACCCCAGAAAATTAATTAAAAACATGATTATTTTTCATCATGATTATTCCTTCTTACCCGTACAATTTAAGTGATATCTTACTTGATTTTGCGAAATCTTTGCTCATCAAGGCTGAAAATGAAAGTGGTATATAAAGTAAATTTAAAAGAATAGCGTAGTAACTTATTTTATTTAGACCAATGTATTTTATGTAGAACAGTGATGAATTATAAAGAATAACTGTTCTTTATAAAATTACTTACGTACGACTACTTACTACGTACCATAATTTTTCTTAATATTTTCGACTTCTGTAATGCAAATATTTAATACTGCATCAATCTACGTTATCTTTGGACATAAACAACGCATGATATTATCATGAAAGAATTTTATTATACTCATAGAAATTAATACGTGAAGAAAAAAGTTTGTTGGTCTATATGAAAAAATGATAAAAATTATCTTTCTACGCATTTTTCCTTCAGTTCAGATCAACCAGACTTATTTTATTCTTTTTAGTTTATAATAAGAGTATTTTTACGCAATCGGGTTTTAAGAATTTTTTAATTATTTTTTTTTAACGTCTGGAAAACATTATTATATTTGTGCATTACCTTTGCTTATAGCTCCTGAATAATCTTCAGCACTTTCTCTTAACTCTTTCCCTATAAGTTTAAAATTTCAATAATTAAATGTTGAGTATTCTTTAAATTCCAATAAATTTGCACTGGTTAAGTAAAACTAAGATTCTTGATGTACGAAAATCACTTGGTTCCCTAAAATCTTACGCAAACGGGAATACTTCTTAAAATGATTGGTTTGGTTTCGGATTCTCATGCAAAACTTGTAAAATAAGATGATTTTCAAATAAATCAATATCCTTGACTTGCGACTTGTAACTTTGCTTTTTAGAAGATATACCAGATTAAAATTTTCTCATCATGTAGATTCATATACTCAAAAATAAAAACTTACACATTTGGCCATAATATCCCAATTTTCGCTTAGGATAGCCATCGCAAAATACTTTTGTAATAACCATAATCTGTAAAAAATAATAGATTTATAATTTTAAGCTACTAAACTACCAACAGCCAAGTGCTAGTTTCACTGTACAATACAAAAAGCAAAGACTTCTTCTCATACATAAAACGCAACGGGTTCTCAAGACATTGGCATGGGTCTATAGGGAAGTTTGGGACTTAGTAAGATCAAGTTTAGAGCTGTCACTGGTACTCAAAATCTAGTTGATCTTGGGTACCGTTGGCTCAGAAGAAACATGATTTTGATAGTCTTTTTTTTTGCGGATGGGAAATAAGCAAATATCGCCTCCCGCCATTGGTGCGGTTGAAAGGAGTGTCAGATTCTTACTGACTAAAACCCATCCATGTTCCTTCCTTAGCCATTTACGGTCCGGAGGCGCGGTAGCTCTTTCCAACATCCCACAGCCCCGGTTTAATAAAGTCTGGACCAGCGGATAACTATGTGAAAATGAGTTGGTTTGTTTGTTTGTTACGCTGTCACGGTAAAACCGCTTAACCGATTAAGACGAAATTTGGTACGGAGATGGTCCTGAAAACGGTTATAGGCTAGCTAGGCTTCTTTATCTGGGTACGTTGAGAAGTTTCCTCACGGATGAAACTGCGGGAAATAGCTACAACTAGTAATATAATACTTAGAAAACTATACTATATAGACTTATGAAACTTACTAAAGTAAATAAATATAGTATATGTGAGTACATATCACCGATGACCGTGTACAGTGCGGCGGCTGTGGATGTCAGACTGGCCTGTTATCGCGCCCCATCATTGCATTCAATTAATTAAAACCAATAAGTTCATTAATAACAGCTTGCCCATAATTTAACGGCGTTTTAATTGGATTAAGAGTAATGAGATTACTGAGGCCGTATTACGAGATGTTGAAGTGAACAGTGGGCCTGGCCCGAATCACTTTCGAAAAAGTATTCGTATCGAAAGCGATTTTCGAACTATAAATACAACCATACCAGGGCAAAAATTATGTTTAAAATAGGTATGTAAATAACAATTTGCAGTATCCAAAGATATGATTAAAGTCATACATTTAAATAAATATTTTGTAAGAATCGAGTATATTCCATTCAAAAATCGCAGTCGATACGAACACTTTTTCGAAAGTGATTCATAGTAGGCCCGCTGGTTTTCCAGTGTGAAAAAGGACGGTGCTATTAGTACCGACTAGCTTCATCTCTCTCTTACTGAAAGAATGTTTGGGTCCTGCACCCTAATTACCCTAAAAAGGGATCTCCGATTGACATACCCATCAAAAGGAATTTTATATACATTGCTGCATATATTGACCGTTTGCCTTTTTTGAAACTTTCAAATAAGCAATGTATACCTTTTCCCTATCATTCAGTATTACCTTTCTTGAACTGTCAAAATTAAAGGTATTGCACCTAATTGAAAGACCTGAGGGTGACCAGCTTCTTAATTACGTAAGCCATATTGGCTAAGAAGGAGGACTAACTTTTAACATAATAATGGGAAAAGGCATCTTATACTACAGAGAACACATGAGTACTATACTTAGTGCTTATTAGGGATCAGATTTAATTTTTTATAATCACCAATATCCCGTATCAACCCACAGCTAAACAGGCTTCTTACGTGTGTCGCCATTGAGCTATAGGATATAAATTATGTATGACTTAACCCTAGAGATTATTACCTACGCTTTCTATAATGTTGAAGGGCCATAGGGAACTTTAAATATAATACACTTCAAAATCCAGAGTCACGCTAGTGCTAAAAAAGGACTGTACTATTATTTCTATATAGCTTCATCTCTTTCGCATAGGAATCTAGTTAACTTTAACGTCGTACAGAATTGAATTGCATATCGATTTTGAAGAATATTACCCAAAGGAATTTTTAGGCACACTCACATTCAGAAATTTCATTGGTACAGGTAGGCAAATTGAATAATCCTATACAAAGCTTTCCACGGCTATGGAGAATAAAACCAGACGAGTGCGTGACGAGCCACGTGTTATGTAGGGTTCTGTAGTAAACTTAAGTTGGTGTACTTCAACTCTGTAAAGCCTACTTAGCCGTGATAGTTTAATTTTTTACTTTTTCATTTTTTTTTTTCATCAGCTATGCTAGTGGCACGGGGAGGGGCGCTCAACTCTAACAAAAAAACAATTTACAGCTTAGTATATAAAAAGTAATATTTCTTAAATAAATATCCAATGATACCCCGCGCAATAGGGGTAAACGAGAAAAACTAATCACCACCATTACCACTGCACTTCAGAGAGAAGTACACTATAGAAAATAGTATAAAAAACATATTTTGTCGCCTTGATTATAATGTACATAAAAATTACAGTTTTCTGATACTAAGAGCCTCTGAATTAAGCCAGAGAGACAGGCAGAAGAAAGAGTTCCTTTTTGACTACGGAACCCTAAAAAGTACTTAAATGTTACATACTTAGTTGTAAAGGTTTTAATAAAACATGTTGATGAAATCTTCATTATTTTTATTTCAATTAAAAATAACGTTAGATATTGGCTGAAAAATATAAAATGATATCGTTAACATTTATTTATAATTCAATTTTAATATAGAAACAAAGACTCCTCGGGTTTCAATGGCCCGACGGATCAAAACATTCCATTGTGAAAAAAGTTACTATACAATACTACTTATGGTGGGCCTAGCTAGGTTTCCACTACGAGTACTAGGACGCCATACACTCAGTGTATACACTGACTGTCTATGTGCAAACAGCTGTGTGACATTTATTGTGACACGAGAAAGGCATCATGACAGCGGTATCGCAAAAAAAATGGTCGAACTGTGAAAAATATACCTAAAAAATATTCTGACATCTGTCACAACTTAGCTTTAGACATGTTTGTCATCAAAAAAAACAGCTTACCATTCAGTGCTTTAACTTTTGCAAGCATGTCTTCGTAATATTTGAGTTCATCTTTTTCTGAAACATTCAGAATTCAAAAGTTTAAATAATAAAAAGTAACCTATAACCTTCTCCAGGGTTCCTTCCCTCTATATAAATTTTATCTAAATCGGATCAATCGAGAAATAGGGATTCATTTTTATATAATATTTATAGGTAGAAGAATCGTCTTTTTTAATTCGGAGAATATGCACATTAATGCATAAACTATCCAAACAAATGAATTTAAATTATTTTTTGTGATAATTATAAAGAAAAAGATTTTACCTTCTTTACTAATTTGGTGTCCTAAAAATTTAAAAACATTAATATTACATTTTTATCAACTCAATATTGGTTCCGAGTTCCGGTTTAAGTCTTTCAGTTTCAGAGTTCTAAATTGGTTTACTTACGCATTTGTTTCTTGTAAAACTTTTCTTCCATTTTTGCTAGAAATAAATATTTGAAATAATATAATCACAAATATTAGCTATGATTTTTCAAGTTTATATAGACCGTACTCAAAAGTTTTTTTAAATTAATTTACACATTAATGACTTGAAATAATAATTTGAAATAATATATTATTGAGAATACTAATTATGTTTTTTACTAATACCTACCCATATCATCAAAATACTTCTTGATTTCTGAAAGATAATTGCATTTTTAATTTATAAACAATCAATGCACTGAGATAACAAACAACAAGGCAGGCTCAGGACCAATCTCTGTCCACTAACCATGTGATAATTAATTTGGTCTTACCTCGGGTATTCATTTCAGATTTATCAGGATTAGATTCAGACGATGACAATGACGATGATCCTAATGAATCTTCGCCACCACCCCCACCAAGGCCACCCAAGCTTGCCACTGAAAAATAATTCGTATCAAAGGACCGGTCCTTAAGCGCGAAAACCTGTGATACGCAGTGTACAAACCAATTGCTGAGCTGAGCTGATCAATAACTATACTCCATCACTACATAGTATAAAACAAAGTCGCTTTCTCTGTCCCTATATCCCTATGTATGCTTAAATGTTTATAACTACGCAACGGATTTTGATGCGGTTTTTTTTAATGGATAGAGTGATTAATATATAATTTGTCAAGTTTTTGTATCCATTAGCTAAAATATCGCGGGCGAAGACGCTGGCGGAAAGCTAGTTTACTATAAGATTAGACATTTAAACGCACCCTATTTAACGTTTGTTCAAACGATTTTCAGCTCTATTGTTGAGGTGATATGACAAAAATAATACAGAATATATTTGTTATTGTAAACATCATTTTGCTTTCAACACCATCCTTATCAGTACGGAATAGAACTCAAAATCGGCTGCATAAGATACAAAAAGAGTTTGGATTTTTTCTAATCTTATTGTAAATGAAGTATTTAAACTATGCATCATCAGTAACTATTGATGATGATGATGATGAAATAACAATAATTGATGGACTGCCTCATTGGGTTTTTCTGTAAGAGATATAATATTTTGGACAGGCATGTAAGAACGGACAGACAATAATTTGAAACTCAGACTACAGAATCGGATCTGTAGAGAGTAGATACTTACACAGTAATTCGATAGCTCCAGTGTCAAGACCAGCACTTTTACTTGTTACATACGTTAGCGATACCAGCTGTAAAGAAAATGAGACATTATATTATCAGCACCAAGCGATTGCCTATTTATTATCTCACAACTAAGCAAAAGCCTCTTCTCATACAGACAGTGTATGAACATAGACTATCAAGCTTGCTCTAGATTACCAATCCGTTTTCAGACCTTTTGTTACATAATAATCAAGGTTTTATATAATGTTTTCTATGATTGATAGTTCAACAATGAGGCTTATTTATTTAAAAAAATAAGGCATACATTATTCATTGTGTTTAATATTATTAATGAATAAACTCACAATAGTAAACAAATAAAATTGGAAATACATTACAACCGCTACGTTAACGAAGGTTTAACTGGTGACGAATGATTAATCGGTGTTATTACACGCGTTCAATTAATTAGCGCCGGTAATATTGCTGGCTTTATTATGAGCAGCAGAACTGCTTTCCGATACGTTAACATAGTTTTAATTAAATTAGAACCTAATTAATGATTTGAAGGTTTATAACAACGTGTATTTGATATCGGATGAGTTTTGCTGTTGAGTGTATTTTTTTTTCTCTCACAATAAGTAAAATAAAGAGATTCACTTATTAAGGAAAAAAGTTAAGAGTTTTTATTATGAGTTTTTCAAAGGAGGTTTAAGTTTTTCGAGTATATGTATATATGTTTGTTTATCTCGGGCTCGCTGTGTAATCTAAATTTTAAATGAATTTTAATGCTACTTGATAATCACATAATAATATATCACTCTAAAACCTGGGTATTAAATGTTAAAATTAAAATGACTAACAAACGTGACAAAGTAATAAGACTTCTGTTGTACTCCTTTTGGCAACGGCACCCTTAAAATATTTCGTACACAAGTAATAAATAAAGGTATATTTATATTTCATTGTATTCATTAGAATTAGATAATAAATTATTATATTATACTGTGTTTGAGACAGTATTGACAAGAAAATATTTTGAAAAAAAACCAGGAAAGAGATCGTGAAAACAAAACAAATAAACTTTTATTTAATTATCAAAACGACACGAAAATTGCTCGGAAAAATAAATGTTAATTACTGCTCAAAGACAATTTATTTGAACAAGGAATTAAATTAATGGAACGCTTTTGTGTTAAATGTCTGTAATCTTAAGAGTAAATTTTTATTTTTAAATACAATATTTTTGTTGAAAAATTAACATAGTAGAATCATGTTTTATATTTTTATAATTATTCTTGCTTAATTTTATTCAGAATAATGTAGCATGTATAAGTTAAAAAAATATAAATTGATAAAACCGTCAGTTTGATTGTAGGTACATTTTGGCAGAAAGCGAATATTTTTTCCGTAATATTATCTTTTTTGTGCAACTATCTACAACAACAGTATGTTCTAATTTATATCTATATATTGATCAAACAATAAAATTATAAGATACATTTTTATTGGTTGACGAAAAATTCATTGTTATTTAAGGAATCAAACGTTTATCTTGTAATTCATCCAAGAATTTAAGCTATTAGCAAAAATAAATTTATTCTGTTTTTTGTCTCATCCCACATATATTATTTATAATGGTTAAAAATCCTTGTATTCTTAGCCATATCATAATAATTGTTCTATTCATACAGCGTTAATTAAACTCCCATTCATAAATCTACAAACAAAAGAGATTTCTCATTATTTTCATCACAGCTCTTTATGCCGTGGACTTGACTCTTATCATTCATTATATTACCTCACTATTGTACATCTAAATATTTGAAATAATAAAGCGTGCTAAAAAATAACGCCTAATGTTATACAAGCTTTCCGCCAGCGGCTTCGCCCGCGTGGGAAACTGTCATTTATTAATAATTTAAATTTGAATTTGTTTATAATTCAAATTAAAAATGACAGAGTTTCATACAAACTTTGCCCCCCTTTTTTACCCCCTTAGGGATATAATTTCGGAAAATCCTTTCTAATCGGATGCCTACGTCATACAAAGAACACACTCTCCAAGTTTCATGACTCGTCGATCAGCGATTTAGGCTGTGCGTTGATCCGTCAGTCATACAGGACAAAGCATTTTATATGTATAGAAAATATATTTTATGTTACAAACATAACATTTACTTGAACAAGAAACATGTACAGCTCCATCCGTGTTTATTTATACTATTATTTATTCAGAGCTCATTGAATATTCGAACTTTATTCACGTCAAATGTGAGAGAAATGTTGTCAAAATGTACACAGTTGTTTAGTAAGAGCGAGTCCCGATTTGCTTGCGAAGCGAAATTCGAGTAAACACAGACTAGGGGCATGAAGCTGTGAAAATGTTATAGTAATTACGTTGAGCGTTGAAAATTGTTGAGAATAGTTCATGCTTTATGAAGTTTGTGTAATGTAAATGTGTGTCGTAGTAGCCTGGGGGTTCTGGCACTGGTTTCTTAGAAAGGAGTATGTGGTTTCAAAACTCGGCAAGTCCAAACGGGACTTTGAAAGAGACACAGGTCATTTTTAATTACTTTTTAGTCAAGACCACATAGTGAAACTTAGATTAATATAACTTTATAACAATAAAAACATACGATATGCTTTTTATGCTTATGCTTCTGTTCATGATTTATAGTTGTCTTCTTCATAGTATTAAAATTACTATTTCAAACTTATATTAACTTGACATCTTAGTTGAAACTCTGCAGAAAATAACAGTTTCGGAAAATATGTGCCAACAGTTTTGGTAAGGGAGGAATTTAATGAGATAAAAAAGATTAGTTACATAAAGATATTTATAAAATATATTTGCTAATAATATTATCAAATAAATAAATGTATTTATTTATTTATTACTAAAAAAGACAAAACAATTTTCGTAAAAATATATATCTTATTTTTTTGCATAAATAGCTCGTCGTTAAACAATAAAAATACTTCTCAATAGTACTTGATCATTATTTTTAATTTAAATATTAATTTTAAAATAATGGATATTGTTTATGGTTTTTAAAAAAGATAGTTCTAAGCAGAGCAACCGTTTTTGAGAGCTATGTCGACGGAGAAACGGCTGTTTTCCAAACTCAACGCTAGCTCCACGTCGCGGGCTGTAACTAGTTAAAATATAAGATGGAATTGCAAAATCCCTGTTGGAGTTGCATGTTTTTCTTTGAAATGTTACTTTCTGTTCTAGCTTAAATGAGGTTCCGTGTATTAACGTATAAAATTTAAATTTCCTTTGTGGATAAAGTTGGAAATTAAAAAAAATTCTAACTCGATTCCATGCTGATAAAATGAAAGATGATGTTTTTATTATTTAAATTTTCTAACGTGTTTGCCGATTTATATTATAATAATAGGTGTATTTTTTAAAGTGACTTATAGATGAATTATTATTGTCCAAAAAAATCGGGTATTGAGATGGTATAAAATTATAAATCGTAAGTCAATATTAAAGTAAGAACAAATATTCTAACAGTCTACATATTGTTGACTAGCTTTCCGCCCGCGACTTCGCCCGCGTGTACATTTTTTTTACACCTTGGGTTACATTATTCAAGTTTTAGTAGGGATCCCTAATTATTTCTGGAAATAAATATAGCCTATGACACTTCGTAAAAATTTAGCTTTGCTTTCTAGCGGTGAAATAATTTTTAAAATCGGTCCAGTAGTTTTTGAGTTAAACCCCTACAAACAAACAAACAAGTATTTCCTCTTTATAATATTAGTATAGATAAAATAGGCCTGACCCTTGTGTCATAGCTATTTAAACTGTAAGTAAGATTGAATCGTAAGACAAAGGACTATATTAAATTCCTGTCTACTGATCAAACAGTAAAACATTCCTTCAGTGAACCTCCAAATCACAATGATCGAAAGCTAACTGGATTGCCATTGATTTTCTGTGACAATTTGTCAACAATCTCGAGAGAATTTTCACTGGGCCGATACAAAATAAATATGTACAGAAGTCAAAGTTTGTACAATCCTAATTTCCTATAGGTATAATATTAGCTATTGAATGCGAAAGTGAATTGATTTATTTGTTACGCTTTCGTAAAAAAATATCAGTAAAATGGTTTAACCGATTTAGATAAAATTTGGGAGATAGAGGAGACCCCGGGGACTTTTTATCGGGTAGGTATAGCGCGTTCAAACAAACAAACAAACTTTTCAGCTTTATTATATTAGTATAGATTTGAAGTACTTCTCTTGGAACGCTGATGAAACCGCGGGAAACAGCTGTAAATAAAATAAATATAGTCTGCGATAATTATCACATAGGTACTAGTTTCTGTCCGCAACATCATCCGCGTAAAATAGTGGTGCTCCGCTCCTATTGGTCTTAGCGTGATGAAATATAGCATGGCGTTCCTCGATAAATGGGCTATCTAACACTGAAATATTTTCTCAAATCGGGCCAGTGGTTCCTGAGATTAGCGCGTTCCAGAAAACAAACAAACTCTTCAGCCTTATATATTAGTATAGATACATACAAAGAACATGGGCAGACACTACACTGAAGACCTGTGATAATAGTTGTATGTGTGAATAAATAAATAAATTAGTGACAACCAACTAGTGTGAAAACCTAAATCACAAGCCAACACACGCGACCAACGATGGGACTATCCGAACTAATTCCGAAAAACACCATGCAACTAGTATGACTTTTCATAAGAGCCTGGAAAGGCCTATTTGAAACAATTTTTTTACTTTTTTAACTTTTTGAATTTCAAAAATAATTCCACTAATCTTGCCTTCTGTATCTACCTACTTGGTGACTCCAACGTGGCGACGCAGTAATCGCGTAAACCGATTTAAGGTCAAGTGTGAGCTGAGCGCTGACCTCAATAGTGGTCTATGATAACAACTTGAATATCGATGTCTGCCCGCAACTTTTAGGAAGGATTCAGCTGGCTCGTATGAGGATCTTGATAATTTCCCGTTCATATAGTGTACACTGTACAGGGTTTTTGTTTTCGGCGAGTTTTTCTTGCAAAGCATTTTAGGTAACATTTTATTTTTATTTTATTAATCAATATTGATACATTTATTTACAATAATAAAAACATAAAAATAATAAATTATACTAATATAATTAGGTATCAAAATATTCATCCGCATCGCTGTCAACGGGAATCGTGCCCAAAAGGCTGGCTGCATTGCCACGTTGGATGGCAATGCTGATTCTTTGACCGAAATATAAGCCAGCCCTTTGATCACGCGTGTAGTCTACTAAACGTTTGCCTATATCACGAAATAGTAGACGGCCACTTGGACCCCATAATTTAAAAAAATAATCTGAGAAATATCATGTGTTAGAACCACACTCAACAGTATACCCAGTATAGTCGCCACTGCGCAACGCACAAGTGTCTAAAAAGCAGCTGAGATAAGTGAACGTCATGCTAATTGTTGTCACGGTATGCGAGATAGTCTTTATTGTTCTTATTCGTCCAAAGCGCACCAATAAATCGTCACATCAAAACATATGACAGTATTAGCAAGTTTTAGACTAAATTAATTGCATGATGCTCAAAAAAAATATTAAACATAACTTTAATGTATTTTGTTTTCCAATAAGGACTACAAAATTGGCTATTAAAGCGGGAAGCTTTAACGTAAACATCAAATTAAAAGGGCATAGTGTTCAGTACACAGCCGTCAACGCCTACCACTTGAGGAGATTGGCAGTGCACTCGCTCCCGAGTCAACACTTCAGCCCAATCGATTGGGGTCTTTGTACTCTGGAGGATGTCTCGTAAGTGCTTATATTATATCTTTTTAATATTTGCTTTGTAGAATATTAGGAATATTTTAGGGAAAAAACAGAGTGCGTTGATTGTACTGGTTGTTCATCACGCCTACTCAGTGCGGATTTTGTGGACGTCAATAAAAATCAGTCTGCAAAGTTTTTGTCTTAGAACAAGCCTGTGATTATCGTAAACTATTTTAGAGTAAAGATCATGAAATAAGATGACCTAGGTAGATACTAAGACCTCGACTCACGATACGACTGATCTTATTGGATCACCGCAAATAATAAGAGATGGACCATTCAAAAAAATCATAAATAGGTGTAAAACTCACATAATTTTAATTAAAATTCAGTTTCCCATAAACCATATCCATTAAACAGTTCCTTGTGACAAGACCGAAATATAAACATATTCTCACTAAGCAACCTAAAAATGCCTTACATCATTTTGGAGAAGAGCTGATACTCTTACACTGCAGAACCGATATTAAACAAACATAGCTTAGAACCACTGCAAGGAAATTGGCTTTCAAATGAAAAAAACCGCATCGAAATCGGTCTATCCGTTTGAGAGCTACGATGCTACAGACAGATAGATACATATACATCAACGGGGGTTAAAAATGAAAGATTCATTATGACTCGGTTTGCAGAAATTAACGTAAAATAACCTGAAAAAAGTTGCAAATAAAAAACATGCTTGATACATTTTATATTTGCATTCATTCGAGTTGGATACCTCGGTTTAAGTGTCGCCACTTCACTCCATTTAGTAACGGCTTCAAGTTTCAACGGAAATATTTTTAAGATAAATTTTCTCATAATGCAGGGTGAAAAATTTTAAATTGCGAAAGTCATTTGAAATATTTTTGAAAGATTATTTTTTTTACAAAATTCCGTAGTTATTTTAGTACCGATTTTAATTTACGGGTTTTATTTGTTTCGGACTAAATGTTAACATTACAAAAAATAGCTGGATATAATAATAAATAATTTCATCTGCGTCTTAGCTAATTTATTATTAGCAAATTTTAGGTTTAACAACATAAATGCGAAATTCACTGTCAGTCTGTCTGTTACGCTTTCATGGAAAATTGCTGAACTGATTGAGACGAAATTTGGTTTGAAGATTGATTTAATTGAATGTCTTTCCCCAGGCGAAAGACATTAGATATAGTTTTTACTCGAGTGCATAAAGTATACTCCTCAAGACGCAGGCGAAGCCGCGAAAATCTAAATAAATATAGGTACAATATAACATAACATATACGATGATTTTTATTGCTAGAGCATGTTAAACTTTTTCTCAAAGTACTTTTTTCTTTTTTTTGCTACATGACCTCTTGCAGTATGTTTCTAACAGCATTCGACCTTCTTAACCGGACAATGAGGCGATGTTCTTATTTAATTAATTAAATTAAGGCCCCCTGCCAATTTTCAAAGTACATTATGAAGTTCCTATTAAAAGCAAGGGAACGTAAGAATAATAACAATTCATTTTCTACGGAGTTATGATACGTGAACCAATACTGAAGTTTAAATTGGCTCATTCGAACTTACAATCCAATTTATGTTTTGTTATTATTTTGAGTATTATTACCTACATCGATATGTTCTCTTTTAATAGAGTAACGACCCTGATATTATCGATAAACACATTTAGGGATATTACTTTTTGCATAGAAAGAAAGAAAGAAAGAAACATTTATTGACACAACACCACAGTTTAATTAAAAACATAGGGATATCAATACTAAAAAACTAATAATGCGCCATGGGTAAAACACTGAATGCTTGTCTGAGTGCTTATCTGCCTAGCCTTTTCACAATGATGTTAGGGTTAGCTTCCAGTCCAATCGGGTACAGCCGCCGCTACCGCTGGTAGCTTGGACCATGTTCACGGTGCCAGTGGATAACTAAGTATTTTTTTTTTTTTATATCGGACATAACAAAGTAAATTAAATGAATAGAATAATTAAAAAAAAAAACAAACCAAACTTAACACAACGTTTTGCGAACAACAGCCTTACATACAGTTTCAGCCTTTCTAGTCCGTTCAAAAAGTAATAAAAAACTTAATATCATAACACTTATATAATAAACTATCATTTTTATCGAGCAAACATCAAGGTACCGACATTCAACATCCCTTAATTCAGCACACCGACCCTTATTAACCCGCGGTCTCCCTAAAGAGCACTTTATGTGGGAAACGTGCCCAAACTTCACGAACCTGAAGTACCATAAAAGCTACCGACCTATAGGTAGACCTGGTAGATACTTACAGCTATAGTAACAGAAATATTGGTTATTAAAAATCTATTGGAATGGACTCCCTGTATGCCACTTGCGGTAAAAGTTAACTGGGAGACATCGTCACGTAAGGATAAAGTGTTATGCCCCCTCTATAAGACTTTCATCCTAAAAAATAAAAACCAAACACAAACTAAGAATTATTGTCACTAGGTATTTATTTTAAAATTTACATTATCTGTATTGTCATTGAAGTTGATTGGTAGACATCATAACGTAAGGAAAAAGCGTTATAAGACACCCCCTCATAAGTCACTCTCCCTAAAAAATAAAAACAAACTGAGAATTATTATCATTAGGTATCTATTTAAACATTTGCATTATCAGTAAGCTGTGTATGTGCTAGAATTTTATATTTTCCAAGTTTGAATTGAGAAAAAATCATGGATGGAACCTCAAAAGACTGAATCGATTCCAGAAATTCTTGCACTAATTAATTAGTTCATTTTCTATTAAAAAAAATACATAATCCCTGTATGTATACAACATAAGCGATACCGTGGTAGTAGTAGTATCATATAACATTGTTTTTAAAGAAAAGTTATTACGTCACAACAATGTTGTTACGCTTTTAACGAAACTGTTTTGAACCTTAAAAGACTCCGTTTTAGTACCGTACGAGTTTCGAATATTAAAAAGGTTGAGTTTCATTGTGAAAATGTTGGAAATTTTAGGTTTACCGAAATAAAGTAACGTTAACTTAACCGTTGTTTATGGGAATATATTTTAATTATTTTTGGCAACATAAACGTGTGTGAACTCTTGACATTTTTGTGGTTTGATAGACCGTAAAATAAAAGGTATTATTGTAATACTTATTTAGGTGTCTCTGTTAACCAGACTTTGAACATTTGATCCTATATTTATTTTTAGGTTTTAAGGAGCGACTTGTGTCTTCAGAGCCACGCTTTAAGTAAATCTACTAGAATAAACAATCCCAAACTTGTAAGATGTGTAAAATGTTGACTATATCCCTCTATATCATACACGGGACTACAGAGTCCCGGATATTTAGGGAGCAAACGTTGGACCGAAACCAACATGCCCTTTGAGTAATAATGACACATAATCGGCGTCGGCGATATAAAATCCCCGGATACACTATAAAAATGCACCCAGGCATATCTCCCAATTTTTGCAGGACTATTGCAAAGATCGAAAGATACTACTTAGGATATTGTGATGAGATGATAGTGGACTAGAATATGAGTAACTATGGAAACTTCTGCTTATTATTTAGCACATAATATATCTCGTTGTTTTATTTAAAACCACACTTATTTTTACGATTACTTCACTTGCGTTTTACGAGATACCCCAAGGATAAATTGTCTTGCATGAAAGATTCTATGCACAAAAATTACACACAAACAACCTCGCTATGTAATGGGCGCTTATTATGTTGGCAGCCATGATGAGTTTCCTTTGCATAGATAATGATTATTTATGGCCTGTATTAGCCTGATAGCCTTATATTAAAGATGATGTTGAATCCAATATGATAATAAGCTTGGTTTTACTGGAAATAATTGAGGTTAATGCTTGTTAATTCATAAGAGATCAAGATTATAAAAGATAAAATATTTATGTGTAAATATTAGCTTAGGATCATTACGACAAGACAATAATAAGGTCAATAATAGTATCATCGGTTATGACGATGATACGATTCACCGATTTGGATTTTATTTTAAACTAGCTTCCCGCCAGCGGCTTCGCCCGCGATATTTTAGCTACTGGATACAAAAACTTGACAAATTATATATTAAAACCTTCCTCATTAATCACTCTATCTATTAAAAAATCGCATCGAAATCCATTGCGTAGTTTTAAAGATTTAAGCATACATAGGTAGTAATATAGTAGTAAGTATGCATATAGGGACAGAGAAAGCGACTTTGCTTTATACTATGTAGTGATACGATGGGGACCACTGCGATCGTAGTACTAGGACTGTTGGATCCGCTAGTCCTAACTACTAATTAAAATTGTAATTGTGAATGTGAGTTTGTTTATTAAGCTTGCACGGTGTGTTCTTATGTTCTTCCCCAGGGTTTAAGCTATCCCCATCAAAATCAGTTCAGCCGTGAAAACGCAACATAAGGACAAAGTTACTTTCGCACTAATAAGATTAGTTAGGACTAGCCATTTCCCAAGGTTTCCCAGCGTCTTGAGAAAACTACTGAAAGCATCCAGATACAAACCTATGTCCTTCCCAGAAGTTCAACTTATCTGTATTTCCTTTTCAGTCGACCCAGCTATTGTCCCTTGAAAGCGTAAAGGACAGACAGACAAGTTTACTTTCAGATATAATATTAGTAAAAGGATTACTATGAGAAGACTTTTTGGATTAAAACCTTCCCCGTACTACCTTCACAAAGAGCTCTATTCTAATCAATCAGTACCAGGGTATCAGAAATGACGTGCACGTGTATTCTCACAAATACAAGAGAACGCTAAGCTGAAACATAATCCATTTGATTCTGCGGAGATTCACAATAGTATCGCATTCTCTTTGAGCGGTATCCAGGCGTTTAGTCAGCTTGTGTAGTACCTGTCCTTTTGTTATCCAATCTACCATTGTCCCAGACGTTCTAAATTAGACGGATAAGTCGTTCACGGTACGTTGTCTTCATTTTTTTCTCCTTTGAAAATGTCTGAGAAATATGAACAGAAATGTCTTGTTCTTCAGCTTAGTTGTTTAGTAAAGCGCTGGTTGTATTCATCTCTGCAGAGCAAAACTTTTGGGCTAGAAAACTGTGTAGTATAGTTTCTTGAAAATAACAGGCCGTAAGGTTATTGCCAAGACCAGAGTTTTATGCTTTAACAAATGAAATTTTATTATTAAATAATGGTATACATATGAAATTTCTGTATATATATACTCTCTGTCCCTCTAACGGACAATGTACCCTGGCTGGCATACACCGCCAGCCCTGAGCTAGAACCAGAGAAGTAGTCACTCTAGGCGCCTGTTCACAAGGGGCGCCAAAAAAGTCAAATGCAATCTAAGTTATAATCTACTAGATTCCCGCCCGCGGCTTCGCCCCTGATATTTAGCTAATGGATACAAAAACTTGACAAATTATATACTAAAACCTTCCTCATTAATCACTCTATCTATTAAAAAAAACCGCATCAACATCCGTTGCGTAGTTTTAAAGATTTAAGCATACATAGGGATATAGGGACATAGAAAGCGACTTTGTTTTATACTATGTAGTGATGGGAAAATTCATCCATCCAAAGTAATCACAAACTTTCATATTACTTAGTAAGATTTTCATACATATAAAATTTCATATAAAATATAATTGACTGAAAATGCCAAACTCATAGAAAAAATAATAGCAAAGCAATGTACTGAAGTATTTTTAAATTCTTGACGATCGTAATATAGACGTCTAGTCGATCCAATATGATATGCTTGAAGCACGTTTTTATTTTATGAGGTCTTTGAAAAGGAGATTGTCAGTTTATTAAGCATTTTTTCGTTCATACATACACATGTAGCATAAAGTACTGCAGACAATTATGGAAAGGATGGGAAGAAAATTAAATACATTTCGATACAGAAAACCTACGTTTGCAAGAAAATATTATGGATACCGTTAAATTGCAGGAGTTATTATTTTTAATAGATTTTATGCATATTTTTTAAATGATATAGATTCTGAATATGTCTCATGAGAGGTAAAAATAATATGTTTTATTAGAATTTCAAGTGATATAAAATTAGAGTACCTTAAGCAAAAAAGAAATGCCTTTTGAAACTTTACTTTTGGTATTTTCTTGCAGCAGAATAAAATCTTTAGTATAATCTATCTATAACAATTATAATAAAAATGAATCGCTGCATGCGTTGCTAAGCGCAAATCTCGAGAGCAGCTGAACCTTTTTTTATGAAATTTGGTATGAAGATAGAGGGGACCCTGAAGTTTTAGGCTACTTCTTATCCGTGTGCAATTAAAAAAAAAAATATTTATTCAAATTATGCTGAAAATCAGCACTTTTTGATCGTCAAATTTACAAAAGACAGCCCTCAAAACGCCCGCCCTTCACCACTTCCAATGTGTTATTGCTGGGAAGAAGAAGTGGCGCAACAAACTCCCCAGCAACGTGTGTTGAGTAGTTCCCCCGGGACGCGGGTGAAACCGCGGGCAGCAGCTAGTTAAACATACATATCATGGGCAAACTGGATATAATACTATAATAAATTCATGAAACCCGTCATGGGCAAGCTCGATTTAATACCACAATATATTTTATTAACATTTACCTCGCAGTGAATCAGAGAGCACAGTAAACAATTGGCAGCATGCCACTCAACAATTCACTGATACTTTGTCCATTTAATTAAAATACAATCGGTAAAGTATGTCATTATATTTGTTTAATAAGTAGGTAATTAATTGGGTTAATTATTCAATCAATAATTACAATTGGTACGCAAAATGTTTGTGGAATATTGATCTCCTGGGCTGGGATTACCGGGATACCGCGGCCCAGGAACACAAAGGGCTAAGGAAGGAACATGGATGGGTTTTAGTCAGTAAGGGATTGATACTTCCTCCCGCTCTGCCTTACAGCGGGCGGAGTGTTTTGATAATTTCCCATCCCTAAAAAAATAGTTTTCCAGAGCAATTTCGGTCAAGGTGATCAAACTAAATGGAGACTAGCCATCTGTGCCAAATATATATTCACTCTTACTTCCATAGCCTGATGGAGCAGCAGTCTCGCAAAACTAGGAAGATATCCTATGTATGACTAACTAGCTTTGAGCGTTCTACGAGGCATGGAGGTGCCTTGTTATGTTGAGAAATGATCACCCACCTATGGACTGGTCGCAGCTGATCTATCTATTACTGGCTCGATCTAGCTTACTTAGATATGAACCCCTCCTAGCTTGCGTCATTTTGTTCTAAACGTGAGCATGAGGTCCGTTAATCTTAGTCTGAGATCGAATGGCAGATAGCACTGGCGCGGCAAAATGTGGAAAAACGCGTCTACCTCCCTTACCAAAACCTTGGACTAAAATTTTGTCCATATGACTGCGTTTCTCTTTTTTTTCGGAATATGTGATGGTACATAAAAACAGTTTATCAGAAAAGACCATTATTACTACCATAAAATATGCTGAAAGCCAATCAACTGTGTCTGTTGTTTGATGTGCGATGTGACGCGTCGACCCGTACGGAACCCAACGCCAGTTGACACCTCCAAACGATGCTGCTAGCAATTAATTAAGTTGGATGACTAGGCAGCGTGTACGTGTTTATTAATTTAAAATATTATTATTATAAGTATTCCATTTTATGTGAAACCCTTACCTATAAAAGAAAAAATACTTCTGTCTGTCATTCTGTTTCGCTTTCATGGTAAAACGGCTGAACCAATTTAAATGAAATATGGTATAGAGATAGATGGGTTAAAGCTGGGAAAGAACATAGGGTACTTTTTTTACACACAAATTATTGTATTTTTTGTTCAAATATTTGCTTTAATAAAATGACAAACTGATGTGCATTTCGCCCTTAAGTCGGCATTAATAAAAAAAGCCTTTGTTTTGGCATGGCCAATGATCAAATAGAAACAAAAAGAAAACTCACTCCGATAAATAGCTACCACCTATTAAAGGTAATAAATTTATCATTCAGCACTTCAAATAAATATGTACGTACTAGTATATTTTATGATAAACTGTATTTCGATTTATAGCCACATTCGAACCCGAGAGACACGTTAATCTTTTATGCCATTTCTTATTCCGCTGTCGATTTTATACCGTTCTCTCTCAGCCAATCTGACAAACGCGATAAATTACCTTTTATCACATATATTCTTTTATTTTCAGATCTTTTATCTCCAGACTTAGACTAGGTGTTGAATATTAGATTTCTTCATGTATTTATTTAATGTTTTCTAGTAATATAATACTTTATTAGTCTAATTCAATATTGTTGTGGTTGGAAAATAATCGTTGTTTCATCGTCTTGAGTAACAAAAAATAATCACTGTTTCTGTTCCAACGAATCCTCTTAAAAGATGAAGACATTTTCTACATAGAAAATCTTTTAATCTTTTGAGAAAATGTTTACATACACACATACTTACGAGTACATCACTAATAATATTAAAAATGCGAAAGTGAGTTTGTTTATTTGTTTGTACCACTGTCACGGTAACACAGCTGAACTTATTTGGAAGAAAAAGAACTTATTAGGCTATTTATCCGTGTGCGTTAAGAAATTCCTTTGGGATGCAGCAGATACCGAGGAAAACAGCTTGTATTTCGATAATATTCTTTACGTGTATACAAACATTCGTATTTTAGAAAGTAATTAATTGCACGAACGACGTATCATTTTTTTACAACTACAACTTTTAATTTTAATTAATGTAGTGTTAGCAAATTAATTTTTATGTTTTAGAAAATAGTTGCGAGATATGCTGTTTTTTTTTTAAATAATTCCAACTTTTAATGTACTCACGAGACTGATGCGACTATTACTCTTCACCAATTTTAGACAATATTTGCATCTTTTGGTCACTCGGTCTAATATAATAATAGGCAATAACAGAACGCTGCAATTTAAATTACCACTTACGTTTAAGATATAAAAGCTGACGATAAAAATGACAACAGCTGATCGTTAAATAGGACTCGTTAATTTTTTTATGATTTAATAGATATATCCACTATGAAAGGCCGCAGTTAACTGACTGTTTGTTTTAACCGCAAGTAATGGCACTATTTCCATAAATATGTATTTTATATCATATTTAATTTTAAAAAGTGTGACAAACAAACTCGCTATCGCATTTATAATAATATTAGTTAGGACTTTTAAAAACCTTTACTAATATTATTATAAGAATTTTCTCCTTAAAAATATAAGGTTTAAGTAATCTATTCCAGCGTAACGTTATATTTTTATTCCATTAGCATGAGACCTTGAAAAAATACGATTAACTAAAGTTACATGAAATATATCTACTGAATTAAATTGTTGAAATATTAATTTTCTATAATAACAAAGAGCACTAATGTGAAACCCTTCTCAAAGTACATGTACGTACTCAAAGTTGACTACCAGACTGCATTAAATTTACTAGAATTAACTTAGTAATATTACAACTAGATTTGAGTTCCTAAGTCACGCGGAGGTCGTTCAACTCTCACAAACTTCTCTATCAAGTCATATTGTGTCCGCTCAAAGTACTTGTATAATGTTCTTCGGTTTCATGAAGTCCTAGTCTTGTTGTTTCAAACCCAAGAAATTCGTAAGATCAAAACTATGTAAATAAGACACGCAGACATAAACATGTATTAGCAAACAGTTTAATTAAGGTATAACATAATTAAAATCCTGCCTCATTAATCTGGTCCCAAGTACGACTTCTAAATATGATATCCTGGGTTCAGTTCTCATTTCTAGTAAAATGCTATTTCATTTTCTGTGTTTAGGAGGCCCGGCAGCAGCATTGCCCTTTGTCTTAGAGGACTTATACATAACTAGAAAAATAATGGTGTGATTTATTGTTGTGTCAATTAATGTTTCTTTCTTCACTTTCTTTATTTAGGTATCTATCTACCTTTATTTCCGTCGACTCAAAATTACACACTGCTCAGCCGTTTTTAATCGCATCAACATCATAGATAGCCTTTCTTAGGGATGTGACTTCATTAAAGACTCCGTAGTAGACGGAGCTGGAGAGAGTGCCACACTCTATTGCTCACCCATCCATGTTCCTTCGTTCGCCCTTTACATTCCAGGGTCGCAACCACTCTTTCACAAATTCCGCAGTACCTACATCATAGATAAACCTCAAGTAAACTAAAGATTCCACCGCCAAGTTCTCTCACAATAATATAAACATTTCAAATATTTCTAAATAAAGGTCAAACATAAAAATGATAAATTCTCCCATTTTGACACTCGCCTTAAGTCACAGTATTAATTTTTTTATTCAGAATCTCAAATAAAGTTTTTCCATACACACCTTGTTCTTTGTATTTACAATAATAACGTCAGAACAAATCCAATTTTTACCTGAATTAACCCCCAGGGTATAATAAAACTTGGTCTATCCGCATTGTTGCCCAAAGCAATCCACCAAATTTAACTTCAACGTAATTTTTCTGTTTTATTATTTTTTGCTCGGCTTAAGTAATTGTTTTGCCTTGTATTATTTTTAGTGGATTATTTAACCGTAATATGCTTTGGATGGTTTGTGCATAATTCTGATCTCTGAACCATTAGAATGATATCTCTCAACAGAAATCATGGTGGGGATGATATTTGTACTACAATTTGTAATTGGAAACAATTGTCTGATGAATTGTAAGTTTTATGGCGAATTCATAAATAAATAAAATTAGTCCCCAATTTTTAAACCAATGGGCATGATAATTACACAATTCCGACGCCTTTGTAAATCCTAAGTAATATTATAAATGCGATAGTGTGTTTGTTTGTTATACTTTCACGATAAAACGGCTGAACCGATTTGAATGAAATCTGGTACGGAGATACATAAGATCGTAGAGACAGCTATTGGCTACTTTTTATCTGGATGCGTTGAATAATTCCCTTCGGAACGCGGGTGAAACCGCGGGAAATAGCTAGAATCTTATAAATTAACGGGCACATACGTATTGTCAATACATTTATAAATAACTAGCTTCCCGCCAGCGGCTTCGCCCGCGTGAGTTAAAAAAATGACCGAGTTTCATACAAAATTTGCCCCCCTTTTTCACCCCCTTGGGGGTAGAATTTATCAAAATCCTTTCTTAGCGGATACCTACGTCATAACATCTACCTGCATGCCAAATTTCAGCCCGATCCCTCCAGTGGTTTGGGCTGTGCTTTGATAGATCACTATGTCAGTCAGTCAGTCAGTCACCTTTGAGTTTTATATATATTTAGATTAGATTTAGATTCACGCTTCACGCTACTCTCACATACATACCTAATCAGAAATAATAGAACCTCTCTCTCTCGCCAATTACATACTCCCTTAATTTCACGTTTCTTCATAAATATCAAATAGATGCTTACCTACATAAATTGTAGTACAGTATCTTTAGGGAGCCGTGACTGTATCTATAAATAAATAAATATACTCGGAATGTAAGATTCATAAGGCAGAAAGTTAATAAATTACATTTCAGGGGAGCTAGACAAGTGGCAAAACGCTAACGCTAACGCTATAGAATAGAAAACAAAATGTATGGGAATGACATATAGCTAGTCGTAAACGAATGTCATTCCCATACATTTTGTTTTCTATTCTATAGCGTTAGCGTTAGCGTTTTACCACTTGTCTAACCCCCCAGTACTAATATTGAGATACATAGACATACATGTTTACTAGTCGTATCTACAATATTCTCGAGAGATATTTTGACTTAGTATCTACAAGCTACTAGCTAGCTGTTTTTCGGTATTTCACCGGCATCCTGAGGGAATCACTTCGAGAAACTGGGTAAAAAGTATCATACGTGGTAATGTAGGTTGTAAACTATGTATGTACCAAATTTTATCCAAATCCATTCAGTAGTTTTTGCGTGAAAGAGTAATAAACTTACTTATATACATAAATCCTCTAAAACTCTCGCATTTTTAATATTAGAAGAATTATGTGTAAATATGTATATAGCTTTAAATATAATTTAAAAATAAATAACCTTTGCTATTTAGATGAAAAGGAGATGCTTTCATCTTGCTTGTATTATTTGAAGAAAGTAGATAGATTCAGACTGAGCTTTACTAAGAATATCATTTTATCCGATAAAGAAGATCGAATCCACGAGGTATAAGTATAAGCAGGCATCGAATAAATGTTTCAGATATTATTTTTCATAGACCTATGGGTCGTGCCTTTTTATTTAAAAAATATGGGGGGTTAGACAAGTGGCAAAACGCTAACGCTATAGAATAGAAAACAAAATGTATGGGAATGACATTCGTTTACGACTAGCTATATGTCATTCCCATACATTTTGTTTTCTATTCTATAGCGTTAGCGTTAGCGTTTTGCCACTTGTCTAGCCCCCATGATCGTTATTTTCTATCCTCCATTATTAAGTGGTATAAACGCTCTATCTATCTCTATACTAAACTTCATACAAATTGTGTCAAAACTAGGCCGTTTTGTCGTAAAAGTATAACAGACAGACGAGCGACGTACCTGGGACGTTTAGCTGTCGTCCCCGACTGCTATCTTGATTCCTGGCAGGCTGGCAGTTGTTACAATTCCATGTCAGAGGCCGTCAGGTGGATTTGAGAAAACTCTGACACTAGGGCTTGTTAGTTTGGGAAATATGCAGCCCACAAGATAAAAAGAAGAACAGACAGATAAGGTTACTTTCGTATTTATAACTAGCTTTCCGCCCGCGGCTTCTTCCGCGTGGACATTTTTTTTACACCTTACATCATTCAAGTTTTAGTAAGGATCCCTAATTATTTCTGGAAATAAATATAGCCTATGACACTTCGTAAAGATGTAGCTTTCTAACGGTAAAAGAATTTTTAAAATCGGTCCAGTAGTTTTTGAGTTAAAATCCTACAAACAAACAAATCTTTCCTCTTTATAATATTAGTATAGAAGTATAGTTATCAGTAACAATTCTCTCAGTGTACCAACTTGAATAAAACCTACTTTTACAAGCAGCCACGATATGCTCACCACTAACCCCACATTGTCATCTCACCAAACGTCCTAATTCCCAGACGTACATCACACCACACATATACCTCGTTTATACACAGATCACGTAATACAAGCGTTGTACGTGAGGCGCCCTCTGTACATATTAGATTTGCGTCCAATATGTGGACCGTATTATGCCCCGGTTGTTATGGACTGTTTGTGGAATTAAATCATCTTGTCCGCTTTCATTCATTTGATTTTCAGTGACGGGACGTTGAACTGTGGGACGTTTTTGGGGGTATTACGAACGCTTTCTTGTGAAACACGATAGTTAGAATAATTTTTTTTTGGGTCAAAATGTTCGTGGATATGGATATCCTTCATCTTATGGTATCCGAGTTGCAGGTCTAACAGCATCGCTGTATATTGTCCCACTGCTTGGCTCAGGCCTCTTCTCATACAGAGAAGGAATGAGCATTGATCACCACGCTTGCTCAAGGCGGATTGGCGATTTCAGACTTTTAAGTCCAGGCTTCCTCACGATGTTTTCCTTTACCATTAGTCAGTGGTGTCTAAGATATACTTAGAAAGTACATATGACTTTAGGAAAGTCACATTGGTACTTGCGACTTGCCAGGTTTTGAACCCGCACACTCGTACATGAGAGGCAGGTGCCTTAATCACTAGGCTACCACGACATAGTACACACGGCAAAGCTTTATCCATTACATTCAAAAAACAAACATTTTAAACAGTCATTACTTCGTGAGCGTATCATTAAAAATTACCGAGGACAAGGGTTGTAAATAAAAGGGTAGGATGGAAACGCGTACCTCGTACAATGTATTATTGCTAAGTTAAACATGTTCATACATTAGGTACCTACTGTATTGTTATACCGGCATACCAGTGCTGCCCCGCAAGTAAAAAGGTTTCGTTTAAACTTTAATTATGAATACATAGTAACTTGTTGGTTTAGTAAACGCGACTACTGTGAACTGGGTCTCGGGATCGTTTCCCGGGTCGGGTTAGCATCATTCTGTGGGGTTTTTTTTTAAATAACATAGCATGCCGAAGTCATGTAGCTAGTAGTATTATACCCCCGTGCTTGGCCCGAGCGTATTAATTCATCGTTCCCGGCTGCTACCTTGATTGCAGTGATTGTTACAATTCCATGTCAGAGGCTGTCAGGTGGATTTAAGAAAACTCTAACTCAGCTTGTTAAGTTACTTAACCTGCAGCTCTCATGATAAGACGAAGAAGAAGCACTTAGTGTTGCTTTTTCAAAATCATGAGTAGGTATAATCAATTTCGTACAGTTTTTGTGACGCTACTAAAAGTAGAAGAAGAGAACTTTGACTTATAGAAACATTGCTGAAATTTAAATAGAAATGCTTATTTGCTTAAAACGAGTTACAATACAGGATTTTAATTATAGTATAGAAGTTTCATTAAAGCGTGCATTTTTCTAAAACTGACTTTTTATTCCAGATTTCCTCACACTGTTTCCCTTTACGGTTAGTCCGTAAGATAAGATAGACTTTTGTACATATGACTAAGTACATATATGATTTTAGAAAATTCACATGTGTACTAGCTTAGTTTCGAACCTGCACAGACGTACACAAGATATAAGTGCCCTATCCACTAACCCCCCACAACTTCGTTTCGATATCAACCTTCAACGATTTTATTTCTATTTTCGCTTAACTAGGACCCTGTTCATCAGTTTACTTGTAACGACACGACAATCAAGTGAGCAATAACAAAAAAATATATAACCCATGTCTCCCGACATACTAATAATAATAGGCGACACACCCGTCAATTTTAATTTAAACTTTGAATGAAGTTCCACGACGCCTTTTGTTCTGTCTCAGTAATTAAAAGTTGTCGCCGAGACCGGCGATAGCGTTATCTCAACAATCTGACGTCACTCACCCCTTTGCACTTTGTATGCAAGATAAATGAAGAGCGCTAGAAAGCGATTTAGCGCTGTAGATATATATTTTGAATGGCTCGGCGTTTTCTTTTAAACGCTTCATAGAATTTTAAGTATTTTTATCTTGATTAATTTGAGCTGCTGCTTGGAAAATGTTTGACGATAGGTACTGGTTATTTAATTATAGATACCGGGTCGAGTTTTTACACGTAAAAAGCAATATCGAGGTAAAAGTGTGCCATTTCCAGCTATTCGCGCCTGTAATAGAAAGTGTTTCTTGGAACATACCTACGTGTTGTGAAAACTGGTATCGCTGGCTTTGCTGTGGTACAAATGCCGAAGGCAATATTCGTTCTATAAATGGTTATTTCATTTATGATGAAACAGATTCCTGAAAAATAATTATTTAGTTTCGATAAACTTTTAATAAAACTATCAATACCTACTCAATCAGGTTAATAATAAGCAATTAACCAATATTCCAAATAGATTCTTAGTTATTTGAATAGGACAAATCTTTAAGAAAATGATAAATGTTGATTTTGAAAACTATTTTTTTTTCAGCATTCAATGCCATTAAATTTATACAAATATGGCGTCACCCAAAAAGATAGTAACGCATTTGTAATATTTTTTCCTCCTTCATACTACTCACTACAAATGTATATTAGATACACTAATCACATGTAAACACACGTCACAACATCATTCCCGACACGTCACCATCTACAAATAAAAACACAACTCCCTATAAAAGTTTACATGAAAAACATCTGCGGGTATTACTCAGCACCTACAAACGCAGGTAAGAGTCCCGTAATGAGTTTAGACGAAGCAATTAAACCTGGCAAAGTGGGTCGACGGGTCCAATTTGTACTACTAAGTTATAGCCAACTGAATTGGATTAGAAACATGAGGTACTAACAACGTTAGTGGTAAACACGTAATTAGTAGGGCAATTTTTTTATTATTTACATTTGGGAGCAATGAATTGGGTGCGATAATTATTTTTTTTCAAATAATTTAATGAGTTGAGTGCTGTTAATCAATTTTAAATATAACTAAGGTGACGAAAAGCGTAACAAAATTTACTTAAGCAATATTATTCTAAGTACTTGCTAGCTTGCGTCTGTGGAATGCTCTGCCACTGACAGTCAGACGCGCCCAGTCTCTATTTTCAAGAAAATAGTAAAGCCAAGTAATTATTACTTAGCTCATTAAGGCCGTTATTACTTTTTTTATATTTGTATAATTATACTTTAATATATTTTCTTTATGTATGTATTGTTTAAGTAAATTCATATTATACATCATAGTCTATTGTAAACGCAAAAAAACTACCTGTTCTTTCTATTCTTATACAATTTGACTCCATCCAAAGGTTGTCTGTAAAAAATGCTCTTAGCATTAAAACCGCCTATTGTACTACTGCATATATTTTTGTCCCATATTGTTTGTCCTATTGGTGTACAATAAATATTCTATCTATCTTGCCTTTTGACTCTTGTATTGTTGCTATAACCCCACCCTAATCGATCGCATTCCTTGCTTGTTTATCGATAACTTATTCGAGAAGTAATCGAGTAAGCTCAAAGAACAACAATCCAGAAACCATTTATACCTATCCCTTTTGAATCAGAGCACACATTGACAGATTCAATACCGTGACCAGTTCCTTTATTTATGACGAGACACTGGTTTCATGCAGCCGTGCATAGCCCAGCATATTCCCATTGTGTAGGCGTCTCCTTTCAGTCGTAGGAGATGCGGCTGACCATCAATATTCTATACAGAGCGACTGAAATCCAACCCGACCGAAATCCAATTATTGAGAAATATCAATATTCCAAAGATTATTGCTAAAAATATACGTTTCTATGATTACGAAGGGGAATTTCGATAGTTCTTTCTTTGCCTTATAATAATAAAAATGCTAAAATAACTCTGTCTGTCTGGAAAATAATTAAGATAAATCTTGGTATAGAGATAAACTGAAACTTGAAAAATGACATTGGCTTGCAGCAAGACTTCAGTTGTCGGGCTGCGGGATGTTCGAAAGAGATACCGCACCCCCGGAATACAAAGGGCTGAGGAAGGAACATGGATGGGTTTTAGTCAGTAAGAGTCTGACACTCCCTCCCACCCCTCCCATGGCGGAACAAGTCATTTGATGATTTCCCATCCGAAAAAAAAAACACTTCAGTCTTCTTATTATAATAGTATCAGTTTCCTTGTTTGTGAACTACTTATCGCACCAGGATAAACGGTAGCCCATAGCCGTATAAAATTTCATCTAAATCGGTTCGACCGTGTCACTGTGAAAGCGTAACAAACAAACAAACTCACTTTCGCATTTATAATTGGGTTTATATTTTTTAAACACAATATTAAACATCTTAAGCGTTGGCGCTTTCATAAATATAGCGATTACATACCCACTGTCAGCTTAGCAGGGTACAGTCGTGTAGAAAAACGAATGGTCTGTAACGCTGTAATATCGCAGACACTCCCTATAATATCGTCACATCACTTACGAGAGGGTGCGGCATTAGAACCGTCGCGTAGAAAAGTGCTTTATCAACTTCTGATTCGTTTTGTTTTTACTACATTAGCTATCTAGTAGAGATGTTTCTTTGTAGTAGCAAAGAGACAAGATTATATTTAACACAAACCGACGCCCGTGGTTTCACTCGCATTTTGAGGGAACCTCATGCATCCGAATTAAAACTCAAAAAAAACAGATTGAACTAACTAAAGTAAATTCCTGAAGAATACATAGAATGCCGCAGAGGAGCTCGTGGCTGAGTAACAGCCGCACGGTTCGACCGATCAAAGGTTAAGCTGCGCTTGGCGCGGTCGGTCCGTGGATGGGTGACCGAATACCGACCGATAGAATGCCGCAGTAAATAATCATCAAATATTTCATTATAGTTTAAATTTCTGAAGAAGAGTCATCATCATCTGCCTAGCCTTTTCCCAACTATGTTGAGGTCGGCTTCCAGTCTAAACTAGATACAGTTGAATAACAGTGTTTTACATTGAGCGACTGCTTATCTCACCTTCACAACCCAGTTACGGGTAACACGTTACCCCTTGGTAAGACTGGTTGTCCGACTTCCTGGCTTCTAACATGCTTTCCGGAGCACGGACGAGTCTCGCTGTGGCATAGACGGTTGACCCGTGCGGCTGTTACTTAACCACGAGCTCTACGAAGAGTATGTCGTCGTAAAATAGGTATTTTGCGTACCCACGTATACGTATTATCTTTTTTGAAAGGTCCGTGGGTGTGACGTGTTTTTTTCTATTTTCTATAAACACTCAGAAACCAAGTACGTCGATAAACAAGTAAATAGTTTCCCTTTTAACTTGATAAAACAATTTTGTTTACGTCTATCTCCAACGCTGTTGGCTGAGGCAACAACGCTTTGTATTTCATTTAATTGATTAAACGTTCTGTAATCGACTGTACTTTGACATCAACATGTGTGTTAGATTGGATCTATGTAGACATTTTCATAAAAAAAAATGTTTACTATTTGGATCCTGAATGATTAAACGAAATACCTCATTGTTTTTTTCAAACAAATTTTCCCATCTATCTATACTTATAATAAATCTGTAGAGAGGTCAATTCTGTACATGAAATATATTTCCAAAATAACTATCAGGGGGTGATTAGGGATCGATACTGATGCCAAAAATGCAATCAGAAAATTTTTTGTCTGTCTGTCTATCTGTCTGTCTGTATAAACTCTATAGAAACAAAAACTACTCGGCGGATTTTAACGAAACTTGGTACAATTATTTGTCATACTCCTGAGCTGGTTATAGTATACTTTTCATCACGCTAAAATCAATAGGAGCAGAGCAGTGAAGGGAAATGTTGTCATTTTGTTTAAACGCGCTAATCTCAGGAACCGCTGGTCCGATTTGAAAAATTCTTTCAGTGTTAGATAGTCCATTTATCGAGGAAGGCTATAGGCTATATATCATCATGCTAAAACCAATAGGAGCGGAGAACCACTATTCCACGCGGACGAAGTCGCTGGCAGAAGCTAGTTTATAATATTAGTAAGAAGTTAAAAGATTTGCCACACAGTAATTGGTAATAGAGGCCGAGAGATGCTTTATCTTAATCTAGCTATTTCTGGGAGTTTCACTCGCATCCTGAGGAACCTACTTCATGAATCCTGATAATAATATGTTAGGTTAGGTTTAGGCCTGCGGAAGATTCTGAATTCCCGTGGCCCCACACGCACGTGCGAGAAGTGACACTGGGGTGGTTTTAAATCAGTAAGAATCTGGTAGTCCCCTTCGCCGCTCCCCAGGCGGAGGGACTCCATGAGGATTTTCCACCCCGAAACAAACAAAAAAAACAAAAAAAAAGGTTAGGTTTAGGCGGGCTGTTTTCCGCAACGTTTATTTCTGGACACGCACAGGAAACAGACAATTAGTAGATAAAAAAGAAACTCCTACAAACTCCTAAAATGTTACTAATAATATTCCTAAAAATAACATCCTCCGTTGTATCCCAGACTTAAATCTATCTCCATACTGAATTTTATCTAATTTGGTTCACACGAAAGCGTGAAAAAAGCTATGAGATTATAAAATAAAAATTTAATTAACCAAAATAGTAACATGATCCCCTCCCATTTATTTTCAAAGCCTCCATTTATATGTATAGATGTGTGTATACAAGAGCCTACATGTATTCTAGAAATAGAACAAACGGATATTATCTTATATTGTTCCGACGTACGTAGGAAGTGTTCAATGTATTGTGGTTTTGTTATGTACACAAGTACAGTTGACAGCTCGGGCGATTTCCGACCGTAAGATAGCGCAACAAAGTCGGTTTTAATTAGACAATGTACAGCTGAGAATAGAACACGTCGATGTTTCCGTAGGTGTTGTGTGTGATATAAAGATTAGACCATATGAATGAGTAATAGAATTAACTACAGTTAATACAGATACTAAAACGTGTTTGTTTCGACCGTTTTATTTTTGGCCCAAATAAAACGAAAATACTCTATTAATTCGGGATGTGTAAGAACCCATCCCATTGAGGATAATTTTAAACGTAAAGCCTAGATATGTGTCTGAAGCACGTTTATATCTATGAAATAACGCTAGCAAGCAGACATCGACCTTGAAACGCAATCCATCACGGCAAATTATGACACCACAACTTGAGACAACATTTGCATTGCATTTTCATACTATTGCATGAGTAAGATGGTGCAGGTCAGAAAATATATTTTTTTAATCTGTATCTTTTTAAAATATTACAATGCGTATAGCGTGGTGATAAATGCTCATGCCTTATCTGTATGAGAAGAGGCCTGTGTTCAACAGTGGGACAATATATAGGCTGATGATGATTAATATATTGTGACATGTAATTAAAGTGCTATAAAGACGTCACAATATATCAAAATCTATGCTAATTAAAGGCAGTATAGCAAAGCCAACGCACGTCAATGCTCCTTGTAGCTAATATCTTAATGGGTTTCGAGTGTATGTCATGCCAGCCACTCTCCCGTTAGAGATGTCGAATACATCATTGATCACGGTGTTTGGTAGTAATTCCTAACTAATAAATGTGAAAGTGAGTTTTTTTGTTTGTTACACTTTCACGGTAAAACGGATGAAACGATTTGAATGAAATTTAGTAGGGAGACAGATGGGGGAGATGGTTATATGCTAGTTTTTATTCGGGTACGTTACGTAGTTATTCTCCCAAATTTCTATTTCGAGTTGGAAGCCAAACTAAGTTAAGAAAAAGCAGATTAAAACTTCATGCACTAACAGAATCCAAAACTCCACGTAACCATTAAAACTGAAAACTTTTAGTTCAGTTCTTGTAAAGTTTAGTTCTTGTCAAGCGAAATTGAACTTTAATTTTGCACTAAAACTATCAAGTTTACAATCTCATCTGGTTTCAAACAATGACTTTTATTCTCGTATAATCAACGAAGCTCGGATACTCAGGGATATTATTTTTTAATAAGTATGAAAAACTTTAGCTGTAGTTTCAGACTACGTGGCCGTTTCAGTTTTTCAGCCATATCGCGTTTTTTTGGCCAGCCATAAAATGCAGTATGAAATTGGATTTTTGCTGATACATGCATAAAATCGGGATTTTCGATCACCAGGCGATGCGGGTTGAAATCCAGTGCAATTACGAAACAACTTGATTAATAGTGTTCATGATTTTTGCCGCAGTGTTCATGGGTTTCTGAATGGTGTGAGTAACTTTTAAAACTTAATTGTGTATTTATAAAGTACATTTTATTTCTTGTTTCAGTTTCATACGTCTGTTTTTTTTATACTGATATGTTTTTAATACTGGACTTAATTATAGTATAGAATAATAAGGTAGACTTTGAGGGATATTTTAGCCCAAAAGAAAACTTTTCTTGTTTAATATGTAATGAGTTTCTCACTGGGAACAGATTAAATACATGACCGACAGCCCAACTTGATCTCCAAGATACGTCGATCTTGATATATATTAAGAAAATGGTCACCCATCCATTAACTATCCGCAGCTAGTGTAGCTTAACCAAATTCATTTATTTTAACTAGACCATTTACATGCACTTTTAAATTGACAAAGAATTGATTTTTTTTCAATATGTTTTACATAATTTATATATACATTAACAATGTTTTTTTTAATGTGAGAATGATGTAAATATTAACATTTAACAACTCTAGCTATGATAATATTATTAATCCCTTAGCTGATAATGAGGTGCTCTTTAAAATCTAGTTTACTTAATCAGTGTCGCAAACACAGCAAATACACTATTTGCATTCAGTTAACCTCTTAGACGCCATTACGAACTAATCGGATCTAATGTGCAATGTGTCATTGATTACGTTGATAAAGGACGACGATAGTAAACGAGGACTTTGATGAACTGTGATGATAACATATATGGTGTATTTTCTTGGGTTTAGTTTGTTGTTGGTTCTAAATATTTTAATATTTCTACAGATTATAATTATCTTTCTAGTATTGATAGGGTCTGTGATTAATATATATTTTTTTACACTTTGTAAAAAGAATATACGATTGAATGTGTACTTAATCGTACTCGTTAATGATAAGAACTGATTTTCCAGTATCAAATTCCATTTTATTGCTTAGAAAATAATAAAATCATTCAAATTGTTTTACTGGCATTAACAACTTTATATTTATTTTTCTTGAAAAAAAATGGAACCTTACAAAGTCCGTTATATGCTTAAAACATGGAGGGGCATATCTCGCTACGCATATTGCTACGGCGTAGCCTGGTACTGCTACGCTGGCGTAGTGTCTATGCTTCGCAATATTGTAGGAATTTTCTGTATGAGACATATTCAAATACTAACGTAGGAGATAAATTGATAATATATTGCATAGTACAATTAAGTGGGAATAACTCAAATAATTACATGCCTGTAGTGACCTCAGCTAAGTTAATTAATTTTGATACTTCGTGATTCACATCCCAAGATTCACTTAGTAACCATATGTATATAATTATAACCATTTTCAACTATTTCATTAATTAATTTTGCAAAGCAAAGGATATAGTAATTAAGGTTTCATCTGGTCGAGGTACTAGAAATGTATGAAATGTGTGTAGTTAGGTAGATTAATGCCGGTGGAAATGTTAATTAGTTTTGTGAATATTAATAGAATGTTTCACAAGAACTAACTACAAAAAATAACGTATTAGTGACTGCCTCTTTACTAAAGAGGTCGCAATCGCTCGAGCATAAGATTCTTACTTCGATTTCCAGTCGAGAAAAGTATAATTTGCCCTTATATATTATACTAATATTATAAATACGAAAGTTACTCTGTCAAGCGATACCGGCAAAGTGCGTGACGGGCCACGCGCAGTCGGTTCCGTAGTAGGTCTTAGTTAGTCAACTATAACTCTATAACCAATTAAACTTAATTAGCCGTGATAATTTTCCTTGTAAGTTCATTACATGTGCTACGTCTATGATTTTTTTCACATTTCCAGGGACAGCCATTCATAAGTTAGAGGGGACGCTCGTCTCGAACAAAAATTTTCAGTTAAACGCTAGATATCTCGCAAATATCTCACTTGACCGAAAAACGGTCTTCACACACCCATAATATTTTTGAAAGACCTATCTAACGATACCCTACACGAAGGGATACGCGAGAAAAAAATATTCATTCCCAATTTACGTGTTTGGGAGAATAAATATTATACCATTTAGTCGGCGTGATTAATATACATAAGCTATACTAAACTTCAGCTTTCTAGTACCATGAAGCTCTGAGCTATGTCGCGGACAGACAGACAGATGGACATGGCAAAACTATAAGGGTTCCTTGTTGACTACGGAACCCTAAAAACTACAGAATGAGTTTGAATGAAGTTTGGTACCCACATAGTATAGCCTGGATTAACATATAGAATATTTATAATCCCAGTGCGCGAAGTTATTCCCTCAGGAGCCAAAAAAATAATCATTACAGGGATAAGCCTTGCATTATTTAGGCTTATAATATTTCAATATACTACGAGTGTAAATAACTGTATGATTAAATACAGATTTTATTAAAAAAAACATGATACAAATACCACAGAAGCGTTCACATGTCATTGTTGTTTAACGAAAAGCTTTTCGAAACGTGTGTTTGGTTTTATGTTACGTTTGGTCCATTTATTGTAAATATTGTTTGTTTTATTGAAATTTGAAATACATGAACACGTTGAAGCATATTTTAAAATTATTTAAATATCTCTGATGTATAAATTTGCGATACCATTGAAATGATAAACCTATCAAAGAGTACCATATAGGAAGTTTTCGGAACTGAATTACATAATGATCAAGACCTTATTTTCAATCATTGATTGTTCGTATCATATATGTAAAATGAGATAGAATTTTGTAACTTTGTACTGTACAAAATTTAAGGCATCTTTGATTATCATCAACTTCTATAAGCCCAAATATTCGAATTCAAATTAAAAATATCAAAGTTTCATACAAACTTTGCCCCCTTTTTCATCCCCTTAAGGTTAGAATTTCGGTAAATCCTTTCTTTTCGGATGCGTACGTCATACTTAGAGGGTGTGTTCCTTACACCCTCTGAGTTTCAGATCTCTACGATCCGCGGTTTAGGTTATGCGTTGATTCGACAGTCATTCAGGACAAAGCATTTTATATGTATAGATTGTCTGACAAAGCAAAGCATACTTCTAGCAGAACACGATATTTAATGCATAAACTTTGTAGAAAACTTCAAGAGTGTTTCAAAATTTTAAGCGCTTGACCACTTGATTTCTCAAGACAACTAAAGTAGTGAGTGAAGACGACACGAAAGACTTTGAAAAAAGGTAGTGAGGAAATTGTATAGATAAGTTCGTACAATGGGATCAGACTGGACAGAATTCTACATATTAGAAAGTGTGAGCTTTGAACGTTTAGGAGCTTATTTTATATCTACAAACTAGCTTCTGCCCGCGACTTCGTCCGCGTGGAATAGTGGTGCTCCGCTCCTATTGGTTTTAGCGTGACGATATATAGCCTATAGCCTTCCTCAATAAATGGGCTATCTAACTATGAAATAATTTTTCAAATCGTATCAGTAGTTCCTGAGATTAGCGCGTTCAAACAAACAAACTCTTTAGCTTTATTATATTAGTATAGATAAAGAATTTGTCATTGATACTTTACTAGACTCAGGGACTGATCGCTATTCAGTACAGCGATTGGATGATTTCCCATCATATAAGGTCATGAGTTTTATTTATTCTCAGATATGGGGTAAACCACGGTCAATAACTAGTGTATTGTCATAAATAGTTTTAAGTACTATCGCGTACTTAAATACGGATAACTCAAACTGCTCACACAAAGTTGAAAGCTTTAGATCCAATAAAGTTTAAGGACGGCTGGCTTATGTACTAAACTTCAGATATTCTTGTTATATACATTATTTTGTATTATGTCCCTAAGTGGGGATTTGTGTAAATAACACAAGTAATTGGTAAATTTTGGATAAGTTTGAATATTATTTTGGTTAACTCTATTTGGATATGAACCAAGATTTTGAACGAAAACTTTTTATTTTATTTTTCTTGTATTAGATTTATTTTGTTACTAGCTTCACGCCAGCGGCTTCGCCCGCGTGATTTAAAAAATGACCGAGTTTCATACAAAATTTGCCCCCCTTTTTCACCCCCTTGGGGGTAGAATTTATCAAAATCCTTTCTTAGCGGATGCCTACGTCATAACATCTACCTGCATGCTAAATTTCAGCCCAATCTCTCCAGTTGTTTGGGCTGTGCGTTGATAGATCACTATGTCAGTCAGTCAGTCACCTTTGAGTTTTATATAATTATGAGGAGTAACAGATCAAAGTGTTTTAACTCCATCAATTTTACTTTTAAGATACAGGCATCATAATCCATAATACTTTAAAGAGAGCACACAAACAAACAACTTTTTTCTATAATAGGGTTTATAAGCAGTCAATTCAACAAATAAAACTGTAATCCACATATACCTATTCTTATGATTAATTATCAATAAAATTTCACATATAAATAGATAAAAAATCCGTTTGTACTATTATTCTATTGGTGGGTGGAGTTAATACACTTTGATCTCTTACTCCTCATATATTTAGATTTAGATTTAACATTGAGTAAATACGTTGTGTTTTTTTTTTTCAGTGTTTATGTAGTGCAGAATTTTATTTTGTTTTCAGATTTTTTTTTAATTCTCTGCATAATAAATCATTTTACATAACACTTTTCTTGGTAGCTATTTCTATGTAACCTAACCTAAAATCAGAATATTTCAGTTATTTTCAACGTATCTGTATCTACATAATGTATAAAGACCTTTCTCTCATTATTTTATTCTAAGACACATTTCCGAGATGCGACCAATCACTTCATTTTACTACAAGAGAGTATTAATTATTCAATGTTTGTGTTTAGAGCGTATGCGGACGGGGACGGCTCAGGCCAAACAGTGCCGTTGCCATGGCAACTACTAATCCACTTATTCAGTTGGTGCTCCAATGTTGGTATTTGCTGCTTCGAATTCTGTATTTCAGAAATGCAGTATTAAGTTATGACGTATGATGATAGATGCGAAGTTGGGTTAAGCTTCTCGAGTGGTATTGCATTTCAATGGTAGGTGTTCTGAAGTTTATCGTGGAGATATTAATGTTTGTTCCTCAAGCATTAATCCGATTTTTATATTATAAGTAGGGTTTGAGAGATTCGTGATAAATTTTGAGCTACGCTTCCCTCAGTCTCTCTAAACATCCATGGAATCCATCCATCCACAGAAAAATCACGTTAAACCAGTGGTACAGACACAGATGGAAAAATTAAGACAGAAATCAGATAAAGAACGATTGTCAGTATGAAGGAGGGAATTTTCAGAGTTTATGTGTACCATTCCTGAATAGCATTATGCTTATTTTTTCAGCTGTTTTACTGTGAAATTTTAACAAACAATTAATAAACTCATATTTGCGTTTATAATATTAGTTAAGATCCTAAGTTCCATCAGTTAGGCCGTAAAATTCTCCAGGAGTGATCATGAAAGTCAATATAATTCTCTGTCTAGAAAGAGATCAGTGACAACAATAAATATTAAGTACTGTTTTGCAAGTATTTTTTTTACTGAATTGAGTTTCTAAGTATAACAAGAAATGGGATTTTTTCCCATATTTTGTGTAACAACATGGTTTAAATAAGTTCCTTACGAGAAAACTTCAATCTCCTTTAATATATCTTCAAAGTTTTACGCATCTACCTCTGATATTTTTTTTTACATATGAGAAATATTTCTTACTTAATAAACTTATTTCGTTCTAATAGTACCTGAGTTATATATGTGAAGATTAAGGGCCGATTTCACCAATCGATCTAATCGCGTTCAAGCAACCTTAACTCAGTTAACGCGTTTGAGTTTGCTTAACCACGTTACTCGTATGTACTAAACTAGTTTTGATTCAACTAAGTTCAATCTCTGAACATCTGATTTTTGGAGCTGTCAGTTTTGACTTTAATTTTGTGTAGACACGAGAAGAAAGAAAAAGTTGGTTATATCAAGGTGGACATTAGGTAATATGTATTTATTAAATATATATTTATTTTAGTTAGTTATATAATATATTATTTATATAAAACATATTTATTTTATCTATTTATTCCGTATCTATGATATCTGATAATGATAGTTTTCATTCTGCTAATGAATCTCTTGCGTCTGGTGATGATAGTTTTAGTTCTCTGGCTGATACTCTTGGAGATACATTGAGGCATCAATTTAATCAGGGGGACAAAGTGTTTAATGTGTGTCACATTAATGCGCAAAGTGTTCCCAGCCACTATAGTGAACTTTTTGAAACCTTCTCTAATACCAATGTGCATGCTATCCTGATTTCCGAGAGTTGGCTCATACCTAATCTTTTATCTACATCGTATTCTCTTCCTGGTTTCGTTCTTATTCGTAATGATCGGCTTGGGAGAAGAGGGGGGGGAGTAGCAATATACCTTCGATCGGACCTTCAGTTTAAGATCTTGGCTTCTTCTTCTGTTTCTCTTGTATCTGCTGAGTTCCTCTTCGTAAAGGTTTCAGTCAAAGGTGCCAAGACCGTCGTTGGTGTTGTTTATTGTCCCCCTTCTGTTGATTACTTCACTGATATCGAATCGGTATTAGAATCTTTGGGTACAGAATATGCACATTACATCATCATGGGTGATTTCAATACAAACCTCCTTTCACCTAACTCCCCTCGATCCCGTAAACTCCTGCATATTGTAGAATCAGCCAGCCTACATATCCCACCACTTCAGGCCACACATCATAGTCCTATTGGCGATGATGCCTGGCTGGATATTATGCTCATTTCTAATCCCTCCCTTATATCCGCTCACGGTCAATATGTTGCTCCCGGTTTTTCTCATCACGATCTTATTTTCCTCTCCTATATCCTAAAACCCCCTAAACCTAAACCAAAGATTTTGCATAGGCGTTGCTTTGCGCGTATGAACGTGGATAACCTCCTAAAAGATGCATCTAATATCGATTGGACACCTCTGACGGAGGCTGACTCCGTGGATGATAAGGTTTGCATATTTAATAACTTGGTCAACAAATTATATGATGTCCATGCGCCGGTTAAAAAAGTTAGGTTGAAACGGCCACCAGCACCTTGGATGACTAATTTAATCCGGATCGCAATGAGAAGAAGGGACCGTGCGTTTCGCAAATTTAAAAAAAGTCGGACGGATGAGAACTGGGCACAATTTAAGACTGCAAGGAATCGGTGTAACATGATGATACGTAACGCCAAACGCCGCCATATTCTTAACCATGTCTCATCATCTGCTTCTGCTGATATCTGGAAGTTTTTACGAACTCTAGGTATTGGTAAATCGCGTTCTTTAGACCTACCTAACTCAATCAGTTTAGACACTTTGAATAGTCATTTTGCAACTTCTTCCACTTTAGATGGTTTAATCAGACAGGATACATTAAACTACATATCTGGTCTAACGCGTCCCAACATTGAAAACTTTAATTATTTTCCAGTCCATGAAGAAGAGATCAAAAAGGTTATCTTATCCATCAAATCTAAAGCGGTGGGTTGTGATAATATATGCCGCCAAATGATTATTACTATTTTAGTCCCAATCCTTCCTGCAATCACCCATATTGTTAATTTTTCCTTTTATTCTGGAGTGTTTCCTACGGTTTGGCGGAACGCTTACGTACGTCCTCTCCCCAAAATTCCTAACCCTACCCTTCCCAGTCACTTTCGGCCAATCTCAATTTTACCTTTCCTATCCAAAGTACTGGAGGCTTGTGCTCATAAGCAATTTGCTCGCTTTATATATAATAACAAGCTCATCAGTCCTTTTCAATCTGGATTTAGGCCAGGCCACAGTACTTCCTCTGCCCTCCTGAAAGTGACTGGCGATATAAGAGTTGCCTTGGAAGACACTAAGCTCACCGTATTGGTGCTAGTTGACTTTTCAAATGCTTTCAATACCGTCAGTCACGAAATTCTCTTATCCATCCTGTCCCACCTAATGGTCTCTTCTAAGGCGTTGGACTGGTTTTCTTCCTATCTTCAGGATCGCCAGCAGTCGGTACGGGTTGATGACATTTCGTCAAACTGGTGTAAACTAAATGCTGGCGTCCCACAAGGCGGTATACTCTCACCTCTGCTGTTTTCTATATTTATAAATTTACTTACTCCTGAACTTCAGTGTGCGTATCATTTGTATGCTGATGACTTGCAGCTATATCGTCATTCCAGGCCAAACGAGTTAGTCGATACGATTAGTAGGGTTAACCAGGACTTAGCAGTCGTTAAGGTTTGGTCTGACAAGTTTGGAGTGACAGTTAATCCTGGGAAGTGTCAAGCCATTATTATTGGGAGCTCGAGAAATTTAACTAGAGTGGATACCCTCAACTTGCCACCTTTAGTATTTAATGGCTTGAACATACCGTATAGCTGTAACGTGAAAAATCTTGGCCTAAGTATTGATACCACTCTTAATTGGCAATCACAAGTTGCAGCTGTAAGTCAGAAAGTCACTAATTCGCTGCGGTTCCTCTATCGCCTTAAAAATTTACTTCCGTTCAATGTCAAAGCGATGCTTATGCGAACCTTAATATTCCCTGTGATCGACTATGGTGATGTTTGCTATTATGACCTGAATGCAGATCTACTCAATAAACTTGACCGCCTTCTCAATAATTGCATTCGATTCGTTTTCAATCTCCGTAAGTACGATCATGTGTCAGCGTATCGAGCACAGCTTAAGTGGCTACCGATAAGACATCGGCGTGCGATGAGAGCATTGACTACTCTGTTTTCTATCCTTCATACCCCTTCTTCACCTTCTTATTTAACCTCTCAATTTCAATACGTCTGTGCTCAACATGACAGAAATCTTCGCTCGTCGAATAATCGCCTTCTACATTGCCCTTCACACCGTACTGACTTCATTCACTGTTCCTTCTTTGTAAAATCTATCATTCTATGGAATGAGTTACCTCTGGAAATCAGGTTGGTAAATAGCCGTAACACCTTCAAACTAAAACTTCGAGATCACATCCATAAGAAATTAGCAGAATCATCATTGCAGTAATTCTTATTTTTATTCTTTATGTATATTTATGTATATATATATATAAGTACTATATGAATCGAATATATTATGTACATGTATATAATATGTATTATTTATATGATATTATGTACCTATTTATTTATTATTTTTATTATTTTTCTTCTATCTGTATTTGAAATTAAAAAAATAGTGTCGTGCACCTACCATTGCTGTTTCTCCACCACCCAAAGGTAGACTGGTAGAGAACGCCTAAGGCGTTAAGTCCGCCATTGTACATTGAGTTTGTGCAAGAAGTGTTCAATAAATAAATAAATAAATAAATAAATAAATAAATAAATAATATGGCACAAGTTAGGGGATGATGATGATGATGAGGTATACGAGATTAAAAATATGTATACACATTGGATTTCTTAAACTTGGTTTTGAACCGTGTAATCAGCCCTTAGTGGATTATCTAAGGTATAAAAAGAATAGATAGAACAAATTGGGGGCGCTAATGGAACAAAATGGCGCCTCAAGCGAACTCTGTTTTAGGCTTAACAATAAAATGCCTTTCTAGAACCCTTTTTGTAATGGTCTGTGAAAGAAAATATAGATGTTAGTTGTGATAATCCTGACGTACCTAATAACTCGTATTTGTATTTATAAAAGGTTGTCAGAGGATTATTGTTTTATCGTTTGAATAAATATTAAATGTACATTTAATAATGGGGTTTTTTTAATCGAGATAATTCTATTTTTGTTACATTTTTTTTATTAACACCCAAGAGAGATTTTTTCATTTCAATGGGCACATGATCGGAGCTGCGGAATAGATCGAAAGATTTACCGTGACCCTAGTACGCAAAAGGCGAATGAACGTGGATGGGTTTGAGTCAGTAAGAGTTCGACCCTCCCTACAGCTTCGCCCATAGCGGGAGGTGTCATTTGATAATTACCCATCCCTAAATAAAATGATGCAGGAACAAAATAAAGTCACTATTAGAACGAATATATTTAACGAAATAAGTTATTTTATACCCAATTATATTTAAAAAATACTTCCATCCCCAACATCATACAATAAATAAAAAAAAAGCAAGTGTACAGTTTGTAAAAGAATCTTTCCCATCAATCAGTGTTCTGTATTATCACCTCGCTGAACAGCGAACCGTGTCGATAACAAGGCGTGAGATAAATTTACGAGGTCCAGCCTCCGTTCCATTTATAGCGCGACCACGATATTTACTACCTCAATGAGATAAGCAGGCTTTTATAGAGAATTCTTCCTTATTTCTAGAACATTTAAGAACATTTTATTAGTTGTTTTTTAAGGGTTGGTGAAAGAAGCTGTAAACAGATTTTGTTTGTTGATCTAATGTTTTATTCCAGGTCCTGAAATATTTATTTAAGTATCGCCTACGAAGATACATTCAGACTGACACACAACTGACTTAAATACATTAAAATAATTTACAGAAATGCGCCTTCTATTATAAGCAACCAGAGCTTAAACATTGCATCGAGTATTCTCTTAAAAATAAAATTGAACATATTGTATAAATATATTTAGTAGTTTAATTTTCTTATAACTTTCTGACAATTTGTTGAAGATCTGTCAAAAATAAGAGAGAAGACAATCTATCAAAGATCTCCAAGCTGACACGAAAGGCTTATCGTGTTTTATAAGGCTTAGTATAAAATGTATTTGTCATTGCAACTGCGACTTGCGACTAGTGCAAACCTTACCGACCTAAGAACCCCGTCGTCCTTTAAATCCCTCTTAATTCAACGTTGTCATCATTCCCAAAAGTACCTTAATAATGTAAACTACGAATCTATTCAACTACCAACCTCCATTACACAAAGCTAGTGTAATCAGAATTGAAATCTACACTGCACCAAGTCGTATCATGAGAAATAGCGATGTTTTGAAGTGTAAGCCTTGTACTGCATCTCGGGTTTGCCTTTAACGTAAATCTTATTGGTATAACGCGACCGCCTCCTACTCGTAAAGCTTAGTTCAAAACTCAAGGGAATAGCGGGAAACTGAGAAGCAAGGAATAATATGGCCTAAGGCATAAGCGCTAGCGATTTGTTTAAATTGAGTTTAAAGTAGCGTTCTACTCCTCATCTAAAGCTAGGACCTCGTTTGTAAATCACTATGTCACATTTTTTTAATGATGATGATGCGATTCTGTGGTCCCTCATCAGAGACATAGGGCACTAAGAAGAGATATCCATTTTTGGCGATCTTGTGCGGCAACTTCGAGGTCCTTCTTATTTTTTGATATTTATTTTTATTTTATTTTTAAATGCGGTCAGTGACAATCTAGGGTCAAATTACAAATAAAACCTTACCCTCACCATTAGTGTCTTTGTATCAGGAGTTTACTTATTTAAATTTGAAATTAGAATAAGTACTTCTAAAATATTAAACACGAAAGTTTGTGAGGATGTACCTAAGTACGTTAGTTACTCTTTCATACAAAAACAACCAAATGGATTTGTATGAAATTTGGTACACATATAGTTTATAACCTGGATTACTATATATGATACTTTATGATGAGTGAATCTATGTGAAACAGCTAGTTATACATGTAATTTAAAATAAGAATTTTGAATAAAGAAATAAGTTGAAACAAAACAAGATCAAGTAGGTGTAAAAGTTCGTAACTTGCGCCATAGTATGAACAAGCTTTATCCACGTAAAACATTGTACAATAATAATAAAGAAACCGCTAGCTCACATAACTTGGACACGCTACAAGCCTTTTATTGGCGTTTTTATAGTCGCAGAGCAATCGGATCTCGGCCACGTAAACTAGGATTTGGTATTCTATCTGGACTTGTTTAAACTGTGTTTGTTGTTTTGAGGTGATGTTTCAACTAGTGTGTACTGGTGTTATTATTTTTTATCTTATAGGTATTTAAAAGAATTGTTACACAATTATGAATTCGAATTACGACAAAATTCAGAACCATAATACAAAGTTTAATCACTGACAATAAAAGTAATGTGATAAGGGTGTAGTTACATTTAAAATACATTTATTATTAACCACTATGAGATTGCCTAAAAAAAATCGCTTTTAGCGATAAGACCGCCCATGTGTCACCTACCTTAATTATATTGTTAAGTTTTTAAGCATCAAAGTGAATTAACAACGTTATAAAGAATATTCTATTATTTGCTTTTCTATTGCCAGTTAATTAACATTAATAATAGAATATATTATAAATTTACATAGATTTTATAATCTAATATATATATTATAAATGCGAAAGTAAGTATGATTATTTATTACGCTTTTACGGCAAAATGGCTGAACCTATTTGCATGAAATTTGGAATTAAGATAGAGGAGACCCTGGAGACGGTTCTAGGCTACTTTTTATCCGAGTACGTTTAGAAGTTCGCTCGGGACCGAAAACCGCGGAAATCAGCTAGAAATACAATATTCAAATCTAGTTTTTTTTATTTTTTATTTTATGTATTAATGAAGTGATAATGATTTCTTAATCTTTGCTTGAACAATACTTATGTTTGTTCAACGTAATAGTACCGGTACTATTACGTTGAAGTTGCTGAAGTCTACGGAGAAAAAATTTATACAGGGCTTCAATACAATACGGTGAATTCACGAATATTTTTATCTTATAAATCTATCAACTTACACGTGTCAGTTTGCTTATACATATTAAACATAAACCAACCCATATTTACTTAGTGTTTGCGTAGTCATATATAAAATGTACGCTTTATTATTTAATAAAAAACTCTAACTTGTATTTAGTATACCTACTCAAATATGTACACTGCCAATCAACAAGAGGCACAAACAAAACAGCTCCAGCCACGTGTTAGGAAAGCGTGCCTCGCACCTTACCCTGTACAAAGTAAAGCAAGCTACCTCTTAATAAACTAGAAGCTCCACAATAAACCTATTTACCTTAGTTAAGTTATAACTTATGCGAGGTTATGAGAACCTTACAAGATATATGAGGAAAAATATCGTTTAGGTAGAATAAGTAATAGCAAGTTTCGGTAGTACACGCAAGTTTATCACGAACCTACTAATTTAATCGTAACATTAATATAAGTGATTTTTGAATAATAAATACAACCATACCAAAGAGAAATGCATAAATAACAATTTGTAACATCGAAAGATATGATTAAATGAGTAATTTAAATGAATAGTACGTAAGAAGCGGGTTCTTTAACAAAAATTCTTTCGATACGAATACTTTTTCGAAAGTGATTCGCGCTGGGCCCACTGAATGTAGGCTCACCATCATCTTTTTCCCGTTATCACAATTTATTTGGAATCGGTACAGCATGTCTTCTTCCATACTTCTATATCTGACTTCATCTCATTAGTAACCTCCTTTTTCTATCCATATCATCTTTCACACAATTCATCCATCATTTCTTTGGTCTTCCTCTACCTCTGTAGCCATCCGCATTGATGCTCAGAAGCAATCTCACAACATGTTCATTTCGATTCTATTGAAATCAGTTATTTCAATTAAGCCTAATAACAATTTTGTCTGTTCCTAATTCCTCCGCATACCATGACAAGACCATGATCATACCCATGAAAAATCTTTGTATATTAACAATGTTATGTGAAAAAGAAATAATTTAATAAGTCTAATCTTAATAAACATTTTTGAGTTCAAACTCACTCGTTTACTAAAAAATATTGGGGTTATTTTAGTTGTAGTCAGTTAGTAAAGCAAAGCTGAAGCACCAAATTACTTATAGGTACATAGTTGTATTTTCTTTCTCTTCATTCACAAAACCCGGTACATGCTCATTAACTGAACATAGGTACCTAAATAACACTTCGGTGGTAGTTTGTATGTATCATTAAATGAGGTGCTTAATGTTAAATAAATATTTATGTATGAAAGGCGAGAAATTTATTTTGTATACATAATGCTAAAGTGGAATGTATTCATCAAGTAATAGGCTTTTTGAGGGAAAAGGGTGTTGTTCGGTTAGAATATGTTTATGGCTTTGACGTTTAGGAATTCAAATAGAAAATAGAACGAAAAGCTTCTGTATGTTATGATTGCATTTCTGTAATTGATTGAGATTTTAATTAATAATAATAGTTATTTTAACATTCTATTTCATTAGCTATTTCTACTAAACAAAGGATCTATGCGAAAAATTAGCTGGTTCGTTCCTTAACGTCTACTCTAATTAAATCAATGATAATACTCGTTATTTGACATATTGATAAAAGATAAACCTCTTGAATAAATTATAATGAAATGTAAAAAATATCGTATGCTCCTAATATTTTTTTTAATTTTGGTAAATAAATAATAATATCACGAGGAATTGCAAATTTACCAACATCAAAAGTTGTCAAACTCCGTCAAATTACCTAATATTATTGGCATCTCAGAAGATCGACACGTGACGTAGATAAGACCCCCTAAGCCCTTCAGAAGAGCTCTCGGAAATCGGCCGTAGATGTTTTTTTATTCACAACTTTTTTAATGATTTCTTCCGAGAAATTATTACAGATTTAACTTCCACGTGAATTTTGTGAAAGTAATCCTCTAGACAACATTGTGTTTATCTGATATTCGATTGAATAAACAACTTGTACAATATAAGCTTGTACAGATATTACTATATGACACTGAAAATACACCTAATTTTAAAAGTGATTATTAGAAATTGATAACAAAATACGACGCTAAAAATATTTGTTACAATATTCATGTATTTGTAGATAATATTAATAGGATATTTTTTATCCCAGATGTATACAGTAATTAATCCGATCCTACTCAAACAGTGATCACGAGAAATAAGTCAGCTGATCATATTTAAGTTTAATAATATATTAAACAATAATTTATTTATTATTACTAAACATTATTTTATTATTATTTATAAACCGCCAGTTGTATCAAACTTCACGTAATTTCTACTTTATACTTTTACGTATGTTATAAAATTTGTCATAAATTTTTCGCATACTTTTTGTGATACAATATTATACATGCGAAAATAAATTTGTTTGTTTGTAACCAATTTGGACGAAATTTGGTACGGGAAAAGAAGGGAGACGGACCCTGAGGATTACTTTTATCCGGTTGCGTAAAGTAGGTAATAATCGTATAGCAACATCCATTTTGACAGATCGTGTATGACAGTTCTTCCGTTTTACGTATACGTAACCTCATATTTTTCCTGCAGCTGATTGTACATAGTTTTACCATATCTTTTCGGTGGTTTTGGTCTCCAGCTTTTTTACTCTCCAGCTCCAGCTTTTTATTCTCCAGTCTTCAACTCTTTATTATCATAAAACATTAAAACATCAATACAATGTTTATAACAAGTCATTGCAGTAAGTACTTATTTGTCTCAATCAGCTCACAACACTAAGCAGCTTATATCTAGTACAAATTGTTTGACTGGAACAATATTGAGTAACAGTTTTCTTGTATGATTAGGTACGGGTACTGTTTTGATAAGGATATAATTTTTAATGTCAACCAACTTTTATTCAACAGTACCTATTTATTGTATGAGTTACACATAGTTCAAATTTATTTTCGTCAAATATAGACCTCTTTTTGGGTTAGATACTATTAAGATCTTTCTGGCAAGAAAAGGTATGATGAATATTTTCATTTAAAATTCTTCAATTGGAAACATTATTCGTTCTCAAAAAAATATGTTTTGTTAGGACTAGTGAAACAACTTGTATATCAAGTTATTGAAAAGAATCGTCACAATTTGAATTTATTTATTTACTTAATATTTCTTTTTCCTTTGTTACAGGTAAACTCCTGATGTTTTTTGGCCGTATTCAATTTGTGAGTAACAAAGGGCTTGTTGGAATATAAAAGCAAATGAAAACAATGGGGATTTATTTGTGAGATTGGATCATTGCCGCAAAATGGGAATACATATATAAAGAAAGGCCTTTGACCTGCAAAGGGAATATAATATATTTAAATAATATTATTTACAACTGATTAAATTAAAATACGTACTAAGACCGACTTACAGCACCGCCCACTAAGGACATTTACCGCTAAATGTATTTAAAACTTATTACTGTCTCATTTCAATCGTTTGAAGTTGACAGTTATAGAATGATATTTTAAAATATATTTATCGCTATTTGTGTTTAGCGAGCAACGGCGAAGGAAGATTTATTTTATATAATTTAATTAATTAGGTAACGATTATAAGTATTTGATTCATTTCTCAAAGCTTTGTCGAAGACAAAGAAACTGTTATTGGCTATATTAATAAACATAATTAATATTATGTTTAATTTAAGCTTTTTAGCAATTTCTAAAAGCGTTCTCTACTTAAGTTGTCCAGAATGGCAAGAATTTTATTATTATACAAGTTGGGTTTATTTAAATTCAAAGATATTAAAATAAATTAATTCCCAATTTTAGGAAATACTTATACTAACAAATTTCTTGGGAACTACCTCTCAAAATAATTCTGAGTTATTCCTTTTTAATAAAAATATTTCTAATATTATCTTTATAAGTATGTTCCTACAAAATATCGAACCAAATTAGGCTCTGAGTATGATAATATTTGTTAAAAATATTTCATTGGCCAATCAAATATCTCTTTGAAATACGACGTATTTTTAGTAGAAACATTAATAAGTTGTCTTGTAATTTTTTAAAAACAACGATACTATACTCTCTTGTCCTGATGAATGTGTCGTTCATGACGCGTTATAAATGAGTGTACATACGACACCAGACTGGCGACAACAGTTCAAAGTGATATATTTAACTGGTACTTTGAGAATGTTGATACTACATATCTGTTAGACTGTGGTTAGACACTAACCTTTAAAAAAAAGAATTTATCAAAAGTTTTTTAAGATTATATCGTTCGCGAACATTCAGGACAATCTCGCTTTTGAAATTCATTATGTATATCTTAGAAGACACCTAAAATATACATAAATGCTTGGTGGTAATTTATCAATTCCAAAGAAATATAAAAAATTAACAATGCATAAATAAATGAAGAAAGTGTTCTGATGAATATGGAAATACTGTAAGTAATAAAACAGAGAAAAGATTGTATCAGAAATCGTGAAATAATTTTAATACTAATACAAAAGTTAATATTAAACAAAAGAAAAACTAATAAAATGCAATCAAAAATAATATCTTTAGAGAACAGAGATCACGTGTGAGACAATAATGAAAGTTCCATCTTTTGTTTGAAAGTTGCAATGTTAAAAATAATGCCAAGTTTTCGCCAGACCAAAATAGTAGTTGAACAAATATTGAATACCCACCATTGGAACTAAAGTGGAAATTGAAATGGTCGATAGTGGTTGTACGCGCAAGTAACCTTTAGATCGCCTTTGTGAAACGTGATTGCGTTATAGGTATTATTTTACTTTGTGCAGAAACAATTTGTGTTTATTTTATTCACTCGACGGGATGTAAAAAAAAATGTCCGTTTTTGATGTAATTCAAAAAGAGGTTACGCAGTTCACAGATAAGGATATAAATAAAATACTTATTATCTGAGTATATGAAATATGTCTTCTTTCTTTCTGTAGTCTTGTTAAGAGCTCAAAATTAATACCAGAATTCTGTAAAAATGTATTTACAGATAAGTCGCATAAGGTGCGCTAAGGCAGCCTTCTACATAAAAGACATGTTTATTCATACATTTTGAAATTCTGGCTTCAATTTATTATAATAACAGATATGTCAGTCAACAGGTATTGTGGCTAACAGATTAGGGTACGCCGCACGATAATTTTTATATCGCCGCTCGTTAGAGCTTCTTTTCCTCTAGAAAATTAAAACCTAATATTAAGTAGGTACACAAAACAGCACTATATTACAATAATTAGCTATCACAAAGTTTCATATCAATTGCGTGATTATTTTGTTATTAGATCATTAAAATATTAAAAGCAATAAAATCCTTTTTAGTAAATAAAACATAATAATGATGATTCTTTTATCGATACTAAAACTAGTGCTATGAAATGCAAATAGGGATTTAGTAGTCTCTGATTATGACTATGAATAAAACTGGTGGGATAAAAGGAATTCATAAAAGTTGCATGCAAGTGAAAATTTGTGAAGTAAAATTAATGCAAACAGTTTTTTTTTTATTCTGAATATTTTATAAAATGAAAGATATTACTTTCTGTTTGTTTTTCTTTTCGATGCATCTGCAAATTTCATGGTTCATGGAGAAAAGATTATGTAAATAACGACCTTCTTTTTTGAAGTCTCTTTTAAATACAAAAAAAAAATAGTAATTTTACTACGGAATGAACAATCGATATTGACATTGTCCATACAAGTTGCGACGGTATATTACATACATAACCTACAATCTAATTATTATACATCACCTAGCTGCAGCAGATGGCAAAGAGAATAATCCTGTACTTTGACTGCAAGTAAAGTAATGAATGTGACAGCAAACCTTCGAATTCCAAATGTTATCTTACATGTATCTACGTGGGAACATGCTAAAAGCAGAATATTAATCATTGCGTTAGATTCAAAGGCAAACAGACGAACTATTCAGAACTCAGATACGACAAAGTCGATGGAATTCTGTAGACAGTGCTTTGTGATTAAGAATGGGACTAATTGAATACTGGCTAGTCAGTGTTTCTATCGGAATTCGAAATTCAATATGGATTTGACATTTCAATGTTCGTTGCATCGCTGCTGCTTGCTTTAAGGTTAATTTATCTATGTAAACTTTTTTGATATATCTAATGCTTAGGTATTTCCAATTTTCTCAAATATGTCATAGAATATGAATTTTGGAAAATTGTCTAAATATGGAAAGAAAAAAGTTTTCAATTCTTTCAGAGGTAGTTAATTTCAGCACTTTTGAGTCATTTATGTTTTAAGCAACTAGACATTTCAGAGTCTTTTAACCCAAAGCCAGTTAGGTTTTAAAGATATACCAACTGTAAAAAATAGGTACCCCAACTTAATTATAAAGACAGTATTTTGTCTTTAGTCCCAATATTACCTACGTGACACTAAACTCTGTTTCTACATTCAATTACTTTGTAAAGCTCACCTCGAACCATCCGTTCTGATTGAAAATGTACACGGAACTAACGAAGTTACCAAAGTAAGTGTAAAGTAGGGCGACGCAGTATTATGCAACAAAACTCTATGTTGCTTAGAACACTTTGAACTGATAAGAATAATGTAGTAAATTTATCAAAGATAGTAAATGTATGGGCTAGACTTAAGCTTTAATCTTTGCAGTAATATACATACTTTTTTAAGTCTGTAATCGCCAATCCGCCTTGAGCAAGCGTGGTGATTAATGCTCATGCCTTTCCTGTATTATAGTCCAGTCATTATAGACAATCAATTCATAATAATTCCAAAAGTTTTCAAATTGTGATGTAAGGTCGGGAATGGTATTAAAACAAACTATAAAATTTTGCAACCTGTTCTGCGGTCCGGAACATTGTTAAAAATGCAATAAAGTTAAATTTCCGACATCACACAAGCTTCCGGATTGCGTGAGAGGTTGCAAATTTTAATACTAACATTAATCCCAAAATTAAACAGTCCCCTCGATTTGCAGAACTTTTGAAATTTTCTTGAAGATGAAAAAAAAAATTTTTTTTGCAAATTGCATAAACTTCCAGATCGCGTGGTTGCAAATTTGTAAATGCATCATAATAGATGTTTTCGAAGTCAAGTTTCAAAACTTTTGTAATTATTCCGAGACCACCTTACTCGAAAAAATTACCACGAATTAAAAAGAATTATAAATAAACATGTTCCGGTCAACGTAAAAGGTTGCAAATTTATACAACCGTTCGGTATATTTTTCCGATATATGTGTCAAGTTTGCAGAACTTTTGGAACGTTTTTTTCACGACCATACAGCAAAAATTAATTTAATTGCAATTTTAACAATGTTCCGGACTGCGGACAAGGTTGCAAAATGAGATTTATTGTCGTCCCAATGTACCATTCACTTGACCGAAGTTTGAAAACTTTTGGAATTATAATTAAATTTTCGATTTCGAATGTCTATAATGACTGGACTATTAGGAGGTAAGGGGCCTATGCGCAGGGGTAGGACAATATATAGGCTGATAAAGATGATGTGTTTTTTCATTCTTCTTGCTCAAATGGTCTTAAGAGGGATAAAATAGCTTTGTTTCCCTCATGGGAAAGAGTATTTTATTTTATTTTTGTCTGTTACCAACGAGCTTGCTACAAAACAAAAAATCTTTATTCATAAATATAGAATTATCATGAAGAAATACTCAACTTATTATTGTATTTTAATACAATAAACTACATAAATAAAATATATTGGATTGGATTTTTTCATTCTTCCATAATCTTTCTGAAAAGTAGAATGTAACACACGGCGCTAAAACCCATTAGTCCATTCCATAATAATGGCTGGAATAGTTTAAATAGGTATTTTAATAGAACCTACTGAATTTTTTTAAATGTCCTCATATATATTTATTTACAGCTTAGATTTATAATATATTTACATTATTAGTAATCTCTATGTATAATAAAAAAAAATGTATAATAGTAATAACAAAAACAGAAGTTAGGCATCAAAATATTTGCATCTACTGGTTATATGAAATCTGCCAAAGATTGACCAAGTATCATCAGCCCAAAAATTGCGTTGATCCATAGACATGCAGTATCCATAGACATCCCGATTTGTTAGCCATTTTCTTCACAAGGCGACTCGAGATTACGATACTCTTAGATAATGAATGCAGCATGTCAAATAATGTCTGCAGTGATTGCCGGGGTCAGAGCAAACTTGACTACAATGGTCTCATCAAAATGGTATTTAAATTTTTAATGGTAAATTCAATAAGTGCCTAGCGCTTCAAAAAATCGTTCCAGAACAAAAATGTTTCTAAGCGTTCGTGTTTCTAATTTTGGTTATGTATTATCGAAATTAATGATGCTTTTTGTCATTTTCAAATAAAAATAACTGGTCGCTTGTGATGAATTTAAACATTTGAACATTGAAATGATTACACGAGCGTTATGACTAGAACTAGTATACTATACTATGAAAATTACCTACCTTACCAATGAGACCTTTTTTTTTTAAATGGCATCTCGCAGGTCGACCTAGAAGGTTGTCGACTGCTTAACCGGGCTTACAACCAATGAGACTATAGTAATGCAGGTTCATACTGCATACATCAATTATACATATCACTAACTCGCGTCGCCGAATCATACTCACACTAAAGCTTCGTAGGCAGTACAACATACAAGGTACTTTAAGCTTCATCTTCTTCTATCATAAGCTGTTGGTTCATGTTGCAGTGGCGAGTCCACCGGGAGGCGCGGGCGCACCGCGGGAGGAAGCACCGCCTCGGCCCCCGCCGCCTCCCGCGCCCCGCAACGGCACCCCTCCCAGTAAGCACGGTTTTAGAACTATGGCGGTTCTGGCGATAGTACATTATTTTTGTTAAGTTTTCATTTATTTTTTATAATAACATTTTTAAAATATTATAATAAAAAAAACATAATTATATCTAAATCTACATTTTACTAAAATAAAATTTCAAACATAATTACTAATATTTTTCCAACTGACCTGAAAACACTGCTAGCGAGTGTACTGTACGCTGAGTTGCAAAAACAACGATTTTACTCAACTACGTATGAACTACTGCAATCTAAGTATCCGCGTTTCCAACTGAAAGGCTTGAAATTAACCGTTTCAGTGAAGTTGGTAAACTGATTTGCGAGTTAAAATTCAAAGAAAAAGCGTGCTCGGATTTCTAAACGTTCACTTTGCACGTGAACGAACATTTTTGTTTGATAGTGTATGTAAGTGTGAGTGAACTCTTTATAAGTATACACACATTCATTTTCCTGACAATACCAGATATTCACAGTATGCTTTTAAAATTTCAAATTATTTGAGGAATTTGAAAATTAGGTAGGTATATAATTTCTATAATTTCAAATTATTTGACTTTTCACATACGAAAGAAAAAAAATACCATTAATTTATTTATTTAATATATCTATCGCCACAGCCGCCATGTCTCGTGCACGTTACGTTTCGTCTGTCGTCGTTTGTTTTTCGACTCCCGCGCATCCAACACTCCACGCTTGCGTCATTATATCCAATGGTTTCTAATCTAGAGGATTAGAAAATGGCCAATACTGGCATATTTGCAGCGTTCTTTTTTTGTAAAATAAAAAAAAAACAAGATTTATGTGTTTGATGCCTGCTTTATTGAGTTCTTTTTTTTTCTTTTTTTATAGGGTACCATATAATTCAGGCTTCTGTATTTAATTTACTGTATGGCCATTTTATATAAACCATTTTGATTTAAAAACTCCTTTACGTAGTTTTTGATGGGATTTCGTATGACATTTACTCGTAATTTTTTTTTTTAATTATCAACACGTAAATTATGTTATTAGTACAAACAAATACTGTTTTGTTTTTTTTTACATGAGTTACTTTTACTTCTATACCTACCTACCAGTACCACATACTTATACACAAAGTTTTAAAGAACCAACTGTGTTCTTATTATCTTTTTTGCAAATGTTTTTTACTTTAGTTTTGTTTTTAGTTTAAAGCTAATCATTTCGTTCTATTATACTTGTTCCGCAATAACTACAAAAGAATTTAACAAACATACGTATTCAGTATTTATTTATTACATAAGTATTATCGAAATCATGTCCACAAAAAAGTATAACATAAATATTATAATTAATTTGTATAATTTACAAAAATTCTTTAGGAATTGACTTCCGAACTCAAAAAAAAATACATAACATAATCTCCAAGAGAAAAAAAAACAATTACGCGTGGAATATACATAATATTATGTAAGCGGCAAACATATTTATTCAATACATACCTACTTATATTTCTGATATTATATTCCTGGTGTATTACGGAGGTCGTGATAATATAATATTTGATTAAAATTGTCTATGACGCTATTGTCATAGGTCGATAAACATTCTAACATTGTATGCAATGTCACGTATAACATTTTCAACTATAATATCTCTAAACATGAACATCTTTATTCAACAGCATCAACATTCTCAAACACATTGTATTTTATTTAACACTACAGCTCCCTACATTTGGGTACTCACAATTAACAGGTTTATAACACTGGCAACCCAGATAGATGTAAACTGACTGCTCTAAATTTCAAAACATTGTTTATTTGAAAGCAGTTGCAGGGTTAACAGCTGCAATAAATAAAGGAATACAATAAAACATCCCATCGGAACATACGTATTCCGCTGCAATTTAAATGTAGAACTGTTTTTTTTTTATATTTTTATTTTTTATTGCTTTTTTTAATATTTTCAATAATGATTTACTATCCAATTACTTACATTAATGTTTTTGTATTTTTTTTTACTATTTTTAGCTTTTGGGCTCGTTTTTTGTAATATTACAGCTAATTATATATATAATTATAGCTTTTTTTTTCTTTAATATTCATCACAACTTTTTTATCTTTAGTTGAAGTTATTTTTTTGGGTCTGTTTATTTTTTCTATTCTTATTTACTTTAAAATTATGTCCTCATTTAAACATCGCCGTCTTTGTTATATTGCATGAGTTTCGGCGCGCGAATGTTTACTTCTAATTAATTATTCTCTTACACTCTGTTAATTTTGAGTACGTTTGTAAAATCTTGTAAATATTTGTCTATTAATTAATGTGAAGTTGTTTATGTTGAGTTTGTTTGTGAATGGTAGAAATTTTCGTATCTTCTGTGTCAATCATTACTTAATTTATATTGTGTAGTAATGGTGTTCCTTTGTTTTAAATTAGTAGCATGAAAAGGGCTATTCTTTTTTTTTCTTCTGTTTCAAAGGATTTTTGTATGGAAAAGAACACACTATAACTTATTTAAGTCTTAAAGCTATGAGCTAGGGCGATACGAATTCAAATAATTTTACCAATTAGATAACTACCGGTCAAAATCACAACCCTCCTTTTGCTTCGCCGTAGTCATCAACCTATCATAATCAAAACAATTTAAAATTATTATTAAAAATATTTTTAGTAAATATGGATTATAATAACCCACACTACCCACACTGAATTATTTTCAATTACGATTAATATTTATTTATTTATTTATTGAACACTTCTTGCACAAACACAATGTACAATGGCGGACTTAACGCCTTAGGCGTTCTCTACCAGTCTACCTTTGGGTGGTGGAGAAACAGCAATGGTAGGTGCACGACACTATTTTTGTTAATTTCAAATACAGATAGAAGAAAAATAAACAGACAATAAATAAATAGGTACATAATATCATATAAATAATACATATTATATACATGTACATAATATATTCGATTCATATAGTACTTATATATATATATATATATACATAAATATACATAAAGAATAAAAATAAGAATTACTGCAATGATGATTCTGCTAATTTCTTATGGATGTGATCTCGAAGTTTTAGTTTGAATGTGTTACGGCTATTTACCAACCTGATTTCCAGAGGTAACTCATTCCATAGAATGATAGATTTTACAAAGAAGGAACAGTGAATGAAGTCAGTACGGTGTGAAGGGCAATGTAGAAGGCGATTATTCGACGAGCGAAGATTTCTATCATGTTGAGCACAGACGTATTGAAATTGAGAGGTTAAATAAGAAGGTGAAGAAGGGGTATGAAGGATAGAAAACAGAGTAGTCAATGCTCTCATCGCACGCCGATGTCTTATCGGTAGCCACTTAAGCTGTGCTCGATACGCTGACACATGATCGTACTTACGGAGATTGAAAACGAATCGAATGCAATTATTGAGAAGGCGGTCAAGTTTATTGAGTAGATCTGCATTCAGGTCATAATAGCAAACATCACCATAGTCGATCACAGGGAATATTAAGGTTCGCATAAGCATCGCTTTGACATTGAACGGAAGTAATTTTTTAAGGCGATAGAGGAACCGCAGCGAATTGGTGACTTTCTGACTTACAGCTGCAACTTGTGATTGCCAATTAAGAGTGGTATCAATACTTAGGCCAAGATTTTTCACGTTACAGCTATACGGTATGTTCAAGCAATTAAATACTAAAGGTGGCAAGTTGAGGGTATCTACTCTAGTTAAATTTCTCGAACTCCCAATAATAATGGCTTGACACTTCCCAGGATTAACTGTCACTCCAAACTTGTCAGACCAAACCTTAACGACTGCTAAGTCCTGGTTAACCCTACTAATCGTATCGACTAACTCGTTTGGCCTGGAATGACGATATAGCTGCAAGTCATCAGCATACAGATGATACGCACACTGAAGTTCAGGAGTAAGTAAATTTATAAATATAGAAAACAGCAGAGGTGAGAGTATACCGCCTTGTGGGACGCCAGCATTTAGTTTACACCAGTTTGACGAAATGTCATCAACCCGTACCGACTGCTGGCGATCCTGAAGATAGGAAGAAAACCAGTCCAACGCCTTAGAAGAGACCATTAGGTGGGACAAGATGGATAAGAGAATTTCGTGACTGACGGTATTGAAAGCATTTGAAAAGTCAACTAGCACCAATACGGTGAGCTTAGTGTCTTCCAACGCAACTCTTATATCGCCAGTCACTTTCAGGAGGGCAGAGGAAGTACTGTGGCCTGGCCTAAATCCAGATTGAAAAGGACTGATGAGCTTGTTATTATATATAAAGCGAGCAAATTGCTTATGAGCACAAGCCTCCAGTACTTTGGATAGGAAAGGTAAAATTGAGATTGGCCGAAAGTGACTGGGAAGGGTAGGGTTAGGAATTTTGGGGAGAGGACGTACGTAAGCGTTCCGCCAAACCGTAGGAAACACTCCAGAATAGAAGGAAAAATTAACAATATGGGTGATTGCAGGAAGGATTGGGACTAAAATAGTGATAATCATTTGGCGGCATATATTATCACAACCCACCGCTTTAGATTTGATGGATAAGATAACCTTTTTGATCTCTTCTTCATGGACTGGAAAATAATTAAAATTTTCAATGTTGGGACGCGTTAGACCAGATATGTAGTTTAATGTACCCTGTCTGATTAAACCATCTAAAGTGGAAGAAGTTGCAAAATGACTATTCAAAGTGTCTAAACTGATTGAGTTAGGTAGGTCTAAAGAACGCGATTTACCAATACCTAGAGTTCGTAAAAACTTCCAGATATCAGCAGAAGCAGATGATGAGACATGGTTAAGAATATGGCGGCGTTTGGCGTTACGTATCATCATGTTACACCGATTCCTTGCAGTCTTAAATTGTGCCCAGTTCTCATCCGTCCGACTTTTTTTAAATTTGCGAAACGCACGGTCCCTTCTTCTCATTGCGATCCGGATTAAATTAGTCATCCAAGGTGCTGGTGGCCGTTTCAACCTAACTTTTTTAACCGGCGCATGGACATCATATAATTTGTTGACCAAGTTATTAAATATGCAAACCTTATCATCCACGGAGTCAGCCTCCGTCAGAGGTGTCCAATCGATATTAGTTGCATCTTTTAGGAGGTTATCCACGTTCATACGCGCAAAGCAACGCCTATGCAAAATCTTAGGTTTAGGTTTAGGGGGTTTTAGGATATAGGAGAGGAAAATAAGATCGTGATGAGAAAAACCGGGAGCAACATATTGACCGTGAGCGGATATAAGGGAGGGATTAGAAATGAGCATAATATCCAGCCAGGCATCATCGCCAATAGGACTATGATGTGTGGCCTGAAGTGGTGGGATATGTAGGCTGGCTGATTCTACAATATGCAGGAGTTTACGGGATCGAGGGGAGTTAGGTGAAAGGAGGTTTGTATTGAAATCACCCATGATGATGTAATGTGCATATTCTGTACCCAAAGATTCTAATACCGATTCGATATCAGTGAAGTAATCAACAGAAGGGGGACAATAAACAACACCAACGACGGTCTTGGCACCTTTGACTGAAACCTCTACGAAGAGGAACTCAGCAGATACAAGAGAAACAGAAGAAGAAGCCAAGATCTTAAACTGAAGGTCCGATCGAAGGTATATTGCTACTCCCCCCCCTCTTCTCCCAAGCCGATCATTACGAATAAGAACGAAACCAGGAAGAGAATACGATGTAGATAAAAGATTAGGTTTGAGCCAACTCTCGGAAATCAGGATAGCATGCACATTGGTATTAGAGAAGGTTTCAAAAAGTTCACTATAGTGGCTGGGAACACTTTGCGCATTAATGTGACACACATTAAACACTTTGTCCCCCTGATTAAATTGATGCCTCAATGTATCAGCCAGAGAACTAAAACTATCATCACCAGACGCAAGAGATTCATTAGCAGAATGAAAACTATCATTATCAGATATCATAGATACGGAATAAATAGATAAAATAAATATGTTTTATATAAATAATATATTATATAACTAACTAAAATAAATTATAAATGCAAAAACAGATGGGTAGCTATTTCTACTCCACCCGCCAGCTAACATCAAACACATATTTAGTATTACCAAAACAAACATTGTCACTATAAGAAAATAAATAGAACACAGTATGAAGTCATCTTTAGAATACCAAAAGACAGAAAAATGAGACGGAGTAAATAAGGAACAAAATACAATAAGAGTGAAAAAGTTTCGGAACGCACCGCATTTCACAATTTTTATCTGTGCATTAGTCATTGACATTCAAGTGACATTTGACGGTTTGACAGAATGGTCAATCAAGTGACAGTGGTTTTGTGCATATATCAAAATAAATCATATTCAACAACCAATTATGAAGAAAAGTTATATTTAATTGAGGGTGACTGAAGATTGTGCGTTATACATGAGATATATAGTTAGAAAAGAAAGAATGAAAATACTAAACATGAAAGATAACAATGCATTCAAAAGGGCTAATGCTAAATAGACTATTAGAAATGAGGTTAATAAATATAGTTAAAGATTAAAACGGTAAGTGTACTATTGTTGAATATATATGAGTTCAGTTAACATATTTGAAAACAAATACTACATACACATATTGTTCACAGGGCATCTCTAGCAGACGAGGAAGCAGCGGATCTTATTGGGAACTTCTCTAACAGCGGCTTCAATTCACCCAATGACGTAATCTTGTGCCGACTTCCATCCGTGGCCTTGATGACGATCACACCGTCCTGCGTCCAACATGATCTCATTCCAAAGTGCTGCCTAGCCTTAGCGAAGACGGATTGCCTGTCCCTAGTCAGAAACTCCTTAATAGAGATTTTGGACCCCTTCAAGCCTGTCTTTGCTCTCCAAACAGCTGATTTCACGTCCAGACGAGAAAACCTCACGAGTATGGGTCTCGGGTGATCTTTGCTAGTACTACCAAGTCGATGGGCCACTTTAATGTCTGACGTTGAGATGTTCTTAAGAGCCAACTTATTATTAAGGACACCAAGGACCATAGAGGGGCAGTCTTCTTTTTCAGCTTCAGGAAGTCCTTGGAAAATTAGTGCCTTCCTCCGGTGCCTCATTTCAAGACCATCAATGTGCTGGGCACATTCACTGATTTGTGTCCTCAGCAAGCCAAGCACATTATAAATTAGCTCCCTGAAGGTCCGGAACTCCTCAGCAACCTTGGCAACAGTATCTTTAGCCGGTCCTGCAGTCTGTATTTGAGCTCCAAGCTCATCCATCTTCCTATTGAAGTTCTCCTCAAGGCTCCTCTGAATGGACAGAATCTCCGCCAGTTGAGACATTGTGATAAAAGTTTCGGTTGACCAAGTGTATTGTAAATAAAATTGTAGATGGTTATCTGGCAGGTGGTGTTTATAGTGCTCAAATGTTACATAAGTGTCACACTAATGTAAGTATCTAATAATTTAAGCATTTACTATAATTTTTAGTAAAAATACTTATAAAAAAACAATAAAATATAATTAATATAAATTGAACAGATCTAAGACACGTATTTACTTTTTTCACACCTACCGCCGAAAAAAAAAAAAAAAAAAAAAAAAAAGCAAAAAAAAAAAAAAAAAAAAAAAACGAAAAAAAAAAAAAAAAAAAAAAAAGATGAAACAAAGAATTAAAATACAAAAAAATATGAAATTAGATACAAAGTTATTGAAGGCCTCAAAAACCGGACAAAGATAGACCGGTAATTTTTTACGCACTCCGGTTCGCTTGCGGATCGTTTTCACATAAACGTGGTTGTTAAAAGCTTAGCACTCAAAACAAACCGGTTTTAACGACCGGTTTACTGCCCAAACGTGAAAGGTAAGCTTTTCCTTAAAATTGAGTGTTTGAAACGTTATTTATTGCGTATACACGGTTCTCCAAATAAAATTTATTATTTATTTAGATGGCAACACTTTTTATTTTGTTTCAAAATCGATTATTATTAGAAAATAAAATTACAGCAAACCTAATTAGTTGTTTCTAGTAGTAAGTTCATGCAATAAGCATGTAGGTATTTTTTTACTATAGAAAACAACAGGCTTTAAAATACTAACATAATTTTATTTTATATAGATATTAAGGTATCCGTAGCACAAATTAAATTTAAAACTCAGTTAAAATCAACATAGTGTCGTTTTTATATTCATATGTCACCAAAAGATAATATTTTAAGAATTATATTAAAATAACAAGCATTGCGGATTCGCCCACATGAGCTATACGAATTCAAATAATTAATGACAGAGTTTCATACAAAGTTTGCCACCCTTTTTCACCCCCTTATGGGTAGAATTTCGAAAAATCCTTTCTTATCGGATGCCTATGTCATACAAAGAACACACCCTCCAAGTTTCAGGTCTCTACGATCAGCGATTAAGGCTGTGTGTTGATCCGTCAGTCATTCAGATCAAAGCATTTTATATGTCGGTATAGATTATCGAATAGGCAACTGAATGGACACAAAAACAATTCGCTTTTTTCCTATTCTTGTAGTGCAAAAGTATTTGGAATTATTTCCGTTATTCTGAACAGAATTGCGTGTCTGTTCGAGTGATGCGCCTCATATATCGTTAACCCTATTACTGTGGTACTTGCTTTGATGTACTCGTAGATGACGTAATTGTGTTGATGGTAAGATTGTTTTTATTGATATAGTAGTGGGAAGATGTGTGCTGATCCTTAGTAAAATTAATATAGAGAATAGGTATATTATAGCAGGGGGGTTAGACAAGTGGCAAAACGCTAACGCTAACGCTAACGCTCAATGTATGAGAATGACATATAGCTAGTCGTAAACGAATGTCATTCCCATACATTGAGCGTTAGCGTTAGCGTTTTGCCACTTGTCTAACCCCCCAGATATCCTTACTATGTACAATATAATAAATCCGAAAGTACCTCTGTCAGCTGTCTATTACGTTTTCACGAAAAAATGGCTGATTCGACAGAGATGAAATTTAATTTAATTTGTAAATGGAGATAGTTTGAACCCTGGGGCCGTAGGATAGTTTTACTCGGATGCGTGAAATAGGACCCCCAAGGCGCGGGTGAAATCGCCTTAGTAACACCTTGTATCCTTCATTATTAAATTATAAATCCGAAAATAACCCTCGTCTGTCCGTCTATCCGCCTGTCGGTGACGCTTCTAAGAAAAAACGGCAGAACCGATTTGGACGAAATTTGACTCAGAGATAGCCTGAAACATGGGAAAGGATAGTTAATATAAGTATTTGCGAAGTAGTGAAACAGCTAGTAGATAATAAAAAAAATATTCGACAGACCATTTTGCCCACACATCACTAATAAGTTATTTGTTACAAAGATTGCCTATTTATTTTGTGATGGACTGTGGGAACGGTTGTGATTATAGTTTATGATAGGGTCATATATCGTATTTATAAACGAGTAATTCATCTTAATATTTTACGCCAGCATTTTTTTTGTATGGTATCTCAGGTCAACCTAGAAGACTGCTTAATCGGGCTTGCCTGAGAAGTGCCTTAAATGAATTTAGGGCTGGAGCCCTAGGCCAGGGCTAAACTAACAAAACTAAGTGACTACACGCTAAGGGCACCCCCTAGTGGGGTACTGGCGTCGCTGGGGGAGGACAGCAAGGGACAGGCTGGATCAGAATATATATATGATTATTATAATCGGAAATTTTAAAGCCATTAGCTCAGCTCGCGGGCTGACTCGTCGAGCTAGGTTTTATGCCAGCAAAACCAATATAAATAATCTCTATCAAATGAATGATCCAATGTTGAAACAAGCAATCTAATTTCAATAATTCAACACAACATTTACTAAAAAATAAATAGTAACTTTTTTTGTTCTTTCTAAAATGTTCAGTGGCCAGTAACAATGCTCTTATAGAACCTCATACGACGAAGCAATTGAAAATCAAATAAAGACGGTCGTTATATCCATGCTTGTCGGCAAATATCTATCTACTGAGAGAAAGAACTAGATATTAAAGTTGCTATAATACAATGGTCTGCACTTTATTTATTCTTGAGAAATAATTTTGAAAATAAGTACTTTTGTCCTTAAGCAATGATGTTGCAAGAAATAAAGTTTGGACCTTCAACTCTTCATTAAATTATTATACCTAACTTCATAGTTCTGGTACTCTAGTTATGCGGTAAATTCGTTATTCATTACTTATAGCTTTTAATAAAAGAGGCGTCAAGAAAGATTCGCAATTCATCATGAAAACGCAGTTATTAGTATATACTAGGTTCTGCCAGCGACTTCGTCCGCGTGGAATAGTGGTGCTCCACTCCTATTAGTCTTAGCGTGATGATATATAGCCTATAGCCTTCCTCGATAAATGGACTATCTAACACTGAAAGAATTTTTCAAATCGGACCAGCGGTTCCTGAGATTAGCGCGTTTAAACAAAATGACAACATTTCCCTTCACTGCTCTGCTCCTATTGATTGTAGCGTGATGAAAAGTATACTATAACCATCTCAGGAGTATGACAAATAATTGTACCAAGTTTCGTTAAAATCCGTCGAGTAGTTTTTGTTTCTATAGAGTTTATACAGACAGACAGACAGACAGACGGACAGACAGACAGACGGACAGACAGACAGACAAAAATTTTACTGATTGCATTTTTGGCATCAGTATCGATCCCTAATCACCCCCTGATAGTTATTTTGGAAATATATTTCATGTACAGAATTGACCTCTCTACAGATTTATTATAAGTATAGATAGATATAGATTATACATATAGCTATCTAAATTAATTATGTCTAAATAAAGTTAATTACTTACATGAATTTACAAAGCATGTGTGCATTTTTTTTTAAAACAATCGAAATCAAAGAATGCAATCCTAGTGGTATTTCAAGGCTTTTGTAGTTCACCATGTCATTACTGGGCAAAAACTTTAAAGCAACCGTCGTGGTTCATTCTATTCAGCTCGCCATCTCTTTTTGCTTTTTGGGCAGTGACAGCAAATTCCATCCTCTGTAACTGCTTTAAAATAATCATCATAAATAGTCGCACCCTCGCAAGTATTTCCATAAAACAATTTCCACAAGTCACCGCTTTCAAACATTACAAATAGCAGAAGCATTTCTCTGAAAATAATATTTAGTGCACAATCAAATTACAATTTCAATTTGTCTAGCGCCGGCAATGCAATTCTGGGTTCCCTCCCGTTGCTATGGTTACGAGAGCATCAACAGACAGTAGATAGGATCTTGGGTGAAACGTACCGTGGGTATCGCATACTTATACCTACTGGAAAAAAATTAAGCGCTTAGCCACGTTATTCTTTGGACTTTTTTGTAGGTTTCAGTCATAGATATATATATATATATATGTTACTAAAGTAACTAAATGTGCAATCACCAAGCAAAATGCGTGCCATAAAGGTTCTGACCAGTCCTAATTCATGACATCTGTCACTTGGAAGCCAGTTTGAATCTATCAGAGTACAGCAGGACGATTTTAACAATATATGGGCAAATTTGTAGTAAATGCCATCCTTATCATACAGATGTCATGAACATTACGTTTCGGTTAGTGTGAGAGAGATAGATATAATTTTACATCAAAATGATTACTAGTTTCAAAGCTACGTCTGCATTCTAAAAAAGGTTACGTTTTTGTGACCGCGTAATGTTCGGGATTGCATCTCTATGGATATATCTCGATGGTTTCAGACCTTTATGGCACGCATTTTGCTTGGTGATTGCACATTTAGTTACTTTAGTAACATATATATCTATGGTTTCAGTTATAGAGAGAGCAGCATTTTTTGAAAAAAGAATGGCAGTTCCAGTTTACCAGAAACGTTTTTAATTAAAAATAGGTTTAGTCATTGGAATATCATGTTCCTGGCATACAATTGCTTGGCCAGGCTTGTATGGTAATGCGTTCTAAATTCAAATTCAAAAATTTTCTTCAAAATTCTGGTGTGAAAAGAAAAGACTAGCTGTCTAATAAACAATGACAAAATTATTTCAAGTAATTAAGAATTCATACCTATTATTTTGAATTATATTATTATCAAACATTACGCACCTCGCAATATCTTACATTATTCTCAAAAATAATTTAACAATATGCCCCTTAAAAGAGATTTATTTTCATAAGAGCTTTAAAACAAAATGACTTTCGAAATTCTAAGTTAAACGTAATTGAATGCTTTTTTTCTCATAAAAAGTACAAATAACAAAAAAATACCTTATCTTAAGAACAATTTGAAATGTGAGGCAATTATGATTTTCATTGTATTTACGATAATGTTTTGTCTTACACAGAAAATAAGTGCCTATCTAATAAATGTTATCTACAAAGGGACAAAAAGTAAGAGAAACATACCTATTATAAACCAGTTTGGTGTTTGTAAATTTCTTTGTTTTAGCCGCGTTTAAAGCTTTGCTTTTTTATTCATTTTATTAAAAAAAAGACTTAGGTGATTAAGATTGTGAACGACATAGGGTTCCTTAGACGCATTGTGCGGTTTGTGGCTTATCAGAAGAAAATTTAGTTCATTCGAAAACGTGACAATAAGTACGCTCCCAGTTTCTGTATAAAACTTCCGTACAGTTCTTTTGTTTTCAAAGATTGTCACTATTCTCATTTAAATGTCATCACATAGACTTTTTGACCACGTTAGAAAAATCAATACCTGTGTGTACAGGGCACAGAAAATACAGCTCTTTAGACTCAACCTCGAATCTCGTAAAAGGTTCAAATGACCTAAATATATTTAATAAGAAATAAAAAAATAGGTAGCTTCACTGATAACTATGCGTTGTGATTTCTTTTTCAAAGAGTCCAACGTAGTTTATGCTAGGATTCTGCAGGCGAAGCTCAAATTGTGAAACAAATGCCGCTCGACAAGACTCGGGGGACACTGAACTTACTTGGCACCAGCAAATCCAATTAACCCGTAGAGGAAATAGCACAGTATTTAAAAGAAAATCGGTTTTCTCTCTCCCCTATAACAAGATTATGTAATTACACCTCCTTGATAGTTACTGATGGGAATAAAAACCTCTTTACATTATCATTTTTTTTCCTCAGGTCAGCACGGAAGTCTAATAGAAAATCGTGAGTATATCAATCAAAATAGCGAAATTTTGATAACCAATTAACGTTAAAAATCTATTCTATTAACACTCTAACTAAAAACGCTTCAAAAATATGTTTTCGCAAAAAACTGCATGTTTTTAAACTACTAGATTAACGTTTAATCAAACACTAAATTCTAGTTCAAAAACCGGCCAAGTGCGTGTCGGGCCACGCGCAGTAGGGTTCCGTAGTAGGTCTCAGTTAGTCGACTATAACTCTGTAACCGGTTAAGCCTACTTAGCCGTGATAGTTTTCCTTGTAAGTTCATTACATGTGCTACGTCTGTGATTTTTTTCACATTTTTAGGTACAGCCATTCAAAAGTTAGAGGGGGGGGTAACTCGTATCGAACAAAAAATTTCACTTAAAATCTAGATATTTCGCAAATGGCTCGCTTAACCGAAAAATGATCTTCACACATCCTTTTTGAAAGACCTATCTAACGATACCCCACACGAAGGGGTACGCGAGAAAAAAAATATTCATCCCTACTTTACATGTTTGGGAGCTACCCTAAAAAAAAATATTTTTCAAAATTTTATTTTACCACTTTCTCGGCGTAATCAATATACATATTCATACCAAATTTCAGCTTTCTAATAACAAAAACCACGGAGCTATGCCGCGGACAGACAGACAGACAGACAGACAGACAGACAGACAGACAGACAGACGGACAGAGCGAAACTATAAGGGTTCCTTGTCGGACTACGGAACCCTAAAAAGGCATAGATAGGTACTGGCCACTAACAAACCCACGTTCTGAATTCGAAAATTGCACGTGCCGTTGCGTGAACCCCGTAAAATAAACTGACCAAATCCGCGGAATCAATGATCGGGATTCAAGTTTGGAATACCAGATTTAAAATGGCCGACATTCAGTTCATATTTGCTTGTGTTCTTTTATGAATTTTAATATTTGCTATGTTTTGAATTCTATGCAAGTGATTTTATTTTATTTCCATTTCTATTAACGAAAGTCAAGATTAATCTAATAATAATATTTTTTCTCGTGTGTTACTTAATATTTTTTTTAAGTCTTCTAAAATAATTATGAATACCTAAAGGTAAAAAACAAATGTAAAAATTCGTGTCATACCTACAACGGATTTTCAATAAGACTAAAAAGTTTAAAATTATAGTGCTTACGAGGTATCGTACTAACAGTGACTATCAAATCATAATCTTCACACATAAAAGTACTTACCAATTACTTTCAACTTCCTTTACATACAGTCATCGCGCAACGATACTAAAATATTATGCTACAATTAAAATTAAATTATCTACTAGGGACACTTGAAATCCTCCATTCTAACGGTACAATATTGTCCACACAAAACGATTTTTCTAACGTTATTCTTTTATTCTAGAAATGGAATGGTGCAATGTGCATGTGTTAGTAAAAAATCTTGTTCGAATATACCTACCACTCTTTTGTATGTAATTGTACAATAAAAACTAATCTGCATGTAACTGAAATGTGTATGTTATTCATAGTTTAGAGTACCTATTTGAATAATGGGAATGCGATTTTGTATTGTTAGTTTGTACAGAATAGCAATGTTTTGGAATCTCCTGTAACACTATAAGCAATAACATAGCGGTGTTTTAATTATGAAGTAAATACTTTTAGTGTATTTTCAAAATCATATTCTCTTTTTTTTCTGCGCTATGAAGTAGTTCCAAAACAATGCTATATTACTTACTTGTAGGTGTAGGAAACGCCTCTTAAATCTACTCTCTCTTTTTTCTTTTAATTTGTTTTCAGAACTTCTTTTAACCTGACCTCTTTTGTTCCCAGAACAAGGTGCACTAACGATAGTGCGTCGCTCCTCCAGCCGCAGTAAGGCTGAGAGTTGCCCAACGCCCACTGATGAACAACTCGACTCTCTCGATTTGGATACCGAACACTTGCCCGCCGTCGATACGCCCGACGCGTGCGACAAGGCCGCCCTTAGGTAATCATCATTTTGAATATTATTTTATAAAGTCTCCTTATTTATCCTGTAGTATGGTTGGTCAAACCTGTGTATCCAGGTTTTATAAAGTGAATTGTTATTTCATAAATAGTATAGAAGCTCTTGACTTAGAAGAGTCAGTCCATGGATGGGTCTATTTATTTATTACAACAGCTGGAAACCAATTACAGTAATTAAAATATACCTATATATATATATATATATATAAAATGGTAATCAACTCTTTCATGAATCCATCTCACAGTACTTCTGACACGCCAACAATATATTCGTCCATTCATCCGCAAACAAATCGCTTGTTAGATTAGAATCCTAGAGATCATTAAGAGATCATATCTATGTCGTACTGAGATTTCTCGACATATGTAACTTTTCTAACTTGAACACCTAATAATTTTTGCGTTAAACCCAAAATCGTATCTGAAAAATGCCCGGTGAACGACCGCATAGTTTAACAATTTTGTATAACGAACCGACTTTCCACACCTTGAAAATTGAAAAGATCCTGGAAAGTTTCTAACAAAACTTTTCTTAAGGTTCACAACGTCAATCTCGCAAAAGTCGGAACGAACTCACCTCGCGAGAATCTCATCGGATTTAATGTAATCGGAATTGCTTAGTAAATACCTAGTATGCTTTTTAAATACACAAGTAATGTAGATAAAAACAATTTATTAAATCTGTAATGAGCCGTGAGATTCAGTCGATGCATAACTTATAAGAAAAAAAATCTTGCGAACTACTCGATTCTTCTGGCAGTCGTTTGTGCTATTTAAAATTGGTTATTAGGGGGAAGTCCCGTAACGCCGGACGGCACCTAGCGCCGGACACTCGTACTATTTAAGCGAGTATAAATCTGTTCGATTCAAAATACAAGTGAAAGGGACGCGGGGGGCACACAGGTACAGGATCAAGCGCCGCGCCTCGCCAGTGACGCACACGGCCACGGCGGAAGCAACCATTTGCTGTTTTAGGCGCGAAATCACGGCGTCACCTAAATATCAATGTAAGTAATTCTAGTATATTTATGCATTTACATTTGAGTGGCATTCAAAGATAAAAGTAGTACTTGATTGTTATCCGTAAAATGGTAGAATATTATTAGATCTTTTAAACAATTTTAGTAGGTACCACCTAATGAACGAAAATGTCTGTCCCTTAGCACCGGACACTAAGTCGTCCCTTAGTACCGGACAGTAAACATATTGATATTTCTTGTAAGAAATTACGTAATTTATTCTAATTATTTAATTTTGTTTTAGAGTACAGAAGACAGAAGATAATTAAAATGGAAGAGAAGAAAAAGAAAGGATCCTGGGAGCCACAGAGCTTACAAATTGCTATTGATAAGGTTTGCTTAGAAGACACTGACGAAGACTGGATCCAGTGTTCATCCTGTCGTGGGTGGGTACATGAAGCATGTGCAGACATTCCAGAGTGTGAAGATGGCTACATATGTGATCGATGCAGGTTTTTTTGAAATGTCCGGTGCCAGGGGTATGGCACAAACATTCGTCCGGTACTAGGAGCCACTTTTTAAAATTATATTTTTTGTTACCATAGTTTGATTGATGGTATTAATTAATTTTTAGCAGAGGTTGCATTTTTGTTAATTTAATTTGATTTCTAACTTTGTTATCTAATATAAGTCACAATTTATTAAACATTCCTAAAATAGTTTTTGTTTTATTTGTAAATAACCTTAGGTGTCCGCCACTAGGGGACTTCCCCCTACCATTATTATTTGTCACATCAAAAAGCAACTAAAATGAAATACAAACAAGCTAGGTATGTAATAATTTGAATAAGTTGGAAGTCATACGTCTAAAGTCGACAAATAAGCGCTTATGTTAGCTTAGGACGACAACAAACTTTGTAAGCCTTTTACGCTTTGAATAAACATGGTATCTTTAATGTATGGCAATGGAATATCACAAATAACTTTCAAGCACATAGCAAAGAGAAAAATGTTTCCCGAGGAAACTACTTAACCCACCCGGATAGCCTATAACCGTCTCCAGAGTCCCCTCTATCTCTCTATCTCAAATTTCATCCAAATCGGTTCAGCCGTTTTACCGTGAAAGCGTAACAAACTATCATTTGCATTTAGAATATGAATTAGAATTACAGTACCAATATTAGCTAAAAAAAAAAATTATTATGGGAAACTACTAACTAATAGAGGGAGGGCGTCAAAAAATCTTCAGTTTTATTGTGTGTATATGTAAGATATTAAAAACTACAGCGGTATATAATTGTATTAAATATGACGCTTATCTTTAGAACTACAGCTCGGATTTTATATTTTTCCGCACAAAAAGAAATTAAATACCTACGGGCAAGCTAAAATTTATGGCAACTTACGGTTACAGCCATAACCGACTTCAAAAAAAGAAGGAGCTTCTCAATTCGACTGTATTTTTTTTACTTTTTTTATGTTTGTTACCTCAGAACTTTTTTTATTGGAAAGCTGGTGCTTCCCGTGTAGTCCCATATAAATTGTATCAACATCAGTTCAGCCGTTTTCTAAATATATTCAAAATAACGGTTTATCTCTACATATTTGCGCCTACTTTTACATAATTTCGTGATTTACGCTTATTGCAACCTAAAAAAGTAGTGTGTAGGTCTAGGAACCCGTCATTTATATTGGGAAGATAATAAGAGCGAGACAATGAACAGCGAAAAATAAAAAATATATACAAAAAACGACTTTCAAGAACACTAAAAATTGATTTTTTTATTTTTTTATTTATACGCTTGTCGACCAAAACATCGCTCTAAAAGTCGCTGTCTCGTAAGTATTTTGCCACCGGCTTCTAGAGCATTGTTTTGGTCGACAAGCGTATAGATAAAATTTATATTTCTCTTTCAGTGTTTTTTATCATATTTTATCCATCATTTCATCTATTATTTTGATAACATTTCGTTTAAAAAACTTCCTATGAAAGGGTTGTTTCTGTTTTCAATTCCCCGTATTTTGTTTAAAGATTGTAAAGGCACTTAACTGAATAAACGAGGAAAATAACGAGATTCTTAAAATAAGAAGAACCGGATCGATAACACTGGGATCTTTCCCATCTGGTTCATTTAGCAGATTTTGAATACAGATAAAACTTTACTGCTTATTTTTGAATTCGGCCTAGTGTCTAACAAACTGTTTCATGATTAAAAACTTGCATAAAATCATGTACCATCACCATTTTATCATCACCTGTAACACTATAGTCTGTTCCTTCTGATTTTAACTTACTTTCTTCTGATTTCTGATTTTAAGAAAAATGTTAACAAAGTCGTAACCTATTTTGTTCTAATTCTGCCACAGAAATTAACAAAATGGCATAAGGATGGCGCATGTATGTTAATTTCATCACCATTCATCATTTAATGACGTTTTACATGATAGATAACCAACTTCATAATCCAATTTTATTACAGTGTCACTAAACTACGTAGCAATAAATAACGATAATATATACCGATGTACTAATTAGTAGATGTATAATATATATAATATAATATATATAATATATTATATTATAATCCCCATTATATAACAGCACTAGGGGATTGGTACTCAGTATAATTTATAGTTTAATCCCGACAGAGTTAATGAAAGATATTTGAGACTATCTTTGTTCTTAAGAGACTAGATATGTTAGTCCCACATGTGCACATCTTATTATAATAAATGAGAAAGTTTCTGAGTATGGGTAGTTAGACGTATGTATGTTTGTTACTTCTTCACGCAGAAACTACTGAACGGACTTAGGTAAATCTTGGCACATAGTTAAGTTAGACTATATTTTGCTTTAAAACATAAACTATTTTCTATCCCGGTATCTAATCCCACGCAGACGAAATGGCGGGTAGCTAGCTAGTAAGATAATATATTTGCAAAATATACAAAAAAGTTTCGAGCCATAAAAAGATTTGAAAAATGACACATAACTCCAACTATATTAGGGTCGGCTTCCGATCTAACCGGATGCAATTGAGTACCAGTATTTTACATGGAGCGATGCCTATCTGACTTTCACAACCCAGTTACCGGGTAACACGATAACCGGTAAGACTGTTTATCAAACTTTCTGACTTCTGATTACCCGTGCTTTCCGAGGCACGGAGGAGTCTCGTTATGACATAAATGGTCACTAATCCACCGCGCCAAGCGCAGCTCAGCCTTTGATCTATAGATTTGTACAGCTGTTATTTAGCTACGAGATCCTCAAATAGACAACAGAGACAAACAAACATAACAATTGAAAATCCAGTTCACTTAAATCACTCAATAACTCAATAAAATTGTCATCATTAACGTCCGCATCCCTATTCAACGACCAGTAAAATAAAGTTTGCTTTACACAGATATCTCTGTTCAATTGTCATGGCAATAAGGTCAATTATTCCGGATGATTTCGTCCGGTACCGGGGGAGATCGGAACGCAACCGGATTGCTTTTAAACAGCTTATGAAGCACAGAGAATTGATATTGTTGGATAGTTCGCTGTGTTTGTTTTGCGAAGTAATTTGAGTGTTGTATTTGGTTTTTGTTTGAGAATTTGTGTTATACATACTAGTTCCGCTATTTTTTCCCGCGGTTTCACCCATGTGCTAAAGGAACTACTATAATAATAATACTCTCCAAGCCGGCTTTGGTCACGGCGGCCAATCTTAATGAAGACTAGCCTGGTACGCAGAAGATACTATAGTGCACAAGCGCTTGCACACAGCGTGCAAGCGCTTGCACTCTCTATAGTCCGAAGGGTCGGCAATCCGACACGACCGGGGAGAGATCAGGCGCAGGACCGACAGCTTTACGTGCTCTCCGAGGCACGGAGGGCTCTCGCTATGTTAACAAAACGGTCGCCCATCCATGGACTGACTGTGGCTAATGCAGCTTAACCTTCCTAATCTATAGATCCACATGGCTGTTACTTAGCTACGAGCCCCTCAAGAGGAACTACTTTAAACACCTAGAAATCAGCAATACTTTTTTCTGTACCTACTGTACTTTTCTCTACTGTTTTAATTGCACAATATCATTATGAAGCGACGTTAGTAAAAATGGCCGCGCTTCATCATTTATTCTATGAAAACATTTCCAGGATTTTGCTTGTACATGAAATTCTTTTGTTCGTTATACCGATATTAGGAGATGCTTATATAGGTATAGTAGCGAATCCTATGAGCTGCGAACAATGGCTGATATTGGTCATCACAGATCAAACGATTGGATGTAACGTGATTGTGATCGGCTCACTGGTATCGACATTACAATAGATATTACAGCTTATAATGTACCAACCTATATTATAGATGATAGAAGTAATTGGAACAGTACTAGGCAGTATTTTGGGTGATATTAAAATTGGACTGAATATGTATGTACAACATCCTAATAATTCCTTTTATAAAAACTTCAGTTTGTCTACACTAATATTATAAAGAGGAAAACTTTGTTTGTTTGTAATGAATAGGCTCAAAAACTACTGGACCGATTTAAAAAATTTTTTCACCATTCGAAAGCTACATTATCCACGAGTAACATAGGCTATATTTATTTCAGGAAATAACTAGGGATCCCTACTAAAATTGAATAAAGTAACCCAAAGTGTAAAAAAAATGTCCACGTGGGCGAAGCCGCGGACGGAAAGCTATTTTGTAATATGGAGGTAATTTCCATTTCCCAATGCAGTTGGGTCAAGGCTAAGCAGATGATGACTTATTTGTATGATCTCTTGTCCTAGAGCCAATTGTATCCTATTACGTTTACGTATTAGTAATCAAAAAATATATCTGCTTATGTGATATTTTCATATTGACTAATTGAATTGTAAATGCACCAAAAATAATAGATGCATATTCCGTCTTTCATAATTATAAATTGTTATCTAAAAAAACTATCAAGACCTGGTTTTTCTATTAATTTTAAACTAAAACAATTAATTAGAACTTGAACAAAAGACAATTTAAACTTTTTAAAGGAAATGAACTTAATTAATAGAAATGCAGTATTCGAGAAAACAGAACTGTTAGTCATTAATTATACACGCTGGACATATTTTCATACTGAGTGTTTAAACTCTGGTTGAAATATAAATTCTTTTAGAATACAAATTTTTATACCATTTGTGACCTTATGCTGAGGAGAAACTCGCAACAACTTTTGTTTTTTTTATTCCATAAATAGAAAAAAACTAAAATAATGATAAATAATTGCAATACAGTTAGATGCGTCAAGCTACCAAGAAATATGGCACTTGTTAGATAAGGGAAGTCTATGTCCAATTGTGGACTAATATATTATGAGCTTATGATAATTGTAAAGCGAAATACAACTCGTTGACATGCACGAAATGTTTGATGAAATTTATAAAATAAATTTTAAGAAATCGGAGTGAAGGACACACTATAGTCTAATTACCATGTATAGATTTTTTAAATTAATTTTCTCATAATGTAGTTTAACTTTTTGTCACATACATTATTTTCATGTAGATATTTATGTTTTATCTGATAAAAACCTAAATATTTTTTTTGGAAAATAAAATGGTTAATCGCTGCTTATGACAGTCACGTTTACAATAAACTATTGAATGAAATAATGATGCCTACAAAATTACAAATTAAATCACAATTTGGAAATACTAAAACATAATTTAGGGCATAAACAGACTTCTTTATTATAGCCTTTAATAATAATAAAGTACGTAAAGGCAGCCAATAAAGCGCGGAGGGCAATAAATTCTTTAAAGAAAAAGACAAAAGCTCCTTTACCACTCAGAACTGAAAATCGATCGGATGTAAGAACGAAAGATGCTACGTCTGAATGAAATATGAGACTCGGAAAGCCTTTTAAAACATTTCCTAAGCCCGAACTGTTTTGCTTGAAACATAGCCTTTTAGGTACCTACGAAAGGCCAGAAGAATATCAAATAACATGTTATTTAAAAAATAACATTAACGGGTTTGAAGGAGCATTAAGTTTTCAAGGTTTTAAATTTAATTATGGCCGAACTATTATCGGGTTTCTTTTTAAATAAAGACAAAAGATTTCAAAGGAAAATAAAGACAGTATTTCTACCTGACATTTTTCCAACGAAGAATTATTTTAGGTGGTGTACGGTACTTTTAAAAATAATGTTTTGGAAAGATTTTTTATTTACAAACTTACTACAAGAATAAAGAATAATAGGTACATGAAATTATAGGCATTTTATGCGGAGTAATGAGGAATATGTTATGAGGAAAGTTCTGAGCATGAATGTGGAAGGCCATAGAGGTAAAAGAAGACCAAAACAACGATGGATGGACTGTATGAAAGATGATATGGCTAGAAAGGAGGTTACTAGTGAGATGACATCAGATAGAGAAGTAGGCATAGACTAAGAAGACATGCTGCGCCGACCCCAAATAAAATGTGATAACGGCAGGAAGATGATGAGATGAAATTTGCGTTACAAAACAATATTACAACTTCATGTGCCACTTATCGTCTTACTTATAAAAAACCTATAATCTAAAGTTTAACCATTTCTCACCTAATCCTTACTTAACGACGTAATCCAGGATTAAGGTACTTTAAGATCGAATTAACGCTAAATAGAATTTATGAGTGAACTTACTTGACTGAAGTGAAGAGTGAAGTGACTTTATAAGTAAGACGGTTAATGTGTAAACTAATAAAATTTGAAAAACATTTTATAACTCATCAAAAGTAATTTAATGAATTCAAATTCCCTAATTAAATTTTGTCGTTGCAAAATATGATGAAACTATATTTGCTTCATGCACTGCTGCTTTAAATAATTAAACTTGAAATATGTGTAGGTATATTACCCGCGGCTTTGTCTACATAAAATTCAGGCTCAAATCCAGATACTGCGATGAAAAGTTGTGTTGTGGCTGTAAATTATACATTCGTGCCAAACTTTCACATTAATTATGCATATCAGTAAGACTTCAATCAGTGACTAGACAGAATATTCTTTAAAAAATAAACAAAATATGATGCATGCATGAGATACCGCACACATACAAAGGGCTGAGGAAATAACATGGATGGGTTTGAGTCAGTAAGAGTCTGACACTCCCTTCCACCCTACCCACGGCGGGTTAGGGGTCATTGGAGGATTTCCTATCCAAAAAAAAAAATGCGTGCAATCGGTGTAGGTAATGCTTTAGCTGATATAGCCGAAAAAAATAACCAAAGATATAAGTATACTAGAATCTCCTCAGCACGTATAGTGTGTATGTTATTGATGTCTCCATCAATCACTGGCCTCTAGCGGCCACGTCTAGACGAGGGTATACAGCGCTTAAGAGACAAATTGTCCCATCTCACTATAACACGTTTATTTATAAAACACGCTGGCCGTTCCATCTTATTGTACTTAAGTTCTGTAATCGATTTAGGCTCTGTATGAAATATCTCGGCATTATGTACTAACTATATGCTTACTTTGATTGTATTAGTCTTCGTTTTGTATGAAAATTAAGTAGGATCGTCTACTGCAAGTGAAGATGAGTGCAATTCAGACGTGGTCTTATCTTATATACGAATACATACCAAAACTGATAATTTCCCTTAACGTTTTTTTCCTCAACGATGAAGCCTCATGTGTTGTCTGGCTGGTTTCCGACAGACCTTCTTTTTCAGTGTAGGAGAAAATCTTACAATACTTACCAAACCTGACCATTTCTATTATCAATACAAATTTCAATTCACAATAAAGCCTCTTTTCTTTCGTGCGCTTTTTCTGCCTGCTCATAGACAGAGTAGACAGACAACATAATAAGAAACATAAATAGGATCAGGGGATCACTCTGCAACCCATAAAAATAAATCTACACTTACCTATGCCTGATCGTTTTCAATTTTTCTGTCACCTCTTCACAGACAAAAAAAATAATCATGTCACAGTAGACACATTCATGAGACTTAGGCGGTGTCCTGCGTGAGCGACGAACGCGACGCGACGCGACGCGACGCGACGCGACACGATGTGACTAACGCGACTGTCACATAGGCCGCAAGTAGGGTAGCCGTTGAGTTGATCGCGTTCGTCGCGTTCGCAGCGTCGCGTCGCGTCGCGTTCGTCGCTCACGCAGGACACCGCGTTACAATTGTTTTATCAGTATTTCTGAAGGCAACGAGCCCACTCCACTCTTTTGAAATTCAATTGAAGTTCCCACATTTTGTTTTTCCTCTTTTGCTTGTACGAGTGCATCGATTTGCTTGTCACCGCAGCTGAATGGTTTTCTGAATAATAGTGATGTTAAGGGCTTGCGAGCCCAGTGATGGATGTGGTATTTTTATTGGAATTTGAATGTTGTTGATATCGATCAACATACTCTTACTATGAAAAATGCTAAAGTAATAATAGATAATTATTAATTCAGTGAAGTGCAATTAAATCTATGCTTTATTCTGGAAGAAAAATAAAGCTTAATGGGACTGAAGTATACTTTTAATCTTAAACCTCAACGAACGCACTCTACGTACCTATATCGTCTCTTCAATTATACTATTCAGATTCGAGACTAATAAAAAATCTGACTACAAAAAAAAACATTATTCTCGGGAATCGAACTCACGACTAATCTTATCAAGTTTAATACCAAATGAGAGGTTTAGTAATCAATCCCTTTCCAGCTTTAATGGAGATCCTTATAGCTAATTATAATATAAATACTGCCTAATATTATAAATGCGATCGTAAGTTTGTTTGTTCTTTACAGTAAAACGGCTTAACCCATTTAGATCAGATCTGGTATAGAGATAGATAGGATCCTGGAGCAGTTCTAGGCTACTTTTCATCCCAGTGTAGGAAGTAATTCCTCAGGAATCGGGTGGAACTGTGAGGAACAGGTAGTATTCTATAATCTGGTTACGTAATCTGCTTAGGTATAAGACTTCGACGTTATAGAATCACAAGCTCATGCTCGAGTAACCTCAAACACACGTCTAGGAACCATAGATTGAAGATACCCGAGACAAAGGAAGCATACTATCGACATAAACACAAAATTAGGCTTGGAACACAAAGCTTTGAACTCTAAGCACGAATTAAACATTCAATCTGATAGTGCGTTCTCATTTGTTTAATGTGTAGGTAAGGTTTACAATTTTAATGTATTATTTAATATCTTTCATTTCACTTTAATAAAACAATGAATCATGAAATGATAAAATTGATATTAAGAATCGATATTATTTCACTCGGTAAATCTCGAACGATAAATATTTATAATCGATGTGAGGAATCGATATACAGTATCTCGGCGGGCGCAGGCATTCTTATCTTGGCAACCGTACTGGATGGTCGTGACTCGTGTGTTAACTGTGTTAACGATGTATTATATCAAAGAGTAAAGTAAAGAGTATAATATATTGAATATACCTCTACAATAAAGTGCCAATCCTAGCTTCCTCACTTTATACATGCAAATGTGTGTTTGTTTGTTTACTCGTTAGTACCTACCAAGAACCTCTGAGCTGTGCCGCGGACAGACAGACAGACAAACAAGCGGACAGACAGACAGACGGACATGACGAAACTATAAGGGTTCCTTGTCGATTACGGAACCCTAAAAAGCTTTACTATTCATACAAATAAAATTATGCCCACGCACTCTACAGTTCAATCCGATAAAACTCATATCGTTCGAAAATACAATAAAGTTCTTCAGGCATAGTTATAATGTAGTTTAGTAACCTTTGATGGTGCTCGAAGCTAACAGGCTTCCAATATTGCCTGAAAATAAGAACGAAACACGAAGCACTTATCCAGCTCCCATCGCAGGGATGGAGTATTATCTACGAAGAGTGAGTAACCTAATGAGTTTCCAAAGACTTCATTACATGTGAAAATTGATAATAAAACATCTAAAAATGATTTTTTTTCTACTTTCTGTAAGAACGGGACAGTTTTTTAAATTTTCACAGAAAGATTTAGTGTTTCTCAGGATAGGTGTTATCTAGCTGATTCATTGCGACATCATTCGTTCGGAATTACCTGGCAAACAAGTTTAACTAATTATTTTTCGGATGTGGAGAAACTAGCCATTACCTTTTTTTTTTTCGGATGGGGAGTCATCAAATGACCCCCCCCCCCCGCCGAGGGGGGCGGATGAGAGTGTCAGACTCTAACTGACTAATCCCATCCATGTTACTTCCACAGCCCTTTGTATTTCGAGACGCGGTATCTCTCTCAAACGTCCCGCAACCTCGGCAGGCTATGGCTCAGTGGAGCCTTTAAGTAACGCCTTAAAGAAATGTAAGCTTTGAGGATTTTTTATCAATTTTAGATAAACGGTTATGAAAAAGAATAAAAATCGAGTTTATAAACTTCATTTCTATTACTCAATATCGTCTTTCCTGTCACTTATCGAGTGGGAATCAAATAAAAGAGCAATATTAGATATCGGAAATCTCGGATAAGTGCGTGTAAAGCATTAGTCGGCCAATCCAATTTATGTTGGGTAGCGTGAACCAATATAAGGGCACCTTTTGCCACCCGACAGACGATTGGCTGTACTTAGTAAGTGCCTTTTGAAGTGCGAATCAGGTCTTAGTAATAATGCTATTTACTTTTTATGAAGTCATCATCATCTGCCTAGCCTTTTCCCAACTATGTTGGGGTCGGCTTCCAGTCTTAACCAGATGCAGCTGAGTACCAGTGTTTTACATGGAGCGACTGCCTATCTGACATCCACAACCCAGTCACCGGGTGACACGGTACCCCTTGGTAAGACTGGTTGTCTGACTTTCTGGCTTCTGACTACCCGTAACGACTGTCAAAGATGTACAAATGACAACCGGGACCAACAGCTTAACGTGCTTTCCGAGGCACGGAGGAGTCTCGCTATGACAAAGATGGTCACCCATCCACAGACCGACCGCGCCAAGCGCAGCTTAACCTTTGATCGGTCGAACCATGTGGCTGTTACTTAGCCACGAGCTCCTCGACTTACTTTTTATGAAGTATGATTTAAAAATCTAAAGAGGAGCTTGTTGCTAAGTAACAGCCGCAAGGTTCGACCGATCAAAGGTTAAGCTGCGCGGCTGTGTGGCCCATTTCTTGTTTAAACTCGGGCTGGTAATACAAATAGACTGTATTAGAAAAAAAAAATATCTTAAATGATAGTGTTATCCTGCGAAACTTGGGAGTTTCAATTAATGGTAAACAGTTGTTTTAGTTGAACGGACTATTATCTTGTCGGGAACTTGGGCATAAGTCCCTAGTTAGTTTCGACTTCGACCTAAAACTTTATTTTGATTGACCATACAACGAATCATCGCGTAATGAAAATTTTCTAAGTACGCAGCTAATCCAAAATCGAAAAAGCCCAAAGGGAATAACACGAAATTCCCTTTCTACAACGTCAGCAAATAATTCCCAACACGACGAAGTACCGCCATAATTAACCCGGACCACTCCAACACATAAAATGTAACAGATAATGTATTTCCCGCCATTAATTCTATTTTCTCTTTGTCCACAGATTACGCTATCTCCTAAGACAATTGAATAGGGGTGAAATATCAGCAGAGACTTTACAAAAAAATCTACAATATGCTGCAAAAGTCCTCGAAGCCGTTTACATTGATGAGACCAAGTATGTATATCAAATATGTGTGTGTTTTTGTAGTTGGTTGAGTTGAGAAATACTACATGTTTACGTCACTAAAAACACTAATAATTGCTTTTAGTGACGGGCTTATAAAGGGGACTTGCAACTTTAGTTGAATGTAAAAGGCTTATCATTATTAAGGACAGTTAACTCTATCAAAACCAGTGTAAGGAGTGACTGCAATAGTTTACAAAATAAATTCATTACCAATAAAAAAATTAAATGAGTAAGTTGGCAGATTTGATTTGGTCGTTACGAAATATGCAGTCCCACAAAACTAAGGCATCTGCATCATATTAAAGAAAGAAAAAAAATAATTAAATTTCATCGTTGCAAGTCCCTCTAACAGCGTAGTATATCTCAACAAATAAATCGTACGATCGGACACAAAACTCATGACCTCTATGTTTCAGATGTTTGTAGCGGTATATTTTACGTCGTGTTCATTATTCATAACACAGTGCAGGATGTTCGTTTTATGTTATGAAAAGTTTTGCTTTGAAATATTTTTTGTCACCCTGTATTTCGATCTGGTAGTATCGGAGTTTTTTCGTTTTGTTAATGTCTTTGTATTGGAAGATCAAGCGTGGTTTCTTTTTATAATATAAAAAATTGCAGGCAAACAGGTACTTACAACCGGCTTAGCTGGTGACATATCTTATACGGTAGCAGTTACAGAAATCAAGGAGGAAGATTACCCTTGAGAATTCGAGTCAGAATCGAAAAAAAAAATACGTATTCGAATTGTATCAGAACTTTACTATTGAGAGTCAGGCTTATTATACTCTAGGAGAGCTTCGTTGTCAGCTGCAGTGCATAGCATACGCTCGTAGGCGTAAGTATGCTATATTTTCAAAGCTGCCTCCTTTATGCAAAATTCAACTATTTCGTACGTTTTTGTTGCTTCCAAATGTCATTATATAAGCACATTATTAATTTAAATTTAATTAGAAGCCAGTGGGTAATACGATTTCTTAAATATTTTTTTTGGCAAGCTTTCCGCCAAAGGCTTCACCCGCATGGGCTTTACGAATTCAAATTAAAAATGACAGAGTTTCATACTGACTTTGCCCCCCTTTTTCACCCCCTCAGGGCTAGAATTTCGGAAAATCCTTTCTTGTCGGATGCCTTCGTCATACAAAGAACTCACCCTCCAAGTTTCAGGTATCTACAATCAGCAGTTGAGGCTGTGCGTTGATCCGTCAGTCATTCAGGACAAAGCATTTTATATGACATGTATAGATATGACTTGTGACCTTTCATTTATGAATGTAGGTGGTTTAGATTTAATCAAAAGCTAGAGAATTCAAGATGCATGTATTACAAAATATGAAACCATCTACTGTCGGATATTGAAATGAATGTTCCTTGCAATATCTAAAGTGGTCTGAGCCAATATCGAGGGCTCTTATCGAAGTCCACTCCGGCGACAAATGGGCTATTTATCTGGAAAACGACTTACTGTCCCTGTAGCCAGATATAGTAGATATCTTTAAAATATTACGTCATTTCATTCTCTGTTCTCAATGCATTTTTCAAAAATTGCAATCTCAGTTCTAGAATATATTATGAAAGATTTCGGTAAGCCGTAAGATGCCAGATATACTGCTATATTTTTGTACCATATTTTTAATATTATTAAATTGTATTATTGTGTTGCTATTCAGTATTTAAGCACGTTACCCGTTGACAGTAGCGATGCAAACAACTGTTTTGATGCTTCCGATTTTTTTTTCGAGTAGATAAATAACATTTTTAAATTGTACATAACATATTTTTATGATGTTATAGGTGAGGAATTAACAGTTATATTTGATATTAAAAAAAACCGAAAGATTTTTGAAGTTATTTATAACGAAATCAATAGTCTCTTCAAATAAAATAAACTCGTCTATTCGTGTATAATTATTTGAATATGAATATAAAAATATGATGTATGTTCCTATTTTAAGCAGTCCAGTCAAAAAATTGCTGACTGGATGACTAGCTTATTTTTCAGATTGAAGTAAAATGTTTGATGCGTGGAACGGGATATCGATCTAATATGGGACAATTATTCTTTTAACTCAAAAATATATTTCTGGCGCGCAATGTTGGTACATAAATATAATATTCATTCTTTTATATTAAAATTTCTATTTTACTATATGTAACAATACATTTTAATACCCACTTTTTTAATAAACCTTTAAATGATACCTGTTTTTGACCTTTTAATGAAGCGGTAAAGGGAGGAGCCAATTAGAGTGCCCTAATCACGGCAACAAGCGAGTCTGGTTAATTAGGGAAACAATATGGTTTTCAGTACCCCTTGACATTTTTGTACGAACAAAGTCACGTCGTGAGAATTGTATGTGGCTCTTGGCTATATTTAAATTAAGAATTTCAAATTATTGTGTGGAAAATTATGATGAGTATATTATCATAACATTTCATAAACGATTTTCTTTTTCTTTATTTACATTTTAAAATGGGTGTTCGACTGCCATTTGTGGATAGTTGAAAAAATAAACGAATTTTACAATACTAAGATTATTTATTTTAATATTTTTTATTGTTGCATATTGGATAGTTGGTAGTGCCACAGTGTTTTGAAAGCTGTTTTTATACTATTTAATAACAATGTTTAATACAGCCATTCGAATAGCCATGATTTTAAGCCTGATGTTAAAACTATGATGTGAACTTTTAAATGAGTAATTCTGTGCACCGTAATATTCCACACATTACTACAAGTCTTTAATATGTTTTAAATTAAATTTTCTTTGCCAAAGGATTTTCACATGTATAACACTTAATAAAATATTAAGACAAAGATTGCTTTTCGGCGTGTAAGCATATTTGCTCATTATACGAGAGAATTTTCGAGACGTATTGAAACGCATAATTGTCAAAGGTTTGAGTATATTTTACATTTAGGTACCTGCTTACATAAAATTTGTGTTTAATATATGTATGTATATGCATATAAACGTACGCCATATTCGATATAGATACACATAAATAATACTTACCACGTAACTACGTGGAAAATGTTATTTATTATCTATTAATAATAGATAGCGAAAGCTAATGTGTATATTAGGTATATTCGAATAATTATTCCAGTCATAAAATTGCACTAATGTATCGTACAAATCATCCTGCCTATTGTACCACTGCTGGGCACAGGCCTCTTCTCATACAGAGAAGGAATGAGCATTGATCACCACGCTTACTCAAGGCGGATTGCCGATTTCAGACTTTTAAGTCCAGGTTTCCTCACGATGTTTTCCTTATGTCTAGGGAATGAATGGGTAGTAAATAGGTCGATGGCGATGAAGTATTAATAAAAAAAGGAGTTCTTTTTTCAAAAATAAATTCTCTCGTTACGCACAGCTGCCGCGATACTAAAACAATCAAAACAAAAAAAAATACAATTAAAACCAGCCAGCATCTGTTACATTCATGCGAGCACGACTCCAAATGAAATGTGCGATATACCCGGTTTTATGTGCACGCAATATACAGCAATAGCGACTTCAAAAGGGAATATGAAGTTTCTGTACTCTATAGGAATGAAGTTTTATGTAAACTCTTGAGTTTGTGATGGTAAGTTGATATTATATCTAATTAAAAATACTGCCGATTTTTTTCCCTCGCCTCACAGTTCAGAGAAATTTAAATGCACAGATAAGTTTAAAGTACACTCATCAACTATGTAATTTTTGTTCAAAGTTCATCTCAGTCCTGGGGCCGTACCACCATGTCTTTTTGCAATCACTATTCTGGTGTGAGAGCGAGACACAACTACTAACGTCGTAGAGCACTGCCTCTTTTCACAATGAAACTATTCCTGCTATGGTGATGATTATATTTAGTTGACTTTTGACTAATTAAGTTTAGTAGTACAAATTTTATTTTAATTTTACAAAAAACATTTGCTTGAGTCTCCAGTGAGTAGGTTGTAAAATATGTTTGTGTTACGTACAGTTTGTACTATTGTACAAATTGGCTGAAAAAGTCCAATCCCGATAAACTTTCAATATTCGGCAGAGGCGGGTTGGTCCCGCCCTCTGTGCAATGTACACAATGAAGGGTTAGGTGTAAAATAAAATTCGTTTGCTTTAAAAAAAAGTATTGAAACGAGTCTGTATTCTAAAATTAAATAAAATCTTTGCCGCGTGAAGTATTTGTTCACTGACACTAAAGGTGAAAATATCTATAATTAATACAATGAGTAATTTAAACTCTATTCTATTTTTTTTTCATGGCGATATATTATATGGCCGATGACGATAGTTCTGCCAATGTTAGATGTAAAATAAGAAAGCAAGTTGTAAGTAATTTAAATTAACATCAGCTTTCATAGAAATACAATCGCTATATCAGTCAGAAGTTCAAAATTCGAACCACAAAACATTTATCTACATAACATCACTCTTACTTTCCACAAATGGTCAAATAGAAATGTACTCTTATAAGTCAAAGAACAAATAGCTCAAAACTACAAATAGTCCATTGAAAAGTTACATTTGGGGTTGCGTTTTTTAGAGGACGCAATTTTATTTTTTTGATGTGTAGGGGGGGTCAGGGTAAAGCTAAAACCAAGTTTGTGGGGTCGCCACCCTTGTCCCCCGGCCGCCATCTTGAAAATAGGGGTTGAAAAGGTTTTCACGATATATCTCCTAAACTGTTTATCCGATTTAAAAAAAATCTTGACATTTTTGTTGCAAATTAAATTCTCTACAACTTTGATCCGCAACTTTTTGTCATAGAACTATAAATAAAAAAGTTATAAGCGAAAATGTTCAGAATTCCAGAAAAAAATATATATTTTTCGATATAACTTTTTTTTTATCATTTTACGAAAAAAATATATTAGACCATTTTTGTAGATCGTTTTACGAGGAACAACTTTTATGTAAAACATTTTTCATTAAGTCAATAGCTAAGGTTTTACAGCGCTCCGAAGTAATAGGCCAGTGCTTTTAGCCTCTAAAAACGGTAAAAAGTGAATAAAATAATAGTAGGATGAAACCCATTGGAAAAGGAGGAGAATATAATAAAAATGATAGGAAAAATAAATTACGGGCGATCTGAGGTCGGGAAGTGGGGAGAGAGGGGGGTTAAGGTTAAAAAAATGGTTTATCTCAATTTCCGGCAAAACTACAAGTCCTATGAAAAAAAGTTAAATGGCGAAATTGTAGGTAATAAAAAGACCTACAACTTTTGTATTGACACTTTTTCACATAACCTCAAAATTTATGTGAAAAATTCAAAAAACCAAGTTTTTGGAGTAAAATTTTTATCTTTTACAATAATTATTTTTTTTCCACGAAATTTGGTGAAAACTTGCCTTTTTATGTCCCAAACACACTGTAATTTATTTTATTTAAAATAATTATTTTTTAACCTTATTTTGACTTAATATCGAAAAAACACCCTAATTTTCAATCGAAAATTCTCGCGTCAAAATACCACTTTTTTTAAAAAAGTCGGTAGTCTTTTTGTTTGTTGAAATCTCTACTTTCTGATGGTATAAAAAAATATTTACATTTCTATGGTAAATGTTCTCAGAAAATATAAAGAAACGCTACGAAATAACAGGTAGTAAGGCCTGAATGTTCTGAACATTTTCGCTTATAACTTTTTTATTTATAGTTCTACGACAAAAAGTTTCTGAGCCAAAGTTGTAGAGAATTTAATTTGCAACAAAAAATGCTAACAATTTTTTTTTATTAAATTAATAGTTTAAGAGATATATCGTAAAAACCATCTCAACCCCTATTTTCAAGATGGCGGCCGGGGGACAAGGGTGGCGACCCCACAAACTTGGTTTTAGCTTTACACTGACCCCCCCTACACATCAAAAAAATAAAATTGCGTCCTCTAAAAAACGCAAGGTTAGGCCTAAAAAATGTAACATTTCAATGGAATATTAGGACTAATAGTTAAAATTTTAAAAGTAGAACAAAACCAAAAACAATTCTTCAATATAAGGCAAATAATATTAACAAAATTTCAGTATTTAATACGTTTCATGGAAACAGCAGCAAACGTACCACGAAGTAGATACTTTATAAATCAATAGACATGAAATATTCTCGCCCTCAACCGGTTCCGGAGCTAACCCCTTCATGTAAATTACCAGTACCTTTAATAAATAACCCATGTTGCTTCCATTTCTCTTAATTTTGGTACATCTTAATGATAAATGATGGTAATGATTAATAGAACTTTTGCTATAGATAGACACTTTATTTTTTAAATTGGCTTGTCTAAAATACAATAAATGGATATTTAATATTGATACAAACAAGCTAACTAAGTTTCAGTTATTCCACTATTTAACCTAACCACCATATTTTTTTAAATAAATTAAATTTTGACCGATTTATTCATTTTATCGCTACACAAGTCGCTTAACCAGTATAGTATATCGAATTGTTTTATCTCTGACATACTTCATTTTACTTTACAGAAAGGGAAAAAGTTTTGAAGCCAAAATAGGTTTATTAGACGAAAGGCGATATGATGAAGAACAGTGTGAGAACTGTGTTAGTCTTTGTCTAAATTACTCCTAAAATTTTTCAAGCTATTTTATTATTTATCTTTCACAATAAATAATGTAAAACCAATAAAGAAAGCCAAAAATTGCCAAGCGAGCGTATCGTGTTAACGTTAATGTGAGAAGTGGCGCACCTAAATTCCGCGAACACCGTGTCTCTGATGGAGTTATTATAGGCCTATACTTCTTATAGGCTCTTACTGGCCGTTGGGTTATAAGTAATCTGTCACATGATGACGTCAACTGTGATTTGAAATGTGATGTCGTTCTAAATAAATGTCTGTGACGATCAGCTGTGTTTCACTGATATAAACTAACTAATTTACCACCTGCAATTAGGCACTCTGCTATAGCATTTCCAATAGTTTCGTTGTACATATGAATGTACAGCATACATTCTTATTAGCATATAATTCCACGTATATAAGGTAGAATAACTTAGTATACACAGGTAGGGATCGTTTTAAGTTTTTAGTTGGTTGAAACTTTTATACTTAGTGTACAATAAAGCTTTATTATAATAATAAAAAAACTCTAAATTAATACGATAATAATAATATTTGATTGGTAGGGCTGTGATCGAAACCATTAGGCAGTAGCTTATATTGTAAATTTAATTTTAAGAATATTTTTTTAAATTATATTATAAATTAATATAGTCAATCAATAAAAAAAATTTTAACACTATGAAAAAGAAATTAGTTCTTAAAAATATGAATAACTAGCAACTGCCTACGGCGTTGCCTATGTGTTATGCAAACATAGCCTAGTTTATATTTAGCACTCACGCTTTTCTATCAGTGAAATAATTTTTGAAATTACAAACTTATGAAAAAAAAATACCTGTTTATAATATTACTATAGATCTATAAGCACACATTTATCTCCAACACAAAACAAGCATAATATCCGGGAACATAATTATATTTTTTTTTTCAATAAAAACGTTCACTAAAACGCAAAATTCTCCAACGCTTTCAAAAGCACGGCAGTAGCAGAAAAATAACAATTTAGTTTTCAACCAAGTAAACATAAAAAGAAGAATCATATTTCAACAGAGAGCTACAGCTTACTCGCGCAGACAGGATGACGTCATGCGGCGCGAGCGATGCGACGGTTGACAGCGGGCGCCGACGCGTGACGTAGACAGTATCCGATTGAAAATTGTGGTTTCCGATGAACGCTTTCTAACGGAATTTGTGTCGACTGTTGGTGGTACTTTATTTCTGCATTTACGGTTAATGTTAGAATGCTTCTTTTCGTAAGGAAATTAGAATGTTCTTCTGTACATAATGTAATTAGAATGAACTGAAGATATTTTATGGAATCAGCTATATTCAGTAAAAATACGTAAAATACAAAGATTTAAATAAAAATAAAATACTAACGCCTAGTTGCACCAAAAAAATATCAGATCACATAAACGTAAAACTGTCAATCAAAATCTGTCAAAATGGAGGACTTTTTTAAAAGTATAATATTACACAATATTTTTTTTTGTTTAAATATTTATGATAAAATTTTGCTTAATTATTACATTTAAATGAATTCATAACATACAAATATTTAAAGTACCTATACTTATTATTGATATCATATTTTGAGATATACGTTAAAGTATATACTCTATACTTTAACGTATATCTCAAAATATGATAAGAAACTTAATGTTACCGGCTGTAACGATTAAAGTAACTAGTTGTAAAACAAATAACGACCCCAGGAATTGATTAAATTTATACCTAACAAGCTAAACGAACAGTTGTAAGCAGTAATAATAAAAACCAGAGAGAACGTTACAATATAAAAACGTTACCGGTCGTAAAAACTGTACGTAACGTTATAAATATATAAGAGCCACTTCTGCAGCTTACATCAAGGGTAGTTATAAACGTAGTTACAATAGGGGGGGAACGTAACGATATTTTCACAACGTTACGACTCAGGTAAATGGGCTGAAGTAAAGATATTGCTGGTAAAATTTTATTTTAAACGGTACTTAAGTTTTAACGGTGGAGACGTTATATTTTAATTTTGAATATGTTCTAGAATTTAGCTGATCGTGATGGTTCTATAAAAAAATATTAACTGTTTTAAGATATTATACCTACGTAGACACAAAATGTCCTAAAAAGTTAATCAAAATATGTAAATCCAAGTTTCATATAACATTTTAAATATCCTAAGTAATAATATACATATAATTGTAATTACTATACACTTTTAACAATTTTTCATCATTAATATATCCCATTGGACAAATCAATTAAGGTCTTATTAATAAAAAAACGTTCGTTAATTTAATTAAAATAACTTTAAAGCTGACTTATATATTTAAATTCGAAGCTTTAATACGTAATGGCTTTAAGCTCAATACGGTTATGTATGAAAATGGAGTTATTATTTAAATCCTTTTAACCTGGGAGTGATTAAATATTCTCTGTTCGAATTAATGATTTAGTTTAAATATTAACATTCATGCATTCTAGAAATATAATATAATATGATTGCATTTCAATAATTATAATTATATAATGGTTTGTATGTTTTATTATAAAACATGATTTGTTCTTGGTTCGTTCGTTACGTGGTTCTCTCTGTAACATGGATATTTATGTATCAATCAATCAATCAATATAGATAAAAATCAATGCCACTTTTCATTGTAATTTTATAACTCAAGATCGGGCTCACCTATCCAAACCAAATGTTTAGGCTTTGTTCAGACTATTTAGTAGATAGTTTACGTGAAGTTTGCACAAAATCGGTCGAGCGGTTCATTTTTAATTTGAATTCTTATAGCCCACGCGAAGCCGCTGGCGGAAAGCTGTATATATATGTATATATTTCTGAACGTAGCAGCAAACCATTTTGAAAATTCATTTTCATCAATATTGGCTTCGAATTTTTAAATTAGAAATTTTTTGAATCAAATCAACTTCACAAGAAAAAGATAAAGTCAAAGAAACACACAGATCCCCCCAAAGATAAACTAAATCCCTAAAAAGCTTGAATCACTCAGAAAGAAATTGCGAGAACAAAATAAGACCTAGAACGTGCTGCCCCGCTTGCCACAAACAATCCAAAATCTCAACCCTTGTTAAATCTGACACGATCTTTTATTCTCGAACCCAACGTACACAATAGAAAAACAAAAGGATTCCATGTCGAGTTATGTAGTGCCTTGTTTTGTGAGAAAATTGTAAAATCTCGCATTACCTCGTTTGAAAAATATAATGGTCCAATTTTATATCTGAACGTCGTTTTGTTACAAGGATTTAAAAAAAATAGACATTATTTTTAGAAGACTAGGCTGAGGTTAGTTTTCTCCCGTTGAGTAAATACATTCATACCAGAATTATATTTATATCTACTTCTAAAAAATATTAATAACATTTAGGATGACATTAGCATTCGTAATAAAAAATAATACAAAATTTCTCAACCATCATGTGAACATAATTCGGAATGTTTTAAAAATAGGTTGGGAATTGTTATTCGTCACACAAAAAAAAAACGATCAAATCGCTATAACCAGTAAACCATGTGCCCCATAGAAGTACTTGACCATCTTAGTTTTTTGTTTTGAATAAAATTGGAAATTCTTACATTAACAATGGCTTGAAATTGATATCACTTAAGTCTTCCAAGGTGGAAGACTCAACTGACTTGTATGACCAAATTGCTAAGTTTTAGCCATGCGATTATAATAATTTAGCCCGATAACAACATTAATACAGCTAACTTACTGATATTGGAAACATAATAATTACGGTATTGTACCATACACTGGAATGCTATGATAATCGAAGTATCGTGTATCAATAGACTAGCTGACTAAAAATAAAAAAACGGTTAACACAATTGGATATAGGTACTACTAATAGAGTGTGCATGTGTAAAAATTTTACCTAATTAAATGGTTTTTTTTTACAATTATTTAATATTGATGATGGTTCTTCAAACCTTACAGACAGACATGTGTTGCTGGGGAGTTTGTTGCGCCACTTCTTCTTCCCAGCAAAAACACATAAGAAGTGGTGAAGGGCGGGCATTTGGGGGCTGTTTTTTGTAAATTTGACGTTCAAAAAGTGCTGATTTTCAGCCTAATTTGAACAAATGATTTTTAAATTTTGAATAGTAAAAATCACGAGAGAAAAGTATTTTCTATTTTTACCCTGGAAACTATCCCAAGCTCTCGTGCCGCACTTAATAATACCAGAGAGAAAAATTGTGATGCAGGAGATAAAACAACACTATGTGAAAACAAACGGGAGCGAAATTCCCCAAACAGTTAACACATAAGTAGTAGAATCATTTTCTTCTCGTTGGTGAATAAAACTAGAAAACTACCTTTACAGAGCGCTGTCAGATTTTTTTGCTGAACTAGTAAGATGTAGATTATTTTATCCAACAGATGTAAGACTTGTGTGTGAGTATTTTAGGCAAAGCTGCAAAAGGATTATTTTGCATGAAATACAAACTAATTGCATAACAGCTAAGCAGCTGTTTTTTTTATAATTATGTATATTTGTGGTCGGCAATCAAATGATGGACCTACTACAATTCAATAAATTATAATTCACAGAAGAATTAGATAAACTTATATCCAAACAAATACAGAACCACCTTTTTTAAATTAGGTTAAGAAATAAAGACTAACTACCCATGCGAAGCTGGGGCGGGCCACTAGTATCCTAATAAAAGCGTATTTTTCTTTCAAATCGGTAGGAAACTGTCGTCATCGTTTTCTTGCATTGAAACAGCTTATACTGCATAGCTATTTTAAGACTTGCATAACTTAAGTTCATGGTTACCTGAGCAAGACAAGCAAGGTAGTCTAATTATAAATTCTAAGCCTGCATTCTCTTCAAGCGCTGTTGTAATGTAGACTTATTGTATTTGTGTATGAGCACAGCGAAGCGTCCTGGCCAATAAACTGCAACACGATAGCAGGTGGAGTGCCAAGCTTTCAAGTATTTGATCTAAGTAATATTATTCTTATTCTATCCTTCGCAGATTGTGTCATTCATGTCAAAATGTGCTATCTTGAGCAATATAAATCCATGTCTCAATGTGATCAAAAATTCAGGTGTTACCCCAAAATAATTATATTATTTCAACCATTTTGTCCGAAATATAAAATTAATTAAATCACTCACTATGATAAAAAATAAAATTCTTGAGACGTAAAGATTTCCCCCAGAATAGGCGATCACAGACTAACAATTTCGCACCACTAAATGATATATGGAAGCACAGTGAAACAATTTGCATATGAATGTAATATTTTGCATAGATGTTCCGCTTTAAATTCAAATTGACTTTTCATTGGATTTTGCAGAGAAAAATTACTTTTACGAAGTAATTTAACTTTCAAACGAAAATACGTTATTAGACGTTAGGTATATTTAAACAGAATGAAACATAATTAAGTTTGGTCTAGTTTATAAACTAAGAATCAAATCAAACTTTAAAGGTTTCCACATCTTCAACGCTCACGTTTGAAATGAATCCCTACAAATTATTGATTCAAATAAAATTAATTTGAAACCAAGGAAATGTTGCTATTGACATAGTAATTTGTTTCTTACATTTTCATTAAAACGAACATGCTCCGATACAAATGAAACGCTTTATTAATTTGAAGAAGCTTTTATGATATTTTATGTTTGTCATTAAAGATCATGTTCGCGAGATTGTCTCCAAAGCTAACAATTCTAGGATGTTAACAATGGGTGTGGGCGGATGTGACGTCGCGCCGCCAGTGATTATGTCTAACGCAGGGATAGGAGAGTGGAGGAGCAGCCGCGCGCGCAGCAGACGACTCTCCACATGCGACGCCTGCGCACTCCCTGCTGGGCGAGGTGCTCAGTAGAGAAACCAAGCGAAGCAAAGTTAATACCGTTACACCACCGCCGACAATGGCCAAGTAGTCGCGCCTCCCTTCTGTCCAATTTGTGCGATTAGGTCTTTCTGTTCTGTTTAAGCTTCAGTTTAAATACTCTCAGTTACCTGTCCTCCTGTTAGATTAGTGTTTCCACTATCATTTGCTATTTTTATCAGTTTGGATTTGTATCCAGACTGGTTGTTTCAATTTTATAGGTTACTTGTTTCTTTGTAAACGATTTTCTGCGAACAAGTTACGTGATACGGATCTGATAAGTTTTGATAATATTATACTTCATAAAAGTAAAGCGAAGCTTGTTCCGAGGTAGAATAGCATTTTATCTGCGTCTAGATAACGTTTAGATTAGCTTTGGAACTTAGTCCCGTGTGCCGTTTGGACCCTGTGTGACTCGTCTTTGTGATCGTCCCAGTCTTCAGCTCCGTCTGTGTTTGTCCTATCCTTAGGCATGTTCATATTTTTATTCTTGTGTCTGGGTGACCCCTGTGTACCATACCATCAAGCTTAACCTCTGTTTTGTTATATTTTCTTTGAACATACCTGTGGTCTCAACCTTTACTCTGGGTGAAACCTTTTCTAGTTTATGTACACGATATTATTTTATTTATAGTTGCTACTGTTGCTTTCATAACGTTTTATGTAAACTTTAAGCATTCTTTATTCTAGGTTTTTTTTTTTTCGAATATTCTATTTCATATTTTATGAGTCTTTGATATTATATTTTATTTGTTTAACTATGTGTGTTTTAAATTTGCAGGTGTCTTTTTTTATTAAAACCGTAAGGCATGTTCATCATTTAAAGTTTAGCAGTATCTATATTTGAGTTCACCAATCTTTAACGAATTGATGATTTAATTTTGATTTAAATTCCAGCCTAGCCTAGAATTTAAATGATGAACACCCAGATTTCCCAAAAGCAAGTCGTTTGCGACAGTCCTCTCCTTGTGTGATCCCTGACTCTGTCCCAATGACGGCGTGTTTTATTTTAGACCGGCAGTGGCGCGTCAGCAGTCGGCCCCAACCCTGGTGTTTAGGTGTGTCGATGTTATCACTTTTTATGCCACTCACAACGCTTGAATCAAACCAGAATTATTTATCAAAATTCAAAACACCTCCGGCAAAATATTCGAACATTTCCATCGACTATATTCCGGTTTCATTCAAGTAGTAATGACAATACGACCCCGAGTTAACCTTGAGCATCCCCAGAGATTCGCTTGTTTTGTCGTGTGGCTGTTGTGTACTGAATTGCTTTCCATTGTCTTGAAGCTTGTGACTAAAATTGTAACATTATAACCCAATATGTGTCTGCCAAAAAGCGCTTTGAATACATTAATAATTAAAATGCTAAACGCGATTCGAAATATGGTCCTTTTTTTCACATATGGATAACAAGTCGTTGGAGTGCCACTCTTTTGATCATACATGAATAAAACGAAAACTTCGAAATTATCTTTCTATCTATGTGATATAAAGCTTTCGTTTGAGCGTTTTTGTCTTGATCGGCTCTCTTCTGATTGGAAGTTCCACTGAGAGAGCTTTCATTTTTAAAAGTAATCTTATTCTTTTGACAGAGGAATTTATTTACTTACTGTAAAATATCTTATTTCGAAATGACTAAAGCAAAATTTTAATGATTGACAATATCAAAATCTTCGTTATCTATTTCCAATTTTAAATTTAAATACTTATCCTTGTCTTCAGTGTACAAATCTATGGTTACTTGAAACCCAATGGAAAGCAATGTAACAGCATTACGAACTCTTGAGCACGCTGCATGTAACATATTCGATACCTCTAGCTAGTGTACCCCAAGTAGCATGCTCAGATGTCTGCCAACTGTCTACTTCATCACACTTGGTTTGATTGGCAAATAAAGATTTTACACATCGGTATCCTCCACCCAATACTTGAAAAAAATACTGTTCTCAATTTCAGGACCTTGTATTTTTATTTGAACTTTTTTGTCCTCAACAAAAGTTATATCACGAGTGTTCTTAGTAAAAAAATCAACATATTGTTCTACAAATCCCCACGCAAAGGACTGCCTATGTTTCATGTCTTGTGTTCTGACTTAACATAGGTACATAACATGCTTGGCTTGTTATCTTTTGGGTGGGATTTTGTACACACCGTACTTTATCATGCAAATTTTGTACTGTTTAAAGATACTGCAAACAAAACCACTTTTTTATTTGATAATTTACATCGTAGTTTAAATCGAGCAATTAATTATAATTTCACACTTTTCATACTAACAAGATAGAGTATAGCTGTAGTCGTTAGTGACTTAATTAAGATTATATAACTTTAATAGTCTAACAATGTACAGCATTACATAGTTAATAAATTAATTAGATTTTAAAAGTTTGCTTAGATTTTAGTTGTATGAAAGGAAAAAATAACATTGTTGAAGCTAGTTTCATTAAGAATCTTGTAAGTTTGTTAAAAAGATAATACAATAGGATGAGAAGGTAACAAACTTGTATTTAAATTATCTACAGTTTCAATGTTTAAATAAAATTTCGTGAAATTATATAAAAAAAGCGGCTTTATTAAAGGGGACCCAGCCGAGAACGTTTACATAAAGCAATATTGAAATTGCAGCGTTGATTGTCATAAAAAAGATGTCCTACCAGCTTCGCAGCTTTGGATGGTAACTGGAGCCAAAGGATATGTTAAAGTTTTCTCCGGACACTATGCTAATAAATCGTTGGGCGTGAAGCTTGAGCTGCGAAAATTAGCTTCTTTACTCAAAAAATTCTAGAAACTAATTTTATTTTGGACTGTGTACAGGCGGCTGGCTGACGAAGATGACGAGCTGTCGGAGGTCCAACCAGATGCCGTACCTCCTGAGGTCCGGGAGTGGCTGGCCTCTACCTTCACGCGGCAGCTGGCGACGGCGAAGCGAAAGTCTGATGAGAAGCCAAAGTTCCGGTCGGTGGCGCACGCGATCAGGGCAGGCATCTTCGTGGACAGGATCTACAGGAGAGTCACCAGCACTGCACTCATGCAGTTCCCTCAAGATGTCATTAGAGTACTCAAGGTAAGTTCACGCATATCAAACAAAAGGCTTTCGATCAGATTTTTTCATTAGTAGCCAGTTCAATTGAAGTAACTGATGAAATGTAGACACTGGAAACTAGACCACTACAGTACTGCAATTTTGATAACAATAAGAGACTTTCTTCTTCTTATCACGTGGCTCCAGGTTTACTAACCAAACACAGCCCTAGTGCCAGAGTTTTCTCAAATCCACCTGACGGCCTCTGACATTTTTTTTTCGGACGGGAAATCATCAAATGACCCCTCCCGCCGTGGGTGGGGCAGAAGGGAGTGTCAGTCTCTTACTGAAACCCATCAATGTTCCTTCCTCAGCCCTCTGTATTCCGGAGGCGCGGTATCTCTTTCGAACGTCCCTTAGAGACGGCCTCTGATATAGAATAATTACTACCTACTTATTAAGGTAGCAGCCGGGGATGACGGCTTAATATCCCAAACAATGGGGGTGCAAAACTGTCAATTGCCTGACAAAAACACACAAATCGATGTATTCCTGACTCGGGAATCGAACGCAGGACCCCGTTTGCAAAACACTAGCCCAACGTATTTCTGTTTGCCCCAAGGAGTATTATCATATCATCAGAATAGACAGGAGACATTGCGCAGTAGTTAACACCTAATTCACGTTTATGATTCCACTCGTTCGGTCTCAATAACATTTACCTTAATCAAATAGCAGATATAAAATCTACATTCCTTTCAATGTAAAATTGAAATAAAATTCCTGAACAAATATTGAACATCGTTCTAGTAACCATTTATTCAATATCTCCAAACTAAATTAATAACTACCTACGCGTTAAATTTGTCTGTTGAAGTTAGACTTTGAATTCCAAGTGAACAATTAGAATGTTAGGATACGATAGGAGTGTTTCTGAACAATCCAATTAGTTCTAGAAGCTTCGTTTAATCAGAAAGCACCTTCAATAGTATTAGCGTCGATGGTGATGTGATTTTAGCTAATAGCGGTTAATATACTATCTATATTTGATGACTTTGGTGGCTGAAAAACTTTTTTTTTCATTTTGTAGGTCATTATTGTTTCTATGTACAGCATCATTTTTACTGTATAATTTTATCAGAGATAACCCGTAAAAAGACCATTGTAAACATTTATTTTTGAATAGAGTGGCTATGGAGTTTCTTGCCGGATCTTCTCCAAAAGGCTCACTCCTTGGACATGCAACTAGTGCTTGACGTTTCATTAGAGCCTGCAAAGACCTATTTGAAATAATAAAATAAGAGCCAAAATGACAGCTAAAATGCTAAAGCTACGAGGTGCCCATGAAACAAAGAAAACGATATACCTAATTAATTTAAATTAATCTTTGAATGTGGGTCATTTGTGACCCCTACCTAACACTTTTTGTAAACCGTGGGCGTTCGCGAAATTCAACAAAATGTTAGTCTTAGCTAGTCACAGAATGTACTTTAATTCGGTAAAAGCGGTTTCATAAAGTATACTATTACTATACGTAACTTTTAGCGATATAGGGATTTTTTTGTCAAAGCTAAAACTGAAAAATGTTACAGGCAAAGCTTAATTTGCTGAAGGTTCGAACACTTTGTGTTGTAATAGAGCTTCGCTTTCAACATTTTGTGAGTGACACGTGCACTGAGCTGGTGTTTTGTACGACCCAATTTTCGCTTTTAATTCCACTGGTAAAAACCACAAACAAGGAAGTTGGGGATTTGAAAAGAGTGCATACTTTTATACACGTGCATGTTTCGAGGTTCCGCACCATAAGGGAAAAAACACTCTTAATGGTACGTCTTCGTCTGTCTGTATTTCAGAGCTGTTAAACACAGTTTTTCAAAATGTGATGAAAAAGGTTTACAACGTTCCTGTCTCCGTTATTACCAAAAGTTGCCAATGAAAAAATAAAATAATTGGGGATTTTATCATTACCTACATTAAACTTTATTATATTAAAATAAATTGGTGCTAATACGATGTTTTACATAATATAAGTAGGTATAAATATTGCAAAAAAAAAAAAGAGAACGTTGTGGTATGAAAAAAAATATTTAAAAACGGCTAAGAAATTGCAAGTTAAAAAATTTACTGTCACAGCATCACATTTTCAATAGAAAATAGACACCATGCAATTTTTTTGATACATAAATATCGAGCTTTATTTCGCTGAGAGATAACCTAGTAACCCAGTAACCTTTAGTAATTGAGTCGACAGACCTCGCCTGAATTCTATGGATGTATATTTATATGGGTTTACAGGAAATTGTGCGGTTACTAACAACCTTGTCGGTTCTAAATCAGTGGCGATAGCCCAAAGGTAAGATGCGGGCTGCCTAGCTAATTAACAGTCGCAAGTTATTATCCCTAACGCACCTATCTTTATTGATCTAGACCCTCCCGTATATATATATATATATCTAAACCTAAGTCGAGAAGTTCTATGATACTCAAATTATGCATTTTTTTATAATAAAACTTCAAATCAAATCAAAATCTTTATTCGTGTCCACAGGTATAAGGATGTTAGGTACAATTAGTATTGGGTAAATGTATCACTGTGTATAACTTACTAAAAACACTTATTTTTTATTATTGTCTGGGCTGCAAGTTTACAAACCCAACAAGTCCTAGTGTATTTTTTTTTTCTCAAATCCGTCTAATGGCCTCCGACATGGATTTGTAACAACGATTGCCATCAAGGTGGCAGCCGGGGACGGCTTAACCTCCCAGGCACGGGGTTGTAACCACCAGCTACCTAGTACCAAATACAGTGCAAATTATAAAATAATTTAGTTTAGAACAAAAACAACACGCTTTTAAGAATCTACCAGCTCAAAAAGATTAAACCAACTTCAAAAACTGCAAAATGAAATAACTTTTTTACAAAAAATACATCCAACCTCCACTACGCTGAAAAGAGAAATAAATTTACTTTCCGCTGAAACGTTCAAGTGGACCGATACATCGTTCTAGAATTCAGTGTCTCTAGGTAACTGTTGAGTGTATTTTGCCACCGACTTATTAGAGCTGATAGATTTGTCGACCAATATACATCGTTCTAGAAGTTTGTGTCTTACTTCAAGATATTGTTTTGATAGTTCTGCCACTTGTTATAGATTTAATTATACTAGTATTAGTTTTCATCATTACTAATATTAGGTTTAATCAAGATCTTGTAGGACAGTTAGTTGAAAGTGATCATCAAGTGACACTTTTTTTCTCTCGCCCCGCCCCGCTGTGAGCGGGGCGAGAGGGAGTCTCAGACTTTTTCGTACTAAAATCCATTTAAGTTCCTTCCTTAGCCCTTTGTGTACCAGGAGCGTTGTTTAATTCTTTCGAGAATCCCACAGCCCCAGCAAGCACCAAGATTAACTTTGAATAATAAAAGCGGTTGAAATCATAAGCCCCTAAAACAACCAAAATACCAAATGAAACGAAAATAAACAATGATTTAATTAAACTTAACAAGGTAACTAGCCAATCAGCCGAGAGGGCCACAAATCCATCTTCGGTTGGTATCAAATATTCACAATTAAGTAACAGGGGTTGAACAAATTAACTTGTACTAAGAGCGAGATTAATTTGTACACGTGTACATTTTATCTTGGTTCTGGGAATTTCAAGCACTTCTGACCTTGCAAGCTGTATTGCAGGAAGTGTTTCAGTGTTGGGAGATTTTATCGTTAATGATAATTATTATTAAAATGTTTCGCAAGCAAATAGCTAAATGGAAATTAACGTAAAAGCAGGTTTTTGTTTACCGTAAATACAAGTTCTTTTTTTGACTTTAAAAAAACATAGATTTTCTAGTAGTCTTCCTAGAACCTTTATCTTAAAACCTTGCGATTTGTACGAGTGATCTTTCATAAACGCTTCAGTTTTGAAAAAAGTCTTTTATTACAAAAGTTTTACTTTGATGTTTTATATTAATTTCTACTAGTCCTATATAGACAGAAGTCCAAACCTAACTTCTACAGTCGCAAAACACATCAGTGAGTTCCATTTAATCTTTAGGTCGACCCAGCAATGTATAAAATACTTGTACCCTCCGTATTTACCTTTTAAAGTTGAAAAGGCAGCGTTTAAAGCAGAATTCTCTGTACAACGAACCTATGTTATTTAGTTGGTCTTTTATACTTTGACTAGGAAACGGACTGTCAATTGTGGACCTTTATTTTAACTTCAACGCTTTACGTTATAATCAAACCGCTCCAAGCGATGTTATGAACTTTACTCATTAGAATCTTCAGTTAACAAATTATTTGCACGCCCGTACGATTATATCGCCAGTTGCTTTAATTTGCTTAGATGGATAGACAGAAAATCATTTATTTAGTACAAAAAAATACTATTAAAGAAACATGAATAAAAAAACAATTGAAATTGACATGAAATTAAAATAAAAATTAAAACAAAACACAAACGACACACGACAACAAAACGGTTCTCAACCTGCAGACGTTGTGACAGTGCAATATAAGAAATAATAATTATTATAATAGAAGTAACAGTTATATACATATGACAGAGGCAAAGAGGAAAATATAAATATAGTAATTGTAGTAGAGTAGGAGATCCCATTGCCATCAATAGACAAATACAGGCCCCGAACTGCTACTGTGAAAATACCCATGAAATGTCCAATAAGTCTTTGCCAGACCTGGCATTAGAACACAGGCTTAGCAAAAGTACTTGCGACCATTAAGACGTAGTATATTTACCCGATTGCAAGAGAAGGGTTATGTTTTTTGCACCTATCTTTGTTTATTTACTAACTTTCTCCTGTGGTTTTGACCGTATCCTGTGGAAACTACTTTACGCACCCGAATGAAAATTTACCCTATATCCTTCTCCGAATTTCAATCTATCTCCATACTAAATTTCAAATAACTCTGTTTGGCCGTTACATCGTGAAAATGTAGTAGACAGACAAGTATACAGACAGAGTTCCTGCCGGGGCTGCGGGACGTTCGAAAGAGATACCGTGCTCCCGGAATACAAGGGCCGAGGAAGGAACATGGATGGGTTTTAGTCAGTAAGAGTCTGACACTGCCACGCGCCCCACCTACGGCGGGAGAGGTCATTTGATGATTCCCATCGGACAAAAAATACAGACAGAGATACTTATTATTCTTAAGATTTAAAACAAAATTCTTTTATTTCAGACGCTGGACGAATGGTCTTTCGACGTGTTCGCGCTACACGAGGCATCAGGCGGCGCGCCTGTCAAGTACCTTGGTTACGAACTCCTGAATAGATACGGCATGATACACAAGTTTAAGGTAAGTACTGAGTAATAAACTACAGATATTACAGATATTTTTAGCACTGAAATCTAGATTAATCCCCTTACTTATGTTATACTAGCTTTCCGCACGCGGCTTGGCCCGCGTGGGCTATATGAATTCAAATTAAAGATGAACCGCTCGACCGATTTTGTACAAACTTCACATAAACCATCTACTTAATATTCCGAACAAAGCCTAAACATTTGGTTTGGATAGGACGGTGAGCCCATTCTTGAGTTATAAAATTACAAGAGAAAGTGGCATTGATTTTTATATTGATACTTCATTGCCGAGGGTTGTGACATCCACGAATTGTTTGCCGGACGATCGCTTTCCACTTGTTTCGGTCTTAGGCAGTGTTTATAACTGAGTGGACTTTGTTAGTGTTTGCATGGATCTGATTAGTCCAACGCATGGGACTCCTGACTCTTGGTCGCACTTGTATGGAAAAGAAATGATGAAAAGAATAATCTAGTAAAATATATATTATCTTAGTATGTTTACAGAGCCAGAGAAATAAAATCTGAGGGGCCGATGTTTTGCCGCTTCTGGATAGGAATTATCTATCAAATAATGAATAAACTGCTAATTTAAGGCTTTTAAGTTTAACCGATACTTATCTGGAGGTGGTAAAAATGGTACTAAAAGAAATAATGAAACAATAACAAAATAATTTTAACCGCAATCAAATCTGTGAATTTACAACAGCAGCATTTTTTAAATAAGGTTTTATGTAGGAATTATTGTATATATATCAAAGGACTATATTTTACGTACTCGCAAAACTAAAATATATGGGCATCGTATTCTCTGACCTTTTGAAATGAATTCGTCGGCTCCAGATAATAACGGTCTTCCGCAACCCGTCCGGTTCCGGTTGTAGTAAATAAAGATACAAATAAATATGGAGAGAATGAATCTGCTGTTTCCTAAGAAGTCGCTGTTATTATTGACCTCACCTTGTATGAGTATTTCATTAACTTACATCTACTAATACATATTATAAAGAGGTAAAGTTTATGAGTTAGTAATGGGTAAGCTCTGAAACTTTAATAGAAAGGTACATTCTCTGAATGTTTTAGGCTATGTTTTCAGTGCGTACAATACGAACAATACCGTAGGCTGAAGCTAGTTTACGATTCATGAAGACAAGTTAAAAATTGTAAGATTGTAAAAACTGTGACAGCAAAGAAATTATGATTTATTCATTCATTTATTTTTTTGTTTATGGTATTCCACTGTAGAGCAAATACCTCCCTTTCCTCTTTTCACTTCTGCCTAGTGCAGCCTGAGCCCTTTAAATCATTTGCCGAGGCTGCGGGATGTTCGAAAGAGTTACCGAGGCCCCAGAAATCAAAAGAAACATAGGTTTTAGTCAGTAAGAGTCTGACAGTCCCTCCCGCTTCGCCCACACCGTTAGGATCATTTGATGATATTCCTTCACTAAAAACGGCCATTAAATCATTTATGTAATTTAATTTAAACTTAAATACACGTAGTTAACCAACAACGGCAACCAAATCAACCATAATCTAAATCCTCAGCAAAAGGCATTTTAGAGAATCAATTGCTCCAAATCTACTCTGGTAAAATGTGGATAAGTTAAATTAACCTTCGTTTTGCAAGACATTAATCCAATTTGTCGGTTTGTTACTCCCTGGGAACTTTGCGTTCCTTTCTTTTCATTTATCTTTTGATTAATTTCAAGAAAGAAGCTCAAAAGATGTAACAATGGATTTCTTGGAAATGGTCACATCTTTTTCTTTTTATTGCCTATTATGAGCTACTTCTCCACAATTTTGTATAACTATGTAATTATAAAAATAAAAAAATGTACATCTAAGATTATATCTACATGGCAAATCATTGTAATTTAGCCAATTTACTTTCCTAAAAATAACATGTCGAAAAACTTTCATCTCGCAACATTATTTGAATATTAAACTTGTGATTTCGGCAAAAATTACATCAGGGGAAGTCTTGATGGAAGTTATAATAGACTCCAACGTTAAGTTAAAAAGTTCCAGACTACGCGATGGCAGTAATTTTTGACGAGTTCTGTACACATACACTTTTGTGTGGGAAGAAATTTAATGAAATTATAACGCGAGTGGCCTTCGAAGTTGCCTGATAGCTTATAACCACTGCTGCATACAATGTTTCGAAACCTCCAAGGATTGTTATTACAAAGTTAATGTTGCCAACAGCTTTTGTTATTCAAATCTTTGATAATATCTGTAGACATTGTGAAACCTTATTGCGAACTTAAGTTTAAATATATTTTGGGTTTCCACAAGGGTCTATATTCGGTCCATTACTTCCATATCACTCATTTTAAATAAAATTCAACATCTATATCTATACTTATAATAAATCTGTAGAGAGGTCAATTCTGTACATGAAATATATTTCCAAAATAACTATCAGGGGGTGATTAGGGATCGATACTGATGCCATAAATGCAATCAGTAAAATTTTTGTCTGTCTGTCTGTCTGTCTGTCTGTCTGTCTGTCTGTATAAACTCTATAGAAACAAAAACTACTCGACGGATTTTAACGAAACTTGGTACAATTATTTGTCATACTCCTGAGATGGTTATAGTATACTTTTCATCACGCTACAATCAATAGGAGCAGGGGAAATGTTGTCATTTTGTTTAAACGCGCTAATCTCAGGAACCGCTGGTCCGATTTAAATAATTCTTTCAGTGTTAGATAGTCCATTTATCGAGGAAGGCTATAGGCTATATCATTGCGCTAAGATCAATAGGAGCGGAGCACCACTATTCCACGCGGACGAAGTCGCTGGCAGAAGCTAGTATAGCCTAAATGTTTTCATTGTATTTTTACTTGAATTTATGATAAAATATTCAGTATATTTCAATTTCTACATCAGGGGGGCTAGACAAGTGGCAGTCGTTTCTAATCGTTCTGACGCTAACGCTTAAGCGTTTCTACTTATCAAATGCTCAGTCGATTAGAACGATAGAAAAAAATTACGAGAAGTTATCTATGGATTGCTCTAAGGGCCTATACATGTGGCAACAAATTTAAGAGAATTACATTCATTTACGACTATTTTTTTTTGACCTAGAGTATCGCACTTGAAATTTGTAGCCAAGTGACATTATTTTTAACAGACTTCAAAAAAGCAGGTTCTTTATTCGACCCGCATATATGTTTGTATATCCGCGATTTTCAAAAACTACTGATCCGATTTGGATTTTTTTTTTTTATTTAAATGCATGCTTTGCAAGGAAGGTTTTAGTATATTTTATATTAGGATTTGATGAAGATCTTTGGAGATAGCCAATGGAACTCATCAATTTATTACTAACAGCAAAGGACCCGCGATCGTTGTGATTGTAAGCCTATGCATTGTTTTCACCATTACATTACATATCACTCCTCTAAGCTTTAAATAAAAAGCACAGGCATGGAGTAAACCCTCATTAAATTACAAACATTTTGAACTCGGTTTTACTTTTTGTAAAATAAGTTTTTAATAGATTTCGAAAGGAAACGTCATCTAATACAATTTTTTTTTTAGAATCCGTAGTCAAGTGGCATTGTTTGACAGAAGAAAACGCTTGCGAGCGTCTGAACGTAACGCTCGCTGAGCGAACGCAGACACCTTGTAGATAACTCTACAAAATGACCTTTGTGAATCAGCTGGTGAAGTGTTTTGGTATATTTTGTGATGAAATGTTTGTGAATTTTAATACTTATGTATTAAACTACACTCGCTTAAATTATTATGGGCTGCGCATAATGAGGAAGTGTTGGCTTAGGCGTCAGAAACGAAATTCTTCACGTCGATGTCTGCTGTTTCCCGCGGTTTCACCCGCGTCTTCAGAGAAAAAGTAGCTTTTTCCAGGGTCTCCGCTATCTCCGTACCAAATTTCATACAAATCGGTCTAGCCATTCACGCGTGATGCCTTGACCAAGGGAAATAGAGATTCATTTTTAGGGTTCCGTAGTCCGACAAGGAACCCTTATAGTTTCGCCATGTCCGTCTGTCTGTCTGTCTGTCTGTCCGCGGCGTAGCTCCGAGGTTCTTGTTACTAGGAAGCTGTTAAATAAAATTTAGTATGGATATGTATATTAATCACGCCAAGAAAGTGGTAAAATAAAATTTTGAAAATTTTTTTTTTTAGGGTATCTCCCAAACACGTAAAGTAGGGATGATTTTTTTTTCTCGCGTACCGCTCACCGCTCCTCTGTGGTGTATCGTTAGATAGGTCTTCTAAAAATATTATGGGTGTGTCAAGACCATTTTTCGGTTAAGTGAGCCATTTGCGAAATATCTAGATTTTAAGTGAAATTTTTTGTTCGATACGAGTTACCCCCCCCCCTCTAACTTTTGAATGGCTGTACCTAGAAATGTGAAAAAAATCACAGACGTAGCACATGTAAGTTAAGTAAGCTTAACCGTTTACAGAGTTATAGTCGACTAACTAAGACCTATTACGGAACCCTACCGCGCGTGGCCCGACACGCACTTGGCCGGTTTTATATATATAGATGCACAATTTATTGTTCCGGGTGGTGTGATTCTATAAGCAAACATTCAATAAGATTTGTCTGGAATTCCGTGCTCATGCATCATTGCGAGGAACTAAAGAAAGGAGTAAAGGTAAGTTTATTATTGTTTACATTACTTATCGTCTGTTATCTCCCAAGTCTCAGACAGAGTATGGTCCTATAGTAGAAAAAAGCCTTACTACCTACCGTTCAGAAATAACCATTACCACAATAATTATAAGTAAATCAAAGTTATATAAAAATACTATAATTATCTTTATAGAATACACAAATTCTTGTTCTTCAATGCCAGCTTGACCAACCATCGAAGTCACACTAATAATGGCCACCACGCTTACTTCTACAGCAGTTAAAGACTGCTGCTGCTGTTTGGACCACCTGCATGACACTGGTGCCCAAATATTTTTTTTTATTCATTTTCCAATCAGCCCAATCCTAAATAAAGACGAGTTTTATAACCTTAAACTTATTGTTGTTAAATAGAAAGAAAGCGGTTCTTTGATGGGAATGCATACAAACACAATACATACAATAATTGTTCATAATGTGATGCCAGTAGTGGCGATATTGAATAAAACACTTTTGGTCGGTGGTTCATCTTTGGCCTTTATATGAATCCTACCAAAACTGAAAATTGCTCTGCACTAGCACGTATTCTCGGCTCTAATTACTAAACAATAACAAAAACGAAGTCCCTAATCATATCATGGTCATTGTATGATCCAAATAAATTAGTTTTAAACCTGCTGCAAATACTTTAAACTTTCGCGGTTTGCACCGAAGTCAATGGGACTATCGTTTTTGCGGTCACCAGTTGGCGCCACTGTTGAGTAAGTCCTGTGAGTCAACTCCGCAATATATACTTTTAATAGATATAGATACGATGTAGTGAACTCGCTGTAGATACTAACTAGTTACTACAACTGACTTTGAATGAACTGTTTTTAAGGCCCACTTATTTGGCACCTATTCTTGGCTTTTATGACAAAACAATAACATGTATTGAGCTATAAAGTATATCTGCCTAAATTCATCAGGAATGGCACAATATTTGCAATAAAAATCAATAATTTAAAGTAAATTACGATAAAAATGCTCGCAGTGAAATATCTCTTACATTTGATATTTCTTGAGACCTTGCTCCACACTAGCGCATCCTAGCGGCGAATTCAAGTGCGGTAGCCCTCATTGAAGTGTAAGTATCAAACTACTTACGTAGTATTGTATTATCTTTGCTACTATTGCAGAGCGATCCATAGACAACTTTCTGTATTTTTATCTACCGTACGAATAGAATGAGCGTTCGAGACATCAAAAGCCACTTGTCTACCAAAAATTGAATCGCTAACGCTTAAGCGTTCACACGAATAGAAACCAAAGAGAATATAATACGAAATAATAGAAAATAGAAACGTTGGACTTTTTGGTGGGCTTTCAAAAAAGGCGGTATAAAATAGTTTGTGTAAAATATTTTTATTTAATTTTTAGTTAAATATTACAGTATAATTATCTGTAGATTTGTGTTTAGTTCGGTTAAGAAGAGACGGGCTGCGGATGGACTAAGTCAACCGTTTAAAATTCAGTTGGTGATGGTATTCAAAACACTCCAATTAAATGGAAACAAATATGCTTATGTTCGTACCTACACATCATCAGAGAACCTCTTTCTTTCTATTTCACAATAATACGTAAGTTAAGTTTATAAAATTCGTCTTTATTTAGGACTAGCGGCCCGTCCCGGCTTGGCACGGGTAGCCTATATTACTCAGGGTAAATGTAACTTTCCAATGGTGAAAGAATTTTTGAAATCGGCACAGTAGTTTTTGAGTTTATTCATTACAAACATACACACAAAAATACAAATCTTTCCTCTTTACAATAGTAGTGTAGATGTAGATTGGGCTGATTGGAATACGAATAAAATAAATTTGGGCACTGGTGGTGGTCCGAACAGCAGCAGTAGTCTTTGACTGCTGTAGAAGGAAGGATGGTGGCCATTATTGGTGTGCAAGAAAGCAAGAATTTATTGTGTGTATTCAAGGTGTATTCTATAAATATTATAACTATAATCTTTTTACATAACTTTGATTTACCTATAATAATTATTGTGATAATGATTACACGAGAGTTTTTGGAGTGTTATCCTACTATATAATATTATGAATACGAAAGTGAGTTTGTTTATTTGTTACGCTGTCACGATATAACGGCTGAAGCAATTTGTTTCAAATTTGGTACAGAGATAGATGGAAGCTTGAAGACAAGCTTATTTTTTATCCGGGTCCGTTAGTAGTTCTCTTGGAACGCGCATGAAACCGCGGGAAGCAGCTCGTAATAACTATTATGAATAACTACTATATAATATTTGAAAATAAAAATAAAAGGCTTTCTGAACACAGAATATAAAATATTTATCTTTTAATTAATTAAATGTTATTAAGAAATCAAACTACTGAGCAGTGCTCTACCACGAAGAAGGTCATTTTGGCTTTCCTCGAAAGACGTGCAGCATTCAATATAGGGGTCATCATCCAGGCCCTCTGTGGGTATCCAGAATCACCTAAAAAATAAAACAGACATTAGAATAGGGGTGGAGGATGAAACGCACTAAGCTGGCGCATCACTAAGGTACCACCGCGTCGCCCGCCAACGGTCATTCATCATATTGGCAGAGGTTCAGTAGGTGAACAAGGCAAAATTCGCGCGCCCGAACATTGTGTTTTATAGTAGATTGTACCTTAAAATTTAACTACGACCGTGCGTGAACTCATTTACCCTGAGCTACACATCTAAACACTTGTAATACACAGATTATATATCGTCCCCGTAGGTGGAAAATTAAATAACTCTGATTTTGTAGTTTTGAGATAAACGCGATTTAGTGTTTTTTTTTCAGTTAATGTACATTTGATAAAAATTGTGAGACAATTTTACTGTCGGTAATTTTATATATTGTGGACCTGATTACCTTTTACATTATGTTTTAACAAACTGAACTCTATCTTTAACTATAACTAAATAACACATAAAAAATCAAGTTGTTTAATTTTGCCACAACTGTAATTTATAACGTAACTACAATTAGCTACTTATTTCGGCTATTTATTTAGTTTTCCTACGAGCTAAATACATTTGGTAGAGTAAAATTTGGTTAAATAAATGCAGTTATTGAATTTATCAAACTCGAAATATTTTTAAATGTAAAATTTAGTAGCTTTGTACGTTATTATTACTTTGATATTTTTTTAACTATTATTGGTTTCATATAAAATAAAAGCTGTATTATGATATTAATAAAGTTATAGTAAGGAAGAAATAGAAAAGTACAATAAAAATCAGAAAAAGTGTATTGTAATTAGATACTTATCTTGCTACAAACTTAAAAAAATAAACAAAATGACACTAATTATAACAAGTGAAAACAAGTTAACTTAAAGTATTATTTCAAATCAAAACAGAAAATAATTTTTGAACTCAAAAAATAACATTATGGCTCTAAAATCAGAGACCTAATTACAAAAGACATACTTAGTAGTGAGCAAAACTAATAATAAGTATTAGAACTAAAAAATATAAGTTTGTATCAAATCAAAACACATAAATTTATTCATTATCATCTATGGGTAAGACACATATTTTATGAATACTCCGTACATGGGTTTTATGATTAGGAGTTCTTACTTCTACAGCCCTAACCTTGTTATCATGACCATCAAATAATTTCACAACCCTAGCCATTGGCCATGACATTATTGGAAGATTATCTTCCTTTAAAATTACTGAACTATTTAATTTTACATTACAATTAACATATTTCCATTTAGGTCTGCTTTGTAATAAATTTAAATAACATTGATACCACACTTTCCTAAAGGATTTTTTTAAAGAATTACATAGTTGCCAAAACTTAAGTCTATTTTGTGGAATGTTACATTCATTTCCTTGAGGATACGTTGACAAAGCACTACCTATAATAAAGTGACCAGGTGTCAAATAACAATAATCATCGGAGTTTCAAGATAAAGGTAAGAGTGGCGGAGAAGTAAGCACTGCTTCGATTTCAGTTAAAACAGTATTAAGCTGTTCATAAGTTAGAACAGTTTTTTGTAATATTCTTTTTAAGTGTAACTTTGTGCTCTTAACTGCCGCCTCCCAGAGCCCACCAAATGTAGGTGAGTAACATGGTATAAAGTGAAATTGTATCCCACGCTCGGCGGTAAAAATTTTTGAACCTGCATTTGGTGGCTCTGAGAAGCTTGCAGCTTGTAGAGCTCGACCAAATTACTCCTTGCACATTTAAATGTACTTGCATTGTCGCAGTGAATTTCGGTGGGCAAACCTCGTCTGGAGATAAATCTCCTCAAGCACGCAAGGAAGGTTTCCGTGGTCAAATCTGATGCGAGTTCTAAGTGAACGGCTTTTGTCGCGAAACATACGAATACACAGATATACCCTTTACCTATTAAAGATCGTCTTACGCGAGAGAGTTTCACATCAATTGGCCCAGCGAAATCCACGCCGACCTTCTCAAATGGGCGGCTGGTAGCTGTTACACGTGCAGCCGGCAAGGAGCCCATTAGTTGCTTGGCTGCTAAGGCATTTTGTCTAATACATACAATATATTTGTGAGTTACTTTCTTAACTTCTAATAAGCCATTGACAATCCAAAACCTTTGATTAAGATGCGAGAGTAAAAGCTTAGGCCCTGCGTGCAGTAGCCTTTCATGTTCACACCTTATAAGCAAGCTAGTAATTGAAGAGCCTCTGGGCAGTATGACAGGATGTTTTTGTGAATAAGCTATATCAGCATAATGCAGTTTGCCACCAACGCGCAATAGACCCCGATTGTCAAGAAAGGGATGCAACTCAGCCAGATTCCCTTTCAAGCTGTTGTTATTGCTTATTGCTTTAATTTCAGATTTAAAATATGTATATTGTTCATGTTTAATTATTGAAATTATTAATGCATTATCTAACTCAGAACTTTGCAAATAGTTTGTATTAATTATTGTATTATTTTTGTTAATGTTGTTTAAAAATCGCAATATGAATGCTAATAGCCTAACTATTTTATTTATGTTAGAGTAATTTTACAAGCGCTTGAACACATAGTCAAGCGGATTGGGGTTTTGGCATACCAAGTTGCTGGAAGGAGCTAAGCAGGGCTCCACAGAGAGTGAATTAGCAGGTGAGCTGTAAGCAGAAACTCGTACTCACTGTTTTGCAGAAACTTTGGGCCTTTCCACCAAATGTCGCAGCTACTCAGCTCTTTCGGGTTGACGCCTCGGCAAATGAGATCAGCAGGATTGTCATGTGTATTGACATATTGCCAACTGCATCCAGCGGTATTTTGACGAATTACACTTACTCTGTTCGATACATAAGCTTGAAGTTTTGTTAGCTCAGTGTTTAGCCATGCAAGAACGATTTGTGAGTCGCTGAATAAACCTCGCGAATCCATTATTGGTCACTCTGACGTCAACGCAATTAAAGTCACGTATCACATAGTAAAACGCACGACAGAGGGTGGACTCTTCAGTTATCTTTCCGTTAACTGACTAAAGCCACTACGGGTGTGCGACCCCGGACTGCTCGAGCTGCTAGAGTCACAATCCTGTCTTTTCCGTGACTTTAGTATCCCTTATTCCCCCATCCCTTCCAATATCCAAACCCTTCCCCCACAGAGACGGTCAACTCGAAATAAACCCGGTGTTGGTGGAGCCGAAAGCACCTGCAGCGAATCCGACTCCGCACGTAACGACTTTTCGTTCCTGTGGGGCCAGTCGGTGACGCCGAGAGAGTGGTGTAGGTCTTGGGAAAGCCTGCACTATCTTAATTGCGTCCCAGGCGATGCAGCATCCGTGGACAGGTCACTTCACCCACTACAGCTTTGCTGAGTGGAACAACACGGGGAGTGGCAGTGAAGCCCGGTTAAGCAGTCGACAACCTTCTAGGTTGACCTGCGAGATGCCATACACAAAAAAAAGAGTGGCAGTGACCGGTTATAAGTCCAAGCAGATAGACGTAAGCGCGGACGCCAGGGGTCACAGGGGGGACAGTGCGAGGGTCCATCGAAGGCCCGCGGACGTTGCGACCAGCGTTGTCGCTCTCGTATAGGCCTTCTTAGCCATCAGCGCAAGTGCCAAAGCCAAATAACCTGACACGGCTGCTGTTTGAATCATCTTTCGTAGATGTTAAAGGCCACTGGTGATGATGCGATGCATCAAACCGCACGCGCTCACCCCCGCGTTCTCCGTCGTCGCCGTCGTTCTCGATCAGTCATTGCCTAGATGGTGGATACTGACAATATTTCGGCCAAATTCTCTTATAAAAATGATGATAACTTTCCTCAGGTGCATTTCGTTTTATGGCAATTATAAACAACTTAATTTATTTAATTTTATTTGCCTAGCATCTTATAATTAATCATTATCTAGTTGTAGAAGAAATAGATAACATCAAGTATTTATAAATTAGGTACGTTATAATCACAATTCTGAATAGCAGAATTAAATAAATAGAGTTATTTAGTTTTCCTAGAACTTAGTTAGTTTTGTGAACGAATTTTAAGTTGAGGAAAAATTCAACAACTCATGTTATTTAATTTATTTGATATTCAACTTATCATTGACCACAGTTATTGATTTATTTACTGAGTTATTTATTTTTCCTTAAAAAAAATAGTGTTTGTCTGGAGATATTTATTATTCCATCTGTCCGACAAAACTGGCTATAATTTTGGAACGGAATAAGATACGAAAATGCCTGTTAGGCTCAAATATGCGGCATGTTTTAGGTGTTTTGAAAATAGGGAAAAGTCAAAATCGCCAAAATCGGACTTATTTAATTTTCCACCTACGGGGACGATATATATGAATATATATATGTAATAGCAAATTATTTGATTTCTCCTACTATAGGACCATACTCTGTCTGAGACTTGGGAGATAACAGACGATAAGAAATGTAAACAATAATAAACTTACCTTTACTCCTTTCTTTAGTTCCTCGCAATGATGCATGAGCACGGAATTCCAGACAAATCTTTTTAAATGTCTGCTTATAGAATCACACCACCCGGAACAATAAATTGAGCATTTCTCATATTTCGTCCAGACATCGATGTGAAGAGTTTATTTTCTGGCCCCTAAGCCATATTTCTTCATTATGGGCCATAACCATTTAAGCGACTGCATTTTAATATTATAATTCACAAACAAGTCACAAAATATACCATCACACTTCAACATCTGATTGACAACCGCCATTTTGTAGCGTTCAGATGCTCGCAGCATAGACTAAGTCGATTCCTTCTGTCAAATAATGCCACTTGTCTACCAATTTGAAGTACGAAACGCTAGATCAAATAGCTATTCGTTACCTAATGTCATTCCCATACATTGAGCGTTAGCGTTAGCGTTAGCGTTTTGCCACTTGTCTAACCCCCCAGACCAGGCAAGTGGAGGAATGTAGAAGTGAACTTGGGTACTTACTTTATTTCCTGCGTTCCCGGCAGTTCTGCATGATTGAATTGAAATGGGATTTCAGAGTGTCTAAGTTTAAAGTATTGCGTTGCAGGCTCGGAACTACTTACAAGTGGGTATTGCATTTGAATAAGTAGATCGGTTACGTCTTTAGATGAGAGTTAATAGGTCTTACGACACCTAATAAATAATAAATGGCTCGGAATAAAACAAAATCTTTTTCGCTCAAAAACTAGATGGTTTGCTTTACCTGTTAAACATTTTGAAGTTCTATTAGAGGCAGTTTCAAGTCTTTGACAATCAATATTTGATTCGTAAAATTCATTTTATTTTCTGTTAATATCATTACCAATATTATCCTCTTTACCAGGTCCCGCCCACGACGCTGGAGAACTTCCTCAACAGGATAGAAGAAGGCTACTGCAAGTTCCACAACCCTTATCACAATAACCTCCACGCTGCTGACGTTGCACAGACAGTTCACTATATGCTGTGTCAGACTGGACTGATGGTAAGCTAATGTTAAATATTAGTAAGAAATATGTCAATGTTTGAGATCTAAGCAGTACCATTGATAGAAGAAATAAAAACGTATTTAAATTACAAGGAAATAATGATATCTAATGTGACAACATTTGAACTGCCTTCTTACCTAAACCTAGGAAGATGACATAGGGCAAGACATGGAAATTTTATGAATGCGATCCAGCATAGGACTAGTTATAGTGGTTTAGCAGTTTGTCAATACATTGATAATGATGATGATAACAATTTTGCTACAAGAAATAAGTTAATCCCAAAACCAATATTTATCAAATGTATAGGTTCATTATGTCTACACAATATCATTAATTAAAATTAATAGTTCAGAAAACATGCTTTCTAATGAGCACACAAAGGTTAGCTTTAAACAAACCAAACTTTTGTCTGTAGTTAAGAAGCTAACCTAACAAGACCTATACGAGTCTCAGAGAAACCAGTCTCAAACTAATTTAACAAGTTTAATCACAATGAACCCAATGGAATAATATGGAAACCTTTAACTAATGTTAATTACAATGCCGAACAAATTATGTGACTAACGTACAAAGTTCACAAAATTATCCCGAAAACTTTACTTAAGAACACACTTCCTGTTCCAGTGTGCTTGAATTTTACTTGAACTTGTAAATTGTGACCCAATTTTGATTACTCATACTTTAATGGGTTACATATGTTTTTATATATTTGTATCAGATTCTAATAAATTATAATCAAAATAAGTTAATTTAATGACTAAAGTTTTATTATTTATTATACCAAAGAAATGTGTATAAAAAATTATTACACCAACATGCCTTTGCATTTTGCAGTTAAAGAATATTGATATGGGCTCGAACGTGCAGGGCGAAAGAATTTAGCTATAGCTGCCACAATTGCACATAATATTTCTAGCCTTACTCTCACATGACAGTGAAATTATTTCAGTATTTGCTCTCGCTTCATATATACGTCCTAAAGGGAAACATCCAATAGTTCTTGCTATCGAAATATTATTTATTAGAAAGGCTATTAAATTATATTGTTTAATGAATACAATTTAGATTTCGCCACCTTTCCTAGGACTTAAATGTAGTTAGCTGCAAAAAAGTCTCTAGTCACCTAACACAAATACCCGGAAAATAATCAAAGCATTGTCTCCACAGAACTGGCTATCGGATCTGGAGATCTTCGCGACACTGGTGGCAGCTGTAGTGCACGACTACGAACACACGGGCACCACCAACAACTTCCACGTCATGTCAGGGTCTGATACGGCCTTGCTTTATAACGATAGGGCTGTGCTCGAGAACCATCATATCAGTGCCGCTTTCAGGTGAGCTGGATTTATTGTTTTTGAAGTAGATCGAAAAGTTTTTAAGGCAGATGCAGTTAGTGAAGATACGAAATCAAAAGCGTAAAAAATATATATTTTCAACGAATAAGTTGAAGCTCGTGATTGACAACATAAGACTATTTTTAATCAATTAAGCACTTCTTTGATTTTTTAAGATTCTACAAAACGAAAAATATGTCTTTTCTCTATGAACGGTAATTTAAGGAAAATATCACATTGTTTTAAATTGGAAAAACGATCACTACTATTGAGCACAGAGTATATAAACACTACGTTTTACTATTGAGTTTGGTAGTAGTCGTAGACATATTTTGTTAGCTAGTCCAACAAGAAAAAATTAAATGCTTTAAATCAGATTCCAATTTAATATTTCCAACGAATAAAACTAGATTTGACATCCAACGATTGCTTTTGTGATCTACATCAAAAAGTACAAAAGCATTTTTCATCAAATATAAAAAAGCTTAAGATAACAATGACAATCGAAGAATCAGATAACGAACCATTTATTGATTTACAACGACATCGAATTCTATACGAGACAGCTGGAACTTTTTTTACATTGCTGAAAAAAAGTTGAGAATGTGAGGCAATGGTAATGATGAAAATTGTGGATCGGCGAACAAAAGAGTCCCACGTTTTGTCTGAGAACTCGTTATAATAAATGATTTCCCTAAGGACATGAGTGTAGATATTTTTACTTGAAAGAGCCAAAATTTACCCGATACGCGATAAGCAGTGGGCGATAAAAACATAATAATGATTACTCGTAAAGTCCGTTTAATAAAAAAAGGCATTAAATATTTGGCTGCAGAGATCGCCATAAATGTAAACTTTTTAATATATGGACTGTGCTTATCTACTGTGTAAAAAAACAGTAACGGGAATCATATACTTCGATTTTAGCACCGATAGTAAAAGGGTCTCCATGGGATCATCTACCCTACTTTAAAAGTTCGCTAATCTTTTTAACTTACAAAGAAGAAACTAGTCTCGCTTTACCGAGAGATGAGACTTTACTTAAGAACCTTTACCAAAAATGTGTATCTAATTTGAACTACCCCGCCTGACTACTTGTCATTTTTAGTGGTGTTTTATTAGTGCTTATATACGACTTAGCAATCTGAAGAAATCTGCGTCTTCTAGAGGCTACGGAGCCCAACTAAGGCCTCCTTCTCTTTGCAGAAAATTATAACAACTGTAAATCCATAATGTTACAACAAAATTAAAGTACCTATTCTTATTAAAAAGAGATAAAACATCTTTCATAAAAACGTGTTGTATCTTAAACTGACGAAAATATCTTTGATCGCAGTTTAGCAAGAATTAGGTAAGTAGTTAACAAAAAAACTGGCAGCCAATTAATTTAACAAAAACAAACTATTAACCTGAAATTCTCGTAAAGGAAACAGCATGTAATCGATGGTCAATCATTGAGCTGAATGCTTGATATTCGATGTATATGCGCCGGTACGTCGGCGGTGCATGCCTGCCGATCCGTGCCAGAAATGCCGCGCTCGCCAGTGCATTTAACACGTTCCCTTTTATTATAAACGTGTGTGAGCTCACTGGTATTTTTTCTGTACTATTTTAAAGTATTTAAAATAGGTATTGCGTAATGAAATTTTACAGAACAGTCTTGTGTTTAAAAGTTTTTGAATGAAGAGAATTTTTAGCTTCAGTCGTTCAAAGACCATTTTAATTATATTGTGGAGCTGAGTATTTGCTTAGCCATCTTCAGACTCCACTATCGGACCAGCTACACGAGTCTACCAATTATTGTCCAATAAATACAAAATTCTAAAACAAGTTATGAACCTGAACATTAAAATATAAAAAGAGAAATTGAATTCAACTTGTAAGCGATGGATGAAATATTACGAATTCTGAATTTGATTCTTCTTCATTCCGATAATTTTGTTTCGATAAGTAATTTTGAAAATGATTTCAGACAAGGCAATTTACACAATGAGCCAATAGAAAGAACAACAAGTAGGTACGATCTTTTGTGAAGGCTCTATTACTGTTTAAAAATAAATACCGTTGTTCACAAGCAAGAGTTTCTTAATAACTGCTGTGTTGCTGTGTTACACCCACGCCGAACAAAACAGAGGGACTATACTCAAGGAACCTTCAGTTTGCTTACAGAGTACTTATCGCAAGCTATTTTCATAGAAATAGGATACTTTATCTTCGGGCGACGCCGTGTGATTGATGAACGATGACATCAGCCCGACATTATATATGCAAATTTTTTACTCTGTGTCTACGAAGCGTGGGCTACGTAAACAACGGATGAAATGGATTTCTGAAGACTTTAATCGGATTAAGTATTTAAATAGTCTGATCCTTTTTCTGTGTTGTTTTCTGTACAATATTTTATATTATTTTTTATGTTTACTAAGCTTTCAGAGAAAACAGTTTTTAATTCAATCAAAAAAGTCATGGTGGCCTAGTGGTAAAGGCCTCTCGTGTACGAGTGTGCGTTCGAAGTGGTTAAAAACAATACCTACACTGTACCTAACAAATTAGTGTTTTCTAGTTATTACTATAAAGCCTCCACAGCCAGCAGACGACAGTATGTATTACTCGACATAAAAAGGCCTAGAAAGCTCTAATAACCTGTTTGTGAAAGTACAAGTAATATAGTATAGTACATAGAAATGTGAACCAGTACATCTCCATCCCTTTGAGGATTACCAGCTTAACCGTTTTATATTACCTCTGGTACGAAACTATGCTAGATAATTAATTAGGTAGGTTCTAATTAGGCAAATGCACACCTCGGGGACGTTGTTAATAAATTATTTTGTAAGCTTTGCAGTTGTTAATTTACTTAATTGAATGTACCAAAACGATACCACTTGTCCTATTAGCCTTGTCGCAATATTGACTAATTAACTTCGCTTGTATGGGTCTATAATAATACGTATGGTAGTTTTCTTTATTGCGTTGCCACGTTGGATGGCAATGCTGCTGCTCTTTGACCAAAATCTAGGCCAGCCTTTTGATTATGCGCGGATTCGTTCGACTTGTATTTGTGTTTATTAAATTGTTTTTAAATACACGTTGATGTTCACTAAACATTTTCCTGCATCATAGATGTATTTCCAAATATACTGCCTCACGCACACTCACACAAAAAGTCATTTAACTCTTAGTAGTATAGTCCCTATGAGGGACTGTACAGGTAGCAGGTATTTCATTCATCATCATCTGCCTACCCTCACAACTATGTTGGGGTCGACTTCCAGTCTAAACAGGCTGCAGCTGAGTACCAGTGTTTTACATAGAGCGACTTCCTATCTGACCTCCACAACCCAGTTTACCGGGTAACACGATACCCCTTGATAAGACTGGTTGTCAGACTTTCTGGTTTCTTACTACCCGTAACGACTTTCAAAGATCTACAAAAGACAGCCGGAACCAACAGTTTAACATGCTTTCCGAGGCATGGAGGAGTCTCGCTATGACAAAGATGGTCACCCATCCACGGGCCGACCGCGCCAGGCGCAGCTTAACCTTTGATCGGTCGAACCGTGCGGCTGTTACTTAGCCACGAGCTCTTCCAAATCTATGTTCACGCATAGATCGGACCTCTAAAAGGAGTAATTTCGTGAAACACAAAATCCGATTAGTTATTTTGTGACCTATCAGACAGGCTTGCCTACTCCCCTCTGGCTACTGACGGGTACTAAGAGTGTATTCAGTAGGTACCTAACAGCTTGTGAGCATCTAACTCCAAGGGTCTTATCAATGAATCACGGGAGGGTTAACCCGTATAGACTGTTTACGATCCGATTGTAACGGCCATCCATCAATCCAGCGTGACGTCACTTCTGACCTTACCCTAAATTACAAAGGGAACAGTCATTATAATCTATCTACAGATAAGAGCAGTCGAGGTCTGATCACAGATAGTTCACAGAAACTAAACCTCTGAGACTATAGAAACGAAAGATGCTAAAGAAAATAACCTGAAAATCTTTGGCAAGCGTTTTCTATCATCCAGAAATAAATCTGGACTCTGGACTGAAATAGACTAATTCCACATGGAAAACGATTTGCCTAATCCAGAATCAGGGCCCTTCATCTGCCTAGCCCTTTTTCCAATTATAAGGAGTTACCGGGTAACACCTTTGGTAAGACTAGGCAGGTAGGTGACCCAGAATCCGGACCAAAGACTACGCAAAGAACCCTTAGCAGTCGTATTTGCGACTACTAGACTAACGAACCTATCGGAATAGGAACAGTGTGTCTACCTACGTCTTATATTTCTGGACTATTTACCACTGTTCCACTCGCAGCCATCGGTTACGTGAGGCGAGTACTACGATGGTGTTTTTCACAATGATTGGCAGTAATTGACAGTCGCAACGCGCTATGAATTTTAAACGAGTTGAAGAAATGGTTCGACAATATTTTACCGTCAGTCTAACGAACTGACGAGTTAATCTATGACGGCTTGCGTTGTTTATTATGGTTTGTTTCCTAGAGATATCTGAGTATTACTTTTTCGGTATTTCGAAACGATATTCAAAACCTTGATAGGTTCAACATAAGGCACCTCTTTTAAAGATACCACTGTTTTTTGTCTAAATAAGATAACAAATCTGAAATTTCGGATGTTGTTGCGAAAATATTCAAACTACCTTCTTGACTTAAAAATGATTTCATAACCAAATAATAGACATATAAAAACACCTAAAATTCATTGAATTGAGAATCTCCCACTATCATGGATTTACACATAAAACCAAATAAAACAGAGATCGTTATATTTAGATGCCTACTAATTTGATTTACCTATAGTTAAATGTTTATAAATCTTTCTACAGTCTACAGTACCTACCAAAATATTTTGTTATTCCAAGGCAGTCGTTTTATTTATCGCTCCATTTAATAAACCGGTACGCGATCATCCATACAAAAGAAGCATCGATATAATTCTAAACTAAAACAATACGGCTTGGATGGCAGTGGTTGAAAGTCATACCTGTTATTGAAAATATAAACACCATCGCGATTGTTCTCCGAAGGGATAAGCTAAGATGAACATTTACGCCCTTTTCCAATAACAATCATCTATACCTAAATTTGTTTACCTTTGACTGCTAGTGATAGGATTTTGACTTAAGGTAGTACTGGATTTTTACATTAGGTGTCGAAAGCGTACATTGTTAGTACTTCCTTACACCAAGCAGGTAGTAGTAGGTAGTGTAGAGTATACACTCATTAAAAACCAATATTTTTCGCTCTTCATATCAAACATCGTGGCTAAACTAAATATGTGAAACCGCCAATCCGCCTTGAGCAAGAGTTGTAATCAATGCTCATGCCTTCTCTCTATTAGAAGAGACATTTGCCCTGCATTAGGATAGTATATAGGTTTCGAAATTGTTAGTTCTAATTTTAATAACGTTTAGTTAGATACTCACTTGGTTTGCCTATACCGAGACATAACATAATATTTTAACCGGAGTTCATGTTTTATCGTTGGGTATCTACGATTTTATCTCCAGTATGATCGGCAAATCAATTTGAAACCAGTCGTAACTTTAATATACCATAACGTTTATAACCTATAACGACTAGCACTACCACATACAACTGGCAATTTCATGTAATTAGGACACCGGTGTCTATAAATTTACATTTTTATGGCGCAATTTATAACATTGACACACTTTAGAACGATCGAATTGGCTGTCCTAAGTCAATTTGTTTACAGAGAGGTGATTTAATCTCCTGGATGTGTATCCAAGTCCTGGTAGAGTTAATTGGCCAATTAAGGCATGTTGAGCTTACAGATTATACGGGGTTAGTCAATATTCAGTGAAGTTCATTAATGAAGAGCAGAAGTATGTAAATTTTGAATTTACAAAATGACCATTTATTGTGGACTAGTGGCCCGCCCCGGCTTCGCACGGGTAGGTAGTCTTTGTTTTTTAACCGATTTCAAAAAAGGTGGTTCTGTATTTAACTTCTCTCTTCTCAAAAACTACTGATCTGAATTGGATGAGAGTTGTCGTTCTTCAAATGCATAGTTTTCAAGAAAGGTTTTAGTACAATATATATTATTGGGATCTGTTGAATTTCTTCGTAAATAACCAATGGAAGTCTTCAATTACTAATAGCAAAGGAACCACGATTGCTGCGATCGTATGTGATTGTTTTCACTGTTCTATAACATAACAACACACCTCTATGCGTTAAAGGAGAAAACAGACATAGAGTTCACCCTTATTAAAGGTGATGAACATTTGTCTAGACATTAGGATATTGTAATTTATCTAAATTACAAACTGAGCCACTAAAAAGAGAACTGAAAAACTTTTTTTCAAAAAACAACTGGCTTGGAACACAATACAAATTTAAAAATAACTAATAGACATCATTCTAGAAATCGGTGTCTCCAATTAGGTATTGTGTATTTGCATTCTATTTTTGCAAAAAAAAATGTTTTCTTTTAGGAATGAAAAATCATGTCCCGAGTCTTCCCGCTGATTAGGCCCGTCCTAATCCTTACCGGACGGTTAGCCACTTATTGCTCAAAGTCTGCAGGCCGGACCTACAGTGGCCTGGAGTCGATTCCTGGCTCCAAATGTTGATGACGTGGCTGGGGCGTGAGATTTGTCTCTCCCTCACGCAACCCGCTATCTCCTTTTCCAGCATGACTGGTTAGCATTAGAAGGTGACTGCTTCCTATTCCCACTCTCTTTGGACCATGGTTTGAACCAGGGCCGAAAGTGAGAGATCGCCGCCGCCCAACTGGGGCAGACCTCCACCGTATGTTCCACCGTGACCTCCAGGTGATCCTCACAGTGTCGACACCCCGACATTTCCACTCGCTTGATTCGATCCAGGAACCTCCCAAAATAACCGTGTCCAGTGAGAACCTGCGTCAGGAGTAGGCATTGGATCTGCGGTAGGTCAAGATGCCGTGGTGCCTCCTTAGCCACTCCGCGAAGAGAGGATTTAACGCCACAACAATCCCCACGCAGGTTCATCCGTGGCCTTATGATTTGTTTATTAGCAAAGGGAATTCTAGATTCTTAATTTCTGAAGTGTGGAATAGAATGAATTCAATGGAAAGCGCAATTTTTTTTTAGTTTATAATTATCCCGCTCTTATGTATGAAAAGAGGCCCTTTTCATACATGGAACGCATGGGCATTAATCACCATGGAATAACATCTACACATTATGACTTGAAAGCGCTTACTTCTAACAAATTCGTAACTTAATTCTTGAAGCCGTTAAGGTGAAAGATATTATAATATGATATCAACCAAAAAAAAATAAAAAATAAGTAAATACCAATCTCAAAAAAAGAACAAAAATATGTGGGATTTGAACTCGATGTAACCGATTCGCATGATCATGAATACAGCCCCTCCACTACAGCGCTCCTTGACATTTTAGGTAAAATTGACATTCTAACACAACGTGTTTTCAATTTGAATTACTGCTTATCTTCTTTACAAACGGGCGTGATGATTTTCATGTCAAAGATAATAGCGAAAATGCATATAGGTAATTATAAAAACTTGATAGGTCATCCCATTACAAACTTATCTCAATACCTCATTGCTCATTCCCCATAATATTTAGTGTGATGATTTGTAGCCTAAAACTTGAACCGATTCATAACAAACATCTTTGGTGAATTTCAAGTAAAACTGTTCAGACCTTTTGGCGTAAAGCTAAAACAGATTTTTTTTCTTACAAACTTAAAATCATAATTTTTAACCCTAGGGCTAAAATCTTGAAAAACTGCGAAACACGTGTTAAATTATTTTCATTTTAAAGTGTCCCTACAAAATTTGAGTTTAATCGAATAAGAAATAAAACTTACTCCATACAAACTTTCAAGCCTATTTTAATATACTTAGGGTCGGAATTTCCTAAAATCCTTTCTTATTACTTGTCTAGGACATAAAAGGTACCTCCTGTCTAAATTTCATTACTCTAGGTCCAGCCATTTCGGCTCCGCGTTGATGAGTCAGTCATTCAGTGTATGAGGTTGTCATTTTATATAATAGTATAGATAATAACAGATGGGGTGTAACAGGGTAATTGCTGATATAAAACTAATGTCTTTGATTGTCGTTTCTCCCTATGACTAAGAATTTCACACATTTCAACAAAATTTCAAAATAGCCACTATTTCCGAAGCCTGTATATAGATACCTGTAACGAAATGCTTCTATTACCTAGATAAATCAAATTTTACTTCAAAATAACACATTTTGCGAAACCTCGAGTTAGGTTTCCTAATCATAGCCTACTAAGATCCTCAAAACATTTCGTAAGGAAATGGATACGGAAGACCTACTACTTCAACATACTAAAATGTTTCATCGACCAATTCCAGACTCATGCGCGACGAAGAATGCAACTTACTCCAGAACCTGTCCAGAGAGGAGTTCCGGGAGTTCCGAACCCTGGTCATCGACATGGTGCTGGCTACCGACATGTCGTTCCACTTCCAGCAGTTGAAGAACATGAGGTCACTGCTGACGCTCGCGGAGCCTACCGTGGATAAGTCAAAGGCGGCGTCCCTTATTCTGCACTGCTGTGATATCTCTCATCCTGCCAAGGTATAATTTCCTTTAATGATCTAAGTGAAAACGTATGAACAAGATTCAATAAAACTGTTAAAAGATAATGCCAAGTTTGGGATCATCGGTTTCAACCACAACTTAAAACTGACTAATAATTTACTCGTACTCATTTAATACGAGTATGAACGTAACTTAAGACATTTTAGGGGACACTATAGTGTCTAAATATAAATAATACCTACATAGATCCGTATGTATGGATATACATACCTAATCAAGTTGATAGATATCATTCTAGCCACAAAACTTAACTACTCCATCAAACTGTTTCAGAGATGGGACCTGCACCACAGATGGACAATGAGTCTCCTGGACGAGTTCTTCCTCCAAGGCGACAAGGAGCGGGACCTAGGGCTCCCATTCAGTCCACTGTGTGACAGAAACAACACCCTAGTCGCGGAGTCACAGATCGGCTTCATCGAGTTTATCGTGGAACCTAGCATGGGCGTGTGTGCCGATATGCTTGAGTGCATATTGGGGCCTCTACATTCCAGTAGCAAGAACTCCACCAGTTCAGCCGAGCCCATCAATGAAGAGGGCCCAGGTAATAAGGACAGTAAGTACCTATGCAAATCGTAACAAAGTAACACTACTATTTCACTTGGATATTTTAACGCGATGACCGCATTAATTACTTAGTCTGGTATACCGTATAATAAGAGTACGAAAGTAAGTGTAAAACGTATATAAATAGTTCTTTGTGTTTTTCCACTTAAAGAATATTCAGATGATATTTTAGTACACAGCTTAAATATGACTCAAAGACATAATCTATATCTATCTATACTTATAATAAATCTGTAGAGAGGTCAATTCTGTACATGAAATATATTTCCAAAATAACTATCAGGGGGTGATTAGGGATCGATACTGATGCCAAAAATGCAATCAGTAAAATTTTTGTCTGTCTGTCTGTATAAACTCTATAGAAACAAAAACTACTCGACGGATTTTAACGAAACTTGGTACAATTATTTGTCATACTCCTGAGATGGTTATAGTATACTTTTCATCACACTACAATCAATAGGAGCAGAGCAGTGAAGGGAAATGTTGTCATTTTGTTTAAACGCGCTAATCTCAGGAACCGCTGGTCTGATTTGAAAAATTCTTCCAGTGTTAGATAGTCCATTTATCGAGGAAGGCTATAGGCTACATATCATCACGCTAAGACCAATAGGAGCGGAGCACCACTATTCCACGCGGACGAAGTCGCTGGCAGAAGCTAGTAGTAAATATAATCTTCATAATGACATGCACATGAAGTACTTAGATCCCCAAAAAACAATAAATAAAAACTTGCCAAATATAACAATGATGCTATATCAAAAGCTTACGACTAATTTCTACCAATTTCTATATTTCAGAAAATGAAAATAGCAGCAAGTTCAAGATTAGGAAGCCATGGGTAGCGTGCCTCAGCGACAATAAGAAGATATGGAAAGAGCAAGCTGCTAAAGGTATTTTTTTGTATATATTTTGTAAACTGATTAGTTAACAGCGGTTTTATAAACCTTAGAATTAGGTATTAAAATCTCAAAAAAGTCACATTCTTAAAGCAACAACAATAAAATTCTTATCTTACTGTACCTAAAGCGACTAACAAAATCAAAAAACTTTTTCCAGATGCTGAGGCCCGAGCCAAACAAGAGGAGGAGAACAACGGTGTCCCACCGACAACAGAGGAATAATATTTAGCCTCATTTGTAAATAGCGTTAGATCTAGTTGTTGCAACATGTTCTATTCACTGTTGAAGAAAAGCTAAAGCATACTATAAAATATATACGTGTGCAAGCTATATTATACGTTGCTAATTTATTTAAATTTAAATAATAAAATAAAATTGTTGTGTGTAACGCACAAATATACGACTTGGAAGCACAATGCGAAAAGCCTGGATGTATAAAGTTTCTCTATGTGGAAGACAACATAGTGAGCTAATTCGAACAGGCGACAAACCGCTCAGCGGTAACGCCAGTAGTGTAAATGATTCATTATTATTCGCCGCTAAGATTTTAGCCTAGCCTAAAAATTAAGTCTAAAAGCTTTGATGATATCTCTTTACCAACAACCTATTGCGAGGAGAAAGGACTGTATTTAATAAGATATGGGATGGTCCTAGAACTGAGCCCTGAAGAACCCTTGTAAAAAAATCTCGCAATAGAGTATTGGCTGTATATTTAAAAGATGTATCGATAGATAACACTATTTTCTACTCATAATTGAAATAATTAATGTGTAAAACTGTACTGAACTCATTTCAAATATAGTCGTTAAGAGCTAAATGTATCTGTAAGTAACTATCAAATGCTGGTGACGGAGCAAACAACATTAATTTATATAAATCATAAACACATGTGCACTTCTCTTCGATCAAACACTTAACTATAACTTAAATGTAGCTTAATATTAGTGTTAAATTTAACCCATAATATGATGAATACGCTTATTAATTTTAATGTTTCCGATTAAATTGGAGTCTTGATATTCTTGACCAAATGTTATTTAATATGAAATTATTTTCTAAATGATAACGCCATTTCAAATTCTAGTAAATAGGTAGATAGTACATTAGTAAATCTTCATAATACAAATTAAGATTTTTGTCTTTGTTATATATACAACATAGCTAAGGATAAAGTAGTAAAACTCAAATATTTATTGAATTTAAAAGCTCGTGCTCAAATCAGATGGAGTCGAACAGCTTTCTGTATACATCAACTACCTATTAGATCTATTTTAGACTGAGAGGCTAAGGCGTCACAGCCCGAGGACGAACAGGAATTCTTAGGTAAGCTTAGACTTGAACATTACTCTCTTGTGGAGGACCCAAAGTAAATGTACCGTCCTTCAACTAGAATATCTATTGACGAACGGAATTAAACATTGAATTTATTATAAACAAAGATATTAAAAGATTTAAGGCCAAGTGTTTACCTACAGATGCCAAATTTTCATAAAAGAACCTGAACTGAATCTGCTTAACATAAGATTTTTTGTTACCATGCAAAATGTGTGTGAATTCAGTTATATTTCGAACGTATATCAGAGGCCTAGTTTTCCTGGTAGGTACGTGGGACCATTCTCATTGAATATCAAATCAAATGAATCCATAATCATGATAAAATTAGGTCCCTACTTGATTTCAGGGATGGTAAGGATAGATTTATAATCCAACTGGTGACGCTTATTGTAGACAAATTTAACAATAGATTTTTTTATATGTATTTATCATCTATTTTAATTATTAGAGATTTATTAAATTCTGTATATTGTGCATTTAGTGTACCTAATAGTTAATAGGTACTAAATATTAAGAATAATCAATATAGGTACATACCTACTTAATTTGAAATGTAGTCTAGTAATGCCATTCAGATTGGGAATATAGCTTTATAAAATTGTAGAATTTAGCATACTGAGCCTTATGTACATGAATATTAATTGTTGTTTCTGTATCATAGCTTGCAGCAGTACATAGGCAGACTCTTGGTAACACCTAATCTCTCTGACTTATAGAAACCACTTTTGTACAAGATATTGCTTTTAAATGTGACATTACAACATTCCGAATGTGTTAGGTAACCATTTTCATTGTAAGGCGAATATACACCTGCAAAAATATAGTGTACATTTTATTATTGCACACTGATATAGCTCTTAATTGTAGTGCATTGAGCAAATATAAAAAATACTCTATATAATTAGGTGTATATGCTACTAATTAAGCTATTTAAAGACCTGTACACTACACTGCTACGTTTTAAGATAGTAAAAAAATATAATAAAATATTAGGTACCTATCCACAACGTCATAAAATATTTTCACAGATGTCGTGCTTAATAATATCATCCATAATATTTCACACCATTAAAAATCAAACAAATTCATTATGAAATAGTAATATTAAATGTGTAAAGAAATGTTATTTATAAAAAATCAAAGTCAATCTCCTAAACTTTTATATTATTATACCTATATCCCACATAAAAGAAAATAAGAACTAAAAATGCAATGGCTAAACAAAATTTTCTATATATGTATTATAAGTATGCAAATGTATATTATTCAATGTTTTATCTTAAAGGAAATCACAATAATTTTATGTACTTAAAAAAACACAAAAAACTTTGTATGAAACTGCATTTTCTCTCTAATAAAAAGAAATCTCAAAATCAAAAATGGTTTTTTATCAACTTGACAGTCTTTTACTATATTTGTGTAAATAGATATAAAAACACCTTTTAGTTATGTGTAAATTATATGTAAAATAAAATAAAGATTTTCGTAGACGAAATGTTTACTTTAATACCCTTAATTAATTATTAATTAATTACTATTACATGAGGCATGAGAGTCATGATGTTCTTATATATCTAAGAAACAGAAAATAAGTCTTTGCATTGAAGATTTGCTTTATATAAAGGCATTTAAAAGTATTTCATTTTACCAAAGCAGTTTATATAGGTCTAGTCTACTTGATAGTAGAATTACACAATATATTTTGAGATTATACATTTAAGGTTTATATTCAATGACCGGCTGTTTACCTGGCGTAGCACTAGCGACAGTCTATGGAGCCATGGTCATCTTGAACAAAAACAAGATAAATCATCCTATTATAATAATAAATTGTACTTTAGAAATTGAATTAAGAAAGCAATAAATAATATAAAGCATTGTCAGATTAAATAGACAGGCCACAACCAGATCAGTTAATATAGTTTAATATACTAGCTGTCTAAAGGATCTCTTAAATATTTTCATAATAACACCATTCGCTTAAAAAGCATATTTTAGCTATCAATCTGTTTGTCAATAACTTGACAAAGGGACAGTTTTATAGCTAAAATAGGTTTATTAAGTAAATGGCTTTATGAATAATATGGTAGTGTTAGCAAAAATAAATCACTTTCTATATTTCCATACATGACATGAATTCAGTGAGATGTTTTGATTTAATCTATGTGAATGATATAAGTAAATGATGAACACACTGACTCGCTGGTGAGTATCTCAGTTTCCTAAAAATAGATGATAAAACAAAAAAAAATACAAATGACATTATTAACTTGCCATATTTAATGCTATCTCTTAGTTATATATGAACATTATTATACTTAGTATAGCACACATCTGCACAATGCAAATCATATTTGCAATTTTACAATCATCAAAGGCACATTAAGCAATTAAAAAAGGTTGTATAAACATTGACACTGACAAAATGCAAATGACCTATTTAACAGTATCACAACTAAATTAACTTAGAATATATTTATGGCTCTTTCCAAATATATTGAGCTGAATGGATAAGCCTCGGACATCAGTTTTCTGTCTACTACAAATGATTGTTCCTTCAATAATATCTCCTTGCTTAACCTCCTTGCAATCTCTGAAGTAGAAGACTGTCTGCTTCCAATGTGTTGGGGTCTTATGAGGGCCGGTAGAAAACTCTATAGCATTTGGCAGTTCAAAAAATGTATCAAAATAACCAACAATTGATGTCAACACACCATCTTTTATTACAGGCAGTTTGAATTCAGCTGTGAAGTCCATTACATCAGTTTTACATGAGTTAATGTCTATATCTTTGACAACACAAGGTTCTGATATTATATGTTTAGATCCAACAATGTCAATGCTTGCTTCTCGCACCACTTCGGATTTCATGCAATTCATTTTGTATCCATAGACATCTGACCAATATTCAATTAACTTTTTATGTGTATCTACATCACCGTTAGCCACTAGGCTTATATTACACCTATTGGGTAACAGCAATCCGCCAGGTTTAAGACAGTGATCTCTTGCATAAATAACACTGTCTAACATTCCTTCGAACAGCAAAAAGTATCCCATCCATTCGGACACAATAATGTCAACCTTTTCATTCAACTTTGTATCCTCGAGTCTTCCTTTGACTAATGTAATAATATCTTGTAAGTTATTTTCCCTTACAATATCCATCGCATGGTAAATAATTTCCGACTGGTCTAAGGCATAAACCTTTTTAGCTCCAGCCGTTGCACAGAACATTGATAAGATACTTGTTCCACATCCAAGATCTAAGACAACTTTGTCTTTTAATGTTTCCTTGTTATTCAATATTGCATCCCTGTAGGTTTCTGTGCGGACTTTGTCCGAGAGCATGTCATAGTGGATTCCGAAATGGGCATAAGTACTAAAGTATCCATCGTCCATCTCTAGTGGAATGCTCGCTACACAGTTAACAGTAGTAGGAACTTCATCATTGTTTTTGTGTAATTGACCACCTTCTATCAAGTTTTGCATTGATTCCTGCATTTGTTTTATGTCTTCCTTCGAATTCTTTAGGAGTGTTGCATTTTCAGTTAGTTGTTGTGTCAAAAACTGTATTGTTCTTTGTAGTTCAGTGAAGTGTGCCTCTGACAGAGTCACCAAACCGTTTTCCACATTAGCATGGTAAGTTTTTGGTGAACTTGGCTTGTCAGTGAGAGCATCAAAGTCGTACATGAGCCATTCATCCTGCTCCACAGGTTGGAAGTACTTCTCGTCATCCCAAAGCACCTTGTTAATGTTAGTTATAACCTCAGGTTTAGGTTTATGTGTTCTGATGTAATTTATCAACTTTATATATGAATAGCAGTCCATATTGAACTTCAACTTAAGTTCGTTCAAATCAAATTTGTGGACGCACTTGCAATGGGCAATTCCTTCTTCAATATTAGATAAAACGTTCGGACAAAATAAGCATGTTACCGTTGTATCGTTAGTTTCCATTTCTTGCCATTCATCTTCCTCGAAATTGTCCTCGTCGCTACTGAGATCAGGAACGTCAGACATAGTTATGGTTATTCAGTAAATAAACGATAGATCCTTTGTATTAATTCAGTAAATTCACAAAATTATGGATTCGCAAATAGGAACATGTGAGGCCGAACTGTCATTCATTCACACATTGAAGACTGATGACACTGACAATTCGATTTTGATGACATTATTTGATACACAGAGTATATAAACACTACGTTTATTGGATATTCCGTTCTGTATCACTGTTGCGTTAGATTCCTTTAACATTTTTTCACCACTAAATAATTTACTACTTAACTATTTAAACTGAATTATTCTTATTAAATACACTTCTCATCAAAAAAATCGAAACACCTCGCAGTTTATGATTTGATAAGGATTATCAGAAAAATGTGTATATTTAGGAATAAATGTAAAATGTCATTTAATAGTGAGTAGTATGAGGTTTTTAAATCCTAATGTTATTGTTCTAAATTCAAATTAAGTCTTCATAGATTTCGTATTTTGTATAATGAGTAATTTTTACCCTGTATGGAATATGAAGGAAATGGGTAAAACAACACGCGTAAATGAAAAAAAAAATTAAGAAACGTTTATTTAATAACTTGTATTCCCTCCGCGAGCTCTTATTACTGCTTCCATACGGTTCTTCATCGATCGGATGAGAGTCACGATCACATGTTGTGGTATATTATCCCATTCCTCTTGGATTGCATTTTGCAGCTGGCTAAGTGTTTCTGGGGCTGGATCTCTTGCTCGAATTCGTCTCTTTAATTCATCCCATAGATGTTCAATGGGATTCATGTCCGGGCTTCTTGCTGGCCATACCATAATGGAGATACCGACTTCGGTAAGATAATCTCGTACGACGCCCGCGGTGTGAGCTCTAGCATTGTCGTGCATGAATATGAAGTCGTTGCCAATAAAATGTGCATAGGGCATCACATGAGGTTCAAGACACTGTTCGATGTACCGATGAGAGTTTAGTGCAGGCAGCCGTGGCCCAGACACAAAGGCAAGTTCTGTCTTACCGTCGGCGCTGATTCCTCCCCAAACCGTCCACGAACCGCCACCATAGCTGACCTTTTCTTCAATGCAGCATTGTGCAAAGCGTTCTCCATCTCTTCTGTAGACCTTGTTCCTTCCGTCGTTACCATACAGCATAATTTTACACTCATCAGAAAACAGTACTTTGCTCCACTGAAGGTATGACCAAGTTAGGTGCTCGCGTGCAAAGTTAAGGCGCGCTCTTCGATGGTCTGCAGTTAATTTCGGCCCATTCGCTGGCTTATGCGGTGCCAATCCGCGTTCCTTCAACCTTCTTCTTATTGTAGAGTCACTTACAGCTACTCTTCGTACAACGCGAAGCTGCTGCTGCAGTTGAAAAGCGTTAAGGCGTCGATTTCGTAAAGAAGTTGTTACAATAAATCGATCATCTCGCTCAGAAGTGACCCGATTCCTGCCAGATCCTGAACGGCGCGTGAACGAACCAGTCTCCCGATAGCGTTTGTAGACTCTATGAACAGATGATAAGCTTAGATGCAATCTTGCAGCCACAACACGCTGACTAAGTCCAGAATCCAGCAATGCCACCACTTGGGCGGCTTCTGCGGGCGAAGTATCCATATGTTTTAGAAAAAAAAGTTTTTTCAGACGTCCCAAAGTCACAGTAAATGAAATAAGAAACAAAAAGTTTAAAGACAAGCGCTAATTTTTAGTTTTTAAACGAGAAACGTACTCCAACCCTAAATACACATTTGTCTCAAAACAGTGATTAATTTCATTTTAGGATAAACAAATGAAATTCTAATTTCGAATTTTGATTTTTTTCTTCTTACTGTAATGACCAAACTGCCAGCTACACAATAATGTTTTTTTTTTCATGGAATTAATTCTCTTTTGTAAAAAATTAGGACAAAAACAATAAAAACGAAAGTGTTTCGATTTTTTTGATGAGAAGTGTATTATTGTAATAAATGAATTAATTCTACTGTAATAAGTATGACATATTTTTTTTTTGCAACCCCGTGCAACTTGCGTGCCAGTCCGCTCGCGGCGCGGCGCGAATATTTGTTTTGTTTCGTTGTCATGGCATCGCGGTATTATAAAATATCACAACAAACCGAATATTTATAATTGAAATCGAATAATCATGAAATTAAAAATATCTACATTCAAAGAACCCAAACACACTGGTGTGGTCGTTTGCGTTAATTGGAATAACACTGAAGATGTATTTTCTTGTGGGTAAGCTGAGCTAAAAGTTCAATGACCGAAATGGTGATGTGATTTTATCAGACGGGGGAATTACTTATTTTCTATTTCTTGTACCTGCCTTTTGCTTATTCTTATCGACCAAACGTGTAGAGATGAGTAACTACCAATCTCGCAAAAACATTGCCCCTTTTCTTCAAGCGGGATCTAAATATAATTAGTTACCTACTGTATAAACAACGTAATCTTTATTACAGTGACGATCACAAACTCCTAAAATGGAACTTAGTAAACAGCGAATGTATAGTTGTCACAACATTCCCTGATGACTTCTATCCCAATGACATGCATTTGTTTCCTAAAATCAATGTTGGCGGGAACAAGCACCAACATGACGTGATTCTCATTTCGACGGCAGATGGCAAGTGAGTACTTAACGTAGGTACCTTTATGAAAAGGCTTTTGTGTCCGTATTTCAGAAACTAAGTCGAGAGGTATTACAGCAAGCATTGTAGCCGTAGCATATCATTGGTTGAACCTAAAATTAAGTCGTTCTAGAACACATAGATTTGGAGTCATTTAATTGGATGAAGCTGTAATCGGAGCTAAGGACCAGAATCAAGACTGCCGCACAACTGAAAATTAGATTCAACCTGTGGACTCAACCAATCAAAAGGTTTCAAATATCCCAAGAAGAGATCTATTCTTAATTATCGCTCTGTAATGCCATAGTATAAAGAGCAATGGTAATGCCTTATTTTGCACTTGCTTCAAAGACTGAATTAACCATAACGCAACGATGTATCTAACCTTTTTTAAATTCTTAGAAATTAAAAAAGGTTAGATACATAAAACGTAGAAACATTCTAGTGGCAAATTTAACGCAAATCTTATGTGGTAAGTAGGCCTATCTACCTAGCTCCCTCCTGCCTGGCTCCTGCGGATTTGTTCGCAAGAGTTACCGCAACCCTACGGCAAACGCAAAGTTCAATGTGATGGGTTTTAGTCAGTAGTCTGTCACTCCCTCTCGCTCCACCCAAACCGGAAGGGGTGATACCATTTGATGATTTCCTATCCTTAAAATAAGGTAAGAGGGGGTACCTAAAATATTTAAGTAAGTACCTACTACCAACCAACTTACAATTTTTTCAGGTTTCACATTGTTAATCACAATGGCCGTATAGAGAAATCGGTAAATGCTCATCAGGGAGCTTGTCTCATTGCACAATGGAGTCCTGATGGAGCTGGACTTCTGACAGGTAAACATTCATTTCGAAACAAAAGCTCTTGCATTACGAACTTCTTGGAACCAATTGACAAAAAAAAACAACAGGTGCTACGTAGATAGATAGGTATAGTTGCCGGCAAATAACTTGGCCAGATTTTAACGTAGTTGAAACAAGTTTGCGCATGTGCACCTAGTGCAATCCAAAAGTAACACGTTCAATGCTTGTCATTACACTATCGTCTATTGTAATAATTTACTATTAAACATTTATATATAGAAAATAGTTAGAGAAAAGAGAAAAACTACTTACAATTTTGGCCAAGTTACGTGCCGCCTACTATACCTTTGTTTAATATAATAATAGGTACTCATACATAGGTGATGAAACATAGACATGTTTTTTTGATGACTTCGTAGTTATAACCGTAACCGCAATTTTTGAGATACTTACCTATTATCCTGTTTTTGCTACAAGTAAACAAGAGATACCTACGTTTACAACCTAGGTACTAGTAATTTCTTAAAATGTTTCAAAAATCTTCTAGCTGGGGAAGATGGTTTCGTCAAGGTGTGGTCTCGCAACGGTCTGCTAAGATCAACTATTGTGCAGTCGGACGTGCCCTGCTTCAGCGCTGTATGGAGCCCCGACAGTGGCGCTATCTTGCATACAAAGGGAAATTCACTCGTCATAAAGCAACTGAATTCCAGTAATAAGATTACCAAAGTAGGTATTGTATTGGGTTTAATTTTTATGATTGGTTAGGGTTGCCATGCGTCCCTTAAAAACGGGACTGTCACAGTATTTGAGTATTGCGTTTCGTAGGTATTGTTACTTGTCCCGTTTAGGTAGGAGGGAGTATATTTATTTGTTGTTTTTCGTTGATTTTTTATTATAATAAACCGTTACCTGAGTTTGTGTCGGCATTTCCTCTCAGGGGTAGTCAGCTAAGAAATGCCAGCGCCAGCGTTCTCATAATAACAAAACAGTTGACGTGTAAAAGTGATTTAAATATCCTAGTTACAAAATAAATGGGTAATTGCATTTAATTTCAAATAGTTGTTTTGTTCCAATTTATTATCCAAATGTAGGTACCTACTTCAAAATGTGTAAACAAATAAAACCTACCTATTTCTGTGGTTACACCGAGATCTCGATTACAAATGTATGGCATGACCTATTACTTGTTTATGATAATACCTACTAGCCATAGAATAAAATACTCTAAGAGATACTAGCTGTTTCCCGCGGTTTTACCTGCATTCCGATGGAACTAATTGGCGCACCCGGATAAAAAACTTACCTATGTTATCATATCATACCAAAATTCATCTAAATCAGTCAAGTCATTTTGTCTTGAAAGTGTAACAGACATAAGGACGCTTTTAATAAATATTAGTAAGGATTTTATCAAAATCTAGTAACTTCATTTTCCCTTGCAGTGGAAAGCACATGAAGGCCTTATCTTGTGCATCGCATGGAATGCCAATAACAATTTAATTCTTTCTGGATCTGAAGATGGGTATTCTAAGGTGAGTACCTAAATAAATGGCCCTTTTTATTTTGTAGATAATTAAGCTTGTAGTCATTGAGAATGCTTGTAATACTTACCTACGGTACGTACGACTATTGAGATGTATCAGCATACACACCTATTTGAATATCTGCCTATGTAAAAAACTCTGTATTTTCTTCAGATTTGGGACACTTTTGGTCAGCAAATATCAGTGAGCGTGAAACATGACCAGCCTATCACAAGTGTTAGCTGGTCCCCAGCTGGGGACATGTTCGTCATCGGCAGCTACAACCTAATACGCTTGTGCAACTCTAATGGGGTACGTTTCCTCAATCCATACAATGATGAAATAAAGAGACTAGAACAATTTCCACCAATATTAGTCGCGTTTGATGCGGCAACTAGAGGCCAATCTAAATTAACATTCCTAGACATTTAAAATTATTTGATTAAGACCATTATAGGTCTTTAGGAAAGCCCATATAAGACAATATAAACTACGCTCATTCCATCGTGATGTCATCATACTCACAAGGACTTTGATTTCCAGTTGATTAAATATTTTAACAACACAAAAGCAGGATCATGTGATCTGAGATATTTTATTAAAAGGTCTACGAGGATTCTTAATACTTTGAGTAGAGACGAACTCCTCGCTCTTTCAAAATGTATCGTCAGTACAGCCTATATAGACTTTTAATTGTCTTAATCATAAGTAGTTCTGATTTTCAAATTCATTTACTGATTCCAGTGGTCGCACTGCCTCGACCGTCCAACAACAGGCAGCATATACAACGTAGCCTGGTCTTCTGACGGCACGCAGTTAGCAGCCGCATGTGCTAACGGACATGTCTTATTCGCCCATATCATAGATCGGTAAATAGCTCAACATTTCAGACCAACCAAAATATTTCCACCATTAATATTTTCCTGGACTAAAGTTTTGATAAAACCTTTTAGAGAATACACATGGAAGAACTACGCTTGCAACCAAATAGGCCGAAAAGTAATTGCTATAAGAGACATCATTACTGACCAAAATGACCAACTGGACTATCCAGACAGAGTCATACAAATTGCTTTAGGCTTCAACCATCTGGTCATCGCTACGGTGAAGCAGTGTTTCATACATAAGCTCACGTCCTGGAATACTCCAGTGACGTTCGATCTGAAAGAAGGAACTATCAGCATGATTTTGCTAGCTGAAAGGTAAGTTCATTGAAATAATTATTTAGAACTGCTTCAGCTTTAAAATAAAACCTCCTCCTTGTCTTCATAATGCCATAGCACGTTTCTGCCGAGACTGCTCCCATTCCTTCATAAAGAAAAGAAATTTCTGAGTAATTCGAAGCATTGGGTTCGGTAAAATGCGTTAAAAGAAACCGTTTAATCATCGTCATAAGGGTTTACTTCGTATTGATTTCTTTTCAGATGCATCTGCATAGTAGAAAGGGCTGGGCTTTCAGTATATAGCTACATGGGACGTCTGCTAGCCAGCCCTCGTTGGGGTGCTCGACCCGAATCTTTGGGACGTGCTGCCGTGTCTTTGGGTCCAGACGCATTGGCTGCCATCGACCAGGGTGATAGAAAATGTAAGTGATTTAAATCAGAGGAATGCGTATGTCTTCTTTATCTTTAGAATTAGTTATTTGCTGGCCTATGAATAAGCCCACGTTAATCTGCTTTGAAATCACTAAATTAAAATAATTGTGATTGGTCTCACCACAACCAACCAGCTTTCACCCGAGCAATGTTGTTATTTATGGAATACCGATCTCTATCATGTGTATTATAATTAATTTTGAAAAATAAATATGATAATATTATAATTTTAGTTCCTAATGGAAAGGTGTGTTGTTGGTAAGTTTGTGCATCACTGCTTCTTCTTTCTAGCCCTAACACTAGGAAGCAGTGAAGGGTGGACGTTTAGGCGTGCTGTCATAATGTATTTTGACGTGAAAAAATGCAATTGAATTAGCCTAATTTCAATAAACATTTTTGAGTTTGAGCTTATCTAAATTTCTTAAATCATATAAAACGCAACGTCTAACGCCAAAAAACTATAAATTTGTAACGTGACTAAAAGTAGAGATACCATGATATTAATTTTTGACACTTTCTGGGGATAATTGCCCCTCTGATTACACTCACCTTTGTTTTTGCTTCATTTTGAACAGTAATCCACGTTTTCGACCTACCCACCGGCCTGATAGTCCGAAGCTCAGCCGACAACACAGTGACGAAGCTGACGCACAAGATGACTGTATCCAGCATTGCGCTCAGTCAAACAGGACCCATCAATGAAAGGCAATTAGCCTTATTGGACTACAATAGGGATTTGTATGTCGTTACTGTAAAGGATAGCAAGCCCAAATTTGTTAAATTAGGTAAGTCGGTTTTGGCATTGTTTTTGATGGATCTGACAGCATCGAGATCCTTACTATCCTTACTATTATTATAAATGCGAAAGTAACTCTGTTTGTCTGTCTGTCTGTCTGTTACGCTTTCACGCCAAAACTACTGGACCGATATAAATGAAATTTGGTACAGAGATAGAATAGACCCTGAGGAACAACATAGGCTACTTTTTACCCGGGTGCGCTAAGTAGTTCCCTCGGGATGCGGGTGAAACCGCGGGACAACAGCTAGTTTACAATAAGTTAGTTGAGTTTTTAATGTTAGGTACGTCTTTCTGTCCATAAGGACCTTTGGGAGCTTTCTAAGATGCTATAGTATGGTAACCGTCACGTCACTAATATTATAAATATGAAAGTAATTTTGTCTGCCTGTTACGCTTCCACGATGACTGAACATGAAGTGGAGATAGCTTGGAACCTAAGGAAGGACAAAGTTTTTTAGCCAGGTGCGGGAATTAGTTTCCTCAGGACGTTTCTTGCAAATATGGAGAAGCAGCGGTTTTATTAAGTTGAAATTAAAACATTAGCTATATATTTATTTGATTTTATATTTGTTAGGATCTCAGATCCTAAGTATATGCTGGAGCTGCGAGACAGAGCTGCTGGTGGGCTTGCGGGCCAGTTCAGTGGTAGCGTGGTGTTGTCCACGAGCCGCTATGCAGCCAGACTTGCTGGCTCTTACTACTGTTAGCAAGGATGTCGTGTAAGTAGTTTTATACAGCTATGAGGATAATAGTCATTGGGCGAGGATAGCCGACAGATACCCGAAAATTAGCGAAATCGCCGAAACAGTCCTAAAATATGCTTGCGTAATGACCTGGATGCGTTTAGAATGATTAATTAGACTAGGCAACATAGATTGAAAAGTGGTTAAAAAAGGGCGAGACCTTTGCTGAGAAGCGGGTCCATTAAGATAAAAAAAAAAAAACAGAATAATGACAGAGCTCTTTAATAAAGAGCTCAGGGGGCCTACTCTAACTGTTTCGGCGATTTCGCCCATTTTCGGTATCGGATCTTATTTTTTGCTACTAGTTAATTTAGTGTCTGTCGTTACTCAGCTATTGGGAATCGGATTTTTTCAGTGAACTTGGCAGGAACCCTACTATCCTTAGCGTTGAAGACGGCGTAGCGCACATATGCCGTGGCAATGGCTCAATATTACACCTCTCCATTGCTGCATTCCCTGAAAAGTTACTCAAACATGTAGTGGCAAATATGTGGCAGCCAGCACTACAGGTACCTATCAAAATTTTTCTTCCACTGCATAATTTTACTACCGGAATCTTTTGCTTTTCCATGCATCATCGCATGCAGTGGTAAAGATATAAACACAGATCAAATAATGTTTCAGCTGGCCCGCATATAACTACAGGGTACGCCCTACTCTCTACTATAACGGGTGGTCACCCTAGTATGGTTCCCGCCAGAATTAGATCAAATTACAATCTTTGAAATTAAAGCATATTAGCGTAATTATTGCGTCTTTACTTAACTGTATGAATTTATTTTATCTTCATGTTATGTTTCATAAAATATTTTAGCTCTGTCGCACCGTTGAGGATGAAACTCTCTGGGCGTGCTTAGCGGTCCTGGCTTGGCAGCACCATCAACTACCAGTAGCCGAGGAAGCGTTTGCTTTGATACGCCAATACCATCAAGTCTGCTATATTCAACATCTAAGAGTAAGTTCATCATATTTTTCGAAATTCGAATGGTCTTATTAATAAAGGAGGTTCCATTTTTCTTTTTTTAAATACTCCCGGGTGGAAATATCCTTCGTTTTAAAAATGTAATAATTTATTATTTTTTCAGAGTAACATACCGGAAAAACTGACAACTAATTAGGAGTTTAATTAATTGGGGATTACGGTTTATCAAATAAAACTAGGTTAATTAGTTGAATTACAATTGATTAAAAGTTGTTACTACTGAGAGTTACTTACTTACATAGCACACGTCACACGTCAAAAAAATGCCTGCAACGGCTGCATTGGATTTTGGCTCGCTACTGTATATTATACTATACAAGTTGTTATTGTATGAATGTATATAAATAAACGACTGGTATCTACCGTATCTACCAACTTTTTTTTTTTATTATTATTTACCTGTACCTTAATAATATAAAATCTATAAGCATAATGAAATTTACCTGTAAACTAGATGAGAATAATTATAGAAGAGACCTTATCATTATCTAAATCGGTTCTTATGTAAAATAATACATTCTGAACTACATTTGATTCAATCAAACAATCTGAAATAAAAATACCTAATACAAATCTAAAAGTAGGTACCCAATAATAAATTAGTATATTTTAATGTTCGTTCGTTCTGTTTTCTTCATTCATTCGACGAACGCATTCACAATATGCTCATTCACTTCATTCTCGGTCAGTGTTTCTGTCAACGCGACTCGCATTGAACGTGCGTTATGAGCGAGCACTAGCGTAATTAACTTCGGCAATAATATTGTTGACTAAATACTTAATTAATATTGATATTATCACTAAAAGTACTTCAAATCCGCAGTTTTTTTTTTACTATAGTGACTTTCTAACACAGCAATGCGTATAGCGACGTGCCCTACATTAAAATATAGTTAGGTTACCGAAAGAAAGTTTTGAAAAGTTTTATTTTGTTGTGTCATGTGTAAATGTGGAAGATGGGTGTTTTGAAGGTGGAATTAGTGTTGATACTGAACCTGTTGTTGGTCAGTGGAGACGTGACGAATAACGATGTGAGTGAGCATTCTTTGGAATTAACCCAGTCCTTGAACTTGGCGCGGCAAGAGTTGATTCAAGAAACATGTAGACGTTTTCCTCCGAAGTACGGGTTGGATGAGCTGCCTCCGAGCCAACTGGAGCATATATTGATAGACGAGGAACACAAACTATTGTACTGCTACGTGCCCAAGGTGAGTGTTTGAAGGCTGACCAGATTTTTAAATCCACACATAGTATTCCGAAATTATAATTTATGACGTACCTAATATTTGCTTAAAACACAATTTCGGAAGGTGTCCCTGATATAATTGTTGTTATGTTTTGCACCTTGTCATTGGTTTTGTTAGCTTCCTATCATAATAATTAATTACTTCCTCAGTATGGTCTTGTTTTGATTTTATAACATTTGTGTAGATGAGATAATATTTTTTAAATGATCACAACAATAAGTTTTACAAAATTGATAGGCCCCTATCTTCTTATATTTAAGCTGTATAACTTAGAAATATAAAAAAAAAACTGTTCCTATAATAATAATATGCAGTTTGTCATTACATTTAGTTTATTATGTCTTAAAATCCCAGAAATTCTAACTCAACCCCTATTGGTAAACCATTCAAGTAGATTTTTATCAATTACCTACATATTAGTGATGGCATTGTAATATGTTTAAATTTAGAACTCCCTGCTTCTCTCTTCTAATATTCCAGAATGACCTCTTCATTTAAAAAAAAATAACTTTTCCTTTTAGGTGGCCTGTACCAACTGGAAGAGGATCCTAATGATACTGGCTGGCAAATGGAATGACACAGATGTGTTGTCTATAACTGCCAGTATTGCCCACACCCCAGGAATGTTCCGGAACATGAGCACAGTGAGCCGGCCAGAAAGAGATTACATGTTGGAGAATTATCACAAGATGGTCATTGCGAGGAACCCATTTGAGAGGCTGCTGTCAGCTTTTAGAAATAAATTGGAGGGTGACACTCAGAGTGCCAAGTATTTTCAGGTGAGTTAAATTAATTTATTGTAAGACTGGAACAGATGTTGATGAAATATTGTTTGGACATAGCTTGAATTTTGGGAAAGACATTATCATAATTTGGGTACCTATTATCATTATTTTAATTTGGGTACCTAAGATAATACCGACCTACCTAGTAAACCTGTCTATTTATGTAAGTATGAAGTTCAGCAGAAACTGTTTATTGATAAAAAAAGGTTGTTTAGTAAAAAGATACCTTCATATTAAATTACTATGGCAGGTAGGAAGCATCTCCGTTTGAAAGAAATTGTCAGGTTGTTCAAGTGCAGACTTTTTTAACTGACTTAAAAAAGAAGGTTCCGTATTTTACAACATATGCTGTATTAAGGAAAATAAATTCTCTTTCTCCTAGAAAAAATTTACTGTGGAAAAACAGTAATTATATTTTATAAAACTGCAATTTGATCATTATTAAAAAAAAGTATTTTAATTAGAGAGATTCTGTTTTTTATGCATGTTGCACAAACTAGATAATATCAAATATGATAGTTTCTAAATGTAAATGCAACAACAAAGTAAAGCATAGATCTTATGATTAATCAGTCACTCTCACTACTTTCCACATTTTCGAATCTTTTCATTTATATGATTTATTTACATCCATTTAGGATGTAAATAAATTCATATTTAAGATAAAATAAAATAAAAATATTAATGAACATTTGACATGCAACTCAGTAATATCACATTACTGAAATATACCTACCTATAACCTTTATCGAAATATGCTTACTATTGTACTTGTCGTCTGGACTGTAGGTAGGTACCTATTACCTTTAAATCGTACTGCCTAACCCTTTTGTAACAAGGCGTGATCTTACGATATTTCGACAACGGAAAAGGAGCGAGCTTGTTGTCATAATTACCGGTCAAAACTCCAGAAACTTATTGCCACATTACCGGTCAAAAATCCAGATTGCAGTCTGTGAGATTTGATATCATCAATGGACTATTTACTATCCCACTGTTGGGTAAAGACTTTAGTCTTTTTATACAGTGAAGGCTTGAGCATTGATCATCACGCTTGACCAAGGGGGATTGTCGATTTCAGTCTTTTTAGTCCAGGTTTCTTCACGATGTTTTCCTTTACCATTAGTCAGTGGTGTCTAACACTTAGGAAGTAGGTACTTACATATGACTTGCGAAAAGTCACATTGGTATTTGCATTACATCCAAATCGGTTAAGCCATTTAGGAGGAGTTAGGTCACAAACACGCGTACAGAAGAATATTTTTTTATAAAGATACCTAATATATAAACATTCAGGACATAGTATATTAATCTAGTAACTTCTCTAGATTTATACAAATCTAAACAAAACTATTATTTCATTAAGCCAACTTTATAGCCTAATGAACCAATAAAACTTGTATGAATCTCGCCAAATAAATCTTGTTTTATAAAACATTAGTTTTTTTGCTATTATAAAACTAGTTTTGAATTAAGTTTTTGCTGTCTTTGTGTTTTATAAACAATTATTACGAAATAGGCTGCGGAGTCAGGTGTGTTAGCCTTTTTGAGAAACTGGAATGAACACTATAGAACGTAATAGTTTATTGATGGCAAAAAAACCGGTCCTAGTGATGGACGACTCAGTACTGGCACCGGCTAAATTAAATCTAAATTAAATAAAAATACGGCCATTTTACTGAAGAATATTCAAATAAAGTTATTTATTTTATCAGTTTATTCAATCTAGGAAAGCCTCAGTTAGAGGTTGAAAAATAGTAACATAGATACATTTAATTTGAATATAGTTTGTTCCAGTATGTGTCCAATCCTGGACAGCAGTCCAGGATTATCAAAATTCTAAAGGACTTACTACTGTGATTTTTATTTCTAACAAGAACACAAAGCACGCTTTAATCACTACATAAGGAAATCGTGAAGTATTATTTATTGAAACCGCAACTAGCATAGCAAAACACTTGGCCAAAGTAACAACTAAATGATGCTACAATTTATTAATTTAAATCAAACAGTACCACAACAGACTGATATGGACATCCGCTTAAAAACCCGCCGCTGGTACAAATGGATGGTTTATTTTTAAATTGATAATTGTGATAATAATTGTTTATTTGTCGTCTACACCTACTTAAATATGCAGCTGGTAAAATAGTTCTCAAATCTATCTCTTAGGATTTGTACGCTCACTCTTACGTTGCTACGCAATTGTAGCAATTACCTAAGTGAGAAAAAACAGTACGCAGATGCCTTATTTAAAGACTGCCAACTGCCCTGCTGCTCTGAACGTAAACAATCTAAGCATGTTCAAGTATAAAACCATCCAGTCGGAAATTTAAATGAAGACACCGCTAAGGGGTAACGCTGTTTTTGAGTGTTTAAAGACCTGAACTAGCCAAATACGTATTCAAATCACACACATAATCATAATTTAACATTTGATAGACATTTACCAAAAGCTCTTTCATTCTTCTTTCTTCTAATCTGTCAGATAATATGCATACTCAAAAGGAGACAGAGTTATGAATTATGAATGGTTTCATTACCTTTTTTCGGATGCGAAATCATCAAATGACTCTTCCCGCCGTGTAGTGAGGAAGTATCAGACTCTTAATTACTAAATCCCATCCATGTTCCTTCCTCAGTCCTTTGTATTCCGGGGGCGCGGTAACTATTTCGAACATCCCGCAGCCATGGTTTCATTCTGCTTTTGATGGACATCCGCTTAAAAACCCGCTGGTACAAATGGATGGTTTATTTATAAATTGATAATTATGATAATAATTGTTTATTTGTCTTCTATACCTATAGACCGCGGGCCACGAACAGATTTTGATGACCAATAACCTCCCAGGCGAAAACTTGTAAGATGCTTAAGATAGGTTTGTTATGAAGCCTGGTGAACGTCAGCTGGGACTTGGTTGGTGGGATAAGCAGCGGTGGTCTCCCAAACATGTAGAAAAAAATAAAATTTTCAGTCATTTCCTCCCGAATCAAATGTGTGTCAAATCATAGTTAGACATATATCTTAAAGAAAAAAAATCGTCAGCTGACTATAGGGTGGTGGATTATACGTCAGCTGGTCATGCGAACATGTAAAAAATATTAAAAAATTCAGTCATTTCCTCTCATTTGAAACTTAACCAGGTGATAGCTTATACGCTATAATGAATAAATAAAATCGTCAGCTGGCCATATCGCGGTGGAATAATCGTCAGCTGATGGCCTGAAAGTTATATACAGGCGCCATACGGAAGCATCTATCGCCTGTTTAAACGCATCATCTGACGTGATTTCTCTTTTCATTACTTAAAGGATCATATTGGCAATCCACTTCTGAATTTGCATACGGGAGGAAATGGTGTATCTAAAGTTATTGAGCATTTTGCTCCGTGAACTAAATTAAAGTTTTCTGTTCTCGCTTTGGCTCGTGTTACTTTTTATCTCTTTTTTATTTATTGTCTCCGCTCTAACATACTACCGTCGGCTCTTATTAACTATAATTAAAAAAAAGCCATATATATGTAAGCCGTAATATTTTAGCGCCATCTATTGGCAAATTCTGAAACTAAAATACATACTAGTTTTTTTTATAAACTTAAAATATTAATTTTTCAATGCAAATTCATAAGCTGATTGCTAATTATGATCCTATGAGTAATGAAAAGACAAATCTCATCAGATGGAGCATTTAAACAGGCGATAGATGATCCCGTATGGCACCTATATACAACTTTCAGGCCATCAGCTGACGATCTTTCCACCGCGATACGGCCAGCTGACGATTTTATTTATTCATAATAGCATATAAGCTACACCTGGTTAATGTTTCAAATGAGAGGAAATGACTGATTTTTTTAATATTTTTTACATGTTCGCATGACCAGCTGACGTATAATCCACCACCCTATAGTCAGCTGACGATTCTTTTTCTTTAAGATATATGTCTAACTATAATTTGACACATATTTGATTCGGGAGGAAATGACTGAAAAAAAATTTTTTTTCTACATGTTTGGGAGACTCCCTCTGCTTATCCCACCAACCAAACTGCAGCTGACGTTCACTAGGCTTCATAATAAACCTATCTTAAGCATTATGCGAGTTTTCGCCCGGGAGGAAATCATTGACGAATTTTGCGCGTAGCTTGCAGTCTACTACTTGAACATGCAGCTGGTAAAATAGTCCTCAAATCTATCTCTTAGGATTTGTACGCTCACTATTACGTTGCTACGCAATTGTAGCAATTACCTAAGTGAGAAAAAACAGTACGCAGATGCCTTATTTAAAGACTGCCAACTGCCCTGCTGCTCTGAACGTAAACAATCTAAGCATGTTCACTTTTAAAACCATCCAGTCGGAAATATAAATGAAGACACCGCTAAGGGGTAACGCTGTTTTTGAGTGTTTAAAGACCTGAACTAGCCAAATACGTATTCAAATCACACACATAATCATAATTTAACATTTGATAGACATTTACCAAAAGCTCTTTCATTCTTCTGATCTGTCAGATAATATGCATACTCAAAAGGAGACAGAGTTATGAATAAGAATGAATATGAATGAATTATGAATGGTTTCATTACCTTTTTTTGGATGGGTAATCATCAATTGCCTCTTCCCGCCGTGGGTGGGGTTATGAGGTAATTATAACCCCACCCAGGAAGTATCAGATTCTTACTAACTAAATCCCATCCATGTTCCTTCCTCAGTCCCTTGTATTCCGGGGGCGCGGTAACTATTTCGAACATCCCGCAGCCATGGTTTCATTCTGCTTTTAATGCGGGCCCAAAATTCACGTTGAGAGATAATCATTTAGGTATTATTTGTGCAAGGAAATTGAGGTCAGAGATATTGTGTTTGCATCTCTTCTAATGCAGGTACTTCACTTGGCTTATTTGTCCAAAAAAATTGGGTTATTTTATAAACACAAAGTGGACCCTATTAGTAGTTGCATAAAATTCACTACGTTATATGGAAAAGGCCCAAATATTTGGAAAAATAAGCCAATTGTAGTACTCGTACCAGAAAAGTAAAAGTAATCAATATTTTATCAGAACATTAACTGAAATAAGATGAACCGTAACTAAAAATAGTTTGACCTTATATCTGTAAGACGTTATTTTTCCAAATAAAGGAATCATCCAATGTAAACTAAACTGCAATATCCTTGTGAATTCACAGATGTTTTTTGTAAGAATTGATAATAATTTGGTCGTCATTAAAACTCGTTGACTTTTGACGTTGTTCATTGATAATGGTCGCTACGAAGTATCCATGAACTCAGTTAGTGGGATCATATTTGTAATGTCTATATCTAGACGGCCTTTTGGATCTAATTCTTACTTATTGACTTACGTAAGAGACTTTAAAAAATACGGGGACATGGCCAATCCATCTTGAACAAACGTGATGATCAATGCTCGTGCCTTTTCTGCATAAGAACAGGCCTTTACCCAAGAGTGTGATGTTTAATAGTAAATATTTAGCTGCGTGTATTGTATACTTAAATTGTATTTAATAACATTACTGAGTCACGTGTAAGGGAATCAATGGCGAATTTTAATTAAACGTAGAGATACTGTAAAATAACTATTTGAATACATACATTAGTGCTTAAAAACACAACAAATGAGTATTAGGTACCCTACCCTACCGCCCTGAAAATTTAATAACGAAAAGAAGTATGCACTTATTCTTGAAAAAGTGCAAAAAGCATTCCTGCGGTTTCTTTACAGAAGAACTCTCGGTTACCTCTATCCTACCAAGTTCCTCTTAGGATGTCTGGGATATAATATGCTAGATACCAGAAGGGCATGTGACCAGGTAAGTATTATGCTCAAAATTCTTAAAGGTATGACGGATGCTGCTGACATCCATAATGAGCTGATTCGACTATACACACCCAATAATTATCTCCGTGGCAGAAAACATAGACTGCTAGACGTGCCTACGTGTCGGACCGCAGCCCGTGCTGCGTCTCCAGTACCGTGTGTGATGATCGCACTAAATAAGCTCGTGGAAGCCAACCCGGACTGCGATCTATTTGCGGATAAATTTACCAAATTAATGGTCGAGTGTCTACATTTTTGTGAGAATTTTAACATTTAATTATTGTGATTAGTTTATGTTTTTATGTTTGTACTAATAGTATATATTCTTTGGTTTATGTAATTGGTTTATAAAACCGTGTAAATCAAATAAATAAATAAAAATAAAAAATAAATAAATAACGGTTTTGCTCGTATTTAAGGGCAACTTCCAGATAAAAAAAATTGTCTTTCTTCAGTTCGTGTTTAATGTCTATGCAAGTTCAGTTTACAGAATTACTATTACATTAGTGCTTAAATAAATGTGTACCTATGTTTTCTACAATTCTGTTTTTTTTTTTCACGATCTTTAAAAAGTCATTCCTTTCCCAGGATCGTGTTGGAAGACGCATCATCAAGGCGTACCGCGAGAACCCGTCGAATGAGTCTCTAGAGCTGGGCCATGACGTCACGTTCAAAGAGTTCGCGCTTTTCCTCACCAACCGCTCCGAGGAGATGGCTGATGTTGTGAACAACGAACATTGGCAGCCCATCACGAATCTATGCCATCCCTGCCTCATCAAGTACACTTTAGTCGGTAAGTTACAATAATAAGTTATCACCCTAAATATAGTCCCACTGCTGGGCACAGGCCTCTTTTCATACAGAGAAGGTAGGAGCATTGATCACCATGCTTGCTCAAGGCGGATTGCCGATTTAAGACTTTTTAGTCCAGGTTTCCTCACGATATTTTCCTTCACCGTTAGTCAGTGACGTCTAAGATAAGCTTAGAAAGTACATACGACTTTAGAAAGGTCACAATGGTGCTTGCTAGGTTTCGAACTCATACACGTGGGGTAGGTGCCTTATACCACTAGGACACCACGAATGAATGTCTGAATGTATCTATAAAAAATAATCATCGTTATATGTAAGTTTCGAGGTTGGGAAGCACCCATGCGAGTCAAAAAACCTTGCGCTGTACAATTTACACGTTATAATAAGCCAGTTCTAGTGCTCGCGAAAAATGGAGCTATACCGGACAAATCACCATCCACCACCATCTCTTTTTCGTATTGGAATCTAGATGACTTGAACGTGTCTTAAATACGGGCTCTATAATAATTTATTTCGGCTATCTCAAGAACTTGTAATTCTCGCAAAATACATTTATTACCTGACTGCGGAAAAAGGTTCATGTATTTTATTTTTGAAGAGTTTTAGCATACTGAAAAATCGACAAATAATCGCCGAACACATAAAATAATTTCAAGAAAGCTAAAGGCGAAATGACTGTTTATTGTTTTCTAAAATAGTACGAATTCATCACAGAAATATCATGGAATCTTTCCATTCTGAGTGTATCTTTGAAAAGCATTTCCAGGCTTGTTCCCGTCAGCCTCGCCATAATACTAATTATGTATTAGTTCGTATTTATGGCAAGCTTAGTGATCATGGCATTAACCTTTGAGGGTTCACATTCTGGGAGGGGGAGTGTGGGAGTGGGAGGTCGATGTCTCGTGTTCTATTACACTATTATTACAAAGTTCAAAGGCCTAGAAATTGCTATAGGTTATAATATTTTTTCGAGCGCTAGCTAAATAATGACGATGGCAAAAAATTGTGTCAATCAAAAATACTTCGTGTTTTCCATCGTTTATGGTGCTTTTTGTAGCAGTAGGTAATAGAATAAATTATAGTTCGTACCTACCTACTAACAAATGAATATAAACAGACTGGTATTGTTAGACAGTGGGCACACATAACCCGTAAATAAATGTATAAAATACATACTGTTTTCCGCGGTTCCACCCGAATCCTGCAGGAACTACTTGATGTACCCAAATAAAACTATCGTATAATCTTCCCTAATGTTTAAGTTTTCTCCATACAAAATTTCAGCTAAATCAGTTTAGCAGTTTTACTGTGAAAGCGTCACAAACTAACTCACTTTCGCATTTTATAGATTTTTTTAGTTACTTGAATAGACAAAACAGTCTTCGTGACAACGTGAAGACTGTTTTGTCTTATTCTTATTTTTTCTATATTAACCTCAATGTAGAAACGAGTAATTTGATATTTGGTATGGTAGTTCCGACTAAAAATGGTAAAAGGAATCCTTATGGTTTTTTTATGGCAAACGAGTCGGTGCCGACTACTGTGCTAATGTCCAGTGAAGAGGGGTCTCTTCACTCACGTCACTCTTAATTAGCCATTAAAAACTACGTTGTTTTTTAAACGCTCAGTTTTTTTTAAAGAAGCCATAGATTATAAACCGCATACTAACATATTTTTTCAGTCTGTGTACTTCCATGGCCATCATTCATATTTGGAATACGGTTTTGTGACGTCACGTCATGTCTTCGAATTTTTAGTGCCAGTATCGCTTACGTAAATATCAATTAGGTAATCATTCATTCAATCAAACAAAGCCTGGTCTGGTTGGCTTTGATTTTTCTACCGTTTACTTCATTGGTAATGATCAAAATCATTCAAGTTTGAAAGTTGAGTCTGCTTAAAGGCTACCACAAAAAAATATAAGTCCATGCGAGAACAATCATACAATCAAATATTTAACGTCTTTGGCTATTCAAAATCGATCCCCAGTATTCGCCTGTTCATTCTTCGTGACACGAACGTGAGTGTAATTTGAGTAGGTACCGATTGAATGTGCAATGTGCAGCAACATTAAATTAATTTCAGTAGCGAAGCACGTGTTTATTGGCCTTAATTTACTATTTGACATGCCTCATAATTTAATAGTGGCTAGGTAATGTCTATCTTTAGTCATGGCGGAATGCAAATTATTTAAATTGTCTATACTAAATAAAGTGACCAACGACGGAGACTCGGAGACGCTACCTGATTAAGAAAAGCTAGAGACAGAAAAGAGTAGAAGCGGCCTATGTGTCACAGGACACGCTGATTACTAAACCGGGAAATAGATGTGTACTTTTGTTTAGTTGCAGCAATTAAAAAAGCGGCTTAATTAAAAAAAAAACTAAATAAAGGGTGGATAAGAGATGATGTTTATAATTTTGAGCTCATGAGGTACTTCTTCGATTTTTTTTTTTTTCATAAATAGGAAGTTTTCTAAGTATTCTGCAATTAACTGAGACGTCTAAAAACTTCTAATTTTTAGCAAAAGCTTGTTGCTAATTGGAATTTAGTATCCAATTATTGTATTGCGTAATTTAAATACGTATTACATATATTAATAAACGTAAAACAATGCCAGTTAATGCTAATTAGTCTCCTGAGGCTACTTATACTTCAAAGAATCTGATACGTTACAAACACAATGCATCGTTAAGATAGGCTTCCATTTAGACAGTCATTTTTTTATGAGCTGAGCCAGAATGCTACTACTTATTTTCCTGTAGTACAGGATTCGGGGACCAGATTAATAATTACCTCGCCAAGCTTGTAGTCGCAAGCTAGTGTTCTGCATGATTCCAAGGTCTTATTTTTATCGGAGGTCTTGCCGTTGCAGGTTTTTACTAACCTAAGCCTAGTGTCGAGAGTTTCCAAAATCGGGTGGGAACTAAAGCTTAACGTGCCCCGCCCCCAGGTAAAGGGTTGTAAGGCGGTCATTATTTCAATTCCCAGGTTGGCCAGTCTTATTGGGTTCTACAACAACCAATTCTCAGTAGTGTCTACTAAGACTCAGTTTGTATTTATGTGTGTGATGTGAAGAGACCCCTATTACATTGACTGACCTCTATATACAATAAGTAGCGAAAAGTGTGTGGTGACATATTGTACACCTCTGCCTAAACACGTTCTCTGGGAAAACTAGAGTAATCCCCCTACCCTTTCCCAACTAAACCAGTATTTTACTTAGAGCGACTACCTACCCGCAAAGACTGTCTAAGACCCAAAGATGTCAGCTGGGATTAACAGTTTTACGCGCTTTCCAAGGCACGGAGTGAGACGGTCACTCATCCACGGATCGCCCACGCCAGGCACAGCTTAACCTTAGATCGATCGACACGTGTGGCTGTTACTAGTTTATTTAAAACTTTATCCAGTCAGCAGATTGGTAGTTTAACGATTGCAATACAAATTGTGCTCGCCTTGTCTAAAATACGCATAGAAGGCAATATTGGCAATAATTCTTGCATAATATAATAAAATATTGACAGATAAAAAATATGGACAGGTGGATTTCTGTGTCAGAGTATTATACCGACATTTCTTATCTTAAGTTATCCTAGTGATAATACAGTATAGGCTTTTAGCATATCTTGGAAGATATGCTTATTACTTTTTATTGCTTCTCTTGTCAGCTGGTATAAATAATAACGTAGCTACTTTATAAAATCATGAAACCGTACGCTCCCGCGGACATCCCATCTAAATCGGACCTACCTTTATTTAGTAGTAAACGACATTGTTCCAATTTAGACTGAGTACGCTCACAATCTTAGAATTCTATAATCGCACTTTATTCCATAGATCCCTTTGACTGGCAGTGCATATCTTCGTAAAAGTTCGTACTGTCCTGTGGTACCTGCTTTGCTTAGGCATCGCAACGCCAACGTCAATGATGTCATCAGACGATGAAACCGGGGGGGCCTAGCGTGTTCCTGTATTCACGTAAAAACCGAAGTATATTATCGGTTTGCCTGTGCAGCGAATGAATGGCAGCGTTAATTGTATCTTACCATTAATTATTTTGTTTAGACTGTTCTTATCTATACTAATATAATAAAGCTGAAGAGTTTGTTTGTTTGTTTGTTTGAACGCGCTAATCTCAGGAACTACTGGTACGATTTGAAAAATTATTTCAGTGTTAGATAGCCCATTTTTTGAGGAAGGCTATAGGCTATATATCATCACGCTAAAACCAATAGGAGCGGAGCACCACTATTCCACGCGGATGAAGTCGCGGGCAGAAGCTAGTCTTAATGTAATTGTAAAACAAGTAATTAGCTTTTAACCATGATAAGCTGAATTACCAGACGTGGGTCATAGAGTCACTAGATTAAAACTGCTTTCTAGCTTTTTAACCGCGGCTCAATGGAACCACGAATGTTTAGTATACCACTGCGTTATCTATCTTCTATACTTATAATCTATACTTAAATAAATCTGTAGAGAGGTCAATTCTGTACATGAAATATATTTCCAAAATAACTATCAGGGGGTGATTAGGGATCGATACTGATGCCAAAAATGCAATCAGTAAAAATTTTGTCTGTCTGTCGGTCTGTATAAACTCTATAGAAACAAAAACTACTCGACGGATTTTAACGAAACTTGGTACAATTATTTGTCATACTCCTGAGATGGTTATAGTATACTTTTCATCACGCTACAATCAATAGGAGCAGAGCAGTGAAGGGAAATGTTGTCATTTTGTTTAAATGCGCTAATCTCAGGAACCGCTATATCATCACGCTAAGACCAATAGGAGCGGAGCACCACTATTCCACGCGGATGAAGTCGCTGGCAGAAGCTAGTTTTTCATATCCCGCTAAATATAAACTTTAGTTGTTCTCAAAAAGGCCATAACCACGAGTTGAAATAGACCACCTAAACAATATCGGACCAACCTAGCAGACATATTGTGTATTCAGACGGTATAAATTGGTCATGCCCTTCCCAACCGTTGACTAATCTATTAACAAAAATACTTATTACTAATGCATTGCGACTAACTGAATTGGAATCAATTGAAATCAAAAACGTACGACGGCATGAATCGACAAACACGCTGTAAATTAGCACAATTTATTTACAGTTGTCAGTCCGAAATGAATGAGGTAATAGCAGATACTATCGGCTGACTTCGCTTGGCCGTATGATAGTAATTAGAGTAGATTGGCAAATAAATCTTAATCAAGTAGAAGGGATGACGTGTCCTTCTCGTAATTTTAAAGAGGCGCGCCGCGTATGTAGTCGATTGCGGACCGTTACTACCATTTGCATTGCAATTAATTTGTGGTCGTTACAGCATGTTTTTCGTCCTTACCCGTATTTGTCAATCGTATTTTCAGTATTTAGTCTTGCTGTATTATATAGAGCATTAAAATTCACATGCATACTCCAAAATCTTTTATTCCTTCATTGTTGTCTAGATGGTCAGAGAGAGGTGATATTTTTTAACCGAGGAAAAAGTGGAGGTTCTCAAACTGAATCGTTTTATAGCGTTTCGGGACGGAATTACGGGTTCGGCTCTATATAATTTAAATTCCTAATTATGTATGTAGTCTAACAGCACATACGTAGTTAGATTTATTACAAAACACGTCATTTATTTTTAAGTTATACACTTCAAGAAATAATCTCAGATGACTCTCAAAGCGTTTAAAGTGAATTTTGATATTGTTATGCGTGACTGAAGTTTTTTGCTCACAATAAATATGAGTTTGTATGTAAGAGGATGCTGATTGACGTGCGTGCGAAACGGATGTCGGCGGCCCATAGAAGTTTCTAGAGGCTCCATGTATGTACCTAGACTCAACTAACGAGACCATAGATTGATATGACGCTAAGGACTTACGGCTACATGTTATTTTTTTCAATTTATTTATGGGCGGGGCCTACTTGGAAAATAAGACAAGATGAAAGAATAGAACAGTTTAGTATCAATAAGGCACTGCTTATTAACCGACTTCAAAAAGGTTCTCATATCGATTGATGTTTTTTTTTATTCTTAACACATTATAAATTAGAAAATGTAATATTATCGTTATGGCTGAATATTTCCGTACCTAACTTTATGTTTTGATTGTCTATAAGCCAATAATTTATCTTCTATATTCTTCTATATATATAAAAATGAAACCCGTTTTCCGTTGTCACGACATAGCATGAAAATGGCTTGACCGATTTGGATGAAATTTAGTACGGAGATAGAGGAGAACCTGGAGAAGGTTTTAGGCTACTTTTTATCCGGGTGCGTGTAGTAGTTCCGACGGGACGCGGGTGAAACCGTTACTTATAATAAGCTGTACGCTGTACCCGACATGCGTTGTAATGCCACGTTTTTTGGCCAGGAAGCTTCGCAGCCACTAGCTCACAGAAGAACTTATTTTATCAAAGTTTCATTACAATTCGATCAATGGCTTAGGAACTCATAGAGGACAAACAACCATTCATTTTTGTTTATATAGGTAGGTTGAAAGGAGACTAGTCACGTATGTAATACAATAAGTCTAGTCAGTAATTTGATATTAGCTTCTGAATGTACCTACATACATGCTAGGAATAATACGTCAACATCAAAAATAAAATGTTTGTTGCATTTGGCAGGTCAAGGCCCCGCTATATCTGACGACTTAAATGTCTAAAATTAAACAATCATAATTATGTTACTTATTACATTGAACATTTATAACGAACACCACAATAAATCACATTATACTTATATATTATATATATATATATATGTTATTTTTGCAATTCCATGCATTAGGCTATCGGTTATCGACCCGATTGATTATTTGAACCATATTCAGACTTCTGCTACTGATAAAATTCGGTGGAAAATAACATTTGCCCTACCTGGCAAATTGATACTAATACACTACTGAAAAATAATTGAAAAAGGGTAGGTACCTACTATTCTGATATTGAGATTGGTAATTAACAAAGACTTACTGCATAAATTCTTAATGGCAATAGAGTTGTCCGAACCGGCCCAAACAGCTCGCCAATAATTCGAATATGCTTAATAATGCATAATTATTGTATCGACGAACGTGCGTCATTAGACTTTAAAATGCCAACTGTAGACTAGACGGGTATAATTTAAGCAATAAATACATTTGTTTATTTTTTGTTTAGTAACGCAGTTTGTGAAGTCAAGAGTAATGAATCCGGGTCGCTCCTCAAATACTAACTATCTCCGAAAGTACTTAAGTAAGACTTGTTCACTGAAACGATATACACACAGAGACATACAATTATTTAAATTTCATTAAATTCTATTTCCCGCGGGAAGGGAACTAATTCACACACCGTAGCCGGTTATTGGCTACTTTTACTGATCCATAGTCCTAAATAAATCGGTTCTCATAATCGCATTCATAACATTTAGTTTGGATATGAATGCATGTTCCATTACTTGGATAGCTATAAAAGGCATATTGTAATATTATTTTGTAGAAATTTAGATTCAGAGGTCAACTAGAGAGAGTTCACAATTCACCATGTGAAAGCACATTGATGTCGCGAATCATCTCAATTTTAGCAGCGGAGCACACAATTTTACTTAAATTATACTAGCTGTTTCCCGCGGTTTCACCCGCATTCTGACGGAACTACCTCGCACACTCGGATAAAAAGGATCTTTTTTCTTGCTTATATCGATAGATTATGTTTAGTTGAAGCTGATTTTGAAAAAATCACAATTTCATTGTATTATCACATCTGACTTTGTTCTAAGACAGTGTCGATAGGAACTCCTCATACGTGCATGAAACGCGAGCGATGCCAACGAATGAATATGAACCTAATTGGTGTCTGGCACAGGTGTCAGATAATTGTGTCAAAGCAAGTTAGCTTACATGTGCTTCCTGGTATTGGAAACCAGATTCTAATATAGTGAAGTTATACTAGTTTCACGAACTGGTATTGCCATTCAATAGGCTGACTTCATTGTAAAGTAGGGTTGCCAACTTTTTAAATATTAAACGTACTTAATATTTTTTTAGACATAAAAGCGTAAGAGGAAGAACATTGGACATTATTAAGCAAATAAATAACTACATATATGTTACAGGTAGTATTCGAACCCATCTTACTAAAGCCATAATTAGGTAACATTGTGATTTACATAATTGTATCAAAATCGACTTATTTGCTCATTGCAGGGCAATTACATGCAAACATTTTGTTTTAAATTTAATTTGTAGTCCAGTCTCTATTATACTTTTATTCTTTACCCTAATAGCAGCCCTATTGTATCTAAACATAAGGTTACTTATACATACATATGTATATTCAAATGTTACACGCAATCACGCCAGCTTGGGTATTGCCCCGGTTTTGCCCGTGACCTTCAGCCTTCGTGTGTCGTCAAATATTCCTTTTATCACAAACACACGACATGACATGACACATATTTGATTATTTATCTTTCTGCCTAGAAAAGTTGAGTCACAGATGTTCCTAGATAGCTTTAAAGTTATCTATTCGCCGCCACTGGTTAAGTAAAGGTAAACAGAACGATTACAAACCATTATATTTTTATCAGATATTGATAGTATCATAACTTCTACACCTGCACGTTTGTAATAACATAACATATTGGGTAACTATGATACCAGCGGACATAATAATTATCATAAACCAGTTTTCTTCATAATAATAACTTATTAAAAACATAATATTGAGTCTCGTAATATCGCTACAATGTCTCCTAGACTTTGGAATAGACAGTTTCGACTTTTCTACCAAATATGATTAGCTTGTGATGTGTAGGGACGTTTTATCGTCTTTGGTAGGCACTCTACGACCAATATTTATTATTTTCCTAGCCGTTTCCCCAACTAGATCACGGAACAAGATCCCCTCTGCTTCTAAACAAAACTAGATATGGTAATAAACAACAAATAAATGGAAGATTTTCATTATCTCTTACGTTATATTACGGAGGTTACCACAACCCATCTCTTCCTAACCTCAGGCTGTTTGACTTGAGTTTTTCTGGTTGTAATTACCTTTAGACACATCCAGAGATATAAGAAAGACTACTAGGGCTTACTGCTAACTATTATAACAGCTGATCAACCTCAAAGTTCGCTCAGTAGCTGTTATTTAGTTAGAAGGCCTCAAAAACCAGTAATGTTGTATAAATAACGTACACTGCTAATTTCCTTACTACGTCTATTTATAGGACATAACATCAACATTATGAGTAAACACGATTGGATAAACTGTTCCGATTCTTAGACGACACAGGATATCACTATTCTTAGTGGAATTGCGGGTTTTAAGTGCTTACAAGTGTCTAAAAATGTTTGTCTTCGTCGTTAGCAAACCAAAATCCGCCATATGCACTTTGCTGAGTAAATTTGCTATGTGCACATTTTGACTATTGCGACTAGCTTGCGAAAAAAAATCAAGAGGAACTGCTATTTGTGATTCTTAGTACTTCGTATAGTGCTTAGAAGCTCATAGCAGTTTTTTTCTACGAAAGTTTGGCTCGTAAACTAGTTGAGCTAAAAGTCAAAGTGATGAAATCTCAGCAAAGTGCACACAGCAGTAAACATATATAGGTACACGTACCTACACCATTATCTTGGAAGATTTTGAGGTCAACTTGGGCCAACCCACTCCAACATTGCTGGGTTTTTCTCATTATGAATGCTGATCGATGAAACTTGATAAGAAGATTGTAGATGGAACCCTGGAGACTGGTATAGGCTAATTTTTACCCAGATGCGTGAAGATGATGCCTCAGGATTAGTCAGGATGCGAGCGAAACTGCGGGGAACAGCTACTTATTAAATATATTTTTATTTTATTTATTATTTTTAGATAATTCTGACTATATTTTATTTATTATTTTTAGATAATTCTGACTTTATTTTATTTATTATTTTTAGATTATTCTGACTTTATTTTATTTATTAGTTTTAGATAATTCTGCTTTATTTTATTTATTATTTTTAGATAATTCTGACTTAATATTTTATTTATTAAATAATTCCGACACCAAAAATAAGATTACCTCACTTCCTTGTGACCAATATGTTGCGTTCGGTTACAGCAGCAACCAGTTCTACGAATTGATATTTATAAGCATAACCTTGTGGTCATAAACGTCTGGATTAGTCGCCGATCTTATTGATGTCATCGGTGTTGATGGACGACAATCGAATGATTTTAATAGTTCTATAATAAAATTTTCTTTAGACACTTTCTTCAGAAAAGTATTATTATTTAGTGTTTAGTTTTAGTCAATAAAACCACTCTGGTCTTGTCATAAAACAGAACCCGTTTTGATATACATCTATGTATAAGTATACACGAAAAAGGTATAAAAATCAAAGTAAATTATATTGAAAAAGCAATATTTCACAAATTGTATTTTTGCACAAAGTCGATATCAAAATAACCAAAAAAATAAACAATAGTGTTTTCGTCTACAGCATTGCTGACTATCTGGGACAAGAGAAAATAATTGAGGTATAATTAATAACTTCGGACAACTTTGGACAGTCAAAAACACATCGTAAAAATTCATACATCTTCCATGATTTCTTCTTTACGTCTTTAATCGTCTATTTACATGATTTGTAGTGTCATTGGCTTATAATTAGCACCAGATACCTGGATAAAAAATATTCCATGTCTTATTCCAGGTCAGAAACTATGTGTTTGCCAAATCAAACTAGTATAAATTCAGCGGTTTTCCGTGAAAGAGTAACAAACATAATATCCAACCTCACAAAATTTCGCATTTGCATTATTAGTAGGTTTTAATAGGTAGGTACCTAATGTAGTTATCATAAAGTTTCTGAATTCATTTTCTATGTAACGTATGAACTTGGAAATATGAAAGTATTTCCCGTCTTCCTTTATTCTTTCAAGGATTTTGATATTAAACCGGAAAAACACTAAATATTCATTAAACTTGAACTTCACGCTCCGACTAATAATAATAATTTAAAATACGAATATTTATCCTTTTGGTTTAAATAGCTAAGATGAATAGGAATTGAAAAGCAAGAAGCGATAAAGTATTGTTTTTAAGAAAAACTTAAAACTAACCAGTAAAGTTGAGGGGTTCCCCTAACCATACTACATCGTTAACAACAGTACATTTATATCAATATCTACCTTACAGTCGAATAAAATAAAAATAAAAAACAAATGCCGACCGCGTCTGCGCGTTCTTCTTTCTGGTCGTTCCCTCAATGCTGAGGATCGTGACTGTATGTCAATCTTCTCCACTCGGTCCGGTTCTGCGCCATATGTACCGCTCCCCGTATCTGGCCTCCAGTCACCTCCTTGAGTTGGTCCACCCATCTAGCTGGCCCCCTTCCTCTAGCGCGCTTCCCCTCCCTTTGTCCGAGAATGATGAGTAATACCTACTTTAATATAATACTAGTTGTTTCCCGCGGTTTCACCCGCATCCCGAGGGAACTACTTAGCGCACTCGGGTAAAAAGTATGCCTATGTTGTTCCTCAGGGTCTATTCTATCTCTGTACCAAATTTCATTTATATCGGTCCAGTAGTTTTGGCGTGAAAGCGTAACAGACAGACAGACAGACAGATAGACAGACAGACAGACAGACAGACAGAGTTACTTTCGCATTTATAATACTAGCTGTTTCCCGCGGTTTCACCCGCATCCCGAGGGAACTATTTAGCGCACCCGGGTAAAAAGTATGCCTATGTTGTTCCTCAGGGTCTATTCTATCTCTGTACCAAATTTCATTTATATCGGTCCAGTAGTTTTGGCGTGAAAGCGTAACAGACAGACATACAGACAGAGTTACTTTCGCATTTATAATATTAGTAAGGATTTAATGCGAATGTTTATGAAGTATACAGTACTTAACGTATGTTTGTTACTCTATCACGCAAAAACTACTAATAGGATTTGGATGAAATTTGGTACACACACAGTAATTAAATAATACGCGTGTAAAGTAATTATAATTCAAGTTTTTAATTATAATTGTCTTTTACACGTGCGTGCAGAACGGTAACTTGCGTCCCGTTACACAATGATTCGCGATTGGCCGTCGACATGTGAATGTAGAAATGATGTATAGTCGGTACCAATATATTGTATGAAAACTGTAAACAAAGTCGTAACCTATTTGGTTCTAATTCTGCCACAGAAATTTAAAAAAATGCGTAAGGATGGCGCATTTATGTCATTTTCGTGTTTTAAACATCATCATTCTTTTGATGCCATTTTATTTATCTATGTAGGGAAATTAGAACAAAATAGGTTATGATTTTGTTTTCATTTTTCGTAAAATTAATTGGTCCAGAATACAAATCGTAAGACAAATTGTTATTGATCCGAAGACATCGTGCGATAATTATTAGATATTTTTATGACTTTTGACACTTTGTTTATTTTTATCATCTATGCCTACCTACTATGATAATAATGTAAAGTTGTATGATTGTAAACAACATCTACAAAAATGACAAACATAAAAAAACTGAGGGAAAAAACATATATTAGAGTGAAGGCTACCGTACATTTTATTTTGAAATTATTTAAATTATTTGACGAAGCGAAATCGTTGGCTGCAGTTGCTGAAAGGGCCAATTTTTCGATAGTTACATAACTTTTATCTGATGAATAAATAAATCAGTTTAACATATTTTATAAAGAAAATATGTCAAACCATCATATCCTTACTATATCCTTACTATCCTTACTAATATTATAAATGCGAAAGTAACTCTGTCTGTCTGTCTGTCTGTCTGTCTGTCTGTTACGCTTTCACGCCAAAACTACTGGACCGATATAAATGAAATTTGGTACAGAGATAGAATAGACCCTGAGGAACAACATAGGCTACTTTTTACCCGGGTGCGCTAAGTAGTTCCCTCGGAATGCGGGTGAAACCGCGGGAAACAGCTAGTTTTACATATTTATTCTTTAGTTAAAAGTTATCTGACTATTGAAAAATCTGCCCTTACCTAATCAATCAATGTGACAATAGAACATTATCTTCTGACTACAACGTATCCTAAGATGAATCACACGACAATGTCCAAGTTTATCTCACGTTCAAAGTTGATGTGATAAGATTTAGATCAATCAAACAGTTTTAGGCCGTAGATAAATATTGGCATAGAAACAAGAAGTTTTCTAAACGATCCTTTATTATGTCAAATATTGATATTCTCTTGCTTGTTTAAATGGACATTAACAGCTTATCGAAGGGTCAAAGATTATGACTAAACGATTGATCATAAATAACATAATTGTTCTTTAATGACTCATTATTGTAACATTGCGTACTGTATTGAAGTTATTATTTATAGGAAATGAACTACACTACGAACAATTGTTGTTTGTATCCAAAGTCAGAAGGAACATGGATGGGTTTTAGTCAGTAAAGTCTGAAACTCCCTCCCGCCCCGCCCACGACGGGAGGAGTCATTTGATGATTTCCCATCCGAAAAAAAATTCAAACTTCTAGAATAATACATATCTTTAGATTGGTACAGTCTGGTACTGTGTGAAGATAAACTATGTATAAATAAATACGTGAAGCGAAAACTTTGTATAGGTACCTTTTTTATGAATATTGCGAGCACGGGAGAGTGCGTATATAAGTTTATATGGAGAAGAAGTACAAAAAACAGAATAAAAATAAATTGACGAATTTTGCGCAGTGGGTGAACACTAGTAATGAAAGAGGCGACAGACATTATGGCTAACTATTATGACGTTACAGCGTATCGTTATGTAACATTTAACAAAAACAATGTTAATTAATAATGCTTGTACAAGAATAATAAACTATTTTTATCACTTGACGCATGTACCTCTCAAGCCTTTTCAAACTACATAGATACATATTATGCGGTCAGCTTCCAGTATAACTATACTCCATTTACAATAAGATTAGACATTTAAACGCACCCCATTTACTGTTCGTTCAAACTATTTTAAGCTCTATTGCTAAGGTGATATAACAAAAAGCAGATGCAGAATATGTTTGGTATTGTAAACATTATTTTGCTTTCAACACCATCCTTATCTATACGGAATAGAACTCAAAATCGTTTGAAGGAACGATAAATGGGATGCGTTTAAATATCTAATCTTATTGTAAATGGAGTATAGATGTGACACAATCAATATTTTAGACTAACTTTCCGCCAGCGGCTTCACCCCCGATATTTTAGCCAATGTATACAAAAACTTGACAAATTATATACTAAAACCTTCCTCTTGAATCACTCTATCTATAAAAAAAACCGCATCAAAATCCGCTGCGTAGTTTTAAAGATATAAGCATACATAGCGACAGACAATCAGCCGAAAGCCAATTTGTTTTTAACCGACTTCAAAAAAAGGAGGAGGTTCTCAATTCGATCGGTTTTTTTTTTTTTTTTTTTTTTTTTTTTTTTTTTCTATGTATGTACACCGATTACGCTGAGATTTATGATCCGATTTACGTGATTCTTTTTTAGTTTGATGCGGAATAGATGCCATTTGGTCCCATAAAAATTTCACATGGTTTGGCCCAGTAGTTTTCATTTTGTGAACATTTTTTACATTTTTGTTTACATCGATGACGTAATTGTTTCGGAGTCGATTTATATTTTCCGTTCCCGTTTCTTGATCTATATTGTTTAAGGCTGCACCTTTCGTAGGCCTACCCATAGCTTCTTAAAAAAAAACTATTTAACATATAATTATGACAATAAAAACAACGAAATGTTATAGCCTTCCTTATGTAATCTATAAAAATCCTGTAAAAAATACTGTAGTTTACAGAGCAACTTATTACAGACACTAAAAAGTAAAAAATAAATTAAAAAAAACTACGTTTAAAAAAACCGACTTCAAAAAAAAAACTAAAAAGTATTAAAAAAGTATAAAATAACTTAATAAAGATTTAACACAAACCTAATACCTTTAATATTAATAAAACACCATTATTTGTATGTGTTACCTATTGACAGGTTTGAAGTCGGTGCCAAGTCCTAAACAAAATGAAATTCCTAAAGATTAACCTACGTAAATAAACTTAAAGAACAATGTGAATTAATGTGAAACAGATGAAAACTTTTTAATACCTGAATGAGTAACACTATTACATTTGGCTTGGCACCGACTTTAAACCTGTCAATAGGTAGCAAATACAAATAATGGTGTTTTATTAATATTAAAGGTATTAGGTTTGTGTTAAATCTTTATTAAGTTATTTTATACTTTTTTATATATTATGTAGTGATTGCTATGCGTAAACCTATTGTAAATTGTCAGTGATTTTAATGAAAATTGTTACCAGCAATGCACGCATAAGTATCAATTTGTAAAGTGTGCACGATTCATAATTGTCTTGATAGACTCAAACACGTCAGATTTTACCGTTTTAGCTTCAAAACTCAATTGTAATTATCAATTAACTTTGTTAAATAACCCATTTTGAACCTTGCTAGTATAATGCACAGGCTCCATAATTAACTAGCAAAAAACCTATTGAAGTGTTCCTACACCTGTAATTTGCAGTCATAAATAACTCTACACCTTATTAAATTCAAATTATGTCTTGGCATTTAGTTTTGCATAATACGTATTAAGATTTTTGAGTAATCTCATTCCATATCAATAATAATAATGCAACAATATTAATTTCAACATTTAAAAAGTTAAGTTAAATTATTATCTGGAAATCTGAATAAATATTCCAGCGAGTACATTGTACGTTCCGCTTCCTGCTCTAAAATATTTTAATTAAATGGGGCAATTATAATTAATAATTATTGTGTTATGTATCTTCATTAACAAATATTTCAATTACCTACTAAGAAAGAAAACCGTTTGACCATCAACATTTTTACTCGTATGATCTCTTTTTTACCATCTATCGAAAGTAAGGTGTTCAAATGGAAATTCTTAAAAATGAATACCGAAGTTTTGTATGGTATCTAAGTATAGTTATGCTATCGTTAAGTCAATATCGCTCACAGAATACATACTAAGCATTCATAGTTTTTCCTGTTCGTCACCACGGTTTATCTCACATGTACTTAAATGGCCTCTAAAATGTATAACGGGCTACCAAAATGTTTGAAAGGGTTACCGCAGCCCCGGAACGCGAAGGGCGATGGAATATGTGTTTTAATCAGTAAGAGTCTGATACTTCCTCCCGCTCCGCCCACAATGGCACTCCTCCCGCGTTTGTTGTTTGGTGTTTATCGGGCTAACCACTTGTAGCAGGTGTCTATAGACATAATAATATATTACATAGTTTTGAATTTCGTTCTTGAATCACATCATGCTACACAGATGCCCTCGAATTTAACTCAGAATCTCACGATAAAGCACCAACATGACATTACAATGACAATTTTGTCATTGTGACTAAATTCGCGCGTGTACGACGTAGCATAGTAGAATAACAGTATTTAAATAAGTAAATTATTTATTTGGACTTAACAGAATATAGCCTATGGAATAAAGTAAATATCTACTATAGCTCTGTGGTGAAGACTGTTAAATATAACATGAACTTCTGACTCCTAAACTAGGAGTCGGAAATCAGTGCTCTTTCGTGGGGAAATAAAAGCTTACAGAGTTGCAATAACAATAGACTAAACTTTTGAACAAAAAATGTGAATTATTATGTCCGATCCAAGCGAATCCCAAAAGAGCTCGTGGCTAAGTAACAGCCGCACGAGTCGATCGACCAAAGGTTGCTACGCTTGGCGCGGTCGGTCCGTGGTTGGGTGAAAAGCACGTTAAGCTGTTAGTCCTGACTGTCATTTGTAAATCTTTGACAGTCTTTACGGGTAGTGTCGTGTTACCCGGTAACTGGGTTGTGGAGATCAGATAGGCAGTCGCTCCATGTAAAACACTGGTACTCAGCTGCATCCGGTTTAGACTGGAAGTCGACCCCAACATAGTTGGGAAAGGGCTAGACAGATGGATGGCCAAGCAAATGCAAGATTCAAGGAATGTAGTCTAGAGCATTAGCTCTTAGAGTAGAATGTCTCACGAATGCATAAAAGACCACCAAATGCATTGCATTCAAGTATTTTCTTAAAATGATTTCGTTACAGTTATATTTGTATTAGAAATAATATTATATTTGTTAGAAACTCATCACTTGCAAATCTTTGCCTTGACCGCGACACGTGTCACGGAATATTATAATTTTGGCATTGAAATTCATTAAACCATTCTCAGAAGAATCACGCGAATCAATTTACCGTCATTTATAGGCCTTTTTTGAAATCGAAACTACCGAAACCACTTTGACGGGATTAAAGTAAAATTAGAAATACAAGGAAGAACTGGTTGCAATCTCGTCGGTATCGTGCAAGTGTATAATAAAATCGAATCGGGGACAGCGAATTATAAAGTCAGTGGTACAGCTGTCAAGGTTGGTTCACAACTGGTTCGTTCACATTGGTCTATTATACCACTTCGAGTTCCTAATCTTAACAATAGACTTCAATTTTCATTAAGAGCCCGTCGCGCGGTTATTTTCAAAAAAATATTTTTCGGCATCAAAAATGTTATTTACGCAGTTGTTCAAATAAAGAATCCACACAGCAAGTTGGTGCAATAATCTGTTGTTAGGTGTTATACTTTGTGACCACTTTAAGTTGAACATCTGTCAAATATTTCTGGAAAGTGCATAAAGCAGTTCATTTAGCAGTGCATTTAGAGGATAAGAACAACAATATAATTATCTCATGTCTGCTGTTTTGGGGTAACGCTTGCAATCAAAAGTTAAAGTCTTAAAAAACGCAATTTCTTCTATTAACGACGCATGTAGCAGCATTATGTTAAGACACGATTCACAAAACTGAATTATTATTATCACTAGTAAAATTTTATTAAGTAGGTCTAGTAATTAAAGGCCCAATTGTTAAAATTTTCGTATGTACCTAATAATTATTTCAACACTGAAATTTTACATACTTTATGACTTTATTCAAGTGTTAAACATTGTTTGGAAATACAGATGTTCATTATGTATTACAAGCCTTTGAGAACTTCTAGAGAATCCGCCTCGACCATGAACCATGACTGCCTCTCAAACATTTTGTAAATTTTTAACTAATGACAGGCTAGACAGTAAAATCATACAGCTTTTTTGTATACCTTTGCTTTTTGAAGACATAAAGATGAAGTTTAATTAAGAGATACTGCAAAAACCATTTATATGAATACCAAACTATTAAAAGCAAAAAATACACGCGCTCATCCCATACAATAACATGTTAGAATAGAATTTTCTATAATGCCAAAGCACATAATGGTAAGACAGTTTTTATGCAAAGCAACGTTTTTTGCTAATTTATAAAATTGTGGTTAACAGTCCTCGGAAACGTCAATTGAAGTTGATAGAGTAAAAATTTGAACGATCTGATAATTCAAAATGCATAATAAATCTCTTAATTTGCCAATAGAACTTAAGGAATCAATTTCAAAGTAGGTAACTCTAGCAAAATAAGACCTTCACACATTTGAAAGTCGCTTTACCTCCAGTCACTCCAAAAGCGACGATACAAGATGGGCTGTCTAACAGGACATGCGTTTGAAGTAATACTTATATCTGTTTCAGATATATTTTCTTCACATCGCTATAATATTTTATGCATATACCAGAAGTTATTCAGATTTATTAAAACCGTTAGAGCTTTTTTTATAAGCTATTCAGTATACTTCCAAAAATAACAGCAATTGATTTCGACACCAGAACTCAAAATTTAAGTAGGTCTGCATCGTTTTCCTTTTATTCGTAATCAACACCGAATAAATATTATACGTCAAGTATTTAATCTCGTACAGCTGAACAAATCCCCATCTTAAGCTGGCAGTTATCAAATATCGCCGTCTATTTTTTGTGCCTTCATTGGAACCTGCTTATTCGGTTACGTCATGGCTTCTAAAATATCAAATGAATTTTAACGATGCTTCCTTTTTGGGTTCCGTGGTTCAATGATTCGCAATGTTATATTAGTAATGAGTTCTGTGAAACTACGTCAATACCAATTGAAATTCAAGTCTATATTCGTATTCCGTTAACAAATGTAAATATATTATGCGTTTACATATTTTGCTTCCATATATTGCGTGGCCTTTGCCCTGCAGCGAGATGTTTTGGCTAGAGAAGATATACTAATAAAGATTGTGCTAATGGAAAAAAAACATCTAGAACCAGATAGTATGCAGGCTACCTACTCATATAAAGAAAGCCAAGGTGTTAAAACCCTTAAATTTAGTTTTTTTTTAAGTGAAAATGTTCAAAGGGAATCTGAGTTTATAATTTTCGATTTGGTCCCATAATTCATGCTTAAGAGAAACTTATTGTTTAATCAGTATTTTGCAATAGAAATAGATATCTTTAGTTTAAAAAAATAATATCTGGTTTCCATATTTAGCATGTGAGCATCCAGCCCAGTCGGCATTCTTAGGCTTGATCTATTGTTTTTGATATGCCTCTATCCTTTTTTGGTTGCTCCTGCTGTTATTCCTTGTTTTTGAAATTTATTTGTAGCTCTGCTACTAGAATTCTTTAGTTTAGTATCCATATATTCTCGAGTTTCTTATCTTCGTTTTATGCCGGGGATCTCTAATTTGTCAAAATGTTTTGCTTTTCGTACTGATATCAAACAGACGTTTTATGCACAAATATTTTCTGATATGAAATTTAGGCACGAAATAAAATAATCAGTATTTTTATATGTATATAGCGACATATAGATTTCAAAATTAACCATGACTTGTTATTCTCTTATAAATAAAATACTATTTTTTTATTATAAAACACCTCATCTACCAACATAAAACTTAATTTCGAGGAGATAAATAATTTTCTTTATATTAAAGTCCTAGGTATTGTGATCTAGTATCGTCGTCTACAAGTTAGATTTCCTCACAGGCTCGAGGTAAAATGAATTATTCGTAAACAAGATGCTTTAGAGTATTAACAACAGCCTCTGACAGTATATACAAGTCGCAATTACCTTGACCTTTGAATAATTAATATAACCACGCCATCAACGTCACATAATTCGTATTCTTGTCTAGTTGTACGTTATATCGACTCTTGTAACGCGTTTATTCTTCCATGTGTAAGGAAGGCTTGCAGTTTCTTATAGATGAGGAAAGAGTATCTTTTCAGCATCCCTAGCGGGGGTGGACAAAGCCGTTTCCTCCACCCTTTCTCTGTGGAATATGTATTGAACAAGGAGATACAAATTGGAGAAAAAGTGTTTGTCCACTCCCTTACAGATCTGGGTGGATAGAATTAACCGCACAGGATCTTATTTGCTGCAAATTGGAATATAATTATCATCGTGTCATCATCATCATCTGCGTAGCCTTTTCCCAACTGCTTCCAGTCTAAACCGGATGCAGCTGAGTACCATTGTTTTTTACATGGAGCGACTGCCTATCTGACCTCCACAACCCAGTTACCGTATAACACGGTACCCCTTGGTAAGACTAGCTGTCAGACTTTGTGGCTTCTGACTACCCGTAACGGCTCTCAAAGATCTACAATTTAACATTTGTTTGCTGTACCTAAGTGTATTTTCTAGAATTAAGCTTTGAACAAATTTTCTACAATACTATCAAAATGATATTTTTTGATTCAGAAATTCGTCTTCAGTGGTCTTTTAATCACATGGAAAACAAAAATTAAAGCGAACATAAAAATATAACCACGAAATATAACCACGTTTACGGTATAGTAATCAACTATTAGGACTGGAAGAAGCATTAGCTAGAGCAAAAAAAAATGTTTGCGTCATTAATGTTTTCCACACACTTCAAGGCTCATTAGTACCTTTTTTTTTTAAGATAATTATATTGTTGGCTCAAATTTTTCAATAAAATTCCTATATTCAGGAACTAGGCCGAATATTTTTGACAACGGTGTGGAGTGTTTGAGTTCTAGGAATTGTTTAGGCATTCGCAGCTGGTTGAATATCTAATTATTTCGGGAAGCCATCGCCAGACAGAGGGGGATAGTGATATGAATATTGTTTTAGAAAGAAAAGGATAGCATAACATCGGTATAATACAGCCAGTGGTTTAAAAAGTGTTGGCAATGAAAATAATCTTGATAGACATTTTAGAGTAGCATAATTTTTCTTTTAATGAGCGAAAGTATAATGTGTAATATTTATTACATAGTACACAGATTGAAGGTATTAACTGCAGTTCTTCAATCTATAATTTCGATCCAAAGTTGTATTGTTGGCTTAGTTATTATATTAGTAAATGAATCAGTTGCATCTGATGCAAATATCAATCTAAATCTTTTAAATTTTTTGTTTTAAATTGTGATATAGAATAAGAACAGACAAAAGATGTATGTAGTAATCGCAAAAGCCGTTCTTCATTTAGCCCAATTTTAAAAGAACCTAAATCAAACGCTAAATGTTTACTCTTCGGTTCCTGTCCTAAACGAGCTAGTTTCAATGTCTAAAATAGTTTTCCTAGAAACAGAATTCTAAGTATGTGTATATTATAATAACGGGGCACTGACGCTACGTCCGGCCATGGGCCTTTATCTAGCTAGCATAACAATTTTGGAGTTCAAAGATTTTTTATTTTACATTTATTTTTTTTTACTTCTATTCCAAACAAAGGATAAACTTTTTGGTCGAAGTTGGGTTATTGGATGAGATCAGTCTCACATTTTGAAACGTTATCTTTTGTAATCGTGAAGTTTTGGTAGTTGAACCCCGAATTTGGACGAAGTAACTTTGTGACCCGTCAAATTTAACATTCTTTATTGAATACAAGGCTACTCTATCTATATAATTAGTTAGTCTTCTGTCAGCTTGCCCTTCAGTTTCTGAATTATTCTGGATCAGTTTCGCATTATCAGTTTACAAATCATAAACTCTCGAAGTTCCTTTAGTTTCACGTCTCATCTCATCATCATCAACCATCGGGGAAAATTTTGATTGAATTTTACGGGACTCTGATTATAGCCTACCGCTATCTACACGATCAGTAATGTTGTTGTGCTGTTAGTTATGTAAACTGGGCCTAGTAGCTGTATGCTGCATCCCATTGCAACTTAAAGCCTTGATATCAATGTCAAGGCCAGCAAAATATATTAAGTTTATTATTTATCTTTGTTTATAGCGATTATTGTCATATCTTTGCGTAGTCACGTACGGTTAATAAACGTGGAGGAACCTACTTCGTAAACTAGATTGCACTTTTGTTTTAATGGGTGATACAGTTAAATCTCCAGCTGGAGACAAAAATCAAGAAAACATCAAAGCCCCACATAAGTCTATCGTGTCATCAAAATCTCATACAAACCATTGTTTAATTCCAGGTAAATACGAAACCTTGGTAGACGACTCGCAGCTGGCTCTGCACACGATCAACGCCTCTCACATCCAATTCCCTCGCCTGGACCACACGTCAGGTACCGCAGAGAAGCTTCACAAGTACTTCTCACAACTAGACCTGCCCCTCATCAGGCGGTTATACAAGCTGTACAAACACGATTACAGGATATTCAACTACGATCTAGACAATATTGTCGGCTTCGATCTAGGGTAGAACTAGATTTTAAATTTCAGGATATGTCTTAGCTATTATAGCTAAATGCCGACACGGGGTGACAGCGTCGGATTGACTCTGCAATCGGTACTTAAATTGACTTCATTTTCGTTCGATCAAATTCAGAGTTAGTTTTTGACGGGTCCGGTCAAACTTGATTTTAGTCCGATCAAATTGGAGTCTTAGGTTTGGTCGACTAGACTTCAATTTTGGACTCTGAACCGTATTGAAATCTCTGACCTTTAATACTTAGTTATCAGATTATTAGGTTAGGTTGTGAATTGTATGTGTAGGTAAGATTTTTTATTTGCATAAATAATAGTTATCAGCGAATGGAATCATTCCTAATATTGTAGGACTAATTAACAGTGTCAGAATATGGAAAAGTACAATTTAAAAAAAAATTACGCATTTACAAAATATGTACGTGGAAAAGTGGTTTATACAGTAATTATCTTGTAGTTTCCGCTTAAACTTAAATGTATGTCACATAGTTATTTGATTTACCAGTTAATCCGTCACGCTCTTGCCCCGGTCGTCAAAGAACGCCCAATTATAAAAAGTAACTATTTAATTAAGGTACGTAAATTATATAATTTTGACACATAGGCATTTCCATAATTAGGTACTGCTCATTTGGTATTGAGCTTATCAATCGTATTTGTACATAATACAAAAGATCTGATTCACTATGCGAGTAACCTACTTTATCCATCGATTTTGTAGAAATGAATTCACGACGGTTAAAAATTTTAAAGGTAGATACTCGTGTGCGGTGGTAGATATCCCTAGTCTGATATGGGGATTATCTATACGCTTATCTGAAGCAATAAATATATTCGGTGATTTCAGACAAGATTACAGTTTTCATTTAAATGTGAACGAAGATATCAAGTCTGATTCCTACTCAAAAAGTATTTCTACCCGGATAATATTGTAGATAATGAACACGAAATGAATAGACGTTCTTGTAATGCTAAGAAAATGACAATATTTTTTTGAAAACTGCGTGACTTTTACAATCTTGTCAATTAAGTACAATTTTTAAGAGAGAAATATCAATATTCATAATATTATTAAAACTGTTTGTTGGAGGTAAAGAATCAAGCATAATTTAAAATCTAGCCTCTTTTAGAAATAAGCGCTCCTCACTAACTAGTCCTCACTGTTTCCACGAAAATTATTAGCTTTTTTCTAGTGCGAGAGACGACGATCCTGTCTGTCTGTGTTACGCTATCACATTTACAAGGCTGAACATATTTGAATGATGTTTGGTATGGAGATAGCTTGAACCCTGAGGAAGAACAAGCAACCAAGATGAAGGACGCGGGTGAAACTGTGGGAAGCAGCTAGTATAACATACATATTTGTGGTGCTTAAATAGTATAGTCATGGAATTTGTTGAGTACAATCGTAACTCTTAGTTTTTAGAAAGTTATAATTAGTTGTTATTAACACCGGCACGTCTCTCAGTAACACTATGAAATGGGATTTATTATGAGGTACTCTCGGTGCAGTTTGCTGTTGAACACTCAACCTTATTGCCTAAAGCTTAAGGTTGAAAGGCAACAGCAAGCGGTGTCGAGTTGCATCGATTTAATTTGATACTGGATTTTTATTTTGGTACCAAGGGAAAAATATCAATTAAAAAAAAAAACAATAATGTGTTGCTGGTTAGAAAGAATAAAAAAAAACTTGGTCACATACAAAGGTTGTGTCTATTAAAATTATTAAAAAATCATTGTGTTTAAGGAAGTCTCGAAAACAGAAAGAATATTAATAATTTTAAATGATTTAGTTTTAATTAAATAAAACTGGTGTGGCCAGTCTAGAGATTTTTATTTTTGGCTGGTCAACATTATGTACCGAATTAACCCGCTGAATGCCGACGTCAGTTTAATGGTAAACATAATAATTTACTTTAGGGACTTTCGATCTACAATCGACAAATTTGAATCATGGCCCACTTTGACGATAAATCGTTCGAAAACGTCAAATAACAAAGATTTCCATCCTTTTCAGTGCATGCCGCACTTAGGACGTTTTAAATATTAGGCAAGCTATTTCAATACGGGTGCGAGATCTATGCAATTTTAACCTTCGTTATCACTACAATAGATAATATTTTCTATAAAGCATTTTTCAAAACCACGTTCGAACGAATTCTTTTGATTATAAAATGACAGCGTCAAAAAGTCACTCATAAAAAGTTTATAAATTTATATCGTGTTACCATGAATCATGGTATCATCATATCATAATCATCATGGCAACGTATGTTTACGCGAATGTCGACCTAATTGTATTTGAATGTATGTAAGAATATAGCCTTATGGTGGGTCATGATTCAAATTGGTTGACTGTACCTAAATCATTTAGTTATTCAAATTTTATTTCAGATAACAATCAATTTTATCTTGGTTTTTAATTAATAAATTAGGCGTTCACTGGGTTAAAGGGAGAGATATTACTAATTAACATTTTTGTTTATTAACATTCCACAATGATATTCCAAAGCTCCCTGTGATAAGCTCTGATGCAGTAGGCTTAATTAATAATTTGATAACGATTGTTTTAATGACGTAGGTATATTTTGATAAGGATTTTTATCATATAAATCACCTTGCTTTCGAATGTTGAATAAATTAATTGTTTATGCTAATGAATATAGTTATTGATATTGAACGATTTATGTATGTGCAATTTTAATGTAAATCTTTATATATAATCATAGTATTATCATGTATACTGTTATTTTTAAGATTTTAATGTATCTATAATTCAAAATATTGTAATCGTTTTTACTTAGTATATATATATAATTATTTGTTTCTAATACTGATGGATAAATTCATGTAAACGTCGAAAAATAATCAGACATTTGTTTACGAAAACGCCAGCTGCAGCCGTAGGGTTATTTATTGTTTTGCTTAATAAATACTTTACACCACTTGTGCCGAATAAATATTGTTGTATTCACTTGTTTTTTTACCACTTTCAATTTAGTAATTTTACAACTTCAGCTGTTTTGGATAATGTCCTATTTTTTTTGTACGTACAACTTTTTGGTGGCAACAGGTGATGTAATATTACAAATATTATTTCATACGTCTTATTATCTCTAGAGTTTATTTGACACTAGCTTCTGCCCGCGACTTCGTCCGCGTGCATTAGTAACTTTTGGCTATCGCTAACTTTAACCCCCGATTTTGAAACATTCTTCATTGATGATCCGCTCCTATTGATTTTAGCCTGATGATATATTATAGCCTATAGCCTTCCTCGATAAATGGGCTATCAAATATTGAAAGAATTTTTTTAAATCGGTCCAGTAGTTTCTGAGATTAGCGCGTTCAAACAAACTCTTCAGCTTTATTATATTAGTATAGGTTTTTTGTGAACGATTACATAAACAAATTCTGGAATATGAATTCATAACTATATTATCAATAATAACATTTATTACTCTACTAGAAGCATTTGTTTCATTTTATCAAATTTTTTTTCGGGTCGGAGGTTGCTGCATTATAGTGATAACAACAGTTGATAATATTAAACATTACATAGCTTGATTTGATTATAAAATCGTATCGTTTTCATATTCAAATTGAAGTCAGTGTCACAGAAATATGATTATTTTCCTCTTCATTACCTTGATAATCTTTTAATTACTTAACAGGTCAACCTACCAACAATGACATTAGAATTTACGTTTGACAAGTCAAGAAGGAACATTTTGACATTTTCCGAAGATAGCTTTTATAAAATATCTCCAGAACGATGCTGATTTGAGTTATTTGCCTGCGTTCTAAATGCATCCTAAGTTTTTTTACTTCTGGACAAAAATGCAGGTAAAAATTAGGTAGCTAGTTTTTCAGCATACGAGAGTAGACAACAAAAAAATTGAGTTGACTTGCGTTAAGCTGAGTTTAAATGTATGCCTACATGCTATCAAAAAGAAAGTATAAAAAACTAAAATACTTTTCAATTCTGTAATAAGTCTTTGATATAAATTTTAGTACATATTTTTAACGACGTATCTTCATATTTACATAAACATATCACCAATTCTTTTCTTTCCTTTCCGTCATATTGATACTCAACATTGGTGCTAATGATATGCCATGGTAACCTTTATCGTATTGTGTATTGTAATAAAGTCTAAAATGGCATAATGTAAATGATAATTATTTTAATCAGATGTGTATAAATTAAGTAGTTATTTGAACAATTGTATAAGATGTTAATTTTCGTTTTATTGATTTTCATGAAACGAGGTCATTGTTAAATTTGGTGTGAGGTGTTTATTTTTGTGACAATTTTAAAGAAAAAATTGAATTGGATTGCAATAAATACTTACCACTAGATTTTATTGAAAATACATTTTTGCGTTTTGAAGTCTAAAGACGAATTGTTTTATTTCTAAATTAGTTTTAAATAATAAAGCATTATATTTTTTTTTATAAGTACACAACGAACGAAAGGGATTTACAAAATTAGTCGCACCAAATAGTATTGTTATTACATACTACAAACACATTAAATAAATACAATGAGATGTCGTTTAGCGAAGCTTAAGGTTAAATGAAATTAAAATAAGAACTATGGCAAGTAGAACAAGAAAATGGTCGGTATATCTACATATTCTTCCTTCTCAGTGATGATGATGATGATGCGATCCTGTGGTCCCTCATCAGAGTCATAGGGCTCTAAGAAGAGATTTCCATTTTTTGCGATCTTGTGTGGCGACTTCGTGGTCCTTCCAGCCGAGACCAGTTCATGCAGCCTCTTAGTGACAAGATGTAAATGATTTAATGATAATGGTTTAAAGGCCTGTTTCACCGCTTCTGAATTAAAATTATCTACCACATTAAATCATAATCCGAATGTCTTTTGAAATTATCTGGTAGATAAGTAAGGCCGGTACTTGTGAAGGTGGTAAAAGTGGGCGTTAGAATCCCTTTTTAATAACCCAGGGGTATTGAATCAATACAATGCGTCGATTTAAGCTTTAAACAATTTCTTTTCTGTTGTATATTCCGGCGTCCTAAGAATCCTACATAGTATTTTTTTTATTCGTATACAATAAGAGATCTTTAGAATTCTAGTTCTTTACAAGACTATGTTCCGATGGGCCTCAGATAGTTCTGTCCGATGACGTCAGTGGGCAGCTTGCAGTCTTTCCACGGCTCCGATCGTACCGTGACTGGACCGGATCCGGGGAGTGTCACTGGAAGGAGATAGAGAATAAATGAATTTGTTTGATAGTGTTAAAAAGCTTATTATGCGTTATAACCATCTTTGGCCTTTTAATTCTCATAAGCCCTCTGCCTATTCCACCGGCCTCTTCTCGTACAGAGATGGTACGAGCAATGATCATCTTACATATTTGCTCAAGGCAAATTGAAGTGTTTTTTTTTCAAGTACACAGACTTGTCTTTCTTTATTTTTCGTCCAGAACAATCCAAAAAGCATAAAATTATGACATTGAAAAGACATATTCGTATTTGTCAGGTTTCGAAACTGCTTTTTATGCTACTTTCCGTTGGTATATAGAATTAAAAATATCAAATTGCTATAGAAAAATAAATAATATACAATTTTATTTCGGATAGGTCATCGCAGGCTCGTATAAAAAGGTCAAACACTAATTGCACTTGACTATTATTATATTATTAAATAATTATACCTGTTATCGTCAACGTAGTCCACAATTTTGCAGTTTCGTGCATCTCAATTATATATTGACCTCACCACGCAGGAAATGAGACATTAGTATGTCCACGTGACCTTTGAGTAATGTCAACCTCACCTGTAATACCGGGTGCTAATGTGATGTTGTATTTGCCATCGTTCAATACTAATCTCCAATTATCATCCAAGGAGGTCACACTCATTTTAGTACTATTTGCTGAGATCTCTAGCGTTAAGTTTGCGCCTAGGTACTTGATACCTGAAAACAAATGACGACTTATGAATTTCTAATTTGAATTGAGAACAGCTCTCAGAATAGATTTTTTCTTTCTCTCTGTGTCGAATATGATTTCTGGATAGACAGAATGAGTTGTTAAAATCAGCAAATAATTTGGCCTTCATGTCTGCATGTCAGGGTTAACTTTTTTCAACGCCACGTGTAAACACGTCAAACAAAAAGTGCTCATACTTCTATTACAAGACAGGTTATTCAATTGTAATATTTAGGAAATTCGTTGATAGTTACGTATTAGGTATAGCTAGGTCAATTCCTGTCCGTAGTACAGTAAATCCCTTACCTACTCATATAAATATATATTAATACGTTAAGTGAAAACTTTGGATTGCCTTTTATGAAAACTACGCGCTCTGAATTAAAGCTTGGAGAAGAAGTGCAAACCCTATTTAAAAAAAAATATGTTTGAGTTACGATCAGAGGGCGAACACTATAAAGATTCAATATTTGCCTATCGCTACAACAACCAACATTTTTCAAACCTTTGCATTTCTTTACTAACCTCTGATCGTGAACCTAGTAGCATCAGGCGGCAGGCGAGGCTTGTTGATCTCCAGCCGGTCCAGGTGGATGCTGACGCCTCCGTAGCCGAACATGAGCGTCTGAAGAAACCCGCCCATGCCAGTGAAGAAGTTCGATGCACCTGAGAATGGTCGACGGAGCTCACACCACACCTGGAAGATATTGAATTGATGGTATTAAACCATCAGTATTGATGGAATCTAGTATTTTAAAGTTTCTGGTTATAAAGGAATCAGGGGATGCAATCAAATATTTTGAACTAGGTATATCATCAGGTATCATAAAAAGAAACACTGATTTAAATAATTATCATTTTGAGAAACAGGCTCGCAGTAAAGAATAATATTAAATTGTCTGTCGGTTGGTTTGAAGTTAAAAAACTAATAATCACAAAAAGTCAGCGAACTGGCATGGCTTTTTTTCGGATGGGTAATCATCAAATGATTCCTCCCGCCGTTAGCGTCAGATTTACTGACTGAAGCCCATCCCATGTTTCTTCCTCAGCCCTTTGTATTCCGGGGGTGCGGTATCTCTTTCGAAAGTCCCGCAGGGACTGGCATGGCTATAAGTCATACTCCAGGTTTTTTTTACCAGTAAGAAGGTGCTTTACTATATTCAAGTCCCAAAGTGCTGCAATTACTATGTTGTCTGTGCTACAATTATGAAATGGAAGGAACTTGTTCTGCACAGAGTGATTCTTTATTGAGCAGTCATTTCAGCTTAGCTTTATATTACTTCGTAGTGGGAAGTATGACTGCTATTAAATTTTGCCGTTACCTTAAAAGGTTCTCTAACAAATCCTTTGTAGCTCATGTTGAACATGGTATCAGCCTTGCTGTCGTCATCCACCTGCAGATGGCCGATGGTGTGCATGCTCCACGTCATGGCTGGCCCATTCTCACGAGTCACTGATTCGTAGTACGTCAGGTCGTTCCGTCGTGTGGAACTGGAAGAGGATTATTTTGTATGAATATTTATTCAAATACACATCATCATCTACACTACTATTATAAAGATGAATGATTTGTATTTTTGTGTGTATGTTTGTAACGAATAAACTCAAAAACTACTGTGCCGATTTAAAAAAATATTTCACCATTGGAAAGCTACATTCACCTTGAGTAACATAGGCTACATGCGAAGCCGGGACGGGCCGCTGGTTTATTATAATCTAGATTCTGGCTCTGAATATATCAATCTTCTATAATATAAAAATGAATCGCTGAATGTGTTGCTAAGCGCAAATCCCGAGCAGCTGAACCGATTTGGATAAAACTTAGCACGAAGATAGAGGCTACTAGACTACCTTTTATCCGAGTGTGTTACTTACTGTACCTACTTAATTACATCCTACTTTTTATCCAGTTCCCTCGGGACGCCGGTGAAACCGCGAGCAACAGCTAGTATTCTTATGATTTTCATTGGAGGTAGGTATAATATATTATACTCCTAGTTGCCCAGTAACGCACCAACACTTTTCTTCATAACATACAAAAGTACCACAGTCTACTTACATATTCATAGCATACTGTAGAGGAAAGCCGAGAAGCACAGCATCAGCCTGTTTGATCTTCTCTCCTCGCTCGTATCCCGTGAACTGCGGGTGATAGTCGAGCTCCTGGTCGTACGGTAGGGCCAGGCTCCAGGCGATGTCAGCCCAGTGGTCTGGGTCTTTAGCCATGTAGTAGGACTTGCAGAGGCAGGATACGTATCTAGGATTGATGAATATTTAATAACAAAATCGGAACTTTTTACAAATGATCGATCAGTCGGTGGTTCAATTGCTGCAACTGTGATTGTTGAGCGTGAGGTCCAGTGTTCGATCCCTAGTTCGGGCAATGATGAATGTATTTCTCTAAGGAAACTTCTCTCCCTCTTCACGCTAGTCGAAGTAAAGGTTCTAGGCTCACTGAAGTCTAGATATGCTCAGTGAAAGATATAGACAGAACGACTGTACTTTTTGAGGTTTTAAACATAACTGACGAAATGTAGTAATGCATTAATCTAGGCATGGTGTTAGGAATATCGTTTTTGGTGATCAATTATGGTGTTTTATACTCACTGTGCCAAATAAAGCGAGTATCCAGCGACGACGTTTGTAAATACTGAGTTATTGACATTCCTGTGATCCTCATCAGGGCCCATTACATCTGGAAATAATACCATATTTTATTTCCTCGGTAGAAAATTTGGTGTCTTATCATAAAAGTTAAGTGTGTCCCGACTACTACGACTTAACTTCTAAAACTAATATCCAGCTAGCTCAATGAGTAGAAGCTAGAACTACTACCGAACATAAAGATTTATATATAATCTTACTTGATATATCGTACAGCCCAGTGTTATAGTCAATCACAGCTCGAGACGCCCAGAAGTCTGCGATATTGGTCACAATGTCGCAGCCGCCGTGCTGGAAATATGAATACTTCTTTATATCATCTTCGTAGCATTTACTGATCTACGTTATAGATTTACTGCAGGGTAAAGCGCTGGCCATTTTTAACACATTCAATATATCTTAAAAAGTACCATATTATTTTGTAGCGCCTGAAGAAACTTTTATAGCACTATATTATTATTTGTCCTCGAATGCTTCATATCTTTGTAGGTGCATCACTTCATAAATCAATGTTTTTGTTATTCTTTTGTTGGCATACTTTATTGTTTTATACTATACATTTTAAATAAAATTAGTATTTAACATAGTGCTGATTCTTTTTTTTAGAGATGGAAAATCATCAAATGACTCCCGCTGTGGGCAGAGCGGGAAGAAGTGTCTCTTACTGAATAAAACCCATCCATGTTCCTTCCTTAGCTCTTTACGTTCCGGGGGCGCGATACTTCGATATTCGTACCTTCAGCCACTCCTCGTCCCTAGTGGTGGCCAGGTACTGACGGATGGCGAAGGAGATGCACCCACTAATGTGTTGCTCAAAGATAGCCACGTCTGGACAGCAGGGCTGTGTCACCTCCACGCCCGTGTATGCACTTTCCCATGGAAACCTGTAAAACTGGGGACCTTTTGACTACCATTCAACATGCTTTAAATTGTACCCGACTATAAAGTTATCATAATAAAAGTCTGAAATCGCCAATCCGCCTTGAGCAAGCGTGGTGATCAATGATCATACCTTCTCTGTTATATAGGCTGATGATGATAATCTTTTTCTCGCAACTACTTTTTAAACTTGGCCGTTTTGTCATATAATTCATTCGTATTTTTACTGTTAGCGTAGCTTTGCTTAACTTCGTTATGGATGTCTAATAAAAAATACTGTCAAATACCTACTTACCCAATTGTAGGCATTTTGTCTTTAATAGGGATTATAGCACGTGTGTTCTTCATCAAATATGGGGACTGAATTCGCAAGTCATGTCTTGTATTTCAATATTCGCAACTACATTACCACTGCTTAAAAGCTACAAAGCCTGGCTTTTACATTTAAACTACTAAGGCTTAGGTAAAACTATGATTGTACCTGTATCCTTTATTGCCAGTAATCTTGGCCAGCTCTGCAGCCACATAGGCCGTATCCAGTCGGTATTGCAGGAGTTTGTTAGCATATTGAGGATACAGCAACAAGATTGGGGGAAACATCCACGTTTCCGTGTCCCAGAAGTTGTGACCTGAAACCATACTATTTTATTTAAACTTTAAATACAACGTGTTACCAAGGCACCCAGAGAATTCCCTGCCTTAAAATGTTGGGTACAAATGTATGGTCTTCTATCGGTAATTGTACCTTAAATAAAATCAATGGACTCGTACGGCTGTTACTTAGGCAAGACTTCGATTCAACTCATATTTATATAGCATTTTTTTTCGGGTGGGGAATCATCAAATGATCCCTCCCGCCATGGGTGTGGCGGAATGGAGTGTGACTCTTACTGACTAAAACCCATACATGTTCCTTCCTCAGCTCTATATAGCATGATAAAGAACAAACTACTAAAGAAGACCAAAGAGCTAAATAAAGCATGAATCTGCTCGACTTACGAACAGCATACGTATGTTTGTGCACCAAGTATGGTTTTCGGACCGTACTCTGAATTTTCAATTCCGTTCTTTGAATAAAAGATTAAGTTCTTACCTTCATAATCCTCAAAGGTTCCACCCCTCGCTAGTCCAGTAGGACTAAGTCCGTAGTAGCGGTCCAGAGGATGAAACGATTCCTCTGAGGGTAACGAGCTCAGAAAGTAGTACCATATGCCGTTCACGATCTTACCCTGGAATAAAACATCAAAAATCTTAAACAAATTGAGAAGCACTAACCCTAAATACCTACATAACATTATAAATAACTGGAAGCACATGACTTTGAAGAAACTTCTGAATTTAGGATTTTGTAAGTTCCTTATATTAATGATGGTAATGATTGCCTATTGAAAATTTTTATCAAGAGATGACTAGGTACTCAAACGTTGAAAACATTATTTAATTTTTGTCAAGTAAAGCTTTCTAGGGCAGCTTGCATCCATCCGCTGCCTGCCACCTCCCTTAAATCGTCGGTCCATCGCGCCGCAGGGCGTCCTACACTACGTTTGCCTAAACGTGCTCCGGGATAGTTGGCGCTCTTTGGGGGAGGCCTACGTTCAGCAGTGGACGGCGATAGGCTGATATATGGTAAAGCTTTCTATGGTTATTTATGCTGCTTCATGAATATCACACTCGATAGCGATGACATCACTATAGGTAGGTACATGGTAATGCTGTAAAAGACTGTTCAAAACCTATTTTGATATTAATATTGGAATACCCTTATTATTCAGTTTTAAGTGTTTCTTTACCGATCCGGACGTAAAGGGAAAAGCGAGTACCAAATAAACATTTCGTACCAATCGAGTTTGCTGAATATATCCCTATATTTTTGTAGCGCAATTTACAGAAATCTACTCACCAGCTCCAAGTTCCCTTCGATATCCATGCCGCCCTGCTGGTACAGCTGCTGCCAGTGTTCCACGTGCTTCTGGAACAACACCTCGCCATCCTCCTGCAATACTATGCAAGCGTGTAACTTTACCATACGTGGACAGTAGCTCTTGATTCATACTTATAGTTTAAATTGCCTTTCCCTGAGATTCTTTGGAATAACGTAGCATAACATTTCTCCTGTTTTTCTAGCAAAAGATTTGACAAAAATGCGAATAATCGTAAGTACTTATAGAAGTACCTACCTACACTCTTTGCCAGATAATGTTTCTGTACTTTGCATATATGATAGTCTATGTGATGGGGGTGAGCTTGATGCCTACAGCCGTGCATATCCCGACTTTGAACCACTTCTAAGCAATCCCTGAATAAAAGACCTGGGAATCGAATCCTCAGATGACCTCATGCTTGGTAGACCAGCTTGCGACTTGAATACCAACGAGACAGGCTTCCGAAATTACTTCCGAAAATGTATACAATAGGTAATCGTGATAAAATCCCTTGTCTTTACCTAAGCCAATAAAGATTCATGCGAAATCGTTACTCCAAGAAAGACAATACAACAAAAATATTCAGCCATTACGGAGCAGAAGTTAAACTTCGCTTTGGAAACTGTTGATACACATATAAGCTTTCGTCATAAAGAGTACTTTCTCAAAATTGTTCACAATTATAATCTACTTAGCTTTAGTTGCAGCTGCAAGCATCGTAACTATTAATAAAAATTAAGAGCAATGTCTAATGTCAACCGTGGGCGTTCTAACGGAGCATAACGATGGACACTCTTATCAGGAGAATTTAGAACCGCTTATTGACGTCTCAATTACCACAAATTTTATTACAATTATGATGACATCATCAAAGAATTTTCGTATCAAAATCGTAACGAGCCATCTAACTTGTATGATTAACATTAATGACACCTGTCTGGTGACAAAATGTTAGTATTCTATGAGAATATGTCAGTGTGTGGTCATTTTTAGATGTTCATTTATTGAATGCATTGATAGCATTACAAAAGATTCATGAACTTTGCGCGACCTTCTCCGTACAAAACTTTGTCCAGCTATGGGACAAATACGTCGTTGATGATCCATGTACATGTTTGTTAACACTTGGGAGAACTTTTAATACGTTCAACTGTTCAATATATAAAGGAACGAACCCATTATTTGATAAATTCTACAGCTCAAACAAAACTTAAAAAATCTGGAGGCAAAAATGCAAGTACCTAACGCTACGCATGCCGTACTTAAATAAATGAAGTCACCTTTGATTAGTTCCTCTCTTGCAATAGTTTTATTCTTATCAACTGTCATAACGAATGTGAAGACTCTGGAGCCATGCTGAGGAACCACCAGATGATCAGGAACTGACGTCCAGTAAGCGCACACGTCTACCGGCAACGGTTGGTAAGTCAGGTCTTCGGATTCCTTAGTCTGCCCGCAGGCACTCCAAATAGTTCGACCGTTAAGTATCTGCGGCACAGGATCTTGGAATGCGATGTCCTTGCTGTCTGGTCCCGGCATCAGTTTGATTGCTATCCAGATTTCTTGGTTGACAAAGTTGGGATCTGAAATAAGAGGTGTTCATTTGAACAGCTTATGAATTTTTCAATAATAAAATCGGTTGAGTTTTGCGGTATGATGTTGAGAACTTAGGAATCTGAAAGTAAGCTATTACAATCATTATCTGCCATGTAACTGAACAAATTCTTTGAGTGTCAGAGATTAATTATCCTTTCGCCATCGACAGATGGACTGTGACACATTTCACTTCCAGACATATTATTATAACATGCATTTGTACTTCCTACTGTATGGAAAAACTCGGTGTCGCGGTTGGTCATAAACCCGAGCTAAGCCAAAACAAAGAGGGTTTGTGGAGCCAATCAAAGAACACTGTAGCATGTTAGTATTTTCGATAATCGCAGAGTCGAAAATATTATCGTGCCAACTTCACTGTTATATTTTTTAATTTTTTTATACCTATATATTAAATATTTTAAATGTGGAAGTGAGTTTGTTTATTTTATTTATTTACTAGCATCTGCCCGCAACTTCGTCCGCGTGGAATAGCGGTGCTCAGCTCTTATTGGTCTTAGCGTGATGATATATAGCCTATAACCTTCCCCGATAAATGGACTATCTAACACTGAAATATTTTTTTCATATCGGACCAGCGGTTCCTGAGATTAGCGCGTTCACACAAACACAACACAACAAACAAACAAACAAACTCTTCAGCTTTATTATATAAGTATAGATTTGCCACGCTTTCACGGTAAACGGCTGAACTAATTCGGATGATATTTAGTACGGCATTAGATGGGATCCTGGAGACGGTTATAGACTACTTTTTATCCGGTTACAAAAAAGTAGTTCCTTCATGACACAGCTAGTAATTTATAAAGGATTCAATACAATATGAGTCTTAGAACTTTACCATAATGAGTCTTGGACTCCACTTTAATCTGGTTCACAATAGCTCTCGTGTAGAACCTATGCGCATATATCCGCTGCGTGACCACTGATCTTTCTCTATCCACCCTCACTTTAAACACTCCTTCCCTCGTATCCAGACTGTATATCGGGCTATAAGGATGGTGTGTCAGGGTCGAGTTCAGTCTGATGTTGGCCCATGCTGGGATTCGAGCTCGGTGGCTGTAACCAGCTTGGCCATTGTACAACCCATTCATGTAGACAGTATCACTGAAGATGTTCGTGGCTATGTGGCCGTTGCCGACTGATGGCATGAATTTGTCATTTGACGGTAGGCTGAAAAAAAATTCAAATGTTACCGATTTGTAGGATATGTAACTTAAGCCTTAATAATACTTAATGAAACAATCATAAATTATTAAAAATACTTGAATTAGTTTTTTTTTAAATAAAACTTAAATGCATCTATTTTTCTGGATAAAATACAATTAGGATGAATATAAATGCATTAAGCTGTTTTGGTTTAACTTTTAAGAACATATTACCTATACAACGCCTGCACGACAACTTAGAGTAAAGTTTCCAACATAGTTAACGGCACTAAGCGGTTTGTAGCAATTGTGAGTAAAATCCGTTGCTATAAGTCTTATCATAGGCGTGGTATAATACATACTTTGGTGTTTATAAAAAAACTTGAAATACCTACATTTGTTTTTTTTATTGTATGAAAAAATCAAGGTAAGCAAAATGTTCCATGGTTTTAGTGCATTCCGTATTTCATTAGTTATATATACCATTCCTATATATACCTTAACTTTCTATACTAACAAGTTTCGAAATCAATTATTATTCAATATTATCGATTATTCAAAATCAATTATTACCTGTATTTTATTAAGTTTAAAATAAATAACAAAATTAATAAATAAGATCTCACATTTATTCTTGAAAACCCCAGGAACTACCTCATTTAAATGCAATCATTACCTACTATAAAAATACCAACTCACGTATAAGTCGAAAAAATGTGACTTGCCGGACTGATGTCTTCAGTCTCCGCCGAGCCGATGTCCTCAGCAGCATTACTGCCGCCCTTAGTGGTGAGCACGATCGCCACCACAGCTGCCACGGACAGCAACCCCAACATCGCGGCCGCCTGCTTATTACGCGCCAAAAAATTCCACATCCACACAAAAGTTATAAAAAACCTCCAAAAACAAAACAAAACTGCGCTCACAATTTAAAAAAAAAAATGTCAAATGGAATATCAAATTCGAAATTTGAATAAATGACAGATTTTTGAATGGCTCAGATTAAGCGCGGCTGTCTGGGCGGTACGGTCCCGTGCGGAGCGGTCAACGCCAATGTGTAGATTACGCGACCTGCGACCTAACATGACACACATTATTGTTCTATTAACAGAGATAATAATAATTAGGGTCGGCTCTTTGTTTCAAATCGTTGCGCGATTTTATCGGTTTAGAGAAAAAATAAATTTATACTACTCGCTATATTTTATCCTCTTATTTTGAATTCGTACGTAATATCGCCGATTGGTATAATCGCCTCTGTAATATTTTTTTAACACCAATTGCATGCTTATTTAGTTACGAAGCTATCTATTTTCATATTATAATATATATTTTTAATAATGTATTAATATTTTATCTTAGTTTCGGACAGCCCTAAACATAGAGCGGTCAGTTGTAATTCAATTGTCGCTTCCTTATTACTGAACTAGATACTAAGCTTAGCAAGTCATCTTAACATTGGATTAATTGTCCCAATGCCGATTAAATCATGCAAAGTAGATTCTATGAATCTACCTTGTACCTACTTTAGCTAGATTAAGACAAAAAGAATGATGCTACGTTTTATGTGCTAATTAATATACGTATCAGACATACGGTCAACCCTATTCTTGTTATTGTTTTGACGTATAATTAAATCTTTATTGAGTACTAGGTTTCAATCAATATCAGAGTCGTTCATAAACTAATTGATTTATAAAATAAATAAAATTAACATACATATTTGTAAAAGAGCATTTGCACTTGCGAATTTTAGACTTGGTTCCAGGAACAAGTATAAAAAGTATCTATGACTAAAATAAATCCGATACATCCAATTTTTTTATTATTTTTTTGTATGGCATCTCGCCGGTCAACCTATAAGGTTGTCGACTGCTTAACCGGGCTTGCCTGTGAAGTGCCTTAAATGAATTTAGGGTCTTCAGCCAGGGCTTAACTTACAAAACTAAGCGACTACACGCTAAGGGCACCCCCTATTGGGGTACGGGACTCGGCTTAGAGCGTCGCTGGGGGAGGACAGCAAAGGACAGGCTGGATCAGAATATATATGATAACGATGCATCCAATCCGTGCAGCCGTTTATGGCGTGATTGTGTAGCTAATTTATATACTCACAGTACTGCTGAAGTGAAGAGTCGTGTTCGCTCTGAAGTTAGCTCTTTAGCTGCGCAATAATAATATCTAATAATAAGATTTATTTATCTCCAACAAAGTAGGTACAATTACAATAAAGAGGTGTTAAAAATATTGGAGGTACAAAGGTTTTCGGATGGGAAATCCAAAATGAATCTATCTACCTCTATCATATCTCTCGCTATGGGTGGGGTGAGAGGGAGTGTCAGACTCTTACTAAAACCCATCCATGTTCTTTCCACTCTTTTCTACCTGCAGCCCCGAAACTAGGATACCCTGTGGTATGGACTCCTGTGCAATGAGCGAATATGATTTCACTAATGCATTCTGCGCAGACAAATAGCTGTCATTAACTTCAATTTCGTCTTATCTTAGTCTGTGGTGGTTTTATTTCTCATCATCCTACCAGCCAAAAATCCGGCCTGCATTGTCTTGTCTCACGGACTCCTGTATATACCTTTCGGGAAAATAGTGAACTACACAGTATTTAATACTCATATTAGTAACATACGACCTCAGAAAAATATGAATAACCACAGTACAACAACTAGGCAATGTTCTATGTTTAATTATATTATCACAAATGACATTCATAGAACAATGTTTGACCGTCCGATTGCCGTCACTTGCGCACGCGCATCAGACCGTGTACCCTCTAGTTACGCTCTGGTACTTCCCATGAACTGTTGAACACTTTTGGTAACGATTCGCTTGTTCCTACTGGGTACAGGTGTCATAGATCGGTTGATTTACAATTGAGGCCTGTTCGAAGCGGTTGGACAATCTTTGTAATTGATTTTAAATTTCACAGCTGACGGGTTTATTGAAAGGTGTGATGTAAATAAAGTTAGGTGTTAACTAGACACTTGAAAGTATGATTTTACTGGTTATAACTGACACGTGGTTAGTCACAGATATAATAAGCTACTTCCTGTTTCTATTGTTGAGGTTAGCGGTGACTGTGAGATGAACTATGCTGTAAATGAGCAGTAGGTTTAAGTCGTAACAGCTTTATATAAAACGCCGCAGAGTTCACCGTAGTTTTAGTATATAATTTGTCAAGTTACTGTATAAATTTGCTAAAATATAATGTGGAGGTGTCGGAAAGAAATAAACCGTCTGTGAGCTTTCAACGAAAACGATTCGTTAAAGCTCACGCGGGCGAAGCCGCTGGCCGAATGCTAGTACATAATAATTATGTTAAGTTACAACTCCCTCCGATGAGGAAAATCTTACCTTATTATACTCCTCGATGTTCAAATCTGAGTCCAAATGTTTTATCTTTAGCAACACGTGTAGACATGCGTCTATTGTCACAGATTCTGATACTTATTCAATGAGACGCTTCGATCAAGTGGCTTGTAATTATCTGATTTAATTACTTATATGTGACAAATATATTGTAGTTTCACGATAACTTCAACAAGATATTGTTAGTACATTTTCATTGGTGATTTTCGCTAGCAGCTTCGCCCGCGTGGGTTATAAGAATTCAAATTAAAATGACAAAGTTTCATACAAACTTTGCCCCCCTTTTTTAGTCCCTTAGGGGTTGAATTTTGGAAATCATTTTCTTACCGGATTCCTACGAAGCCTAAGAACACACCCTCCAAGTTTCAGGTCTCCACGATCAACGGTTTAGGCTATGCGGTGATCCGTCAGTCATTCAGGACAATGTATTTTATATGTATAGAAAACTGACGTTACTGGCGTACCATCTACTGAAAATGCTGAGTCGTAGGCTTTACCTTGACTAATTGGTGATTTTTTTGTAACAACGTTTTTCTTTTTGTATCTAAGTCTATACCTATCTTTGGAGTCACCTAATTTGTACGCCTAAGGAATTTATTTATTTAGTTTATACGCGTTCCGAGGGAACTAAATAACCCGCACAGATAAAAAGTAGTCTATAACCGTCTCCAGATCCGTTTCTCTTTATGTTCCAAATTTCATCCAAATCTGGTTAGCCGTTTAACCGGGAAAGTGTGATTAAACAAACAAACTTACTTTCGCATTTATAATATTAGACAGGAATTACTTATTAGGAAAAATACCGAAGATCAGTTTCTTAGTGAATGAGGTAAGACTAAGACACGGCACTTAGTCATTTTACGTAGAATTTAAACGAAATCCAAGCTGCGCTGTTACGTGACCGAGTGTTATCGTGTCAACTTATTTAGAAAATATTTTTTATCTTGTTCTAAGAATTGTTTCTCTCCTAACTATGTGCTGCCAAGTGTTTCAAAGATAGAATTAAGAGCCAAGTTCACCAACAGATGGTTACTAATCGGTCCGTTAAATAAAAACGTTTTTTAACCACGAAGCGGGAATTTTCGTGTTATCCACTTCTTGTCCAACCTAGGATTGGTATTCGACCGTTTTACGAATAGAAAACCCAAATGATATGGTATCCATCGTAAGACAGAACTTTGAATTTATGGTAAACTGCTGTTCTGTGTTGATCGGACTGTTATCTTGTCGGTGAACTTGGGCCACAGTGTTCTAATGGAACTGTTTGGTTTCAAGTGGTGTGACTATCGCTGACTTCTTTAAGACGACGACTACCGCCAATGACCTTGAGCAAATGGGCGGAGCTTGAGCTTCCCCCCCGCGACCCCGCAATGCACACCGCACGGTTGTCATTTTATATTTTGAAGAACTTTGACGGGTGACCATAATATTATGTAGAGATTCTAAGGACAGTCGCATATTGTATTTTGATATGCATGTCTAAGATATAAAAATAGAATTACAAATAACATCTGTCTGAGTAATACTTCGAAACACTAATTTTAAATTTCCAACCCCACTGCATACTTCGTTTGCCAGAAAAGCAAAAATATTTTCAATTTCTTTAATCTGCAAAACATGTTTATCGATCTGAATTGTTACAAGTTTCAATAAAAAATTCTGACAACTAGCATTCTTGAATTAATCCGCTGTGAAAGATGGACAGACAGACAGACAAAATCGCACCATAGGAGTTAATTTTTAGGCCATATTGGTGTCCACTTTGAGCTCTTCTAACAGAAATGCACGCAAGTTTTTTTAATATTTGCATTTTACGACATCTGCTGCTTCTCAAATAACTTCAGCTCATCGTCACTTGTATAGGAAAATCATATTAGTTTTGTAAGGAGAGCCTGGAAGCCAGTTAATTAGTCCGACGTTTCTGATCCATCTGTAAAGTGTCCGACCAAACCTTTGGCATCAGCTTTGGCCAAACCATTAGCTTAAAATTGGCCTAAGTTTTGACACCAACAGAACCGAAATTGAATAATCTATTACGTTTAAAGACCTAAAAGTGAGTGAGACTGTATTACAAATGATGTTAATATTTTAAATAAGCTGCAGGTAGTTTTATTCATATTATTAAGTTGATACACCGAACATATTAGTAAAAAGTCATTGTGGCTTCTTTGCTAAGGCACCTGCATCTCATTTATGAGTATGCAGATTCGAACTTCGAAACCAAGAAATTACGAATCTGACTATTCCAAAGTTTTACATGCACTTTTTTTAGTATAACTTAGACACCATTGACTAACGGTGAAGGAAAACATCGTGAGGAAACCTGGACTACACGGTCTGAAATCACCAATCCACCTTGAAAAAGCGTGATAATTAATGCTAATGCATGTCTATGTCATACCCAAAAGTGGGATTTTTTAAATTTTTACCTATCATGAGCAATGGAATATCACCCGTTTTGGGCCCAATTTTGAAAGTGCAAAGCAAAAAATCAATGCAAAAATAAATGTGCTAAATTCGGATATAGACTTTGTCTGAATGAGAATAATTAGCTGTTACATTTTCAAGCACCAAATTTGTACGACCCTTTTCCACGGTTTCATGCATTATTGAAGAAATAAAGTAATGGAAAAAAATCCTACCATTGTATGGCATTTCGATAATCTTTTAGAAAGATGCAATATCGATTTTTGACTTTGAAATCATTTATAATTACCGATTTAAAAATTTTTGATCTTTATAAGGTTTTTTATAAAATATTTTATCAGAAAAACTCACCGCAAAAATTGACATATTTTTTTATAAAAAGATTATTAAATTGACATGCAGTAGCTCAAGTTTCATTTAGTTTTCTTATTACAATTCATCGGAATTCAAACATAACCTTGGAATTGGAAAATGGTCGAAATACCATATTAAGAAAAGCATTTAAGAGAAAAATGTACGGAAGTCTAATTATTTCAGAATGTTTGTTTTACAAACTACGGAGAGTTTTTTTTAAATTTAATTCGTATACCAAAAGATGTCAAAGAAAACATAAAAAATATATGAATATGCATCAAGCCTTTATATCAAGCCCTTTCATAATTATGATGACGTAGAAACTACACTTTGTAATTTTAATTCCCATTTTTCCTCGAAAGTAATAGGTAGTATTTTTGTACTTTATCCATTTGCGATATATTTCAACAATTATTCCAAATCGATAAGGTTAGTTATTCCTGAAGTAATTATCAGCTCTGACAGACAGACAGAGAAAGTCGCATCCCATAAGGGTTACTTTTTACTATTTTGGTTCGGAACCTTAAATATACTATTTGAATATATCTTCTTTTTTCATTTTCAGTTCTTCTGTCTTTGACTTCTGGACCAAAAATTAAAGAAGATCAAGTCCTTTTTATTTATCAGGGCTTTAGCCAAAGAATTAAGCGATTAATCGGCTTAGGCCTAGCCAAAAATCGACGTTCTGTCGGATACTATTTGGTGTTGAAAATAAAACATAAGAGTGGCATAGTGAAGTAGGACCTTCATTTCTAAAACACTATGCTTCGTCTTATCTTTTAGATTGTGTGTATATAATATTATCCCACATTAGATACCTTGACTAATAGATTAATATGTATATCATATGTGACTGCTTACTTGGCGTTTTTACTAAACTTCGAAAATGGTTGCTATGTAAAGCATCACTACCCAATGTTACCAGTAAAAAACCGGCCAAGTGCGTGTCGGGCCACACGCAGTAGGATTCCGTAGTAGGTTTTAGTTAGTCAACTATAACTATGTAACCGGTGAAGCCTACTTTGCCGTGATAGTTTTCGAAAGTTAGTTTTTTTTTTATTTTTGAAAGACCTATCTAACGATACCCTACATGAAGGGTTACGCAACAAAAAAAAATATTCATCCTCATTTCACGTGTTCGGGAGCTCCACTAAATTATTTTTTGTTTTTATTCATTTTTACCACTTTTTCGGCGTGATCAATACGCATATCTATACTAAATTTCAGCTTTCTAGTACCAAGAGCCTCTGAGCTATGCCGCGAACAAACAGACAGACGGACATTGCGAAACTATAAGGGTTCCTTGTCGGACTACGGAACCCTAAAAATAAAACTAATGTAACCAATCCAAAATAGGATAATGGTCTAGCTAAAATAGTCAAACAATACAATACATTTTACAATTTTACATTTTACAATACTCTTTTAATAGCGACAAGCTTATTTTTTTATGATATTCTGCATTTTTTTTCAAATTCGTCTCGTAGCAAAGAAACTCGAACCCAAATTCACGTGTTTAGAAAGATATTTTCATTGGTAATAATTTAGAATAGCGCCACCTTGTTACCCATGGATAAACCGTTTTATTTACAAACCATTAAGTTTTGTTCTAAGATATCATCCCATGCCCTGACTTATAGCTACTATTTCTATAAATTCCAAACTATTAGGAAATATTGTAACATAACATGAAAGAATTTTAATTTTGACGATTATCTCCGACCTACATGTAAAATTTAAATGAGGTATGCAATATTCTCGTTTTGAATACGCAATGTATTAAAAGAAATACATATTTAAATCCTAAAGTACATTTAATTATTTAGTAAGTCAATAACAAAATATATTTGTCCTGCCAAATTTAGATACACACATTTTAGATTATGACAGATTATGGATGAATTGGTTTGAAAACACGTTATTCACATCAAAAAAATATTTTATCCGCATGTAGTGCCTTTTCAATGTAATAATTATAATTCACCAGTCATCTTATCACAAATATAATAATTTATTTACACCGTAATGTGCTCGCTCTGAGTGACAGCGTCTACCCGTGACAGTGGTCACAGACGTACTGCCCCCGTCGCCCGGTGGAGCCCCTCCGTAATTTCAACTCAACGTTTTGACAAAAGCACAAAAATTGACGTAAATGTCCGATTAAAAAAAAATATACGTATACAAAAAGACAGATAATTAACTTTTCTATAAAATGGTACAGGTTTCATTAAAATCCGCTTGATAAATTCTATGTAAAACTCAGTTTTTCTTCTGCGTTAGACCTAACTTCATGATTTTTTTATACAATGTTATACATACATAATTAAAAAAAACGTTATACAAAATTATCAAGCATATGCTCTAGTTCAGTATATATACTTTTCAAATCATGAAAGCAAGTCGTTAAAGCGTAATCATTAGCTTTAAAAGGGCCAAAGTCGTATATCGCCGCCTTAAGCGAAGAGAATAATATGAAATCCCTACACTAGCCCGAAATTAGTATAAAAATAAACCAGATACCCTAATAATATAAATATGCAAGTGAGTTTGTTTGTAACGTTTTCACGGTTAAACGGCATAACCGGTTTTTTATGAAATCTGGCATGGAGATAGATGGCACCCTGGAGACGGTTTATCCAGGAGCATTGAGTGGTTCCCTTGGGACGCGAGTGAAAACGCTGGAAAAAACTAATAAGATTAATCGCTGTCCACTGTTGAATGTAGACTGCCAAAGAGCGCTAACCAACCGTCTTGGCAGTCCTCAATATAAGCTGCCATATAAGCTGCCCACCACCTTTTTCTTATCCTTAATCTATCATGCCATAGGGCGTGGTCTATCATGGTCTTTCCTCTTACACGTGTCTCCTACATTTTTATTTTCCGTATAAAAAATACGTACAACAAATTCACCTCCAACTGCCAATGGAAATACATAGCCAAATCTTAATGATTCTACAAGCATTTTACAGGTGTCCAGAACAAAATTACATAAAACTTACCGACCAACCTGCTTGAATTAATAACCTCAGTAGTGAGATATGATTGGCCCAAGATCCAGTGTCATTACCGCGGCGCGCGCGGCGGAGCGTGGCGCCCTCCGCTCCGCTCCGGTTGGCAGGCCATCCACCTCGCAGCCCCAAGACACCATTCAGTGATTCCTACTTGATACCAAGCTATGTAGCTTTATGGTGATCAGGTTGTATCCTAACCTAAAAATTATCTACATCAAAAAATGTCCCACGATATATTTGTCGTTTTTTTATTCAATTTGGATAGCGTTTACCAGGTTTTTACCACGTGGTCTTACAACCACGTGGTTGTTTGACACGTGTAAGCTTAATGGAGCCAGTACATATTTGGAGGATGAAATCTTTCAGTTTTCCTAGTTCACAGTTAAGCAACAAATCGTGGGACCTCCGGCAAAATTGTGTGACGATCTGCAACAGACTGCAGGGAAAAGTTGGATGTTTCAAGCTAATGACCAAGTAATATAGCACACGTGACGGGAGGCTTTCGTGATGATGATGAATTATTTCATTTGATGGACTCTTAGTAATTTTATGTGGAAAACAAAGCTTGAGATTCCTTTATGGCATAGATATAGGAGCTGATCTCTGCCATTATCTTCGTTTTCGTTATTTTTACAGATTCCAGAAACTTACACTACTGGAACGATATCTTATTTGGGTAAAGATCTCTCACTCTCAGCTTTGCGTACACTTCGAGGCATGCAGAGGCCTCGATATGACTTGTTAAGAAAATGATGATCATCTCATCATCTGCTCATGGATCCATTGCGACTACTGCAGCTTAACTTAGCTGATCTATCGACCCTCCCTGTTAACTCCGGGTCCTTCGAGCAGTATAATAACAAAAGTGTGATATAATTGTAGTAACAATGTCACATAAATATCCGAGTGTACAATGACTATCGTCAGTAAAGTATATCCCTATCTCTGCAATATTAAATTCTAGGTAAATGACCGCGTTAATTGCAATCATGTACAATTGACGAGATGTATAATTATGAATATGACTATCATACAAGTTTTTGTTTACAATTTACGCACACTGTACGTAATTAACAGATTTCTGGGATTTCCACTGGTTGATAAAATTTTATTTATATCTAGTGGGAGAAAAAAGAAGATTATTGGTTACGTGATTATGAAGGTCGGTGGACTTTTAATCAAAAGTTAATGAACCGAAGGGATGGAGTATCATCATATGGCTTTTCCTCTTTTTTTTCGGATGGTAAATCGTCAAATGACCCCTCCCGCCGTCCACCCACGGCGGGTCAGACTCTTACTGACTAAAACCCATCCATGTTTCTTCCTCAGCCCTTTGTATTTCGGGGGGCGATATCTCTTTTGAATGTCCCGCAGCCCCGGCAGGCTATGGCCTTGGGGGAGGGCCTACGGCTCCTCTGTGTGTGTGGGGAGAGCGGGAGGAAGTGTCATACCGACTAAAAACCCATCTATATATATTCCTTCGCCTTAGCTTCCTAGGGCGGGCTCTTTTGAGCAGTTCAACAGAATGGAACCAGAGTAATCCGTCAGACAGAACAGGGGGGTTAGACAAGTGGCAAAACGCTAACGCTAACGCTAACGCTCAATGTATGGGAATGACATATAGCTAGTCGTAAACGAATGTCATTCCCATACATTGAGCGTTAGCGTTAGCGTTAGCGTTTTGCCACTTGTCTAACCCCCCAGGACCGGTTGTTTGGGGGAGGCCGTTTCTTGGCTGATATGATGACGAAAAATCGAACCACAACAGACTTCAAAACAAAATTGAAGTTTAGTACTGAATTAGAAAGAATTTCGTTGTCTAGTGTCAATAGGTCTTAACCTTTAGGAATAACAGGCAGACATAATAAAATTGTTGAATTACTTTCATTATTTTTATTTACTGAGCTGTTGTGCTATGTTATCTTTACCATATTTTTTATGGGAAACCCTCATTGATCCTATCGCATTGCTAATGTTAAAACATAAGACAGGAGGTGCTAAAATAAAAATGCTCTTTTAATGATACCATCACATTATCAGACCCATCAGTTTCTTGACTTTTAGTAAATGAGTAATCATGTTCCTGTTATGTTTAATTAACGAATGTTCATCTTTTGTTTGTCCTTTATTTTTATAAGCCTTCGAATATTTAATGGTCTTAATCAGACCTTTTTATGAAGGTTTGATCTTGATTACAAACTTTTTGATGGACCTTTGATGAACTTTGCTTGTTTCCGGTAGCCAATATAATTTGTGGTACTTAAAATCGTTGTGATCTGTTTACATTTAACTGCCTTTATATAGAATCGTTTTTTTACACATGGAAACTTGACATCTTGGTATGTCTTATGTATTGCGACTTTTAAGGCTATCATCTGCACTTCGTGCACTCGGGTAAAAAGTAGCCTATGCCCTTTCTCAGACTCTTGACTATCTGTGTACCAAACATCATTTAAATCGGCTCAGTAGTTTTGTCGTGACAGACAGAGTTACCTTCGCATTTATAATATTAGTAAAGATTGCATCCAATTACGAAATAAATTAAATATTAGGTCGGTACTGTAATTTTGTCGCATTTCTCTGTCACGGCTACTTACATTACTTATAAATTCTGACATGTCCTACCCAAAATAATCACACGAACAATACACAAAGTACATTACAGATAATTATATAATTTTACAAGAAACTTTCATAGAAATTACCAACGTACGTCGGAATCAAAACACCAATTTGGTATCTATTTAATGTTAGCTCCTTGTGCCGTCGCGGGTGGGTGCACTTTACGCTCGGTAGACCGATCCGCCTCGTAGAAGCAGGTGCAATACTCCTTCATAATTGACTATACCTTCTTCTTTATAATAACAGCATGCTTGCTTTCCCTGAAGCAAACATCTATTTATTTCTCCTTGGCATGTAGCTGCAGATTTTACGGACCTAACAAGGCCTAGTGTGAGAGTTTTATCAAATCCGCCTGACATAGAATTGTAACTACGACTGCTATTAAGATAGCAGCCGGGGACGATGGCTTAACATCTCCCAGGCATAGGTGTGTGGTGTAACACCACCAACTACCTGACTCCAGGCTATCTCCGGGTACCTGTATGCCCGCCTCTTACTGACTAAAATCTATCCATGTTCTGGCCTTCGCCTTAAACGTTCCAGGGCCGCAGTATTCTTTCCAAAAATCTCGCAGCTCCAGCAATGTAGGAACTTTGTAAGGACTTGTGCTTTCAAGTTTAAAATTCACTTATTGTTCATGATTTAGAATCTTCAGGCTAACGAATTAACTGTAATAAATACCTAACTAAAATATCATACATATTTTGCCCTTTACGCTCTCAGTTTCTTTTGCCAGTGATGACTACAATTGTTTTATGACATTTTTATGAAGCAGACAAGGAAGACCTACTCATTCCTTGTGCATGCTTTGATGCTATTTTTATACTGCTATGAATCAAGCGTAGTTTTTATGCAGCACTAGTTTTGATCGTCTGCTTCGTTTGCGTATTAAACTTATACATTAAATTTAAGACTTTACCTAATTAATATAAGAACCATTTAATAAAGGCCGGAAAGGAAAGGGAGAAACGCGGTCTGAGTGTTAGGATATGGTAGAGCTAAGTTAGGCTGATGCGCTCGTCATGCTCGTGAACGGGCATAGGGTATAGTAATCAATTTAGCAACTTTTGAATTTAATTTTGTTACTTCTAACATGTTTTTGTCGGGATGTCCGAAAGAGGTACACGCCCCGAAATACAATGGGTTGAGGAAGGATCATGGATGGGTTTTGCCAGTAAGAGTCTGACACTCCCTCCCGCTCTACTCACGGGGGTCATTTGATGATTTCCAATCCAAAGAAGGTTTGATTCGGGTTTCGTTCTATTCCATATTGTTGACTGATTAATACTTTATTTCGTCAAATCGTATTTACTTGAATTGAATGAAACAAGTCCACTAAGAGTGAATACGTTTTTACTCGCAAGAAACCTAAAGGATCGATGAAAAAGATTCCTGCCTTCCTTCCTCAAGGATCTAGCTCATCAAAACTGTAACCGAACACTACATTAAATTGTCCCAGTGACGCATAAGATTGGACTAAATGTTCGTAGTGGGTGGGATGGTGAGTAATGGTAAGTAGTGGCTGCCCACTGCGCTGATGATGTTTGCACTGTCATACCCTCGTTATAGTGTGTCGAGTAGGTGGTCATTTACCTAATGACTGCGCTTGCACATCATTCGTGATTTATATTTAGAATTTATGTTGGGTTTAGGTCGTAAAATTGTAAGCTTTTGACCGATTCCTAAAGCGGTTAAATTGTCAACAAGCTGAATCCTGAGAGAACTGCTTCGCGTCATATTTACGTTAGCAGGTAAAGCCACAAACTATGTGTGTATTAATTTTCATTCAAATACATTCAGTAGTTTGTGCGTTAACAAGTAACATAAATACATACATACATCCTCACAAACCTTCGCATATAATATAATAATGTGATTTTAAAGCATTTTTAAAGTGAATTTTGGATTGATTAATGCAATTATTTGGACAGTTCGTAAGCTAATGGCGATTTGTAAGACCGGCAAAAAAAAAGGAGCAAAGAAACAGCTTCCTTAAGATTTAACTCAATATTTTGAGGTTGAATTGAAGGTTATGACGTCGTAAAGGTCTTCGTCTCTCTGGTAACATACTACGAGTACGACTATACGAATTTCTACGTTCAAGCACCGCTGTTGTGTTTCAGCATGAAGTATATTTTTTATAAGAAAAAAGAAATCTAACTTAAACTTGACCTTGACGTGAATTAAAAAAATAACTAAGTAGATAGTTTTTATCCTGCAATTACATTCTATGCCGTGGCCAGGTTTTTACTACTCGATAAGCTAAAGTTTTTTTAAATTTGCGGAATAAAATAGGTAATAAAGCACATTGCACAACTTGGTACAAGAACATTACAAAGTAAACAATGATTAAAGTATTAGTAAATAAATTGCGAACCCAACAACAGCGGTATAAGCTGGCAACACCGGCGAACCTGACATTTCCCCTATTACAGTGAGAATGTTGCCCAGAAGAAAATCAATAATTACCGCTGCCAACCACAATTGCGTGTGTACTCGTTCAATGTAGGGTGCGCTTAAATAGGCCGCCTGTTACACCGAAGTGTAAGAGTCGAACACAATATTAAAGGGTTTTGTTACGGCTTGCGCATCTACACGACACGTCTTAAATAGTTGAGTTTTATTACGGTTTAGGTTCAAAATGAGTTGAATCAAACGAAACTATTTTTTTTTATTAAAAATTGATAAAAATAAAAAAAATGTATAAGTATTTATAGTTTATTACCATCTTCTGTAAAACGATTAAAAAAAACGATTAGAAAAATATTATATTTAAAAAATAATAAACCTATCAGTTACTATGGCTAAACCAATTATGGCAAAGAGCATAGAAAACAATCATAAGTAATGATTGTATCTTTACAATAAATAGTTGAGTTTATTTTTCCTCTTTAGTTAAATTATTTTCTCTAAAACTTTGAAACTTGTTTGCTTTTAAGGCAATACTTTTTTTTAGGGATGGGAATGGACTCCCCCCGCTGTGGGCGGAGCAGGAGGAAGTGTCAGACTCTAACTTATTTTAAATAGTTTAACATCTAGTCGCACCAAAAATATATCATGTTACTTATACGTGAAACAGAAGAACTGTCATTGAATATCTGTAAAAATGGTGGATAAAATTAAATAATTTCGCTATTATTTTGTTTCTCTATATTATAAATATTTTTGATTTATGTTTACTTAATTATTAAACCTATGTATTGATATCATAAAAATATTAAAAGTATGCTAATTATTGATATCATGTTTTGTGATACTCGTAAAAGTATAAAAAATTAAAAAGTTTAGTGCAACCGGCTGTTAGTGTTACTACAATTTTGATCTTCTTTACCTTACTATAGAACTATTTGTTTCATTTTCAGAAATTAGATTATTTAGTCTTCTTCTTTAAAGTTGTTTGAAGACTTTACTGAATTCAATTATTTATGCTTAGAATATCTGTATTTTTTTCTATTCAATGTAAATTGACACTTCGTGTTACGATACGGTGTGAGTGTCATACGTGTTAATATGTATATCGCACGTGCGGTCGGGCTGCTCGTTAAGGCCGCGTAATGAGCCGCCCATATTTACGAGTGCACCTAATACTACGCGTCTTATGCTACATTACTTACGATGTAGCTATCGATTCCACATTTCTTATCGATTATTTTTCAAATCGATTATGACAGTTACATGAAGATGGCATCAGGTTGAATCAAATTGCGGATACGTTACGAAGAGTTTTTCACAAAATATAACCAGCTTTACGGTGTTTCTACATAATGAAAGCTTCTGAAAGTTATTGGTGTTCCAATAATAAAAAATTGTATCAAGGTATCGTATCTTTCTCATAGCTCTTGACATGTTAATATTGTCGAACAAATATAATTACTGCCAAGATTACCTACTTGTAACAGCATTGCCAGCAAAGCCAAAAATATTGATTAATGTGTGATCAAATTTTTAATTTGATTAAAAATATTTTTTTTGCATTCCGTATTTATTTTGTACAATAGGAACATTAAAACATGTTTTATACGACCTTTAAGTTGTTAATTCTGATAAAACTACACAACAACAAGTAACAATATAAAAACTTAGAGACTTAGATCAATAATACAGCTACATTCGAGTTGAAATCTCTCAATCCACACTGTCATAACCACTTCAAGTCAAAGTTACGATCGTCATTCAGTTTTTACCGTTTATCGATTACTTTGCAATCGATGTTGATTCGAATCGATATTAATTTAGACGAGTTGCGGAAGGAATGATAGTGTCGTAGCGACTAGTTTAATGGTGGCATTTAAGTTAACTAGAGCTTAAGAATGTTGGCGCACCTGCGTGAGAGTTCTACTCTAATGTACTTGTGGTTGAATGCCATTTTTTATATACTATGTTAAGTAGTACGAGCGACGGAACTTTGCTACGAGATGGTCTTGTATAAAGGTGGAATTACACCAAGAACAGGTGAAATGTATGCGCCATTTTAAGAGCCTATGTTTAAAAACATACCGTTCTGCTGCCTAATTACGTAAGCCAATATCTTTAAATTTCAGTTGCAATACCTTTCATTTAGACATTTAATATACATTGCTTCATCGGAAATATCAATGAGATAAACGTTCAAACATATGCATCAATGTATATTAAACTCCTTTTGATGGGTATGTCAATTGGATATCCGTTTTTTACGTAATTAGGGGGGGCTGGTCAGTGGGTTATCATAGGGGCGGGTAAATAGCACTAGCTAAAATATACACCATGTAAAAAATTCTAACAGTAAGTAAACTCGACATCTAGACGGAGCAACCGCGTCCCGTGTATGAAGAAAAGCGGAGTACCCCCCTGTCCGAGACGCCTGCATTTTTGTATGGCATCTCGCTACTACTCTACTACAAGAGTAGTAGCGAGATGCCATACAAAAATATATATATATTGCGGCGGAGAAACTCGTGGCTAAGTAACAGCCGCACGGTTCGACCGATCAAAGGTTAAGCTGCGCTTGGCGCGGTCGGTCCGTGGATGGGTGACCATCTATGTCAGCGAGATTCCTCCGTGCCTCGGAAAGCACGTTTAGCTGTTGGTCCTGGTTGTCATTTGTACATCTTTCACAGTCGTTACGGGTAGTCAGAAGCCAGAAAGTCTGACAACCGGTAACTGGGTTGTGGAGGTCAGATAGGCAGTTGCTCATGTAAAACACTGGTACTCAGCTGCATCCGGTTTAGACTGGAAGCAGATCCCAACATAGTTGAGAAAAGGCTAGGTGGATGATGATGATATATTGCGGCTTAACAAAGGAGTTGACTAACTATAGAATGTATTACACATAATAATATGTGTGTGCTTGACTCTGGGCCTTATTCGACAGTATAGGGATATCCCTATACTGTCAAATAAGTCCCAGAGTCAAGCACTACCAAGCAACGATCAAACCAATATAGTAGTTAGATATTTGCTAAGAAAGAACTTAGGACTACATAAACATATCACACGTGTTGCAATCAATTCAAAGTCCAATTATTAGTTTGTTGACGTACAAAATGTTAAGTTGGAGCATCATCAATAATAATGTAGGGCGAAAATGTGCCGACACAACGTTAGAAAGTGTCATTATTGCTAACGTGATTGTATTGTACATCCTTGAGTTGCGCTGGCACCGATCAAAAAAAAATACGATTTTTTTTATTGTATTTGTAATTTTTACCTCATGTTAGATGCAATTTATAAAACATGTGTTTTCGACCACTTTTTTAAATACTTCCCTATAAAAATCCTAGAAAGTTCGTGAGATTGTAGTATGTATGTTTGTTACTCTTTTACGCAAAAACTACTCCATGGATTTGGATGAAATTTAGTACACATATAGTTTAGAACCTGTATTAACACATAGGATACTTTTCATCTAGGTGCTCGAAGGAGTTCCATCAGAATGCGGGTGAAGCTGCAGGAAAAACTTAATATTAAATAAATATTTTATTTAGGCCACCGTGTTGCCCCTGTTACTGGGTTGTGGAGGTCAGATAGGCAGTCGCTCCATTGAAAACACTGGCACTCAGCTGCATCCGGCTTAGATTGGAAGCCGACCCCAACTTAGTTGGGAGAAGGCTAGGCAGATAATGATGACCATCTTATTCTTCTCAAAACATGAAACCTTGAACAATCTTCGCGCTAACGGAATCAAGGCACTTATTCCTAGAAATTACATATTTGTATCACAAAGACACACCCCCTTTCCAATATACGTACGTTTATAATACTTTCAATAGTAGGTTGGCATATGACTCACGCGAGGTAATAAGCATTGGTTTCATTTGGCATTTGAAACCACGAGAGAAAACGTCATTTTATATCCAGTGAGATTGACTTTGATTTTATATTATTAAGCTGCAATTGCTGGCCATGGTCTAAATAAAATGTTTTTAATCAACGATTCTGGTAATAACATTTCTAAGTTACTTTGTATTAGATTAGCTACTGTACGCTTTGAGTTAGAAAACAATACGAATATTTTTTCATCATTATTATCTACTCACTAAAATGATTACTGCATGATTGCTGCAGTGGCCTTATATCGCAGAAAATCATAGGGTGTAATTTTTCTATCAATGAAACAAAGTTATATTCGACTAGCTTTTGGCCATGACTTCTGCATGAACTTCGAATAAATAGATTTACTAGATTCCTGAATAAAGAGTATCGATGCGTTAAGGTTACAAGTGTGTTTACCAATTTTCATCCAAATACTTTTTTTTTGCGATTGATTCATACAATATTAGTAGGATCCAGCAGTTTAAGATAATTACTCCCGCGTCAGGGCTGCGGGACGTTCGAAAGAGATATCGCGCCCCCGGAATACAAAGGGCTGAGGAAGGAACATGGATGGGTTTTAGTCAGTAAGAGTCTGACACTCCCACCCGCCTCACCCACGGCGGGAGGGGTCATTTGAAGATTTCCTATAAAAAAAAACCCTGCGTATAATTATTACGTTTTATACAAATACTAAAGGTTGAACTATCTGTCAATTTTGTTGTGACTTATTTTGAATAAGTTGCTTTTTATTAATTGATTTGATAAACGCTCTGACTTAGCCTACTACAACTTTTCATTGGCGAAATCAAGATTTATACACGTTAATAAAAATAATTTCGTATATGTCCATCAGTGGACCAGTATAAAATAGGCTGATTATGTTGATGACAAATTTCATTGTGAAAAAATGTGGATAGACATACAATACAGTATTAACAACATATCCAAGTTATTCATAGAACGTCCCTGCCTACGTCTTTAAATACAAACATCTTTCGATTCCAAAGTAATCAAGAAAAAACAAAGGAACACAAACAATAACATCGGAACTTTATGAAACGCCCATAACCCATAACAATATCTATTAAAGAGGCCATGTTTTATGCTGTACCTAGGAGGTAGACCACCGCGATAATGGGCCATATCCCAACAGATTGTATTAGTAGTTAATTACAATATGTACCTATTCTGATAATGTAATCTGATCTGAGGGAATTAAGAGCGGCGATTACAATGAGAGGTTTAATTAATTAATATTAGATTGCATGGATATATAATACTATCGGTTTCGACATTACCTCCCTTGTTGCTGCGGTCAAAATATGCAGACGATGGGTGGCGAAAAGTGGTCGGTGGACTAACAAATTTTTTACAATTTGCATTTTTAAATATATGTAATTAATATTTCATATAGGAAGGTACTAGTTGTCAATTTTCAAACGAAAACATGATATGTGATTGAAAAAAAATGAAAAAATGATTCCCTATTTCCCTTTGTCACAGCATCAAGCTTGAAAGGCTAGACCGAGTGGTATGAAATTTGGTACGGAGATAGAGAGAACCCTGGAGAAGGTTTTTATTTGGGTGCGTTAAGTAGTTCCCTCGGGACGCGGGTGAAACCGCGGGAAATAGCTAGTAAGTACTGTATAAAAATAACAGTAAAGTTATTGCAAAGTTAGCAGTAATGAGTAGGAACGCGTATTTTTTAACAAGTGTGTTAAAAAAATTAAAGTACAAAAGTGTGTGTATAGTCAGTAGTTCTACCACCAGTTTTCACCAGTACTGGTGGTACTGGTGTCTTGATATTGTAATTTAATTAAGATTATTATTTCCTTAATAAATTATTGTTCAGATGCCTTTTCTCATACAGTGAAGACAAACGAACTAGCCACCAAAAATTCGCACTGGTTGGTGGGAATTTTTATTATAATTTCAATTTTGTATTATTTTAAATTTTACCTGCTCTGAAACCCCTATCATCGCATTCGCGACCGCTAGCTCAGGCCACTACGACACGAAATTTCACAGTTGCCATGCAAATGCTGCAGCTAAGTAAATATGCGCATTAACACTTAATAAATAAAACCCGTACAAATTCCCACCATGAGGTGTGAATACCCTTCTTATAATTGGCGGCTTGCAAAAGCAAATTTTTCGGAATCCATGGCATTTCGAGCAAATATATGCGAGGGACTTTGACGATTGCGCCGCGATCAATTAGTCAATCAATGTTAATTTATTATTATTATTTTTTCCGTTACTAATTTAATTTTCACTGTAAATAGTTTAAGTGCCGTTGGTTTGCAGTTTAAATTATTGTTTGTATAAAAAATACATATATTTAGGAACGCAAAAATAGGCACTGTACACTTAAAAATTATATTAAGTATTTCTAGTGGGTAATCCCAGGACCAATATTGCGTTTTTCCACCGAAAATATCGTAAAAGCAATTCGGAGTCTACAACTGTGGCTAGCTATGGAGTGGCCCTTATTACATGGAGCATAACTGGTAAAATACTGGTTTAACCAAATCTCCACGGCTCCACCTAACTATTTGGCGACTACAAACTTGATATCATTATGAAATTTAAATATGTTTGCACCACATTCAAAAAACATCTTCAGAAGTATTTCAGGGATAATTTCAGTTTAAAACGTTACAATTTATCAAAATAATATAAGCGACAGTGAAGTTAGCTGTTATGTTACAGTGCCCCCAAGCCTATCGCTGTAGGCAATATGAAAAGTGGCCGCAGATCGGCGCAGGCGACGGCGTACTTATCACTTATCTGCAAATCCATACATAATGCTGGCTCGGTCGGATTCAGATACTGCAACAATATGCTTTAATTAATCATTCGATAAAAGACACTAATGTTAATAAGAACATTAATGTTATTACGCTAAAAAAAAAAACAAAAATACCATTTGGTAGGTTTAAAAAAACAGTGTATTAATTTATAAACTATGTTTGACCCAAAGTTTATCCAAATTCATGTAGTAGTTTAGCGTGAAAGAGTATCAAATATGCGTTATCCTCGCGGACTTTTGCATTTATTATAGTATATATATAAGCAGGTAGGTAGGATAAGTCTGAATTGCTGTTGCAGTAAAGAAAAAAATACGAAATTAAGAATGTGAAAGCAACCACTCAAAGGAGGCTGCCTTTCAGAAATTATCTCATGGTGCTCTTTCCATACCGCATTCTCCCATTTCTAATTTAGGCCGGTTCTCCTAATCCCTAACCATTCTTCACCATAAACCTCTTCTTTGGGTCGATATTATTCCATGGTGCAAAAATGCAACATAGATTTAAGTGTCTATCAATTATCTACCAAATAAAAATTTGAGGAGCTCGAGGCTAAGTAACAGCCGCACGGGTCGACTGATCAAAGGTTAAGCTGCGCTGGGCGCGGTCGGTCTGTGGATGGGTCACCCATCCTTGTCATATCGAAACTCCTCCGTGCCTCGGAAAGCACGTTAAGCTGTTGGTCCCGGTTGTCATTTGTATATCTTTGACAGTCGTTACGGGTAGTCAGAAGCCAGAAAGTCCGACAACCAGTCTTACCAACGGATATCGTGTTACCCTGTTAATGTATTATGGAGGTCAGATAGGCAGTCACTCCATGTAAAACACTGGTACTCAGCTGCATCCGGTTTAAACTGGAAGCCGACACCGACATAGTTGGGAAAAGATCAATGATAATATCATAATGGTCCTAGTCTAAATACATAGATTTTCACAGAAAACAAATGCAATATGTAGTTTTTAAATCAATGGCAATATGTTTGTCTTTTAGAATCATGTTCTATTTTTAAAGCGATCAAAGCATTCTATTCAGTCTGTCAGATAAATTAAGCGAGTAGCTGAGACATAAAACCTTCACAGTACCTACTGGGTCGTTACATAACCCTCGCCGACTCGAGGTAGTCGAGTCGCGACAGGCGCCCAAGTGTCTTGTACTGAGCATACAAATGATTTAATGTTTTGCTGAAGCAAATGTTGAGCTTTCACAAAATGTTCTTCTAGCCTGGTTGATTATAACAACTTGGAGACAAGGATAAGGATGTGTATTTAACATTTATTTGCAAATAAAATACGACCTCATCATCTGCCTAGCCTTTTCCCAACTATGTTTGGGGTCGGCTTCCAGACTAAACCAGATGCAGCTGAGTACCAGTGTTTTACATGGAGCGACTGCCTATCTGACCTCCACAACCCAGTTACCGGGTAACACCGTACCCCTTGGTTGTCTGGTTGTCAGACTTTCTGGCTTCTGACTACCCATAACGACTGTCAAAAATTTAGTGTAAGAATAGTCTAATGCATACTAAGCTAGACCTACCAATTCAAAGCTGTGCCTCAAAATCCAGTCACGTTTGAATTAAACGGGACTATTGCTGTTACGTCCATACTTTAAAGGCACTCTATTTCTATCTTTGTCTCTTTTATCTTCGCTTCAAGGTTAAGCGAAAGTAAGGATTATTTTTTGATGAAAAAGAACATTTAATTCACTACCTACAAGTATTTCTCTCTTATAATCTGTAGAGCATAATGAAGGAGTTCTAAATAAGGGGCATTGCGCTAGATATAAATCTGTCGCAACATGGCGCCCGGCGGTCTTGTGGCTGCGTCTGCGCACACCTTGTTACGTCACGTCGTACATATCAAGAAAATTCCCCTTGTTTACGCGCAGGACACGATTTGAAATTGTAAAATAGTGTTTTATGCCGTGCTGTGAACACTGAATATTCTGCTGTGCAAAAAACAATGTTTGTTTGTCTGTATAATTTGAGAAGTTAGCTATGATAATGCTTAGTCTTCAAGGTAAAAAGGAACATGGTTAGGTTACTTTCAATGTATTGAGGGTCCATGAATACCTTGGTTAGCAGTGAAGATAATTGTGCGAACCTTTTGAGTGAAACAAAAAGTATAATTTTCTTTCTCGCTCTGTGGAAACAAATGCTTAGTGCGAGTAGGTATAACCTGTTAGCAAATAATCGGCATTAAAGCTATCCCTTCTTTCTGGAACTGTTTTAATTAATTTTAAAAATACACAAAATGTTGTCACTGTTAAAATGGGCTGTTATATGATAAATATCTTCTTTCTAATTTTGGTTTCCGGAGATTTCACATTGGATGTTTTTTTCGCATTCTCAAATAGTGAGATAATACTGTAAATTGAGCATTTACTAGTCATACTGCACACAAAATGAATGAATTCATGAAGAAATAATAAATGTATCACACAACAAAATCTTCAAGAACCCATTTGCATTTTCTAAAAACCCGCTACCAATTTTATCATCTATTAACCGTTCTTAGAATAAGATCTATATTTCCAACACTATTATCAAAGTACAAAGATATTAGAAAACCACTTTATTATCACAACAAACACAAGTTTCTAGCTCAATAATCTAATAATTCTAATAAACACCGCGGCTTGTTCTTGAGCTCGTAAGTTCCTTAGACAAGATCGGCGTGTGTTCTCGAAAGCGGGATCGGCCGCAGGACACAAATCATGGTGGGTGCCGCCCAGTTCTTACACAACGGAGCCAGGAAACTGGTCTGTGGACTAAAAAAGTATTCGGTACTTGGTTTTTGTAGTGAACAGACCAGCACCCTTATTACGTAGCTCAATATCTTTTGGTTTCAATTGCAATACCTTTCATTTAGCACATTGAACGCCATACTGACACCAACATGCAAAAAATATTGTTTGGAGGTTATCGGTGACCGGTGTGGCGTTCAAAGGTTTAACAAGTCAATGATATACATTGCGTGGATAGAACTATCAATAAGATAAAGATTCAAACAGCAGAGATGTATATTAAATTGCGTTTGAAAGGTATGTCAATCGGATATTCTAGTTTTACGTAATAAGAGTACACCTTACCATGATGTGTCAAACCAGTAATAGTATTGTTGTTAAAAAGAGATGGTGCTATACGACGTTAGTAGCTGTGTCTCGCTCTCGCACCTGAATAGTGATTGCAAAAACACCTGAGAGAGGTAATCCATTATGGTGTTGACTATTGTCGCTGTTTGTGCAGCGCTTTGCAGCGATGTTGTCGCTTTTGCAGCGCTGTTGTCATGTAGCGCCTGTGCTGCTTAGTTGCCTTTGTTCTAAGACTTTCTATGAAAGTGTAAATAAAGTTTTCAGATTTATAAATTTCTTGCTTTACAGACTTGTCATATCTTTCAATTTTTTATACATTAAAGGTAGATTTCTAAGTAAAGATTTTACACAAAATTGTACTAAAATTCTACCCCATTTCCCGACTAACTATAGTCATAATAGTGAATAGTCTTAATGTGTGTGAGTAGATATGTTGAAACCTCGGGAATCCATACACATGTTTTCCTAAATTGCCATCTTTACCTACAAGTTAAATATTACAGGATAAATAAGATCAATTTTTTGGTACTTACCTACTATTTTAGTTTCTTCAACTTATATTCTTCTGGCTAAAGTAAGTTGTTTCGTTAGATTCAGATACATATTTTGTTTCTTCCAGCATAATTTCTATGAAGTCTCTATCCGCGTCTTCCTACATCGTAGCTTGCATCCCAAATACGGACGGCGATGGATCCTCATAACAATTTGTATGAAGCAACAGTTTACTTGGAAAGTGAGTGGCGTCTATAACTTACTGGATTTACGAGAACAACACACTATTATTATTGTGAACTTATTTTCAGGATTTATTGTATTTCGAATTGTAATTGAAATATCGCAACATCATAGCGATGATGTTGCGAAAATACGAGTAAGTAGGTATGTGTAGCAAAAAAATGCATGATATACCTAGGTACATTTCGTAATACCTACAAGACTGCCAACCTAGGGAAGCAGCTAATTCAGCTAAATGAGATATCAAATGAACTCAAACCCTGTAAAATAGAGGTCGTTCCATGTAGTACGTTTTATCTTATTTCGTCCGCTTTTAAATTACGCGAAATCGCAACAAAAAAAAAACAAAAAAATTCAAGTAAGGTTTTTAGTCCCAGGGGCCTTACCATGACGTGCCAAAACAAGATTATTTTCGTTATGAAATAGAGACACGGAGCTATACGACGTTAGTAACTGTGTCACGCTCTCAAACTATACTATACTATTGAAATTTGATTGAAAAAACACGTGGTGGTACCGCTCCTGGACACACGTTGCACTCCTAACAGACTCCTATGAAAATATAATTGCTAAGTAAACTACAAATCTCTGTAGCCGAAGTCTTTAAGAGCCATGTCGAGTCTTCCTGATTCGGTAAAAACTTTAATCCAATCAAACTCAAGTTGTCTGTCATGTGTGATTGCGCCAACCGTGCCCTCTTAATTTATTCTCACAATCTCACACCACATCATAGAGAAGTTCTCTCACAAAACCGAGACTAACACAAGAGTATTTATTAAACCCGTTATTAAACTCCTTGCAATCGAACCGTCGGACCCCGACAATGGACAATCAGAGTCCATTTCCCAAATGTCTAATCAAGTTATTATACTGTAATATGATTTTTAATAGAAATTTTATAATTTTGAATCATAGACGGACAAATAGAGGTTGTCCGTCTATGATTCAAAATTATAAAATTTCTCGTGACTAATATCATAATTGTACTTTGGATCTGAGTTCTATTTTTTTGAAGTCTTAATCAAGTTATAAACAAAATTTCCAATTTGATTTCAAGCTCATATCATTTACGAGTATCTTTCTTTTCTTTTGAGATTTATCTTTCTTTCTCTCAAACTTCTCATTCTCCATGCTAAAATAAAAAGGACACTTATTCTGAAATAGTAGAAAAGTCGAACGTCTCTGGAGTCTAGATCATTAAAACACAGCAACTAACTAAATAGAAGTCTAAATACTGCAAAACAGTCTCCTATACCAAGCATTCGTGACTTAAACCTATCTTCAGCAGTTCCATTACAGGTCAAAGATCAGCCCGTTAAATAAAAATTCTAAACTATTCGAATATTTTGCACAAAACGCTTGAGATCTGCATCAAATATTCAAATCTAGGCAATTATTCGGCCGTTTAGACTAGAATGATATCGTTATGAAGCGTGTGAGTGTTATCCGAGCGTTGGTTGGGAACAATGAGGGGCCGAGGCTGCGGGTAGGAGCGAAGCAATCAAAGCTTGCAGTAGAACGCTAGGAACCGGAACGCGACAGTTATTCCGCTCTTCTCTAAGTAACGGTTCAACATTTGCAGTACTTTTTCTTTGTGCTCGACTACTAGCTGAGTTACTATTGTAACTGGATTTATTATCGTTTGAAATTATTATGGATTAAACTGAATATTTTCGTGATATATTTTTTTATGTTTTTCTGCCAAATTTAATCTTCTATCGGCATCTAATTTATTCATCGTCACTCTGAACCTACAATTTCATAAATACTTTCAACCGGTTACAAGAGATTCACAAAAAATAGTCAAAAAATAACACAGTTTATAAGTATGGTACAAGTAGTAGCATTTCGAGCCTTGTTTTCAAGATTCGATTTAAATACATATATATATACTAAAAATAATATTTTAGTAGCATGAAGAAATATTAAGCATCTAAATAGGCCGGGAATTGTTCATAAATATAGCATTTGTAATATCACAGAGTTGCTTGATGTCAATCTAATCTAAATCTAGGTGATCTTAAGAAGCTTGGCACACAATTGGATTAAAAAACGAATAAAGAAAAGCAGCAAATCTAAAACGCCTGTGATGTATTAGTTAATGACGATAGTTTTAATATTTTCTCACACAATTCTGATTGTAAGTGAAAATCGTGCGAGTTACAATCAGTAGCGCAACATCGGGCGGAGTACATTCACCACGCTTCGTCGTTCGCGAGCAGTTTTGTTACTTTAGATTATTTTCTACTAAATCGTGTTTAGACGCTTTCTGATGTCAATTTTGTTATTTTTCTTCGTTTTTGAACGGTGTCATTAGAAAGCTTTGAGAATAATAAACTGCGCTCATTTCTATGAGTTGGGCTTTATTTCTGTTAAGTGTCTTCTTGGGTAGTCTTCTTATCGTTCTTGGATCTTGGATGATCGAATTATTAGTATTTTGAGTCCATTTAATGCGCTGACTTTACCCAATTCGCCTGCTTAGAGCCATTGGTTGGTCCCTAGATTCTAAGCAGTTCGGTGGTCGTATCTCCACAATTGTTAAAGCTATAGTGATAAAACAAATTGTAGTAAAGTACATTGCCTCTTTTTGCGGAGCAGAAATTTTATTAAAAAAATAATCATAAAAATTATATTGTTTTTTTACTTACTATTAAAATCATAATTTGTAAGTTTAATGCCTAACCATGTTTAGCCACGATGAAATAAACAGATATTAATCCCGTTTTCACAATAAAAAAAGCAATTGCCATCAATATCCTGAATTTATTCCTGATCATAAACAGAGCCCGCGTGCTCTAAGTAAACCATAGTATTAAGTTATTAGAAGGGTGTTTACTTTAAGTATGGTACTTATAGGTTCGGCCTGGGGCGACTCGATACCCCGTGTTATAAATCTAAGCTATATCATAAAATCTACAATAACCACCAACTACCGAGCGACCGTTAGCTGCTGCCAAGATCGAGGATAATACTAAAAATAATTGTGGATTCTAAATTATGATGTTTTTAGTTTTTCAGGCCATTTTTGATTAGGATCTTTTAGTTCCTATAGCTGAACAAAATGTACCTATAAGTGAAAACTTTGAAGTTTGATGATTTATAAGACATAAACAACATTTCTTTGGGTCTGAAAATGAAGTTCTAAAACCCTTTTTTTTTAAGGCAATTAATACAAAAAACTATGAACTTTTATAGCAAGCGACGCCGCAGGTGCGCTTAGTTTGACACACAAGTTTTTATTCATTCATAAAACAATAACGACTTCATTTAATCTGTAATTAAGTGATAAGGCGCACCACGTAGATGCAGTCGGCCAAAAAGCCAGTACGATTAATAATAAAATGATAACAATAGTATCTTTATTTGTCATAATCATTTGCGTAACTATTATTCAATGCCAGATGGAACCTTTCGTAGTGGGTGGAAAAAAGGCATCTATAACTCATTTTCCTCATTCTGCTTTTCTTGGAGTAGCTTGTTATGAAGGAAAGAATAAGTATAGTACCGGTTGGATCTGCGGCGGGTCTATTGTGAATGTCAAAATAGTGTTGACGGCAGGACATTGTGTGTACGGTTGTGGAGCTAGAAGCACCTTTACCGTCTCCGTCGGTAACGCTGACAGACAATTTGGTTCACAATCTAGTGTCTACAGTTACTTAGTGCATGAAAAATATAATACTTATAGGACTGTTAATGATATAGCGTTGGTGAGACTCACTACCCCATTGTCACTTAACAAGAATGTGAAAAGGATAGCTCTTATGAAAAATCCGCCTTACTTTGAAAAAGCTCAGATAGCTGGTTGGGGTATGGTTAACGTGAGTATTTCTTATTTCATATTAATTATACTTTTTAAGGTTCCGTAGTCTGACAAGGAACCCTTATAGTTTCGCCATGTCCGTCTGTCTGTCCGCGGCATAGCTCCGAGGTTCTTGTTACTAGAAAGCTGAAATTTGGTATGAATATGTATATTGATCACGCCGTGAAAGTGGTAAAATAAAATTTTGAAAAATATTTTTTTAGGGTAGCTCCCAAACACGTAAAGTGGGGATGAATATTTTATTTCTCGCGTACCCCTTCGTGTGGGTATCGTTAGATAGGTCTTTCAAAAATATTATGGGTATGTGAAGACCACTTCGCAAATGGCTCTTTTAACCGAAAGTCATTTGCGAAATATCTAGCTTTTAAGCGCAAACTTTTGTTCGATATGAGCACCCCCCCCCCCTCTAACTTTTGAATGGCTGTACCTAGAAATGTGAAAAAATTCACAGACGTAGCACATGTAATGAACTTACAAGGAAAACTATCACGGCTAAGTAGGTTTAACTGGTTACAGAGTTAGAGTCGACTAACTAAACCCTACTACGGAACCCTACTGCGCGTGGTCCGACACGCACTTGGCCGGTTTTTAAGTTTAAAAGTGGTGTATATAATAAAGGATATTCTATTCTATTCTTAACTACTGGCAGAAGGCTTGCTTGTGGCTAAGTAGTAGCCGAACAAGTCTATCGATCAAAGATGAAGCTGCTCTCGGCGCGGTCGATGCGTGGATGGGTGACTATCTATGTCATACCGAGCTTCCTCCGTGCCTCTGAAAGCACGTTAAGCTGTTATTCCCGCTATCATTTGTAGATATTAAGAAGGTCATTATGGGTAGTCAGAAACCAGAGACCCAGAAAGTCTCACCAAGGGATCTTATTGCGTTGTCATAATTTCTGGCTTCGGACTTCCCGACATGACATGGACGGTCACGCATCCACAGATGGCCCATGTCAAGATGTATAAATGTATATACGTACATTTGTTACTAATTAACGTAAAAACGAAATTTGGTACATACCTAGCTTAAAACCTGGATAAAAAAATAGGATACTTTTAATTTAGGTGCACGAAGTGGGAACTACTCAGGATGCGGGTGAAATTGCAGCATCTCAGAATAGATTTGGTTAGTATTGAGTCAGGGTCTGTAATACGAAACCAAAAGTGTGGCAGATCAAAAGTTAAGTAGTTCTAGCGATTATCTATTCAACTCTTCTTTGAGGTAACTCTCCCTCTTCAGCCTAATATTGCACTCGTCAATCGCTTAGGTACAGGTCGTTGCTTTATCAATATTTGAAATCTAACCTTCCTATTATTTCAGGAAGATACGAAGGAATCAGAAATGAATCTGAAGTATATTGATCAATACGTGTGGAAACTAAGAGACTGTAAGCAAGTCATACGTTCCTTGCCTAAAGGCGCCATCTGTGCAAGTAGTGGACAAGCTGATTCTTACAGCAGCCGGTAAGACAACTAGCTTTCCGCCAGCGGCTTCGCCCGCATTGCCTATACGAATTCAAATTAAAATATCAGATAGAATTCTTTTAAATATACTGAAAAATGTGGCAAAAAAATCTGAATCGAACCGTGTATATGTGCTTACGACAAAATGTCCCTTACGACATTTCAAATTGCCACAAGTCATTGATAGAAAGTTTTGTAATCCATTTGAGATTTGTAAATGCATCGATGTGTACGTGGAAGTGTAACATTTTATAATGCAAGTAAGTTATTTTATGTATATTGAGTTTACGGTGATTTAACTATATTGTTTTATAATATTTTGAAAAACGTTTTGTTTAAAAGAAGTTAATGTATATATATATCCGTATGGGCCACTGTTGGAGATAAGCTTCCCCTAACATGTATCTACTATATCGCCCAATCTTCAGCTTGACGCATCTTTCTAATATTTAAAATCAATATCCCACTTTTACATGTAAGGTTTGCAATTCTAAAACCTTTTTGATCCAACAGCTGTTGCTCCATCCCACAGTTACTATTGCTATATAGTATTTAGGTTTAGTTAGTGTAAACTTTTCAGGAGTGCTAAAATGAAAAAAACATGGTTCACAGACATCAGTTTGGATTTGCTGAGGCTTATGAATACAGGTCTATCGACTTGTCAATGAAATCGATACCGTCTTTAAATAAAAAAACTGCATAAAGGTCTACTGTATTAAAAAAACTGAATATACCATCTGCTAAGCTATTAAATCTGTTATTAAATTACAAACTAACTCAACGTCAATGTTACATCAAGCTAGGAGAAGACAGAACCGAGTTGCACGATACTAAAGCAGGGGTACCCCAAGGAAGTGTAATAGGTCCAGTCATATCATGTAATATTTGCAATAAACGTTCTCCTGGTCATTTTTGCAGACAATACAATATATATATATAGCCCTAGGCCCTAGGTCACACTACACGGATACCTCAATGCGAATACATACACATTCATAGCTGAAGCTGAGGACCGGGTGAAATGAAACACGTTAGGGGAGGTGAATGTCTAGCAGTGAACTATGTATTATTGAACAGTGATATGATATACGTGATAGACAAAAGATTGACATGGAAAAACATTACAAGGTAACACTTGCATATATATATAAAAATATACAGGCTAATAAATACTGAACTGCTAACGTAAGCGAGAGAGCGAAGTTCAGTAACTTTACTCAGGTACTCACAATTAATACAATACCTACGAACTATTATATGAAGCGAAACCGCAGGTTCGCCTAGTTCATCCCACGAAAGTTTTTATTCATTCATAAAACAATAACGACTTCGTGTAATCATTAATTAAGTGATAAGGAACACCATGCAGGCGCAGTGCACAACCTAAAAGTTAAGAGTAAAATGCTAGAAATAGCACATGCACTTGTCGTAATGAGTTGTATAATTGTTATCGAATGCAAGATGGAACCTTTCGTAGTTGGTGGGAAGAAGGCATCCATATCACATTTTCCACATTCAGCTTTTCTTGGAGTTTCTTGTTATGAGACAGGAAATACGTATAGCAGTGACTGGATCTGTGGCGGGTCTATTGTGAATACTAGGATAGTACTGACAGCAGGTCATTGCGTGTATGGTTGTACAAGTAAAAGTTCATTCGATGTCTCAGTTGGTAACGCTAACAGAGATTACGGTTCCGATTATAGTGTTTACAGTTTCTTAGTACATGAGAAATATAAGTCTTTTACATTTGCTTATGATATAGCAATAGTGAGACTCAAAACTAAATTGACATTTGCCAATAATGTGAAGAGAGTAGCTTTAATGAAGAATCCACCTTACTTTGAAAAAGCGCAGTTAGCTGGTTGGGGTATGGTTAATGTGAGTATTTTTTTTCATACACGTCATTTAACATTACAATATAAATCTTTTGTTAAACACGTTGTATTAAATAACTACAAAGTGATGTGAATTTTTATGGCATTATCAATAATAATATTAATCGATATCAGAATTCTCATGAATACATCAACAATATCACAATCTTGGCCGATTTTGAGAGATATGGGGAGTGGTATATTTACATCATCAACAGATAAATGAAAAATGAATAATTAACCTAGATAATTATTCATTTTCAATATGCAAGCATAAGATATGACATTGTTCCAAAGTTAAAGTTCATCAATAGTTGTCATAACAATTGTGTTTAGTCTCGTGTCCATCTTCATCTACTAATATTACACTCAATCGTTAATTCAAATGAGTTATTCTCTCACTCTATTAAATCTTATTGTTATTTACAGGAATTTAAGCAGCAATTAGACGAGAATCTGAATTATATTGATCAATATGTGTGGAAAGACAAGGAGTGTCGGCAAGTCATAGATTCTCTACCCAGAGGCGCCATCTGTGCAAGTAGTGGAAACGCTAATACTTACGGTAGTCTGTAAGACAAAACACTATCTATATGGGCTTAGCTTTTACTTTTCTAGGTGCACGTCAGTCTGACTATCTACATGCGTCTGACTTCTTTCTAGTCTGCTTTACTTATGTATGAAGATAGTCAGTCTTTCCAATCCTTATGGATTCGACTTTTTTACGTTCTATTTAGGATATTTGATGTGTGATATGTGATACAACACAATGGGACCTAGAAACTCATATCAAGTCCTCAGCGTCCTTCTAAAATCTATAACACACTAATATCTAGTAAGTCTAGTATCTCTGCAACGGCCATAGGGTTAGTACCTGGATTTGTAATGTGCTTGCTCTATTATTTGTCATTAATGATCATGTTCGGCGATTGATTACATGGACGATTGGATGTCATTCGATTATTGCACACTTCACTCGTTAGTCATAGATACAATTAAAAAGTTTTTGAGATTCAGAAGTATATCGATCTACCTTCGGAAGTGTAACACTTTATAATGCAAGTAAGTTATTTCATCGTATTTAGCGAATTTGCTATTTTATTTTAATTACTTATGGAAATACAACTTGACGATATTAGCTCTATGTAATCACTTTTTTTTTAAATATTTAACACGCTTTTAAATAAATTAAGCCTTTTTTGTTATTTTTTTGTGCTTGGAATCAAATGACTCCTAGTGTTGTGTGTAATTATTAAATGTTAGACTCTTACTGAGTAAAAGCCATCCATGTTTCTTTCCTTACCTTCCTTTTCGCCTTCCTTTTTACCTTCCTTTTCGCCTATGCGTTCCGGGACCGCGGTAATTCTTTCAATCAATCCGGCAGCCCCAAAAAAATGAGGCTTTTATTACATAATTAAAATAAGATTTTATTTACATCATGGAATAGATGAGAGCAATAATTCTAACAGTTGGATTTGTAGCTAATATGATGTGAGGTGTGGTTAACTAAAGATTAGCAGTCACCTTCTTCTACTTCATCTTTACAGCCAGATAGTATCCACCTCCAAGGAGTATTTTGACACCTTGCTTTTTTCGACAAAACTGTCGCAATAGTACGTATTTACACGCCATATAACCGATACATACCATATAACAAATACGTGTATAACCAATACCCATATTTGTTCGTGAGACATTTCAGTCTAATGCCTCCATATGGCATCCATTTGAATGGCACTTTACATCGGTTTTCCTACAGAACCACGTACAAGTACTTGTATTGATACTACCCTTTTATGTATCCCACGAGGTTTATACTAGGTTGCTTGTGTTTTCCTTGAAATACAGATGGTCGAATCACTACGTTCATAATTCTAAGTGGAATTATAGATGCTTCTGATCAGCATGACTAAATTTGTTTTTTTTTTGTACCAAAACAACCACAGTCAGGACGTGTCTTTACTATAAGCACTGTTCAGAAGTGGGAGTGAGACGGAGCCATATTTGACGTATAATAACATTTTTTTATAAGGTTAATATTGCTTTGATATATTATGCTTGGGCCTCCAAGTCAGCGAAGCCTCGGCCATTAACTGAGCTGAACGCTCTTGGATTCAAATATATCATGAAATGAATAAGACAATGTGTTATGCTTAAGTTTTAAACTTTACTTAATTCGATACATATTTTTTTAATTTTTGTACGATTTTTAAAGTGTAATTTTTAGATTTTTCTGTTTACAGTCATCAGATTATATTTATAACACCTAAAGATTTTTATCTTTATCACTAAGTCCGAAATCACCACGTTAATCGATGTCATAATATTTGTATACCTACTCATGTTTGACGAAAATTTAATTCTTATGTACATAAAATAGTTATGACTTAGCTTAATGACTAATTAAGCGATAAAGGTCTACTTTTAACGTACACTACGTTAGTATTATTTTTCTACCACTAAGGTAGAAAAAATGCAACAAATTATACATGTTCTCGCCTTCATGAGTTTGCTAAGTAAAAGTGCCTGTGTATTTGAACCATTTATAGTTGGCGGGAAAAATGCTAGGATATCTCAATTTCCTCATTCCGCATTTTTGAAAGTTTCATGTATAGATTTACTCAGTGGTGTAAAGATGCGTTGGATTTGTGGGGCGTCCATTTTGAATAACAAGATCACGTTGACTGCAGCCCACTGCTTGGAAGGATGCGGTCTAGACAGCGTCATCACCATCAATGTGGGCCACGAAAACAGAGACAAAGGCTACGTCTCCAGTATGAGTAGCTACATCATACATGAAGACTATGATTCCTTCAGTACTTCTAATGATATAGCGTTGGTGAAGTTGACGACGAATTTGGTGTTGAATCGTAATGTGAAACGTATAGCAGTGATGAGAAATCCTCCGTACCATGTAAGGGCGCAGATTGCTGGATGGGGAATGAATAATGTGAGTTTTGAATTTTGTTTCATAATTAAACATTTTTCACTTACACTCGCGGCGGATTCAGCCTACCTGGATGCAACTGAATACTATTATTTGAATACAAGAGGCACCTACGTATCTGTGGACCCAGCACGAACCGAGCATGCGATATTTGAATGAATATTACTCGTTTTCGTGTCTCTGATTTGAAACTTTTAAACTTTAATTTTGCTTCAGAATAGTTGTATTTTCGATTCAATAATCGATTAGAATAAACGTTAGCTTTACATTAGAATGCTCGTGCTAGGCCCAGTGGTTAAAAAAAATCTGACTTTTGTCTACCTGTAATGACAGTCAAAAATCTACAATTAACATAGACAGTCCGGTCCAACTGAAACCCCGGACACGGCAGAGAAGAATCTCGATTGTAAAGGATGGTCACCCATAAACGCACCAGCCGATGGTAGCTTAGCTTACCTTGATGACCCGTGCAGCTATTAATGAGTTATAACACCTCATGAATATTGATGAGTGTGCCTAATAACTTTTTTCAGGAAGAAACATACAAAACAGGGAAGAAGCTGAAGTATATAGATCAATTTGTGTGGGCGTCGAGAACATGCAGAAAACTAATTAAACGGATACCCAAGGGCACTCTCTGTGCTAGCAGTAAACACGCTGAGTCGTATTCTAGTCGGTAAGACAAGTAGATAAAATTATCCGATTTAGAAAGAATTTTAATGGTAAAAGTTCCAAACTCCAAAACCAGCGATCTGCTGACAAACCTGGCGACCCGCCGACAAACCTGGCGACATCGTGCCGGCGACTATTTTGGTTATGATAAAGTTCACCGACACGTCATCGGGTCGGCGCGTTGTGTCACTTAAGACGTAAAAGATTATGGTGGTTTTTTTCAATAGAAACAACGAACTACCCCTAGAAAAAACAATACATAACATTACATCGTCACTGTACCTAAGTATAAATATAAAACTTGGTAATTCATACAGACATTGATATTCCTTATTTTGAGTTTTCAATAAAATGAAGTTATGGCCAAACTCAATATGAAATTATTCGTAAAATACTCTTTGAAGCAGTGTCATCAGACACAGCGTGTTAATTCAAAATAAATACCACATAGTGCGTTCATTTTATAAATCACGTTTTTTTTATTCGTCTATAAAAAACGAAAGTTCATTAAGCCTTAGTCAGAAATTTAATGACCAAACTCAACGGTTAATTAACCTCAGATGACTTGCCTCCGTCAAAGCAAATCGGTGCTCGTATTAATTTATTGGCAGAAATAATGTATTATTTAGTCTTATTGTATTTTATACGCGATATCGTATGTGACATGGAACCTTTTATTGTTGGTGGTCAAGTTGGGAATATACGGAATTACCCGCATTCAGTTTTTATGGGAATAAGGTGCAAAAGCAGGTCTCGAGAGAATTACTGGAGTTGCGGAGCATCTATCCTTAATGAGAAGCTAATATTGACGGCAGCGCATTGTTTGACGTCTTGCGATGCCCGTAGTTTCGTCACTGCCTACGTGGGCCACAGAGAAAAATATAAAGGCGAGTCTTCTAGTGCTTACAGCTACCTCATCCATGACAATTATGTTGTAGACAAATTCTATTGTGACATAGCACTAATAAGGCTCAGAACAGACTTAAAATATGGCCGTTCAGTTAAACGAGTTGCATTAATGAGCAACCCGCCTTACAATGAAGTTGCAGAGGTAGCAGGGTGGGGATGGACCAACGTGAGTACATATTGCATTAATTATTTTCAACGGATTTAATTTACTCGTCAATTGAATTAACAATTTGAATTTGTTTTATAATAAAAATATTACAGTTCAAATTGTTTTTTTTTTAGAATTTATTATAAAACCAATTCAAATTATACAATACTTTTGTATGTTGACCAGTAAAGTTGTATAATAAAGCAAAATATTCGATAAAATGTTTTAGGAAAAACAACAAACATCAAGACAGACCCTCCAAACTGTCTCACAATATGTATGGCAGAGATCTGCATGTAAAAGATATATCAACAGCCTACCAAAAGGCACCATTTGCGCCAGCAGTGGGAAAGGCAAATCTTATCCCAGTCGGTAAGGAAAATAAATATTGAGCATTATGTCAATCACGTCATTTTATTCATCCATAAAAGATCAAAGTTTAATGAGCCTTGGTCACAAAATAATTACCAAACTCAAAGGTTAATTAACCTCAGATGATTTGCCTCCGTCAAAGCAAATCGGTGCTCGTATTAGTTTATTGGCAGAAATAATGTATTATTTAGTCTTATTGTATTTTATTCGCGATATCGTATGCGACATGGAACCTTTTATTGTTGTTGTATATATGTCCAACTTCACCATGAAGTTGACATATAGGGGTATACCCGCATTCAATTTTCATGGGCATAAAGTGTATAAGTAAGGTTGATGAGAATTATTAGAGTTGCGGAGCATCTATCATCAATACTTGGCTAGTTGTAATGCCCGCAGTATTGTTACTGCCTTCGCGGGCCACAGAGACAGAGGTAAAGGCTAGGCCTTTAGTGCGTACAGCTACCTCATCCACGATAATTATGATCCACACAAAACTTTTTGTGACATAGCACTAATAAGGCTCAAAACACTTAGAATATGGCCGTTCAGTTAAATGAGTTGCATTAATGAGAATTGCATTAATGAGAGAATAATAGTAAAGTTGCAGAGGTAGCAGGATGGGGGTGGATCTACGTGAGTACTTTTTGCATTGGTTATTTTTATCCAATTTATTGTTTTATAATTTATAATATAATAAATGCATATATTTTAATAAACGTGTAATTTTTTCTTTATATAATTCATTATAAAACAAATTCAAGTTATACAATTCTTTTGTATTGTATAATATAAATTTGTATAATTTATAATTTAAGCTTTGACAATAATTTTATGTGTAAAATGTTGTTGAATAAAATGTTCCAGGAAAAAATAGAAAAATCAGGAATGATCCTTGAAGTTATCGAACAATATGTATGGCAGGCATCTGTGTGTAAAGAAATGATATATAATATGCTACCAGAAGGCACCATTTGTGCCAGCAGCAAGAAAGGAAATTCTTATCGTAGTCGGTAAGGAAAATGAAAAGTAAGCATTTTGAGGCTTAAATACGTAGGTACCTATGATAAACAAACAGCCTTGAAATTACGTAAATTTTCTAAAGAGAGAAAAAAAAATCTAAAGGTATTCAAGTTGACTACCAACAAACATGTACTAAAATTCTATCCTATTATGAAAACAAAGTGTCAAAAAATCAATAAAAAAATAATGAAGTTTTTGGACAAGAAATTTTCCAACCTTGTCGAGCGAAGCTTCATTTATTTATTTTCGAGTTATCAGGGTTTTTACAAGGCGACGTCATGTTATTTTATTTGTATTTTTTTTAATGTTTATTACTTGTAAATTTTTTAAGATATTTTATGGTTTAATGGTTAGGGATTTTATAATAAAAAAAATAAAGCCAAATTCCCACTTACTAAAACTTTAGTTTTTTAGCAATGTACAGTTAGGAGTGAAACAAACCTGTGAGCATATTTTTAATTTTAAAGGACGATAAACTGCTTTATGGCCAATAAAAACCTTTTATGTAATAATGACCAAATGAAAAGATAAGATTGGCGATATGAGTCGTCACTGACTCTTTCAAAGTCAATCAGTAAGCTTGTATATTATGTATTGTTTTGTTATGTTGAGTTTAATGGGGTTTATTGAATGTAATAATACCAAGAAACCTTTAATAGTAGGTGGAAGGAACGCGAGAATAAAAGACTTCCCACACTCTGCTTTATTAAATATCGAGTGTAAATTGCGCGGCTACGAGGAGAAAGTACCTTGGATGTGTGGAGCTTCCATCGTCAATGAAAAGATATCCATGACTGCCGCGCACTGCTTGGCTGGTTGTAGAACGGGGTCGGAAATATTTGTCTCTGTGGGGAAAAACAGATTAGGTGGTCCTATGTCTACGGTCGCCAGTTACCTCATTCATGAAAGGTATAGTCCTACGAAAGTGGCCAATGACATTGCGCTAATGAAACTTAGGACTTCGCTGCGGTATAGCGATAGAGTGAAACGAGTGGCGTTTATGAAAAATCCTCCTTATCGTGAGAAGGCGAGAGTGGCTGGATGGGGAATGGTTAACGTAAGTTATTTAAATTTATTAAGAATCATTTCAGGGCCAACCTGGCATTATAATACTCGTTTGGTGCTTTAACTTCTTATAATTCTTTGGTTCACGTTAAGCTGTTAGTCTCGGCTGATATTTGTAGATTTTTTACAGTCTTTACAGGGAGCAAGAAGCCAGAAAGTCTGACAACCAGTCATACCAAGAAGTATCGTATTAACCGGTAACTGGGTTGTGCAAGTCTGAGTCGATGTATGTTAAACGCTGGTACTCAGCCACATACGGATAGACTGAAAGCCGACCCAACATAGTTGGGAAAAGGCTAGGCAGATGATGATGATGCGCGTTCAGAAGGATACAAAATATTACCTTCTTAGGTGCGGCCAAATGCAACAGCCTTTTCTTCGTAGAAATATAATCATTTGTTCTGAGGATACATTTTAATATTCTAAAACTACTCATCAATAAAAGAAAATTATTTGTATAAAGTTTGTTTCATGTTGATGGTTTCAGGAAGAAACAGGTCAAGTCCTTCCAAATCTCCAATATATTAGTCAGTATGTGCGAAAATCTAAGGCATGTATGGTTATGTTCAACCACATGCCCAAAGGGACCATATGTGCTAGCAGCGGGAGAAAAAAATCTTATTCCAGTGGGTAAGATATGGGGGGCTAGACAAGTGGCAAAAACGCTATAGAAACGCTATAGAATAGGAAACAAAATGTATGGGAATGACATTCGTTTACGACTAGCTATATGTCATTCCCATACATTTTGTTTTCTATTCTATAGCGTTTCTATAGCGTTTTTGCCACTTGTCTAACCCCTATGAAGAGAAGTTCTTTCAGATTCTTTGAATTATTAGTGAGCCGATAAAAGTTCCTTTTCGTTTCAAAAACTTTAGGTACAAAATTGAAATGGGTTTCAAACTCAAATCATTTATTTCAACTAGACCATTTACAGGCACTTTTGATTTGTCAAAGAGTCTGTGAGTTTGTCGAAAAGAAAGTTGAAGCCATTTGCCCGTTCCAAAGCGTAGATTCCTATGGAGAAGAACGGTCAAGAAACTCCATGGTTATTCTTTTTCAACATGTTTTACAAAGTTCGTATATACATTAATATATTTTTATATGTGAGAACGATTCTTAGATGCTATTGTTTGGCAATTTAGAGATGACTAGCCTCAATTGACAGCGCCCGTTCACGAACTTGACTTGGTTTGCATCAAAGACCCGTTAATTTGAAGACTTTTTTAAATGAAAAAAAAAAACATTATTCTATAGTCATACCGTCTTTAAAGTCCGATTAATTTGAAATATGCATTTTTAGCATGCATTTTATGCATGTTTAGCAGCGGATAAGCAAAAATCTCACTCATAAATGATGTTTAGCATTAATCCGAACTTAAATTAATAGCTTAATCCTGGATTACGACGTTAAGTAAGGATTAGGTAAGAAATGGTTAACTTCAGATTTCAAGTTTTTTTATTAATAAGACGGTTAGTGATGTGATTTGTTTATGTCAATCTGCGTGTTGATTAACATACTACTCATATAACAAATGGTCTCCCCTGAGAACCAACGCCACGTAAAGTACAATAAATATCTTTCACAATTTATGCAACATCATTTTCTTTTATCATTTTCAGTTACTGTTACATTACCTAAATTAAACTTTATAGAACAACCATGACACAACGCTGAAGCAAAAGTATTTATTAAAATAAAAATTAATAATGAATCAAAGATTCTGTTGTTGTTTCATTAATTCGAAAACGTTTCCTTCTAGATTCATTTCTAATAGCTGAACCTGAGACACCACGTCTGGCATCTCCAAATGAGCTAAAATGCCAAGACTAAGCAAGCAAAAATGACACTTATCATGTTCTATTTCTCTCTTCCACAGAGGTGACTCTGGCAGCGCTCTGGTGGTGCGCGGTTACATCCAGATCGGCATCGTCTCCTACAAGATGCCCAAGGTCAGCAGGAGCCTCGTGGTCTACACCGATACCGGCTACTTTTACGACTGGATCAGAAAAAACACGAGAAGACTTTATTGTGCTTAGATTATCTATACTAATATATAATATTATAAAGAGGAAAGATTCTTTCACCTTTAGAAAGCTATATCTTCACGAAGTGTCATAGGCTATATTTATTTCCAGAAATAATAAGGGATCCCTACTAACTCTTGAATAATGTAACCCAAGGTGTAAAAAAGATGTCCATGCGAACGAAGCCGCTGGCGGAAAGCTAGTTTGTAATAAACAGGTGCTTTATAAGAAGTTTCTTCATCCTCATATCTGCAAAGCTTTACCGATATGATATTTGCTGGTTAAATAATAACAATAAGTTGTTTCGCAAATAAAGTATCTCCAATTAACGGACGAGGTTGTCGCCATGTGAAATGAGAACTCTGCTGTCATTATGTCGATAGTCGAGACTACTAATGGCCTGGAGGCCAAGAGCGCCGGTCAACATCTTAGGAAGCTCCAACTCCAGTTCCCCTTGTACAGGGGGAGGTTCCTGTTTCTGGAGCCCTAACCGTAAAAAGTATAAGCGTGTAACGGTCTCCTGGATCCCATCTATATCCGTCCCAAATCTCATCCAAATCGACTCATCCCTTTTACTGTGAAAGCGTAACAAACAAACAATCTTCCAATCGCATTAGTTAGGATGTAGGTAGTTCTTTAAAGCGTTACTCACAACAAGTCTAATCTAAAACATTAGTAGTATCTTCACGCTTCACGCACGTGGGCATAAACAAAGGAACAGCTGCCTGTCAGCCGTGTTGTCATGCTTGGCATTTGAAGTGTTCACTTGGCAAATATTAGCGTTCGGAACTTCAATAAATAAAAATATAACCCTAGGTTTTAATATTGTAAATTTTATGCGAAAGTTACTCTGTCTGCCAGTCTATCTGTAACCCTTTACATTAAAATGGTTGAAACGATATTGATGACATTTGGTATGGAGATAGACTGAAGCCTGGAGAAGATTATGAATGTAGTTGATGCATTATTGCTCTCGTAGTTATAAGCGCGATTGTTAAAAAAGTCCTTGATTCGATCTCTAAGGCCAAGTGTTATTTAGTTTAACACGTAAGAAACTAAAAAAATACTGTAGCAACTCAAGAAGCCTTTTAGCCTATTGCCCTTTGGAAAACAACTTAGATTACTAAGAACTTGACGTCTCAGGCATTTGTATGAAAAGTAAGGTAGAAGAACTTTACTGAAAAACTTGTCATTTTTAGGGTTCCGTAGTCCGACAAGGACCCCTTATAGTTTCGCCATGTCCGTCTGTCTGTCTGTCCGCAGCATAGCTCCGAGGTTCTTGTTACTAGAAAGCTGAAATTTAGTATGGATATGTATATTAATCATGCCGAGAAAGTGGTAAATAAAATTTTGAAAAATATTTTTTTAGGGTAGCTCCCAAACTCGTAAAGTGGGGATGAATATTTTTTTCTCGCGTACCCCATCGTGTGGAGTATCGTTAGATAGGTCTTTCAAAAATATTACGGATGTGTGAAGACCATTTTACGGTTAAGCGAGCCATTTGCGAAATACCTAGTTTTTAAGTGCAAATTTTTGTTCGATACGAGCATCCCCCCCCTCTAACTTTTGAATGGCTGTACCTAGAAATGTGAAAAAATTCACAGACATAGCACATGTAATGAACTTACAAGGAAAACTATCACGGCTAAGTAGGCTTAACCGGTTACAGAGTTATAGTCGACTAACTAACTCTTACTACGGAACCCTACTGCGAGTGGCCCGACACGCACTTGGCCGGTTTTATACATTGTATTGTTTTTCATGGGATGAATAATTCTTTTTCATTTACTTGCTTAAGTGGACTGATTGTACTTGTACACCTCTGCCTATACCTTCGGAATATAAAGGTGTTTGTTATATACGTAGACTATCTTTTCGCCAGCGGCTTCGCCCGCGTGGACTATACGAATTCAAATTAAAAATGACAGTTTCATACAAACTTTGTCTCCCTTTTTCACTCTCTTAGGAATAGAATTTCGGAAACTCCTTTTTATCGGATGCCTTTCTCATACAAAGAACACACCCTCCAAGTATCAGGTCTCTTCGATCAGCGGTTTAGGCTGTGCGTTGATCCGTCAGTCATTTAGGACAAAGTATCTTATATGTATAGATATCCTATAGAAACAGTAGTGTAGCCTGCAGTCATTCGGTGTATCGAGCAGGAAGGCTGGCGGGAAATGCTAATTTTGCAGATAAGAGCCCGCGGGTGCTGCGGAAGTGACGTCACGCAGGTGTCTACCACCGTGTCACTGATAGTGTAATTAGTGCGTGTTGCTTTGTGGGAGGTAGCGGTTTATCTATTTGTTTTACAAGTGGACTACTATCTTTTTTACGGTTTTACCCGCGGCTTGAAGGAACTATTTAACGTACCTGGATTAAAAGTAGCCTACGAGTATAATCGTCTCCTAGGGCCTTAGCGTGACATGCTAAGCAGGAATAGTTTCGTTGTGACAAGAGACAGTGCTATACGATGTTAGTAGCTGTGTTCCGCTGCCACGCCTGGATAGTGATTTTAAAAACACGTGGTGGTATGGCCCCAGGGTCCCAACTATCTCCGTACCAAGTTTTGCCCAAATCGGTTTAGCCGTTTTAACGTGAAATCGTAACAAACTCACTTTTGCATATATATTATTAGTTAGAATTTTGTATGAGTAGATCATTTTATGTATGACGATCCAGTAACTTGATTCAATTGTTATGAATAGTGGTTTCGGATAGTTAATCTTGCTTTAAAATAATTAAAATTATTCCAACGATTGGGGTAGCATCTTATTCAGCCGCTGTAGTTCAGGCTACAATTCCACAGCATCCGGATAAAAAGTAGCCTATCTCCATACCAAATTTCATCCAAATCGGCTTAGCACTTTTACCGTGAAAGCGTAACAAACAAACAGACAGCCAAAAAACAAACAAAACAAAAACTCACTTTCGCAATTATAATTTTAGCTAGGATACATTTGATTAGTTTGTATTCAAGACCACACACCAGCGAATCATGGACCACCCACTCAAAAGGTAGTCAGTCTATCTAGATATAATGTTGAGTCTGACTGGAATTCTGACTAACGGTTGCGGTTCGGTAGTAACCCGGTTATGAATCAACAGTTTTATATACAACAATATAACATAATAAAGTAATCAGCGGTTTTACAAGCACATCGATTGCAGAATGTATAGCATGACAAGGCGTTTTTTATTTAATCGAAAATCAATTTTTGAAACACCTCACATAATATTTTTAGTTTAATCAAGTTTTAAAAACGATTTTATTAAGTTGAATCGAACAATTTTTAAACAACGATATAATATACCTACCACTTGTGATTGTCAGTTTAGTTTCGGAGTTTATCATTGATATATTACACTATCTATCCTTACTAATATTATAAATGCGAAAGTAACTCTGTCTGTCTGTCTGTCTGTTACGCTTTCACGCCAAAACTACTGTACCGATATAAATGAAATTTGGTTCAGAGATAGAATAAACCCTGAGGAACAACATAGGCTACTTTTTACCCGGGTGCGCTAAGTAGTTCCCTCGGGATGCGGGTGAAACCGCGGGAAACAGCTGGTTTACAATAAATAATAGTTAAATTGTAAACACCACTTTTGAAAAAAGTATCCATGGAGTTTCTTGCCGGTTCTTCTCCATAGAACCCACTATTTGGAACCGTGAACCTATTTGAATTTCATAAGTGCTTTATTTCGAGGCCTATGTGAAATAAAAATGTTGACTTTTGCCTTGACAATATCTAAAAAACATAAAAAAACAGGAGCTAGGTATCAAAATACACATCCGCATCGCTATCAGCAGGAATCGTGCCCAAAAGGCTGACTGCATTGCCACGTTGGATAGCAATGCTAATTCCTTGGCCTTTTTTTTCGGATGGGAAATCATCGAATGCCCCCCTCCCGCCGTGGGTGGGGACGGAGGGAGGGTTAGACTCTTACTGACTAAAACCCATCCATGGTTCTTCCTCAGCTTTTTGTATTCCGGGGGCGCGGTACTCTTTCGAACATCTCGCAGCCCCGGTGAGTCTTTGGCCTAGATATAGGCTAGCCTTCGGGTCGGCAAACTATATTTTAATTCATAATTATAAAACTGTTTTCCGCGGTTTCATGTGAAACTGTAACAGACCGACGGACAGAGTTACTTTCGCGTACTAATAAATATGTATAACTATTAAATATGTAATACAAACAAATATAATCTGTCGTGAGTAAAAAAAAGGTCGCGTATACATTGCACTAAGTAGGTACATCAAACACTCTTCAACGTTCCCTTCATTACAGTTGCGCAGAAAAGTGAAAGAAGCATCGAACGTGGTTCCGGTAATACAACCAATAACTTTGGCCCTTACATCCGATCACAGTCCACATTTCATTGTGTTCTATATTAGTAACTCCCACGAGATGTCCAATTGTGGACCTCAGGGATTACTCGATAGAAAGGAAGCTGGTCTTATTTTGGAGAGAAAATTGCATTGCCCGATTGATATGGTACGTAATGTTTTTGTACCTTACAGGGTGAGGCCCCAGGCGGATGGATACCACCTTCGCGTAACATGAGCTTATTGGGAACTAGGAATGCGATGGTAGGCAAGATTGTAATAGGTTATTAGCACACCCTGTGTATGAAAGCCATTCGCGGTGTCGGTGGGAAATAAGTGCTTAGCTTTGTTGTAATATTAAAATTATCATTCGTTTGTATTCTTAAAGAGTTGGAACACAAGACAGAGACCAAAAAAATAATTAAAGGACAGTTTAAAACAACCAATTAAGTATTTTTTTTCTCTTCGATTATTTACAAATTTTCAGAATATTGTGAGTTAGTAAAAAATTAAAGCCAAAGTTTTTCAAAGCGTAGAATCCAATGGAGAAGAAAAGCCAAGAAGGAAATGCTTTTCAAAAAATTTTGAAGATGGTAAACTGTGTAAGGCAAGGTCAAGCCGCTTCACATGCAGTTTCTTTTCATTTCGAAAACTCAGAAAACCAAACCATATTCCAAATACCACTCCTTAAGTGTTAAGCTTTAAATTAAACAGTAAGCATAGAAAACAAACAGTCGAACACAATCTTTGACTGAACCAAAGTTAGCTATCTGTTAATAAACAACATTGTCTAAGTTCTACCACGAAGGCACATAAATAACGTCTTATCAAATGTCCCAAGTGCAGGCCTACTTGTTAACACGTGTCCAGAAGATCGATAAAACGCTGATCGATAGGGGCGCACGCGAAAGTCGATAGTCCCAACGGACGACGGCCCACCTCTAGTACCTACCGCTTACGACTTTCTACGTGTCGAGCGATACGTCAATTGTCCTTACCGTTGTCGGTGATTGTACTTAATAAGGGTTAACTAATAGCTTTTGTGTTTTGTTTTATCGATTGTGTAGGCTAAGGCAGGGCTGGGTAAGTACCGGTTCTAGAAATTCATGAATAAGGAAACAATGTGGGCGATTCTTCAAGGTGTCTAAACTTCTTTGCGGGGATTTATGCTAGATGTGGTTTTATTTTTTTCCTTTCGAATAAGCTTGTGGTAGATTTCATTCCAACGTGAATCATCACATTATATCATGTGCCCGTAACACGTGTATCTTGGTGCGTGCGCCAAACTTGCTGCGAGATGTTCGAAGAAATAACCGGGCCCGGAACACAATGAGTGAAGGAAGGAACATAGATGGGTTTTAGTCAGAGTCTGATAATACCTCCCGCTCCGTCCACAGTGGGAGGAGGTTTTGTTGATTTCTCATCCGAAAAAAGGTGCGACAACCTACACATAGTTTTGCCATATTGGAAGTATTAAGTAGGTACTCGGATAGAGACCGCTCGACCGTGAAAGACGCGGTACACGCGGTTGTCACCGCATTAGCCGTCAAAAAGATGCTCGGATGCAATAAGGTAAGAAGAATATGAGCTCTTTAGGTGATGATGATGAATTCATACATGAATCATACTATAATGCATCTTACTGGCTTACTCTATTGACGCAGCATTTCATTTACAATACCATATCACTAACGAAGAACCATGACACCATATCTGCTGTAATAAGAAGAAAAAGGATGCAACTAACATTTAAACACGTAATCAGATTTTTTTCCTGATTCCAAATAATATATGGAACTCAATATCGAAAAAAATAAGTTACGCCCTTTTTTCTTACGACAGCAGATAAAGCTAATTATTTTTATTGAAATAATGACAAAAGCTTATCCATTTCTCGCTTCAAACATAAGAATCCAAATACCTCTAAAAACTCGCGCCAATCGTGGGAAAACAAGAAATGTACTGGTACCTTGCATAAACAACCACCCTGAGCAATTGGTTGCCTCGTGGCAATCGTAAGCCGTCGCCTAACCCCTGTGCCTGCGTTATCTCTCTCCTTATAAAGAACATGGGTACGTTAGTGTCACGCGGACATACAACACGATTTATGTGCACCGTACACCGTCAGTGTGTACTGTGTCGTGGGCACACTGTACGCTTGTACTGTTAGCAAACTTAGGTATGCAAGGATATTAGGGAGGCTTAAGATATTTGATACGACCTCCAGTACCTATGTCTAAAGGTAAAAAAATATATATTTTATAATCTCTTCACAATACTGACTTTTACTGATGAAAAGTTAGTATTTTATTTCATACATTTCAGATCATCAAGTCTCAAAAATAAATTCAAAATTCGTTTCCACTTTTTGAACGTCAAATCTATAAATACAGGCCCCAAAAGTTGTCAAAAGTAATTTGGTACTTTCTATTTAGTAATCGTTTTATGCCAAGTAGGTTTTATTCAAGGAACGGCTGAAAATTTTGACGAGACAACATAATGATATAGGTACAAAGGTTGCAGTAATAAAATTGTACACTTACTTATTATGTCGACTGTACATTGTGAGCAATAAAATTACGCTTGAGTGAGGAATTTCATGTGTTAGCTGAATTGTTGGTGTGGACGATTGTTTTATTGTTACTCTTGGATTGTATACAGTCAGCAACATTATGTTAAAATGTCTGTGTATGTGTTCAAAGGCGGTTGTAATTGGTAGCATCAATTTGATATTGATTTATACTCCATACAAAGTTACCGTGGCAAAAAAGGCTTAAAAAATGCTACATTACTTTTGGAGCAAAAATTTTTTTTAACACTTACGTAGCACCTTTGGACCCAAGATAAAAAACAAAAAACTGAAATCAATTCGCAATTTCAATTAAAATCTCTTCTTTAACACAATTTGCATGAAAATTACTATTGAAAACGTGCATATGATGACATTTTGATGATTCGGCCACATGTCGATAATTCTGACGTGTTCGTATTCGAACATCCGTTTCAAATTCCCAACGCAGTAAAAAGCCATTTAAGTGTAAGATAAACATCAAAATGATCGTATAATTGAAATAAGTAACACTTACATATCCATTAACTTGCTGATTTAGCACTGAACTGTGGCTACCAGCAATTTTGGCACACAAAAGAAATCGGGCCAAACAATAGACAGAAAAATAAAAACAAAATGATCTAGCTAACCGGAGTTAACAAAGGCAAATTGTAACGGCGTAAAAACGAACCGTATCATTGAATCGAGTTGATCTTAAGAAAGATCTTTTTAGGTATCGATTTCTCTGACACACAAAAAGTAATCGACTCGGCGAAAAAATCGAGTGACTTTTTCAAGTGTCGCTTCGCCGTCGTTAAGCTTGGTAAATGTCAAAAAAAGTTTTAAGTGAAGTGAAATCGTTATGGCATGCGGCACCGAGTGAGTCAAAATTTGACATTTTACTTTTTTTTTAACCGTGATTACAACTTGTCCATAGACCCTGACAATGGCGTTCCATTTTACTCAGTAATACGAAAAAAAGCCTAGGTATTTCCAGTTTATTTTCCAATATTAACCAAGCTTAAATTATAGTGTAGACGTCACATTTTTTTATAGGTTAGCATTACATGTAAATGCCAAAAAAATAGAGTTTGTGTGGACGTAGGTAAGCATGTATGGATGTTTGATCAAATTTGTACACACACTTGTATACTTTTTATCCTATATATCTATCTGGACTCAATTCTATGTTCAGGTAGACCAAGTAGTGCTACAAACACCTGATATCGCTGTACATAAATATAAAAAACTAATTCTGTTAAAACTTATAAGAAGTAATTTTACCACAGAATCCATTAGCACGCAAAACTGGAAAGTTAAAAACGTGCTCTAGATTTGCAGCAAAAACGCCACAATAGCTGTGCTTATAGCGAAAAAGTGGCTTCATAACGCGATCTACATTCTGTCGTGAGTCTGCGGGGAAAATACACTGAAGAAATCTGAACAAACCGCAATGATTTGATGCGACAGCAGTTATCTGCCGTCATAAGGTAAAGACGGCGTAAGTTACATTTATTTTTCGACTTTGAGTTAAGTACTCACTTGGAATCAGGAAAAAAAAACTGAATTGGAATATGTATTTAACTCAATATAAAAAAAAAATAAGTTACCCCCTTTTGTCTTATGACGGCAGTAATGGAGTTCGCAGATTTCTTAGTATTATACCACTAATAAATGCTTAGGACCTTTAGCGAAGACCAACTGACAACTGATTGAAGTTACTCCGTGTTTAAATATAGGAAGACTAGACGCTTTCCACAAGCCCGGTTAAGCAGTCGACAACCTTCTAGGTTGACCTGCGAGATGCCATACAAAAAAAAAAAAAAACTAGACGCTTTCCGCGGTTTCACTCGCGCAAAAAATGCCTTACAGACTTCTTCTTACCTGTCTCCAGTGTCCCATAGTCCTATCCAATTTCCGGGACTGCGAGATTGTTCGCAAGAGTTACTACGGTCCAGGAACACACAAAGGGCAAAGCAAGGAACATGGATGGGTTTTAGTCAGTAAATGTCTGACATTCTCCCGCTCCGCCCACAGAGGAAGAAGTCTTTTGATTATTGCCTATTACTAAAAAAGGGTCCCATCTATCTTCATATCAAATTTCATCTAAATCCATTCAGCCGTTTTACCGTTAAAACGTAATTTATGTATTACTTTTACAGTTCTTTCGAATCTCACTGATCTAGATTTTAAATTGAGCAAGTTGTGCTATAAGCCTGAATAAAGCTTTTTTATTTTATTTTTTAAAGTCATAACCAACAATTTCAGAGCTTAAATATATGAATCATAATCCTACATACATTTTAATACAAAACTAGACCATTTCATTCTATAATCATTCTCATAGATTTTAAAATATTTACGCAATGCATACAATCTATGTTACGCCTAAGTTAATTAAATCTAAATCAATCCTTATATTGTACAATAAACTACAGAATTTAATAACTAGGTTAAACTAGGTACAGTAGAAATAAACTGATTATTATCTCTAAATTATGATAGGTTAAACTTAACTTAAGATTTAACCCAGCTGCCTGTTTTCGTGGGCGAAAGATATCAAATTGACAAGTATGTAATATTTCAAGCTTTTATAACATTGTCACCGTTTACGGCCTACTAAAACGTTTACAATGTAAAGACCTGTTTCTCTCCGAAACTTGTACTGAAAATATAAATATGTATTGGAAATCTAGAACAATATAATTATTAATTTACGAGATGGGTGAGCTTCGTATCACCTACATCAATTTTAACTTTTTCTCAGTAAAACCGTTTAAACCTTCCATGTACTACAATAATTTCAAAACTAAAATCAGGTAAATCGACCCAGCCGATTTAGCGAGACTAACGAACAGCATAGATAGATATCTATACTAATATTATAAAGAGGTAAGATTTGTTTGTTTGTAGGGTTTTAACTCAAAAACTACTGGACCGATCTTAAAATTCTTTCCCCGTTAGAATGCTACATCTTTACGAAGTGTCATAGGCTATATTTATTTCCAGAAATAAATAGTGATCCTTACTAAAACTTGAATAATGTAACCCAAGGTGTTAAAAAAAATGTCCACGCGGGCGAAGCCGCTGGCGGAAAGCTAGTGGAAAATAAAGTAATACTAGTTGATAAAGATAACATAGTAGAGCCCTGTTTCATAGGTCCTTTCTCTAGGCACTTTGTCTAAATACAGGCAGCCCCTGACATTTTTGACATTTGTAAGTAATTAAGATTATTTTCCCCGCTGTATACAAACCACCAAAAAATTTTCCTTGGAAAATATCTGATTCACGATTTTGAACTTCAACAACTAATGAAGTTTAAAACTGCTAAAACTAAACAAACATAAAATTTAGCGAATATATCATTAAATACTGAGATGAATTACATAAAAAATAATTTTAATATTGAAAACAACAATTATAAAGCTAAGAAATTGAATGATAGGTACCTACCACCTACATAATCATCAAAATCATTATCCCTTACTTTCTCTATTTCAAATTTTACAAAATACTTTTAAAATATACAGTGAAAAGAACAGTCTTCAATATTGACTTTATTAGGTTCTTCTTTCTTCTTCTTTCAAAGGTATAGGATACAGTAGTATCGCCCAACACCAGTGATGCCACTAAGAGACCACGGGACTATTTCAATATAACCCGTGAATTCTTCCAGTGCCATTGCCTGTGCATGGTGCGAGTTCTTCTCTTCATTGCTTCTGTCTTCTTTCCCCTTCTTGAAGTTTGGTGTTCCATTTCACCTTTACCTTTTTCGTTAATCTTTACATTTCATATTTTTACCAGAAGAATTTTGTGGCTAACATATAAAACTAAATGAGTCATAACATATCTTTAAAGCTCTTAGTATTTATCTCAACATTAATCTTAAGAGAAGCTACTTCATTTGTTTTGATAATACCTTTCAATTCGGACGCATACAAATAAAAAATGTGTTCAGTTTTAAAATCTAATTCAATATTACACATGTAAGGACGGCTAGTGATATTATCAGAGTCGGTTTTATCATTACAATCTCGTTCTCTTGAGATCACTTATCTGTATAAAAACGGCAGATCGTTTAGCTCAACAAGTTCAGTGTTTTGTCAGACACCTAAATTTGTATTGATATTTATTTCATTTATTTGAACATCATCATATTTACTCGTATCTTCAGTATCATCTGTTTGAGCAGCTGCATTTAGAAAATCATCTCTAAAACTTACTAAGGAAGAAATAAATTATCAGAATGCTATAATTCAATGAAAAGGTTGCATACAACGAGAGCTGGCTACTAGTTAGTCGTTATGGACAGTTCTCAATAAAATCGCGTTAACAGTCTTATTTACGAGCGCCGAGTGCATTGTGCACGGTAGCATGGGCTTCTGTGGCTATGTTTAGGGTTCATTCAGACACATGGACACGGGAGCAAATGGGAACATTATAATGGTTTGAAAAGAACTTATTCTACATTGTTTTGACGGTAACAATGACAGATCTATGGACCGTATGAAAGACGATATTGCTAAGAAGCTCAAAGATGATAGTTGTTTGAGGTAAATGAATAAAAAAGGTAAAAACATCACTGAAATCAGTATATAAGGGTTAGATGATGATGACGATTAAGCTGATAGATGTAACACTAAACTAAATACCTAAAGGAAACCCATAACATACAAATTATCGTTGAATGAAACAAAAGTTCTGCTAAAATTTTCAAAATGTTCTGACTTAAAGTTTACAAAGACACATTAGAATTTTAACAAAAACTATGTTAATTTACCAAGAGTACCATATTTGCATAAAGTACAAGCCATAACAGTAAAAACATATTACGTACTAACCGCGTCCGTCCTACGTGCACCAGCCCTAAGAGATGTTTATCCGGCGCGCGCGCAGGCTGCAATTAAAATTAATGAATGGTACAAGTGTCGCTGCAGGTTACATACAGTAAGCTAGTACACATCTGTTTTACTTATGTGATTCAGTATAGCAAATTAGAAGGAATCGAATGATGAATTTATCGATTAAAATAATAAGTTTTATATTTATTAAGTTATCAGTGAGCTATTAATTGATGAATCGAAGTTTACTTTCAAATATAAGGACAGTGTATCAAATTAATCATCTCAAATTCAGATGTTCTCAAGAATCTGAAATGATATAAAAAATAATACTCATTATATAAACTATGGATAACGGGATTGAACTATAAAAGTCCATAACGAACCATTCCTCAATAAGTGTCCCATAACCCATACAATAAAAGACACCACTAAACATATTATTGATAACAATATCAATTCAGTTGAATAACACGAGTTATAAATCTCAGACCATTTATGAAATCGACAAAATCATTTTATACAACATAAAATCGATACACATCATAAGAACGATGCACATAAAAGTAACGCCAGGTGTTTTCTTAGAAAACCGATGCAAAATACGATAGATGAAATCAACGATACTTAAAATACCGACACGCGAACAGAAAGTTTTATATCTTCTGAGTCATGTTGGATCTAAATTGAATCTAGATATCTGGACTCAGATGACTATTACTCATATAGATTTATGAGTTTGGTTCCTTCTAGTGGGCACAAATTCTGATATTGATTGGCTGATATTAACTTAAGTTAGTGATGCGTTTAATCTCGAAAATCCAAATCCAGACTGCTTAAATCATATACTTTAGGAATGGTTAAGTGAGAATGTCAAGAGACAAAATTTATGAGTTTCAAGTAATTAAGTAAAATCCACTGTTCTAATAGGTGTACAATCAAATCTATTGCTTTGAGTTATTGGATTAATTAATGGAAAGATAACAACAATACCGCGATCCAGATAACATAACTGTCCATATTCTGTATACAGACAAATGTTTGAACAAATATTGGCTAAGTCAGTACACATTGCTTGAGTAACTTATCAATAGCATCTGTTCGGGATTAAATAAATCAGTGCAAGCAGTGCAGCTGTATCAGCCGATGCATCTTTGTGGCCTGTAATTGGGCTTCACTTCTCACTATATTTATTTAATAATACGCCTCTATTTCCGCTGACAACATCGGACGAGATGTATCTAACGAAGAAACGCAAATAAACTATGTTCGGTCTCGGCTTCCCGACACAAATTAAAACTTAATAAGTTGTGAAATGGCGTCGGAACACCAACGGGAATTTATTAAACAAACATGGAAAGCATTTGCTAAACACAATTTTAATCCAGATATTCAATAATGTTTAGATGAAATTGCCAATTACTTAAGATGGGAAATATTTTGCTTCATAGCAGCTTGCCAGATCCTCCATAACTTCTAAATAAACATGCCTTAATAAGTAAATCGATTATCGTACAATATTAGCAAAGCTCGTTATTTGTTTGATCAAGAATACCCTTTTATAATACTAATTACCTTCAAGCATCATTTATTTAAAGCTCAAATCTATCATCAATTATATATCTCGCCAATTAAAACAAACGATATCGATTAAAGCAATTTAAATCGATTCCATGGGAATCGTGGCTGCATTTCCCAGCGGATTAGCTCCTCGCTCCACAGAGTACACTCGATATACTGTGCGAGTAACAGTCATGCTGAGATTTAATGCTCTGCTTACGAGGATAGACTCACGAACCGCAACCCCGAGTCCCTAACACACACCGACACGTTTACGTTACCGTACAAACGATTGTAACACGAAATGCAAACGCAAACGTGGACTGTTGAGATGCAAAATTGTTGCGGGACTAACAAGCGCTGGGAAAAGAAAATTGGCAGTGAATTGAATAGCAATAACTAAGTGCGAATTTGCATTGTCCGTAGCGGGTTGTCTCCGATCGTTATAAATAGATCTATGGCAATAAATAAACGTTTTATCTTATCGTTAAGCGGACGGCGATAAATCTCGGTGTATCAGATAAAGCGGCTTATTTATCTATGTATATCATATCATTCATTGTGTGAATTATTCAAATAATACTGATGATACAGAAAAAAACACTTCTGTCATCCAAATCTGACGTCATAATTATTATTTAGAGATCACTCATGTCATCCAAAACAAAAGGAAAATTCATAGATTAAATTCGCCGACTAGATAAATATATATAAAGTCAGAGCTAATACGAAGCCAATCCCGTTGCAAGAAAGGCGTCCCGAATGATTTATCTAATTTTACACATAATCTGAAGTAAAATGCCAGTTTTATAGTGAAACTGTATGAAAATAATACTACATAAATAACAAAAACACTGAGATCACTTACACACACTATAATAATAAGTTGCCGCTGCCACGGAGCCGTTAATGTTTTTAGGAAGCGTAATGCGGCACAGAGACTTTTATTAATCAATGAGAAAAATTAAAAAAATATTTATTTACTCCTTCTGATTGCAAAAAAAAATTAAGAATAAAAAAGAAGTTATAAATCATCCTTTCAACAAACACTAATTTCAAGAAATATATACACAACTAAATGCACACACAAGCACGAACATCATCAACAACAACATAAATTGCACGGTCTCTCCTAATACCGGCAAATGTAACCCAACAATAGATTTATCTCATTACGGATTTAACCGCTCGCGACAGCGGTTGTCACGACGCTAAAATATTTGCATTGTAAACCACCCCGTTTCCTGATATGTCTGTTAAATTATTCGCAGTGTTTGGTAATAAACTTGAGGCGAAATTGTGCGCACGCGCCACGGGAGGGCCTTGCACACATGCATACGCCATCTAATAAAATAGATGCAGAAGATCCAACGAATCCTGCACGAGAAGTTTATGCTACTAAACCTAGCGAGAAAATAATACCAAGGCAAGTACTGATGGAAATTCTTTTCACCCCCGACGCAAAAAGACGGGTGTTATAAGTTTGACGTCCATGTCTGTCTGTGTGTATCTGGACGTGGCATTGTAGCTCTCAAACGGATGAACTGATTTTGATGCGGTTTTTTTTCATCTGAAAGCCAGTTTCCTTGCGGTGGTTCTTAGATATGTTTGGTTGTTGTAAGAGATATCAGCTCTTTTCCAAAATGATGTAAGACATTTTTACGTACGGGGTTTTTTATTTTTTTAATTTATCTTGTATATTTATAGGATGTTACTAACAGTCATAACCCTTCCAAAGAATAAGTCTATTACTAGTCAGAAATAAGGTTTAAGGTAAGCAAGTACAGTTCCTGGATTCAGTAATGAATAGAAAATGACTATTTCAGTGGCCATAACCGTGTGTTTTTATGTTGTAAATCTCGCGTTCTAAGTATACTTTTCAATATGTTTCTGTTATGTAGCTACACTCGGTTATACAAAACAGTTAGATGAGTTTCAAACTAGACGTGTATGAAATAGGTATGATGGAATCCTTAATACAAACGCATGTAAATTATTCTTTAACGGTAAAGCAAGATGCTTGTCTTCATCGAACAAGTGGATAATAGCCCATAGGATTCGCCATCTTTGGGATCGGAGAAATCAAATGTTTTTGCCTAGCTGTACCTAAGTTTACTGAAAATAAAAATATTTTTTTTTTATTTAAATGTTTTTGAAACGAAATATTTAACTATAATTCTTCAAGTACGGTCGAGGAGCAAGAATCACATTTTCAGCAATAAGCCGAATTTACCGTACCTACTCAGTATTACAACCTTTTCCTTTCGGATGGGAAATCATCAAATGACCCCTCCCGCCGTGGGTGTGGCGGTAAGAAGTGTCAGACTCTTACTGACTAAGGGCCAAGTTCACCAACAGATGGTTATGTAATCGGCCCGTTAAGCAAAAACGTTTTTTAACCAGGAAGCTGGAATTTTAATACTATCCGCTTCTTGTCCAAGCCCGGATGGGTAATCAACCGTTTTAGGAATAACAACCCCAAATGATAAGGTATCCATCGTAAGACAGAAGTTTGAACTGATGGTAAACAGAAGTTTTGTGTTGATCGGGCTGTTATCTTGTTGGTGAACTTGGGCCTAAAACTCTTGGTGCCCTTTGTATTCCGGGGGCGCGGTATCTCTTTCGAACGTGCGGAACGTTGCCCCGTCAGTATTACAACCTATTAAACTATTTTTCTATTAATTACTTTTAAAAACACTCTGATAAAAATCTTATAACAACCAATTAGGTACCCACAATGAACGTTCCTCTTTTGTCTTATGTTTATTTCCTCTTGCTCGTGACCCGTCGTCCTCAAATGTGCAGTTTCGCCGAGTCCCCAATGATGTACTCTTTGATACCGTAGCTTATTTAATTTCTTGTTATTCTTAAAACGGCTTGGCTGACGTCACTGCATATGCATGCAAAGTTAGAAAACATAACCTTTATAGTGACAAACCTTGTTCAAGGAGTTTTTTTTTAGTATTGATCTATACGTAATACGTGTAATTCTCTTCTCTCTTCTCTAACACAAAAGTCCATGTCCTTAAAAGTCTATGTAAATTCCAAAGCAAAAAAGCACGGTTCCCAAAAATAAGAAACCTAATCCCCCCAATGAGTTGTGAGTTGACGTCACCCCGTCAGAGGGCGCGACAGGACGGGTGGGCGTCCCAAAAGCTACCGTGTGCCCGTTAAGGGGCTAATTAATTCGAACAGACCCCGCAGGCGGCCGGCTCCCGGCCTACACAGCGCCCGCGCAACCGTTTATGAAAAAAAAACCGGCCAAGTGCGTGTCGGGCCACGCGCAGTAGGGTTCCGTAGTAGGTCTCAGTTAGTCGACTATAACTCTGTAACCGGTTAAGCCTACTTAGCCGTGATAGTTTTCCTTGTAAGTTCATTACATGTGCTACGTCTGTGATTTTTTTCACATTTCTAGGTACAGCCATTCAAAAGTTAGAGGGGGGGGTAACTCGTATCGAACAAAAAATTTTACTTAAAATCTAGATATTTCGCAAATGGCTCGCTTAACCGAAAAATGATCTTCACACATCCATAATATTTTTGAAAGACCTATCTAACGATATCCCACACGAAGGGGTACGCGAGAAAAAAAATATTCATCCCTACTTTACATGTTTGGGAGCTACCCTAAAAAAAAATATTTTTCAAAATTTTATTTTACCACTTTTTCGGCGTGATCAATATACATATTCATATCAAATTTCGGCTTTCTAATAACAAAAACCACGGAGCTATGCCGCGGACAGACAGACAGACAGACAGACAGACAGACAGACAGACGGACAGAGCGAAACTATAAGGGTTCCTTGTCGGACTACGGAACCCTAAAAATGGGATCGTTGAGACTAGTTTGTTTATTGCCTTAGAATAGAGGAACCATGATATAACAGCATACTCTATATCAAAATCAAATCAGTTGTACTGCATTTAAATCAGAACAAGTTTGAAACCGATACAATAAAACCATTTTAAAAATATTTGCCTACATTCAACCCGCAGCATCGCTAGCATTTTACATAGCTCAGGAATTATGTAAGTTTTCATAATGTAAAAGACTTTTAGGAACAAGTTTAGTGGTTTCAAAGATTTATATTTATTTACAAATGTCACCTCTCAATATATCCGTGTGAAATAGTCTCCATTTTCTGAATTCCCAAACAAAAATATATCTTCAATACAAAACCTAACAAGTAGGAAAATCGAACTTAACATAAATAAAACCAGAAGTATAAATTATGAACTAAACAAATCATCGTTAAATACTAATGAGAGTCCAGCAGTCGGTGCTCTGCCCTTAAGCGGCTACAGTGCGCCCAGGAGCAAATCATTAAACACCAGGAACTAAGGAGTTGGGCATTCATAATTCAACTATATGTTAGTCTATGTCCCGGGGCTAATAGTTATGAGCATTGATTGAAAAATATTACTCGGAATATCAATTTATTTAGAGTAGTCGAAGGATGTTTGTATTGAAATCGATGGAAAATGGTCGACATGCTGACAAGCCATGTTTATTGTGAGAATTTTGTTAGAACAAAATGTTCGAACAAATAGCCATTGTTAAGATACAGACTAGGCCTAGGACTTTTAATAGCACACAAACTAGACTTGTGCAATCACACACTTTTGACTAAAGGCATTTTTTTTAATCAGTTTAGTATTTGCAGAGATTGGGTCGTACATAGACGAGCAATTGTGTTTTTACTTTTAACTCCTCTTTAGCATTACTAAATATAATAAAAATAAATATATAAAATATCTCAAAGCTTAGTTCATAATCCAATTACTTATGTATTAATAGAAACGACACTAAAGGTACCAGGTGCCTATAAATCAAAGGAGCAAAAATAAGACAAGTTTAATTAAAGCTGGCCAGTCATAAAGCGTCCATATCGAGTTAAAATTAATCGTATAGCTTTCCATTAAATCGATTTCTTCTTCATACGTATGATTGAGTGTTATTGAATCAACACTTTGTTTATTTATACAATTCTGGAATCAAGTTTATAAGGAGAGAAGAAAAGCAAAAAATATCAAATCAATTTAAAAAAAACGTCGTTTTTATCAGGTGTTCAGTTAATTTCTAGAGTGAGTTTGGAAGTTTTTGTAGTGTTTACTCATTTTTCTATTACGGGTATTTTGAATTTTTGTCTCAACTTGACGACATCATCATCATCCTATTTACTATCCGCCAACTGAGCTAATGCCTCTTCTCACACAGAGAAGGCATGAGCATTGATCACCACGCTTGCTCAAGGTTGATTGGTGATTTCAGACTTTTTAAATTCACGTTGACCGTCAGTAAATGGTATCTAAGATACAATAAGAAAGTACATATTATATGACTTAAGAAAGTTGCATTGGTACTTGCCAGGTTTCAAACCCGCACACTCGTTCTCGTGATGCAGGTGCCTTAACCACTAGCCTCATTTATCTTTTTGGCGCAAAATAAACAGAACTTTCAATACCTACCCTAGTAGAAAATCGTGCGAGTGCAGTTAAGGAATTTTCAGTAGTATAAGTAAAACAACATTGGAAGTAGGGGCATTAAGGAGATTATAATGTATTCAATTTGCCGTACATGGCGCGGTTACAGAGTGAGCTTTCCTACCACATGGCTTCTTGGTCGTGTGTGAGTTTAGGCTTAGACTTCATTGAATGAAGACAAGAACAAATTATTATAAATATATCATATATATTTTTTATTAAAATTATTGCGATGAAATAAAAAGATTTCTCAGTCACATTTTACGTTTTTATGGCTTAATTTTAGATCGTTTTGCTTCGAAAATGTTGTACGAAGTATTTTCGAGGGGCTTGTGCTTAGTAGCAGCCGCGCGGGATGACTGATCAAGGCTAACGGTTCCTATCTATGAGGCAGTGTCGGCTAGACCGAGTGTTTTGAAAAGCACGTTAAGGCGTAAGTCTGAAAACCAGTGTTCCGGGGCTGCAGGTTGTTTGAAAGAGTTGGCGTGTCCCCGGAACACAAAGGATTGAGGAAAGAACATGGATGGGTTTTATTCAGTAAGAGTCTGATACTCCCTCCAGCCCCACTCACGGCGGGAAGTCTTTTGATAATTTACCACCCGAAAAAAATAGTCTGACAACCAGGAACTCGATTGTGGAAGAGATATGATAGACCCTTCATGTAAAATACTAGTATGTAACTGCAGTCAGTTATACTGACAGCGAACTCCAAAATTATTAGGAAAAGGCTAGCCAGATGTCACTGCTAAGAGATATAGTTGTGGAGCATGATGCCTTGTGTATTCCGTCCCTAATGAAACTAAACGTAAACTAGGCCTTAAGGTCTATTTAGACGTGTTCGTGACTCCCCGGCTATTTCGCGTCTGTGCCGTGGGAGTCGCGTCGCCATCCACAGTATTTCGTGCTATTCGGAATTGGACTACATTCGAATATTTCGGTAAAGCGAATGTCTTGTTATCTGAATATCAACATTATGAAACGACCGTTTTGAAAAGGTCTTAAATGCCAAAACAGTGTATGCAACTTTTGGGCTTTGACTGTCAAAAGGCAATTCTGTGTGAATTCTATGACGTTTACTTGATATGTTATTTGTTTTGTATTATATATTGTCAATATTGTATGTTACTGAAACAAAGCCTATTTTGAATGTTGCTATAAAAAAGTTTTTTTTTTCAGTAGTCTTATAACAGTTTGACTATTATAGCAATAAAAAAATCGTTTAATTCGACCTATTCTCTTCAAAAAAGGCACTACCTTTGTGACTGTTCACGAATAGAGAATGCACTTTGTAACAGAGTTTTTCGGCCAGTATTTTTTAAATTTTATTTAAAACAAGAATACTGAAATAAATTATATTTTACGCATATACGCATATATCATGTTGACACTGGTAAGACTGGAAGACGACCCCTAATAGTTGGGAAAAGGCTAGGCAGATGATGAAGATAATCCATAATAAATTCGTAAATATTTCGGATACCAATTCTCCCACGACAAATCGCATCTGTTTTCTCGCGTCGCATCCACGGAACTCCGAACGAGCGCGGCGCGCGCGCAGGTCGCCGGGACGAGTTCCACAGGTTGTATGAAACTGGTTTGAATATTCATAGAGTACGAGTGCCAACGGCCGCAACACTATGCCGATGACATAATGAATCCGAATAGATTTATTGGATTCATTCGATATTGACTTTGTTGTGAACTTGTAATATAAGTGACTGTAAAGATGTTTGAATCGATTATTTTTATCGATTTCGGAGGTTAATGGCTTGTTTTGAATTGATTTAATTTGTCGAATAATAATGTAGGTATAATTTCGGTATGTTTGATGTCTTTAGAGAAAATAATGTTTTTATTTTAAATAAAATAAAATTTTGTTAAAAATATACACTTTTAATTTTAGGTTTATAATAAAACTTGTCTTTATAAAAACAACAGCACCTACAAGTTATGATTGCCTTCAAATAATACTCGTCAGTCTTTATAAGTCTAGATTACATTATAAATGCCTCGCCAATATGACTAAAATGTCAAGAAGTTTTATAAATATCGGATTAACTCATTAAAATAGCATTAACTTTAAATATTATTATTATATTTTCTATTAATATTTAAGAAAAGCAAGATAAAAACTCAATAAACACAGCGGCCGTCTTGACAAACTGGTTATGTCGCATTTCACACTTAAACGCGCGTCACTCAAGAAATTACGATCACTGTCAATATTAATTTGACAGTCGATCAAGTGTCATCGACTATTTAATTTGTAATAATACAAAAAAGCGAAAACAACTTAACAAGAAGAGATCTGGGCATTTTCTTGTTATATTACATCAAATTAATTAAAAGCAATTAATTGCCGCATCTCGTCACAGCCCACAGGTGTGTTCGTTTTTCGTCGCTATGCTGCCCACAACCGGTTTCGCGAAAATACATGAGCGACGATGCGCGGGCGCATGACTCACGCGCACATGGGCCGGTACTACGAACGAGCGAATTTCGGACAGGTAAATTTATTCTGTTTTATCAAGATCAAGGACTGCAGTCAACTTCGTCAACACGTGAACGTTTTAATTACAAGTAATTTGAGGAACGTGGCTTTATTTTAATAAAATTTAATTTCATGTGAAATATTTTTTTTATGGTAAAGAAACGGATGCCGTACGGTTCATGGTCAGAATACGCTCGGAAATATGTTTGACAATATGTTAATGAGACACTCTTTGTTTTAATGTTAATTAGGTGAATTGATTAGCGTCGCTGGGAACTATCCGAGGGAAATAGGTACGTAGGGCCTATGACAAAATCTTTTTAAATTAATTCATGAAAAATGTTCTGTGGAAAAAAATCTTGTAAGTAAAAATTTGTCCTTATTTTACCCACTTCTAATATTTTCAATAGTCATATTATATTATGAGCATTAACAAGACTTGCTTACAGCAACCTAATAAAAACTCAAGTCAGACATATAAAACTATCTACTTACCTACATATATAGACTAGTGTCTTTGTAATTACAACACTAGTGTAATTACATTACAAAGCCCGCAGTCAGTGATGCAAAGTCTGTAATAACATGCAAACATAGTTCCATTGTTTGCCTGCCTCGCTTACAGTAGCCGAGCGAAAATTATTGTTAGGCTTCGTAGTTTTTAACTTTTCTGTCAATCTTCAAAACTTATGTCCTTCAAATATGTGTTGCTGGGGAGTTAGTTGCATCACTACTTCTACTACCGAATAGATGAGAAATTATGAAGGATTTTTTTTTCGGGTGGGAAATCATCAAATGATCCCGCCTCCCGCCGTGGGTGGGGCGGAACGGAGTCTCAGACTCTTACTGACTAAAACCCATCCATGTTCCTTCCTCAGCCCTTTGCACTCCGGGGGCGCGATATCTCTTTCGAACGACCCACAGCAGATTATGAAGGATTGGCATTTTGAAAACAGTCGTTCGGTTGATGGCAGTCTAATGAGTGTTCAATTGATATCGTCCGACTCCAAAACGACGCGATGTCCCATGATCAGGTCACAATCCTATTAATATTATAAATGCGAAAGTCTGTGAGAATATTTATTTATCTTTCACGCAAAAAACTACTAAATGGCAATTTGGTACACATGTAATTTATAGCCTAAATTAACACATAGGATACTTTTATACACATAGTTCTCCCAAAACGCGGGAAAAACAGCTACTCATCACTACATAGTATAAAACAAAGTCGCTTTCTCTGTCCCTATATCCCTATGTATGCTTAAATCTTTAAAACTCCGCAACGGATTTTGATGCGTTTTTTTTAATAGATAGAGTGATTAATGAGGAAGGTTTTAGTATATAATTTGTCAAGTTTTTGTATCCATTAGCTAAAATATCGCGGGCGAAGCCGCTGGTGGGAAGCTAGTTACGTATAAAGCAAAAAAGAATCAACAATATCTTCTGAATGTGAGAAGTGGCTTACACTGTGCAAAGTGACAGTAACAGGCCGGTATATTTATTAAATACAAATGATATTGTCAGATGGCGTCCGCGGGTTATTACTCAGTGGTTTGACGCGACGCGACAGGTTAAACGGGTTCGTTTCCCTCCCGGACGTGAAACGAGTCGGATTGGGGTTCCGTTGCGTTTTATTTGTAAACGGGAGCCATATTTTTTAGAATTTCTCTTCTTATCATTTATATTTTTAAGAATATCTTAAAACATAATGTCAATAATTAGCATACTTTTAATATTTTTTATTGATATCAATACATAGATAGATAGATATAATACAATACATAATACATAGATATAACAATTAAGTAAACATAAATATATTATGTATCATAAATATTTAAACGAAAAACATAAAATAATAAAATTCTATTATTTTGACAGATCTTGAATGACAGTTATTCTGTTTCACGTATAAGTAACCGCATATTTTTCTGGTGCAATCGGCTAAAAGTCTTAAAATGTTTTAAATAATAATTATTTAGTGGAAAAATAAAGGTTAATTTAAAAAGTAATATTTCTTAAGAGATGAGAGATACTCTTTAATCTGCCTAAATTGTATTATAAATAGATAATTAGTAAAAATTCTCTCTTTTTTGTCAAGATTTTTTTTTCGCTAAAACCTGTTGAAGTATTAAATTATCCAGCGTCATTTATTATTTGTAGATGTAAATAAATATTTCCATTTAATTTGCTTAAACATGCGCAACCAGTTTTCGGAAATATACTTTTATGAGGTCGACCGCCACGCGTCCATAATTTGACGACATTCCAATATATTTATATATAGTGAACGACTGACAAGAAATATAGCTATTTTACGGTCCAAATATTAACATAATCCTATTTTATTTATATCAGAATAAACAAACGGCACGAGTTACATGAAGGTAGATTTTCATCCAACAAATTCGACTTCTAATTTTTTTTAAATATACAGACGTGGGAATTATTGCCTGTGTAATAAAATATTTATGATTATTATTATTATTGATATTTTAAACAGTTGCCGCCATATATGATCGGTGAAAGTTTTTACTGTTAGAATGATACAAAATATTATTAATTTTGCGTTAGTCATCATGAAGTGACTACTTACTTTGTCTGGTAATAGTCGTAATGCAAAATGTTTAAATGTTAACATACCTTTTGCTAAAAGCATGCTTCTTAAACGCCCGTATGGAACAATAATGATAATAAAACTGAAGCATTAATTACTGACGTAATATCTAATTCTAGAACCTTATTTACCTACCTATCTTTACACATTAATTTTAAATAATTCTCTAAAACAAAAAGTATATAATCTGCATGAGTGCGCATTTGAGCTATATGTTTTTAAAGAAAACCACATCATCATAATGTGAGATATAATATAACAAAAAAAAACTCTATAATCTTTTTTTATAAATAAAAAATGGTGCTTATATTTTTATTGTTTTCAACGGAACCCTTTAAACAAAATGACGTTTCAAGCGACCGGTTCAGGAGGCGCCCTCGTAAACTTGTCGATCGATTTTCATAAATCGCCCATGTAAATGGCAATATATAATTACTAATAAATGTAATTGAATAGATAACGGATTATGTCACTCATTTGAAATGTTGTACCACATTTATAAATCATTTTAATGTATTACTTTATTTTATATTATCACGTTTTAAGTGTTCAAGTTAATGGGAACAATGTTAACGTAAATTATTTGCAATATAAAACCTGTCGATATGTAAAGTTTACTACAAATTGAATCAATAAAATTGAGTTGTAACACTTGCCTTAACAGGATAATTAAAATACATAATACGTATTTCTTAAACAATTAAGCCGCAGGATAACTTACTGATTGGTTTGTCATAATTATTATCTGTAGCTGAGACAAAAAACGGAAAATTGATGTCATGTCATAATTAATTAATTTTGCACTTGACAAGTGAATTATTGATACAGGTAGGTTTTATAGTTTAATTATATTTTATAGTTTATTTCATGATTTTAAAGTTCATAAAATAATACAAAGATTTGGAAATGACAGGAACATGCCAACATGGAATACCTTATATTATTTACAAGCTATTTTCCGCGGTTTCACCCGCGTCCTGAGAGAACTACTATCCGTACCCGGATAAAAAGTAGCCCATAACCGTCTCCATGGTACAATCTATCTTCATACCAAATTTCACCTTAATCGGTTCAGCCATTTTTCCTTGAACAGACAAAAAACTGATTTTCGCATTATTATTAAGAGTTGCAAAGAGTTTCTAATAGGTACCATCATATTTTATTTTTCGTAGAAAAAATATTATGTTTTGTGCTGTCTTAATTTACCAGCTGTCCCAGCAATGACTCGAAGTTTCGGAGAAATATGAAATATGGCCGTCTGAGAAAACTCATACTCGTTTAATGCATAGCTACGTCACGCTACACGAGGTCAGAGGTCCACGCTGCTTCAATATACATTTGACGCAACCAGATAATTGTCCGTAGACAGTTTGACAGCTCAGCCGTGAGCTATTTATATATAAGTGTGTGCGTGTATACAATTATGTATGTGGGCGTATGTCACAGCCTACACGATAAACAACATGGTTATTTGATGATTTATTTTCCTTTACCTACTTTTTAGTGCCCGTTTTCATAAACCTTTTTAATCCTAAGTGTTTTTCTTTCTATCCGCTCTGGGGGGCTAGACAAGTGGCAAAAACGCTATAGAAACGCTATAGAATAGAAAACAAAATGTATGGGAATGACATTCGTTTACGACTAGCTATATGTCATTTCCATACATTTTGTTTTCTATTCTATAGCGTTTCTATAGCGTTTTTGCCACTTGTCTAACCCCCCTGATATTTTTATTTTTTAGGTACCTTAACGTCATCTTTAGTTCCAGTGACTTAGCTTATTCAGTCGGTGGAACATCTTAGGGGTGTTTTTTTTTATAAAAGTTGGACACGATCTAGAAAGAGACATTGGTGCCGATTCTGACTTACACACGACTAAACTAATTTTAAAATATCATGCTCTTTTTCTATTGCGAAATACAAGAAGAGGATAGCAATAATTCAGTGCTGTCAAATTAAATGACAGATGACATTTTGTTCGTACAGGTTTGTTAATTTAGTCGAGATGTTACGTCGTGATGTTTAAATTTGTATGGAAAACTATTTTTTTCTAATTTGACAGGTGTTAAAAGTTTGCTATCCCTTTCTTATATTTGTTGATGGAAAGAGAGAATTATAGACTAAATTTAATTTAGATGGTGTCAAGAGAATCGCGGCCATTGAGTACTTTTTATCTGTATGCGTAAAACAGTTTCCAAAATATGCCATGCGGTTATGGGCTAGTACTTATTTTACAATTTGCTTTTAATTTTGAGAATAAAGTATTTTTGATAAAACCCACAGTGTTAATATCTTTGCCAAAAAACCTTAAAAGCAAATTTAAAAAAAGAACACTCCAAAAGTTTGGAGCGCGTTCCTGTCAAATACAAAGATACCAATGGCACATAAACCGCAATAAAACTAACGCACTTCAAGCGTAATGTGGGCTCTAATGAACTGAAGCATTAGCGTTTTGGGGAATACATTGGCCGAATGCACGTAATGGTAATGGCCCCCGGACACCGAGGCGTGAGAATAACCGCTAACAGACACATTACTGATTATCTACAGAGCATTAATGTGCCTCATTCACATTTTATGTTAACCCACAATTAATTTTAAAATAAACTTTAAGTGATATCGGTGCTTTCATATTTTTAAAAATAGAACCCGTCACTCGTAAAAGTGATGTGCAAAATAAACGGTTATTAATATAGTAACGTTAGAATTTAATGAGTTCCAGATGTTTTACAAGAGTCGACAAACAAGCAAACAGGATTTTTCCACACTTTTACGTTTTTTGTGTACGCTATTTACATAATTTTTATTATTTTATAGGCATTTTGAAAGATTTACGACGTAAACAGCGCATTGCGATTGATTGGCACTTGATTACTTTATTAAGAACAAAATTATAATTCCTACCTATATATAATTTTCTTCTAAATAAGATTTGCCTGCATTTTAAAATGCCTGCACTTTATTTTTACTAAACACCATTTTCGTTAACCCGATATATATTTTTATTGAAATTTAAGTATTTACGATTAACCTACATAAAATGTAATATTCAGTATAAGTAAAGGCGGTGCCTGAACGAAAGCCAGCTCCGGAAACCATGAACTTGGAGACAAGCCGACAAACCGACCGGTATACCGGTGGAACAGGACGACTCGTTTCCAAACGGAACAACCAATTTCGAACGGCCGACAGGCCGGTATCCATTATCGATATCCACTGGATATACCTGTTCGGTAACATCACTATCACTAAAAAACATAGTACGGTTAGGCGGGAAAGATTTTAGCGAATGTTCATTTTGAATTGATTATCAGGCGATGCAGAATATAAAATATTTATTTAAATTTAGGGGTTATTTTTACTATCATTTTTCTCCGTATTTTAAGGAAAAAGTAACTTTTGTTTGGAAAAGAAAGTATAATGGGGATGTGATTTTAAAACAAATTTATTATTTAAAATTAATGATGCATTACTACTTGGTAATTAAATGACATAATGGTTTTTTAAATATTACTTATTATCTAAGATGATCAAAACCTTTATATATACACAAGATGTAAATGAATTGTACACTAAATCTAAATATGTCAAGTTTGACATTAAATGTCAAACTTGACATATTTAGATTCAGTGTGCTAAATCTAAATATGCGTAAAATTCAGTTCCACCGTTCTATTGATTTCTAGCTTAAGTGTCAGTCTGTTCTGCTTAACGAAACTACATACTGACAGTCAAACAGAGCATTTTCTGCACTAAATCAAATTATAACTGCCTTGTTAGGCTGGAGAATGGAATTTATTCAATTTACTATAAGCTTTGTGATTAAAACCAATAAGTCTATGTACAAATTTATATGCGGTTAGTATTTTTATTATTTACAACATTGCATACGTACTTTCAAACTTACAACCTGCCACTCTAAAAGCATATACCTAAATATTACCTACCATTTTGTTCTAATTCTGCCACAGAAATTAACAAAATGGCGATACGATGGCGCATTTATGTCAATTTCATGCGCTAAGCATCATCATTCATAATTTAATGCCGTTTTATGAATATGTATATGTGAGAAAATTAGAACAAAATAGGTTATGATTTGTTTACATTTTTCGTAAAAGCTATTGGTACAGACAATAGAAATGAACATTTGTTTAGTGGTGTGGTGACGGCCAAAAACATAGATATATATGTTACTAAAGTAACTAGATGTGCAATCACCAAGCAAAATGCGTGCCATAAAGGTTCTGACCAGTCATAATTCATGACATCTGTCACTTGGTAGCCAGCTTGAATCTATCAGAGTGACAGCAGGACGATTTTAACAATAATATGGGCAAATTTGTAGTAAATGTATGGGCAAATTTGTAGTAAATGCCATCCTTATCATACAGATGTCATGAAAATTACGTTTCGGTTAGTGTGAGAGAGATAGATATAATTTTACATCAAAATGATTACTAGTTTCAAAGCTACGTCTGCATTCTAAAAAATGGTTACGTTTTTGTGACCGCGTAATGTTCGGGATTGCATCTCTATGGATATATCTCGATGGTCAAAAAAGTATTAAAACCTTGGAACGCCCCAAGTGATTTTTCATAAGCTAGTGTCTTTAAATGATAGATGTGTCTTCAAAAGCAAACATGGTAAGTGGCAGCCCAATAGAAACTTTAAAATAAGTGTAACAAGTTAGGTACACACATAAATTAATATTAATTTGTTTTTTAGTGCATTGACCGTATTACTTTTAGTGCGGATACTCCTTATTAGTAATCAATATAATATTTAAATATAGATACTATATAAGTATTAAAACTGTACAGTTAACCGCATAATTATGAATACTTACAGTTAAATAAATATGATGTTACAGATGACAAAAAACGTGAACGTTTTTCACAAGTGAGTAATTTTGCTATTATTTTTGCTTTACGTCTTACAATTTATGATATTCGTTTATCAGTATAAGTTCTTACCCCTAGATAGCGTATAACGTATACGTAAAAAGTATGAGCATAGATCACCAAGCATGCTCAAGCCGGATGGCGATTTCAGACTTAGGCCCAAGTTCACCAACAAGATAACGGTCTGATCAACTTAAAACAGCTGTTTACAATAAATTCAAACTTCTAACATACGATGGATAACCTATCATTGGGGTTTTTATTCCTGAAACGGTTGATTACCAAACCAGTGAACTAGAAGTGGGTAACACGAAAATTCCAGCTTCCTTGTTTAATTTTTTTTTGTTTAATTGGCCGATTACGTAACCATTTCTCGGTGAACTTGGCCCTTATTAGTTCAAGTTTTGTCACGGTGTTTTCCTTCAACCTTGGTCTAAGGATACACTTAAAAAGAACATGATTATAATATTAGAAAATCGTAAAAAGCAAAATTTATCTGGTAGGTATATAAAACCTATTTTCTTTAAAAAAATGTAACGTCCCTTAAAATTCACATTGTGCTGTCATCATTACAAATATTCACACGCCCATATGATTATATTGATAATCAACGAAATTACAAAATTTAAGCGTGGGTTCAGTAATTGGTGTGCCCACGGCTTTTTTATTTGATTGACCTGACCTTTATTGCAAACGGTAAAAATTGAATACGTCTTGTTTGGAAGTATGCGCTTATGGCAACATCGAAATAACTGTCATTATAATTTGAAATTCGAATTGTCGGATACAAGTTTCTTTTTTTTTTATTTAAATGATATGTCCACGAAAACCTTCTAAACATAAAAGGAGTTTTTCTTTATTAAAAGTTAATAAACTTTTTAACTGATAACAAAAGTATTTGGACTATTTGGTATTACGACAATAGTCAATAATTAGATTATGCATTGAGACATTGTAGAGCCAAACTTAATAGTTTTAATAATCATTTGTCTCATTATAATATACCATAAACTTGTAAACACACATATTTTATTAACAATAATAATTAAACAGCAATAAAACAAAATATGGTCACGTATAACGCAAATAAAGGTTACTAATGAATGAGTAAAGAAACCATGAATCTAAATACATACTTTAGTATTATAATAGAATATAAGTCAATAAAATAATTAATAAAATTTAACAACCTACCTATATAAAGAAAACAATCTGATTTTATAAAAGTAATTTTCAAAATGTTGCTATCTATTATTAAAATTGAATTCCATCTTAAGAAAATATTATTAGGTATAGTCTGTTCTAATTCTGCCACTTTACTTCACCATTTAATGCCATTTTATTTAGCTATGTCGGAAAATAAGAACAAAATAGCTTGTGATTTTGTTTATACTTTTCGTAAAATCAATCGGTACAGACTATAGCTCAATTTTCCTGAACCAAGTGAACAATAAGCACATTTTAATTTAAAAACACTCGGACATTTGCGTATTTTAACTAAAAAAAAGCGGTGACGATTCAAAAACAGTCTCAAATCACAAAGATAATGCTTACTTGTATTTGTTTATTTTATCTTTGATATTAATTTTCAGAATTATTGAACATACAGCGAAATAAAAACTACGGAAGATAAACCTGTTTAAATCGCCTCCGTGTGAAATAATATCCCAGTAAGGTATACAAAGGTAACTACAAGTTTCCAGGAATATGGTAACATTAGTGCAATGCTTATTCCCACGTGTGCACGTTTAGGTGCGCGGGCGCATAAAAATGCTCGGGTCGTGAACTCGCTCGAATGACGACACTGGCAGGTGACAATACAGTTATATTTGAGTGGTTTTAGTATTAAAGTGCATCACTTAACTATTATGTTTGTTAGATGTATTTGAAAATATGTTTTGACGTGTAAGATTAATGCTAACTTAACTACCAATTCTGCGGTTAAAAGAAAAAGGTCGTAACTACATTTTTTTTAATATATTGAGTTAAGTGTATATTTAGAGTCAGGAATAAAAGATAATTACGAATATGTATTTAGCTCAATATAAAAAAAAAATAGTCGGTACCAATTGACCGCAACCTATTTTTTTTCTAATTCTGCCATAGAAATCAACAAAATGGCGCATTTATGTAAATTTCCTGCTCTAAACATCATCATTCATCATTTTATGCCATTTTACTTATCTATATATATAATTGAGCAATTGGCTGCTGCGCTGCGTGTCGCGGGTTCGATTCCCGCACGGGACAACTAAAATTGTTCCGGGTCTGGGTGTTTGTGCATGTGTAATTAATGTTTGTAAACGCACCCACGACACAGGAGAAATTCCTAGTGTAGGGCAATGTTTAAAAAAAAAAAAAATGGGAAAATCACAAAATAGGTTATGATTTTGTTTACATTTTTCGTAAAATCAATTGGAACAGACTATAGTTACGGCTTTTCCTCTTATGACGGCAGAATGAATCAATAACCCATGTCTTATTTTAATTTTGGCGTATTCCCCGTAGTGTCTGTCGAAAGATTTTTGAGAAAGAACTTACCGAAATATTAGAGATAGGTACTCGTATCCAAATTCTGAAACAAAAGGAGAGAATTGATTAGAACAATTTTAATTTTTTTAGCGTAGAAAGGTTTATATATAGAAAAAAAAATACCAAAAAGGTTCATGAGGCAGTTCACAGTTAGTAATTTTTTTTAAGATATTGAAACACCTACTTGACTTTAGTTCTATGCTAAACTTTATTTAGTTCGTATTTATTTCTTTTCTAATAAAAAAAACATAATAATTATATTTATACACAGGTGTTATTTTGTTTTCCCTATGCTTCCAATTAACAAGTTTCGTTATACACGTAAGAAATACCTAATAAAATATTTCCAAGCCTCAGCCTTTTGCTGTGTGTGCAAATATTATGGTGCATTTAGCAAAAACAAAAGAAAAACAAATGACAAAAGCGATTCTTTACGGCAAATGAGTCGACAGAGATTTAGTAAAAAAGCAGAAAGGTGACAGTTATTACTTTACTTTAATTGTGAGCGTCTTGTTTTGAATAGATACCTAATCAAATTTTATTAATAACACTTAACAGTTAATGACTAACGTTCTGATTTGAGTATACACATAACAGTATTCATAAAGATACGATCGCTCAGTTACATGCAAATGTCAAACCGCTGTCTACTCATTTGCATGGCCTGACTTGACACTTCAACAAATTTTATCGATAACTCAACAACACTTTGTATTCCCATCTCTAACAACTTTCGATTCTACATCGATCATTTTGAATCGGTGTTTGAGCAGAATCACGTGCACAGTTCGAAATTTTCCGATTTCGAAACGATTGGATTCGATTAGACTTTCACTGCACGAAATTAGTTGAAAATTTTCTCCGATATCCATCAACTTTTGCGTTTGCAATTGCCGGTAGGCAGAAAATGAAAGTAGATAATATTATAAATGCAATATCTCTTTTATTGCAAACGAATAAATGCAGTAGATTGTTAACCATTTTTTTATATAAATTACTAGCTTTCCGCCAGCAACAGTTAACAGCAAAAATAACAGTTTCATGCAAACTTTGCCCCTCTTTCTCACCCCCTTAGGGGTAGAATTTCGGAAAATTCTTTCTAATCGGATGCCTACGTCATACAAAGAACACATCCTCCAAGTTTCAGGTCATTTCAGTTTCAGTTGGCTATGAATAAGCTGTTTGCTAATAAGCAGGAATCTTGAAAAAAAATACATGATAAGTGTCAAGCATAAAGTATCAATTTTAACGGATTTTGCTTTCAATTTTAGTATTACACATTTTAAACATAGATACTTAAAAAAAAAGATTGTTATATAAATAAACTTTAAAATAATCTTTTATTTAATAAAAAAAGACAGCTAAAAATTACCGCAGCGTAATCGACATCAGATTAAGTTCTCAAATTAATTCCGACGCCTGTTCTACACATTGGCTCATTACTCCACGATTGATGCCATCACAACACCTGTCATTGGTGCTGGTACGAGTCACGCACCATTGCTGCCTACCTCTAATGCAAATCAAGGTCGTGAACCCATCCGATGTGTGGAACCCGCCATGTCTAATGTAAAGATTAGCTAGTGATGGATAAGAACTTAATACGATGTTTTGTTGACGTATTGGGTGCCAGGATTAATTTGTCAACGTCCTCTTTATGTTGTTTTAATTATGGAATCGAATGTTTTCTTGATATAAGCTGACGTTAGAATTAATGTTTGTGACACAGACGCCTCGTATAAGTATTACGGTCAAATGATTTATTGCTTGGGTTCATAATCGAGACAAATTATCGGCGAAACGATATTTACTAAATGTCAGATTAGTAATAGGGATTGCCAAGAGTTTAACGTTTACATGTACAATGTACATATGCAATATAGTATTTGCAAACAATTATTACTTTTTTAGACTGTTTTCATCTCCCGTGACGATCGGATATTCCTGGGTATGAAGAAAAATCATTCTTAATATACTTAATATGGGCAGTAATAAAATTCATCACGCAACAGGACGCGGTAGCAAAACTGACAAACATCGAGACGACTATCTTGTTCTTTTAATCTAAGATCAACACTCCTTCGCTTAAATAGCTTACGGTACATCCATATGCCAATTAATTTTATTAATCAAACATCTACCGAAGGCGATAAAACATTGATTCAGGCTTAATGTCACAAATTGGAAGTATCTTGATTGCGACGCCATCGTCTTGATAGCCGACTTCGAAGATTTTTTCAAGTAATTTTTCTGCAATCAATCACTTGACGATTGATATTGGACATGAGCATTTTTTCGGCGAATTATGCCTGTCTCTTGGACAAATTATAAATTAATAAAGTTTTTTTATATAAGCAACATTTACAGGTGCATTCGTTGATTTGGTTGAGCGATTAACTAATTTATGGTCATTTTTTAATTGAAAGCGAAAAAGAATTAGTAGTATTAAAGTACAAGCTGTTTCGAGTCTTCAAGTCAATAAAGGTCATTGATATTCTTTTTTTAAATCAAAACCCAACGCCCATACATGACAATGTAACAAAAAACATAATCCCTGTGTGTATGTAGGTGGTGAATAAAAACCTACATACATGAAACCTCAATTAAACTGTATGCAGCACGATTAGTAACAATATAATGTTGAGAAAATGTGAAACAATAATAATTACGGTTTTAACGTAGATGTTCATCTTGTTTTAATTTAAATTTGTTTGCGTTTCGTTGACTCTCTTGCAGGGTTACCAACTGTAAAATAAAATTATGACTTATATTCCACCTCCTTGAATTATAAACGCACAATTTTAAAATAAAGAACAGTTACTTAGTTCTATTTTCAAAATAATAAAAAATAACTATTTTTTTTATCTGTCTGCACTGACAAAACACATTCGTAAGACAAAAGTATAATCCGTTCATTTGTAGTTCGGCGCGTATTCTTACAATCAATCACTTGGCTCGAAAGTCTTGAACCACTTGGAGGTAATCTTCCCGGAGCGTGTGAATGCGGTCACGACGTTGCTCGGAGGCGGTCTATATTTTATGGACGGTGTTGCAACTCTATGGGAAACGTACCAAAACGATGAATGATTAGAACGTTCGCTGTTTCCAATTTCAGATATTTGAATTTAGTTATTGCCTGAGGACTGTCTATTGAGCTGCAATATTTTTCCGAATATAAAATAATGATAATTCTTGGAACTGTCTATTCAATTTCAATAAAAATGAACATGAAGATAATTAGAAACGTTCAATATAATATACAACAAAGGTAAAATAATAAATTCATAATCACAGGTTTGTTGATGCAGATTAACAACCAGTCCAAGATAAAACCAGATAAAGTTTTTATTTATTTATCTCACTAACAGCAATTAAGGATTCAGTTTGATTGTTTAAGTCAATGAAACTCTCGAGATGACGAAAACAAGCAAAAAGCAAAAAATCGCCACCACGCACATTTATGGCCTTCATTTAAATTGGAAATGTGAAATTATTAACGCTTCATTTATTCAAAGTAGGCATTAAATAGCTTTTGAATAATAAAGTATGAAGGCAGACGACAACGGCAGCGACAGACAATTTATTATAAATTAATCAGAGCTTCTTTCATGAAGTCGTCACAAAAGTTGATAAATGATGCTCATTTGTCAGATGCTCACTGGTTTATAAGCCTGGTGAGGTAAGGGGTGCGTGCCAAGTCTCGTCCTCTCTGAGGCCGTAAGTCCCAGCACGCTGATGTATGATCAGTGTCGGACGCGGATATACGATGCAAGGCGAGAAATACTACGGCTAGCACGCAAGGACTGCATGCACAGGGCCGTATTTGAATTGGTAACAAGTGCATCACTCACATCAATCTTCAGCACGGTTTAGCTTAAGTCATGTGTTGGCTGAAAGTACAGTTTGGAGCGGAACATGTTTAACTGTTTAATGTATCTCTACTTTATACGGAATATCCTAGTCTTGCGAATACTTATACGGTTAATATTACTCACTTGGCTGGCTTAACGGTTTTTACAGCGCTTCTTTTTTTAGATTATTTCAGTTCAAATTTCATTCCTTCTGTGTCGTTTCGATTGCTCACATTATATTAAGCCAGAGTAACCTTTGCTACTTTTTAATAGCAATGTAGCTATTTGGCTTACAACATTTTGATTGTACAGGAGTTAAACATTTACGAATACGAACTACATCATCCAGAAAGATATGGCCAATTTCTCCATTGGCACCAATCTGTACATCTTACATATCGATTATCGTTATAACTCGAGTTAAAATATTCATTAAGTTCAGTACCTTAACGCCTCTTCGATTTCACAGCCTTATCGTTTTAACTTGCATATCGATTTTCTATGTGCACGGTTTTATATGGCCTGCCGTTTCTACCGTCGGGGGACATTAAGTACGGCAGCAACGTCATCATTTAGCGTGCATCCGGCATGCACCCCATGCGCCCGAGTTCGGCCCTGGCAGTCACGTCCATAGACGAACGAGCGCGCGAACGCGATTGAGAGAGCATTTTGACTCCTAAATGAGTTCGTTCACACGGCTTAGGTTCATGGTCGACTGTCTCACTGTTTAGAATTCTTATGTAGGATGTACTGCCGTATATTTGTGTCTTAATGGTCATTAGCTTATTATATTTATGGTTGTAATTAATAATTTTACTATTGTTTATTTCCTTGCTAATCATGCCTTACTTTGAGAATAGACTGAGAGATGGAACAAATAATGGCGTGTGCTAGTTTCTAACCGGACTTAAGACTAACGTAAAATATTTGGCCACAAAGCCTGCAGAGATAGCACAAAGTCACCACTTAATCTTAGTAAGATAGAAGAAATAAATATAAGGAAATGCAAATACCTACTTAATGATGTCGATACGGAAGTACCACGAATAGTAAAAGTTAAATCAATTAAAGAACTTTTCAGTGCTGAAGATTTCCGCTAGTTTGATCAAAAGCGTACATCTGCAAGGGTTGCAGATAAATCATCATGAAACATCAACACTTATAATATTTCCTTTTAGTTAGAAAGATAAGGTTTGAGATATTTTTATAATACAGCACGTGCTAGAATACCGGGCTGCGGGATGTTCGAAAGAGTTACCGCTCTCCCGAAATATAAAGGGCTCAGGAAGGAAAAAAAGGAAGGTAAGAGTCTAACACTCTCTTGTGCCCCATACACGGTCATTTGATGATTTCCCATCCGACTATAATGCTCGTAATAGAGTAACAATTAAAACACAGACTATCTATGATATTGACAAAGATGATAGAATAGGAAAACACATTTTTTTATCGAAAAATATCTGTATCTCTCCATGTGAGATCATTACTCTTATTCTTTTCTCTCATAGATCAGTTTTAAAGCCAAGCATTGTTAGTAGTTGAATGACGACTATGTTATTTCATTAGCTGAATATTACTTTAGATGACGTAGCACTTACTTCGCGTCATTCTACATCTCCCACGCTATCATCATCAAATTCTATCATGAGTTCATTCACTAACTTGTACTTATTTATAAATGTAATTACGACTGATAATTAATTTTGGATTAACTAAATGAGTAAGAGTTCACATAGTTATAAATATTTATTATGTTTTGTTTTGAACACTAACGCTTCGAGTTCGTTAACCAATTATTGCGTGTTTTGTTTTTAGGGATGTCAGATGTCTTAGAAATGTGTGACTTGTGAATATGTTGTCATTAATAATAATTATATAATTTTGATATTAATCGTTCTAAAATAAGATTTCAAATACATCTTCAAGCAGAATGATACCTCGAAAGCCAGTAAACAGTTGATGTAAGCAAAACTGAAACGTTTGTTTTAATGTTGTGTGACACTAAAAAAAGAGGAGTTTTTGTTCTGGCAAGATGGACAACTTGCTGCTTTTTTTGTTCTCTGCGTTCTGGTCGTTCCTGGGTCGCGTATCATCGGAGACGGGATGAAAAGTGGTGGACAGCGCTACGCAAGTTAACGCGCCCCGACGTTGCGTCGTCGCTTTACCAGGCCACTGATAAGTTTATTTTCTTTTTACCCAAAATCCAAATCTTCCCATATATTTTACTTGTTTCTTTCCCCAAATCAGGTGTTAAACTGCTACTACACCATTATTCGCACTATTTAACATTTTTATTACTACAAAAAACAAAAGAAGATCATTCAAAAAAATATTATCTGCCTCAGCTAAACCATACCGGTTGTACCACAGCGAGCATACCAATCACTTATATAATCTTTTTTGTTCAACAAGTTCGAGACAAGAACCAACCAATTACAAGTACCGTGTCACCTACAAATGCAAATGGTTGTGGAAACCAGTAGCGGCCGGCGACCGATATCGATTTACATAATAATACGCCATTACCGAATATCATCACGCATAGCACCGATTGATCGTGTTTAAACAATCGATACGTTGATGGGAATAAGAATTTGGACTTTAGTTGTAGTTGTTACGAAATGGAACAATTAGAATTACGAAAGACAGATGAATCGAGGCATGTTGTAAACTTTGTAAGCTAACCAATCTAAGATGATTTTGGATTACAATCCCAAAATATATCCATTTAACAGCCTATGTGATTTTTTTTGAAGTTTTAATATAATTAGGCAATACTTTACACTAAATATGCCTCGATAAGGTTTCATGGATTTAATTTTAGTCAGTTTGAGAAATTCACTAGGCACTCACTCTTACCAATAGCTAACACAAAATTTTCAAATTCAGGTAAAACAACTTCATTAGTTGTTAATTTGAGATAATCAGTTTCAATAATACTCTGTGTGTCTCTTAAAGAATTGTATTTTTGATAGCTACTAAATCGTTAATTTTATTGACATAATGTTCTCATATGATATGGTATCCCACGGTTTCTCGGTTGTACCAGGGTGTATGAGCTCTCCCCATTGTTTGTATTTCCCACAACATTTCACTAAACGTGAAACCAATACTCTTGGGATTTTATTAGATTAATGGCATTCGCAATCTGATAATTGGTAAAAAATATGATAATAATTGGAATAAAATACGGATCACATATTTAAATTTTGAATTATTTGAAATTGTATCTTACCTTATCTTACAGTATATCATAATTTAAACAGTTATAAATTTTACATGGTTAGATGACAAACAGACAAACAAGGAAACTGTTCACATTACAGTAAGTGGTCGCCATTGCCCAAATATTTGCCATAAATGAGGCATCGCAAATACTCGGGGCTGCAGGACAGCCGAGGCTGCGGGACGTTCGAAAGAGATACCGCGCCCCCGGAATACGATGGGCTGAGGAAGGAACATGGATGGGTTTTAGTCAGTAAGAGTCTGACACTACGGCGGGAGGGGTCATTTGATGATTTCCCATCCGAAAAAAAAGTGGCATCGCAGATACGTTGCTATCTCAGAAAAAAAGCTAGAATATCTCAAGTGCCTGTAATTATGCCAGTTTCCATGCCTTTCGAACCTTCTATGACCTACAGAATGGTGATAGGACTTCCCCGGAAAAGATTCACCTTAACGAAATCCCTATTACTACTACTGCTAGCAAAGGAGTTATAGAATAATATTGAAAAGTTCATAAATTTAATATCCAGCATTTAATTAGTGTCGACGATATTCCACATCTACTTCGTGACACTGATACAAATAACTAATACATAAGGATGAAAGAAAAAAAATCTACAGTCCAAAGGACCATGGGCGGAATCGTCCCCACCCATCAACAGAAATGAAATGTAGCTCAATTGATACATCTTATCAAGCTGATGATTTTTTACTATGGGGACGTTGCCCAAATGCATTGGGTTTTCCTAGTATCCTAATTTTTCTATGCAAATATTTGGGTCACGATAAAGGACTTGGTGATAACTGAATTTGATACTGTGTACTGTGTGTGGACGGCGGTGTATAATGTGATGTGACATTCCATATTCGTGACCTCGACGTGATAAACATCAGCCAAATCTCTTGATGTCAAGAGCTTCAACATCGTTGTCAACTCTCCCTCAACCTCCAACCATCATCGAGCAGCAACCAGCGTGTCACCCAGCCAGCAACCACTCATGTTTTCTTAGGGTTCATGACCACCTAGCCTGTAGCTAACGCGCAAGCCTGGTCACACCCTTCAGTCACATCAAGTTCTCGGCACGGCCCCCACAGTTCAGTCAACAAGCAGAGGCCATTATACATAAACTCACCTGGACGACGCAAGTATCCAAGCGTCATCCACACTGCGACACTCCAATCCACTGGAGAATCGCAGCAGCATGAAAACGCGTTTGCATGCATATGCAAGTGCATTTGATCGGTCGACCTGCGCGGCTGTTACTTAGCCATGAGCTCCTCTAACAGGCAATAATAATACACTGAATATTTTTATTTGCTTACTATAAGCATTGTGAGGATAACTCCAAAACGGCTAGACCGATTTTCATGGTTTTTGATTAGTTGTATTTGTCTCCATCCCAAATGGCAGAATAAACCTTAAAACATCGGAAAAATAACAAAAAATAAAAATATGGGGCGGTACGAAGTTCGCCGGGCCAGCTTGTTAATAATAAATTATTTTTATAACCCCATTGATTTATGTAAAAAAAACGTTTTTATATCAAATAGTGGATACTTTAGGAACAATTGGCACCAGTTTCATTTGTGTTGGTAAGTGGGGACGGAGCTCATACATTTTTGCCCATGGTCCTTTAGGCAAGCGAAATAATCAGAATTTATTGTATACCTACTAACAGAGTAAGTAACAGATACGTTCTTTAAATAAAAGTATTAGTCACGCTTCAGTCTATTATTTCCTCGTTTATCGATATCGAATCTCAGTTTGTCCACTGTTGGTATTGTAATCGATACAATTTCAAATAAAAGCAGTAAATGATCTTCGCTTAGTTAAGAAATCTAACAGTGTGTTTAAGATAAATAAAACTATACATTTACTAGCGCTGGCGTGGTTTGTTTCAGCAGTACTAAGACGCTAACAAACAAAAATAGCAATAATACTAAACTCCATCGAATTATTTTTGAAGTGTTTCTTTTCTAACAAACATTATTAGAAACGTACACCTTATAATATAAACAAATTGAGATATCGATGCTACACTCAATGATCAAAATTCAAATTCAAACATCGGTAACTAAAAAGATCTAAGAGATGGAAGTGCTAACTATTCAGTAAAGCGTAGACAAGCCGCAGCAAATTCATAAAATTTACATATTACAGGAATTACAACCTTACATCTTAGATATAAGAATGTAATTTGATGGTTTAGATGCAAATCATACATTTGTATTACGTACAGAACAAATCGTGGACCACAAACATAATTGGAAAGCAAATACGGCTTTGTGGTCGATTCACTGTTAAAACATTTCCATCCATGGGCTGAATGTTCGGTATTTAGCCCAAATATCGTAGCGGTGCATAATTGCATAACAATAAAACTATTGTGGCTGAGTTTATGTGGGAGATTCTCTGAGCATTCCTAAAATTTCTATCTCTGTTCCCACATTAACAAATTCTTGTTCCAATAACTCTGAATAATTTTGGAATTATTCTAGGGGTATGCTTTTAATTTTAGAAAGGATTGCTTATACGGTTATTTCATTAATTGTTGTTTCTTTGTGTTTGGGGACATCTAATTCTTAAAAGGTTCAGTAAGCAAATAAAGTAAAAAATTGTGTTGTTTGGCTTAATCGTGTAGGTCTGTACACTTCAGTAAAGTTTAGAGAGTTAATTAGAAATAGAATAATAAATTAAACAATTCTTCTTCTTACCAGTTATGAATCAGCAAAGAGCGATGTAGTAAATCACAATATTGTAAATTTCAGATAAATTGACAATGTCAATGACAAAGACTTTGCTAATATTAACGCTAATACATTAGATAATACTTTACGTACACAAAAATTCAAAATTCGTCTCGAGTCACATCGACTTAAGAATCACTGCACTTCTGCTCTTCTTTACAAGTATTTGTTCAATGCTCATCAATTGGATCATTTGTATACGAGCTGCAATATCTAACGCGATTTATATTGCTAATTGCCCACGCGTCTCTTAAAGGTGGTCCAACCTAGAGCTCTTTGTCTTCCTTGTCACGTCCTGCGACGTTTTACTAAGAATGGTTACTGAGCTATTTGACAGCTATTTCATATAATTTTCCTTCCTCACTATATCTAGTAGATATATTCATTATTTGTATTATTTACTTTGTATTTTCCTTTATCACTTAAATATTGTTGTCATATTGAACTGTTTTTATTGGACCTTAAAATTCAACGAAATTTACTATTTTCTATGGTTACATATTTTGTTCGATCTTAAACTAATCAATTGTTATTTCTTCTTTAACAACATTAATAATAGGCACAATAAATTCAATGTTATTCTAATACTTCGCAGTGGAAAAATCTTTTACCCTATTAGATCAGTTCTCCTAACAAGATGCCGGTTACGTCACAGTGACCGTCAGATCTGACGTCACATTCTCACACGTTCAATATTGACAATCAACATCTCAGACCGTTTGCGGCATCACTCCCTTGCTTTTATTCAGTAAATGTTTGTAATACGTCCAACGCATATCAGTGACTGGAAAATAAATAGTTCTCATTCATCTTTATCGTCTTATTAATATAAGTAAGTACCTACTTTCTAAGTCCACAGCCTTGTTAACTGTCAGTACCTATTAAGAACTATGTCAGCCTTGGGCAAATAGTTAACTTTATACTTATGTTAAGGTTGTTAAGTATTAGTAGATACTTTACCACTGGTGCTTTCTCTAGTGAATGCATGATATGCATTAATTGACTCACTGCCATTTACATAACTTATCTACCGTCATAAGAAAAAAGGCCGTAACTACAATTTTTTCGATATTGAGTTACATATTTGGGATCAGGAAAAATATCTGATTACGAATATGTATTTAACTCAATATCGAAAAAAAATGTTAGTTACGGCCTTTCTTTTTATGAAGGTGGTTATATGCCCCACGATTTTCTTACTTGAGATAAAATTTTGACATAATGTCCCATATATGTAAAGTCAAAAACCTATCTCCAGTAAGCAAATCTGAAGATAGATAAGAAATGAAAATGCCTGCAAGAGAAAAAGACTGGTCACGGAAATTTGAGCGTTATCTAATGAGGAACAAAGAACAGGATGCTGTAAGTTATTTCAAACATGCTAGTACGCACTAGAATTACCTGCGACCTTTGAGGTAAAGGGCGGCAGTCGGGAACAGTTGGTGGACGGGTGCGCGCGCACCTGCGCTGGCACATGTCGCTCCCCACCCGTCGTACACGTGCCCAACAATGAACGTGCCTTTTTCACTTTTTTATTTTATAACGGATCAACGCATCCTGTAGGATAGATGCTGCAGCTGAACTTTAGCACACCTTTTTATTAAAATATATTATGCTAACCTCCTTTTAAAACGAGCTGCTTTTACGTCAAGATAAAAGATGCCTTTGCACGTGTGTGAATGTTACTCCATAGAGCTGGTTACTCCTGACATCATAAAAGGGTCTTTCAAGGTTGACCATTGAATATTTATTATTATAATACGCTTTCGGCATCAAGCAAAGTGTGTTTTTTGCATTTATTATGGTGACCGGTTCTTTTTTGTACTTCGACGATTATTTAATATGAGTAATGGCTCAGCTTCCGCGCTTGAAAGGTAATTCGTATTTTTATAAATTTGTTTAATATCATATTGTTACAGGAGTTATGTATTTAAATCATAAAATTACATAAGCGGAAAACACAGCTTCCCAAAATTAAAAATTCCACTAGCTTATTGCCAAGATTTTGAGAACTTTCTACGTCGCATTGATAAACTCAATTAACGGTGTGTTGATACTTATCAACACACCGTTAATTGAGTTTATCAATGTTTTCTACTTAGAAAACACACTAGAACATGTTATACTCACTCACCGTCACACACCACATTGACACACATATAACGAGGTACCTGTCTAGTGGGTAAAAACGAAGAAAACGGGCAAAAACCCGCAAAGACTAGCTGTCACTATTAGCTGAATATTAATGTTTTACTACTGGTGTAATAAGACTGGTTAATTCACCCTACTTGGCTGATGGGTGTGACTTGGGAAAAAGCAATGATTAGTCGACTAGCAACGGAATGGAGAAAATATGTCTTTCATTCAGAATTTTAACAGTGATGATCGTCACTAATCAGAATAGTAGATGTGTGGTAAGTAAAATATTTCATACTATTATTGAAAAATACAAAAATATTTTTTTACCGTTTAAAATAATAATGAGCTGTTATTTGAGAGAGTTTTCGCACTTTATTAAAAAAAATAACATTACGTATATCGTTACAATCGGCATGATATCAAATTAGCGAAATTATCGACAAAATAATGTTGAAATCGATACCTCTTTTATACTTTAATGCAATATTTCCACACCAATTTGGTGCTGAACACAGCAGGCCACCGTTAAAACAAATATGATAATAGGTAATGAATTTTAAATTTCGAACATCAGTGAAAAAAATAAAAATGCAAGTGTGTGATGCAGTTATTGGCACAAAACAGTTTATGATAGAAGTAAGCTACACTTTTATTAAATTCTCCACGGAGCAAAGTTGATAACTGTCTAGATTTTTTAAATAACCTATTTTATGGGTCAAAATTATACCTAATAGTATAATGCAATTATGAAATAAACCTTTTGTTGGGTTTCCTTTCTAAAATAATACAGATGAAGGCATTTATAGATGAGCCATCGACCTCACGCGCGCCAATCCGAGAACGGGATTCAAATATCGAATGTCGATGGCGGCCGGGCTCGAGAGCGACCGATGATATTAATTTACTCTTAAGCTTTCCTTATTAACTCAGGTTTGGTGTTGTATAACCTCAATGGTATTAACGTCTTAAATTAAAAATAAATATTTAAAATACCTTATTTTCTTTTATATTTTCTTTGCTCTTGTTAGTCATATCATTAATATTTAGTAGTAGGAGAAAGCCAGTATATTTTATATTAGGTAAAGAGTACATAATAGCTATTTCGAAATATACTTTTTTGATGAACTTTAATTTTTTTTCCTATAGGTACTTTTCGATGATCATTGCTAAATAAATTGCCTACCTATAAAAATTATCGGACTTTGTCCAACGTGAATGCAAAAATATGCGCCCAAAGTACATTTTAATTGCTTACTTGCAATTATCGATGTAAAATTGCGAATTTTTAAGTGCATTTGCATCGCCAGCTCTTTGTTTAGTAATCATTGCAGCACATCACGATATAAACAGTAATTAAACAGAATACGTACATTTAGTAGGTACCATGATGTAGTTTTCTAGTTAGGTAGGTACTTGAACACGTTATTAGCCATTGTTTTTACAACAGATTGTCATACGTAAGCGTTATTTTCAATGATCTGCAGAGATTTTATTCAACTGGGTAGAAAATCTTAAATATTAATAAAAAATGTCTTAGACATTAAATCGAATTGATAACGAATCGATACATTTTTCAGTTTTTATTTCATACATTGAAAAAAGGTAGTATGTCTTTTTGAAGATATAATAATACTCGATATATATCTACGAATAGTATGAGAAATAAATAAAATTACCTATTCACATAATATTCTAAACTTCCAAAATTACTTACATAAATCGGAATAAACAGCGCACTCGAGACCTTGGACTTCGATTAGACTATCATAACTCGCACTTAGTTCACAAAAACTGAACAGAAACATGTTCTCAATCCATTGCGGCACAAGTTTACACTATGCACTGAAACGAACGACTGACCTTTTCAATGTACAGCGTGGAAGGGAACGGAATCGTTTCGGAATGTAACTTGAAAGTGTCGTGGTAGGGGCAGTCATCGTTGCGTGACGACTAGGTAGGTACGTTCGGATACACGTCACGGTAATTACCATGTCCCTCGATTATCATTCTTGGCGAAGCATTATTCGTCTATTGAGCATTTTTGGTTAAAAAACTTGAATTGGTGAGTTGGACGTGGAATGGATTTAAGTGGATGTAAAAATATTTTTAAGTATTTTCGGACAGTTTTTTTTTATTTAATTGCTTATTGAAACAGTATTTTAAATAATAAGATAATCACAAGAATTATATAAGGCATCTGGTTTTATATTATAAAACAAAAAAATACCTACTTGATTGTATAAGTTACCAATTTTAGAATAATGAATTTTAAAGTGCGTGCTAACATTGATGAGTTGTCAAAAATATAGAGCAAACATCGACAATTCAAATAGGTATATTTTTAAATCCAACTGGCCAGCAGTTTTGTGTTCTCATTTCAAATTGTAGGTATGACAACTATTTTTATTGTTAATGGCCAGCGCGATGACAAAAAGTTAAACGTTTTGGGGCCCGCATCTACAGTAATGAGTGTGGATGACGTGTTTCTATTTAGAATGCACTAGGTACCTGTATAAAGCTACCTAGACTAAAAAAAACTTGTGGGTTAAACTTACCAAAAATCATTCCACATTCGAAAATCATCCTGCATCGTTGATCACGTTCAAAATCCTATGAATCTGAAACAAATAAAAGTACTTTGTTAGATATTGCACAATATTGCGTAAACACTGAAAAAATAATCAATATTGTTCAAATTTCGTAAGTCCAAATCACATAACTATGAAAATCGGTACGAAGGATTAAAAAATGTGCACCCAATAATTTTTAAGCTCTAAAATTCAGTCACGTTCCAAAACGCTAAGGAATTATAAAAACAAATAGGTAATGATTTTTCAAATCAATAAGTGTAAAGGATAATTCAAATAAGTACGAACTAGAATCCTGAAATAATTATAGATTCTTAAACTGGCAAACATTTTCCACTAAATAACGAATTTCTAAAAACTAGCCCAACAAATATTGGATACATAATTTACAGTGTATGTATATAAGCACGGCGAACGCCACGCGTCTTTATGTAAATATTTAAGTAAAATGTCCATTGTTTTATAAATCCACTCGAACAGTTATGTAAATTTTATCAGTAATAGAAGAAACTTTAACATTGTATGACAGATCGAAGGTGTTTAATTATTCGAAGTACGAATCAAATAGAATGACAAATATGAGTGTTTTGTTATAGCAAAAGGAGGAGCTCATGGCTAAGTAACAGCCGCACGGATCGACCGATCAAAGGTTAAGCTGCGCTTGGCGCGGTTCTCCGTGGATGGGTGACCATCCTTGTCATAGCGAGACTCCTCCGTGCCTAGGAAAGCACGTTAAGCTGTTGGTCTCGGTTGTCATTTGTAGATCTTTGACAGTCGTTACGGTAGTCAGAAGCCAGAAAATCTGAAAACCAGTCTTACCAAGGGGTATCGTGTTACCCGGTAACTGGGTTGTGGAGGTCAGATAGGCAGTCGCTCCATGTAAAACACTGCTGGATCTGGTTTAGACTGAGAGCCGACTCCAACACAGTTGGGAAAAGGCTAGGCAGATGATGATGTTGTAGCAAAACACTCATATTTGTCATTCTAAGATTATTACTACAAAGTTTGTATGAAACTCTGTCATTTTGAATTTTATTTCGTATAGCCCTCGCAGGCGAAAAATCTGGCGAGAAGCTAGTATTATGATAAAACTATTGAAAACTCAAACAACAACATTCCTAGCCATATTTTCTAAAACATCCCTACCAGACAAAGGTGCTGAACCGCTAGTTAAACGTCATTAATTCAAAATAGTTATTTATCGGTCCATTATCGGCGCGCGCGCACTGACGGTAGGCTCGCTATTGTGATGCACTCGCCACCTCACACCTATTGTGCTCATCTGATATCTGCCAAGCTTTATTATCAACTGTCTGGGTATTGCATTGTGAGGGTTTTCTAATTTCTCTATAAACAATATTTGTTTTTTTTTTAATGTGATGAGATCTTTTCCTCTAAAAACAATTTGAAGTGTTTTATTTATGATCAAAAAATATAAATATTTTTGTTACATATTGTCTATCGTATCCATGTAGCGTTGGGTTGGCATAATTAAACCAAGTATTTTTTTTTTCAAGAAACCTTAATACCTGCAAAACTCTACGTAAAAAGGCTGCCTTTAAATTAATCTATAAAGAAATATATTTAATGAATCGACATACTAAATATATTATTTCAACAGTAGTAAACAAATAAGGTATAATGAAAGGCTTAATATATGTATTACCTAACAAATCAGCAGTTCATTACGATCGCTTCCATTCAATAAATCTAAAGCTGCGCCGGCGCCGCTGTGGAGCTTTCAAAGCTTTGTCCCGAGGCATACGATGTGATCCTTAAAGCTGATAACGCATTGTACTATAATCCTAACTGTTTTCAACTGGAAATTTGGACCATAAATTCTAAACTTGATCCAATACAATATATTTTGAATTACGGTTTGATTTTCTGTCTTAGATTTATGATGTAATAAAGAAAGCTTTGTTAGTGGCTATTGATTTTATACTATGTTGTAAACATCGACATTATTACTTAATTTATTTTTTGTGTACCTTCTGTTGTAATCGAAGATGAAACTAAGCATTTAGTTTTTCTTTTTCTTACTTCAAGATTAATTCAAGGATTAAGTAGAATTAAAAAATTACCCATCAAAAAAGGTTTTAATAAAACTAGCTGCATTCTCAGGAGCACGCTAAAATAAATACTGGCAACCGGGAAACGCCAGAGAGTTTCGCGCTACATTTTTAGGGTTCCGTAGTCCGACAAGGAACCCTTATAGTTTCGCTCTGTCCGTCTGTCTGTCTGTCTGTCTGTCTGTCTGTCTGTCTGTCCGCGGCATAGCTCCGTGGTTTTTGTTATTAGAAAGCTGAAATTTGGTATGAATATGTATATTGATCACGCCGAGAAAGTGGTAAAATAAAATTTTGCAAAATATTTTTTTTTAGGGTAGCTCCCAAACATGTAAAGTAGGGATGAATATTTTTTTTCTCGCGTATCCCTTCGTGTGGGGTATCGTTAGATAGGTCTTTCAAAAATATGATGGGTGTGTGAAGACCATTTTTCAGTTAAGCGAGCCATTTGCGAAATATCTAGATTTTAAGTGTTTTTTTTTGTTCGATACGAGTTACCCCCCCCTCTAACTTTTGAATGGCTGTACCTAGAAATGTGAAAAAAATCACAGACGTAGTACATGTAATGAAATTACAAGGAAAACTATCACGGCTAAGTAGGCTTAACCGGTTACAGAGCTATAGTCGACTAACTAACTCCTACTACGGAACCCTACTGCGCGTGGCCCGACACGCACTTGGCCGGTTTTTTATTTTTTCATTTAAAAAGGCGCGAGTTCTCGTGTGACCTTTCCGCGGCTTCCGAACACGGCCAGGTTTTTGCACAAAAATGAATGGCGATGGAGGATAGAAATCTTTCTCACGCCAGATGCCATGGGAAATGAATTGAAGTGACGCGCTCGCTGTTTTATCTTTTAAACTGCAGTTTTATACGTTCGTGTACTTTGGCTATGATAAGTTTATTTTGTTGTTGTTTTAAAATATTTATAAATATATGAAGAGTACCTAATATGCAATATCAACGGCAGACTAGCTAAAGGCCATTGCCCTTTTAAATATTCATAATTCAATAAATATTTAAGCTATAAATAATATTCGATAAATCAGCAAATTCCAGTTTCTATGATTCGATTCCAAAAGACACTTATTCCCGTTTTCTATTTATCATAAAAATCTAATACCAAAAAGAATACTTCGGCAAAAACTTTAAATTATTTAATCACATTTCTAGTCGTAGTCGCACGTAGGTAATTTTTTCATGAAAATCGTCTAAAACCGCAGCAAGGCTAGATGCGATAGTGGGGATAGGATAATTAGGGGAAGTGGTGGGGCCGGGTCATTGACCGCAAGCCTCCGTCGATCCGCCAACAGATGGCGTCACCGACGGAGTAGTTCAGTTTTTTACAGTCCCTCCCACGTTCAATTCTCAGGTAGGTATAATTATGATGAATTTGAATTTTATTGACGGTTCAGTATTTGTATTTAAATGCGACTGATATTTTTATTAATAATGCAGACTTGATAAGCCTATCTGATGACTTATAAGAACTACGTTCATCATTCAAGTTAGGAAAGCAGCGTTTTTGTGTTTAGCACTTTTTGTTATTTAAAAAAAAACATGAAATAAAAAATATCACCGTTATTCATTATCAACAATTATATAATTCCATTATTTTTCAAATTTACCAAAAAATAATAATTTTAGTAGCTTACTTCACACCTCAACCATCATGACGCACGTGCAACACGAATCGGACGTTTAATCGTACGCGTTATATTTCGGAAACACACGATTGTTTTATACACACCTCTAAATTCACACGACTCACTTTAAAAACAATTACAAATCTATTGTACACCACTAAATAACATTAACGTCATCGAATACACAAAAGATTGACTGACAACTATCGTAAGTAGGTAATACCGTATCGATATCGACAATACCACAATAAAACCGACAGTTTTCAATACGCCTGTAATTCACTTTGATTATTATGATTGTACAACGCTTATTAAGGCAATTATTGAGGATACGGATAACATCTATTGTAAGGGGTAGATTAGCATATAGTTACGTCAGATAGGCGGTAAAGACGTGGGAAAGTGGCCAGTTAATAATATTGAAGCTGATTGTGAGTGGTAGCGGTTTTTGATTCGATTTCAACTATTGACGGGAGACTAGAAGGTTGTATTTAAAAGCGTTTAATCTGATTGCTACGGGATTGTTCGTAAGAGTTACTACTGTTCTGGAATGCAAAAGACGAAGCAAGGAACATGGATGGGTTTAGTCAGTAAGAGTCATTTTGATGATGTCCCATCCCTTAAAAATGAAAAAGTGTTCGATCTGATTATTGTGGGCTCACCACTAGTTTCATCTTCAAACTAAAGGCGCAATTTACTAAACAACAATTCTCAGGAATTGTGAGAGAAATAGCCCCAATATTACTACAAGGAGGCATTATTTTGCTAAACAAGGATCTTGAATGTTTTTGTTGAAGATTAAACAGTAAACCTTATTGTCCAAAAAATAGGACTTGAAATAGATTTATTAAGGTTCTACATGTAACGCCTGTAATATTAAGAAACATTGTTTTTGGGAGCTTAATACATACAGGGTTCGAATTTCATTCAGCCTCGCTAACAATATTATTTACTGAAAAAAAATTTCAAAAAGTTCCATATAAAGAGAGAACGTTGGATTTTTAATCTCTGATAGTCCTACACTCCGGAATAATAGGAGCGGAGCACCACTATTCCACGCGGACGATGTCGCGGGCAGAAGCTAGTTATCCATAAGAACCGGTGTGAACATCTCGTTGGTCTTATTGCCTGGAGATGTCTTTATATCGTCCAAAAAGGCCGATCGAGTGCGTCCTTAATGACATAAAATGTGGCCACCGCGGGCAGTTCGCGTAATGAATATTTAATTGCACGGAAATATTTTGTGACCAGCCAAAGTGGTTCTAGTTTTGTTAGCTGAATTGCAGTCATTATTTAAACCGCGTACATGCAGCACTGCGACATATTATTACTTACATATATGGAAACATTGACCTAAATACTGTCCTGGTTTCAATTCGTATTTTTATTGTCACCCTGCATTCGTGATTTTTCCGGCATCTTTTGACATCTCCATCTTTCATCTCATTTTTTGACTCTTAGAAGTTGGGTTAAAAAAGTCCTTTTAAAACGACATTATTACTTACAAATTTTAGATAGCTTATACTAGACCAAAGAGTTACCAATCGACTTAAGTTTCGGGTGTTAAACTGTCTGATTAGTATGCATCCGTTCAAGTAATATTTTAGTCTGTGACCAGTGAAGGGCTCAGTTGTGACAGACACATAGATTAAATAAACGTCACATAAATAATAAAGTTTATTTGAATAACATCTAAATATATTTGTGACACTTTCCGAATTAAATGTACTGTTATTATGATTCATTTGACGTTTACAATTTACATTGATTGTGTAGCCAACGATTTTCGATTGTCATATCAGTTTTCATAATCCATAATATAGAGGTAATATTTATATATACATATATATATATTAGTCTATGGTTACCTCATAAGCTCTTGGCTGGAATAGGAACTCGCTACATTGTCCGGTTAAGCAAGTCGAATGCTATTAGAAAGACCCTGCAAGAGGTCATTTAGAAAAAAAATACCTCTTATGCTACTGAGTTGAACCCAAACATTCTGTTAAGGACAGCTTAGACAAGAAAAAACAATTGAACTACTGAATTCTTGACACCTCAACATATATCATAGTGGCCAGTGACAACTCCAACAATTCTATTTTCAAAATTTGAATCCAAAACCACCGAATCAAACGGCCATCTTTTTTCATTCGAAGTCCATTTCCAAGGTATGGTACAACATGGTTAGCATCGCCCTGCCATTGGGATAACGGTACACCAAATGGGCACTATGACTGTGCATGATTCCTTTATAATTGAGATTCACTCTGTGCTTGTACAATTTCGTTTCGGACGTCACGACGACGTATTACCTACTTACCTCCACACACCTACCTCCACGCACCTATGAGAACAATTTTGGGTATCTCTTTTACGGTTGTTAAAAATAGGTGTCTATCTTTTTCATGATTATGAACATTTGAATAGCTGAGTATTGAGAGGAGCTCGTGGCTAAGTAACAGCCGCACGGTTCGACCGATCAAAGGTTAAGCAGCGCTTGGCGTGGTCGGTCCGTGGATGGGTGACCATCTTTGTCATAGCGAGACTCCTCCGTGCCTCGGAAAGCACGTTAAGCTGTTGGTCCCGGTTGTCATTTGTAGATCTTTGACAGTCGTTACGGGTAGTCAGAAGCCAGAAAGTCTGACAACCAGTCTTACCAAGGGGTACCGTGTTACCCGGTAACTGGGTTGTGGAGGTCAGATAGGCAGTCGCTCCATGTAAAACACTGGTACTCAGCTGCATCCGGTTTAGACTGGAAGCCGACCCCAACATAGTTGGGAAAAGGCTAGGCAGATGATGAATAGCTGAGTATTAAATAAATGCGCTAATACCGAAGAAGTGCAACCAGGGCTAATAGGATTGTTTCCTATTTAAACCAGCATCATAATAATTAGAAGGCCAACGATAAAGCTTTAATGTAGATTTACTAATAAAATATTCCTAGTTACTCTTAAAGCTATAAAAGTCTCTTTATTAATGTACTTAGTACCGCAATTTTAGACGGATCCATAAAACATTTGAGTTTAATATGAGGCGGGAGGACACACTTCTAGGAATAGATTTAATATTTATTAATAGTAAGTTTCACAACAAGGTTTAGGATACCTACCTATCGATGCTAAAAACTTATAACAGTTATAAAGCATCCATGAAGAAATTATCTTTTAGGCCACAGCCGTTTTGTAGTAAAATTGAGTAATTTTGACATAGAAATATCTTTGCTGTAACAGATGATGAATTTAACACAGGTAAAAGTTGTGTAACGACTAGTTATCATAGAATCTATGCTGTTATCGTACTTTGGGACTACATCGGCACTAAAAACAATAGCCCGGCAGTTGCAATAGCGCCCACAGGCTATCTTTCTCCACACCGCATCCATAGACAAAGAGATCTATGGCCTATTCTATCCAAAGACCACACGCCAGATATTTATTAGCTATGGTATACACTCCGGGACAAATTAATTGATATTAAAGATACCTACCATTATTTTACTTAATAGATGACTTCGTTATAGCTATAATTTTACGATCAACCAGTTAATAAACTATTAACTTTATTCATGATACATAGAGTTAATCTTTAGCGTGACATGGAAGGGTACTAAAGGTTTAAATGGAGCAGATTTTACTGGTTGCAGCTTAAACCCATTTGGCGGATGGCCAACCTGTTGGATAGCGGTTCGCTGTATACATAGGACGAACTTAATTAAAATGTAGATAGTATTGATATTTAGAAATAGAAAAATATATAAAAACTTTTTTACAATAACCTCCAAGACTACACAATCTGAAATTACTAGTTTTTTTTTTATATTAGCAGCCTGTATCCTAAAATTCATCATCATCACCTGACAAAATGTAGGTGCAAAATTTTTAAACTAAGAACATACAATCGTATAAAAAGAAACATTTTTATTAAAAAAAACTATTAACTTCCAGCCATGTTTAATGTAAGCTAAAAAGAACCTGTTTGAATCGACTGAAGTATTGTATAACGTCGTGAGAGCTCGCTCGTATCCGTCCGGCCAGGATAGTAACTCGGCCGAGTGGAAATGACCAATGTTATTGACATACTAGTTGCATTACTAACTACCTTTTGAATTTGGTTGGGTTATACGCTGAATCACGATGTAGAAGACTGAATTCAAACTCATTATAGTGTCGAGTACCTATATAGGTAGGTTTTATTGCTAAACCAGTGCTAAATGTCTTTGTAAGTGTCGTGTCTGTGTGTTTGTCTAACATAATGACGCATGTTATGATGACCTTTTTTTTAATATCACTGTCGACAAGCCAACATCAGGTTTTTTAGTTTTATGATGACGGCAATTAGGTACCTACCTAATGAAAATATAACTTACTATACATTTTCTACTTCATCTAAAGGTCTCGGTCGGCTTAAAATTTAATTAGCGACACTGGCTGTAATCATGTATTATGGCGTTACCCATTTCAAATTAAGAATGTGCACTTGACTATATTGTACCATTACTAAACTTGACTTTTTTTCATCTGCACTAATTCTAGTAGACTTAAACGAAGCATGATGAGTAGCTCTTCTTTGGTACTTAGAAAAGTAATCTTTAGCTCTATGAAAATAAAATCTAATTTTATTTGTAGATACTGACGATGATGACGCTTGCATCGTCTCTATAGAGCCCCTGTAATCACGGTAACCTCAATAAAGCCTTGCTCAGATGGGAATCATAATAAAATTTATATCAACATGCATGTCTAAGTAAAGTTGTAAAAGCAAAGTGTTCAATAAATACGCAAGTTAAAACTATGGGTTTTATTATGTGGTTCGAACACACGTACACGATACTTAGAATATAAGTGTTACTTGCTAGTTACGTACTTTAAACTTAAATTAGTTCAAGAGCTAAGTGCATTTATAATGTCATCACCTACCTAGGTACTTATTTCAAAAATGATAAAGTAGTGACTAGTGCAGATCAATAGTTACCTACGTATGATCGATAATTCTGAACAAGATTTAACTATTATACTTTAAATATTAATATTTTTTTATGAAATGTATATCTACATACGAATACCCTTGTAAAATAATAAGTACGAAATGCTTAATTTTACTATAAAGACTTGTGCATGATTACCAAGGTTGACTTACTAAAAAGCCTATAACTTTCCCCAGGGCCCAATCTATCTTCATAACAAATTTTATCCAAATCTGTTAAAAGTTTTACTATAGAAAAGTTAAACAAACAAACAAAATCGGTTTCGCATTCCTAATATTAGTGAGGACTAAACCTAGTGTAACATACAAATGAGACTTATACCAAAATAGGCATTGCCAATTTAATAGAAACAACACAAGTTAGGAGCACTAAAAAGATATGGTCTTAATAATGTCATTGCCACATGAAAATTACCTTACATTAACGTCATAATGTAAACAGAACTTGTTTACAATTCTTGAAAATAGATGCAGAGTAAACATGTTGTATTAAGCCAATAGTCCCATAAACTGTCCCAAACGACCACCTTAGTACACAGCGATATTTTCAACTGAATTCGCTAAAACAAGTTGCAAATGTACGTGTAATTACAATTAGCTCTTACGCCGTACATCAAGCAGTGCTGCGCCTTCGCAGTTACCCGCCCCGTTAAAACGGTTACGCGGCAACGATAACCGTTCCGGAGCCGTATACCCGGCTTACGGTTTACGGGAATAAAAACGGGGAAATTATACGTAGGTAGGTGGTAATTTTACATTTTCTGAAAAACCGTAGGTATGTACTCGTAAATGAAAAGCATTTCTGCAAACTCTGAAATTACCTATGTAATCATTTCTCAGTATTTTTACATAAAATATTCTTTTTTACAGTCTCTGCTATTTCTGTAGCTAATGCAGCTTATTGAGACGTTTCAATGAAAATAACTTAATCGACTAAACTACTCACAATACCATAGGTACGCAATAAATTTACTGAATACACCGCGCAATTTTAAGACATCACAGAATGACCGCCAGCACTAAAAGTCGATTAGCAATCGCCTACTAGGTTTAGTCGAGTCGTATCGATAAACGCGAATAACGACCGCGTGCGTTCATAAATCACTATCTCGGTCCCGATCGGTCGGTTAAACTTTTAATACGATGTCATCGGTGAATGTCAAACGGAACTTATACATCTGTATTAGGAACGATAGTACTCGATTTGAATCGGACAACGTGACGAGATTGTTTTATCGATGTTGTACCTATTTCTTATGGAATCGATAATGAAGTGTTTTTTCTTTGGGTTGTGAATGAAGCTCTCGTATTAAATATGTGAATGAGTCATTGACTGACGGTTAATGCTTAAATCTTGTATCAGACTACTCCATCGGGATAAGATGGACCGTCTTCAAAATACTACCGATCTAAAGGCACTATGCCTATCTTGTCATTTTCATTCTTGGTTCGAGTTAGCCAGCTGTTAGCTGCTGCGTAAGTAAAAAACTACCAAAACCACAAAATTTCTAATAAATCAAATTTAATATCCCATAAACATATAATAAGGAAAGCTAGTGAACAATGATATGCAAAGATAAAAAGACAGACACTTTTTGTCGTACAAGAATGATGCGCAAAAAGTCTTCAATTTCACCCATAACAAAAAACATTGACAATATTTTGTGGCCCTTATTTCCTGTAAAGGAATTGTATAGAACAGATTTGCTATAAGCAATACTAAAGTACAATAGTCGTATAGTAGTATTATTTGATGTATACACAATTATTGTCAATATTTATAGCAAAGAATGCACATCGACACGCCTCGATGGACAAAGGCACGCCATAGTTCCTGCTACCGCAGCCATGGGAATGAGGTCAAGTTGACTAATAGCTAATTTTATAAATACGTGAGTTTGTTTAAAACAAGAAGAAAGTTAAGGAAATAATGCTTATGATGAAATTAATGTCGGATAACTGTTGGTACCTGCTTAGACATAATAAGCTGTTTCTTCGTAACTAAATGGAAAGTATTTTATGATTTCTGGAATTAATAATGTTCCCGGAAGCCATACTACGTCTTTGTTTTGAAATAGTCTTAGATTCTTCTAAATTTAATGTCGTGTAGTGGAAAGCCATCTATGATGGGACGAGGAAACGCAAGAGAAATCTGTTCAGCACGGGCCTTACCATGACGTGCCAAAGCAGGAATAGATTCATTATGAAAATGAGACGGTGATATACGACGTTGGTAGCTGTGTCTCGCTCTCATACCTGGGGGGTTCTCAGACAAGTGGCAAAAACGCTAGTAGAATAGAAAACAAAATGTATGGGAATGACATTCGTTTACGACTAGCTATCTGTCATTCCCATACATTTTGTTTCGTCGAAGATCGTCTAACCCCCCTGAATAGTTATTGCAGAACATGTGGTGGTACAGTCCCTGGTTTGAAGATTACAGGTGCTAGAAAGTACAGACAAGAACATAGAATAAGAAACGTACGAACACAATTTTTATCTAAATCCCAAAAAACAATTCAGCAACGCAGAATTTCATCAGTTTTGTTTGTTGTAAAATAAGCCACGTATTCTTATTAGAAACCTAGCGGCTAGGAAATTACTTACAACCGCTTGAATCTATAGAACATAAGTATACGACATGTATGTATAATCTTTCGCTTGAGAACTCCTTCACAACCTGTTTCCCTCATTTGAGCTTACTTCCGCAGCTCGACAGGCGGCTAAGACATTCCTTATATTTTCCCATATTATAGATATTATATATATTAACTTTCCCAAATGCAGACTGAACTGAATGAAAAAAAAAACATTAAGCAAAGAAGCAATAAAAGTTGCTGAAGAAAGTCTTCATGAAAATAAATACAATTGTAGATAGTAATGGTTTTCAATTAAATAGTCACAAAATGGAAATAGGTAGAGTCATAGTTTGTACGTAGTTCAGTTTGTAGTAACCTCTGAAACTACTGAACAAATTCCAAAAACGAATAGAAAACGACATTATACCGGAATTCTCTAGGTAACGTATATACACAAAAGTTAAAGTTAAATTAACCTATAGTATAATTAAAGACAATAGAAATCAAATGCGTCTCGCGCGGATCCACGCTTCCGGCATACAATAGGTTAAACTGAATTTTAAAAAACACATCACGGTTTACATGTCATGCGCATACAATATAGGTGATGCCCTGGACTAGAACTGATCTTCAAAACTTAATTTCATTCATCAAAATCCAAACTGCATAGTACTATAATCACTCACCACATTGCAGTGGCTCAATTCGTTCAGACTAAAAGCTCATAGCCACCTACTAGCAGAGGTCGTAATTACCAGCCTGTTCCAGCATTATTAAGTACACAGCTTCAACCTCACCTGCCTCCACCCACGGTCAAGTCCCGAGAGAGGTAAATACGGTAGCTGCAGACGTCCTACGCCTGCATCGCTTTGATATTTATGATCAACACTATTTCAAGTGCTTCGATAATATTTTAATGTATAAATGACTTCAGAATATTTGAAACTCAAACTCAAAACGTTTAATGAAATGAGACTTTTTTTCATAGAATACGTTATGACAGCACTCCGAAACGCCCGCCCTTCATTGCTGTTACATGTGTTTTATATTAAAACAGTGGAAAAATACTCGTACTCGTTCTTTCTAAATAAAAATAACATGATGAGACCATCAAATCAGATCGAAAACCAGTCTCCTTAATTAAATATTTGAATTTTAAATGTAGACAGAATCAAAAACAACTAAAGATACATTGACATTCAATTAATCTAGATCACTTTATATTTTATACATAGTAATTAGATACTGAGTATTATTATTTCATAAAAAAAAAATGGTATTCATTCACATTGACACTCTAATTTTCCTATTTTGTTACCAAGATCGTAAAGTTTACATGTTAACCTTCAATGTTTACATTTAAACGCTAATAAAGCGTTTAAGTCGTCAAGTAAAACTTCAACGTCAACATGTACAGTTTCAAGAGCTACCCCGTATTTAACTAGGCAGTAAACATAATCAGATAGCCGCATCATTAGTATAGCGAGTGTCTAGCGAATCCTACGCATCCACTAACTTGCTTCCACACCTGTTACTGACAGTTGTATCTGGAATCACATCTGTGGGAATTCATTTGAACTAAACTGACGTAGAAGATGTGTTGTAGTACAGTCACAAGTACTGACGTAGTAGAGATGTGTTGTGTGTTAAATTTGGACACAGTAAGGGAAAACCCTTATAATGTGGTTTGATAATACATATTGAAATGACGAGTTGTACTTTTGCAATTACTCAACACCTATCTCAAAATAATATTGTTTTCGTTTTTCCTCGATTAAATCGGACTATTTTCAGAAAGTTCTAAAGAAACATTTTGAAGAAATCAACCAGAATATTGAATATATGAACGCTCATCAAACAGGGCTTAGGATTTTGAAGGCTCATAAAGAACAAGCTATTTTTGGGGGATTACGTTACTCACACCAAAAATATATCGATTAATTATTTCAGAAGCTACTAAATTGACAGTTTCCAACAAAATGGCGTTAATAAGACCATCTATAAACTTAGCAACAAATGTGCAACACACATAGTTGCTTTACACCACTATTTCCGACGACACAAACTAAACAATTGTGAAACAACTAAGCGCGGCTCATGGGAAATTTTACGAGTCTATTAGGCATGTTCCAACTACGCGGTCCTTTTGGCCGCTTCGTGGTAACAGTAAAGTCAGTAATTTATTCATTGAGGATTTATAATGGAGGCTAGTCCGTTAGCTAGTTCCCGAAATTCCATCCGCATTCTAAGAGAACTGCTGTAATTCAGACAAAAAAATTATAATTTATAATTAATTTAAGGTTAATTTAAAACCTCCCTCTATTTCAATCTCAACCTTCATCAACCGAGTAAAATATATCGTACATATATTCCTTTTCCAAATTCAAACTCTCTTCACACGTAACTTCATCTATCGATTCATTAATTCAACCGTGAAAGCATGATTAGCAGACGGAAACACATATTATATTTGATATATGATAATTGATTGATTTATACCAACGATGTCCTTACATTTATTTATAATCTTTTAGGTTAACAAGATTTAGAAACAACATTAAAAAGATATATAATTCGTGGAAGAAACTTTGCTATCAATTGGTTCTTCGTTACTTACCTTGACAATACTTAAGTCTTCAATACCCGAAACAGGGTTTATCAATCAAGATTATGACATGTCTGTTATCGTGCTAAATTGCATATTTTTTTGGAAAACATTTGATATTTTTAATATTTATATAGTGATAACAAAGATATTTTTATTTATACAGCTTTTCCGGGATGTGCATATTTTTAAAATGGAAAGTATCCTATGTCTTAATCCATGTGAATGTTGGGTAAGTTGGATCACTTATAATTCGCGGACGGCTGGACTGATTTTCATGATTTTTGATTTTCTGTATTTGTTTCCGTCCCGAATAGCATAATAACGATTAAAGAAAAGAAAAAAGAAAGTGAGGGGCAGTACGAAGTTCGCCGGGCCGGCTAGTCCAGAATAAAATCTATCTGTATGCCAAACACCCAAATCCGTTTCATAGTTTTTGCGTGGTGAAAGAGTAACAAACATCCACTTTGCATTTATTATTATTTAGTGGGATACAATTTGTAGGACAACGCAAAATATAAAAAAAAATCCTTGATACTTTAGAAAATGTAAACCGATAGAATATATATAAACGATTTATCCTTCCAAGCGCACGATAAGATAACATTCATATTAATTACCTTAATCAAACAACCAATAGCAATAAATACACAGTTTGGTTAGATTTATAGCATCCGTTTGAACGATATCTTAGGTATAATCTATCATTGGGACTGTAGAACAATATGTCGTTACTTAATTCACCTGACTATGCAAATAAGTGTTATGATTCAAGTTTTGTTACCGTCGCCCAAAAAATTGATAAAATATTTAGTTTTATTATTGACAAAAGTTCTTTTTTTTCTACGTGAGAGAATATTATTTTGATTGATTGGCGCCATTTAAAAACACGCAATTTTCGAATTACAGTTTTAAAGCTAAAGTAGAAGTAATTTTTTTTATTTATTATTTTAAATTTCGAATATAAAACAACTAACTTTTAAACCAATTCGTATCTAGTGTCATTAATTGTCATTATTTTTTAGTTATTTCTTTGAAAGTAACACTGGTTTATTACCTACTGAAAAATAACACAGAGTAATTGTTTGAAGCGAGTTATATTTTTAATTACCATCCATTTTGCAACGTGAGTCATGCAACAAATGAAGAACGTTTTATAAAGAAATAACAGTGAATTGGAGGATTTCTAATTAATTTCATTGCGAACGTTTACGACTCACAGGCGTTCCACTTTGTTACGTTACAGAGCGCTGGTAAATAAAATATGGCGGCAAAGCGGCCATTTCATTGTTAGCGTGATTAGAAAGTGCAACACGGCCAAACTAAGATCGTTTATCGAAATTAATTAATTAATTTTTAAAATAATAAATATCGCTCTTTTATTCGATAAGGTTTTACGCGGAAATGTTATTTATTATTTTACACAGTCGTCATTTTTTTATTTGATCGAGTAATGTTCTGTAAAATCAAACAATGAGCTGTAAATAATGCTTTCTATAAAATTATATTATTCGATCCGCACAAAAATGTTTACCACTAGTAACTAGATATGGTGTGAAATCCGATTTATTTGAAACTACATTAATTTTACATTGAGAATATATTGTTATTTAGTATATTTTTCCACGTTCAATTTCTGATAAATGTTTTACACCGAACAATAAATATTGACATTGTGCCTGGGTCGTGGCTGGGCAGTTTTCCTCCTCATCATAAATATTGTCTGATAAAATCAGTAATATTTCATCAACTGAGTAAGAATCTGTTCAATATCTCACTATACCAAAAAAGATTTCGTTACAAGTATATTTTAATACATTTTTAATTTCATAATTAAAAAACGAATCATACGGGAATGTGGTACTCTTATTTTTAAAGTGTTTATTGTTTTTTATTATAAAAATAAAAACGTTACATAACATACCTACAGACAGAGTGCTTTCATAACCAATAGCCACAATTGCCATCATTATAAATGATGAGATATAGAATTGACCGAATTACAAACACATATGCCCAATCCAACAATAGTCGGTGAATAGGCCTCTATCAAAAATATAATTGATACCCGCGAAAGTGGTGGACGCAACATCCGCCAAGGAAATATCGGCTATCGCTCAAACAATCATCGGCCAGACAAAAGGGCCGAAACAGACTATGTGTTGCAAGAGACCGAACAACGAGCATGTCATTATGGAGCAACTATCTACGTCTGAACCTCCACGCCTCTTCAAGACGGTCGGATTACGACGCGGGAGACGCATGCGGATGATTTTTCAGAGGTCTCCGTCGACTGGTCAGCTACGAATCTCAAGCATTTGTGGTGGCCGAGTAGTTTCTCCCAATTACAACGTCTCTAGCCGGCGATTGGCCGCTCCATGAGGAATCCGGGCTGTCGTGACTGTGATAAAAAAAAACTGACGCAAATTGCCGATACGCCTCGTGCACACAATTTCATGCTCCGACTTCTCAACGAACAGTCTAGATTCGTCATATTTCCAACAACAATGCGATCACATGAAAATAGATTCTGACGCGAATCTGCAATAGATTGAATTAATTAATAGTTCCAAATCTGAAGCTAATGACTATTTAATGCGTGTCGGTAAAAAGAGTTGATAGATCACTTTACGAATAGTGTTTTATTCAATTGTGTTGTTCTAATTGGTGTTTTTTGTCGACATTTATCTTTGATGCGGTGGAAGGCATTATGGCACTGACAGTGATCTTGGCAGTACATTAGTCTCGTCGAAAGGTTATGAGAACGGAACGCGACGCTGGCGAGCAGCGAGGACGGCAACATATCTTATTAGTTCATTTCCCGTCTCATTACTATCTTTGCCTACTTTTGTACGTTTGATGTTCCTTGCTGATTATTATTTACGAGTCTTCATAACTCCGTTTGCTATAAACTAAATGTAATATTAATTGATTAAACATTTCAAGTTCTCGATTTATTTGTAGTCGGTACGTATAATAGGCATACAAGTTCACAGGACGCACTCGATCATGGCCACAACAGTGAGATCGACAAGTCATCGCGCTTCGTCACGCAGTGGTTCGATTTGTCGCAAACTACTAAATGTTTTTGTGTGCAATAGGGTTGTCATAGCTTTAATAAATGAACTAAAAATTTCTAATCTACGTTATTTGTGATGGAAAAATAATTAAGTAGGTATTAATTGCTAGATTTCAATTTGTTTAGTTTTGTAATCATAATAATTATGATGGTATTTTCAGTTTGTGGTCCATATCTTAGTACATAATCGGTATCCATCATTTGTTGAGTTTTGTGTAGGTTTAAAATCTCAATTTTCTACTTGTTTCACATTAGCTTATACCTAAGGTCTATAAGAGGTAATAAAGCAGGGCTTACCGCTCCTGCCGGCCGAACGAAAAATACTACCAAACGTAAAGATTTAAAAGCTCTAGTTTTCCGTTTCTGACTTCTCCGTGTCGTTATAAATAATTACTAAAGTCAATTTCTTGTTTAAAACCTACTAATTGATGATTTTTTGATCTGATTCCGTTGATGTTTTCTTCCAATTAGATGTGGCAACACAGCTTGATGGTTATCTCCGGACAATTCGTTCCGGGCGGAGGACCTCGCGCGTGACGCCCGCCGATTAGAAATCTCGTCTCGGATGCCGCAACTCAACGTGCTGCTGTCGATTGGCTTGTTCTATTAAACTGTTCATGTTCCTATTGGCTAGTTTTTCTTTTTGTAAATATATTACTTTTTTCGGAATACCATTCTTTCTTTCAGGTACTCTTTAGAGTTTAAATAAGTTCATAAAACGTTTGAAACTTTATCTTTATTTCTTTGGGTCTAGTTTAGCAAGGAAATCAAGAGAACTCGCTTTTATGAACTTCAAAGATTTGTCATGGTGGGTTGAAGATTTGATTCAAAATATAGGTAGTCATGCCTTACCTTTTGTTTAATGTTAGAAATATAAATATGAACTGGAGTATATTTTAAAATATAATTCAAAGTTAACAAGTTAAAAATTCTTTAACCATAACTACGAATCAGCGTGGCAAAGATCCTAAAATACATTCATTTGAGAAACAAAATAAATAATTTAACATTTACAATATAAACACATTCAAATTGTGGTCAAAATTCATCATTCATAATTAATTTATGCCTCATTTATGCTGAATAGAATACATATCACATATTTGAAAATAAAATGGAGATACTGACCTTGGCAATGAAAATTTATGGAATCAAAGTCCTAAGCTAGACCGCGTGGTTTTAAACCAAGAAGGAAATTAACTTTACACGAAAACTCGGACAATACAATATTATATAGGTACATATAATTTTTAGATGAGTGATAAATCATGTTTCCAGTGTTTTCTATGATGAAAGTTGAATATCTTATAATGAAACTATATGTACCGTGAAGATTTTAGGTAAATTAATAATCGCTTTAGTTAATTCAGTTATCATTGTAAGCCTAAGAATATCTTCATCGTCATCATCAGCCAGTATCAGTCCACACATTCCTTATTTTCCATCCTAATTCTATCATTCAAAGATATAAAAGCAATCCTCATTTTTATAACAAGACTGACACATCCTTACTTGAAGAATTTGCGTGTAAACCTATTTTTGTTATATCTTAGGCAATAGCTAAACGCAACAGACTAGAACGGCAGGAAAAGAAACTTGTTTGAATCATAATGGATTCGTTGCAATTTAGGCTCATGATTATTGTAATAAAGTTGGAACTATTGTTGCTGTGGGTTTTAGAGTAGCAGGGGAGAAATTGAATGGCTATGAGGATATAACGCATTATGCTTGCTAAACTTTAGAAGATAATTTCGAATGACATGAAGAACATTATGGGAAGCTTGTAAAACATGGTTATATGGTTAATGCAAATACTACTTAAGAATAAGTAGCATATGAAGAAAAAGAGTACGAGATGACAAGTAATAAAATTAACACATTTAAATTGACTGCAAAACATGGCCATAAAGATTGTTGTCTTTACCATAAAATGTTCATTTAATAACGGGTGAATGTTTGAACTCCTGAGGTAAAGCACAACCTCACACGTCGTTTCCTTAATCGAATACAAAACTTCGTTTTATTTCCATAAAGGTTTATTAAAATCTACATATCGATAAGAGTCTAACGACGCCCACTCTACCGTTGCCATGGTTACCTCCCATTTACTTCGGGTTATTTTGGTGATTCGTTCCCGTACACGAAGTAATCGATTTGCTACGATTCAAAACTGAATTTTAACACCTGTATCGATTCTCCATAAATATTTCCTAAATGGTCTCTCTGACACTTTGAAACTATCTATATGTATTTTTTTGAATTTTATGAGTTTACTCTAATACATTGTATTTTGTTAGCATTGTTCAGATAGCGTTTTGTATAAATAAATATTTTACTTAATTGTATTTCTTACCGGTTGTGTTGCGACACTTGACAAATGGCTTTTTGCACGTACATTCAACTATCCGAGTTTTTGTTACTTTTTGCTACATAGTTGGTAACGACAGAACAATTCAAAACTTTAAGTAGTAAATGGAGACAAAGATTTTTCCGTGGACTCGCATAGCAACTAGGTACGGTCGGCAAAAAAACTTTAGTTTCAACAATTGTAGAGCATTACAGATGAAAGAAAAGGCGTTTAGTGCAACATTATGAAACAACAGTGCACGAAATACAAAAGAACAATGACCCAGATCCGCCAAAGATAACCATCGAAGTGACGCATGTGTGGAATCGATAACAGTAGTGTACACGCACGCACTCGCGGACGTTATCGAACCAATATTTACTCAGGTAACAGAAACACGCGAAACGCTGCGAGCGTGTGAACGCGCCCGACTTCTACACTCCACTAATTGTGTTAAAGGGACCCCTTAGACGTTGCTGAAAGGGCGAGCTCATTCAACAAAACGTCACGACACAGTCGTTGTGTAAAAAATATCATACCTACCTATTCATCGGTCAACAGCTGCAACGAAACGGAACGGCAGATGCGCGTGAGCAGCCGACGCTGTTATTATAGAAACTACAAAAAGCGGCAGCCAGTTTCAAAGTACGCTTGGATTTTTCACGGAGATAGTGTGGAAAACTTACCGTCGGTCATGAGGCGGTGGTGCGGTGGCAGCGCCGGCGCACTCACTAACAGCACACGTGCACGAATGCCGCGGGCGCGCACCTGTCGCGGAATGACTGGCCATTTCCATATTAGATAGTATTTATGAACGGGCAAGGCGCTCGCGCAGCCCGACGCGCCGAGGTGGACTGACTGCCGCCGCGCGCGCTACCTGCGCCCACCTGTCCCCCTCCGCCCCACCACCAGGAACCGGATGGTACTCCAAAACAAAACGGCCAACAAAGGACGTGCCGCGAATGTTCGCGCCACTGGTCCGCTCCATATATCGACGAGGGTCGGCGAGCCCCCGGCCGGCCAGCCCTTACTGTTTACTCGCAACACCTGACTCACGCGCCGAAAACCCAGCCCCCGTCGATCAGGCTGATGATTTAATAAGGATCGATACTGCGATCGACTCACTCGCAACCGTTGCTTTAATTACTGAACTTACTTAATTTAAGTATGATATTAAAGATGCAAATACAGTAAACGGTGCAGTGAAACACAAAGAAATTGTTGACACACGAGGCGACGGCGACGCTCGGTCACCTGCTGAATTTGCTCAATCGGAAAGAATGATTGCTCAACTGATTGTCGAAGTACTTGTAAACACAAACAATGCTTTAACACCGGGTGGACATCCGAGGCCGGTTTCGTCGTCCATTTTGTTCATAACAGTGATTTGGTTACGTTAAATTTATTTACAAATCGGTTCCTGTTATTTGTAAACGACTGTCAGTGGACGCTGCTCGTTATTCACACTTATCTATTGTATCTGTAGCTGATATGATATCGGACTATGCAATGGTGCTTTAATCAAATCTTTTCGTTTTAATCATTCACGTTCAATAATATCATCTGTTAAAAACAGTTCCAATAGCTTGATGTATATTCCGTACGTTTTCGTTAAACGTGAGAGCATTTTAAGTAGTGACTGTAAATCAAATTTCCATTAATCCCTTGTGATCCAAATGCTAGTACGCAGCCATTAAATTCTCATCATCTTTCGTTTTTTGCGTGGACACTGCGTGTGTGTAGGTATGTGACCTCAACAATTTTGTCCCATAATTACGACACACGTCCTACATACCGCTAATCGACTCCACCTTTTATATTATTTTTACTCGAACTCGAAAAGTTAACCAAAGTAGGCTAAACTTTTCTTAACTCAAATGAGAGTTGGAGAGAAGTCACATTTTATTTTAGTGATTATACTACTTTCTGTAGTGTGCATTTGGCGAAAATAATTGTAAAAAGAAACTTGACGCCAAGTTTTTTTTGCTCAAACTCTGCACCTAAATTATACAGGTGAAACTTGATATAAAATTCTAACACAGCTCTTAGGAGGAAAGTTTTAGTCAAGCTTGGCATTTTAAGCCACTCAATTAAATAAAATAAACTTCGCAAAATCTATAAAATCCTACCATCAGCTCGATTAAGCACATAAATAATAAAAAAAACCTAATGACTAGTATTCTAAGAAGACTGAGAACGAAGCACTTGGATTACCAAAGCATGATTCTAGTAACGCATCAACGCCGTGCATTTTCACACCTCGTAAAGTCCCACTATTTACTGTGTTCTCACGCCAACAAAACATACCAACAATGCGAAGAATAACTTCTTAGGTAAAAATATTCCGTCACAGCTGGACTTTATCAGGCGAAACGCACTTAGAAGTAGGAGGTGGAAAGGACTTCAAATTCACTAGTCATGTTCTGAAGAGCGATAAACGCCGCATGAGGTGCGCAAGCGCCGCGGACGATAGCGCTACACGTCATGGCACCTGCTGATAACACCGACTGAACGCTGAATTTTACGCACTTTTATTTAAGTACTAGGGTTTTAAAGAAACAAAATAGTCGTAAGATATTTCAGTTGCTGGTTTTAATAAAAACTAGCTGTTGCCCGTGGTTTCACCCGTATCCTGAGGGAACTGCTCCACATACCCAGGTAAAAACTGCCCTATATTTTAATCCAGGTGTTAAATTATCTGTGTACCAAATTTCATCCAAGTACGTGCGGTAGTGTTTGCTTGGAAGACTAAGAGACATACCTATCTACATCCTCACACACTTTCCCATTTAGGATACGTAAGAATTAATAATTATTTACAAATTCTTGTGTCCTGTCAATTCTATCATAGGCTAGCTTTTGCCCGCGACTTCGTTCGCGTGGAATAGTGGTGCTCCGCTCCTATTGGTTTTAGCGTGATGATATATAGCCTATAGCCTTCCTCAATAAATGGGCTATCTAACACTGAAAGATTTTTTTAAATCGTACCAGTAGTAGTAGAGATTAGCGCGTTCAAACAAACAAACTCTTCACCTTTATTATATTAGTATAGGTACTTTCGTCTTCTTCAATTACTCTAACGTTACTGTAACGCACTTTTCAGTTTCTTATCAGTCAATGTAACTTGTATTTACATGTTGTGGTCATATCTATCTTTCTAGGCGTCTTATCATAAAAACTACGACATTCCTCAACGAAGTGTGCCATTTCCTGAGTTGGGGTCAAATTCCTTTACTAGGGTCTGATAACTGACTTCATGAACTGAACTATAGACTAATAGGTTAGTCTGTAGTCTGACTTCTAGCCTTCTATGATGTGATAAGTGGTACCAACTGTCTACTGCTCACACCAGGCCAGGGAAGGTAGGACCATTAATAACCAGACTAGTTCAAGATGGATTGACAATTTCTGATTCAAACGTATGTTTATAGGATATTTTTATTCCAAATTTTCGACTCATCTTTCTCTTCATCATTAGCAAGTATCTTGAGTAAATAGTAAGAAAACTATTGTAATCACATCTTTTTGAAAAGAGTGTCTTTGATTATCTTGCCGGTTCATCTCCGTAAGACCGACTCCTTGGAACCATGCTGTAGACGACGTTTCATAAGAGCCAGCAATGCCCAATTTTATTTTTAAATGAGTTTGAGTGACCTTCATGATAAACTTAGAAAGTACCTACCCGTAGCTACGTAAAAAGTCACAGAACTTTTGTTGCTGATACACTTTTGTTAGTATGCTAGGTCCTAATACATCTCATCCAAAACCAATTTCCTTGTCACATATCCGCGTACTAGTGGGCTAGTTTTTCATTGGGTACTACAATACGTAGGCCATCACTGAGGTATCAATGAACCGGGCCACAGGATGCGGCCCGTCCGGACTTGCACAAAAACTACTCGCAGCCTCCGGGAAGAGGGACACTGAGATGAGCCTGTGAAGGGAAATAAACTTGCGTAAGCTCACATTACGTTTACTTGCATATTGGGTTTAAATGCACGGCCATTCTCGCATTAAGACAGCTTGGCATGAGCTGTTGTAAAAGGGCCAGTGACATCAAAATTTAAGTGTACTTAAACTTCTACTTTATATTTTTGCGTTTGAGGTTTACCTACTTGATTTGTTTAATACCGCGTACCTATATATTCTAATTTTGAATTATGAAATCAGCCCTAAGTGATCGGGAAATAGCGATTATGCATGCTAGAATGATCATTATGAGGTAAGCATTAAAAAAATCGTTATCCATGCATTTACACACAAATAAAAGCAAAAATACAACTCTACCATCGCCATTAACAAAGTCTCATCAATGCTCCAAGAGTTTTTCATGCATTAAGCAAATATCCAGCCATGCACTTGCACACTCGCACTACAAATGATAACAACATGATTCACTAACGCCAGCTATTTGTCATCGCAGAAAATAACGGAAAATATTATAAATGCATATAGCATTTGTTTTTCTCGATGCAAGCTGACAAGTGAATCAGACTGAAAATGACATCCAATGAGGTTTGATTTTACTAATTGTATAGAAGCTGTGAATATCAAAAGTGTTAAAACAAAACAATATCGGTCTATGCATTATTCCATGAGTGTTGCGGTAAGAAGGCACTTGCTCCTCAAGTACAAGTGCGCGGGTTCAAAACCTAGCAAGTATCAATGTGACTTGACTTCTTCAGTTCTTTTCTAAGTATATCTAGAACACCACTGGCTAACGATGAAGGAAAAAATCCTGAGGAAACCTGGTCTCAAAAAGTCTAAAATTACCAAGCCACCTTGAGCAAACGTGGTGGTTAATGCTTGCCTTCTCTGTATGAGAAGAGGCCTTTGCTCGGCTGGTAGGTCAATAAATAGGCCAATGATGAATGATAATTCCATGAATCATAAGATAGAGAGAAAAAATAAACAACAATCACTCATCATACAGAAATTAGGTAATAAGTTTTCAGTTATACAAAAGAAACGTCATATTTTTATATCTAAACTAGCTTTCAGCCTGCGTCTTCGCCCGCGTGGACATTTTTTTACACCTTGGGTAACATTATTCATGTTTTAGTAGGGATCCCTAATTATTTCTGTAAATAAATATAGCCTATGACACTTCGTAAAGATGTACCTTCCTAACGGTGAAAGATTTTTTAAAATCGGTCCAGTAGTTTTTGAGTTAAAACCCTACAAACAAACAAACAAATTTTTCCTCTTTATAATATTAGTAAAGATAAAATTACTGTTGTATAAATTGTACAAACATAGACAAAATGTACAGTGATAATGAACAGTGTCGCCGTGTCGTGTGTTCGTGTCCCGTCCGTGGGAAACAACACGAACGACGACACAATCAAATGTCACACATCGGGAAATCGTACCATGCGTCATATTATTATCACTTAGAAAATGTTGTGCGAAAATGTCAATTGATTCTATTGTAGTATTTTTAACGAAGAGTTATACTATAACCATCATCTGCCTAGCCTTTTCCCAACTACGTTGGGGTCGACTTGCAGTCTAACCGGATGCAGCTGAGTACCAGTGTTTTACATGGAGCGACTGCCTATCTGACCTCCACAACCCAGTTTACCGGGTAACACGATACCCCTTGGTAAGACTGGTTGTCAGACTTTCTGGCTTCTGACTACCCGTTACGACTGTCAAAGATCTACAAATGACAGCCGGAACAACTTAACGTGCTTTCCGAGGCACGGAGGAGTCTCGCTATGACAAAGATGGTCACCCATCCACGGAACGGCCGCGCCAAGCGCAGCTTAATCTTTGATCGGTCGAACCGTGGGGCTGTTACTTAGCCACGAGCTCCTCGAGAATTATACTGTAACCGTCTTACTTATAAAAAACCTGTAATCTGAAGTTTAACCATTTCTCACCTAATCCTTACTTAACCCCGTAATCCAGGATTTTGCTACTATTTAAGATCGGATTAACGCTAAACAGCATTTACGAGTGAGATTTTTGCTAATCCATTGCTAAACAGAAGATTAAAAATTATTTGAACTTTATAAGCAAGACTGTAAATGTGGGTTAACACATAGGATTTTTTTTTATCCGGGGAGTTCGAAGTAGTTCCCTAACGGTTCTCGGGAACCCCAGGAATCTGGCTAGGAGGTTTGAAATAACACATTACCGTGCTTTTTCTTATTATGCTCTGGAATACTGGATTCGTAATATAGCCTAGATACCGAACTCAACATAATTCTAAACAGGCTTGGCATATTAAATACTCTTTGTAGTCATACAACCATTCACATGATCGAATCGTACAGTGGTTACACTCATACTAGGTTCGCGTCTTTAACTAATACTTTTTAGCAAAATATTTCAATATCAAAAACGAATACATTACTTTTTCATGTAAATTTCTGATCAGCTGTCTGTTTCAATTAAGGTTGTTACAGTCGAAGATATAGTTTTTTTTTTTTTTAAGATAACATTTTTGCTCTCTGTATTCAGCATTTATTTTCTCCACGAATATCGAGTGCCATAGATAACAGGAGAGTTCCGTAGGGATAAGGCTATTTCATTATAAACCTGAAACTATAATTGGGACGTTCAAAACTTCAGATTATTTTCCTATTTTAAGTATTATTTTTTTTCTAGAAATTTCCAATAGTTGCTTACAAAAAAAAACATTCTCAATTAAATAATACGAGCTTCTACACTCCCCAAAAAATATTCTATTCCTTATTGAATTGTTTAACCAAAGCTAAAAGGACATTCAATATTTTCTTAATTTATGCTCAATGAACCCTGTTCTACCCCGTATACAGTGTAGGTAACACACCTTGCGAGCAATGAGCAGGAGGTGGGGCATCGAGCGAGTGTTCCAGCGATCGACTCCAGGAATCACACATCTGCCTCATACGCGCCTGCGAATGAATAAACGCCAACTTTAGATAGTAAGACAATAAAATAAGGTCTTGAAGCAGATGTTTAATATGTAGAACAGGATTTTTATGCATAGGTAGAAGAATAAACGGTTTAGATAGGTATTCCCGAACCAGTAGAAAAAAAAGGTTAATTATCTTAGCCTAGTACCTAGCAAAAAGTTTCAGGACTGCAAGAATATTCTAAAGAGTAATGTAAAAGCGGCCTTTGGAACGCGAAGAGCGATGGAAGAAACATGGATGGGTTTTAGTCAGTAATAGTCTACACAGAGCAGTAGATCCAATAGATCCCATTTGATCATTTCCCATCCCTTAAAAAAAACTAATTAGTCTCAGAAAATCTATACCAATTTATTGAAGATTAACCTAAAAATGAATACCTCATTTTTTTAGTTTATTTCGAAGTAAGAGGCTTTAGCTTGTATATTTTTTACCGATTTACCAACCTATTTCATTAAAAACCTATCATATAAACGTTACGATGACCACTACATCACTATTACTTACGTCGCTTATAATATTCTCACTGCCCCAGTCTTAACTATGCTATTACTATGCGTCCCTACGGACGATGGAATCACAGTGACCCTAATCATCGTTTAAGAACTTCAATGTCCTATTTTTTAAATCTGGAACATGTCAGTATCCTCACTGCTTCCCTTCACTGAGAACTTCCAGCACAACTGCCTACACACTAAGTTCAGAAGCTAACAATCAAACTATATTCGAACGTAGATAGACACGTTTTCATTCTAAACTTACACAAATTACATTATTCCTGTGCCTCAGAAATCAACGAACATAGTCTACAGAATCGTGATATATTGACAGAGTTTACAAAGAAGGTACTATAAATTACTCTTAACTCTTTTATGCGTTCGGTTAAATAGGACATGCGGCTTTGTGATATCAATAATCCGGATCCCTATTGCCACAGAGTACAATATAGTTACAGAAGGTCCATTTTACCTCACGTGAATTACATTCACGGGTACGACGCGACATCCTTTGTCAGTCTTTACGAGTAGCCCGATGTAACCTGTGGATAAAAGTTTTACAATTTATAATTCCTACGATTGTGGATATAGTCAGTCGACAAGACTTCAGACACAAAGCTTTTATTTATCTTATTTGCTGAAAATTTAGACTGTGATTTATTGATTTATAATAAAGGTACTATTTAAGTCAAGTTTGACTTGAAGTCTTGAAGCACATACCATTAAATTTCCTCTGATGAAAAAAATCTTCTTAAGGCGCTCCTTTGCGAAAAAAGCTATAAAATAGGCAATTTTTCGTCGCCTAGATTGAGACGTTGGTACAAGTTGCAAGCCAGAAAAAAATACCATGTATAATTAAGTATATGATCCAGGTACAACCCCAAAAAAATCTTAAAGAAATGATCTAGAACATTGAAAAAAATAATCCTAAAGTAACCTCTCGAAAAAAATTTTCGTCGCGTAGTTCTCAAAATTTTCAATGATTACCATCACATTTTTTATAACCAAAAGAAAGGGAATTCCGTGAACAAGGTACAACTGCAATATTATATAAATATATGGTGTATTTATCGAGCAAATTGAAAAAAACCGTGTAAAAATTGCCGTCGATTTCATTTCAAAAATTCTTCGTATTGCATCTCTTTTCTGAATGAACTATTTGCATAAATCTGTTTCATCGACCAGACGGCGCACCGCCGTAGAGGCGGGTGGTCTATGTCACTCTGTCATCCGATGACAGTTGGTCTTTCGCATTCAGAAAATAAATATAAAATTGATTTATAAAAATTAAACGTACGTAATTAAAATTTCATATGTAAAAGGGAATCTATTTTAACGTCTATAATGTAACTAACTGTTGTGAAGGGGTGTAAATAGCAGGTGAATGGTAAACATGATGATGATAGCTGTTGTTGATACTATGCTTTGAAACCCCTGTTTTAGAGTATAACGAGGCCGTAACCAGGAATTAAAAATAGGAAAATAAATGCAATGGCCGCATACTTCAGGTATATATGTGCTTTCATTTATAAAATACATTTATTTTCATAATTTATTTTTGTATTTCATTGTGTTTCGCTGTCATACACGACAACCTGGTAGCTTGGTATAAATATATATTACTAGCCTTCCGCCCGCGGCTTCGCTCGCGTGGACAACATAATTTTAGCTGTTTAGTTTTTCCAATTCTGGTGGCACGTTTGCTTGCGTACGCCATACTTTTTACGCTAAGGAGTGAAATTAAAAAATAATTAAAGATTGTTTTTACTTTATACTTAGATGTTAATTACCACATTTCTTTTAAATAAAAAATGACTGAGCTCCATACAAAATTTTCATCCCCTATTTTTCCCCTCTAGCGGATGAATTTCGAAAAAGCCTTTCTCAAAACTGAAACTCAAAAAACGTTTATTGAAATAAGGCTAATTCAATTAGCACTTTTTCACGTCAAAATACATTATGACAGCACCCCAAAACACCCACCCACTCTCACTCACTACTTCCTAGTCTTATGGCTGCAAAGAAGAAGCAGTGATGAACAAACTTCCCAGCAACACAGCTGTCTATTACAGTTTAACTTTATATATTATGTCATATTTATTTTACAATATTAATTATAATACACCGAATTTACAATACAAATGTGTTCACTTTTATGCTATCCACTTTACAGCTGCCTTCTGTTTTTATAGCTAATTAGTGGTTTAAATTATAATAGGCTTTTTTTTATAGGATTTTCTTTAATTTTAATTTTGAAAGTAAATATTGCAATCAATTTTATTATAAATGCGTGTACAAAGCCGCGCAAATGAACCGTCTACTTTATGCATACGATGGTAAGTCGCGGTCAACTTATGTTTATTTCGAGTATTACATTTTTTCTGAAATTACACCCACTGTATATAAAGTCAATGTTCTGTCAAAATTACAAACTTCTATCATTAGCAGTTTAAGCTGGGCATAGATATGTTTTACAGGACATTGCCTTTTTAACAGACTTAAAAAAATAGAGGTTCTTAATTCGTCGGAATCTTTTTGATGTATGTTTACCGGTTACTCTGATTTTTTTTTTATTTGTTTGAAAAGATAGCATATCTTTGTCAGGTGGTTCTATAAAATTTATCATGAACTTCGGAGATATAAAACGGAAATCCATAGAATCATAGCAGAACTTGAACTTGTAGTCGATGACTGACCACGAACAGAATATTTTTTGTTACAGTCGCTATTGGTAGTCGGAAGCCAGAAAGCCTGACAATCAGTAGTTCTAAGAATAATACATGTGTTACCCGGTAACTGGGTTGTGGAAGTTATATAGGAAGTCGCTCCATATAAGACTTTGGTACTAAGCTGGTACTACAAAGTATCAAAATACACCTTGCGCGCTAATTGTGGATACCTGATGTTAAGACATTTTTAAACAAATGTAACAATCAATAGTTATGTTTTGTTTTCTATTTATTTATTTTGATTTTTATTTTCTTACCATGTAACGTAGGTATATTAGTATTGTTAATAAAATATGTAAACAAAGATTATGAAACTTCAAATAATTATTATTTTCCTTTAATTGACTCCAGTGTTAATTGTTCCCATCGTTTGTTTGCTATTGGACACAGAATGACCTGCTGCAAACCGACTAATCAGGGATGGTTTACAGATTTACGAGTGATAAGTACATGTTTGTTCACAATTTTTTTGGTTTGACACACAGCGACTATGAACCAACGAAATTGAATACATAATATTCTAAAAACTTGGTACAGTTTACGAATTGTCGTCAGCAAACACTATTCATAGTCTTATGCTGACATATATCTATAGACACATTATGGCAGGAATGAAAAATCATTTCCATTACAGTTTTTTTGTTTCGAAACCAATGTAATATTTTTAGAGACTCAAAACTTGAACTTTAAAGCGAAAACAACGAAAACCTTTAAGGCAGTGTTGATTTCGATAGGTCTTTGAAAGAATTAAGTCTGACAAAAAACGAAAACTCGTTTAATTCCTTTAATAAGTATAGTAAGCAAAGACAGATTAGAAGAGATTTCAGATGGTGTATATACCTGGATTGTATATACACGAAAGCAAATGTCATGCACTGGCCAGTTTTTTGAAAAAGTTGATTTGTCGAGTTGTATGTTACTTACACATCTTCAATGCAAAGTGAAGTGAATCGGCTTAACTAATTTCGATGGGACTTTCACTGGAAGATAGCTGATAGCGTAAGTAATTACTTAAGCTGCATTAATTAAAAAAACTCTTAAATTAGAAGACGTGGGCGGCGCTGTTGGTGTCAGCTAGTTTCTCTAGATAAAATTAATAAAGGCTAATATTTAAGTCTGAATGGGATCAAGAAGTAAAAACAAGCTAGTCTTGATAATTTCCTGTCAGAAATCATTTATAAATAATAACCTTTTACATGTAAATGTGATAGTAACAGTATTATCGAAATTAATCGATTGGTTTTATATAACAGTCCTTTGAATTGGTTAGGTTTAAAAATTAGGTACTACCTAATACTTACTTCTCTAAATAAAAATACTGTGCATGAACACGATGTTTATAATTAATTATTATACATGATTCTTACATGTTTTAAAATTGAAAATCTTGAGTTACTTATTCCTAGCAGTGACTACAGTAGTGGCCTCGTGATACGACGACTGCGAGAGGGGCGCCCCGCAGTGGGCGGAGCTACTTCCCCTGCTTCACCCCCTCAATTTCTTAAAACTGGCCTAGTACCCAGCCTTAACTGACTTGTTTATAATCGCTAAAATAAAATAAGAAGTCTTTCCCAATTATTTAAAACTTTCGGTTCCCTTGATTTTATGAAGTAGATCTTCTGAGAAATGTAGTTTTTGTGTTGTATTGCTTTATTGTATCAATAATCCGTGTGGCTATTGGCGACGGCCCTACGGGTGGGATGCGCGGGCGGCGCGCTTGCGCGTGGGCACATCTGCGCGAGCAGCTGGCCTGCGCACGCGCCGAACGCAACGTGGAGCCTCCGCGCGAAACGGTTAAAGATTAAAAGGACAATCAGTCTTTTTTTAATTCGAAGTAAATAGAACAGCTGGTAGTCTACACACGCGGCCATTGCGTCTCAGTTCTAAGGGATGTTACGTATGGAAGTTTCTAATAAGACGAATAACTCTTGTTTTTAAATGAACCAAATTTTAAATAGTTGCAGCTTTGACAAACAAGCGAGTTCGTACCAGTAAACTTCCTATTTATTGCCATTGTCGTACGCAACCTTAAAAACTACCAGCAACAACCGTTAATCTATCTTTAGGAGCAAAAGGAAAATTTAAATTGAGGTAGCAATATCAATCGGTACGTTTTTATACCGAACAATAGAAAAGCCTTAGTCGAATAAACTTTCTAATTATTAATAAATAGCTTTATTACTATTCTGCAGTCATAAAAAGAAAGGCTGTAACTAAATATTTTTTTTCGATATTAACTTAAATACATAATTATTCGTAATCAGAATCTTTTTCTGATTCCAAAAATGTACTTACCTCAATATCGAAAAAAATGGTAGTTACGGCCTTTTTTAGGGTTCCGTAGTCCGACAAGGAACCCTTATAGTTTCGCTCTGTCCGTCTGTCTGTCTGTCTGTCTGTCTGTCTGTCTGTCTGTCTGTCTGTCTGTCTGTCTGTCTGTCTGTCTGTCTGTCCGCGGCATAGCTCCGTGGTTTTTGTTATTAGAAAGCTGAAATTTGGTATGAATATGTATATTGATCACGCCGAAAAAGTGGTAAAATAAAATTTTGAAAATTATTTTTTTTTAGGGTAGCTCTCAAACATGTAAAGTAGGGATGAATATTTTTTTTCTCGCGTACCCCTTCGTGTGGGGTATCGTTAGATAGGTCTTTCAAAAATATTATGGGTGTGTGAAGACCATTTTTCAGTTAAGCGAGCCATTTGCGAAACATCTAGATTTTAAGTGAAATTTTTTGTTCGATACGAGTTACCCCCCCTCTAACTTTTGAATGGCTGTACCTAGAAATGTGAAAAAAATCACAGACGTAGTACATGTAATGAAATTACAAGGAAAACTATCACGGCTAAGTAGGCTTAACCGGTTACACAGCTATAGTCGACTAACTAACTCCTACTACGGAACCCTACTGCGCGTGGCCCGACACGCACTTGGCCGGTTTTACTTATGACGGCAGTATTGTAAACCTAACTTACGGAACCATATTTCTAGCATCCGCTGGATGCACTAATAGCATTATTATAATTGGCTTATTAGAGTAATTATGAATGGTACTTTTACAACAGGAAAGCGGTCGCAGCGACTTAGATTATACGTCATCAGCAGCCGTTTGTTCTACTTCGTTGATATCGACTTCTAATTTCACTGGATACGGTATTTTGATACTATAGATATAATATAGCTACAGAGAAGAAGGTGCTCGTGGCTAAGTAACAGCACAGTTTGACCGATCAAAGGTTAAGCTGCGCATGGAGCGGTCGGTCCGTGGATGGGTGACCATCTATGTCATAGCGAGACTCCTCCGTGTCTCGAAAAGCACGTTAAGCTGTTGGTCCAGGTTGTCATTTGTAGATCCTTGACAGACGTTAGTAGTCAGAAACCAGAAAATCTGACAACCAGTCTTACCAAGGAGTATCGTATTATCCAGTAACTAGGTTGTGGAGATCATATAGGCAGTCGCTCCATATAAAACACTGGTACTCAGCGGCGTCCGGCTAAGACTGGAAGCCTACCCTAAAATAGTTGGAAAAACGTTAGGCAGATGATGATGAGAGGTAGAGGAAGACCAAAGAAACGATGTATTGATTGTGTGAAAAATGATATGGCTAGAAAAGAGGTTACTTATGTGATGACGTCAGATAGACAAGTATGGAAGAATAAGATATGTTGCGCCAACACCTGACAATAACAAATAAATTGGGATAAGGGCAGGAGGATGACGACTGTATTCAGTATATACTGAAGTTTTGTATTATTGCTACGGTCTATTATGTAAACAGATAAATTTGAACCAAGCGTCACTGACTTGTACATATTTGTAATTTGTAGGCTGTAATAGATAGCTGAGTAATAAAAAAAAACTGTCTCAATCAACATAGAACGGTGGTTTTCTTAACCTTACCTGAGCAATTCTGCTGTAGGTACATATTTACGCAACGAAGACCCTTATGGTTTAATTATAGTAAAAGCCCTTTCTTTAATGAGTATTGTAAAAAGCTATGATGGATAATTTGTGGGTACACTACAATTAACTTCGCACACAAGAGTATTACTGTGAATGGTGAACAAATACATAGCTTGCTTAAAGTTATTTTAAAAATTAAAAAATAAAACACTTTCTTAACATAGCGCTAGCAAAACGACACCGGTTTTGTTATGTTCGTAAATTTTACTAATATTATAAATAGTGTGTCGGTGACGAACAAACCTACATACATTATATTATAATGTATGTAGGTTTGTTATTTTTTCACACAGAAACTATTGAATAGCTTTAGCTTTAGATCTAGTTTGTTTGGTATACTAGTTTATAACACACACTATACTTTTCTTTCACTATACTTTTTATCTGGATACGCAAAATTGTTCTCTCAGAATGCGATTCGGTAAAATCGCGCGAAATGTCTAGTAATTATATATTTCTATGACGTATAATTCGCGTGTATTTACTTCCCAATAGCTTAGCAGAGAAAATATTTATTTAAGTACATTTTTCTTTTAATATTTAAAAACATTATTAAATTCTACAGATGACTAAATAAACATAAATAACCATTATTGTAACTTAGAAGATTATCTTCATTACACATATTCTCCCTCAAATAACATTCTTTAAGTGTTAGTCGCACAAGCAGTGCGCAGTTACAGTCGGTCGGGCCCATAAACGAGAATAATGGTTCAATCGTTCGACTGTTAGCAAATATGCTCTACTTCAGTGGTTACCAAAAGGCGATTAGACTTCGACCTATTTAAAAAAACTTCAAAATTTTGGACTCAGCATTTGACTGTCATACAGAAAAATGACGTACTTAGATGTGTCAAAGAGTAGGAAACGCAGACAAGATTCTGCGTTCATACTTGGATTAACTTTATCTTCTAATAAATGCAACAAATGGACATTCGGCTTTTTTTCCTAAATATGATTTTTCCACAACAGAATCCACCAGTGGGCTTCGATCCATAGTTTGGGAAATATGCTCTACTTCAAATTTACACTACACTTTAGAACACAATAAACTTTTAGTACTTTCAATAGTTATGCTCTAGCTTATGCTCTAGGTTATGCTATAGCTCTTTGAAAGGGTTCAGGAGCGATTCCAACTCTCAGTAGTACCATATTATCTTGGTAAACTATTTAACTGTTATTATGTCCCGGCTAGGTGGATATTAGTGAAATAATAAGAAGGTAGATAGACTTATAAGTATATTTCCCTGATACTAGACCTCAGCACTAAAAACTTATGGGTATGACAAGACCTTAGTTTAAAAGTGGCCGATAAATACATATATGTTCTTCAATGTCAATATTGTAACTAAATTGGTAGATTATCCAATCTCACACCCATAGAAACCTATTTTAACTAACTTAAAAAAAGGAGGTTCTGTATTCGACCCGTATGTATGTTTGTATGTCTGCGATTTTCTCAAAATCTACTGATCCGATTTGGATGACGTTTTCGCTATTTATCAGAGGTATAGAGTACCTACACCCATATTAAAGTTGATGAGCACTAGACATTTTGTAGTTTAGATAATTTACAATATGCTTGTTAGGTTAGTACAGCCCATACGATAAGAAAGACTTAAGTGAAATTTTAAGTGATCATATGACGGACTTGATTTATTTGGTGTTAGAGGTACTATATTAAAAAACAGCCTAGTTCATTAAAACTTCAATTCTAAGCGTTACAATTAAAGGAATAAAATTAATATGCAAACCAGTCGGGCAATACAGCTAGTGCTTTATAAAATTGTAATTGTAACTACGGTGAACGATCTGAGCTTCACGGCGCTTGCACATACTTAATTACATACATAAAATGGCTGTAGCTCTATGACCGGTGGTCTATGGCCATCATTGTCCAAACCGTAGCTAGGAATTAGCATTTTTTGCCGTCACATAGATGGTATTTTAATAAACGAACCTTCTCGTCTTGGAGTGTAGATAGGCATCTTAATTACTATTTTATTTTAATTTGTTTTGTTTTATAATTATATTTAAGTTATGTTTTGCTCTCAACTCACAAATCAGCCAGTAATTTAAAAGTTATTTTCAAATAATTTGAGTCCATTTTGTCATACACCATATCTAACTACCTATCCACCTTGGCCTAGTGGTTAAGGCACCCGCTTCTCGTGTACGAGAGTGCGGGTTCGAAACCTGGCAAGTACCAAAGAGTAATTTCTAAAGTCATATGTACTTTCTAAGTTTTTCTTAGACGTCACTGACTAACGGTGAATGAAAACGTGAGGAAACCTGGACATAACAAGTCTGAAATCGCCAATCCGCCTTGAGCAAGCGTGGTAATCAATGCTCTTACCTTCTCTGTATGAGAAGAGGCCTGTGCCCAGCAGTGGGACGATATATAGGCTGACGATGATGATGATCCACCTTGCATGTTGTCGTGGAGCCACATATATGAAACTATTGGCTGAAAGCAAGACAAAAATGTCAGAAAGTTTGCTGTTATTTCAAAAGACAGTGTGATCGTTTCAGTCACTTGATAAGATTTCTAATTTATTGTAGTTTTACTTATATACTTAAATTAAAAGTAAAAATACGACGCGCAGTATTCCGGAACCATTCAAAATTCCTTCAGAATTTAAAATTTTCTGACACCCTACTTAATAGCTACGTGTTGGTGAATTTAAATGATCAAAGTTCCGGTTTCGTCACGATAATTTCCTTCACCGTAAGATATATTAACACAGCCTTAAACTTTAGTAGTTATGCTTTGGTAGTTACAATAACGGTGCACACAACATTAACTTGTGTATTTACGAGAATTTTACTTGAATGCGCATTTTTGTTTACTAAGATATTCTACTCTCTCACAAACTCTGTATGCTCCAATTCGTCGCTTGTACATTAACACACCATCTCGACTGTAGACCCTGCTTTTTTTTTTAACTGGGCCTGCCTGTGAAATGCCTTAAATAAATTTAGGGCCTCCAGCCAGGGCTGTAGTCCCTGCAGACATAAACATTCACATGTAACAAACATAATTTTAAAGCTAAAGCTATTAGCTCCTTTATAGGCGAGTTTTAATTCCCACTCGACGGTAAAAAATTAAAAATGATAGCTACGTCTACTCTGAAAAAAACTCAATAAAAAGTGCATTAATTAAAAACCATTTAATTCGTCAAAGTCAGTTGACAAAATAATAAAGTGATTTATTTATTGATTATTCAAGTTTTACAGTCAACATAGACCTAGATATAAAAGCAGTCTTGTAGGTACACAAGTCCTAAGGTGAGTTTTATTACACATTGAGGAAGCTGACTGATTACCGCCACATGCGCATCCTGACTGCCCTAATAATAGTTTTTGTATTGTACTCACCTTCTAAGACAATTTCCTTTCTGTGTGTATAATTTTCTCAGAAAACTATTGTAACCAAGATATTGTAAACTCGAATTTTTGAAAAGAGTATCCATGGAGTTTCTTGCCGGTTCTTCTCCATAGGACCCACTACTTGGAACCGTGCAACTAATTTGACTTTTCATAAGTGCTTTATTTGTAGGCCTATGTGAAATAAAAATTTTGACTTTTTTTTTGACTTTTTTTTTTCTCTTAAAATTGTTCTTAGTTCGGAGAAAATAGTATCTATTACAAATTATTATGTATGTAATTATTTTTAAAACTAAATGGACGTTGACCACCGCTTGAGTTGTTTTAATTTTACTGAGTAAGTAAGCGTCTTTGCTATATTTGGAGTTTTTATATGCAAAAAATTCTAGCAAAGTTTCATAAACATTCGAGAACTCATGATAATCAGTGAAATCATTTGTTATTCCTGGCTGAAATTAGAGTTCGTCTCTATTGGATTTAAATTTTAAAACCTTCTTCATCTGGCCTGGCACCTGGCTGGCGTAAGGTTAAAAAAAATTAGCTTCATAGTTCAATTCAATTAATGGTTAAAAAGAAGTCAACAATAATGACTATATATGTTAGTGATATTTATAGCCTGTAAAAGTCCATCCAGTTTTATCGAGTTTTCGGCTCTACTAAGCGCAATGTAGCGTAAAATTTTCAACTTCGAGACTTGAGGCAAGGCACAAAAATACCGAACGTAGTCTTTAATTTTTCAATGATTTTTTATATCTGAGTCATTGCCCATAATACCTAATTACAATCACTTTTCAATAGCTTTTATGATCATCATAAACCACCAACAGAGTACCACACACCAAGTTTACGTCATACGTCAAAGTTGGATGATCACAACTAATTAACGGTAACAACTAGTAATTAATTTTATTCGGTGCTAATTAAAGGAAGTATGAAGCGATAAATTAATACGTTTAATGAAGGCCCTTGATAAGTGTTTTTGTGATCTGATTAAAATATTACTGATTGCGGTAATAACCTGTTGCTATGTAATCGTAGATTAATTAACCAAAGATTGACGTCTGCAGATAAAATAACAATAAACATATATTTGGGTTTCGATATCTCTACTTACTTAGGCTAGATTAATGGTTTTTTTTATAGTGTATAATAGAATGTAATAGAAAATTTGGAAATATTTCAAACTAGCTGTTTCTCGCGGTTTCACCCGCATCCCGAGGGAACTACTTAGCGCACCCGGGTAAAAAGTATGTTGTTCCTCAGGGTCTATTCTATCTGTGTACCAAATTTCATTTATATCGGTCCAGTAGTTTTGGCGTGAAAGCGTAACAGACAGACAGAGTTACTTTCGCATTTATAATATTAGTAAGGATCTAATTTGTAACGGGTGGGCTGCAGGTTTATTAAAGTAACAAAATCTAGTGTCAGACTTTCCTCAAATTCGCTTAACCGCCTCTGATTTGAAATTTCAAGAATTTCTTATTTGTAATATGGAGAGATTCATGTTATTTAAAGGAGATTCGTTTGTCGTTCTTTTTTAAGTTGATTAAAATTAATATTCAGTCGAACCCCCGAATAATAATAATTCCTAAAATTTTAATATTGTTGAAAGTTTAATAAGAACTTAGTTGCATAAATAACGCCACAGACAAACTAACGCCCACGGACATTTGAACCCGTTTACCACGCTAACTCACACTCGCGTGGGATGAGCCGACGCTAAATTTCCAATTTAGCGTAGAAAATTAACGTGTAGTTTATTAGTCCTGCTTTCCCCTAAGCCTCGGAATGACAGGATTTAGTTGTCAAAAGGCTAAAAAAAGTATAAAATAATTTCTACATAGAAAGCACAGACATTTACGCAAATTGAAGATGCAAGTATATGTACTTCAGGTGTCTCACATTTGATGCATGATTGCTTTAAATACATGCCTAGATGGTATGTATTTAAAGAGATGATTATGAATCCTGTTGGACGCAGCAGATAGGTAGGAGAAAGGAAATCTCTTTTTGAGAACGAATGAAAAAAAATAATTAAATTGTACTAGACTTTGCGGACTGATTTTTCTAATGTCAAGGTGTCATGTTAGGATTAAAATTGTTTAAGGAGAGAGTTACACTAGTGCTAGAAAAATACTAACATAAGGAAAAATAATACCAAAACTCTCTATAAAAAAAATACAAATTAAAAATCTCCAATCCTCAAAAAACAGTTTTATAATTCGTTGCAAGCGATGCCAATCACAATGAAAGCACATGATATCGTGACACATCGCACTTCGTGTAACAATCGGGCGCAATGTGCCGAATCGGCGCGAATCGGACGGTTTCTAACAAGTGCGCCGGCGCATGTGAATGAACTCGCCGTGATGCAACCCGCACAATTAGCTACATTTTGTAACCACCTTCATATTGTTATTGGTTAATGTATTGTTGGACGATAAGCGAGTTTAAAGCGCTTTCTTAGAACTTAGAGGTGAAATCCTTACCAACATTATAAATGCTCAAGTTTGTTTGTTTGTTACACTTTCACGGTAAAACGGCTCAATCGATTTGGATGAAATTTGGTACGGAGGTAGAGGGTATCCTGGGAAGGTTATAGGTTACTATTTATCCGGGTGGGTTTAGAAGTTCCCTCGAGACAGGGGTGAAATGGAAACGGCAAGTTCGTTATAAAATGTTGGGTTGATTGAACTTAGCATAGCTTATGCCATGGTCTCCGCCGGACATTCCCGACCCTCCCCCAATGGGGAGGACGTGAAGGGCCCGCCGCAGTTGAGGCGGGCAATCGTCGAGGGGGACTGGACGTAAAGGCTACGCCGGTTTCCCAGTCCCCCTCCTTTCAGACGATGCGGGAATGCCGCTGGGTTGTTTTAGTGGGTATACCGGCCTTGCCCGGGGAGTCCCACATACCCCCCCATTCCCCTGGATGGGGGGTATGCGTAATGCATTTTTTAAAAAAGCTTATGCCATGGTAAAAATATTCAAAAACAAAAAAAAAAATAACCACGAACACAGATTGCCCATGTCAATCAATTCTTTAAAATAGAAGGCGCTTACTACGATTATAATTAGGTAGCACAAGCCGTATAAGGCTTACTTGTAAGCAAGCCTTTTGCGGACTATTGTTGAAATTTCATTTATCTTTTTATAGAGCAAACACTAAACAGTTTATTAGAAATCATATTTTTTATAAATGTTAAATTGAAGTGTTATATTTTGTCTATTTGTGCATATAAAAACTGATTGAATAATATGTCTCTGATTCATGCAAAATCATTTTTTTGAACTTGCGGTAAAGGAAGGAGAATACTCAGTCGAAATACCAAAGAAATTCAATTTTAATCAAATCAAAACAACACTCCTTTTTGCGTCCAGTTTTATGTAATAAAATAGACATTTCCAAAAAGAACAGCCTCCAAAAATTCTAGTTTCAAATAGTTCCCATCCTCATTACGAAATGAACATGAAATTTAAAACGAGATTCTCGCATTTCTAAGTAAATTGACGACGTTGCGAACAGGGGCTCTTGACCTGGCGACCCAGCAGCTCGTTGAGGTAATAAACAACTGACGGAACCCGAGACAAAACAAACCCAATTGGAGATAAAAGTGATTCGCTTTTCATGTTGATGCTGTACCGTAACTTAGTTGCGTTGGTGCTGGATAATATGTCGAAGTAAGTGACTTGAAACGTTTTGTGTGGTATTCGTATTTGTCGTTTCTCATACAGATGGCTAAGGAACGGCTATTCTCAAATTTATATAATCTAAGGAAGTTTAAACTTGCGTGATAAATCTTTGGCAGTATGGTTGCCATTTGAGGTGGTGCCAAACGCAATCAAATGCTTACAAATAATGATCATCTGCCTAGCCTTTTCCCAACTATGTTACAGTTTACTTCCAATCTAACCGGATCCAGCTAGGTACCAGTGTTTACATAGCAATAGCGACGGGGCCCTCCCACTGGGCCATAGCCTGCCGGGGCTGCGGGACGTTCGAAAGAGATACCGCGCCCTCGGAATAGAAAGGGCTGAGGAAGGAACATGGATGGGTTTTAGTCAGTAAGAGTCTGACACTCCCACCCGCCCTAGCCACGGCGGGAGGGGTGATTTTCCATCCGAAAAAAAATAAAAAATAAGGGTTGTGAGTAAAACCATAGAAAATACTAGTTTACAATAAAAGCCTATATAATGGTTCCTCAAAATCCATTAAAGCTACTCCAAGATAGTTCTAAAAATCCCATAATCCTGTCTAGCAATCATGATTATTTTATCTAGCAGATTGCGTATCCGTTATAGGAAATAACCGAACAAAATGGAGCATTAACGCCACAAAGGAATACCCATTTCGATATCAAGGAGTTGTTACTTTAATGTGCAATTAATTTAATCGATAACAGCCGTACATATCGATTACTAAATTACTCGATGTTGACCCGAATTGTGGTGTACTTTCATCAATTAGTACCGAATAAAAAGTTCACAAGTTCTTCAGTAAGGTGGACAAAAACGGTTCTCCGTCACGAGTTTGGAAACTGATTAAAATTTCAATCCGTGCCGAAAGTATTTAACGTCAAAACGTAGCGTAGAAGATAAAATCGTGCGGTCGATGCACTTGATGTGGACTGAAAACTTCGATTTTTTTATCTCTAACTGTCACTGTATAATACTGTAAAAGTTCTAGTTGAATGAAACTTTTAAGCATTAGTCATCATCATCTGCCTAGCTTTTTCCCAACTATATTGGGATCGGCTTTCAGTTTTAGCCGGGTGCAGCGGAGTACTAGTGTTTTACATGGAGCGACTGCCTATCTGACCTCGAAAACCCAGTTACCGGGTAACACGATACCCTTTGGTAAGATTGATTGACAGGCTTTCTGTCTACCCGTAACGACTGTCATAGATGAACAAATGACATCCGGGACCAACATGTTAACGTGCTTGAAAGCACATTAACATGTTGGTCCACAAGCCACGAGCACCTCAAGCATTAGTAGATCTATACTGACAGATCAACGCACAGCCAAAACCACTGATCGTAGAGACCTGAAACTCGGAGAGTGTGTTCTTTGAGTAACGTAGGCATCCAATAAGAAAGGATTTACTGAAATTCTCTCCCTAAGGGGGTGTAACAGGGGGGGGAAAGTTTGTATGAAACTCTGTTATTTTTAATTTGATTTGATACCCAATGCGCGGGCAATGCCGCTGGCGGAAAGCTAGTAACTTAATAATACTGAATACCCAAAATAAATCTAAAATTGTCATGTATGGTCTCTTGCATATGAAGAAGAAACATTGAGTATTTCCGAATCAAAGAAAAAAGATTTTAAAAAATATCCGTAAATAGAATTCAATTCAAATATTCTCGCTTTCCGATCACCTCTTATCGTTTACTTGAAATCTCATCCTATAATTGGTTCCCATAGAAAAAAACACTTCAATCACTATTTTTTTCACTACGTTGCTACTAGGCTAAAATATTCTATTACATTTTGTTTAGTAGCGATCAGTAGTTACATGCAAATTATTTTCGTTCACTTAATATTCATTTACCAATATCCGATTCTTAAATATCACTCCAAACGTAAAAAAAAATAACACGGGAAACGAAACTCTAGGAATATTAATAAAATCCAAATAGACCTTTCGAATGGCTGCTGAGATAAAATATCGATTAGTGTAAAAACTATTGAGCTATTTATAATTTAGAGAAGTGCAGGCTAGAAACTTCTAGGGGATAACCCTTAAACTCAAACTCAGGTCAAGCTAGTTGCACGGTTCCAAGGAGTGGATCTTATGGAGAAGAACCGGCAGAAAACTCCATAAAGTTATCCTTGAAGTTATAGTTATTCTTGGACCTGCGGGACGTTCGAAAGAGACCCCCGGAATAAAAAAGGGCTGAGGAAGGAACATGGATGGGTTTTAGTCAGTAGTTAAGAGTCTGACACTAAACGGCGGGAGCGGATTCATTTGATGATTTCCCATCCGAGAAAAAAAAGCTACCGATATTCTAATAAGAATAAGAATATTTTATTTGCCAGAAACATGGTTACATAATGTTGTTAGATAATTTAATTATTTCATAGCACAGCATGTCTCACCGTATATAATCGGCATGCAAAAGAAATATATTTGGTTTTAATTCCATATTACAAAAAAAAAAAAAAATACATGAATGTCAGAGCGATACACATTAGCCGAAAAAAATAAAATAAAGACTAATAAAATTAAAATAAATAATAAAAAATGTCAGGTAATAGGCAATCGGTATGTTATGAATACAAACAAAACAGAAAAAAAACATCTAAAATTATAGTTAAATTACTTTACAAGAAAAAACTATTTATATTACATGTCATAAATTCATTTATACTGTAGAAACATTTTTCAATAAGCCAGTTTTTAAGTTTAATTTTAAAACGTGTCAAGTTCATTTCTCTTAGGGATTTTGGTATTCTGTTGTAAATTTGAATGGTCATGCAACTACAGTTTCTTTTGTATAAAGTTGTTGACTCTTGATAAAAATCTTTTATTCTTGCTTGCTTTTATAAACAAATCAGAGTATTTCTTAACAAATACCTATATCTAATAATACTAATATTAGATAAAAATAATAAAAAATAAAATATCTAATAATACTTCAGCCAACGCATGTGTAATCCAGCTTACAAACTATGTGCTAACCAAATTTGATCCAAAACCAGTCAGTAGTTTTTGCGTGAAAGAGTAATAAACAGACATCCAAGTATACAATTAGTAGGATTAACTTAACATAATCATGTTTCTAGAACAATACAGTGAGAATGTCGCAGTTTTCTTTTGCGATCAAATGCGATGATCGTAGTCGTAATATCATCATACAATATTAGAAAGCGAGTGCACACTTTTAAGCACTTTGTGCTTTTATTTTTTGCATGCAGCTAGATGTGTTCAGATCCCTGATTTTGTTTCTTACTACATAATTATATCCAATTAAATAAATGTTTTCAATCAATAAATGTTTGTCTGATACCATCCAGTATATTACTCTTTAATAAACCATGATATACTTGTATTCTATAGAATAAAATATTTTATTCTCTCGACATAAAAAGTTAGCTAGACTTTCGGCTTCTGAGTCCTCATAACGACTAACTAAATTCTTCTTTTTTTCTTTAGACTTTCAAAAGTGCTTTTTATTAAACTTTATTTTACAAAACCGATATCTGTATAACATACTATAATTTGTCTCAATATGTAATTCATGGACTGACAGCTACACAGAAACACTACAGAAAACACAAACTTAACGTCATCGATCTTTTAATCAGAAAGGTAGCCATGAGCCTCTCTCTTCAACGCAAGACTAAGGACCGTATTACAGACACAATACTCAAACACTATATACAATTAGACTCAACCAATCAAATGGCACACGGAGAAAAAAGACACCACCAGAAATTAAAAAACTGTTTTGTATTTGACGCAAATACTAAGTTTTAATATTACTTACAAAAGTTTTGCTGTTTTTGCAAATATTAATGATTTTTAGCAAAGCCTTTGTATTTGTAATTGTAATTCCTAAAAGTCAGTTTTAGTAAATGCCAGATATTACAAAATTTCATGGTTATCGCAAATTATAGTAAATATTGTTAAAGTTTTGTTTCATACTTTCAAGAAATAGTTTTAGTACAAGGCAAAATAACAAACTTTTGTTATAATTAATAATTACATCTTAGTATTTACATATGAATTACTTGGAATTACTAAAATATTTCTAATAATAATAAAACTATAATGTTTTGTTATTCCAAGTAAGCATTTTGTCAATACAAGTAATGCTCACGGCACAGGCACTAAATTGTCTGCCATTTCAAGTTTGCAAGCGCTCCAGGTGACACGTTGCGGTCAACAATAACATAATAAAAAGAAATAAAATATGATTGTTTTAGTACAATTTATGCCCAATTTATTCATAATATGTATGTGCTAAAACAATCAAGTTGTCGGTTGTGTGATCTTAAAGTTTCAGTGTTTATAATAAGTGTAAAAAGCAAAAAAAGAATTTTGTAATAGACAGTCTAACGAGGGATCTCTTAGGAAACTGGGGTCTCCGAGACTATGTGGGAGTATTGTCTATGACGTCATCATTTCCGATATTACAATAAAACTCTTAAAATTACAAAACACTTAGTATGTTTTTATGACGTCATCATTTCCGATATTACAACTGAACTCTTAAAATTACAAAACAGTATTTGTTTATGACGTCATCATAAAATACTAAACACTTGAAATTACAAAAACGTTACATGTAATCTTTACTAACAGCATTTACAAAAATCAATTACCAATTATTACAGAGCATTTGTTGTCCTCGGATTTAGAAATATTTTAGTAATAATTACTGTATTTTTGTCAGATTTTCTCTCCGTGCATATAATCAACTGTTGAGTATCGTTCTAAAATACTCACTAAAGGTATCTAGCCCACTACACGTACCATACCATGATTCTACTATACTCCTGCTCGCGTGGTGTTTCTCATTACTGAGGGTCGTGACTCTCCCGCAGAATCACCTTCTTTCTAATTGTCTGCGAGCGATTAAGATCTTTGGATTCGTGGAGGGCAGTGTGCAGTCTGGTGTTCAGAGAAGATCTGATTTGATCGGACTATCTCTCTGCTGCACCTTCTCAGTCGCTTGCCATCCATCTTGCCGGGCACCATCGATATTGTGGCACGATCCGGTCAAGTGGTGTGACAAGCCCGGTTAAGCAGTCGACAACCTTCTAGGTTGACCTGCGAGATACCATACACAAAAAAAAGGATAGGCCGTGAATGAACATTCTAGTGGGTATACTTTCATACAATTTCAATACAATGAATATCTTTTTGTCTGACACGTTCCTTGCACGGTTATAGTATGAGACAGTGTAGTGGGCAGACTCCTTTAAATGGTCACAAATAATGCAAATTAACCAGGGCAATATAAAAAACAACACTATTAAGAATATTAAAACAGCCTGTAGATGTGACGCCAAAGGGCCGCAATGGTCTTATCCCATCCGGCCGAACAGATGTAATATCGTGCGATAATTACACTTTTTCCGAGTAATGAGCAGTGCCGCTGTGTCGCACGTCGCGTCGTTATGCCAACCGAAGGTGTTCTCAGTGCAAAAGTCACGCCGTTTGTCGGTAGGGTTGTGCGGGTACAAAAGTAAGTCATACTGTTTCTTATTTAGGCCTGTGTTTAATAATAGATTATAACTTATAATTAATAGTATGGTATTGATGGTTGGTATTATTCCATTCTGTTTTGATAATATCTTTAATTATTAACATACATTTTTAACAAGCTGGCCCGGCGAACTTTCTTTTTTATTTCATAAATTTTCCAATGTTTAGTTATTCTGCTATTCGGGATGGAGACTATTACACCAAATCAAAAACCATGTAAATCGGTTTAGCCGTTCTAGAGTTATAAGTGTTCGAACAAACCCGACTTTGTTTTATATATTACTAGCTGTTTCCCACGGTTTCACCCACGTCCCGAGGGAACTACTTGACACACCCGGATAAAAGTAGCCTAAAACCTTTTTCAGGGTCTCCTCTACCTCCGTACCAAATAGCATCCAAATCGGTCGAGCCGTTTACGCGTGATGCCATGACCAAGGGAAATAAGGATTCAATTTTATATATATAAGATTTTTATATATATAGATAACAATTAATTATTGAAAACGTCAAAGTCTAGTTCTATCAAATTAGTTCAATTAAGAACTTTTCCTCTTTTTTCATTTTTATTAAATAAACAACAAAATCATTGACTACCGTTCCATATTTGAAAACCCTTAACAGCATACCTTCTGCAAACAAATGAAGGACGTTTTGTACACGAAATTACTACGTCCGTCAGCCCTACAGTGTGAAGTGTCAGCGTCGAAATAAAACTTTAACTGGTTGAGATTCGGGATTAATTGCCAGAAAGCCGTCGGCGGGACGTTCCCACGGCTCTGAGAAGCGGGAGACATTTACTTAGATCTCGCCGGGACCGATGTTTAGAGAATTGGTTTAGTTCCGAATAATTTTAGGGTAATTCTTTAGTTTATTTTTGCGCGGAGACTTTTTTGGATACTTGTTTTATGTTGAGATCAACCTATTCAACTAATTGTATTTGATTTAAAATGGATGAAAAATAAATATAAAAGAAGAACTAAATTTTAAATCTTAATTAAAATTTAAAATACACCGCCAATAATAGAAAACATATAACTATCCTACATTCAAATCAACCCGGCTACCATTTTGGTAATAATATTAAGATTTTCATAGATCTTGAATGACAGTTCTTCCGTTTCAAGTTACATAAAGTAACCTCATTGCTATTGTATTTAATCAATAAATAAACATGTGTATATTGAATTAACTAGATAAATATGTCAGACCAATAAAATCTATGCTGTCTTTTCAGCTACTAACATTCTAGACCTACCGCAAAGTTCGACAGCTGGCCTAAACAATTTGCTGCTGGCAGTAGTCGACATCAACAGTCGCAAAAAGAAAAAAAAACTCATACATTATTTTGGTGTAACTGGCTGGCTGTAAACCTAAACAAAACGTGATCAACCACACCGGAAGATCGCAGCCCAGATTCCAGCAGTGAATAGTTCATTAGTTTCTTTATCACGTCGCCTCTGCTCCAGATGGGAATACCAGTGATCCGTTCCGCTCAACAGCCGTGCCCACCAAAAAACACCTTCCCAGGAATGTCACTTACGCAACTACAGATATCGGTAGGGCTGACGACGACAAGAATTTGAAAAAGGAATGGAAATTAGTTTCCTTTGAATGTTTAACAACTGGATAACTCTAGGTAAGTATATACCGAGTAGTTTTTTTATTATGTTTAAAGACGAAGGAAGGAACATGGATTCTAGTAAGAGTCTGATGCTCCTTCCCGCTCCGCCCACAGTGGGAGGAGTCATTTAAGGATTTCCCATACCTAAAAAAACCTATACAAAGCTATACTATGTAGGCACCTAGTTACCTGTGTAAAAAAATCAAATCCTTAGAGGTACTCGCAAAAACTTATATTTCCTTAAATAAATCAGCCTTTATACTTATAGCATGAGTCTTAAGACAGCCCTACATCACCTTAGCCAATTGCTGATATGATGCGAAGTCTAATCCACGCTATATCGTATACAGTAACTCATGCTATTAAACAATATAATACGTACGTAGGTACGCGTCTCACATACACTGGTTAAACACCAAATTACTCACTTCCTCCAAGTACCACTGTGTTCTAATAATATACATAATTATGAAGATATATAGTAAAAAATGTGTTCTTATCGTAGTGACAGAACTATATACACACTATATAACGAATACAGAATAGGCTCATCCTGTTCGAAAGTCATTTGAAAAAATATATCACATCTTTTTACTGTACAACTTTAAATAAATTATTTAGTCAATAAACTACACATCTACACCACTTTATAGGTAGAATTTGTAATTTTGAAAGTAGCAGGGCTCTGGACTTTTCTACTCGCCCGAATTTGACAAATAATTGAGTAACTATGTAGTTTGTGGTTATTACAGACTTAGGTTTTGGAGATTACTTATATTTTATTTCCATGGAACGCAGGTGATGCTGTAAGCAGAAGCTAAATAGCAACAAACAAAAACAAATGAAATTAGTAGTGTGGAAGAAGTTATTCGAATTTAGAATAATATTTTGTGTATTTCTTCTCGCCACAAAATTTGCCATATCCTTGTAAGTATTTTTTTTTCATTGCTGCTAGAGTGATGAAACAGAGAACCTCGTGTTAATAAATTAGTAATTATTATCTAAGGACAATATAGATGGGCTGCTGGATTGTTGAACACAAAGGGCAATGAATAAACATGAATGGGTCAGTAAGAGTCCGACACTCCCTCCCGCTCCGCCCCCAGCGGGATTAGTCATTTGATGATTTCCCATCCCTATAAAAGGACAATTTAGATAGGTTTACCTGAAATATATAAACAAAATAATATCACCGCATACCACTTTCTCAAGCCAAAACTATTACAGGACACAAATCTACTCATAGGTTCTCACAGACTTTCAAATGTGTGGCAGCAAATTACGCGGAGAGTCCCACGGCTGCGCGTGAGTCAATCTCGAGCCCAATCGTAGCGGACGATATCAAAACGATATTATAGCGATATTGAAACGTTTCGTATTCAATTAGGCGACAGATGATATTTTCACACGCGGTTTGTGTTTTACTAGCAATTTCCCGCGGTTTCGCTGCATCCCGAGGGATCTTGCGCACCCGGATAACAACTACATATTCTTCTTCAATTTTCAAACTATCTCCATACTAAATTTCATCTTAATCGATTCAGCTGTTTTGGCGTGAAAGCGTAACAGACAGGCAGATAGTATGTTTTTTATTGTAACATCTTTTTCCAGATTAAAAAAAATATGTTCAATGGATGACAATTTGACAGCGTATTAATAGTTTGCTGCAATCGCGTGTCTATGCGTAGTTTATGCCAAACAAGATAGAACTATAAAATTAACTTTTAACTTAGCCACTTGCAGGAAAAAATGAAATGTAATTTGTAATGAAATGAAGGAAAAAAAGTAAATGTGAAAAATCGATTACAATTACAATGTAAGTACCAGTTATTGTACACTTATCAAGTAATAAATTAATCCACCTAATACAGACAGAGTTGGAATAAAGTACTTATTTAAAATTTATAGATACGAAAACGAGGGAAAAACCAAAGATAATCGCAACCTAATTAACTATGTCAAAATGTTTGACTTCATCTTACTAGCTGAAGTTTCAATATAATCCACTTCATTAAAAAAAAACTCATTAAAATAAGACCGCAATTGCAGAAAAAATAACAAAATATTTTTCTCGAAAAACTTAAACAAAATGGCCGACACGCTTACAGTTATATATGACGATGATGGAGTCCGTTAAACCGCCAAATGATCCACATTTATAAGTATTCGATCAATTTTATACACTTGAACAAATGTATAAACTTTACGATGACCACAAACTGTAATTAAAATTGCGATATGACGAGATAAACAAGGAGTTTTTAATGTATTTGCAATAAAGATACATAAATGTTCAGTTGTTTATGGTCTTTTGGCAATTTATCATTCACCTTCCTATAAGAAAACATTAAGTAGCGTCGTACCTTTGTATTACGTATATTTATTTGGTTTTAGTTGTTATAATTATATATATTTAACTGTATATGATTTGTAGAAATAATAAATAAAAAATACATACCAATATGTCCTTAATGATCGATAGCTTTCGTCTTTAAATTCCATAAACCTCTATCAGCTCTTGTTGTTCCCATTTTTCATTTTCTTGATTCCTCCCCACTCATATATTCATCCGGAAACCTTTTTGTGATATATAATCTAATATATCATAATATAAACCTATATTAATGGTGAAAATTATGAAGAGATATTTACTATATAGTAAATATAGGAAAAAATTTGCGCGACAAACTCCCCAGGTACTTGTATAAGTACCATAGTAGTTGCGCATATTTTTTCCAGCCTGTCTTTTGTAATTTTAACTTTCAAAAAGTTCTGATTTTCAGCCTAGTCTGAATAAATTATTTTTGTTCTGTTTTTTTATTAATTTTGAGTACAAGCCGAGCTACAAAATTCGTAGGCCGCTACATTTCTCGTCGCTACGAACTATGACAAGTTACCCGCCCTATTTTAATAAACATATTTTTACTACCTACATTTACAAATAACTAACAATAAGAATGACCATGTATATGTGACCGTTTATTGTAAGTTTTAAAACTGTTTCTACAGCATAAGTATCTACCGGTTACCGCAGCATATCGAAATGTAAGTTATACCCAAAGAAAATAGATACCGACCTAAGTTATAAAAAGCCGATATGCTAACAAGAATAATTTCTGATGCTTTTACCACAAGAAAAACGTGTATAATAAACTCAATTTATCATAAAAATCTTTATTCATGAAAAAACGCCCAATTCATGCATGTCGCGGTAACCCTTTTTAATAAAGCATCTAAACATTGTTCTTTTGCCCACAAAATGTAAAAGTAACAAGGCTAGAAGTTAGGTATTCAGAAAGTTCATTGAACTAGAGATGGCTTCGTCGACTCGGGTCCTCAACGAATCGATTGAGAATCGAATAGTCGGACACAGATCGATTCGACGCGAATCGGGATGGTACGACGTTAATTTAGAAATATTTAGAATAACTTTTTCATATAATTGTGATGAGGTACCTATTAATTTTTACTGGATTTTAACACGTTTTGGTATGTTATAGGGCAAAATGGTAATTGTAATAAATAAGTTTGGGTAGCGCTGAAATTATTTCATACAAGCTGTTTTTTGAGGTTGCACCCCTATCCTGAGGGCACTAATTCGCGCACCCGGTCAAAAAGTATTCTAAGTGTAAATCAGGGTGATAAACTACGTTTGTACTAAATTTTATCCAAATCCATTCAGTAATTTCTGCATGAAAGAGTGACAAACATATGCTAAAAATAACACACGATAACGCGTCAAATATTCGCTATTACAATATTAGTAGAATAAAACTAAAACTTTATTTACTTCGAAATATTAAAGCAAACAAAAAAACTGATATAAAAAGTCATAATAATGACCCCTAACCCCTCAGAAAAACCTATTTTCATGACACCTTGACAGCTTCCAAACCTTTTCCAGAAAGCGCGACACCGTACAAAAACGCGGAACATAGGACCACGCGACATAGTAACAAGCCAACGAAGGCACTTTATTAGTGAGCCCCACAACAATGTGGCTATGATCGATCCATATCGAGCATGATGACAGATTGACCGCTTCCCGCGTAATGCGGCGCGCGGAATGCGCGGGCGCAGTGATCTAGCGGCGGTCGCCATCGCCATTACATATGGTATGTGGCGGGAAATGCGATCGGTAATGTGTTGAAAGCTTAAAATGTGATGATGGATGATAGATGCGTGATATTGGTAGGAACGTCGAACTGCTATGTGTTAGATACACGGTTGTTGGGAATTATCAAGATGTGTGCATGATAGTTCAGAAATGTTTCAATCGATGGCACTTGAATGTTATAATTGACGTGTCTTACAAATGAGCATGCTTCCATCTTTATTCTGATAGTAGTATAGAAGTTGATACGCCACATTTTACTAATGAATCGGGTAGATCAGCAATAATCAAGACTTGAGAAGACTGAATTTATTAGGCTACGTATTTTACGTTTCGGTGACGTGAACAAATGTCAAAATTCAGAAATGATTAATTCAAACAAGGCCGAAAAAGAGCACTTTTTGAACATCAAATGCACAATGACAGCCCCCAAAACTCTCGCCCTTCCCCATTACCTATGTGTTTTTGTTGGGAAGAAGAAGTGGCGCAACAATGTCCCCAGTAAGAAAATATATTATTAATGTATTTTATATTGTTTATCTGTCAGTTTATATCGCACAATACTATCATCTATTTTCGAGCTAAGTTTTATTTATTACTAGCTGTTGCCCGCGGTTTCACCCGCGTACCAACCGGAAACTATTCAACGCACCCGGATAAAAAGTAACCTAAAATCTTCTCCAGGGTCCCTTCTATCTCCGTACCAAATGTCATGCAAATCGGTCCAGCCGTTCACGCGTGATGCCGTGACCAAGGGAAATTGGAATTAATTTTTATATAATAGATAGATTTTTCATGTTGTCAAATATTATTAGTAGCATTTGAATTGTACCTGGCCTTTATTTTAATGTTCAACTATATGTATGAATAAGATACACATACTTTATAACTATATACCTACGTATGACGTTCCCCGCTAATGTAACATGTGAGTATATAGACCGTAAATGTTCATTAACAGTAATTTCTCCGGCACGGACACTGACTGATGCTATCTCGTCTAAAGTGTAACAAGACGATACACTCTTGACGACCATGTTATTACTTACATTATAAAATTATAATGTTTATCTGTGCACTACTTCTGCAATAACGGACTTGAGGAAGCAGCGGCGCTTTCGAACAATAGAATTTTATATGAAGGGATGACGATGACATCATGATGACACCTTACATTCTAATTTAACCTATTTTCCGCAGACCTTCTTAATTAGATTGATAAAATCTATACATATAAAATGCTTTGTCCTGATTAACTGACGGATCAACGCACAGCCTAAACCGCTGATCGTAGAGACCTGAAACTTGGAGGGTGTATTCTTTGTATGGCATAGGCATCCGATAAGAAAGGATTTTCAGAAATAACTACCCCTAAGGAGGTGAAAAGGGGGGCAAAGTTTGTATGAAACTATATCAGTTTTGACTTGAATTCATATAGCTTACGCTGGCGAAGCCGCTGGCGGAAAGCTAGTTTTACAATAAAATGTAAACTCTGTATACAACCTCCTTGGAACCGACTTGGATTTGAGAAAAAAGGTCTGAAATAAAAAAGTTTGAGTTGCGGTGATCGAAACAATAATACAAGGCTAGTATTCCTGAGAAAGGAACAAGGATTGGTTTTAGTTTACTGACTAAAACCAATCCTTGTTCCTTTCTCCTTCCTCCTCGTTCCTTGAGTCTGACACTCCCTCCCACGCCAATCACGGGAGGAATCATTTCATGATTTCCCATCCAAAAAAAAGGCTAGGATTTTATGAGTACTAGGTACTATACAATAGCTATAGCTAGTACCTACAAGATAAAAACAGCAATAGGTTTCTATAATCATAATACTAGATAATGTTAGTCTAAAGATCGATGAAAGTATACCCGTAGTCAGAAGCCTGAAAGTGTGGGAACTATTCTAACCGTAACACATTGATACATAATATATTACCTGAAGAAGATGTCAGGCGCATAATATTGATTTTCAGCCGTGAGTTACACTGGGAGAACATTACAATGCAGTTGGGAATAATCGAGATGAATGATGATGACTTCTATAAACTGAGACCGTACGAGTTTTTGCAAAATTGTGTAGTTGGCCAAAAAATTTAGTTTTCCGACATGGCTATTTATGAACGTGGCTGACAGGTAAACTAACGCTAGCCACCATCTTGAAATGTCATTTTTAGTGGTAATGATACCAATTAATGGAAATTTTCATTGTTTTAAGTAAATCATGACATTATAAATAGCAATTTATTAATTCATCATTTAAGTTTTAAGAATAATCTTAAATTGGAAACAATAAAATGCAATGTTTTGATAAAACTTGTAGCGGTTTTTATTAGCTTCAAACTGTATATCTAACTCAATCATAGGTTTAAATTGTAGGTACTCATTTTGATTGAGTTAGAAACACAATGTATAAAATTGAGTGAGAAATGTTCAAATTGATTGAGTTTTTTCAGAAATATTCGTAGATGAAAAAATATTAGATCGTATTAAAAATGTATGCTAGAAGCTTTACTTATATCACTTTTAACCAAAAGGAAATAACGTGTTTGTCACATACAAGGGTGTTTCTGCAGGACGACCAGCGACGCGCTGTCCAATGCACGACGGAAAAACGGTCACCCATCCATGGACAGACCGCGGCTAGCGACACAATCTTACTAATCTTTCGATCCGCACGGCTGTTACTTAGCGACGAGCCCCTCTTAGCTTACTTAGGAGACGAATATAATTAGACTTAAGACTTTTTACTAAAGTGTCTGAAGCAGGTAGATAAGTACTTCATAAAATGGATAGAACAATGTAAGAGAATGTTCCGGATATGCTCACCAGTGTTTCTAAAACCAAACAAGCACCAAAAAAATTGTATACGCCTCAAATTGTACGCAAATCGATTGATCTCGTAACCTTTTTTTTTTTTTTTTTTTTTTCGGATGGGAAATCATCAAATGACCCCTCCCGCCGTGGGTGGGGCGGGTGGGAGTGTCAGACTCTTACTGACTAAAACCCATCCATGTTCCTTCCTCAGCCTTTTGTATTCCGGGGGCGCGGTATCTCTTTCGAACATCCCGCAGCCCCGGCAGGCTATGGCCCTGGGGGAGGGCCCCGTCAATGATGCTGACATCTCTTTGAGGCGCGCGTGGAACACGAACGCGCCGTCGACGCGGGTCTGGTCCTTGCCGGACGGCGAGCCACCCATAGCTCACCGTCCGCAGCCCCGCGCCTACGGTGGCCGGGAGTCGTCTCGCGGCTCCCGACGCCCGTGGCGTCTCCTGCGGCGGCTGGGGCGTGAGGCCTGTCGCTCCCTCACGCGTTCCGCCGCCTCCTTCTCCAGCATTACTGCTTCGCAGAAGGAGGCGACGGCGTCCCATTCCGTCTCGCTCCGGACCATGGCCTGAACCAGGGCCGGACGCGAGAGGTCGCCGCCGCCGATCGCCCCTACGAGGACACGGCGGTGCTCCGCCCAAGCGGGGCAAACCCCCACCGTATGCTCCACCGTGTCCTCCGGGCGATCTACACAATGGTGACACCCGGGCGTTTCCTCCCGCCCGATTCTGTGCAGGAACCTCCCGAAGCTTCCGTGTCCGGTGAGGACCTGCGTCAGGCGGTAGGTGAGGACGCCGCGGCGTCTCCCTAGCCACTCCTCAAAGAGGGGACTTACCGCCGCGATTGCGGCGTGCCCTGCGCTGGGCTGCAACAGTCGCTCTTTCCATTCCGCCATGAGATCACGCCGGAGCTCCGTCCGCCAAGCCGCGATTTGCCGCGGCGGCGGAGGTTCGCCCCAGCGTTGGGCCGTCGCGCGCCACTCGTACAGGCACGCGAGGACCCCCGCCTCCAGATCCCACGGCGGCAATCCGGCGAGGAGGCCCGCCGCCTCGCGGGAGATCGTGCGATACCCCCTAATGAGCCTTATGGCCATGGCCCTCTCGGGCGGGTTCAGATACCGGGAGCCTCGGCGCGCCACCGAACCCGCCCACACCGGAGCCCCATAAAGGGCCATGGATCGCACGACTCCCGCGTAGAGCCTCCGGCAGGAGGCGTTTGGACCCCCCAGATTGGGCAGGAGCCGCTTAAAGGCGGCACCGGCCCTCTCTAGTTTGGGAGCCAAACGTCGGAAATGCTCAACGAAGTTCCACCGGCTATCGAGGACGAGTCCCAGGTACTTCATCGTCGACTCGACGCCGATGTGAACCCCTCCCACCATAAGCTGGAATCCCACAGGTGGCTTATTCCGAGGGCCATGGAACCACATGGCCTCGGACTTGTGCAAAGCCACCTCGAGACCCAGCCGCCGGATCCTATCGACGACCGTTGCAACCCCGCGTGTCATCGCGTCGGCCGCCAATTGGTACGACCCCCCCTGCGCCAGGACAAGCGTGTCGTCAGCGTAACACACTACGCTGACGCCTCTGGGTGATCTCGTAACCTCCAATCGATGTTTTGTTATTCTCAGCGCTGTTATGAGCACCTAAAAAAATAAAAGAGAAAAAATATACTTTAAGTGGAGATGGAAGCTAAAAGAAGTTACCCTGATATTGCTAGTAAGTAAAGAAACTCAAATTTATTGAGGGTGAAACCGAACTGCTACTTAAATTTTCACATGGAAAAACACAATATCACTTTCCCCGACTTGTAGATTGAATCCAAGACCTATGTATTGTGAACATTTGTTAGACAACTACTACTAACTTGACTGCGTCGCAAGTATAGTGGTCGGAAACCGCGACTGCTGCCAGTGGACGCGATCGTGATTCGATTCCCGAATCGGACTGAAATCGCATAGTACGTTTTTAAAAAAATGTCACAAAGCAGCCCGGAGTCAGGCAGTTGACGGTGTTTCACCCCTATGCATAGGACGTTAAGCCGTCATTTCCAGCTCGTAACAATTTAATGAAAACTCTAACATTACGGCTTCCTAGGTTAGTAAACCTGTAGCCCACACAACAGGCAATTTATTAGCAAGTCGGTATTAAAAGAAACCACTTCTTAATTCTTAATCGAACTTTGAGAATCACTGTATTACAATAATGAACGCGTGCGCATACAGAGCCGAACGCAGCCGAAGGGGCCCGAGCGTGACGGGCGCCCATCCACTCATCAAGCGAGATAATACGCTGATTACATCTAAATTACGAAAACGCACTTACAGCGACCGACTTTGTTTCGACTTTTGAATGGATAAATATTAGAAGGGCATTTCTATACAAGACATTTGGCAACATTTAAGAGTAGGATTCGAACGCGGCTTCGCTGACAATAGAAATGGAGTATTTTTTCAAAAAAAAGATTATCTATGCCACTTCAGTCCTACTTTAAAAAGAAAGAAATAAATTATGAACAGTCATTATATTTTATTTTTAATCCAATATTACTATTTTTTTAATGATATTTGTCAAGTGATTTGTTTGAGTTATCAAAAATTATAAGAAAGAAAATAACATATTTTATTAAAAGCAGCTTTTCAAAGACATTGTTCATCAATTTGTAAATATGCAAGCACCTATGGAGAAATATTAAAAGATATAACTGTTTCAGATAATAATCTAGTTTATATATTTTTAGAAGGCGTTCCTAACTACTACACATAACGTTAATGCAAATAATCCAGTTTTAAATGGCCTACAAAATTATTAAAACTTCCCTCTCGTTCTAAGAAAATTCTTCACTCCATGAAATATGTAGTATAAAACAGGTTGTTTTGCGTAATAAATAGAATCGTTTTATTAAACCTGCATGTCTACATAGTTTCCTTCAGATTTTTTAAACAACTCATATTATCATCATCTTTTTATCTGCAATTTTTATTTTAAAAAAGCTGAGAAGGTCATCCTTGTCCCTAGAATATAATCTACTTACATAAAAACATTACGTTTTAGCTGTTGCCTGAATAAGGTATAAAGATTTTTTGAGTGTCCTTCTTATATATCTTCGCTAACCAAAATATTCTTGCAATCTTGGAATTACTAAACTTAGAATTTAGGATGTAGTAGTAGGATAGAAGCCAACAAACCACTTGGCAAAAAAAGTATTTGTAACAAAAGCTATTTTGAAATATAAATGATTTTTACTCCTTCTTTTCCATTTGAAACATCAATATTGCTTAAAGTTAGTTGTTCTATTTGTACTTTTTTTATTCCTATATATCTATCTTAAATAAAATCATAATTCAGAATGAAATATTAATAATCATAGATGTATATTACAATGACTTTATTATAATTTCTACATTCAAAATCAACTGTATCATATTCATTGTTTTACTGCTACGCCCTTCGTTAGGGTTACTAGATAATGTGGGGATCTAGAACTTTGTCGCTCTCTATACGGGTCTCGGGTAAGTGTGGGTATTGAAATTTAATTAATTCCTTATTGCAGCATTAAATACTCATCACTTTACGTCAACTAATTGGAATTACCAACTAATTAGACTCCAAAATTGCAAATAAAACTTATGAATAAATTCTTCAAAAATAATACAATTGAAGACTACCATTTATCATACATTTAAGAATTATCCAGGTTTAAAAATCTAGGCAACTATCACCTCCTTTTCGGACTAAAACTAATTTATTAAAATAAACTGGCAGCACACAATGTTGTTAATCTGGCAACCCTGGTTATGATCTGCGATACAGTGCTTCACGCCCCGTGGATTGCTTAAATGCTACCCGAGTACTAATGGGCTTGGCTTACACGCTGCTATTCGGCTTAATTTATTAACAGTACCAAGGAATTTATACGGATCACGGTGTACTTTTGAATAATTAATAGAATGTTCCTGCTTAATTTTTGACGGTCGGAAGGACCAAATAAAGGGGCGAAAGTTCAAAATTATCATTCAGACTTTTCAATACAAGATGACACGTCGTTAACACATTAGTTTTTTTTTTATTTAATGTTTTCAAAGCTGTAAAATGACACAGAAGTACTTAATCAAAATGTTAACAGGATCCAAACTACTAGCGGAATTTAATCAATTCAATATATCACTACTATTGTGATGTCGTCATCAAGATGATCTACCAAATGATGCATAATTATTCTAGTGTTCCTGAAGAGAATCTAATAAACTTAATATTTTTTTTCCAATGTCGTATGCCGAACTATCTAAAGCTTTACCGTAAGGCGTAAAGGATGCTATTGGGCATGCATATTTTCTAGTTGTTAAGTATCATAACGTAAAAATATCCAATAATAGGTTTGTTCAACATTTTCCTTATAAAATAACCTACGATAACCGAATATTGCATATCCTTATAAATGAAGCGATGACCCATGATTCAGATTTACTGAGAATAACAAAACATCGATTACAGGTTACGAGATCAATCGATTTGATTCAATTTGGGGCGAATTTTTTGACGCAATATTTTAATATTATAGTTTTTTTTTTATTTATATTGTTAAGAATGTATATATTTGGGGCGTAGATTTAGATAGAAGAAAAAATCGATTAGATGACACTGTGTTACTTGTAATATTAAATAGAAACTTTGTAGATTATTAAACTGTATTTTTCTATTAAAATAACGCAATCACAGCAGATTTTGATCCTTTTTTTGACGTAAATGACGAATTATATAATTATACGAGTACGCAAGCTCGTATCATAAAGCGGTTTGGGACGAACAGAAATTTGTGGTTGCAAGAGTTTGCAGTACATTTCTTAAATTTGAATATGCTCACTTAATATCCACAAATTTTGCTATAATAAAGATAATAATGAGATGTCTAAACACCTACATTCTTGCGAAATTGATCAAAGTTACTCCTGTGGAGCCCTACTAATTTCGTTAAAAATAGTTCGGTTTTACTGTCTTTGTTCCCATGGATAGAAGGAGTTTTATTACCGTCATCGGAGTTTTCTTTGATTGTTGCTTATCACTAATTTGGGGATTCTTAATATTTTTTTTCAGAGAATTTTTATTAGCACCAGCACAGGAAATTTCCGCTGTCATCACTAGTGACGAACATTCTATGATAAATTCGAGTAGTTAGTAATAATATAGCTACTGCATAAAACTCGTGAACTCGATGAAGTGGAAAGGGCAAGTGTAAACGCCGCTGTTTGTCAATTGTTTTAACGTTTCGGTCCACTGACTACCCACAATCGTTTGACACCTGCATACAAAATCAGTCTTCCGATCTTTTACCTCTGATTTACAACGATTACAATTAGGAAATAGGAACTATTGACCCAAAAAGCAATCAAGAATATTTATTAATGACCAAAACGATTCCTTGTCCACTAAATGTGAATATTATGAATGTCTTTTGTCGACACTCCCAAAATTTTATTGTTAGATTTTTATCCCAAAAAGCTCTAAGTTTCTGGAGCAAACTGAATAGCCTGAGATAAAATCTTTGTATTCATAATTTTCATTTATGTCCTAGACTTTAAAATCTGTATTAGTAGACTAGTTGAATATATTTAATCGATTCATCCTTGGAAAAGTGGATGTAATATTTTGGACTACATTCTTTTGTACTATTTTTAATACCCTATCTATGAGAAAAGCGTGACGATATAAGCATTATAACACGAGTTTCTTTTACAACAGCTGCCATAAACTACTTTCTCAAACCCAACAAATTGATCTTGATAAACTACGTGGTGTACACTGAAGGCTCACTATGTTAATTACAAAGAATACGTTAATTACTGACAATGTATAATTTGATAGAAACTTGTAAGATGGTGTAATAATAGAACTTACAATATATATATGGGTCGTTTTCATTTTAAGATTGATCATCATACCGAGTGTTTACTTTAAGCTGAATTTTTAAGAGCGTTTACGCATAGCGCACGATGTCAAGTATAGGTATTTTGTATGTTGTTATACCTGACAAGCCTTTTTTCAGGGATGGGAAAATCAAGTGACTCCTCCTACTGTGAGCAGAGCGGGCAGGAGTGTCAGGCTCTTACTGACTAAAACCCATCCATGCTTCTTCCTTCGCCTTGTGTTCCAAGGTCGCAGTAACTCTTTCTAACATCCCGCAGCCCGACGTGACAAGCCTCAATGTGACTTTTTCAAAGTCGTTGTGTTTTCTCTAAAATCTTGGACCGTTCTGACTAAAAAACAGCGAAAAGAGAAAACAAGGAAAACAGCGATGAAACATACAATTGCAAGAAAGTTCATATAACGGATGATCATAGCGTTGAGAACACGTTGTCATCTATACTCGTGTTTTGTCTAGGTGCAAAGAGACCTTATTTTTTCGGGGGGAAATCCTCATGGATGAACCCGGCCTGGGGAGGCCGGGAACAGTGCCGGACTCTTACCGGCTAAAACCACCCCGGTGTCGATTCTCGCACGTGCGCGCGGGGCCGCAGGAATCCAGATTCGTCCGCAGAGGTGCAAAGAGACCTACGCTAAGCAGTAGGACAATTAATAAACCGGTTTTATTGCAAAGACAAAACTATTTCGTAAAAAACATTTTTCTACGGATGCCTTTTCAAGTGAAGGTTTCAATGTTTATCACCGTACAGTCCGCCACGCTCTTTGAATGATAACAAACAATTTAAGGAAAATAAATCGTCATTATTGGTGCATATCAAACCCCAGCTTTCGTCTTCACTGACCGCTTGTCTACTTGGGACGAAATACCCACGACTCAACGTCATTTGCCCACAAAATTGAACATTTATTTGATATCGACACAGAAGTAATGGTTATTCTTTTCCAATTTATTTTTGAAATTGCTTATTCAAAACTGAATTTGAAGCTTCTGTGGTGTATAATTTGACTTTCTATTTGATATTTGGGTTTTTCGTTAGTAATTGTTAACTAATATAGCAATACATTTTATTAGCAGTACAGGCTTATAAAACAGTATAAAGTTACAAAATTCTTTGAAATAGGAATAGAAAGTTTTTTTTTTATTCACTCAACTAACATTTACACATGATTTCTAAAACATTTTTTTGTTTGATAACCAGCATTAATTAAGCCCACGTGGTGGTTTTAAATCCATAAGAGACATCTGAATAGACAGAACTATTCATGAATTAATTTTTCATTGTATCTGTAAAAGTATCCATAAAATTAAACGGTCTAAAAATATTTCAGAGCGCAGAATGTACCAGAACGCAAGCACGCATCCACCACATCATTTACATGCTTCGTAATTTTAATTTCCCAAAGATAATCTTGTGGAGCAGCCACGAGCGAGGCTCAGGCTAGCGGCGCGTTACGCTCCACAGATCGGACGAAGACCTCTAGGCGACAGTTTTTTCGTCAATCTCAAAGAAAAAGTCAAAACGAATAAAAGCCACCGCTTACGAAATCACGAAAACTCGTGTCGGCAAAATTGCTTAAAAAAACATATTTTATTTGCTGTTTTCCAAGATAAATTTCATGGGATTGTAAGTCTTAAGTTTTAAGAAATAAGAGTGAAGTTTTAGTCCTGGTAAGGGTAGATAATGTTGGTACGTGTACATTCGTTGGCCACAAATAAATTGCCTCCATCAAGGGACAGTTAAACGCATAGAAATTTGTCCGTAATCCCAATGGTTAGTAACACTTCTTTCCACAAAGGGCTTTGATGTCAGCGCACTTTGAACAATAATTGCATATTAACGTGCTCTCGTTTGGCCACGTTCTTTACTTTTATTCTTTTGGGTACTTAAAATTCTTTTCTAAGCCACCATTTTGTTTTGCCACTGTAATAGCTAATAGTGTAATTTAAGAAGCTATTAAAAGTGAACAAACGCCAATTTGCTGTAAGATAAACTGCATGCGATATCCTACATGTCTATTTTTTTGTTCGCCATCATTATCTTACAACAATGCCTAAACGTCTCGCAATTCATTCGATTCGTCCACCATTATTTCTGCCTTTTTAATCTATACCTATCTATGTCTATTTTAAATTGATAAAAGTGGTTACTGTTCTGCTATATTTTTTCTTAGCTTTAAGAAGTCGTTACACAATTATTCGAGCATTTCACGATGCCTAAGCTTCGATCCACCTGAGTGCGACGCCATTTATTCTCCTAAATTATTTGCAAACAAGTCACAAATGTCGTGTTTTTTCAGCACAGACTTATAGACAACGACTTTTTCCTAGCTTTTTTATACAAGACAAATACCAACAGAAGCTATTCTTTATAAAAATTTCGTTCGTGTAGTGTCTGTGCGGTTGATGACCGCCTCTCCGTCATGGGCGAGCGATCAGCAACTCCTGCGCAAGCCACGCTCTTGCCATCACACGCCGGCTTTATGATACATTATTATTCATTTTTCGGATTAAGGATACTTTAAACCGGATTGTAATTAAAACATGTGTGTGTACCTGTATGAAGTATGTTTCCTTGCGATTGTTAAAATTACTTCAACCAGGGTGATGCAACACTTGGCAACAATTGAATATTTATTAAGAACTAGAATTCATTTAGTATTTTGTAACAACTGCTGTTTCTATTCTTCGATGACGACACTGATACAACTCTTGTAATAATATTAAGTAAATGCTTCCATAATTTAGCTGTTTGGGTATGCTAAGATATAGGTTCGTGGCGCGTGCATCTCAAGTACGAATGTGTAGATTCGAAACCTGGCAAGTACCAATGTGACTTTTTTAAAGTCATGTGTAATTTTAATTGTATCTTAGAGACAACTGACTGACTATAAAAAAAACATCATGAGGAAACCTGGATTCGGATAAAAAATCTGAAATCACCAATCCGCCTTGAGCAATTGTGGTAGTCAATGCTAGTGCCTTCCTTGAATGAGAAAAGGTCCAGCAATGGGACAATAAATAGGCCGACGAGAAAATATATAATTATATAACGTGTTCGCAATAAACCAATTGATTGATTGATACATTTTAATACCTTTATTACCTTCCCATATTTGCACATGGCGGCAATAAATTAACACTGCTCGTTAAACGCAGGTTAACTGCAAAATATAGGTTAGAGTCGTTGACAATTTGTCAGTGGTTAATTTATTTATGATCTCATCAACCTTTTTCCTTCCGACATGTTTAAGCAGCTGAAACATACCACGATCTTAGCCCCATTCGCATAACTGTCACTTAATTTAACACAAGGGGTTGATATTCCAAGAATATCTATTTAATCAGCCTGAACGTGAAGATTGGCAATAACTGGCATGGACAAAAACTGTAGTGCCATTTGTGTTGTTAGTAAATGCCAACAACCCAGAGGGCGCTGGTGTTGCGTCAAGCGTCACGGCGCGGCGTGCGCGAGCGCATTATGCACCCTCGTGTAACAGTAATTAGTGGTAACCTTTATGATACTGCTGTTCAACTGATGGAAACTCGTTTATGCTTTCTTTAGAAGCTTTCAAGACTTAAGTAGTGTTTTTCAAATAGTCGTAATTGAGTTAAAGAAAGAAAACCGTTTGATCGTTCAGTGTTAGTATAACCAGTATAACGTTCTTTTACTAGGAAATCTTGTTGCCATTGCCATCCAACGTGGCAATGCAGGCAGTATTTCAGGCTCATTTGTTGATAGCAATGCAATATTATATTAGTACCTACCGACTAGCTGTTTCCCGCGGTTTGAGCCACATCCTAAAGGAACTACTTCAAACACGTGGCTAAAAAGTATCCTATGTGCCAGACTTTAGTTGGGATATATACTTATAAGTACTAGTTTCTCATAAAAAAGGCTTAAATTATGCATTTCTAGATATCATAATTATGCTAAAAGCTCTAATGTACATTAAAAATGTATTTACCTATCAGTACAAGGAAATGTCCCGTGGAGAGATATACCTATCCTGCTTGGAGTCGGAAGACCATTCGATCCGACATTATGTATTCAATTTGCTAAGATTTTATGTAGGTAGGTACCTATTTTTTTATCTTTAAGTATCTATTTTTGCCAACGAAACTTTTCATGGTAGATGAAAGAGCATCTATACTGCAACTTAATACACTGGTGGGTCAGACTACGTTTAATTTTGATTAAAATAAGTTTACGCGCACGAAAACTAGAGTAACATCTCTTTAAAGTTAGAGTGAACACTAGTGAACAGGCTTCCTCTGGGTAAGCTGGCTTCATCGCGACTTTATCTCTGCCAGTACCACCTCTGATCTAGATTAGAATCAAGAGCAAACTAATATCAAATAAAAAAGCAGCTAGGTACATATTTCAATCAGTATCACTGTCTTTATTTTATGTTAAACTGTAAAAAGAGACAGACAACTAACGATAGACTACCTGAGGGCCAATTACTTTTGAAACGCATCGATTTATCAGCCAACACGTGGTGATTTCGTTCAAGATTCCCCAAGACCAGAAGCCAAGAACTTTAAGTATAGCTATATTCACTTTTTAATAGTGTTCACATCCATTGAGTGAACATTATAAAAATATTACGTAGATACTCCATCAATACATCAATAATATACTTAATAACTCACTCAAAAAACGATGCTTAACAACCTTCAAACCAGGTAACCACAAACCCATCGTGAACCAAACGAACATCCGTCAAGACAACAAAACAAGGATCTTAGTAATTAAAATTAATAACAATAGGCTGCAAGGACCGTCGCTTGCGCAGGAGCGTCGACCTGCCACGCGCGAGCGAGCCTGCGCGCGCGCAGCCACCGTGCGGGGTGCATGACACTGCGCAGGTGGAGCGCCCCGCACCTGCCTGGGAAGTGCCTCTAGACGCTCTGCTGACCTTTATGACGAAAGCTAAAGGGCTTACGTAAGGGTAAATAGTTGGGGTCGTCAGCTGTGTGGTAAGACCGTTTGTGACCATGTGACTTTTAAGGGCCGTTGTTTCTGTTTTATTGTTGCGTGTATTCTTAGGATGATGGTAGTTGTAGGTTAAGGGAGGTTAAATTTTTGAAACTAATAAATGACTTAATTCTGAAAATACTGTCAGTTAGAAAGATGTGTCTGAGTCTGAAGCCTTGGCTGAAGTTACGTGATGTTTTAGAGAACCTAATATGCTTACATAGGTAGGCACATAATATTACGTAGGTTTCTTTTTGACGGATGACAAGACGACTTATCTACCTATATGAGTTTTTATGCAATGAGTAAATGCTTGTCAAAAATATGACATGGGCAGGGCCGCGCCGCCCCTGTGTGCGAAGTGTGCGGCGCACACAGGCGCCAGGGCAGTAGGGGCGCCGGATGAAATGCCAGCGCCAGTTATTAACATCATTTTTGTCACTTATCAACATATTCTTTCATAGTTGAGCATCGATGACTAAGTAGATACAAGTCTCCCTAATATTTATGATTGTGGTTTAATTTTACAGTTTTTGTATTGACCAACTGTTTACGTTTCGGGTTTTAGTTTACATGAATTACGAGCTCTGCATTAAAATCAAAAGAACCACCGCAGTCGCTACAATAGGCGATTATTTTATTACAAAAGCCGTGCCGTGGATGTGTTTATCAACGCAATCCGATGCGATGCGACGCGAGCGAAATGTGGTCACCGGGGACTCCCCAATTTTAACAAACGAAAGAACCAAAACAATTACAAAAGTAAAAAAAATGAGTAGCTTCAATGGAACAGGAAAGATTATATAGGCTTAGGCTAGCACTCCTAAGTATTTACATAAACCTACACCGGCTTTTATATCCTCCGTCCGCGGTACTGAGAAATTAACCAGGAATATCTTACCTTCCACACTGGTTAATTTTGAGGTACCGTGTTTGACTGAGGCTATAGATGCCTGGAAAATCACCTGCCCGAACTCTGATCTACCCGCCAACCCATCCTCCCAAAGACAGTGGGATAAGCCGCTCTGCAGAGTAATTCAAAAGAATTAAATCGATTCATCAATTACTTCTGCCGAGCGAGCACGCCTGCTGGCTGTGGGTGCATGGGAATCGGGTCTTTGGCTTCTAGCACTTCCGTTATCAAACATAGGCACCATGTTTGATGACACTACTTTCCGCCTTGCTGTTTGCCTGCGTCTGAGCGCGCCATGCTGCTCTCCTCATCGCTGCCACTGTGGCGAAGCTGTCAACAGCCTCGGTCACCACGGCCTGTCATGCAGCCGAAGCGCGGGCCGTATCGCGCGGCACGCAAATATAAATGACATCATCCGTCGTTGCTCCTGTTGCCGTCGGCGTTCCAGCTGTATTAGAACCAAATGGCTTGGCACGTGACGATGGCAAGAGACCAGACGGTATGTCATAATTTCCATGGAAGATGGGTAGGCCTTTAGTGTGGGACGCAACCTGTGTCGATACTCTTGCGCCATCCCACCTTGCTAGCTCTGCGTGCTGCGTTGGCTCCGCTGCTGCGGCTGTGGAGAACCTCAAGCGGCGTAAGTATTGTAACCTTATTGGTAACTATATTTTTGAGCCGTTTGGGGTTGAAACTCTAGGGTCGTGGGGTCCGAGTGCCCACCTTCTTTTTAAAGAATTAGCGAAGCGGCTTGTTGACACTTCCCGTGACCCAAAAGCTGGCTTTTACTTTGGCCAAAGGCTAAGCATTGCCATCCAACGTGGCAATGCTTAGCCTTTGGTCAAAGCCGCCAGCCTCTTGGGTACACTTCCAATTGACGGCGATGAGGAAGAATTTTTTGACGCAATATTTTAGTTAGATTTATATTAGAATATATTTATACTTACTTTTTTTTTATTTTTCGTAATGTAAATAATGTAAATACTTTCTTTTAAATAAATTGTCCTTTTAACCTACACAGAATGTAAGAATTTTTCATTGATTTTGCGGAAAAGCAACATAAGCTTTAATTTGTTACAGTTATCACTTAAATAAAAGCGTGAGCAGAGGCGTAGCTACCCAGGGGCTAGCCGGGCAGTGCCCCGGGGCCCCAAGCTAGGAGGGCCCCCAAAATCTGATTAGCCAACCTCTTATTGAACTAGCGACAAATTCTCCAATCTTCTAAAACTAAATAAAATAGGTTGCAACATCATCAATCAAGGCATCATCAAAAAAATATTATTCTCGATAATCATCTTGCTAAAGAAGAAATTCGCGCTCATTTCGCTCGCGCTTTATATTACGTATTCCTATTTCTTTTCAGAAAGAAAAAATGTAATTATCATGTTAAAAAAAAAGTTTGCGCTCACGCTTCCTATTACGTATATAATTTATTTTCAGATACTGTTTTTGTTACTATTTATTGAAAAACGATTCTATAATTATCATGCTAAAAAAAAATCGCGCTCGCTTCGCTCGCGCTTTCGATTATGTACGTATTTTTATTTCTTTTCGAACTCTGTTTTTGTTATCATTTATTGAAAAATATTATTCCCTTTAATTATCATGCTAAAAAAATTCGCGCTCGCTTCGCTCGCTCTACTAGCTCGATTACGGCATAGTGTAATTTCTAGCCACATAGTGTTTATTTATTTTATTAACATGCGAAAGGTTTTGTTTCTTTTATGAAATCTATTAGGGCTACGCCCAAGTCTGATACTAAGGCCCCGAGCAAAACTTGATACAGGGATAAAAGGCGGTGGAGTAATCGCGTAACAAACACAAAACATGTCGACTTGAGAATCTCTTTATTTTTTAAAGTCGGTTAAAAAAGAGGCGCTTCATAGGTTTCGCACACAGGCGCTGCCTGGGGTCGGCGCGGTCCTGGACATGGGGTATGAGACAAATGCAAAAATCTATTTCGGTTGTCTATCCGGATACACCGGTTTCAATAGATGATTAAGATTATCAATTATCGTTGCTGTGGGTGTCATTACTATTGCTAGGGAAAATAAATATTTTTATAACTAGCTTCTGCCCGAGACTTTGTCTGCGTGGAAAAGTGGTGCTCCACTCCTATTGGTTTTGGCGTAATGATATATATGCCTACAGCCTTCCTCGATAAATGGGCTATCTAACACTGAAATAATTTTTCAAATCGGAACAGTAGTTCCTGAGATTAGCGCGTTCAAGCAAACAAACTCTTCAGCTTTATATATTAAGTATAAGTATAAAAGTATAAATTTGAACCGATTACTAGACATAAATATTCATAAATACAACCTAACCGTCGTGGTTACATTACCTACGTATAAAGCTAATCTACAACGACTAGACACGAGCTTTAAAAGATAACACAGTTATAAAACCATGATCCAGCTCTTTGGAGCCACTCCATTCTGTCCTCAGCTTTATCTGCATTAAGCTTTACACCATTTACAATATCTACAAGCATAGAGCATGCGCGATTAGATCCTAGCTATAGTACCAATACAAATAGAACTCGGTTGGTTGCAACCTACTTAGCATAATACTTCGAGTGGAGGTCAGGAATATGCTGCTATTATGCTAAGCAGTGTAGTTCAAGAGGAAGTATTAAATACGTAGGTATGAGTGGTTTGGGAAAAAAATATAAAAGCGCAATCTTTTTTTTAGCGACTTCTCCCGCTGTGGACGGGGTGGGAGGGAATGTCAGACTCTTACTGACTAAAATCCATCTATGTTCTTTCCTTCACCCTATGTTGTTATCATTATTGTTGACGAAAAGGCTAAAGTCGTCTGCTTTGGCTAACTATGACATGAACTGAGGCGCGAGCACTCTTTAAGCTACTCAGAGTGAATGATTATAAATTATTTGATATTGTACCTATGTAGCGCCTGAACAGAACGCTCTCACACACATGTACAAAATTTAGATTATCTGATAATCTCTGACATCCTCAGGCTTTTGTGAAGCAAACGCTGTAAAATATTCAGGTAAATGACGACTTCAATTCTTGTTAGATCCATTGAAACAAATGCACAGTACATTTCTGTTATTCTTCGAAGTTTTCGTATAGACATGGCGTGCTAACCGGGAGTGCTCGCTCGAGTCGCCCATTACCGCGAATGACATCATAATAAAATTACCAAGTTGAACGCTCCCTAGCTGAATAAAGTGCGCCTTAGGAAGTAATCTCACAGTCAACCAACTGGTGGTCGGAATAACGGATTCTTTGCTTAGAGTAAACCACCGTATTTAGGACGCAAATCATCAAATTATAGGCTACTAGCTGTTTCCCGCGGTTTCGTCCAGGTCCTGGGGGAACTACTTGACGAACCAGGATAAAAACTATTCCATATCCTTGCTCAGGTTTTTATCTATCTCCATACCAAATTCCAACCAATTCGGTTCAGCAGTTTTCCAGAGAAAGCGAAACAGACAGACAGAGTTAATTTCAAATTTATAATTTGAGTAAGGACTATACAGAATTCTGTTACTGCAATTAGCTTCTTAGAAGGATGCTAATAAGTTTTGGTACTACTTAACACTCTGGTGTTTAACAGCTTACAGGAAATGTTTCTCGATTAAGTTTTGACTCGGAATTGCGTTAGGCATTAACAAGCTTCTGATTAAGAATTCCATTGCTTTACCGCGAACTTGATTCGAAACACGTAAAGGTGATTAAAGACCACAGAAATTAGCATACAATTACTAATAATTCAATGTTTCGCGTAGTACCAGCGGAGCAGCTAACAAGCAGCCGGTAACCAGTGTGTCCGGCGAGCATGAAACGATGGCAGCTATGCATAATATCCGATGAAATTGTGCATAACTAGTCAATGACTTATGACGAACTGTGCATAATAACATTTTTACCACAACGCATCGGGTACCGGCGTGGGTAATTAGTCAGCAAGATATAATTAAAATTTATCGCGTCTTTCATTAGAAGCTTGGCCAGTCGGCGTGGCGAGCCAGCGGACCGCGTAGCTTTGTCTTGCTTTCTTGCACCACGGCTTTTACATTCACTATCAACGGTAAATCTGGCCACCATACTGTTCAATTTATCAAATAAGCATCTTTCCACGCGACGGTAATGAGATAAAGGTGGGAAGGAGCGAAACTAGTAAGTTGCAACGAGAGAATTTCAAAGATTTCAAACCAATAGCTATCCTACTTGATTCATGGGTGTTAGACGGACACCATCCCGTAACTACATTCTATTTAAAACCAATCCAGTGTTCAATAATGAGAATTGCCTTAAATGCTCTCATAAACTCCATCTCCTTACCGTCAACAATAGATGTTCCTCACAATGCAGATTGCTCAGCTAGAATGATCGTGTAACCGGATACATACCTACCAACGGATATGCTGCTGTCTAAACACAACTGTCCGACGAAAAAGAGAAAAATGGAGCATTAAGTTTTGTGGGCAGCGGTCGGCATCACGATTTCACGGACGAGGTAATGGTGGCCATTAGACGCGTAGCGACACGGAAAATGGCGGCCGACGACCCGACCGACGCGATTTATCGTAGCCAAGACGCTTTAATTTGAACAGGTTAGTTTTTCAACGGATGTTCGGGACAAGCGATTGACGGTAACCGCGATGTTTTGTGACATCCTGCGCCGCCGCAGCGCATCAAACTGTCTAATGCTTACGACTAAGGAGTCTGGAAGATTCTTACTTACGAAGGTTCCTACTTATAGGGCGCATAGTTAAATAATGTTCTGGAATTGAGTTTTGGCTTAATGAAGTGAATGATGAGTTCCGTTATCCAAATCTACCGCGTAACTATAACGAGTAGAACGCGTCACTTTGGCCAGGCTTTTTGTATGAAAAATTAGAAAAGGAAAAAACTTATAGGTTACTTACAACGCTGAAGGCATACATATGAGGCGTGGCCACTGAAGGAATAAGCCCCAACTAGCGTCAGTAAATTTCGAATAAGCGCTGCAGTGTTGTAAATGGATGGCAGGCGGTTTTTAATAATCAGATAACTATTTCTAACCACAATCTAAGATGTTCGCCCACAATCAAGAATCTTAGAAATGGTAGACTTAACCCGGCTTTAAGCTTAAATAATTATCGTGCTATAAATTGTAAATATTGGCATAGCCTGCTGAGCTTCTGCCGACATTAAAAAAAAACACTTAATTTTTAGTGTTATATACGTAGGTAAACTGTTTACTATATGTAGTAAGTATAAACAAAAGAAAACACCAAAAATAATATAAAAAAAATATTTTATTTAACCAGTTCAACAAATAAAATTATTTACAACTTACATAATACAGAGAAGGGGGAATAATTTACTCTTAGTATATATTTACAGAGAGTGGTAAGCAGTGACATTGGACCCAGCATCTGATTCGTTGTAAAACGCACATTGGTACACACTATGGTTCTCCTATTCAATAGACCAAAACGTAACAACATGGCGCCCGACATTTATTCATAGTTCAAACGTCAATAATTCTCTTACTTCACCAATATTTCTTTTACTCAGAAATTAAATTTATATATTTAGAGAGAGATTATAGTATTTTTTGTTTGCCTTGAAATAAAGGTAAGCCTTTTGTTATCAAGTTTGAATAGAATTCATATCATGACCAGCTTGTTACACTGACTTTTTACAATCTTTAATTTCTTAGGTTGGTTTCTGTCTTTTGTTTTGAATATATTAAAAAGAAACATCTAGACAATTTATATTTTATAGTATGTAGTTATGATATTGTGCGTAATCATTCTGTAACTGGTGATGCCTTGCCTAGGAATGAAACAATGAGACACAAACTACTAATTGAACTTCTTTGTGTGATTAATTAATGGCAAAAAAATACGCTATCATACGTGGTGCATTCAATTTTTGACTCTATGCAATTGTCTCAGTGACCGGAATTCTAGAACAGGCAATAACTCAAGCAATCATAGATATAGGCATTAACATAGACTTGGAAGTCATTTGATTGGCTCATTTGATATAATACCTCTTTCAAGACGAGAGCCTGATTGAGTATCTTTTTAGATTACCGTCTAATGTAAAATGACAGTATTAAATTAAATGTAAGGAAAGTGTGGTTTATTTTAGTACTATTTACCGGTTCTACATATACGTATAAGATTTTATTTACCTACACCAGACAACTATTTGAGAAATATCAAATTCCTTGTGCTGTTGCGTATCCTAATCAACAAATTACGAATCCTACTGAGCCGTTGCGATCTGCGGATTGGCTAACATAGCCAGCCTGACTTACCTAAGATAAATCACCTCAGAAACCCATTCACCATGTGCAAAATATTTTATTACAATGCCATCTCCGATCATTTACATAAATTAATATAATCCCCTCTGGAATGACTTTAAAAAGCTATATTATGGCATTATTCCTTTGTAGAGTAGGTATATACAAAAATATATCTTATATATCTAACGAATCATCTACAATGAATTGTTGTATATTTATTTAGATTCTCTTACATAATATTTACAATTTACAAGTAAGTACAATGCGTTGAACGAAACAGCAAAATTAACAATCACAATCAACTATACAAAATTTTGATCACAGACCAATTGCTATATTTCCAAATATGACACAATTTTAATTACACATATTTATCCCTAACAAACAATATCAATTGAAAACAATTGTTTCCTTAATTATTTAAATCTTTTTGGCATAAATTTAGCCTATAATGTTGCTGTTTCATTTCATATTCCTTTTCCAAATAAATTCTAAGCACAATTTACATTTTTAAATAACTAATAATAATCTTATAAGTACCGTTTATGAATATTGTAAGTATACAAAGTTGCACTTAAGCTATGACTGCGTCTAAGTTTAAACTGACCAAAGCAATACCTATGTTTGTACAATCACAAGACGAACATCTTTGATCCGGTTAACTAATCTTGGATTCTTTTGTGGATTTCATAAAGTACTTTCACTATTTACACATAAATAGTATGTCTACAAAAAACGCTGAATCTAAACAGGATGAAAAATTGATTCTGAAAACTACTATGAGACTAGTTCTACAGAATACCGACTCGTCTGTCTTCTCAAAGTGCTATTTTAGATTGTAGCAACTGCATTATGCATTTGCTTCAAATAAATAATGAAAACTACAACAAAATTCATGAAATAATTTAGACACAAAAGACCTTTTTGTTCTCTTGAATAACTCCAACCAAAAATAAAAAATATGCTTTTTACTACATTAAATTTGAAATCAACATTTCATTGCTACTAACTTTTCGACAATACACACAGTACAGGCGGTTCCAAAGAATTATGCTTAATAAATAAATCCTCCAACAATATACAAAAATATAACATACACTAATAAATATTAAATACTTACATAATCTCGTTTTCACCCGAGTTTTAATAGAACCTAAACAATTATAACTTCACAACTTTTAGGTATCAAAATTAGTTTTTTAAACTTGAAGTTTGACAAACATATTTTAAAGTAACTAGAATGCAACAGCATTCTTGTCTTTTATTGCAAAATTCGAGGACCAAGATTATTTTTATCGATCGCGGATGAAAACATTGACAGAGAGAGAGTCAGCCTACCAGTTAGAGGTGGATACTTCTCACTCGACATGAGTCACACAAAAAATGAGAATATAGAGATGTACCATCAATCTATCGATGTTTCTATCCGGTTGCGAGACGTTGAATTAGACGAATCCTTGGCTAAATCAATACAAATCAACTGTCAATTGTGCAAATAAAAACACAAGAGACAAACTTACGTTTAAATATCAACCTCACTCCCATAGGGTTGTAGGTAACTACAGAAGGCTGCTACGGATTTACACGCACTAGAAAAACACCTTTCGGACTAACCTAATAAGGTGTTATTTCCCGTAAAGTTTTGCATCACCTTCACTGCCACGGGTTGGTGATGTACAGGACGGTACAGCGACGGTTCTATTCGTCGCTGCTCGTGTCCTAGCTGTCGATATGGTCGGGCTCCATCTTAGGGCTGGGCCGCAGCACCATCTTGTCTTCACCGTCGCCTTCGTTGTGAACGGTTTCTATCGTTAGCATCATTTTCTCATCGCAACTGTCGTCGCCGGAGTCTGAGTACATGGATTGGGTTGATGTTGCTACCTCCTGGAATGTAAAAAGTTTAGGCATTTAATACTACATCTAAATTTATATTATTGATACATGATTAATTTCGCATTTTGGTCCTACAAATTCAAATAATAAGTAAGGTGCAGCTGTAATTTCTGTGTAAAAATTTATCATCGTAATGTAGATATAATGTAAATGTGATGTAGGAGCGAATTTAGATTTTCGATTAAACTTTATTTATAGCAGTAACTGAGCAATCACCTTCTGCCTCTTTTCACCAACATTTTTATGGCAAAATAGTTGTTTTGAGTATCAGTTTTTATGCACGCAAGAGCAGTGTGTGTGCACATAAAAGTTGTTCTCAGCAACTATGGTTTAGAATTAAAATTGACTTTCAAGCAAAAAAAATAAATATTAGCGATAGTTTTTTTTTTTATTTTCAACATCAAGCCATAAATTTTTACACATATTTTGTAGATTTATTTGTTCACAATAACATATCCCCTCAGTGGTAATCTTACTCACCGTAATTCTATTCTTGGTGTGTATCCGGACGTGTTTAGCGAGATGGTCTGATCGCATAAACCGCTTGCGACACTCCGGACACTCGAACCTCTTCTCACCGGTGTGCGTCCGGCGGTGACGCTGCAGCTCGTCCGACCGGGTGAACCTGGACACATGACATTACATTATTAGCCTAAGTTAAGTTGGTTCAAATTATTAGAACTCAGAACCTCCACTATGTGAGAAAGACATGCCGCAGTTCTCCAAGCAAGACAATGCGGGATGGTGATTCGGCATATTTTTTCTTAGACTGTGGTGCCAAGATAAACCATTTACCTCGTACAAATAATTAAGCTGTGATTATTTTGTTGAATATAGCAAAACTGGTACTACTGGTTTTCTAACATATTTTTTCCAAAAATTGTATATTAACATTACATAAATATGGGTAACTAATTATGACCATGATGTGACGCCTATTTCAAATTAAAACTACAAAAGACCTCTGCTTTACCGACTAGAAACTAGATACAACAATGAATCTAGGTATAAAAAGGTAAGGTATTTAAAGAAGTAAGGGTTAGAAAAGACGAAAGAAGAAAGTACAAGAGAAAAAAGAGCCTAAGAAGTTAAAAAAGAAGAGTAAAGAAGATGAGAAGTTACCTTTTGCCACAGAACAACCAGTTGCAAAGGAAAGGTCTTTCGCCGGAGTGCCACCTGAGGTGTGCGCGGAGATGAGATGTCTTCCCGTACACCTTGTTGCAGCCGGCTATGTGGCATACGTGCTGCTTCTTGCGATCCATCAACCTACTGACAGGGAAATGTCGTGATACTTGACGTTACCTTTAACATTACAAACGTTTTGGCAATATTTTAAACATAGGGTGCGAGCCTGTTATTGCAGGCTTAGTACTGGTAAGCTTCTTCAGCATAAGTATTGTGCAAGGAGACAAGAGATGGAAAAGAGGCGTCTGCCTACGCCCCGTGCTAGCCCTGCAGGCTGCTATTTAGGGCTTCTAAATTTCATATATCCAAAATATTCTAGTGCTTATTACAGTCTCATGAGATATTGTAAGTAGTTTTATGCTTTTCTCACGGGATTTCATGATCCTGTCAATTATTATGATGATAGATAGAAATGTATAACACGCAACATCTTATTTAAAAGAGTAAAACTTTGTATAATCAAATTCTTCTTCACTAACGAGGTAGAAATTTTACTATACAACATTTCACACGAGGTTTTTTTTCTACAAAACACAATATCGGCCAGTAAAAATATAAATATGGATACTTTTTTTTCTTGAAATGAGACTAACGGCCATTTTCAATAACCTATCTATCCTTAGTTTGGCTTACTAAAGATAGGTTTTTTACATTAGTTATATGGACTTTATGTCAAAATTCTATTTCCACAAATGGCTGGTTTCAATAACCTGTCTATCCTTAGATTTGCTTACTAGAGATAGAATTTCGACATCATTTGCATTTGGATCTTATGTCAAAATTTTAGCTTTAGTAAGACAATCTACAGAAACATGGGATATTAAAACTGGCCGTAAGAAAATCATTCGATAGATAGATAGAAATGGCCGACTTTTTCAACACTTTTTTTCTTATCATCTACATAAGCCTATATCATCCCACTGCTGGGCACAGGCCTCTTCTCACACAGAGAAGGCATGAGTATCGATCACCACGCTTGCTCAAGGCGGATTGGCGATTTCAGACTTTTAAGGTCCAGATTTCCTCACGATATTTTCCTTCACCGTTAGTCAGTGACGTCTAACATATACTTAGAAAGTATGTATGACTATAGAAAAGTCACCTTGGTACTTGCCAGGTTTCCAACACGTACACGAGAGGTGCCGTAACCACTAGGCCTCCACGACATTACATTATTTTTCTAATAAATCAGAATAATACGAACTTCTCGCCCTGGTCGCAGTTGGGGCAGGTGCAGGCGACTCGCTTCATGAGCCGCTTGCCCTGCGAGGGGCTGTTCGGCCTCATCTTGGCGGCCTCGCACTCGGCAGGCTGCGGCGTGCTGGCAGCGCTGCCGTTACCACTTGACGCACTCACGCTGACCACTTGCCACTTGCCCGGCTCGTTAGGATCCTGCTGGATTTGTTGGCCTGTACACGGAAAGATTGTGGTTATGACTTGATGGTTACTTGTCGACTTACCCTAAAAAGGGTCATTTTATCAACAGGATGCCGACATGAAATTGTGAGAAAAAAAATCTTATAACTCAACAAATTATATTAAAAGTTAACGCAAGGAAATATCAAAACTTAGGTTATCTGTGCGATTGTAATCAAGTCTCCTTATCAACTAACTCTTGACCTCAATCTTTACTACTTGGAAATAATAATACAGGATAGTTTTCATTACATTTACATTTTTCTAGCTTTCAGTTGATGTCTGGTAAAAATACGGTGGGGCAACTAATTCAGAAGGTGTCAATTTAGGTGTACTACACTCATCTGTTACACGCGAAATGCACACACTTGTCTTCTATTAAGATACCTGTCTGTGGTTTAAACACATCCTTTTGAGCTCCAAAATGTATGGCAGCGTAGCATGACATGTCTACATCTACATAATAAATAAACCTCTATGTTTCAAAACAAAATCTAGCCAGTACTAAAAAAATACTTTCTTTGAATGAATGTGATTTCAAAGCAACATAATAAAATTAATACACAATATTATCACTTAATAACAACTGGATATTGTGTTAAGTTGTGACCTCTTTTGAATATTCAATTTTAAAAAAATTACAATATAGAGGCAATAAACATTTTAATATTATGCCAGTCTACCCTTGAACTTTAGAAATGAAATATTTTTCTCTTAATTTTCAATCAGCATAAGTGCTTAAAAACGTCCACCATTATTACAATAATAAAACAAGATTAGGAGGAAACATAGTTATTAAATAATGAAATATCATTCCTGTTGGCAACTATTTCTGTAGGTAACCAATTAATTGAAACTAATTAAGAACTTCCTTATTAAATAAATTCTAACTCAAGCTTGGGTAGCTTGAGTTTGGCCCAAATCCTCCGAAAGTGAATTTATTTGCTTGTTTGTCACGCTTTCGCGGTAAAACGACTGAACCGATTTGGATGAAATTTAGTACGTAGATAGATGGGGTTACTAGTTTTCTTAGGATGGGGGGTAAAACCGCGGGAAACAGCTAGTATATGCATATTTTATTAATTGCAGACTAGAAAGAAATGGCTATAACTACCTAATAATTACTTCATGTAGACAAGTTAAGATTCTCACCTATAAGGGGCTGTGCAGCTTGAGGTTGTGTCTGCTGCAGCTGAGCCAGTTGCACTCCCGGTAACCCCAGAGCCGGCACCAACTGCACGGCGCCACCCAAACCGCCCACGCCCAGCGTTGGGACCTGAAAAAATATACAATACAGCCAACGCCAACGACACAACAACAACAAAATACTACATCGAACGAGTTTCTAGCCGCCAATATATGTATAAAGAGGTTATGTTTTCGTAAAAAAAACACGACTTCCAACTTAACCTAAACGCTCATTACAATACGAAAATAAAATAAATACAATATCCATAGAGGTTAAGCCCATCACCAGATAATTACTTTTAATAACATTGGTAGGAAGTGACATTATAAATATGTCAAATACAATATCACGGATCCGCCCAGACAGAGTAAACAAAAGCTATCGCAGCTATAACATGAAGAAAACATATTTAAAAACAATATAAAAATACCCTTAAAATGCGTACAAACCTGCTACGAATAAATATTTAACCTCACAAAAAAAACAATCAACGACATAACCCACAAACAACGCGCAGACTCACAGAGGCGACGGCAATAAACTCGTTCGGAAACTGAACACATGACGAACAGAACAACAATAACGGTTTCGCTTCGGGAATATTCGTGCGGGAGCCGAAGATTGCCGAAGGCAATACCTGTACAAGGTTCGCGACGCGTACATTGCTCGAAGCGGGTATGACTGTGACTTGCTGGCCGGCAGGTGTGCTGGTTATTATCGTCTGGGAAGGTTGCTGCTGCTGCATGCTCCCATTGTCCGCTTGCATGGGGTTCGACACCGCCTTTATCCGTATCCGAGCAGCGTGATAGATATAAATACTGTTTTTTTAAATGCAGGATGGTAATGGTAAATAAATACGTATAATATGGATTTTGTGTTATTAGTATAATATTATTCAGTTTCAGTTATTCAAATCAAAATACTTAGATTTCAAAGTACAAAATTAATAAGAGCTAGAAGAATTTAAAACACAATTGTTTGCTTTTTTTTATTTAGTTTAATAATAAAACTTTGAAGTACAAAATACTTAAGCTTTAAAGTTGATCATTAACTTGAAAGAAAAAATTAATAACTCTTGAAAATTAAAAAAAAATGTCTTCAAATACAATTGTTGCATGAAATTCATCAAATCAGCAAATACTACGTAAGTACAGCGTTATGGCAAACTAAATGTAAATATACTTTGAAAAAATATTTATCTGATAACAGTGTGCCCTATTTTCAGTTTCACTGACTATCAATCTGACACCAAGCAAACCAAATTAAACACAAAATAGCATAGAAATATAAGCACCCAGCACCATTTTTATAAAGCTTAAAATTATCCATTAGTTTTTAATAATATGTGTGTAAGTGTGTAATATATCTAAAGAAAACTTTAGCCTTTAATTTACTTGGTCTTAAAAAATATATTTTAATGTCAACCAGTACTACAAGTGTCTCACTATATTAAGTTTATTAGCTAAAATAAACTGGATTATCAAGGAAATTAATTTACGAAACAATACTTTATATTGTGTGAATAATAAATTAAATATTAAACAGATAAATATAATGTAAGTAAACTAATCAATATGTGAAAATAAACATTTGAAAAAACCACCGTTATTACTCCAAAAAGGTCTAACTTCATTAGAAGGAAAAAAATAATAATTTTTGCCTTGAAGCACTCATTGCATAAACCTCTTTCGTGGGAGGCACGAAGTTTGTTCCATTTATGAAAGTCGTTGAAGCATTGAATTTAAACTTTATGCCGAGTCCTTGAGTCTTAGTCAAACCTTTTTGAAGCAATACAATCTTATGTGCGACTCACCTGCAGCGTGATGGTGGCGGGAGACTGGCCAGCACTACCACCACCCTGCGCGCCCCCGCCCTGCTACCAAACCAAAACCCAGCTTATATTTACAGCTATTTATAACTTAACTATGAGGACTAAACAAGTCTGTTTCCTCAATTAGGAGGCCAGGCACGTAGGAATTTTATGTATTAAAAAGATTTCATAAAACATTCCTATTTCAATGATACCACGCTTTGTATTTATGCGAGAATACAAACGTTTTTCAAAGCAAGCACATATTTAGAGAACGGTCTTTAATTTGTTCTAAGATTATTACTTTAAATTACGCGTCAATTGTTAAAAGATTAGTCGGCGATCAACATTTTTGGCAGAAGCCGAAACTAAACTATCACCACACGGATAGCAGAAAGGAAATCATCTGATGTCAGCAATAAATGATACACAGGGTATTACTCTTTTTTCGGACAAACCCCAATGTAAGTACGTAGAATTTGTCCCACAGTTAAACCTTAGAGCCCGAACAGTAAGATCATTATTGTTTTAAAGATTTTGGTATAAATAGTAAGCATTGTGCTTTTGTGGCATTCTAAGTAATTAGGTAATACAATAAGCGCCTGCGTCCTGTTTAATCGCTTTCTTTAGAAAATGTTATTTTGTTCTGCTTTGTGAAAATGGACGCATAAAATACAAGAGGAGTAGAAACAAAACGCGTGCAGTTAGGAATTCAAATTCGAAACAAAGTTCTCGTCTGGAGTCTCGCACGCACACACTATGGAGAGGGCATAACGCTTTTTTCTTACGTGACGATGTGTACCAGTCAAATTCGTTTCAAAGACGTTATAGTTATTCACATCCAATTTATTATTTTTTATGAATATCGTAACGTATGATCTCGGTGCCTGACGCTAGCGTAGGTTAAGCCTTCAAATTATTTGACATAGCAGTGTGTTATAAATCAAAATCAGTTCAGTAGACTAGTCTGTAGGTGGAATCAACTGACTTACATACTTATATAGTCGGCAAGAACTTTCTCTCTAACTAGCCTAGTGTAGAAAGTAGACCTTAAACTTAAGAATATATTCGAAATAAAGATATTATTACCTGCACATTAGCCAGTGATGCTATCTGTATCTGTTGAATTTGTCCCGATGGTGTTAGCACGCTCGCCATTTGAGGTTGAGCTTGCATCTGTGGACAAATTAAGTTATTATCAAAGAGAACCACGAAAGACCAATGGGAAGCCAGTGGTAGTGCAACTCTCCCGTCTCAAGTCAGGGTAGACTTAGGACGGGGACGGTTTAACACTACAGTTTACATCAGGGATGGCCTACCGCTCCATCGCGGATATTGGTCCAGTCGCACACGAAATAAGCATTACTTTCGTAAAAAGTATATACAGGGTCTAATGAAGTTGGCCACCCCATCGTATAAATACCACTGTTCCGTCTACCACAGTCTAGGTCAAGAATTTAGGGACACGTGACTTCCAAAACTGACTAATGGCCATTTTCAATATCCTATCTATCCGAAGATTTCCTCATTAGAGATAGAATTTTGACATAAAGTCCATACGACTAATGTCAAAAATCTATCTCTAGTAAGCAAATCTATCGATAGATAGGATATTGAAAATGGCCCTAAATCTGTGTACCGCAGTTTGGTAACCTCACCAAAACCTTCTTGAAGGTTTTGACTAAATATAAGAGCACGATTTACTACATAAATAAAAATGTTCTCAATGAAATCCATACCTGTTGCAGTTGTGGTATGATCTGGAGATGTTGCGGCGCGTGTACGGGCAGATGCACCGTCTGGTACACCGTGTGCCCGTTGGCCACGCTCACCGGCACTTGTACGGGCACCATGCCCATACCGCCCACGCCTCCTCGGACTGCTATACCGCCGCCACCGCCTGATTACATCGCAAGATTGTAATGATGTTGCATATTCCACTAAAGAAGGCCCTGGACCTACTCTAACTCAACGAAAACGAAGATTCGTACGCTTCCAAAAACCCATTTTAGTGCAAACTTTTTTATATGTAGATAGTATAAGTATATCCCCTCTATGTACAGAGCATCAGGTCGCGCCTTAGCGCACCACAAAAATACACTTCTCATCAAAAAAATCGAAACACTTTCGTTTTTATTGTTTTTGTCCTAATTTTTTACAAAAGAGAATTAATTCCATGAAAAAAAAAACATTATTGTGTAGCTGGCAGTTTGGTCATTACAGTAAGAAGAAAAAAATCAAAATTCGAAATTAGAATTTCATTTGTTTATCCTAAAATGAAATTAATCACTGTTTTGAGACAAATGTGTATTTAGGGTTGGAGTACGTTTCTCGTTTAAAAACTAAAAATTAGCGCTTGTCTTTAAACTTTTTGTTTCTTATTTCATTTACTGTGACTTTGGGACGTCTGAAAAAACTTTTTTTTCTAAAACATATGGATACTTCGCCCGCAGAAGCCGCCCAAGTGGTGGCATTGCTGGATTCTGGACTTAGTCAGCGTGTTGTGGCTGCAAGATTGCATCTAAGCTTATCATCTGTTCATAGAGTCTACAAACGCTATCGGGAGACTGGTTCGTTCACGCGCCGTTCAGGATCCGGCAGGAATCGGGTTACTTCTGAGCGAGATGATCGATTTATTGTAACAACTTCTTTACGAAATCGACGCCTTAACGCTTTTCAACTGCAGCAGCAGCTTCGCGTTGTACGAAGAGTAGCTGTAAGTGACTCTACAATAAGAAGAAGGTTGAAGGAACGCGGATTGGCACCGCATAAGCCAGCGAATGGGCCGAAATTAACTGCAGACCATCGAAGAGCGCGCCTTAACTTTGCACGCGAGCACCTAACTTGGTCATACCTTCAGTGGAGCAAAGTACTGTTTTCTGATGAGTGTAAAATTATGCTGTATGGTAACGACGGAAGGAACAAGGTCTACAGAAGAGATGGAGAACGCTTTGCACAATGCTGCATTGAAGAAAAGGTCAGCTATGGTGGCGGTTCGTGGACGGTTTGGGGAGGAATCAGCGCCGACGGTAAGACAGAACTTGCCTTTGTGTCTGGGCCACGGCTGCCTGCACTAAACTCTCATCGGTACATCGAACAGTGTCTTGAACCTCATGTGATGCCCTATGCACATTTTATTGGCAACGACTTCATATTCATGCACGACAATGCTAGAGCTCACACCGCGGGCGTCGTACGAGATTATCTTACCGAAGTCGGTATCTCCATTATGGTATGGCCAGCAAGAAGCCCGGACATGAATCCCATTGAACATCTATGGGATGAATTAAAGAGACGAATTCGAGCAAGAGATCCAGCCCCAGAAACACTTAGCCAGCTGCAAAATGCAATCCAAGAGGAATGGGATAATATACCACAACATGTGATCGTGACTCTCATCCGATCGATGAAGAACCGTATGGAAGCAGTAATAAGAGCTCGCGGAGGGAATACAAGTTATTAAATAAACGTTTCTTAATTTTTTTTTTCATTTACGCGTGTTGTTTTACTCATTTCCTTCATATTCCATACAGGGTAAAAATTACTCATTATACAAAATACGAAATCTATGAAGACTTAATTTGAATTTAGAACAATAACATTAGGATTTAAAAACCTCATACTACTCACTATTAAATGACATTTTACATTTATTCCTAAATATACACATTTTTCTGATAATCCTTATCAAATCATAAACTGCGAGGTGTTTCGATTTTTTTGATGAGAAGTGTAGTTATCTTCTATTTCGTTCGTTTCTGTAAGTTAGAGTAGGTGTCCTGGTCTGGGCGAGCGACAAACGCAATGCTAATTAAAATGACGTGAGATACATGTGTTGTGGACTTATTGAATGACCCCGAAAATCTGACACGGAATCTAATAGGTATTAAAAAGATTAGAGGTCGTTTTTAGAATATTGCCTTGCATCACATTTGTCAGTCACCTAGAACTATGGGCATATGATGCCACACACTCTGTAAAACAGTTTGACAAAATACTGACAGACATTCATAAAACTGACAGATATATAAATTGCTGAATTTATCTGCCTCAAAACGTAATTTGATACTAGTGGTTCGATTAAAAAAAAGCCTTTACCTCTCATTGAAATTAAAGTGAACCATCTTTGTTACATTAGTGAACTTTTATAACATAATTGAATGCTGGAAGCGTAAAACGGAGCCTGACTTTTTAAATTCTTATTGCCTATTAGGTTACATATATTTTTGAAAATATTATATTAAAATAGAAACTTCAAAATAAACAGATTTACTTGACAGTCTATCTACATTAAACAAAGCTTCCTAATTTGTGCTCATTACATACTGTGTGCATAACACTTACACACTTTATAACAAAGCATATAATTGGCCATAATTAGACATAGTCATAAATAGTCCTTTAAAAGCTTCTGGGAGCCATACTACGACGGATTAAAGCGCAGTATTAAGCCCATTGCGAAAAAGGGATGTTACATGTCGCTTCTAGTTCCATCTCACTCCTGGACAGTGATAGCAAAAACACGTAATTGTATGGCCACTCATTTTTTATCAATGTACCACCTACACATTTCTTGACAAAGTGTTGATGCCAGATTTACGCCATGACGTTTTTGAAAAGGTCAAATTACAAAAGTCTCTTTGTAATTAAGGCTCTTGGCAGCTTTAGCGTAGTGTTTTTACTTCGCGGGGTTCTGAAGTCAAAATATGTACCGTATTTTATAGTCGACTATATAATTATGTTTGTTAGAAGTGCACTTCTTTGTGTTCTTTTTTTTTGTGTATGCCATCTCGCAGGTCAACCTAGAGGTTGTCGACTGCTTAACCGGGCTTGAAAAATTATATTTACTTCTTTGTGTTTCTTGCAAATGATTCTAGAGTTACTTAATTCTAGGGTTCTCTTATAGTCGTTAATTTCGAGGAACAACTATTTTACAAAGTGCATGGAGATTTTACTTTAAAATATTTATACAGACTTTTAAACCCACTCGTATAGTATTCTACATTTTTTGTACCTGTGCTGCTATTCTAAATGTATACAAAATGCATGAAATAATTTAACATAACACGTTAATAAGTGATCTAATGACAGCGACAGTGCGTGAGAAAATGAACACAAAAGCAAATAAAATGTAACTGCAAGATTATATTGTAAGCTTGGGAGTCGAAATTAGGATGATATGTATGGAGAGAATTTTATTGACATCGATATTGAAATATATGACTGCGAATTTGGTAATAAGACGATTTATGAAGCAAATACTTACCTAACACCATTTTAACAATGTGTATGTTACGGATAAATATTAGGCGCCTACACTTGGTTAAGTTTAGCGTACAAGGGGATTCAACAAAACTCTTTTTTTTGGCAGAAAATAAAAAGCGCGTAGTGTATTTTGAAACTTACTGCCCAACGTATTTATAACGTACTAAATACTGATTTAAAAACAAAAAATAATTGCAATAGGTATTATTACTTTTTACGATGATATATTTTTACGGCGGCTCTGACAAGCTCTAGCAAAAAAAAACTGACAGGCAAAGTTCTACTTATGAATGAAATTTCAATCCTTATTACTTCTCTCAGGCTGTTCTTCTATCTGTTAGCCAAATGTTGGAATAATATTAATCCTACTTTATCGACTGTTCTGGCCACGCCTATGCCTAGAATATCCTTAGACCCAATTTTGGAACAGTGTATTCCACTCTATTCATTCAAAAAGCTAACAAATTCAAGATGTAGCCTTATATTTTATCCGTAACACACACAGACATCGCGATCCAAATTGCTGATCAAAATAGTCTCCACACGTGACCGAGGCACCAACCTTGTCCATTGGGGCTGGAGGGTGGCTTCGTGTCTTTCCCGTTGGCCTGCTTGTCCACAGAAGTGACGCCCGCTGAACTACACGGGATGGATATCGCCTGACTGGTCGGGATTGTTATCGTCTGATTGGCCTGAAGCCCCGGCAGAGATATGTTCGAGCCGGGGATGGTAATCATCGGTTGGTTCCCGGTCAAAGCGCTTATGGGAATGGATAGGTTAGTGCCCGGGATGGTGACTGTCGCCTGCTGCTCTGTTAGCGGGGAGGTGGGGGGGGGGGGCGGAAAAACACAGATTAGTATGACAGTTGTACGTTAGAAGCAAAGAACATGCGATGGTGGTGACTAGTTGTGATGTCTTGCACAAAGTCAGTTCCCAACATTGTTTGTCAATGTTTTATTGGAGTCTGAATAGGTAATCTAAACGAAATCGTCTGATGCTTACATGTAAAAATCATAATTGGACAGCCAAAATTATAGTAATTTAATTTTAAATCAAATATCTAATTGTAACATCGACTAATATAAATAATTTTGACACACATGCATTAATTACAATTCTTTTGGATTTTGAAAAAATAGTTTTTCTATTCCACATCTAGTCTACAGAAGGGCCTACCTCTTGATAAATGAAAGGAAAAATGTTTTTAGTTGATATTTCGGTACAGAGAAGATTATGATTATTTTAGTTTGAAAGCAAAGCCTTTGAATGGAAAGTTAATCCCAAAGCAATCCCGAAGCTGTCTGTGAGGTTTTAGTGAAATCAAAGCTTATGAAAAATCTATGATAACCTGTGCTTACTGAACCTACAATTAAGCTATTGTTTTGTCCTCCTTCAAACACAACTTATTTTAAAAGAGGAAATTTTTTTAACAAAAATATTCATATCGAATTTGTTTGTTACAGCCTTTCTGGCAATATATTCACTTATCAGTAGAATAAAATAATAATCTCTTATAACTTTTTACTTTACCACAATACCAAGCTAATATAAAGTATGATAAATATTGAAGAGTGTGCTTAGTACATACCGGTGGGTAAATGCATGACGTTTTGTAGGAAACCAGCGGGCAGGACAGGCGTCCTCACCAACTGGCCATTGACCAGACTCACTTGACCCATGCCTGAGAAATTCTGAAAAGAAAATATCGTACATTTAATATTAGTATTGGATATTGGACACCAAAAACAAATAATTCCAAGACACTACTTCCCTAAAAATGCACTTGATTTTATCCCTGAAAACCTGATTTATCTTGAATTTACTGTACTGTACAATTCGATTTTTAGTGGCTTTAAAATCAATAAATAGTGAAAGATTTGAGTTGTAAAATTAGTAATGTCACAGTTCACTATTGCCATAAAAATCTATGGGAGAAATGCGTTTAACAGCTCATAAAAAGAATGTCAATTGATTAGTGATGTCAACTACCAAATTCTACAGTATAGGTACTTTATAGTATATGTCTATGTACTGATATTTTATCAGCAGCAGTTAAAATTTGGTGTTACGGCTTGATTGCAATTTTTTGATACCCTATGGCCTAAACTAGATCAAGAGATGTTTCAAAAGTATTTTTTTATAAACTACATATACATACATATACCTAAGTATGAAGTGAAGTGGGTCATATGAAGAAGACGCGGCAAGAAAATCAATCGATTGAAGAAAAAATGGCTTCTTTCCTAACTGGTTTGTTTGTTTCACTTTCGCGGTAAAACAGATAAGCCGATTTGGATCAAATTTTGTGCGGAGATAGACGGGACCCTGAAAAACTATTATAGGCTACTTTTTAACCGAGTGCGTTAAGTAGTTCCCTCGGGGCGCAGATGAAACCGCGGGAAACTAGTTGTATATATTTATTTTTATTGCCATAGCCTCAGTTTATATTTTCGAATATGGTTACAGCAACAGTTACCTGAGCATGTTGCGCGGGTATGAACAGTGCGTCTTGCCCGTCCACAGTGACGGCCTGCATGGGAGCCACGCCGCCCACGCCGCCTACCAAGCACCCGCCGTACACGCCTTGTTGTTGCTGTAACAAAGAGTGTAGTATTAGTAGAATATGTTATTCGCATTATCGCACCATGTGATAATGCAATCAAGAGTCCAACTCGTAGTTAGTGGATGAATTATTTTTTTTGTCTCAACGAAACAATGTCTCATCAATGCGCAGATCTATTTATAAAAAAACAACATTACATTGATAATGATTTAAACTTTTCTAAAATTGTCTAGCATTTTGTAACAACTGCTTTGAATGATGAAGGAAAACAAAACCGGTAAAATTTTCCCTAAAACAAAAAATACGTACTTGTAACAACTGTGGGTGTATCTGCAACAGTTGCTGCGGCGTGTTCTGGTAAGTGGCGCCCTCTCCGGACACCACGCCGCCTCCCAGCAACGACTGAAGCTGTTGCATCGATATAACCTAGAACAACATATTGTTAATTCGTAAAATAGATACCTAATTGATTTAATGTAAATTAGCCACACCAGGCTCTTATAATAGAGTGAATATAAATTGAACAAATTGTGTTGGAAAAAGAGCATTAAAGTTAAAGGTAAATAAAAGCTGTGAATAATAGAAACAATTATCACTCTATTTACATTAATTAATTGTAAATTATTGATCAAATCACCTGTGGTTGTTGTACTTGGATTCCATTTGGAACAGAATTAGCTGCATTCACTATTGCTGCTGATAACTCATTGCCCTGAAAATAAATAAAACAACTTGTTATAGGTGAATAATATTATTTTTACATAGGATTAAATATGAATTTGAACAACAAAAATATCCTAAAATAGTTATGTATTTAACTTACCGACAATCCTTGCGCTCTTAACTGCTGTACCACAGCGGAACTAATAACTCTAAGTTGGGGTTGTTGCTGCTGCTGTTGCAAGTACTGTTGCTGTATCGCGGCTATCGTCGCCGCATCTCCCTGTACTTGTTGCTGTATCAGTTGCGCTTGTTGTTGCGCCTGCTGCTGCTGCGCCTGTTGCTGCTGCGCCTGCTGTTGTTGCGCTTGTTGTTGCTGCGCTTGTTGCTGTTGCGCCTGTTGCTGTTGCTGTGGACCTTAAATAAAAAAATATGATAAGAATTTTAGCTACAGTATATTTACGTTTTGGAGCCATATGCATTTTAAATCTTATTTTTTAAACATTTCTAGTTATTTTAGTTGTATTTCAACTATGATAACTAATAGATAAAGCATATCAAGAGTTAAACAAATGATATATTATTACAACCAGTTCATGAAAAGTGGATCAAGTCTTGCATCAATAAAACTGCAGTCAAATCTTAAATTAAATATTAGGACAGTTAAAAATAGTCCTTCATTAATCTGGTTAGTATGTCAGAATAAGTGAATTAGTTATTGTGTTATTAGTGATCCAGCAGGCATCTCTGGGCTGTGTAGCATAGACAGACAGACATAGACATCATTCTATTAATGATGAGTGTTCTAAATACTAACTGAAGTGTTGTTGTTGGTCCTTGTTGTCCTGTTGCTGCTCTGGTCCCATGGTGGCGGCGCCGAGCCGGCTGCACGTCGCCGCCAGGAGCGCTAGTGGCGACTGCGTCCCGTTGCCTTCCTGTAACCAAACCATATACTTTAAACACTACATTTATTAATGCAAATAAACAAATTGCTATATAATATTGATAGATAGGATAGTATATTTGGGGCATTAGAAAGTCAGTCTAGACAGTTTCAAGACATTATTAATGAGCTGCAGCCAGTTTTATGAGAAGACCCACCAGCGGCAGTGCAGAATAATTTATATGCAACACATAAATTATTTTAATTTGATTTTGAATTTTATGTGTTGGATTGTGAATTCATTATGCTGTTCAATAACATTTCCTCAATGCATACTTATAGGCTAGCTAGTACACAGAAACATACCATTCCACTTTTATGTTTAACTAGCTTTTGTCCACAACTTCATCTGCATGGTCTTATATACCACGATAAAAAGTATCCTATGTGTTAATTCTGGTTATCTAAATCTATATAAAACTCAAAGGTAACTGACTGACTGACATAGTGATCTATCAACGCACAGCCCAAACCACTGGAGGTATCAGGCTGAAATTTGACATGCAGCTAGATGTTATGATATAAGCATCCGCTAAGAAAGGATTTTGATAAATTCTACCCCCAAGGGGATAAAATAGGGGATGAAAGTTTGTATGAAATGTTGTCAATTTTAAACTGATCGGGCTGAGAATTTATATAGCCCACGCGGGCGAAGCCGCTGGCGGAAAGCTAGTAAACTATATGTACCAAATTTAAGCGAAATCCATTCAGTAGTTTTTGTGTAAAATCGCAACAAACATACATCGGTATGTACGTGTATGAATTCTCACAAACTTTCACAATTTTTAATATTAGTAGGATTAAGTGAATGTGTTTATTTTGCTTGTGAAACCACATTGTCCTTATTTACTATAGCACATTCATTCATCTTTGTACCATCTTAGTATTAATGCTATCTAAGGAAGTAGTTTTTTTTTGTGTATGGCATCTCGCAGGTCAACCTAGAAGGTTGTCGACTGCTTAAACGGGCTTGCCTGTGAAGTGCCTTAAATGAATTTAGGGCCTTCAGCCAGGGCTTCTAAGGTAGTAGCAAGATGTAAACCAGCATTGATAGGGGCAATTCTGACCATCAAACATAAGCTAACTGTACATAACAAAGAATGAAGTAAGTTTTACATATGACATTGCATTACCTTGCCACAAACATTAATTAGCATAAAATCATTTATGTTGTAATCCACAGGACAGTACAAGTGGCTACAACAATTATATGCAGTGCCTTTGAGAGGCAATTTTTATATGATACAAAAATAAATAACATGTGGAGTAAAATGATAAATATTAACATTTTAGAGTACTGACAGAGTAATATCTATTGTTTAATACAGGAATATTATGTGATTTGGATAATTTATATCTCGCCTGGATTTAATTTAGCTGATTGGTTTTTGGTTTAAATATAAAATATTACATTACATTAAAATCATTTCCTGTCCTAATGATATTGATAGGTAGATCTTTTTGGCTTTATTTAGAGCAAATTAATGGTAATTGGGTGTATATAAATAAGATAATAAATGTACAGGGCCTTAATTGTTGTAGTGTTAGTGATGGCAATATCAGTAGTAGATAATGTTTTATTGTCAATGACATTTAATGCAACTCAGTTCATGTGAAAGTAATGTATAGGATTAGTTCAGTATGGTTTCTGTGTTTTGAGGAAATTGGATTTATTAAAACATTAATAATATATCATACCAACCAATCATATAATCATATTTTAAACTGATATCATTTGAGTACCTATACCTACAGTTCTTAAAGTAAAAACTTTAGTTTCATTACTGTTTGTACTGCCTGGAAAGAAGTATTTGAAAAGTATGAATAGGAAGTATTTTTTGTGCTCTTCTTCCTAATGGATGGTAACTATGGGTGTTTCTATACGTACTTTTATATTATTATCGAAGGTCGCGTTGCGCACAAAGCGATCAGGGACGGAATAAACAGGGGGAGAATGTCAGTAACATCGCCCCAAGCCCTTTTATCACGCTCAAAGGAAGCACCGACAGCAAACCCCTTTTTGATGACAATTTTAAATCTACTAAATAGGTAATCTCAAACACGAAATAAGTACGATGGAATTAAAATTCTCACCTCTAATAAATGTGATGTATGCATTCCATAAAAATAATAAAATTATCTACAAAATCAAAATCAATAGTAAATAAATCAATAATCCGTTTGTTTTCGTATTTTGGCACCTGTCAAAAAGTCAATCAAAGAAATGGAGGCAAGGGAATGATTGATTGATTGGTAAACAAACAAAAATATTTTATCATAGACAAAATGTTCATTAATGTTCATTCAGTGTGTTAATTGTGAATTTATAATATTTTTGAAAGCTTTTTATTTAGACTGGTGGCTTGTTTTAATTCAGTTAATTTAGAGCTTTACTACATAAGTGTTACGGAAAAGTTTTTTCACGTGTATGTAAAGTTCAACGTTGCAACAGTTCGCAAAGTTTATATATCGTAATAGTTGTGAGTCGACACGCCTTTTCCTAACAAGTGCCGGGAGTCGTCGCAGGCAAGGCCGCCGCCGCCCTTTGATCCACCCACCTCAAATCGCGTGACTGATTTTTATGCAGCTGCTAAGTAGGCTATCAAAGCAACATATCGAACACATTAATTTTAGGTATGTACGCAAGTTTCTTTTATTTTATGACTTTAATTCGCATGAAACAACTTTTCAATTTGTGTAAGCAATTTAAAATGGCTACCTTTAGAAACTTTTAATATTTAAATGTAATGTTAGTAGTAGCTTTTGGTGATGATTGCTTTTTATAGAGTAGATGTTATACCTAGCACTTGAAACATTTTTTATCGTTGCATTGGAAATGGGTGGGAATTAATAGTTAGAGGAACCGGAGGAGGACGCTGATGCTATTTCGGCAAGGGAGTTGCTAGCAACACGGTCACAACCTCCTGCGTGTGGCCTGGCGGGCCCCACACGGCCGGGGCCGCGCTCGCCCCGCCCTCCCCCTGCACCGACCGACACGAGACCGCTGCCCGCTGGCGTCCGATCTGTTACACAATAACACTGCATCCTTTCACTTTGCACTCTTTACCTTGCTAGTTTTGTCCTCGTTTATGTATTCCACCTTCACTTTTGTGGGCTCAGACGACATCATCTACTTTACACTTGCAAACAATATTTTCCCTTTGTTCACGCACAGAAAGCACCATCCTCACGACCGGCCGCCAAACTGCGGCGAGCGAACTGGCAAGTCGCGTCGAGCGCGCTCGGCAATTTTCGGAGATCCGCCTCCTATCGCGTTCGGATTTATATCGTTTATGTTCATTTTTGTCAAATATCTTGGATTCTCAAGGATGCAGAAGTAGCTTAAGGGGTCATATAATTTGTCTAGTACTATTTCTATAGTTTCGCCTTTCATAAAGGTCAATAAAACTTTATTTATCCTGATACTAAAACTTAACCGAGGCTATCTCCATCTCACTCTAACCGAGACAGGTCTTGATTATTGGTAGGCAGCAGCTGCGCCTCTCTCCTCCTCCCCGTCGCGGGTGCGGCGCCGCCGCCCGATAATAATAATTGAAAGTAGGAAGGACGTAATAATGGGTGTATAACCTCGCGCCCGCGGCCTCCTTGGGCGGGCAAAAAATGCACACATGTCGTGCCGGTCGGCGCGCCAGCCGCATCGTCTAACAAGACGTGGCCTGTAAACAAACGATAAGCATACGCCGTTGCACTTACGATTCTTTGTTCATTTGACTCCCTACCGTATGCTAGATTACAACACACTTGTGTCTGAGAAACTCTTATCAGTGTTGGATCGAGTTCACCCATTGTATGGTTATTAGAGGAATTATATTTCTTGCGATATAATGTGGACAAGCACTTGGCAACCAGAACGCATGATCTTTTATTTAGGTAAGCATCTAATATATGTATTTGTGTTCTTCATTATAACGCAAAAAAGACAATGGGGACTGGATACTCATATGCTTAGAGACATATTTTTATATAGTTGTGTACCTGTCCCCAGATAAGTATTTTAATTGTATGTACGCACCTACACGCTTTTTACATCAAGGGAGTAAGATCTAAGTCAAATTAAATTCATTATACTTACATAATATATTTTTTAAATAATGATGCTTATCACATAACATTATTCATATATTAGCATTAGTAAAGGGCTCCATTAGAAAATGACAAATTGCATTTCCAAATTTCTACGCCTGCAGATATAGCGACCCCATTATTTATAGGTTTAGACTGGTTTGGAGTGAGAGTGAAAGTCGGACCACGTTTTGTCAAGCGTCAGTCGCGTCGCATTGCCCCGAGTCCATTATGCACGAATGAACAGCCGCCCCGAGAGAGCGTGTGTCCCCGGCTTAATTATATCGCATAACTAACTCACCATTTCCGACCTAAACTACATCACTTAAAGTTTAAACTTCTATACAAATAGATGTCGAACATGCATACGCAAGTACGCAGTTTTCTTTTCAGCTGATATTGCATTTTATGCCGTAACTCAACGTAATAAGGATAAAAATTCGATTGACGTGACTGTGAACGTACGACGTTCATAAACGTACTAAAATCTATTATGGGTGTACCTCGTCGGCGTGGCGCGGCATGCGGTAGCAGAGTGACGTGATGCTGTTTGCGTATAACCATTTTAATTAGTCGATGAATTGTGTTGATGAAATCATCGGCGTTCATTGTTTTCGGTTCATTGTTCGATTCGGGCAAATGTGCTACAAAACCGATAATTAGTAATTCGAATATTTTATGACTGAGTCAAACCCAGGTCGTGAGTGACATGGTTTTAAGAAAAGTAGTTGAAACATTATAACATGTCTTTGACGATTTTCTAGAAAAAAAAAACAATTCTAGGATAGCAAGATATTTGCAAAGCTTGTAAAGTATTCATTGAAGAATTTCTAGGGAACTAAGCCGCAACTATATAAATGCAGCAGATGCTATTAGTGCGTCTTGCGCCAGTATTGCCTTTTGATAAAAACAGATTAAAACAAGTTCTTACGCCCGCACTTTATGTAAAAGATAGTAATCAAGATTGATAGCTTCCTTTCCAATGTAGAGTCCCCATGGTTGTATGGAAGTCACTTTCATACCTTGGTATAACAAACAAAAAAATAGAGGAGGGTCTTATCCAAACCTGATTGTGTGATATGATGTGATTCAACACAAAATAAAAATAAAGAATTTACAACGATCAAAAACTGCATGACCTGTGTCATAGTACCACATCCAAAGATTTAAAAGTTACCGATTATAATAATCATATATATTCTGATCCAGCCTGTCCCTTGCTGTCCTCCCCCAGCGACGCCCTAAGCCGAGACCCGTACCCCACTAGGGGGTGCCATTAGCGTATAGTCGCTTAGTTTTGTAAGTTAAGCCCTGGCTGGAGGCCCTAAATTGATTTAAGGCACTTCACAGGCAAGCCCGGTTAAGCAGTCGACAAACTTATAGGTGCGTGATGACACCACAAAAAAATAATAATTCAAGCCTTAGAATCGTAAAATAGAGCATTACCTCGATAAAAGAAAGCAATTTATTTCGGAGTTAATGTTAGAATTCATTTCTGGACCATGCGTGAGGGGAAGCTAGTGCCCCTTCGATCCTTCATGGCAACGCCTATGCCCCGCAGTCTTTCCTTTGTGTGTCAGTATTATTATTATTAGAAATACGACTGCCCACTCCAATATCGTTATTTGATAATAGTCCCTCAGCTGATAGGAACGCAAGATATTTTTAGTACTAAGTGTGTAGCATCAAACAATGTGCACAGAAATGACCAAGTTTATACAACTGCAAATACCGAGATCGCAATTTATCTAAACTTAGACGAAGCTGTAGGAGTGGGCCAAAATGTTCCCTCGATTTGCATTGATTATAGGCTGGTAAACTAACACAACACTATCTGATGGCTTCATGTTGTTACTTTTACCACATATTTATGTGTCGTGTATACATGATGATTATATATTTTGCTCCTCCCCCCTCCTCCCAAATCCTGACTACGCCCATGTCTATTGCAAATGCATATAATATGGAGGTGGAGTGTTTACAACTGATATCTTCAAAAGCCGTCACATAAGAAACATGGGAAACCTGATAGGATCTTTTTGGGAATACAATTTTCGGGAATAAAACCTTTGGAAATGAAAAATTGTACACAAGTTACGATTTTACGAGGCAAAATATAAAAACAAGTGGCTGACCTAGTTTCCTTACATCCTAAATCGTATTTATATTTTATAGAAGCTTTAAACCATGCGTAAGGTCCCAAAAATGCAGTCAGGTGGACAACTCTGTCCCCAAAAATCTCGTTATCTAATCAGGTACTTCTTATCTAGATACTAGACCGGTAGTGGCCACCTGATCAAAATCATACATAGGAAATTTTACTAACGCTTTTCTCTATACCAAGTTATAGCTATATACAGTTTGAATCTATAAAGTCGGCTTTGAGTTTGAAATACGCCTTTCCCTATTATGTAGGGATATACATTCAAAATAAATAATGGTCATTAATCTTTCCTCATGATATCAATTCAATGTCATGCCAGCTAGAGGTGAATATTCAAATGAACGCGTTTACGTACAACATGTCGTTAGGTCTAAAATAACTACTAACAAGGTTTGTTAGGTGAGCTTCTGGTTACTTTTTTTATCTAGAAAGATACATAGGTAGGCATACTGCTAGGTACCCAGTACTATTCATTCTAAAGTCATCAACAGCATGAGAACCGCTGCATTTACCGAGAACTACAACGCAAGAAAAAAAATCAGTTAAGTATATAGTCAATCTTTACTTAATCCAAATGTGAAAGTTTATTCTGCCCCACTTAAAACCGCAATTAAAAATCGCACTTAAAACCGCGCTACAAGATAAGTTTTATTTAATTATGGCATTATGGTCAATTGCGAATTAAAACAATGAACACTTCTAATAAAACTAACTTAATTTTCATTCAACATCGTACAACTACCTACCTATATATTATTTGCAATTTTTTAACCCATGTTACCTCAATGGCTTACGCAATATGCGCTTCGGTGGTATGATTGAGTTGCTCGTTCTCGAAACATATCCTACCTATGATTGTACATTGTTCAATTTAGATTCTGTATACAAACTACATTAAGAATTCACAGCTCTAACTATATATAATTCAAACCACTACTGGTTACTGGTATTAATCTGAACCTGTTGATCAGGATCTAAGTACTTATACAACGTAATCCGTAATTGCGTAAACAAGATAAACTACTGTGAGTTATCTTAGAAGCTGTCTTAGGGTTTTATTGGCCTACTAAGTACCTTTTTTAAGTCCAGTCAAGGAGCAGTAGGGTTTATGGGCATACGGAAGCGGAAGTGACGGTGGGCGGACCGGACCGCCCGCGCCACCCGCCCCGCGACCAGACACGCCCTAGCTCTCACGAGGTATGCTGCATCTCAGTAATTAGCACGTCAACATCACGTTTATTTGAGTGATTCCCTCAAAGTGTACCTGCAAGTAACGTTAGGAGTGTAGGCGCAAAAACGCGAGTGGGCGACAAACTCCCCACCCACTCAACACTGGTTCAATGTACGGGCCCATTAATCACGGTGCGCGTGTTTTTGAACGTCGATGATTATTTTCTTTAACGAATTGAGAGAAATTGCGCTGTTTTGAATTATGTGTATTGTTGAATAATTACCGTGATTGAGATTAAAGTGGTAGTGTGATAGTGGTACTTGCGCAAAAAAGAAAAGGCTAAAATTTTTTGCACAAAAAAAAAGTGCGAACATACCTGCCTAAGTATCAAAATTTACTTTCAACTATTATCAAAAATTTATGATTTTTTTCTATAAGCATTCTTGAATAGTATACAGAATCTACACCCACTTTTCACGTAATACCAAGCTGTCGCCAACAAAATTCAATCTGAAAAAATATGTCTTTATCTTTTTTAATTAAGTACTTAAGTATTTACCTACGTAGGTACGTAAAAAAATCTATGTGTGCATAAATCAACAAAAAAGTATTTTTTTATTGAAAATAAACGTAATCTAAAATTAACGAGTATCTAAGTAAATTTCAATAACATAATGCATTTCAATAACTAGCAAATCCAAGTGATTTACAAAACTTGTAAAAAAAACCTCTCTTTGATGATACGGAAACTACTACATAAAACATCCAAAAGATATTAAAAATAACATAACTTACTCAGTTACAAAATATTATCTCGAACCCTTCCAGAGTTAATCATAGCTTATCGAAGGGCGAATAACCCCTGTATAATCTTTTCCTTAGTTCCAGAGTTAAAAATTCATAAGAACGCGGAAGAGACGCGCCCACCCACCGCCCGCCCGCGACATTAGCCGCGGGGGCGTAACCGCCGCCCTACGCCGCGCCCGAGGCAGTCTAACTTTTTCCCGCCAAATTTCCAACAACTCTTCCTACACAATATTCAATTGTTCCCAAGTTATCTCAATACCTAAATACAAAAGCATATCTAACAAAATCCTTTTAACACGACCAAAAAAACTAAATTTTAACTCGGGAACAAAGATTCGATAAAGCATAAGTTCAACTCGACGGTCTATTAAAAGTACTCGGTTATTGATTTTCGGATCGATATCGCAACGTGACGTCGTTTGATATTGATGTCAACGAAAAACAAGTTCACGATGATTGTGTTGACAATGTGTTGATTGAAAATGAATGATTGATTTGGTTATCGTTCGTCATTCATTCATTTCTCCCATAAATTGTCTATGACAAAGAGAATACAATACTTGGTCTATGAGACGGGTTTGTTTCTTGTAATATCGCGCGTTTGAATTGAAAGGGGATCAGCAAATACTTACATCGTGTTACGTATTATTGTTTTCGTTTTAGAGATATTCTCATTTTTTTAAAAATACACACAAGGCACAGTGTCCCCATATCTCATTTGTCGGAGGGCTTTGATATCGAAATAAATCTTTGTAAATGTTAAGTAGAACCTAATACGACTAGATAATTAAGGGTTCTACTATTTTTTGAATGTCAGTAAATCAAGTCAGATATCAATAAAATTATTCACCTACAACCATATACTATATTTATAATCATTAATAGCTTAGACCAAGGTATTCTAAGAAATTTGTTCAAGAATTGTACTTTTTGTACAGTATTAAGCTTTTCTGATTTGTGATAAACACGAATAAGCATGAGGGAAAAAATACGGGAAATAGAACATAAAAATAAAAACAACAATATGTGATTCAAAATCAATATATTTGCACAATAAACACATCAAGAACTTTAAAATACACTGTAAATTGTACCTATCGTTTGATAGAAACCTGTGCATAATAAATGTAGTGTAATATCTAATGTCTGGCCCACACTCCGGAGATTCCTTATCTGAAGGTTTTACCCGCAAATAGTTTGCGACAATGAAGGCCAGACATAATTAACAACGCGTCCTGTGAAGGCTCTAGCGACTTAGTGACGCAATTTAGGAATATTTTTTGCTTGTTTAATAGTTGAATGGCAAATAATTAGATGGATCTGCAATGCAATACAAAAGCAGCTGAAATGTTCCATGCTTTTGTTTAAACAGTACAACGTATTGCGCGTAGGTAGAAGTTAATATGGCAACAGTACCTACTCTTTTGAGCGAAATACTTCTTAAAAAGCTTCAAAGGAAAATTCATTGTTTTTTCTTTTCATATTTGCCATTTTCAATTCACAAGGTCTGAACCGTTCTCAATACCATGCTAGAGCTCAACACATATGTACAATGAAGTACTAAATAAAATTGTAACAAATAAAAATCGCATTCCGACGGTATAATTGAACTCGAATAGTAACAAAAAAATCGAATAAATAAATCTCATCTTAAAATTATAACAATCACATATCAAATCCATTTAGCTTAAAATTAGGGAACAATAAAATGTCGTAACATGTATTTTTCTTTGAACTAAATAATATAAAATGATTCAAAAAAATCATCTTTCATACTTATGTCGTCTACAACAATAAATATATTGGACGTAATTATTTGATATCAATTGATTGGTAGTATTAAATTTTTTAACAATGAAAGTTTAGATTTGAGAAATAATACTTGTGTCTTGCTTAGCGCCTACTTTGTTGCGATGATTTCGGTACCTGTAAGAAAAAAAAACAAAATTAGTTTGTAGCGCGGTAACGTCATCGCTCACATTTAATCTCATGGCGTCATGGTTAAAAGTCATCAGATATCAAGATACAGAAATTACTTGATTTGTAGGGAGCCAAATAAATCTAAAAGGATGGCTAGTTAGTTATATGCCCTGCCTAGGGCATATTGTTCTACAAACTGATGGCTGATTGAGCCAAAAAGTTCCCAACTAACAGACTCATTTAGAAAATACATTGTGAGTAGCCTGGTAAGGGGCGTGAGGTTTTTTTTATTAATACGTCATCTGCTGGACAAAGGCTCTAAGCATCAGTAACCCACAAAGTCAAAGGTCCACTTTCAAAACACACATATTATAAATGTGTGAACCATTTCGTGTAAAGCCTTATGCTACACTAGCGCCAGTAGCGGCGAATTCGAGCGCGGTAGTTCAAGCATTCTTACCATGTATATGACGTCTACAAGCCACCGCCGCTCCTCTCCACGGAGATCTGCTTCTTGAGCATCTCCTGCTCGTGGTGCTCCTCCTCCATCTCAGCCATGCGCGCGAACCTGGAGTACGCCACGTGGCCGGACTTGATGGCCGACATCATCTGAACATCACGCAAGAGTTTGACGGTTACGTTTTCGTTGGTCGTATTCGCTTGTCGTAATAGTAGATGTTATATTGTTATTTTGTATTTTAAGATTAGTAGAATGGTATAGATTTTTTAGTAAGTTTGTACGTAATGTTGGAAAATTTATGATAGTATAGTAATATAGTAGTAATAGGTCTTTTATATATTGTTAGTATATATTTACATTTTTGGAATCAAACTAACAGACTACAGATAGCTGAATAGATATCTGTCTGAAGTTCTAATAAATAAAATAGATTAGCAAAATAAAAAATATCTCATTAAAAATTACTTACCTTAAACTTACCTGTATGTAATACTTATTTTATTTTATGTTAGTAAAGCAAATAGATTTAAAAAAAAAGCCAACACAAAGCATAATGAAACATACAACTCATAATCATGCTAATTATGACAGGGGTCGGCAACCTTTTGAGTCTAAAGAGTCATAAATTACAATTAACAATATTCCAGAGCTTTAAAAGAGCCACAAAAAAAACTGCCAACAATTAAAAGTACTTGCATAAATAGTTTTTTGATAAAAAAATCAATCTATTTATGAGAAAAATATCCATTTATTCATATGTGTTTTTCACAACGAGTAAGATAGTATATTAATTTGATATTATTAGATAATCACTTAATATTTAAAAAATACATTATTGGTATTCAGAGGCGTTTTTAAAGATTTTGCGCCCCGGGCCAGTTAGCTTTGCCGCCCCATTGACAAAAGTGTTTTTTTTTTTGCGTAAATAGAACCTAATAATGCATCGTTCTAGAAATTGGTCGTGAAAATATAAAAAAAATACTAATTGGAGACATTTTGACTTTTAGAACGATGTATTAGTTATTTTTCAATTTGTTGTATTGTTTTTTTAAGCCCGTTTTTATTTTTGCAAATAAATGTTTTTTTTTGTCGCATGATAATGTTTGGAGTAAAGAACTGTAAGTTGTAGCCGAAACAAAAGGAAGAAAACTAGGAGCGCGATTTTTTTTTTTTATCCAAATAAAAACAATTATTTTTTTTTAGTTTTGAGTTGGTTTTGTTTGTTGCATGATCATGTTTGTAGTAAAGAACTGTAAATTGTAGCAAAATCCAAATGTGCAAAAAGTAATGTGAATGGTGGAAGGCGCGAGCGAAGCGAGCGCGATTTTTTTTTTAGGATAATAATAATTGGAATGAGAAGATAGGATGATCACATTTCATTAAAGGTGGCTCAAAGGGCTTCTGCGTGTCGGCTTCGGCCCCACTTTCGCCTCCCATTAGTCCTGGACTCTGTAATCTCGTGCATGGTAAAGGATAATAATAATTAGAATTAATATTTTCAAGGATCCGTACACGACAAGGAACCCTTATAGTTTCGCCATGTCCGTCTGTCTGTCTGTCCGCGGCATAGCTCAGAGGTTATTAGTACTAGAAAGCTGAGATTTTGTATTGATATGCATATTGATAACGCCGACAAAGAGTTTAAATAAAATTATAAAAATAATAGATGGCCCCGTACATGCACAGTTTGAATAAATATTTTTTATATTCGCGTATTCTTTATATGGTATGTCGTTAGATAAGTTTTTCAAAAATAATTATAGGTGTGTCAACCAGTTTTCGGTAAAGAGATCCATTTGCGAAATATCTAGCTTTAGACTGCAAGCTAAGCGCCGGAGGTTATTGGTCATCAAATTCTGTTCGTGGCTCGCGGTCTACTTTAAAAAGCAAATGTTTCGGCATATTTTTATTGAACAAGCTATCTATTTTATGCGTTTGTTTGTAAATAATCTCTTCCTTGTTTTTTTTTCCAAAACTTTTCTTCGATATGCGTTTGTTTTTAATTTAAATGTCAATTAAATTATAATCAAAAACATTTAAGGTTAGCTTGACAATAAAACGCGCCCAGAAAAGACTGAGCCTTGCCGCCCCTCGCAGCCCTATGGTAAATACGCCCATGTTGGTACTGACGGTTATTTGCTAAAAATTAAGTTTAATTTAATGAGATTAATGAAATTATTACAAGTGGCTGAGCGATAGAAATGGTGCCTAATCTTCGTTAATCGATTGAGGACAATTTTTAAATGTATTTTTTTTTAATATAATATTTGCGTATGGAACTAAAGAGCCGCAGCTTCACATCCAAAGAGCCGCATGTGGCTCGCGAGCCGCAGGTTGCCGACCCCTGAATTATGATAGCAGTGTGCAAATGCCAGCAAAGATCACAAGTAAAAAATACTAATCATAATTTAATCCCACTGTCTAGTCTACATAATGTACTTATACTCTATGATTAATAACATGAAGATGTTTTCAAAGCTTGAAATATGTAACTCAATGAATCATAGTTATTTGCGGTATTTATTTACTTGGTAGACGAACCAGGGCGCCTGGTTGAATTTTGGCGGCAATGCGTTTGATATGATGCCAACGAAACGTTGCTATTCCTGACCTACTTGACGATATATTTATTTGACAAATTGATTAGTAGTTAGAATCAGTAGTATTTTTTATCAGTTAAATCTAGTAAAGGTATTTAGAAAATACTCGAAATACGTGTCGGCAAGTGATGATAACTTGCCGACACGTATTTCGAGTATTTTATTTGCCCACGTAAAATATAGCTATTTGAAATAACAAATATTTATGAAGTTTTATACCTACGTTCTAACATTCATGCAGACGTCAGACAGTGACATCGACACAATGTAAATCACTGAACTATTATGATATATAGTACAAAATGAAAAGTATTGCAAGAAGTAAAAGTTTCTGGCAACATTAAATTGTGGGGGAGAGTGTGTCGCTTGTTCTGGTATAAAGTTATTATAATTTGAGAAACTAAGCTATACTATTCTTTTAGAAATATATAAAAAAACTGACAAATATTTGCACAAAAAGAAACAACCAATCCTCATACGAAGCGGGAAAAAACATACATAGAAAGAAAAAAAGGCCAAAAAAAGGGTAGACAAACAATGACGCGATATAGACCTGCAAGTACTCGTCGAGTTCGACTTGTCCGTTCATGTTAGTGTCGATCTCTTTCAGTATTTCGTGCAATTGTTCGCCGGTGACCTCCTCGCCGTAGTTCTGTGAACCATACCCGACATCAACAAGCGTGGACGTGACACGTGGATAGTCACACCGAATCTTTGTTAAAGTACCGTTGCAAAAAATAAATATTGACGTCACAAAAAAATATCGTTATTCAAAATGTAGTCACACTCTTTTTACATATTAAGATAGCTATTGAAAACACAGCTCACGATATTACAGTTATAAAGTGATATTTTAAGATGTGAACATACTCCAGTTCACGACTAGGTCTGAACCATCTTGCTCTAAATAAATGCTAATTTCAATTAAATTATCAGTTAGGTCAAGTGCCTCTAACAAAGATTCTGTGCAACTTATTGACATAATTGGATTGAAATTATGCACACATTAAAAAAAGTTTTCGATAATGTTGCCAATTTATTTCTGTAAACCATAAACGCATTTTATTTTATTTTAATTGGTCAGCTAAAATTATTACTTAAATTTGGTAACAGCTCCAATTTTGCCGATGAAAGATACATGCATAACTTCAAAACGGTATCCCCATAGTTATATCCCATAGGACGTGGACGACAGCATGATGACTTCTACCCAGTTATTCCCGAATATACTGTCTACCTGTAGGTAGTCTTGTAATTCCAGCTGGCCATTATACGTGACGTCAATCTCGGACAAAATGGCGCTTATTTCTGCGTCGCTAGGTTTCAGCCCCATACTCTAGAATCGGCATTATAAGTTTAGGAAAGGGTAACTTATGCTAGAGCATGCGTCCTCTAAAAATACCTTCATCATCATCAGCCTATATACAGTCCCACTGCTAGGTACAGGCCTCTTCTCATACATAGAAGGCATGAGCATTGATCACCACGCTGCTCAAGGCGGATTGGCGATTTCAGTTTTTTTTTTAATCCAAGTTTCTTCACGATACACTTAAAATCCCTTACTAAACTATATTAACGTTGGTTATGATACCATTAATATGTTAGCTCAGGGAATCGAACTCAAGATCTCAAAGTCTTCAACAGTTTCAATACTTATCAAATCTTCTACGATCAAAATCACCTTTCAATCATGTCATTTGGAGATATCAGAACTCACGGAACCTCAATATCTCATAGACAAAACAAATAATAAACCTTTTTGGACTTTGCCTTTTGAGACACATTATCTATGACCAAAATTTTCCAATTTTATGATGGTATTACACTTGGTTTATTAAAATTTGTCCAAATATTTGGGCCTTTTCCGTATAACGAAGTGAACTTTATGCAACTACTTATAGAGTTCACTTTGTGTGTATAAAATAAGACAAATATTTAGACAAATAAGCAAAGTGTAGTACCAGCATAAAACCTATCTCTTCATCAACACTGGCCATACCTTAAGACTCCTCCTAATGTCGTTGATGGAGACGAAACCTTTCCTGTCCTTGTCTATGATCTGGAACCGTTTGATGTAGGTCTGGATCTCGTCCTTGCTCAGGTTGATGGGGATCTTGTCGCGACTGGCGCGGTTCACCATCTGTCCCATCTCATTCGCTAGAAACTCGTTGGCTTCTTTGATTTGTTTCTGGAAATTTAGGAAGGCTTTTGAGTATTATTTTTTTTGTTATTTTTGGAAGACCGATGATGACCATTCGAGAATGATGAAGGATTTGCTTGCTAGAACTTAACATGACGTATTTTGCAGTATTTTCTAAAGATATGTGTTACCTAGCGTCTATCGAAAAGTGCACAATGATTTAAAATAATCTATCGTATCGCCCTCAATAAATTAACCGGGTAATATTGTTAATGCATTATTTTATAGATATTTGGTTGATATTAATAAACTAAACAAACTATCTAAATAAACTATCATAAATAATTTATCTAAATAAACTAATTAATTTTTATCTGTAATAATTTTGAAGGCTGTCTTACCTTCTTCTCAGCGTCGCTCCAGTTGAGCTCCTCGGCCATGATGTCGACGATGGTGGGCAGCGCCTCGGCGGCGGCCTGCACGTTGAGGAAGGCGAGGCGCAGCCGCCGGGCGATCATGTCCACTGCCGTGCGCGCGTACTCGCGACACCCGTACCTAAGGGATTAACATATAATTAGTGACTTCTTTGAGACCTAGGAAAAATACTTGGGGAACAAAATAAGCTCTTTGAATATTTGACAGCGGCTCAGAAAGAGACAGAGAGATAAATGATGAATGAATTAGCTTTTACTTCTTCAATGCATCAATTTATTTTTTCTTTTTTTAGCGATGGGAAAACGTCAAATGACTCCTACCGCCGTGGGTGGGACGGAGTGTCAGACTCTTACTGTCTAAAACCCATCCATGTTCCTTCATTAGCCCATTGGGCCGCGGTAGCTCTTTGGAACAGTAAGGATTTACTCACTCAGGAATTACTCACGAATCTGACCGTGCACTAGAGATGTAGATACCTTTCACCTCTTGTACTTGCAATTTGTTATTTCAATTCCTTCAGATGGTGTCTGTGATGTTTCAAATATTTTTCAAAACCAACAATTACTTACTAGATATACCATAGGTACCCATCTCAGCAAAAAATAAAAAAGAGCAGATTAAAGTAACAACTTTAACATCACTTCTTGCTCACCTAATTTCAGCATCGATGTAGGGGAACTCGGGATGGACCTTCTTGCCGATGATGGGCCACCTCTTGCCGGTCATCGCCGCCATCTTGGCGACGGCAAACGCTCTGTCACCGTACGACTTGGCTAAATGTTGTGCTACCTAAAATTCGTTTATTTTAGTTAAGTAAGTTAGTAGATGGGGGAATTTGCTACATTCCCGATGATCAAATTAGACCTTCTTGCTGTTTTGATTGTTATCAAACTTCGCTAAATATTAAATTAACAGTGTGTAGGTATTATTTTTTTCATTTCATACATGTTGTTTTATGTGCCTTTTAAATGTCATGTTTATCATACAGGTACATCTTCTTCTTTTATCGATATCGATAGAATTTCTTTTGAAACCAAAGATTTAATCAATCAGAAAAAAGTTACACGTAAACAAAAAAATTTGCCCTAGTATGTAATGCAGTATCAGTGCTGTCCTTCCTCTAAAACTTCCCTATGAAGTCGATTTTCGTAAATGCAAATTGCTATCGAATAGAATTTGTCTAGAAATCTATATATATAAAAGAAAGTCGTGTTAGTTACACCACTTATAACTCAAGATCGGCTGAACCGATTTGGCTGAAAATTGGAGGGGAGGCAGCTTGGAACCAGGAAAAGGACATAGGATAAAAAAAAAGGTAGGAGTTGGGTAGGAGTTGGGTAGGAGTTGGGTAGGAGTTGGGTAGGAGTTGGGTAGGAGTTGGGTAGGAGTTGGGTAGGAGTTGGGTAGGAGTTGGGTAGGAGTTGGGTAGGAGTTGGGTAGGAGTTGGGTAGGAGTTGGGTAGGAGTTGGGTAGGAGTTGGGTAGGAGTTGGGTAGGAGTTGGGTAGGAGTTGGGTAGGAGTTGGGTAGGAGTTGGGTAGGAGTTGGGTAGGAGTTGGGTAGGAGTTGGGTAGGAGTTGGGTAGGAGTTGGGTAGGAGTTGGGTAGGAGTTGGGTAGGAGTTGGGTAGGAGTTGGGTAGGAGTTGGGTAGGAGTTGGGTAGGAGTTGGGTAGGAGTTGGGTAGGAGTTGGGTAGGAGTTGGGTAGGAGTTGGGTAGGAGTTGGGTAGGAGTTGGGTAGGAGTTGGGTAGGAGTTGGGTAGGAGTTGGGTAGGAGTTGGGTAGGAGTTGGGTAGGAGTTGGGTAGGAGTTGGGTAGGAGTTGGGTAGGAGTTGGGTAGGAGTTGCATATCACGTGAACGAAGTCGCGCGGGGCAGCTAGTTATTAATAATCGTAAGTTACTCACTTCCATCTCCAAGCCGAAGTCCTGCACTAATCTAATGTACATGGTGGGGGTCCACCCGTGCGCGCCCTCTATTAGGAACCCGTCTGTCTGGCACTCCTTGTACAATGGCTTTAAGTTGGCGCCTGAAACATTCATTAGTATCCATCAATCGAATTTCATTAAAGATTTAAAGTTTACAAGAATCGGTTCGTAATAGCAAGTATTTTTAATATGATTAAAATACTCGTAGAAATATTTTTTGCGACTCTCCTCCTCATACTTTGAAAGTGGCAACTTTTTCGGTTAAGCTAGATTTATAACTAACCTATAATATATGGGTCAAACTGTTATATCTATGTGTATTTTTTTTTTGAGATGGGAAATCATCAGATGATTCCCGCCGAGGGAGGAGCGAGAGGGAATGTCAGGCTCTTACTGACTAAAACTTATCCATGTTCCTTTGTGTTCCGGGGCGCAAAAACTCTTTGGAACATCCCGCATCCTGGCAGGCTATTGCCTTGGGGGAGGGCCCCACTTATGCTGACATCTCTTTAAGGCGCGCGTGGAACACAAACGCGCCTTCGACACGGGAAACTCCCACAAAGTACGTACTTTCAATAGCAGCGTCGATGGTCTCTGCGGCCATGGCGCGGTAGGTGGTCCACTTGCCGCCCGCGATGGTGACGAGGCCGGCGCCCGACACGTGCACGATGTGGTTGCGCGCCAGCGACTGCGTGTCCGGCTTGTTCGGGTCCGACACCAGCGGCCGGATGCCCGACCACGCCGACAGCACGTCGCCGCGACGCACTGGAACCGTCATACGTCATCATTATTATGTTTCACCGTCCCACTGCTGGGCATTGACCACTACGCTCAAGGCGGGTGGTGATTACAGACTTTTTTTACCCAAGGTTTCCTCACGATGTTTTCCTTTACAGTTAGAAAGTGAATTCTAAGGTTTACTTAGAAAATACATATGACTTTCGAAAAGTCACATTAATACATGCCAGGTTTCGAACCCACACACTCGTACACGACACGCAGGACTTAACCCACTAAAAAATATTAGTAAAAAAATAACAGTAATGAAAAGTAACTTTACTTTTTCTATACAAACCTTCAACATCAGGGTTAAGATAGTTCTTGACTTCGGTGAGGATGAAGAGGATCTCGTCCTCAGTGGGCTTGGGGTTGTGCGTGACGTTGCAGGGCAGGTCGGTGGTGCCCGCGATGGTGCCCTTCAACCACGGCAGGAAGAAGATCACGCGCCCGTCCGACGTGGCCGGGTCGAGCAGACCCATGTGTTCCGGACTGGAATTGTATATACGTTCCATTCATTAGTCTGTCATCGGCTCACTAAATTCTTAAATCTATTCTCTAAGGGGGTGAAATAGGGTTATTTTTTTTAACGAATACCTTTTTAATTCTACCTGAGAGCCAGAGGCTTTATGTGATGAGAAGCATAAGGTCGAATATCATGTCGAGTAAATTCCACATCAGACGTTATGCGTCTCAGCATCATCATCTTCGACAACATCTTCAAGCATCAACATCTTTTGAATTTTGCAAGTCTTATTCTTGAAAAATACTTTTTAAAATACTTTTTAGAAGTGCCTCAAAGATCTAGTTCAAAAGGTAACTGAGGATGAAGTCCTAGGTTCGACATACCGAGGGTAATAGAGTTCTTGTTTGTGGAGCTTGTAAGTAGCAGCCCTGAGTTTAGAATTGTTCCCAATCAATGGTAATAGGGTTGCCATCATTACTTAATTGGGACTAAGCGTATAATTGAAATGTGAATAGGTATACCATACAATAAAACCTCTGCCTTACCCTTGAAGACAAGTGGGCATGATTTTATGTTAGTTAAAAATGTATCGTCTACCGTAACAATGTAAATAGCCTCGGCTATAAATAGACCACCTCATTACTGGCCTTGAGTGTCGACACAACAGAAGCACGGACAGTTCTCGTTACCGCACTATATTTATGAGCTGATTTATTTTCTAATATAACAATCTGTAGTGTGTGTGTGTTGTGTTTGTGCGCGCTAATCTCAAAAATGGTTGAAGAGACTTGGATGAAATTTAATTAGTTTGTAATCTGGAAATAAATTCTAAAATCTAAAATTTTAACCATCGTTCATGAGTGCATTTTTAGATTTGTCAACCAACTACCAATATGTATTTTGTTAGGTCAAAGAAGATAATATTATCCAGCTTGTCCCTAGTTGTCCACCCCAGTGACGCCCTAAGCCGAGGTTCGTTCCCCACTAGGGGGGAGCCCCCCTTATTGTGCTGACACTTAGTATTATATTTATTTGTAACCCTAAGTAAAAATAACCCTAGTCTGGAGGCCTTAATTTAATTAATTAAATTAGGACCTCGCCACATACTCCGGTTAAGCAGGTCGAATGCTGTTAGAAGCATCCTGCAAGATGTCATGTAGAAAAAGAAGGTCAAGGAAGATTTACCGTCTTTTTCTATAAATACACCAGCACTCCTGACATTCGTGCAAGAAGTCGAAGTCGTTATATATGAATATAACCGGCATATTATAAGGTACCTAGTCCAAATTACCTGTAATATCCAGGCAACACAATATGTACGCCTGAGGAGGGGCAGCAGATGTCCTTGACGGAGGGGTCGTCCATCTTGCGGATGCTGTCGGTGAAGGGGCCGGTCGCGTTGATGATGCATTTGGCCTTAATGTCCCATTCCTTGCCGGACAGCTCGTCCTGAGGAAGTTTAGGTAAATGTATTATTTTAGAGAAAGGTACATTAATTATATTAATTAAAAAAAATGCTGTGATAGCAGTTGCCGTGCTGTATTTTCGGCCTAGTGGAATAGATGCAAGTTTTTTTTTGTAAATGACATTATACGTACAAATATTTAATATGAATACAATAATATTCCTTAAATAATTATTTGTGGCTGCAGCATAAGGATTTTAAAACGTTCTAACTTAAAATGTAGTAAGTACAAGCTTTCTGCCAGCGGCTTCGCTTGCGTGGGCTATACGAATTCAAATTTTAAGTGACAGACTTTCATACAAACTTTGCCCCCCTAAAAGGTAGAATTTCGGAAAAACTTTTCTTATCGGATGTCATACAAAGAACACACACTCCAAGTCAGGTCTCCACGATCAGTGTGTTGATCCGTCAGTCATTCAGGACAAAGCATTTTATATGATTAGACTAGTTATTTCTGGTGAAACTGCGGAACTACTTCGCGCACCTGGGTAAAAAGTAAGTAAGTAGCCTATGTCCTTTCTCAGGCTCTATATTATCTGTGTACTAAATTTCATTAAAATCGGTTCAGTAGTTTTGGCGTGAAAGCGCGACAGACAGACAGAGTTATATTCGCATTTATAATATTAGTGACTTTGGCATTTCAATATGACAAGGTAACACTATACTGTTTTGGCAAGACTAAAGAGCAAACAGGTAACGTCGGTGTCTAAAACTGTATATTACAATACATTATTTGTGTTATTACACAATGTCCGAGTACCCACTACTAATTTAGCAAATTAAAAAACAGAACAGAATTTGTATGATATTATCTGCCACATAAATTAACGAGAACTTACTGCGAGGTGGTGAATTAGGAATAATTAAGTTCCACACATTATTATTTCCTATCAAATTAGGTTCTGCTGATGTTTTCATATTAACTATAGAATGGATGGTGATTCAGTGGCGGATCCAGGGGGGGCTAAGGGGCTCAAGCCCCCCCCCCCCAAACCAAAATCCTGGATCCGCCACTGTGCTGATTGATTCATACCTTAGAATATATTGCAGCTTCTTTCTATAATAATCTATTAATGAATTACCTTTAGCCTGGCCCCGCTGAGCTTGCCAGCCGTCTTGTACAGCTTGGTGACGCTGACGTGGTTGGCGATGGTAGCGCCGTGCCGTGCGGCCGTCAGCGCTATCGCTAGGTTCATACGCGCGTCGTCTTGTTGGCCTATAAATAGAAATAATCAATTTAAATACTGTTTCAAGTGTCCAGACAAAGAAACTGCATCAAAGTTTTTGTCTAAAAAAATTTGAATGGCCCTTTCCAGTATACAAACATACACTTAGGAATAATGATACTACGCTGTTATGAAGTTAACGAACCAAACTATAGGTTTCAATTTAAATTTGTATAAAAAGTTGGAATACTTGGTTAAAATGTTCTTTTCAAAGGTAGGTGCGTGTTAAACATTGATGCAGTTTATTAGTCCGTCAGTATATGTATTTGTATACTACTAGCTGTTTCCCGCGGTTTCGCCCGCATTTTGAGGAAACTACTTCGTGCAAACGGATAAAAAGTATCCTATGTGTTAATTTAATGTGTTCATCGAAATCCCTTCAGTAGTTTTTGCGTAGAAGAATAAAATAAAATACTTGAAAACTTTCGGATTTATAATATACTAGCTGTTTCCCGCGGTTTCACCCGCATCCCGAGGTAACTACTTAGCGCACCCGGGTAAAAAGTAGCCTATATTGTTCCTCAGGGTCTATTCTATCTCTGTACCAAATTTCATTTATATCGGTCCAGTAGTTTTGGCGTGAAAGCGTAACAGACAGACAGACAGAGTTACTTTCGCATTTATAATATTAGTAAGGAAAAGTAAGGATGTATTACCACAACCACATCTATATACTATAATATAATAAAGCTGAAGAGTTTGTTTGTTTGTTTAAACGCGGTAATCTCAGGAAATACTGGTGTGATTTGAAAAAATATTTCAGTGTTAGATAGCCCATTTATTGAGGAAGGCTAAGGAGAAGGTTATATATCATCACGCTAAAACCAATAGGAGCGGAGCACCACTATTCCACGCGGACGAAGTCGCTGGCATAGCTAGTATAAGATAGAACTTTGCTGGGTGTATTTAAACGATTTCTAAATCTTCTTTCCAGGAAAACACATAGGTCTGTCTTTTGAAAAGTTGTTGATTTTCTCCCTAATTTCGAGTAAATGATCCCACCACCACTATAAATTAATTTAAACCTGAATGATTTTTTCTTTACTTATATGAAGAACACATATGACAAACAGACGGAGAAGATAGTATATTGTATATCTAGTAGGCATATAATGTTACTAGGCATTGACGCAATTTTCTCGCCGTCTGCGTAAGGCTATTGAGACTATAAATCTAAGCTACTTAAAGCCGGTATAATCTCTAACGTGGTATGATAAATAAACCACAAAGTAGGTACTTATTTATAATTATAAATCCTTGTTTACTTAGTAACAAGTTGATTTATTACATTATATAATTACTGACTGGCGGTTGATTAATCGTAGGAAAATAAATAAGAAGAAAATAAAATAGACGTTTATTTTATTTTCTTCATTTATATCGATAAATTGATTAATATGTTGTATGAAAATATAAGTAGTATAAAAACATTTAAATATATTATAAAAAATATTAAGTATCAATACTATTCTATTGTTACAACGTATTGTATGGCCTGCTCTAAAACCGTTTTTGACAATAGCAAATACATAGACTTTCTAGTTGTTATTAGGGCAATCTACTTTAATACGCTAGTCTGAAACTCTAGAAGAAAATGATTGACCAAATTGCGGAAAAGGTTTTTTTTTTCAAATTTTATCCGATCCCAAACAACAATATATTCAACTAGAATCGCCATGTCCGACAAGAACTAACGATATAACGAGAAACTTACCATCATAATACACGATGCCACCGCACAGGTTGTCGGATTTCAACATGGGGAACAATTCCAGGGTATTCTTCTTAGACAAATAGTACGAACTCTTCACATTCCTGTCACCCGCTACTACGTCGTACATCTTGATACCGAACCAGTAGTAAGGGACTTGCCACCATCTGGAAATTTAACAAAAAATATATCAGTAGGTTACCTGGGAGGCAAAGCTCAAGCTCGTCGCTAAGTAACAGCCGCAAGGGTCGATAGATTTAAGATTAAGCTGGCTTGGCGCAGTGGCGGGGATGGGTGACCATCTATGACATACCGAGACTCCTCCGTACCTTGCCGCTGGTCTCGGCTGTCATTTGTATTGACTGTCGTTGCTATAATGGGTGTAACATTAAATTTCATAGTGATATACTGTGTTCAACTGTGTTGTGTGAGGTATCGGGTCTGTGTGACGATAAAAAATAATGCAGCATAGTTTTCAGCAATTTCTGCTACGCCTTTCAATTAATTAGAAGGTAATTCGTTTATTTATTGCCATCAAAAGCAATGAAGGAATTTTTGATGCTTTAAATATTTGCCATCGTAGTTAGGAAAGCAAATTACCTAAATAACTCTCGATATTTGGCTAGCATTAAATAAACAAATACAAAATCAGTGCCAAAGTATTGATTGTAAACAGACAACCCCAAATACGACGAGTCAAAGGTGATTCAAAAATAATGCACAACGGAGTGCCAAGTTTTTGATACAATAAATAATACATTACTTTGTAATAAGAATCCACGCGTGGATGGGTGGCGCTAAATGAATCACGTCTGGAATAACACCATTTAATCTTGCTGAGTCATATTGTTTTGCCATGAAATTGTATAATTTGTTTTTAAATACTAGGTATATCAGCGCTATATTCGTAATTGACGCTACAATAAGGCGAAGTCGAAGTATTGATGTTTCAAATCACACACTTCTCTTAGAAATAAAGGCTTCTTTGGCGTGCTTTTCCGCCTTATTTTTCAATATATCGCGATAAATATAGAGCCATAGGTACGCTAGTTTACTAAAGCGATATACATATCTAACAGCCCAACTGTTTAGACTTGCAAGTGTATATGCTTAACTGACATGTTTTCCAGGGTATCACCTAGTTTTTAGCCGATACGAGAAAGAGAGTGAAGAAAACGGGAATAGAGAGTACTAGGTTTGCGGGAATGTCCCACAGAGTCACCGCAAATGGAACGCATAGAGCAGTTGAAGGAACACGAGATTATAGTCAGTAAGAGTCTGATACTCTACCGCTTCGACCAGCGGCAAGCTATTTGATTATTTTAATCCTTAAAAAAAAATTAACACAGAGACTTACTTATAAACAGGCAACAATATAGGCAGCGGCCGTGTCAGATGCGGCGCCACCTCCAACATATTGGCTCTCTCGTGCAAGGCTTCCTTTACCATCTTGTACTGATCATAGTCGAGCTGCATGATCGCCTTCTGAAGGTACCGCACTCCTCCGTGAATGAGTTTGGTACTGCGACTGGATGTGCCGCTGGCGAAGTCGTCGGCTTCCACCAGGGCTGTGCGGAGACCTGAAATGAGAAGGCAGTTAAAATATTTGGTCCAAGTCTCCTGGTATATTCCATGGCGGATATACACCATAATAAGCGTACGAGCACATCATCAATCACTCCTAAAGTTGCCTTGATCCTTATCTTTGGCTTCCTGACCCAGCTATCTATCTTATTTATATTTTTATGAGGATGTTGTAAAATATTTTCGGCTTCATAGTGGCTACTGAAGATCGTTATGTCTTTCAAGTATTAGGTAATTATATACATAAAAGTATATAATTACCTAATACTACCTCACGAGGCACAAAAGGTTTTGGGATTATGTATCCGGAAAAAAGGGGAGTGGTTTCTTTTTTATGACCGTACCATCGCGACTAACGAACATACGTAATGGTGTCCTAGGTTACATGCTCAACTTGTATGAAAGACACCTAACTATTCAGGGTCTTTCGAAGCCGTTTCTTGCTAGTTATTAGATCGTATAAAGAATACTCGCCTCTAGTGCACGCATCTAGCGCACATCCCACGCCAGTGGCGCCGCCTCCAACGATGAGGATGTCGTAAGTGTGTCCGGCTTGCAGGGAGGCCACCTGATGGTCGCGTGTCGGCAGGGGCCTCTTCTTGCGCTCTGTCTTCGCTGACACCCTCGCTGCTTTGTACCATTCCTGTAGATTAAGTTGTACAAGTTTTAATAGACTAAAAAAATGTTTGCTAAAATATTCGAACTTTTCAAATTCTTGCAGTAGTTAAAACATGATTTGTAATTTATTAAAGATGAATTAGACTTGATTCACTAAACTTTTTAACTTAGCCAAAGAGTTACGTGGATTAAGATTTGTCTTACAGACGCTAGCTTGGCCTTCTTTGGTCTCTCTAGGCCTAGAAGTTGACTCTGGTTAAGGCTACGTAATTATAACTTATACAAGAATTTGAATTAAACACAAAACATATCTAATTTTACACATTGAACTATGTTTGTTGAAAAATATTTAGGTAGTAACAATGATTGACATCGTTATAATTCATTCGTAGCTTCACTACGATTACAACTTCGACATTATTTTATGTAAGCGTACGAAAATATCTCCGTAAGTCTTATATCTTATCTCCAAATAATCCGAAACAGTCAGCGTTACACACGACTATTAAATCTGTCGAAAGGAAAAGCTGTGTTATCTGGTCCCCCGATAATGCCGGGTTTCCTCGGTACGTACCGCCGGTGAATCATCAGCTGCCACCGCCCACGCGGTGAGAGCTGCGCCCGCGACGCCCGCCGCGCCGCCGATCAGTAATCTTCTGCGAGACATTATTCTGGAAAAAAATAAATATGTTATTATAGAGGCATTTTAAAATTGTATGGAACTGTAGTTACTATTTAAAATAAATAGTGGTTCCACTCTCATCTTGAGGTGAGTTGAGGTGTCTCCATATTTCAAAATTTACACATAGATAGGCAGACAGACAGAGTTAGTTTTGCATCTACACCAATATATGTATACCTAAAGCTGAAAAGTTTGTTTGTTTGCTTGAACGCGCTAATCTCAGGAACTACTGGTCCGATTTGAAAAATTCTTTCAGTGTTAGATAGCTCATTTATTGAGGAAGGCTATAGGCTATATATCATCACCCTAAGACCAATAGGAGCGGAGAACAACAAATTCCACAATTCCAAGATAGTTGATAATATTAGTACCTATCTAATGATTGAGTATTATAAAACACAGGTCATATATTTCATCTACCTCTACTTCTCCACATTATAGTTCAATCTGAAATTCGCGTCCACCAAGACATTAAAGAAAATTGTTCACTCGAGAAATATGATCCACGCACGGTTGCATCTGTCTCAATAAACATGACAATACAATAGCGAAGTGTTTATGTAACACCATCATTAGATAATAATTAACATGACCTTCTATTATAGTTGATGAAATAACAACACGCCACATAGATTTTATTTAACCACGTTTTGCAGAGGGCGTTTCAAGGTGGAGATTATATTATGGACGTACGACGGACGGACGTTTAATAAAAACCTTGGGAAAATCCTATAAAGACATTTAAGTACTTGTAAAATGGAAGTATTGTAGTAACATTATAGTTTAGGAATGGTGCACAATTGCACATCAAACGCAACGCTCACGCTCACAATTAGCTGCCGAATTTGAGCTTGCGTTGTGCAGTTTCTTCTCATTTATTTCGACTCTAGAGTCTAGGCTAACCCTGAATTCGAAATAAAAGATATTACATTGCACTAACTTAGTAACAAGTTCCTTAAGCGTGCGGCCCTGATATCGTTTAAATAAATAAAAAAACAGGCAATAAATTATTATTGATATAATTTTAATTGTCATTATAACTCTGCAATAGTCAATAAGTGCGTGCGTACGTACGTATACCTAGTATCTACCTACTTACTAATTCAATCACGAATCCACTTCATGTTACAATTTTATTTTTGCACAATTATTATGATAATAAAGGGCTTAACAGATACGAAAAACTATTTATAAATGTCTTGCGTAAAATTTAATTAAATTGGGTGGGTGTGCTTAGCAACTGCCGAAATTTATCACAAAATATTGGTAGTGTCTGGAATGTCGTCTACGCAATTCGCTACCTCATCGCTTATCACCATTATCAATGTCATTTACACACGGTACAATCTTGTGATGCGTAATCTTTTACGTCAAAGAATTTTTCATGATTTTTTTAAATTATTTCATCACTTTGTGCCGACGAAAACAATTGCACACGAACGTCGTAAACGGATGTCTGAAATGGATCATATTGACGATCCCCTCCCTATCGATAAAGAGTGGTTCCTACTGAAAATTAATATTGATGAGTTTCTTTGAAATACTCATGGTCCACCTGCGTCTTGACGCATAAACTAACGCGTTAAGTAGGTATTATCTTCTATCTATACTTATAATAAATCTGTAGAGAGGTCAATTCTGTACATGAAATATATTTCCAAAATAACTATCAGGGGGTGATTAGGGATCGATACTGATGCCAAAAATGCAATCAGTAAAATTTTTGTCTGTCTGTCTGTCTGTATAAACTCTATAGAAACAAAAACTACTGGACGGATTTTAACGAAACTTGGTACAATTATTTGTCATACTCCTGAGATGGTTATAGTATACTTTTCATCACGCTACAATCAATAGGAGCAGAGTAGTGAAGAGAAATGTTGTAATTTTGTTTAAACGCGCTAATCTCAGGAACCGCTGGTCCGATTTAAATAATTCTTTCAGTGTTAGATAGTCCATTTATCGAGGAAAGCTATAGGCTATATATTATCACGCTAAGACCAATAGGAGCGGAGCACCACTATTCCACGCGGACGAAGTCGCTGGCAGAAGCTAGTAATAAATATAAAGCTGAAGAGTTTGTTTGTTTCAATGCGCTAATCTCAGGAACTACTGGTCCTATTTGAAAAAATCTTTCAGTGTTACATAGTCCATTTATCGAGGAAGGTTATAGGCTATATATCGTCACGCTAAGACTAATAGGAGCGGAGCACCACTATTCAACGCGGACGAAGTCGCGGGCAGAAGCTAGCGTGAAATATAGCCATTTGAGCAGACAAGACCTAGGATATTTTCTTGATATCTACACCGGGTTATTAAAATAAGATAACTGTGTCTATAACAGAAGATTAACGCCATGCCCTAAGCGATATTAATGATAATCTATCACGAAGCGATCACGCGTGGCAGGCGCAACATCTGTGCATGACGCCACCCACCACGCCGTGATATTACCGATACGTGAATTACGTGATACTTACCTTATCAGATAATATTGTCTTCTATTTCTAATAAGCCTCATAAAAGACGAGATATCATTGCCCACGTTACCGTAGGCTGTTATATCAAAAAGAAGCACGAGACGCGGTAACGGCAGTGTAATGACATTACCGTGGTCACGATTTTCGTTCAAGCAATTTCCTCTCTTGCAATCAACTCCGATCAGAACACTCAGTCTTATCAATTTCACTCACTGATACGATCATTAATTTAATGAGTATTGTACTCGTCGTACAATTTCAAGGGTTTTAACAATGATGAAAAGTTCAGTTAAAATCGGTCCAGCCGTTTCGGAGATAGCCTATATACAGACATACTTACAAAAATATTTTAAAATTTGTTTGTGCTAAAGGTAACATCAAAATGTTCTTAGGCAATTTGTTAAAAAACAGACACTTAAATTGTATCTTTAAGCATAGATGTATAGATTTATGTAATTATATTATTTATGTTAGTAGAGCCAGTTGTATTGAGGATAAAGGAACCGTTTCCTGCGCTATGATTGCAGTCGTTACCCGTTAGAATACAATATCCAAGCGTGCAATTTTGCTTGCAGTAGATTGCATAGAAAATATCATTCGACTAGAACTAGGCTAACGTAACCTTAAACTAGAATATAATAAAGTCGTTATAATTGCGATACAAAAACTTTGCTGTATATATATACAGACACTCAAACCATAGGTACAGCTGATTGATATTAATCTTCTATAAATAAATAACTCGAGAATGTATTGCACTTAAAAATAATATTTATTGTATGCGCTTCACTACAATACGATGCTGTTGGTCAGGTTCATCACCTCCAGATAAGTTAGGTATCTGCCAGATAATGATCAAAAATTATTATTCCAATTTATGCATGAATTTATTATTCATAATGAAAAGCGGTGAAAATTACAATGAAAAAAAATCATCAGAATCAGACCAATCATAATTGTTGAATCAATACACAATGTTATGTCTAACACAAACGTTTTACCGTATCGATACTCGATATAATATTATGTATACAATACATAGGATCGATTCTTGAAACACTCAACTATATTACTTGAAAGTCAACATGACAACGCACAAGGCTTGTTTTTCTTTTAAAACACTTACCTAGTTATTTTTCATGGCTTGGCCTGTTTGTTATTATTGTTTAAACTGGCAGTATTGTATAGGGTCGAGCGCGAGCTCTGAATCTTAATATAGGCCTTGAATGCTCACGACCTGCGTGACATAAGTAGCTACGCAGACGCAGGGCTGTAGCTAGAGTCGAATTTGAGGTAGGGCAGCACTGGTTATAGGTAGAGTGGAAGTAAAAAATGTATCATATTTGATCTGCCCTCGAAGCACGGGCTCCTAAATCAATCCCCTATCGCTACATTTTTTTTATCTCAAACTATGAACAAACAATTTAATTAAATACAATAATTAATCTTAGTTTTTGGTATTTTTAAGGTAAGGCATTGCGATGTCAAAATAGGGCATTGCCCCACAATGCCCCCCCCCCCCCACCTCTCCTAGCTATGGCGGTGCGCAGACGTATGATGATTTTGAACAAACGTGTCATTTTGGGCTACCGGTGATTTTCGTTTTATTTAATGACTAAAAACAACGCGGAAGTGTGGAAAATGACTAGCCAGGACTAGAGTGGGACAGTAAGTTCGGGTTTAGAAAAGATTCTATTGAGTTTTATTTCTAAATACACTAGGTAGGTATTTACTTTATGTAGGTATTTACGGGTTACACAATTGTATGAGTGAACATATTTTCCTCTATTTTTTTCTTGTAAGTTTTATTTGTGGTTATTATTGTATATCATAATATTCGTACCTATATATAGGTCTTTTGTTTAAACCCAATCGTTTTGTTTACTTTTTATATTGCCAAATTGAGTCCATAAATAGAATTGGCAGTAATCCAACTTTAGGTAATGTCTGTTAAATAAAGCCGTCAATAGGTACTTATTTTACTTACTTAAAAATATGTCAATCAAAAAATCATAAAAATAAGTCATCAACTAGTCAATGTTGATGACTTATTTTTAAACAATGACTTTAAATTAGATATTTGAACAAATTTAAGGGTTGGGAATATGGGATACGAATACGAGCTAATGTAAATTACGAAACTCTTCATAAACAAATTGGATTTTCGTCATAACTTAAGAAAAAAAACTTACTCGCTTATGTTCAGAATTTTTGTTCTAACATTAACAGGAAGAAACTGCATATTTCCTTCACACATTTCCAAGACCGATGGCACGGTCACGACCAGACTGTTATTCACAGCAGAAATCGATTTTATTGAACATCAAAACAATTTTGTATAATCAATCACCACCACATAGTGCTACTGAATAACATACTATTCCTGACTAAAGGGTTACTGACGATATGATTTTCCTTTATACTAGAAATCTTTATCTATACTGATCTATCCTTATTTATATTGTAAATGCGAAATAAGTCTGTCTGTTTGTATCTGTTACGCTTTGACCGCAAAACGGCAGAACCATTGATAAAATTTTATAAAAACATGGTTACAAAGAACATGGGTAGTTTTTCTTCGGACGCGTGACGTAGTATCTAGTAGTTCCCTGCCTCAGAATGCGGAGGAAAACGCGGGAAACAGCTAGTGCTGAAGAGTTTGTTTGTTCATTTAAATGTGCTGATCTTTGATACTACCGGTCTTATCTCTGGTGGCTTTGATCAATTTATTTTTGATAGCACAACACTTGAAGCCTTCTTCAAATTATAGGTGATTGATTAAACATCACACTATATAACCCTAAGGAGCTGATCAAGAAGAAAAAGTACTGACGGACAATGAGATGAGATGGGTCGAGGGCCACGGGCAGGTGAGACCGCGAGGCACAACTAGTAGAAGATAAATGTCTATGTTCTCAAACGAAAGGACTTTGCTTTGGCTGGGGAAAAACTTGTTATACTTGAAATAATGCGTTGTGTTAGGGAATTAACCGCGTAAAACAGAAATCAATCCATTACTAATGTTATAAAAGGCGAAAGGTACTCTTATCTGTCTTTTTTCGGATGGAAAATCGTCAAATGACTCCTCCCGCCGAGGGTGTGGCGAGATGGGAGTGTCAGACTCTTACTGACTAAAACCCATCCAAGTTTCCTTTGACCCATCCTTCCTTAGCCCTTTGCGTTCCGAGGGCGCGGTAACTCTTTCGAACATCCCGCAGCCCCGGCAAACTCCTGTCTGTCTGTTACGCTTTTACCGTAAAACTACTAAACAGATTTCGAGATAGCTTAAAACGTGTGATAGGACACAGGATAGATTTTAACCGTGTGCGCGAAGTAGTTTCCTCAAGATACGGGTGAATCTGCGGGAAACAGCTAGTCTAGTGAATCCTACTTATATTATAAACGCGAAAATTTGTAAGAATGTATGGATTTATGTTTGTTACTCTTTCACGCAAAAACTACTGAATGGATTTGAATGAAATTTGGTGCACAGATAGTTTATAATCTGGATTAACACGTAGGATACTTTTTATCCAGATGTGCAAAGTAGTTCCTTCAGGACGCGGGTGAAACCGCCGGAAAAAGCTAGTCACATCATATAGCATTACGAATTTAAAGCAATCATTGGCATTGTTATCATTTACGTGCTAAATAATGTCGTTGTACTTTCGCAATCTATAGATTGAATCATTTTCTGAGATTACGTTATGCTAGGTGCAGCCAAGTTTACAGTGAATCAGTGTGCAGTGTTTAAATGGCCTTAAATATTAATTAGATAGTGCCTGTGATTAAGGACTTTTTTTTTATTCATAAGTAACAACTCTAAACTAAAACATTGCGTTGAAAAGATCGTTCGCTACATATTTCCAACATGCTTAAAAAAGTAGTTGTGAATGGTTGTGAAGAGACTTGTCTAGTCTACCAAGCATGACAGCAAGTGACTGACTGAAATAAATTCTAGAATTTATTTCATAAAAGATGCTTTAAATGTAATAAAAATAACCAGAATCCTTGAACAAGTCACGGTCTTGAGCAACCAGAAAGGCGTGAAATTTCTTTTCATATTCATTATTTTGAGTCTACCCAGGAGTTCCCCAGGGGCGTATACTTGGTTCTATGCGAATGTAAGATTGATTATTTATGTTTGTTGTCGTTGCTTTCGCGGTAAAACGGGTCAACCGATTTCGATAAAATTTTGTATAGAGAAAGATGGGACCCTGGAGACGGTTATATGCTACTTCTTATCCGGGTGCGTGAAGTAGGTCCCACAGGACGCTGGTGAAACCGCGGGAAACACGAATAGTTTCGTGTGGAGCAATGGCAAAAACAATTCTAAATCTTAACGGCATCATGTCTCTCTGATCTTTTGCCACCTGGCATCAATGAATAAGTGTTTTCGATAAATATTCTTCACTTCATTAATATCGGTCAGTTTATTGGCTCCTAAATCATCAAAACCAAGCATAATACATTGAATATAGTAATGAAAACTGCTATTAGCAGATCTTAATTAAATTGATTATATCTTCCGCCTTCGCTGTGGCTGTCTGTTGCATTGAGCGATAACGCTAGGCAAGGTCAAACACGTGCTTGCTTTATCAGTTTATCTTAGTCGTGTGTTTATGTAACATACTATAGGTAGCAATATAGTATACTAACTAGTTTAACATAGAAACTGAGACAGAATCTGAATCCGAGTGCAATTCTGCTGTATCTTGAGTACGCAGAATAAATGGTTAAAAAAACGTGTTATTTTGGGGAAAATATGTTTAAATGATTCCGAGTATTACCTATTAAACTATCGTGAGATTTTTATCCGACTCCAAAATAGTGTCCTCAATTCGCCTTTTTTTAAGTATATATTTTATTTTACCATTCTTTCTCATATCCTATAATAAGTAGCAAAATACTCATCCCTTAGTTTTGAATAAATCTAAATGCTTAGTAGATAATATTTTAGTGTCATATTGTGTCGAAAACTGATGCCTTTCTAGTTTTAGTGTAGTCTATAGGCCCAAATTCACCGACATGGTAACGGTCCGATTAAAGCAGCTGTTTACCATAAATTCAAACTTCCAACTTTTGATGGGTAACGTATTATTTGATTTTTTTATTCCTGAAACAAACGGTCGATTACCAATCCAGGGTTGAACAAGAAGTGGGTAACACGAAAATTTCTGCTTCCTGGTTAAAAAACCTGTTCGTTTAACGGGCCGATTACGAAACCATCAGTCGGTGAACTTGGCTCTAAGTAGAAGTTTAAATTAATCAGCTGATTTAGCTCAAATAGCTGAAAGAAAATGACCTAGTGAAAATGTTATGTAAGAAATCTCATCAGGTCACCGCTACACCAGTTACGCAACGATGTAGTTCATTGAGAACAAAAAACAGAAGCATAGAATTTCCTGCTATTATTTCTTGCGGTAAATGTAGACTTTTTTTGTTAAATAGAAAATACGCAGGTAAATTTTATCTCATCAACGATTCAACTATTCTGAGAATTTTTAGCAATATTTTCCTGTTATTTTAAATAAGAAAAACTTTGTTTAGACGTTTAAGAATCTAAATTTATACTAAGATTTATTTTATTAACGTGAAGGATTATACATTTGGAATATTTTATTCGCAGTTTTTGCTAAATGAAAAGTATTCAAAAATATTTATACAATCGCGCTTTTTGAACCACATGTGAGAAACAATGTTGGCAAGGATTCGATGTAAGTACCTACGTCGAATTGAGATCCAATTTTATTTGAGTCAACACGCCGCGAAATTAGTTTCACGTTTAAACACATGCTGACAATATCACGTAACAGCGTGAGAAGTGCTTACGAGGACACGTCAGAATAATTTATTAACGGAACTACGTAACACCTAAACGACGCGGGCAAATGGGGGAGCGAAAATTCCAGCTGACTGCGAGGTCATTGACCGCTGAACCCACTGACTTTTGCAACATTCGGCCGGCATCTCAAGGTCGGGCACGATCTGTGTTACTGTATTTTGCACTGTGTAGTTCAGACGGCATGTATGCCACGCGTTGATACTCAAGCCAGAACTAAAATAGCATCGTCTTGTGAAATAATCTTTGTCGTATGGTTTAATAGTTAAACACGTGAAGTCAGGTGACTTAACACTCACTAGACACATGCACTGTTTAAAATAAACGGATAGCCCGTTTTAACAATATCCTCATGTAATTGTAAGCCGCGAGAATATTTAAACGAGTTGCGCTACTGTTTATAATAAAGTCTAGGTACTCTAATAGAACACTATATTTAGCTCGATGTCTTGGCTAGTTGCGGCTAATTAAAAAAATAATGTTTTAGTAAGTTACGCTTGCCTAATAAAACATGATTACAATTATAATATTCCGTAGAGTTGAGAAAACCTATAAAAGGCAGCAATTAAATTGCTTACCATCCGTAAAAAAAATAAAACGTACGCGGATGTAATTATAGCAGTCAAAACATGGCTACAAGCACTTTTGTTTAATATTACAAATTGTATAGATAAGTAGCCACCCATAATCTGGGAGTCCTTGGTTCAGGTCGGAACGATGATGTCATAATACTGCCAGTTTCCACAGAGCTTTGTGCCTCTAATCTTTACAAGCTCACTATTGATTTACAACACAGAAGACGCCGCCGAAAAATATTGATCCACTCCGTCCGAATTCGTCCTTTTGCATAAAACAACCGAATGTTAATTTAAATTCTACACAAGTTTTACAGTATCGCGTATTTAGGATAATTTTATTTATTTTTCCTACAAATAAAATAAGGTAAATAGGTAACGTATAAAGGGAAATAGTTTATGTTATTATCAAACTTACCTTAAGTAATATAAGTCCAAGGAAAACTACGATGAAAACATGTAATCTATTTTAGGTAATATAACTCTTCAAGGCGCTTAAAATTCTTCGTATTTAATAGTATAAAAAATTGAGCGATAATAGCACTTATTGTTTCAGTTTCACATCACTATTTAATTCAGCTTTTTAATTAAAACTATTTGCACTAATGCGTTACTTAATTCTAGTACATTATTAGCTAATCGCGAGTGAGTGGCACCCACGACGCACAAGCGGTTCCGACCGACCTACTGACTAACCGTAGCGTATTCGATCTAGCTCCATGCCGTCAAACATGAGTCATTGTTCTGACATTGAGACTAACAACAGAACTTCACGCTGAATGTGCGGAAAATGCGACCAAAATAAGAGTACTCGCATTGGGGACGCTACTGGTAGAGTCGTGTGATAAGCAACTCTATATCGTTCACGTAAATAGTTCGTGGAAATTCCGCAGTTTCCTGTGCGCCACATAATTTTAGTACCATTTAGCTCACTAGAGACATCTGGCGGTGAATGATAGAACTCTTTGGAGTTCTACCCGTGTGATATTAAATATTCTAAGTTTATATATTAAAGATTAATTATGTGGTTTCTAGTTCATTTTAATTTTAACATAATTTAATATGTCGCCTACTTAAATGCATGTAAATTAAATCTTGCTGTAGATAAGTCAAACCATTGTACAAAACATGAGATTTGTTTTGTAAACTTGATATTTTTTTACTTACGTTCCATTGATTACATACTGTCTCCATATTTTTTTACTGTATTTATTATTATACTATGTTTACATGCACTATCCAATTTACGGAACAGCGCCATCTATAAAACACAACAAAACAACATCTACTCTATGAAATGTGCTACTCAGTGCTACAACTAGTATGGTTGCTACAGCCCTCTACTTAGGGAATACAACATACCTGTTAACATCATGGGTCATCCTGAAATAACAACTATCATCCAGAGTAATCTCTCTCAGACCCATTTTCAACATGCACAATTACTGGAAACAAAAATAACCTGGGGAAACCAAACAAATAAAAACATCAAACAACATACATAGGACATTTAGTTTATTACGAGTAATAATAATATTACAATAATGTCAGACCTTAACGTATTTGTGCGAGAGAGACAGAGTGATCACTTCTCTTTCTTCTCGGAAGTGAGAGAGTTGTAAAGTTTGGTGATCTCATTGATGACAAGGGTTTGGACAATTGTTCCGTTGGTGTCAATGAAGTTGGCGAAAGACTTGGTGATGGAGGCTTCGCGGGACTTGCCGCTGGCGTCGCGCATAACCAGGACTAGGTTGTACTTGTCATCGTGCCTGTGGAGAAATAAGTTTTTCTTATTTAGATTTTAATTAAACAAGGCATCAATTCTCTAATATGACAAAGGTGATACAAATTATGATGATAGACTAGATAGACAAAATATGACTAGATACATATACCGAAGCAAAAAAAAATGGGACATTGACCTCTGTCACAATATTCAACATCTTTTGAAGTTGCTAAATTCAATTATTTATTGTCAATTTCCTACAATTTTTTATATGTTAATAAAATTGTTGCATATTGTAGCACACATTTGAAAGCCTAAAACCCATAGGAAGACAAAGACCCTTTTATAGCAAACTAGCTTTCCGTCCGCGGCTTCGCCCGCGTGGACATTTTTTTTACACTTTGGGTTACTTTATTCAAGTTTTAGTAGGGATCCCTAGTTATTTCTAGAAATAAATATAGCCTATGTTACTCGTGGATAATGTAGCTTTCGAATGGTGAAAGATTTTTTTAAATCGGTCCAGTAGTTTTTGAGCCTATTCATTACAAACAAACAAAGTTTTCCTCTTTATAATATTAGTGTAGATAAACTTGATAAAACAAAATAGCTGAGAGTAAGTGGCACCAGCAGATTTGGATTTCAAGTCAACAAATAAAATATGCTATGATTGTTTAAATGTCCCCATAATTTACAAATTATTTCATACTGAAATGTTTTCCTTAACAGAAAATAAGTACTTTGGAAATTTAAATAATCATGTTACATATTAAATATTGCAATGTATAAGGGTAGCAACCATAGGTAAATATTTTCAATAGATTCTAGTACCCTATTATATAGTAATATTATATCATCATCTGCCTAGCCTTTTCCTAACTATGTTGGGGTTGGCTTCCAGTCTAAATCGGATACAGCTGAGTACCAGTGTTTTACATGGAGCGACTGCCTGTCTGACCTCCACAACCCAGTTACCGGGTAACACGGTACCCCTTGGTAAGACTGGTTGTCAGACTTTCAGGCTTCTGACTACCCGTTACAACTGTCAAAGATGTACAAATGACAACCGGGACCAACGGCTTATCGTGCTTTTCGAGGCACGGAGGAGTCTCGCTATGACATAGATGGTCACCCATCCACGGACCGGCCGCGCCAAGCGCAGCTTAACCTATGATCGGTTGACCCGTGCGGCTGTTACTTAGCCACGAGCTCCTCCTCCATATAGTAATATTATAGTACATGAAAATAAACCTAAATTAACTTACTTCTTAACATAGGAGCTTGCTTCCCAGACCCTGTTGTTGTTTCCAGTCTTTTCCTTAGCCACCACAAAGACTCCCTTCTCTTTGAATGTGGTGTACAGTGTGAGAATACCCATCAGTATGAAGTATGACGACACACAGATTATGAGAACCAGTCTGTAATAACATAATTTCAAATTAAAAATTTCTTGTAATTGGCTCAAAAAAAATCTAAAGTATTGGCTGCCTTTTAACAATTTTTAAATTTTATCTCCAACACTGAACCCAAAAATTGCTATGGTTGAGACAATTTTGTAACCTTGTGCTTCCTTAATTACAGGAGACCACAACATACCTCTTGATATTAAGACAGAATATATAATATTATGATTAAATTTAAAATCTTCTGAATATAATAAAAAACAAAACAAAATATTGATATTAGAAACTATACTTAATTTACAATAAGATTAGAAAAACTTCTAAACCCTTTTTGCAGCTTATTCAATCGATTTTAAGTTCTATTCTGTGCTGATAAGGATGGTGTTGAAACCAAAATAATGTTTACAATAACAAATATATTCTGCATCTGTTTTTGTCTAGTCACCTTAGTAATAGAGCTTTAATTCATATGAACAAGCAGTAAATAGGTTAGGTTTAAATGTCTAATTTTATTATAAATGGAGTAAAGATTAAACAAAGGCTACAAAAATGTGACTTATCACATGAGTGCATAAGGAAGTGCATCTGCAGTGTGCTCTAAACATTTTACATTAAATATATTTTGTATTTCCAAAAAAGAATATTCTTTTTCTTGCACTGGAGTTTTAAAATATCATTTTTTAAATTATTAAACAAAATCAATGTCTTTTATTAACATTGTATGGTATATTTTGGTAGTTTGTCAGTTTTAATCACTAGAGAGAGAGGAGTTAACTACAGGGTATACCTGTAGTATATTAGAATAAAACAAAAATTCAACTATATGCACCTTGACTGAGGGAATGGGTACAGGTAATCCCAAAGAAGAGCATAGAGAGCCACACCAACCGCCAATGCACAGAGAAAGAGGCGACCATCAATGAGGGCGAAACTCTCTTTGCATTTTAAATCTCCAGTAAGTACCTGCAATAAACATTTATCATATTTTAGGTTACAAAATAAACACAGTGACTGATATGACAGCTTTTAGTATAATAAAATAGTTTTTTGTTTGTTGATGAGATTGAAAGATTAGGCTTAGTTACCTCTCTGATAGCATCATCAATAGCATTTTTAGCAGCAGCTCCATCCCACTTATTGATTTTCACGGTCTGAAAACAAGATTTACTTGTCAATAACTACATGAAAGTGTATTGTATTTTCTTCTTATAAAACCATGCAAACTGTACTAAAATACGAACGTTGCATTTAATAAAAAAAGAGCTTTAAAATACTGAGAGCAGGAAAACAAGTTTCAAAGTAAACGTGACGTGTCTCCTCAGATTTTGAAGAACTTCAAAATATAAATGAAGTAGCACTCAAAATTACCTCTGGAGTTTCAGTCATTTTATAAAATTTCTGAACAGAAATAAAGAAGTTTAATCAGTGTAATACTTTTAGTTTTTTCTGTTAATTAACGCTTTTTCTCTCGGCTTGCTTTGCTTCGGTAAAATTTGACATTTGTATGCCAAAATTTGACGTGGGCCCAGAAATTGTGAAACGTCACTACGTTGCGTTCCAAAATACCGAAATAATAGAATAAAAATACTGTTAAATTATCTAAATGTGACAGCAGTGCAATGATTTACTGTTGCTGCTGCTGGGGCTACGGGATGTTGAAAGAGTTACCGCGTCCCTAAAATACAAAGGGCTGAGGAAGGGACATGGATGGGTTTTAGTCAGAGTCTGCCACTCCCCATCGTCCACCCATGGTGGGAGCCGAGGAGTCATTTGACGATTTCCGATCCGAAAAAACAGTGCATTGATTTTTAAAGAAAGACGTTGACTTTAGCCTCCCATAAGTTACTTTATACCACACAACTGCATATGATACAAAGTACAAAATAATACAAAACTATTATACCGATTTGACCGATTCTCAACAGTCAGAAGACTTACATTTTTTAAGATGGACCGTAACTTTTACACCTCTGGAGAATATACAATGTAAGTACTCTACTAACATATTTTTTTTCATTGAATTTTAGATACTAAGTTATAAAAAAAATGATTTTGTTCAAGTACATCAACCGACCTATAAATATTTTTAGCATTCTCTATTGTTTTTTAATCTGCATTGGTTCTCCTAATTGTCTATCTTGTCTATAGTGCGGTCCTCAACAAAAAAAAGCAATGAACTAAAATGAAAGAAAAATGAAATTTGCTTCATAAAATGTTTCATTTAATTTGTGAGAGATTATAATACTTTTGTTTAATTTGTAGTATTTCAGTAAATCCAAGAAATACTTTTAGATCCAAAAAGTAATGGTATGTAGTCAGATTGTATCATGAAATGTTTTTGATGTACCATCAACACCACAACCGGTGGCTTCATTGCATGAATTCATTGCTGGCTCAAAACAGAACGTCCTGAATGGAAAAAAAACTAGTAGTTATTGTAACTAAAGCCTTACTTGAGAAGAAAGCATTCTATTTTTTTATTATAACCATGTGGCATTGACAGTAATGAGAAACAACAACGATCGAAAGAGGTCACAATGCCCAACCGTGTACTGATATCTAAGATGTGAAAAATTCATTTTTAGGTTGTATGTTGCTGCATTAAGATAGCACAATGGCAAAAAGAAAGAAGGCAGCAACAAAAACCGCGCCAACGCGTCGTACAACTCGACGCGGCAAGCAGCAGGCTGAAGCTGCATCGTCCGCTGACGGCGAAGCCTCCGCCTCCGTCGAGCCTACCGCTTCCGAACCCAGTCAACAAGACACGGAGACTGCGCCTGCCGATGCATCTGCTGCACCAGAACCACAAGCATCTGACACATCAGATAAATCTGAGCATCCCCTTACTAAACCCTGCCAAGTACCGATTGTAGCATTGCATAAGAAATTCGGTAAATATCGTTGTCTATTTAACAATGATGAGACATTTACTAGAAAATATGATATTGGTAGTGACAGTGAAACAAATAGTAGTGTAGAAATTAGGGTGGTTGATCCTTGTGCAAGCTCCGAGTCAGATTCTAACGCTGCGTTAGACACACAGTCTGATACCAACAGTGGTGCAAATTTCAGCCCTGTTAATAGTACAATAATTACACAGAGCAATTCTAGAGACATATCACCAGTACCTGTACCGAGTGAACCATCATCTCATTGTGAAATCCCATCATTAGATAAGGATGAAGTGAATGATAAGTCTATTGAGTTAAACACTATTGATTTAACTGAAAGTGACTCAAAGCTCAGTGCTATTGCTGAACCAATGACTGAAGACAAAGATGAGTGTCAAATAATTGATGATTCTTCTAAAGAATCAAAACAAGAAGAAATACAGATTGAAGACATTCCATTGGAGGGAGAACAAATAGAATTTACTGGAGACGATGATGAAGTCATCACAATAGTTCAGATAGTGGAGGATGACCACCCGGAGCTATACTATAACATCAAGATAGATAGTCCAAATGAACATGAATCTGAAGCAGTTGATAATGAGGAGGCTAAGGACATTTGTGATAACACTGAATTCCAGATAAACTTTGAAAAGTTGAATCTTACACCTGCAGTTGAGCCTGATCCACCAATGGATTGTTCAGAAGGAATTGAACTTAGAACCCCACCATGTCTAACTCCTGACATACCATTTAAAGAAAACCTAAATGATGCTCTAACAAGACCAGACCCTAGTCTAACACCAAGCTCCACCCTCTCTGACGACAGCAACTCATCTAGAGTAACTGAACAAAACCAAAACAACTCAAATGATTCAGCAGAGTCATCACCTACTGGTGTTAGGCGTTCCAGTCGAATTAAGACAATAAGTAACATGAAACAGAAAACTAAGGGGTATGGGTTGGTCAAGACACCTTTGAAAAAGGCTTTAATAACTCAGACCAAACTGAAACTTGAAGAAATTGGATCTGATAGTCAGGAAAAAACTAGTGAATCACTACCAAGTACCACACCCAACTCTCCATCATTTCCTGTGCCTTCTGAGATGCCTGTGAAGGTGAAATCTCGCTGGCGTAGGTCCAGTGAGCTGGAAATGGGTGCTAGCTCACCAGCCAACTCACCTTTAGCTAGCCCCAGTCTGCCCCAGCGTTTACCTCCTGTAGCAGAGAGTCCTAGCCTCCCAGAAGAGGAACAAAATGCACCTCCATTGAGCAAAGAGGATTATGACAGAATTATTGAAGAGAGGATGAATCAGTACCAACATTTGGATGAAAATGAGTATTTATGTGAGAGAATGATTAGCAAGGAGACAAAGAAAATGACTTGTGATTGTTTTATGACCAAAGAAGAATTGGAGCGTGGTGAGCTGGCTTGTGGAGAGGACTGCCTCAACAGACTGCTTATGATTGAATGGTAATTAAAAAAAAAAAGATGTTTCTTTTTGTGTTTCTTTGTTCTACAATAAATACAATTTTGTGATGTTTTTTTCCAGTAATTCCCGCTGTCCAGTAGGTGATCGCTGTACTAACAGAAGGTTCCAGTCTAAAGAGAATGCCCCTCTTAAGGTTTTCTATGCTGACAAGAAGGGTTGCGGTGTAGAGGCTATTGTGGACATCCCAACGTAAGTATTTTTCAGAGAAATAAGTAGGTACATTGTAGCTAAAGCATTTGTGGAAATATATCCTGGCGCAATACATTTAATTCAGAGTTTTTGAACATAATTTTATGTCTATGAATTGAGTAGAATAATAATTACGTTTTAGATTATGTATAGATATGCATTAACTCAAGTTGTGAAGCATGAAATTCCATTGAAAACAAGTTGTTAAATAAATCTTAAAAACATACAAAAAATGGCTAACATTTATTAATGAAATCATTTCAGTACACAATTTTACATAACATTTAGTATGTAAGGCTGTTTTCGATTCTTTAAAATAATGCCTCGCGAATTTAAAGATGATGTGTAGTGACCATGATTTTCTTTGTAGTCACTATGTTTATTACCACTGCGTATGTTATAACAAAGCTTGATAATAGAAAACAAGGAAGTTACAAAATATTGTTGTAATATGAAATAAGTAAAGCACACAATAGTTTCATGTAATATATTGTGTTGAAAGCAATGTAAATGTTTTAGCAAAGATTTACTTGTCTGTGTAAAATAACTAAGTTAACTAAGTACAATATTGTAATGCTCTCTATTATTTTCAAAGCATTATCTATACTATCTTGCCAAATTAGGTTTGTGTTGCCCAAGTACCCGCCATCATGCTATGCTGTTGATCTTAAGCTAGCTTTACACTACGAAAGAAATTGCGACACAAATGTCTGTACTGTTCACTATTTGCTGTCACGACACTTGTCACAATAAATGTCCCACGATTCACTCGCGAGATACACTGAGTTTTAGAGTTAATCTAGCTTTATGAACTCTCGTTGCTCCTAAACAAAACTTGATATATCTATCAGCTACTGAGGGCTGTGCAAACTACATAGATGCCATTTAAATCAAAATTAACAAAACAATCATCTTCCAGGGGCGAGTTCCTTCTAGAATACGTAGGCGAAGTGCTTGACTATGAGCAATTCTACAAGCGTGCTCAAGAATACTCCGACGAGAACAATCTGCATCACTATTTCATGTCGCTCAAAGGCGATACAGTCATCGACGCGACGCTCAAAGGCAACATATCACGCTTCATCAATCACTCCTGCGACCCTAATGCTGAAACGCAGAAGTGGACCGTGAATGGCGAGCTGAGGATAGGATTCTTCAGCAAGAGAGACATTGTCGCTGGGGAGGAGCTGACATTTGATTATCAGTTCCAGAGGTTTGGGTAAGACTAATGCTTTTTATTCTTTTTACTTGAATTATTTGGTAACCTTAAGGAGTCTTTCATCCTTTTATAATCTTCATATTGTCACCCCCAACGGCGAGCAATATTACTTTATATTCATACATATACATTATTTTGTTGAAAATACACTAATACAGGCCCACAAAGACTTGATTGACTATGGATGTGACCATGGCATTGAAATTTATGAAGGCATGCATTATGCACCTCCTACGTAATCAGACTGGTTTAAATTGGTCCATTGTTGGACATAGATCTCCCCTAACGTGTGTCATATCGCCTGGTCCTCAGCTTGATGCTTCCGACTTCATTCTGCAATCTTAAGCAGAGTAGCTCTATTTTGCTGGAGTGCAAGGGGTCTTAGCCTGTGTCCTCCTACCTCATCTTATTCTTATCATGATTTTATTAGTTTTTAGGGTTCCATAACCAAAGGGTAAAAACGAGACCCTATTACTAAGACTTTGCTGTCTGCCCGACCGTCTGTCTGTCTCTCACCAGGCTGTATCTCATGAATCCTGATAGTAAGACAGTTGTAATTTTCACAAATTATGAATTTTTGCTGTCGCTATAACAACAAATACTAAAAACAAAATAAAATAAATATTTATAGATATTACGGAACTATTTGTGCGCGAGTCCGACTAGCATTTGGCCGGTTTTTATTGTTCCGGGATGAAGAAGTTTTTTTTTCTTATCTAGAATGTATTCTTTATGTGACACGCAAAATAGTTCACGCTTGCAATACAGTTGTGGTTAGCAAGTCGTGAAAACCTCTTTACGTAATTTTACAGAATTTTTCAACTTTAGAGTGTGATCTGATCGACTGACAGACAGCGACCTTCGAATATATAATATGTAAATAGTCTGTCTTGCCGCTTGCCGTGGATGCCCTTGACTTTAATTTTGGTTTATACATACAGCCAATGAGTTGATTCATAAAACTTGACTTTAAATGCTTGTTATTATTTTGTATTTATCTGATTTAGTTCTACTATTATATAATAAATATATATAAATGATATTCAGGATAAGAATAAAAATTCGGAAATAACAAAATAATCTATGAAATTAATTATAAATATCATTTATAAATAAAATCTACAGCTTATACACCCACAGTTTATAAATTAATTAAATTGATTGTACAATCATGAATTTGTACATCAATAATTTGGCTAAGCATTATGCAAATCTATCAAAAAAACCACACGCTATTTCCTATAAAACCTCCTTGTATTTTCTCTGACAATACGGACTGTTATCGGTTCCAGTGTATTGGTGATTGGTGGGTAACAGAGATGTGTTGTTTGCGTGCAGAAAGGTGGCGCAGCGCTGCTACTGCGGCGCCGACAGCTGCCGCGGCTGGATCGGAGGGGAGCCCGACTCGGACGATGAAGATGACGAGGTACGCGCTGATCGGGTATATAAGTTCATCTATTTATTTTGCAACATAACACGGATTTGGATATAAAGTTTGTGATGATTTCATAATGTTTTGTAGTTATTTTCTGTAGTCACTCACTTCACATTCATTTTCCTATTCTATATAAAACCTTTAAATAAAGATCTTTGAAGATATATGTACATTTTTTGCTGGTGCCTAAATACGAATGCCTTATAGCTATTCTTATGTGTAATTTTCGTAAAACATTTACTATTGTAATTTTTGGGATAAACTCATGATCGATTGACACATAATTTTGATCTTCACCTTGACTGTTTTCTTCTTCACTTGTCTTTTCTGTCCATCTGAAATCTGCTTGCATCTCATTAGCAATAAGGTTGATAGCATTACATTAAGTTCAGTATATTCTTCTAATTGTCGTTTTGTAATAAATAAATAATGATGACATTCTTTTTAACATTCTCAGGAGGAGGAAGATGTCTCCACATCCAAGTCTGGTACAACGGAGTCATCAGAGGAGTCGCACTCCACGCCCACAGAACAACCGAGGCCTCGCGTTCGCCGACCTAAGAAGGATCGCACTTACAAGCCTAAGGCACCTGACTTGGTGCAGGATGCTGATGTGAGTTTTAAACTTTTATTTATACAGTTTAAAATCTACTGTGTTTGTGAAACAGTACTTGCTAATAAAAGTAATGAAAAAAAATGTGTAAATTTCCTACCATACATAATTAGTTTGAGATCAATTGTGGAATTTGATTGGTCTTTTATGAAGGTGGATAAATATTGCATGCATTCAGATAGTCTGGGAGCTGACTTAACCTTTTGTATGCCAGAAGCGTAGAGCCGCGCGAGACAATTAATTTCTATTGTTTTTAAATACTCTGCATATAATAGGTTAATAGTTACAAACTAAACAGATGACATGAAAATTTAAGACAGCAGTTTGAAATTTTCATTTCAGCATTAAAATTAAGATTTTTTCTAAACTAAATGATGTTTACACAGATTGAAGAAGACCTGGAAGCTCTGGGGCGTACGGGCGTGAAGAACCAGAGCCACACGCTGCGGCTGTCCCGCACGGTGGTCCGCGCCAAGAGCCGGCGCGCGCAGACGGCGCTGCTGCGCCTGCTGCGCGACGCCGACCTGCCGTGCCGCCGCCTGTTCCTGGACTACCGCGGCCTGCGCCTGCTGGCGCCCTGGTGTGCCGACGCGCCGCAAGACTTCAAGTCAGTCTCAACACGTACCGCTAGAATGTGCCTTGTTACACCACTTCTTCTTCCCAGTACAAACATATAGGGCTGTATTTTATACATTTGAAGCGGCTGATTTTCAGCCTAGTTTTATTTTATTTTTTTGTTAATGAAAAACCGAGTAATTTGTCAATCTAGATTATAATTTCTACATGAGTTGTCTCATGTAAACTAGGTAATATTTGAGTTGTTTTCATCCCATACATGACAGTCACTATATCTTAGATTTTTAAAACCCAAAACATTACAATTTCATTTTCGTTACTTGATTTACAGATAGTAAGTTCCATTATCACACCATGTCGACGTTATGCTGCGAGGACAACTGAAGCATCTTTATGAAGTATTCACATTTGAACCTTATCTTACTTTACCAGGCTAGAAATGCTGCAGACTGTAGATCGCCTACCGATCCCCAACAAGACAATGGTGCAGGAGAGTCGCTTCTTCACCTTCGTCGAGCGATGGCTCAGCGCGGCTGAAGCGCCACAGCCGACACCTGATACAGTATTCATTGATGAGGCTACTGGTAAGATTTTAGTTTACTACCATTAAAAACGATTTAATTATTGTGCACAATATAAATTTATCCTAACTCACATTTTTTTTATAATCCTCAGGTTTACCTGTAGAACTACCCAACCGAGGCAGCCAGGAGAATCTCTCAAGTCCAGAAAAAGCAAAAGACAACGCTAGTATATTAGAGAAAATCAAAGACTTGTCCAACCAACTTTTAGAAAGGTGGTCCAGCTTAAAAGTAAGTAATATCCCATTTTTTTGTTTTATTTTACGTAATTACTGCATTGATGTTCGCTCCAATTAGTCGCGTAAATCCTTGTTATTGCAGGAAGTATTTAAAATACCCAAAAAAGAGAGAATACAGCAGATGAAAGAGCATGAGAGACAAGCGAACGTGGAGAGGCGAGCGGCTGACTCCAGCGGCTCGCGCGACCGTGAACGTGACCGCCGGGAGGAACGTGACCGCGACCGGCGCGAGGAACGCGAGCGCGAGCGGGAGAAGGAGAGGGACAGGGAGAGAGAGCGAGACCGAGATAGAGACCGAGGAGACCGCGACAGGGGGGACCGGGAGCGCGGGGAGAGAGACCGGGATAGGTATAGAGACCGCGACCGGGACCGCGACAGGGACAGAGATAGAGATGATAGGGATAGGAGGAAAAGGAGAAGCAGTCCAGAGGGCAGGAGGAGTATAAGGTAAGAGCATTATGAACATTTATTCAGAAAAATAAACTTCAAGTTTGATAATTGAAAAAAAAAAGATTCACTATTTTACTTATTTTTTTATTTTTCATATAGCTATTGCAGTACTGCTCTAAAATACACTAACATTGAACACTTGAATTGAACGAAATATTGTATAAACTAACAGGCATACACTCTGTAGTTTGCAATACATTATTAAATGTTTCCTTTTATGGTATAAATTATAAATACACAATGTATACAGGTTAAGCGAGCGAGTACTAGCCGCGGTGCCGCCCATGAGCAAGGAGGAGCGGCGCCGGGCCTTCGCTGAGGCGGCGGCAGCTGCGGACGAGTCGCGGCGACAGCGCGAGCGCCTGCAGCACTGGCCGCACTACTGGCCGCAGCACGATGCCTACCAACAGGTAGCTACACTCATGATTATGACACTGTCATTATTGAGCCGCGAAATTGTTATATGGAAGAAACATATATGGGTTTTAGACAGTAAGAGTTTGACTAAAAACCTATCCATGCCGGCCTACCACATTTCCTCTCGCTCCGCCGATAGCGAGAGAAGTCATTTGTTGATTTCCCATTTCAAAAGACTGTCATTACTTTTGAGAGTGCTAAAACTTTTCGTTCAGTCTTATATTGGACCTAATTGTAGACATCATCAGTTCAACCCAAAATTAATGAGTAAACAGTTTTGATAGAACGTAACCAACACATGATACGATATTGTAAGTTGTACAAAATGACTAAAAACATTACCAAAATAAAAATAATACAGAATCAGAAAGCTTCAACTGTGAATTCTAAATCTTGGTTTGATTTTATACATGTTTTATATTAATTTCCTCAAGCAAATGTTCCCGGGCGGCATGGTCCCCGGCGGCCCCAACATGCTGGGCAGCATGGGCAACATGAGCGGCATGGTGTGCGGCGTGCCGGGCATGGTGCCCGACATGCCGGCCGACTGGATGCCGCACGACTTCCCGCCCGCGCCCTTCTGCCCGCCCTTCTGCATGCCGCAACCCAAGTGAGTATGGAGGAACACTGCGGGGTCCCTCAGAAAAGGGAGGATCCTCCGGCCAGGCGGGTGATATTGCCTGGCGGGCTACTGCCCGATGGTTCACGTCTTGCGCGATGGAGGAATTTTGCTGTAGTGGTTCTTATGTAGCGAGAGATGTCGCTACATGAGTACCAATCCTGAAAAGAAACTCCAAAAAGAAATGTAAAATTCTCTACATATATTGGTACACTAGTTATTTCTCGCGTTTTCAACCGTGTCCTGGGAGAACTCCTTCACGCCCCCGGATAAATACTATCCTTTGTCCTTCCCCAGGGTTCAAGCTATCTCCGTAACAAATTTAATTTAAATTAGTCCAGCCGTTTTACCGTAAAAGCGTAACAAACAAACATATTCTTGAGTTTCTTGTAACAGTTAGGATTCATTTACCCTCTAATAGTATTGAGTAATTTAATTAACTTATCAAATTCCTAAGCGATTCTTTTTTCCTCAGTATGATGGGCATGCCCGGCTTCCCGATGGGCGGGTTCATGTTCGGGCAGCAAGTGGGGCCGCCCGGGCAGCAGCCGTTCCCGCAACTACAACAACAGCCAACTACCGACCAGCAACCGGTAAGTCCAACAGTATTTTTTTCTAGTTTTATAGAAAAATAAAATCCATTACGATTTTCATCAAGTAATAATGTACTTTCGAATTGTATCTTAGACACTAAATAACGGTGAAGGAAAACATCGTTACGAAATCTGGACTTAAAAGTGTCAAATCGCCTATCCGCCTTGAGCTAGTGTGGTAATCAATGCTCGTGCCTTCTTTGTATGAGAAGAGGCCTTTACCCAGCAGTGGGATAGTAAAAAAGCCAATGATGATGACTGCAATGCGTCTTACCCCCTTCTAGCCGTCAGCAGGGGAGCTAGCAGAGCCTAAAGAGATAGTACTGCCGTCTCTATGGCGCAGTGCCACAGACAGCCGCGGCCGCACCTACTACTACCACGTCAAACTGCGCCAGCCGCAGTGGATACCGCCGCTGTTGCCTTCAGAACCAGGTATGATGAAAGAAAGTCTTTTGAATTTTTGTGGATGATGACTTTTAGAGATCCTTGTACGGTGCTATAAAAATATTGCAACCTTAGGATCGAGATTTGTACCAATTACTGATTTGTTCTAATATTGCAATGCTTGTAAAAGACTGCTAAGTCATAAGTACCAACTAATTGTTTCGCAATAAACCTTTTGATTTGATTTGAAGGTTAAATAAATGTAAACCCAAAAAAGTAAGAGATTAGATGAGGAGTTAGATGGAATGCCGAATCACGAAAGTGTTCTATGTTTACTTCGTCTTGTGTAATTGGTAATACCATCTGCCATTGTACTTTTTAGTTACTTGTGATTTATCTTGAATTTGTTAAAAAAACTAATTAATTGTTTGGGAATATGTACAGCAATTTTCTTCTTAGGAACTGTGACTTTCATCAAAATAATCATTGAGCTAATAATATTATTTTTTTTAGAAGAGAGCTCATCAGAAGACGAGGACGAGACTCCGTCTTCTGGACTCGACAGCCCGCTCGTCCGGCGACAGACGAAAGGCAAGGTCGTGGAAGGAGTCAATGGCATTTACGAAGGTGGGGGGACTCACTGTATGTATTTATAGAATTATGTACTTTTATATACCAAACTAAACATTCATTTGAGTCAATTATGCTTAAAATATTCCCATTTATTTCCACAGTAATTTTATTGTGTGGCGAAGGATGTCTTAAGAAACTACGCGACTACTTCTTCTTTGATAAAGCTTTGAGAAGTCTTTACGTTAATTAACTATTGATATCTTATTACACTTAATAATTTATGGTGAAAATTGTGTATTGACAAGGTTGTGTGTGTTGTGTTACAGTGATTAAAGAGGATGGTCACAACGGTCTGATTCCTGACCACGCGCTGGTCAGCATAAAGCCGAGGAAACGGAGGCCTGGACTCGTCTCAGAGAGGCCTATTAGTGTAAGCTCTATATACTAAGTTACTACGCTAATTTTTGTTATGTCTGTTAGTTAAAATTTTTTTCGGATTAGAATTGCTGAAGTGCGTCCAAGCAAAAAGACTGGCATAAAACTGTGACAGATGCCACAATAATGTGTTCCATTTATTGCACCTGCAGCCGGAAAACACCTATAACCTCCAGGGTCCGAACTATATCCGTGCCAAATTAAATCCAAATCTGTTCAGACGTTTTACCGTGTAGACGAAACAAACTCACTTTCGCATTTATAATAAAAAATATATATATAAATGCGACAGTGAGTTTGTTTGTTAGGATTTAGAAGGGTAAATTATTATTATTATATATTTATTAGGGTTTTTTATGAGAAATAAATGTCTTAAACCGTAAATTATACCTATCAGTAACTCCAGCATTGTAGAAAAAAGTGAGCCGTTTATCTGTATTAAAATAAAATACTTGCTTACTCTATTCTAGCCCCGAACAGAAGAGGATAAGCTAGCCGGCAGACTAGAAGTGAAACGGTACAAGCAAACCAAGGAGAAGCTTCGTCGGCGCCGCGAGAAGTTACTGCAGAAGGTGCGACTGCTCGCCGCCAACAAGTCGCAGCGGCGGCTCAAAGGCAGCATACTGGATTTGAAGGTCAGTTGTGTAAATCTATACTTATATTATAAAGAGGAAAGATTTGTTTGTTTGTAGGGTTTTAACTCAAAAACTACTGGACCGATTTTAAAAATTCTTTCACCGTTAGAAAGCTACATCTTTACGAAGTGTCATAGGCTATATTTATTTCCAGTAATAATTAGGGATCCCTACTAAGACTCGAATAATGTATATTTCATAAATAAAAATGTCTGCTGAACATCATCATAGCATATTTTTACGACGTTTGAAACTGGTGCAAATTTGTATATTTATTGTTAGGTTGTGTTGGTAGTAATTTAATAAAACATTGTTTAGGTTTTATATTACAATTTAATTCTAATCTATGAAACGACACTTCTATTAATAAGTCTCATACAATCGAAAAAGCTGGCTAAGAAAATATGTCGTTTTATTGTTAATGCTAACCACTAAGGACACGGATAAAGAAAAAGAAATTGAGAAAGAGAAGGAAAAGGAATTGGAGAAGGAAAAAGAAATAGAGAAAGACAAAGAGATAAAGAAGAGAATTGAAATAGAGAAGAAGAAAGAGATAGACAAGGAACAAGAATCTGAAAAGAAAAAGGTATATCTGTCGCTGGCGTTTAGAATAAGTTGTCGCTGCACCATAAAACATTTCTTAATCAACTATACTTAATTTACAATAAGATTAGAAAAACTTCCGAACTCTTTTGCAGCTCATTCAACTGACTTTAAGTTCTATTCTGTACTGATAAGGATGGTGTTGAAACCAAAATAATGTTTACAATAACAAATATATTCTGCATCTGTTTTTGGCTTGTCACCTTAGTAATAAAGCTTTAAATGGTTTGAACAAACGGCAAAGAGGGTGCATGTAAATGTCTAATCTTATTATAAATCCTTTCTTATCGGATGCTTACGTTATACAGAGTATAGTAGTGTCATTTCAAAGCTACTCCTTTTATGAACGCCGGCGACATCAGTCATCCTGATAGACGTTGTCCTATTTTATTTCGGATCGGCACAGCATGTCTTCGAGGCGACATGTCGATCTAAATACAAATAACTAGATTTTTGTATTGAATTGTTGTTTTATTGATTGTTAGCTCAAAAACAGTTTCGTAAGCAAACTATAATCAGCCAAAATTATCGTAAAAAATCTCAATAATTAAAATCTCATGTTACTTTGTTGCCTAACTATAATCAGCCAAAATTATCGTAAAAAATCTCAATAATTGAAATCTCATGTTACTTTGTTGCTTTTATTGGTATTTTTTTTGTAAATTTCATTTTGATCAACAGTTAATAGACAAATGCATGTGCCATAGTTATTAGTTCAGTTTCTACAAATAAATCGTCCTAGTGTTGGATTTTTCTAGATTTTCAATTATAAGCGTCAGTGTTACGATCTAGTAATTTGTGTAATAATAATGTGTATATCTTTATACAGCAAATGGTCGAGCTGGTCGACTCGGAGACTGATTCAGAAGACTCTTCAGCCGAAGAACCAATACCTGCACCGATACCGGTTGAAAAACCAGTCGAAAAACCTATCGAGCTTGAAGCCTCCCCCTCCCCCGTAGCTGTGGTACCCTCCCCTCCACCGTCTGCTATGGATACGTCGAACGTCATGAGTACTGAGGAGACGGCGCGCAAGATCAAGGAGCAGTTCCGCTGCAGCATGGCGCGGGTGATGGTGCAGCATCTCAACCCCTACAGGCATCCTGATGCACCGGCCGCGCGCATCACCTGCACTGCTGACTTCAAACATTTGGCTAGGAAGGTGAGTGGCTTAATTGTACCACTTTCACATTACTACATGTCATGTTTTTAAAGTTGAGAATAATTTTATTCTATAAGGATGGAAGCTGTCGAGCCCATTTTAGGCACCAATTTCCCACAGTGTCTTTACATTATATTCTGTGTGATATGTATTGTGGCCATAAACTAAATCTGTTATTAGTTATGGCTGTCAAACAAAAGACAGAAAGGTTTAGTGAATAGTTTAATGCATCATTCCTATTTACTGTGTCTAACTAATAACTAAACGTTTATTCTGCATAGTTAATTAAATTGCACATTTTTCTCCTCAGCTAACGCACTTCGTGATGCTAAAAGAGTTGAAACACTGTCGCTCCGTGGACGAGCTGGTAGTGACCGACTCTGTGCGATCGAAAGCGAAGATGTTCGTCAAGAAATACATGGCCAAGTTCGGGCCGGTGTACAAACGACCAGCTGAAGAAATAGACTAGCGAATAAAGGCCGTCCGCCGGCCAAAACTATAAGCATGTGTGGCGCTGCTGGTGTAGGCTGCACCTAGCCTTCATTGAGAAAAAACGTATTGCGACTACGAGTGATGCAAAGTGCTAGTTAATAATTCCAAGTGACTGGCCCACCATATATGCTATATTGATTGTTCAACGCATTTTTGATGGGCACCCAATTGATAGCGATGTGCACCAATAATAACAGTGAATGTATTTTTAAATATATTTCTCGTTCAATGTAGTGAAAGGTGATACAATTAACAATAGAACCACAAATTGATTTTGAAAATATTTAATTCACTCTAAATTATATTTTATTATTTTGAATGACACTTGCGTACGATTGCTATATTTTTATGACGATCATAACAGTTGAAAACAAAATTTGCGGGGCAAAGGAAATTGGAACATAGATAATTATATTTGATTAATGAACACTGGGTTCGAACGTATGTACTGCATAGAAAAAAAACTGAACTAAAATGTAAATATAGTGATGTAAGTCAATAGCTCTATTGATTGTTTTAAGAAACTCCTCTTTAGCATTAGATTGTATTATAATGAGATGATTCTACGTTCTTAGACATGATTTTAATATATGTTCACGGGATTAATGCAAGAGAAAGTATTTGTAATGTACTATGATCTCTAGTGGAGTTTTGCTGGATGGTACACGATCGCAACTCGAATATGAACTGCAACGGTTTAAGTACACAGTATTATGAATAGGTTTTATATAAATATTATGAACACTTGTATGCCATTGCGTTTTATCTGTCTGATTGTTAACACAACCTTTATTGAATAAGGTATTTGACTATTTTTTTTTACATTAATTTTATTATATCTCAAATTTTTTTTGCTACAAATAAAAAATTGTACATGTTTCAATAGCAAATAAATGCTTCGTGCATTTATACTTTGCATCGTCTGAGATGGTTCTGATCACGTGATACATTTTGATTTGTTATTTCTTTACATGTCGTCACATGGTCAGTCACTTTCAAACGCTTTGTGATTGGTTGAAAGATGAGTTGACTGTTCATATTGCAATCAACCCACAACGAAATTAAATATATAAATACATAAACAGGTACCTGTATTTAGCATAGCAATTTAAACTCATTTTAACAATAGTTAAATTTAATAATATAGTCAAGTACTTTATTGTCCCGTTTACTTGATTTCTGGAAATAATATGAGTTTAGCAATGTTGAGATCACCTATACACACCTCCTTATCGTGGAATAATTGAATCCTTATTTGAGTAGACTGAATTCTATAGAAAAAAATATAATTTGCGTTTGATAGATAAATATTAATAGGCAATGTTTTTTTCCGATTATAGACCAATCCAATGGAAGTAGCAGATTATATTTTTAGCAAAAAAAAAATCACAAAATAATAGGCGTGTACTCGAGTTAGTAAAAATAGACTCGGTTTACAGATTGCAGTATAAAATAAGCTTGCTGACACATATTAATCGAATTTGTTGTTTTATTTGATTTTAAGAAAAAGACAATTTACTTACATGTTTACGATTGATCACTATATTAATTCCAATAAGATTTTTGATTCAAACCTCTTGTAGAAAACTGAAAATAGAAGCTTGACCTGCTTTCGCTTGCTTGTAAGTGCTTTTGCAGTGCAAAATTATATTTTCACGGACACTGACTATTAGATAAATGTAAGCTATAGTGTAAGATGCTCGCAGCCGCGGTTGCGGAACAAAACCAAACATGAGTTTGTCGTCAAACTAAATAGGACGCTGATATGAAATTATGTTACATTAAACTGTATAAATCACCCATTTTCGAGATGTTGTGTGTAAATAGTTGTAAATACGAGTGACATAGAATTATTGTCTGTTCGGGTTATAGAGTGAGCGATTTTATTTTTATGTGCTAGGATGCTTGGTCGCGAATCGTGGTGATGAACGATTTGATACTTGGCGATCAGATCGAAGCCGTCGGAACAAATAAAATGTTATTTCTTTTAATATGTTTTTTGTTTTATTTAAATAACTAATTAAAGTAGAAATTCATAGAAAAATAATATTAAAAAAAAAAAAAAATCGTGGGTTATCAAAACTGGTATAAATAAATATAAATGTATTTTTTTTATCAACCGTTCGAGTTGATATGTTTCAAGTATTGTGCAAGGACTGGCTTGCAGGTTTCTACGTTTTCGGCCAGCGTGTTACAAGTGCTCGGCGAGGTGTTGAACTCCTCACAGCCCTGTTGGAAAATTATATAAATTAATAAAATGTGTTATCAGATCAGGAGAATAAATTCAAATCATTGTTACCGCACGGAGATCACATTTAAAAAATATTTGTGACTGTGTGATTAGTTTCCGCAATAATTATTTGATTTTGATATCTTTTTACACTTATGATTTTTCCTATATCGCGGGTGTGTGTACAAAAATAAATTATCGCATGCATTTGTGCAGCCCGGAACGACTATCTGTGAATATTTAAATATTATTTTTTGGGTGCGGATGTTTGTTACAATCTCACGTTAAAACTACTGAAATAATTTGTGTGAAACTTAGCACACAGATTTATAGATATGGTCTGGATTTACACAGGATACTTTTTATCTCGGTCGCCGCAAAACGACGCGCAGGGGGAGCGCCCTACCCCTGTGACAAGTGGGCAAGGGCTACCGGGCCCGGGGCGAGCCCGGCTAATGACGCTAGCCCCAACTAAGATCCGCTTTGCAACCTGGAACGTGGGCACGCTGACCGGACGCTCCGCAGAGCTTGCGGCCATACTCGCCGGGCGTGGCGTGGCTGTGGCGTTCCTGCAGGAGACACGGTGGAAGGCCAACAGGAGCCGGAACATAGGGCACGGCTACAAGCTGATCTACACAGTCTCACCTGGTGGGGGCAGCGGGGTGGGGGTAGTGCTTGCCGAGCGATTCCACGACAGCGTTTTGGAAGTCAAGCGTATTTGCGACCGACTAATGGTAGTTAGGTTGTTTATTGAGGACCCCCTCTGAGCACTTATTAAGTGGGTTACCACCCGGTAACCCACTTAATAAGTGCCTACGCCCCACAGGTCGGCTGCAGCGATGCGGATAAGGCGCTGTTTTGGGATCGTCTCGGGGGTGTGCTGCGCGTCATTCCGTTGTCCCATGATATCATTCTGGGTGGCGATCTGAACGGTCATGTGGGTGAGGCGCACGGGGTGTATGGTCGTGTTCATGGCGGCTATGGATTCGGCGGAAGTAACGCAGAGGGAGAAACCGTTCTCCGAACCTGCGCCGCCGCCGACCTGGCCGTCGTGAATACGTTTTTCAAGAAGAAACCCGAGCACCTGATCACCTACAAGAGCGGGGGGCGCGCCACTCAGATTGATTATCTACTGACCAGGAGAAGTCATATCAGCCGCGTGGCCAACTGCAAGGTCATACCTGGTGAGTGTCTCACTGCACAACACCGTCTCCTTGTCATGGATCTCCGCGTGATACCTCGTCGCAAACACGCCGAACGTTGCCGCCGTCAAATCAAGTGGTGGCTACTGGACCAAACCAGATACTTGGAATTTGACTCTGCCACTGGAGACATTAGCTCCGACACAGAGGGCAAGTCCGTCCAAGAATGCTGGGATAAGATCCAGACAGCGATCACTAAGACGGGAAAGCAAGTTCTCGGCGTGGCGAAAGGAGGTCGCAAAATTGACAAGGAGACCTGGTGGTGGGACGCCACAGTCCAGAGGTCATTACGGGAGAAGAAAACCCTCTTCAAGACGTGGCAAGCGTCCAGGTCACCTGAAGACCGCACGTCGTACAAGGCAGCGAAAAGAGCGGCCAAAAAAGCTGTAGCCAGAGCCAGGCGTGAACACTTGCAGCCACTGTATTCCAAGCTGGACACGCCTGAGGGGCACAAGCTCATTTACAAATTGGCACGCTCTAGGGTCAAGGCGGCGCAGGACATCTCGCGCTGCCGTTGCGTGAACGGAGCTGATGGCGAGCTCTTGTACGACGAAAAAGCGGTAAAGGAGAGATGGCGCTCTTACTTCCACGTTTTGCTTAACACCCAACACTGTGAGGTGCATCCTCCCGAATTACCTCCAAACCTAGGACTCGTGCCACCGATTATGCCTGACGAGATACTCGCATCTCTTCGCCACATGGAGAATCGGAAAGCTGTTGGTCCGGACGAGGTGCCAATCGAAGCGTGGAAAGCGCTGGGGGCTCGTGGTGTGTGCATCTTAACCAACCTTTACAACCGAATCCTGGCCGACCGAAAAATGCCCGACCAGTGGCGGCTTAGTATTATCACGCCGGTCCACAAGGGTAAAGGGTCCGTTCAGGATTGCGGTAACTACCGCGGCATAAAGGTGATGTCACACACCATGAAGCTCTTTGAGCGCATAATTGACACCAGGATCCGACAGGAGTGTACAGTGTCGGACTGCCAGTACGGTTTCCAGCCAGGATGCGGTACCATGGACCCCATTTTCGCCCTAAGGATCCTCATGGAGAAACAGGGAAAGGAACATGCCTCTGCACTTCCTTTTTCTGGATTTGCAGAAAGCCTTTGACTGTGTTCCCCGTGAGATAATCTGGTGGGCGCTGAGGTCGAAGATGGTGCCCGAGACCTACGTGGAAATCGTACGTGACATGTACCTCAATTCCGATTCAATAGTTAGGACCGCTGTTGGCGACACCACGCCCTTCCCTATTACGGTTGGCGTGCACCAGGGTTCGGTCCTAAGCCCCTATCTCTTCAGTGTGATATTAGACGAGTTGTCAGCCAGCGCACAGCAATTACCGCAGCCTTGGCTGCTCATGTACGCTGATGATATCGCTCTGGTGGATGGGGACAAGGGACGGCTTACCCGACGCGTGCGTGCATGGAAGGAGTCGCTTGAGAACGGCGGTCTGAAGCTTAATGTGGCGAAGACGGAGTATATGGCCTGCAATAGCACAGATCCGACGTCTGTCCGTATAGGCGACGACACCGTTGAGCGTACGGACCACTTCAGGTACCTCGGATCTATGCTTGATGCGTCCGGAAACATCGATCGTGACATCAACGCCCGTATTTCAGCGGCTTGGGCGAAATGGCGCGAGGTAACGGGAGTCATTTGTGACCCTAAAATGCCGGTCAAGCTAAAAGGACAGGTCTATAAGACCATCATTAGACCGGTCCTTACGTACGGCAGTGAGGCGTGGCCGTTGCTGGAGCGACACCGGCAGTTGCTGCATGTCACGGAGATGAATATGTTGCGGTGGATGTGTGGCGTTACACGAAACGACCGTGTTCGGAACGCACACATCCGCGGCAGCCTCCATGTCCGTGACATAGCTGACAAGCTGCAGGAAAGTCGTCTTCGGTGGTATGGCCACGTCTTACGACGCCCGGCAGGATACGTGGGAAATAAATGCCTCAACATGACGTTGCCTGGCGCCAGAAGTAGGGGACGGCCCAAGAAACGCTGGCTTGATGTCGTGCAGGATGATATGCGTGCCAACGGACTAACTAAACAGGATGCCGAAGACCGTGCAAAGTGGAAAAGAATAAGTAGGAAAGCGGACCCTGGGTTCTCCCGCGCTAGGCGGGACGAGCAACCGGGAGACACGCTAGGTTGATGATGATGATGACTTTTTATCTCGGTATCTGGACCTGAAAAAAGTAAGTCCAGACGGAGACGCAGACAAAAGCCAGTATGTCATTAAAGCACCTGGGTGGCACTCAGGTAGTAAGTAGGTAGTACCTACCACATGAGAAGATAAACGTTTATCTACTTATGTGGTACCTACTATCAATAAAAAACGTGTTAAATAATCATTAAAAGCATACTTACGAGCAAATAGTTGACATATGCGCACACTTGATACTTCATAGTGTCGCAGTCAGCGTCGCTGGTGACGTACTTTTTGTACTGGCCATTCAAGCAATTCTTCTCGATCATATCGTTCAATGGCCCTGAAGCCTCGTCCTCTTCAGTCAGTCGTTTTAGAAGAGCCCTGCATTTAGTTTCGTCGATCATATTGTTAGTAGTAATTTCGTACAAGTTTACCACGCATTTTGATACTGAACACTGGAACGATAGAATTGTATTATTAACTCTCTTAAATTATTAGGTAACTAATTAATTATATTTTTCGCAAGGCGACGAGGAATAAAATACTGCGGAATATATTTTATTAGGAAACTAATGTAGTTAGAACTAGTAGACTCGACAGTCTTTGTCCTGCCCATTTGCAATGCCACCTACCGAATCCATTTGTAAATCAAAATCAACCAGGAACCCACTCAAACACAAGAAATTTCATCAAAATGGGCCCAGCTGTTTAAGAGGAGGTGACGCACACCTAAATACGGATAGGAGAGCACTGGATGTAAGCAACTGAGACAGAACTATTACCAGTACTAAATACAGTTGTTTAAAGAAATCTTTAGTCATTATGCTACAAGACAGGTATGTCATCGACACAAATGCATAGAAAGCTAGTAGTAAAGTGAGTAGGAACTTACTGAAAACTCATCTGAATCGCTCTTTTCCTGACACTGTCCAATACGACAAACTGATTCATAGGCGGACAGCACGTCATTTCCATTGCCTTACAAAAAATAAATATCACATTAGCAATATTCTGGCCAATAAATTAGATTACATTTTGTATTTATTTATAGTTTTGTTTAGGTACTTACGTCAGGACTAAACACGGCTTGACATGCTTCGGTTTTGGCCGAATCTAAACATGATGAGTAAACCGGAAATTAGTTCTTGCGTTGGTAGTACTTAGATCAGTATACAAATAATTAAATAAATTAATTTATAGTAAATAATTAACTTAATATCCAATAAAAAAACTTACCGAAGTTCCAAAAAATATTATTAACAAACCCAAAAGGGAAAAGCGGAATACCATCTTTGTTCGTGATTCAGAAACAACTATTTTTTTTTTTTACAAAACCACAAACTAGATATAGGAAAGGTCTAGTCACGAAAAAATAATAAATAATGATTGTTTCATGATAACGCTTGTGTTTTGTTTGTAATCGTGCGTATGTACAGTACCTATTAAACATAGGTAAGTCTAAAATCGATCAATAAAATAAGAAAACTTAAAACAGTAGGCCATTTTTGTTTACAACGAGTAATGCTATCTCATTATTATGTCGTGGTGCTCTAATGGTTAAAACAAGTGCACCTCGCGTACGAGTGTGCGGGAAACAACAATAATTTTATATATAAAGTTATAATAATTATAACTTTACTAATAAAAAAGAAAAAGAAGAACGAACATGCATGATGTGTTAAAAATTATTTATTTACTTATAATAGTTGTAACTGCTTTTAAAACATACAAATAAGTTAACTTTGCTTTCTAATTGAATTACATGCTCCGTGTTGACATCAATAAATGAAAATGACGCTATAAAGTCGCTAGGTACACTGTTTTGTGCTATCTGATAGATTCATTAGTCGTGGACAGGTTACGAAGTAGTTTGTTGTTGCCTCCAAAATTCCTCGCGGTTTTCTAAAAACCTTATTGCTTCTTCAGCTTGTTTGCAAACCACGTCGTTCTTTTTATCTGCTATCGCCAGATCTGGATTCTTCAACAAGTTTTCCAAATAGACTTTATCAGAATTCAACTGGCCTAGCACAGGTCTGGCGGATTTAGAGCGTTTTTTCGACGTTTTCTTTACAACTTTCACTGCTCCGATTGTATTTTCTATTGCTTCCTGGAAATCAAAATCATAAAATTAGTAACCGCTCTGCTAATGTCATCTAGGAACTGTTTCAAATTATATATGTGAAAGAAAACATCTGTTGAATAGCAACATGAGTTTTGTTTCGTTTCGATGCGGTTGACTAGCAACGGTTAAAGTTTGCATTTTTGAAGACTGCAGACGTAATAGAAGACGCGCTCATTATTTTCTGTACCTGCCTAACTTTGAGAATATACTTAGAAGCGAAATATTAATACCGTTGCATCAAACTCATGCTAGGTGCTACTTCAAACATATCTATGAAAATAATAGCTACAAATATTTACCTGCGCTTTCTGCACTCCGAGCCTGAAGTCATTCAAGTCAGGCCTGGCCCTCAGTCCTCGATGGTAGTGCACGAGGCTCATCTCGAACTCTCCGCAATAGTACAGCGCTTCAGCTTTCCGTAGCAGCGCTTTAGCGTCCTTAGGGTCAAGCCTCAGCGCTGCCTCGGCGTCCGAAAGCGCTGATCGAGGCTCTCCCAGAAGTAGGTAGCATTTACTGCGCGAGACGTACGCCGCTTTCTCATCGGGGGCAAGTTCTATTGCCTGGAAAAAAATATCTAAAATGAGATTCACTTTAAGAGAATTTAAGCCAGTGTCAAAAAAAATATTGAGGGATCAGAAACTGCTTAATTATAATCCCCCAATATAGGTCCGTCATTTAAAATTATGCCTAAGCCCGATACTTGTTACAACTGCACTATCAATCTCCCTATACGTGTATATGCGACACAAAATCTCAATGTACCTTATTAACGAACAAAACAGCAGTGCGGTATCGTTCCCTCATCATCTCAGCTCTGGCCAGCGCCAACAGTGTGCCGGCGTCGGCTTCAACAGGTAGCTGCAGTGCGCTGCTCCTCTCCGCCTTGTCCTTCAAGTTCAGCGACTGCTTGATATCCTTGGAACCCATCACGACAGCAGCGGCACGATCCTTGTCCGTGTACAGCTCTTCTTCACGTCTCCTCCTCTCTCGCTTGGGCTTCCTCTTCCATTTCTTCCTCGGCTTAACAGACTCCTTCCTCTCTTTGACAGCGTTTTTCTCATCTTCGATGTCCTCGCGTCCTTTCTCGGCGGACTGCGGAGCTCTCTTGCTAATAGATGCTTTTTGGACTGGCGTTTCTTCTTCCTCATCGCCGATGCCAACGCGGACGAAGCTTTGCAGGAATTCTGCGTCTTTCGTTGGGCCTAGGATGGACCGTGCTTGAGCTTTGGCGTTGTCGAAGTCCATCGTACGGGATGTCTTTCGAGCGAGGTTACGTAATGTGTAGGTGTGTGGAAAGGCGTCAGTATCGACGCCCCGGCTGTCGTTGTCATGGTGACTCGATGTGTTTTCGCACCCACTTCTGACACACTAGTGGTGTAAGGACCGTCTCGAAGAGCGGTTGTGTCGCCGTCCAGTATGGATGGTTTAGGTATACATGATTGTGAAGAAGCCTTCCTATTTCTGATTTTGTTATACTGCAGTTTGCAATGTTATAAACTACCTAAGTACTGAGATCGTCAGATAGGGCATTCTATAATGTCAATTACATTTTTATCTAATGAGAAAGTAATCGGAAAAAGTTGTAGTGTCTCCAAAAAACTTCCTATATAGTATAGAAGTATAAGTTTTTTAGTCGTACACAAAACTTGGCCGTGCAATCAACGGAGACTGATTTACATTATTATTATGATATTAACAAGATTACTGCCGTGACAAAATAAATAGAGCTACCCTTTAGAAATCAAATTAAAGACACTTTAATTTAAACCACTAATTGGAAACGCATCCAGATTTTAATAGCTACGCGTGACTTTAAAAGCTTTTATTGCTACGAGTGCTACGATACCTGTAGCGCGGTGGCTACGACGTAGTCAGTGTTGCTTTCGTAGTAGAATGTGAAAATAACTTTCTGTCTGTTCTCCTATCTATCTACCTGTTTCGCTTTCACGTCAAAACGGCTGAACCGATCTAGATGAAATGAGCAAAATATGGAAATAGATTGAAACTTGGGAAAGGACGCAGGATAATTTGATGATAACGTGGTGATCAATGCTCATGGCTTCTCTGTATGCGAAGAGGCCTATACCCAGCAGTGGGACAAATATAAAGGCTGATGATGATGATGAGTAGTCAAATAGGCCTTGCAAGATGATAGGTACCTTAGCTAGTGAATTGAGACCACGGTCATAGTTGCCGTTCTTGATATGACCTGTGGCTTCATCGCGGTGTTTCTTCGCCTCCACGGGGTTCGTGATCGGCAGCTCCGGTTCTTTGCCCCGACCCATTATGTCTTATAGAAAATGTAGACTGAACACAATCTGTGAAAAAAGGAACTGTTCTGTATGGACATGCATTGCATATTTTTATATGAATAGTCCTGCCGAATCTCCCACTGTTGCATTTTTTACGTAAACTGCGAAAAAAAAATTGCACCAGCGAGGATCGCACTCATAACTTCGTGCGCCATTGTCGTTTGTAGACTGATTAGAAAAATCATCACCCGCCTGACCCAATGTTTTAAGGTCGTTCAATTCAGTGGCGGTGCGATGGGACATCACTCCCCAAAATCTTACACGTCAAAAAAACAAGTCTCCTAAAAATTAACAATTTACGCCGATTGTAAGCTTCGGTCGGACACTATATACATTATGCTATTCTGACATTTGTTGACTACTAATAAAGTCAGTCTGTTGCTCAACTAAAACGTAGTGTTTATATACTCTGTGGCTCAACAGGCTGACAGTAACACCTCTAAAAATACCCGGGCATCGAGATTACTCTGTCACATTTTACTTAACACACGTACAGCCAAGGAAACTACTACAGATACTCACTTTAATATTTTATAGCCAAAGTAAGCCAATATGGTGACCAAAAATGATTAAAGTGACCCCAAAAAATTCGCAAATATTTACTCCGAAGCCGCTGCCTTCCTGTAATGTATTAAGCAAATGTTTACTCGGTAACCGAACCCGGACTATGATGGATGATGCTGCTACCAAACAGACGATGTCGTCATAAATCTAACTATATTTCCTTACATTGTGACGTTACGTGTTGTGTGTTACGGATCTGATAATTTTTAGAGTTGGGCTTTGAAGAGAGCCGTGCATGCCGCGTTTTCATTGGCGGAGCGGATTTCATAGCTAAGGAAGCCTATTTAAAATAAAATAATAACTATTAACTTAGCTAGCCTAGACAATCGAAACCGACAGAACTAGATTAATATTCTCAGAAACCGCTCTCGAATTAGCAATAAGTCATGTATACAAACCTAACCAGTCTCATAGCCCTCCCTCCAAACGGCAGTTGGGTAAAAACCCGTTTAATAATCAAAAAAATATATATCGGCAAGCCAGGTGAGACTTCTTCAAAGAACTCCATTTAAACAATAAATTAATACCTAATTATTATTTAAATATAGCTACAAGAAAGTACGATCGTTTCCTAAAACATGTATAGTTATTACCATAAACGCTAAAAATAATTTGGTACACGCGGTTTTCGTGGCTCCACCCAATCGACTGTCGAATACAAATCGCTTCCGTGATGGTAGCCTATTACTCTCCGTAGTTATCAGAACATCTCCCGTTCAATGTCATCACTGCCATTTACCGACCTAGGGATTGGGGGTGCATTAATTTAACATTTCACATACGGAAGCGAATAAGTATTGGTATTTATTTTGGTTAAATAAAATAATATTTCATGAATCATGTTGACATTGATAATCTATTTTCACTATAATATTATATTTTTTTGGAACTGTAATTTTATTTTAAACTAGATTGGATAGAAATAAACCACATAGCATTTGGACACACCCTTTGAGGAAATATACTTATTAGAAATATTTTTATATCAGATTAATAGTTGTTTATTATCTATTTATATATTCAATAAGTATGTTTAAAATATTGAATTAGTTGCTGCAGACTAGCCACGTTCCCCAGTACATACAATTTCTGTCCATCCAAAGGTTGTCTGGAAGAAATCGCTGATCGCGATAAGACCGCCCATTGTAACACTGTTACTGTATGATACTTGTTTTTTGTCCATTATTTTGTGTGCAATAAAGAATATTCTATTCTATATATCTATTTATATAATATTACTATATTACCTAGTTCTAATTATAATCTTTTTGCTTATGATAAGTAATTATGCTAACAGAAGTTTGTACAATCAGGCAACCTTCTAAATTATCAATCACAAAATAAACACCACGATGACAACCATGTTTCGTAATATTTCGCTTTGCTACGCTATGCCTTGTAAACGATTCGCTTTTTTAAAGCGAATTGGCGCGACACCTCCCACTTTGCCCGTCAAGGGAAAATTACTTCGCTTCCAAAGTAGCATTATGAACGTTTTTTGCAAAACTTAATTTTTAATCTATTGCTGTATTCGTTTCACTGGAGTTAAACCTGCATTCCGTTCGTAAACTCCGCGGTATTCTAAACTTTGCATCGCTTGCGTGGTTAGGCTGACATTTATTGTAACTTATTTTGTTTTAAAACTTTTTCAATATACAATTCAATTCCAATGTTTTTAAAAAATATTTAAATCTTGAAAGACAGCGAAAGTTAAATAAGTGTGAAAACCTGGGTCATATGTTTCTTATTACCCATGCTTACACGAAGAAGTCCTAAATATTTCAATATAATGTAAAAGGTATCGTATAGTCCATCCGAAACAACCCACGAATGGCTGCGGCCCAGGCTTGTCAGCAGATCGTTCGATCAGCACTTATTTTGCCAATAGCCCAAGCTTGAACTTTATGATAAAACTTGATTTTAATCAATTGCACTTGTAAAAACACCCGCCTCTCCCCATCTGAATTCACACGCGTAGGTATCTACATCTTCGCGGATGCCTTTTCCTTCCATTTAAACTCATATCTTTATAGCCCGTCATCTCAGTTTCCCAGATCATGCAATTTCTGTCAGTCTTACTTTATTATCCATGTTCTTCTGAGTGATTATTAATTTGGAGTGCAATGCAGTATTCTATCTATCGCAGTTTTCCCTTCCTGGCTAAATTTTCATTCACACATGTCACAATCTCAAATATTCCCAACAGACTAATTGACAACAAATGACGTCACGATTATGCAATAGCCCCATAAATAATTGTGTACTAGGTAGAGCAGCGTGCCGTCATAACTTTGGCATCGGTTGGGGCTCATTATCGTAGATATTATTCATGCAAGCTTGGCAGCTACCTGGCCCGCGACATGCCACATCATAATGCAGGGGAAGCCTATGCAAGTGTACTTTCAGTTTTATTATAGAAGACTAATTAGTATTGATGAACTATTCTTCAGGTATTGGCCTAAGTTATTACCTCGAGTCACAGAAAGTGATCCTATCTAGAGCCTTCTTCAGTTACTTCCTAAGTAAACATAGCTTGCGTGACTCTTAAACCTAATGAAGGAATCTTTAGAATCGGTTCAGTAGCTTTAGATATTATAAATAAGCTTATCGTTTTACATATATTTATTTAAAATATTATTTCATATTCAATTACATTGAAATAGGAAAAAAATATTATATTAACATGTTTTTGCGCACCTTACTAGCTGTTTCCTGCGGTTTCACACGCATAACTTAATGCATTCGGATAAAAAGTAGCCTATATCCGTCTTCACCTATCTCCGTGCCAATTTTCATTGAAACCGGTTCAGTTGTTTACTGTGCAAGCGACTAACAAACAGCAAATAAAAAAATCTCACTTTTGCATTTATAATATTAAGTTAGGAGTTAGGGTGATTGTTCTCTTTGCAAATAATCCAAGTTATTATTTCAGGAACTATCTCATCAGCTGAAACACTAACATTAGCCAGGTTTACGAGGTATACCGTCATGCGTTATCATAGCCATATGATATCTAGCATCGTGGAACACGCGAGCTCACGATACGGCCGTTTTACGACCACAAAAATAATGAAATTAACCATTATTTGGTTTGTAAACTGGTTCACGTATAGTCGGATTGAACAAGATATCTTTTCAAGATAGCGAATAATTTACTACTGAAATATAGGCGAAATGTCGTTTTGATTTGAATTGATAGCGCTGTGATGAGCACTGTCATTTGTTTTGTGTTTTATTGTAGTCTTCGGAAGGTTATCTGGACTATCAATCAAACTGCTGTGTTGTGGCGTAGACAAAAAAGAAATTAGGGATTGTGTGATCTAAAATTATATTAAAAGTTATTGTTTACTTATGCATTTGCGTTTTTGGTTCTTATTCATAGATTATCTTATTCTGCTAATATTTCCAGTACCTTATTTATCAACAAAAAGAGGTCGTTTTTGTAAGTAGGTACTTTTAGCTATACCTATTGCCTACAACTTTATTATCCTACAATTTGTTTAATTATATATTTATTATGTTTTACATTTTTTATTATAGTAATATGACTAAGTATTTACATATTAACAAAAAAACTTACAATAGCTAAAAACTATATATATATATATATATATATACTACACTACTCATTAATACAGAGCGTCAAAAAATTCCTCCTCATCGCGGTCAACTGGGAGCGTACCCAAGAGGCTGGCTGCATTGCCACGTTGGATAGCTATGCTTATCCGTTGGCCAAAATAACAGCCAGCCTTTGGGTCTCGAGAAGCGTCAATCAGCCGCCTGGATATTTCCTTAAATAAAAGGTGAGCATTCGGACCCCACGACCCAAGAGTTTCAACCCCAAACGGCTCGAAAATATAGTTGTCAATAAGGTTACTATATTTCCGCCGTTTGAGGTTTTCAGCAGCAGCAGCGGCAGCCGCTGCGTAGCAATTGATTTGTTTAATTGATGTCACGATATTATTTAATCAAATATTTAAATTTTTATCATTCATATTTTATGCCCCGATCTACACATTTTTGATTGTAAAGTATGAGTTTATTTGTTTTGTTGTGCTTTCACGGTAAAACGTCCCAAACAATTTAGATGAAATTTGACATGGAGATAGCTGACCTATACCTACTATAGGATAGATAGACCCTGGTCTGGAGACGCTTATATGCGTTTTATCAGGGTACGTGTAGTCATTCCCTCATAACACGAGTGAAATCGCAGACAACACCTAGTTTCGAATAAACTTCCCTAGCTATGATCAGCATTAATTTTGGTTATACACAGGCACTACGATTCGCTAATGTGCAGCGAATAAATTGTGTATCTGGCAAGTTTTTCAAAGTTGTACAAAAAAAAAACAAAATCCGTAGGACATAACTTTTAAAGATATAATATGTACAGTATCTTTACCTTTGATACCTTGCCTTATCTTTGATACCTCCTTCTCTGGTACACACAAATCACACACTTATTAAATAAAATATTTAATAAATTAATTAGACGGTTAATAAAATTGTTCCGAACTAGTTACTGTTGTGGGATGAACCATAGTCAGGCACAGTAAGTTGCAGACTGAGCCACTAGTTGATCGGGTTCGACTTACCCCTAATGAAGGGGTTGTTTACACTGCACGATACTGCACACCTCACGATGTCATGGTACGACTTTTTATTTAAACTTTTTGGAAAAAAAACCAAGCTCTAAGCTGGCTAGTTTTATTTAGTTAGATGTTATATTTATTTCATCTAAGTCACAGAATAATTCTAAATTATTTTGTTTTTTAAGAACCAAAAATCCTACTTATGACTTCCATAGTGTAAGTGGGTACTTATTAAATAAAACATAAACTTTACTAGTATGTAGGCAATTAGGAAATATATTTAGGTATATGCACTAAAATATTTAATTAAAAGTAGGTATATAATTATATTACTTTCTCTGCGTTCTTGTTTTATGAGAATAAATATAAATATCTATCTACGTAACGGAATAGCACATAGTAAAAATACAATTCAAAACATTTTCCAAACGTTTCACTCCGCCCTTTACTAAATAATGAAAACGTAATTTGTAAAGTTTCCCCAAAATGAGGTCTTTGTTTATTTTTTGCTACATTACGAGGTACCTGCCAGTGTTTATTTCAATAAAGAAATGAGTAACGGCACGCGACGTCAATAATGAAACATGTAATCAGTAAGCTGCGGAATTTTCTTATGAAAACTTTCGATTGGAGCACATAAAATTGTACGGTAAGAAACAATATCTATTTACGACTATTTTAAGCTATATCGATTGTTCGTTATTAGGTAGGTCGTATAGAAGTTATGTACCTACCTAATTATTTGTATGCCTCTCTTTGAATGACTTCAATCCTACGCTACAATTTGTAATTAGAGACGGAATATGTAGTAGTAGTTAGCTAGTAAGGTATGACAATTAAATATCTATAGAAAGTCCCGCTTCCGTTTTTCTGTCCCGCTGTGTTTGCAGGGACATGAACAATTCTTATGTAATTCATGTCGATTCAAAACAAGGCCAAACTTGTAAGAAACGGGACATCAGTAAGGTGGGATCAAAATTAAATACAAAGCCGCCGCACAAAGGTTTCAAAATCATTGGACATTATATCTGAGTAACACCTCGCCGTGTGCTTAAAGTGCCGCCAAACCAAGTAGGTAGTGCTTGAGTTCTGAGTTAGCTTCAGTAATACGGAGTTATAGACAGGGCAAGTTCTACTTTCATCATTATCAGCCTATTTAATATTGGTCTACTGTTGAACCTCCCATAACGTGCGCCAGTAAATATCTAGGTATGCTGATGAATAAAAAGTAGGGATCAAAATTAATGGGGTAAACATCGATCAAAAAGTCATTAGATAATCAAAGGCCTTCAAATCATGCTTACGAAACCCAGTAATATAAAAAAAAAAACAAAGAAAAATACTGAACAACTGCACCGACTGTCATAACTTTCCATTAACTTTTCAATTTTCCCAATGCTGCTAATCTTTACCTTATGATTGTACCGTAAGGTTCAAAGTTCTTTTTACTAGGTGATTTTTAAAGATGGTATAAGGTTTTCTTGTCACCGTGGTTGATGCACGCAAGCCTAACATAATAAAGTTAATCAGTGTCGCATAGATTGGAGTTTGAACTTAATGATTGCCTTGAAAGGGAAGTGAACAATATAGGGTAAGGTATTCAGACTTCCTGGTTAGTTGCTGAGTAATTATCTATCACGCTTCTGTGCAGAAGTAGGGCGCTTGGAATATTGGTCATGGTGAAGCATTATGTAGGTAGAGGTATGTGTATATGCTCTCTCTTCGCCAGTTATTGTCAGAGACCAAGCCAGGCCTATTGTCATCAGCCTGGTTTGCGGGATGGTTCGAATGAGTTACTTACAGTCCAACGCAAAGGGCAATTGAAGGTACACGAATAGGTTTTTACTCAGTAAGTCTGACACTCCTTCCCACTCTCCCCAGAGTAGGAGGAATTATTTGACGATCTCCCATTATAGATGGTACGGGTCGTTTTACTATAATAAATCCAATAATGTTGAGTCCGCCTTGGAGGTCGAAGACGGGACCTCATCTGCTTGGTATCCATAGTTGCGCTTGACCACTAGGCGAACGGCAGTTGATAAGTAATTCAGTTGGCTTTCCACATATGAAATTAAGTATTTTGTTAGGAATTTGCCCCATGTCTAGCATATAAATAACTAAAGCCCTATTTGGATAGCCAATTATTGTTAAAAGCATAAATAAAATTGTAAATACCGAATTAAGTTGACAGATTAGTCCACTGTCGATGGTACCGTGTTTTTTTTAATGAAAAGAAATTACTTCGGGGATAAAATAAGACAAACCTTTTCTATACTGTATTTATTTTGACACAACAATATTGTTTAGTTAGACACATAAAATTAATAAAGTTATAAGTTGTAAAATAAATTAATTATAAAAATAACACCTATAAAGTTCTACTAGTGTACAAATTGAGCTTATTTTATGTTAAACATCGATATTTGGTAGATACTACATTAATTAGATGCTACATTATATATATATAGAGGCTACATTAATTGGTAGATAACATTAATGGGTACCTAAACTAGAAATAGCAAAAACAGTTATTTTGAATGTTCTGATTAAATGCGTTATAATACTAGGAGTTCTAAAAGGTAGGTAGTTATTTTTATTATGAAATGAAAATATTTAAATATATATACTTACAAGTTAAAAAAATACGTACAAATAAATAAACCTCAAGGCATTTTTATCATAAACAAATAATTAAAATATGAATTTCGAAAAGTCTGATAAAGTTTATGAAGAACGATTTAGCACATTTTGATATATTGCATTAAAATACAATATCTACGGAGACATCAATGCAATATTATGTCGTATACTACAATATTAGGTATACCTAATATTTCCGAGACCCAATGCCTTTTAAAAAAAATATCTGTCAGTCCCGGCTGTCATTTGTTCTTTAACAGTCGTTACGGGTTACAGAAGCCAGAAAGTCAGATAGGCAGTCGCTCCAAGTAAAACACTGATATTCAGCTGCATCCGGTTAGACTGGAAGCTGACCCGAAGATAATTAGAAAAAGGCCTAAGGAATACGCCTAGCATATGAAGATAATAACTATATCCTAATATAAAATAATCTTTCCTGTAGACAAGTCAATTCTCACCTATTCTTCCTGTAATGATACCAAAAGATGGTTTCTTCTTTAAGTAAATAGCACATCTCTTAGCCTTATCTATTCCGCCCGCAATGGCATTTAAGTATTTAAAGTTGATGATATAAAATTCAAACGTAGCGTATAGGACTGTTGGTTCAGTCGCCAGATAATACGATCGTTGGTAGTGGTGTTCGAGCTCTGTCGCATGTAACTTCCAAAGTAGGTGCCTGTAAATGATAAATAAGTAAACATTTTTTTTTCAGAACTATTTTCTTCGTAGGGTGATTGACAGTAAAAATAATAGCCAAATCTGTGAATTGCTAATAAGAAATGCGAAATAGGTTAGGCTCAATAAAATGTTGTATGATTAGCTTAAATTAAAAATACCCTTTCGCTAAGCATATATAAATGCGACCACGTGGTTATAAGTTTCCTTAATTAGGAATCCTTTTTAGATAGAAAGGCAGCGGTTTTATTTTAAATAGAAAGGCAGCGGTTTTAATAAAATATATTAATCAGATTTTTCAATGCCTTGACAGCCTTTCAATAAAATAAACTTAAGTGTTGTTAATTGTTTTTTTTTCTGTCAAGATTTTATTGATCGTCCTTTGTACACGTGCAATATTCCTCAACTACCTATTTGTTTTCTTTCGAATGAACATACCTGGTCGATGATCTCAGAAACAGCAGACAGTCTCCTCTTAGACATGGCGCTAGCCGACCTCTGCCGCCTCCCTTCGAGCGTCAGGTTAGAAGCACTAGATGTATTCGATAACCTTCTCCTCACAGTAGACTCGTCCTCATGAATACTAACGCTCTTCTTAGCATCAAGTCTTAGCATACGTTGCTTGGTCTGCCGTGCTGCGTTCTCTCTAATGATTTGGTCGGCTCTAATGCGTAGTACTTGAGCGGCTTTCTTGTGATGTTTTAAGGCAGCTTCGAGGTCTGCTCGAGAAAGAGCGAAAAGACCAGCGTAGCCACGGGATCTGAGTGGTTTAATTAGCCTCAGTTTATTAAGACATTATATCGAATTTAAGTAATTATACTATGAATAATGTTGTTGATTTACAGGAAAAGTAATGATTTGTAATTAATATTAAGCCTTAAGTCCATTGTTATTTTTACTATTATATTCATCCTCATAAGAAACCTAAGAAAATTATGATATATTGAAAGTCCCGCCTTGTTGGGCGCCAATATTTATAGTTTTCTCAATAAAGTTTATATAAAATGTATGCAGCAGAGTACTTATAATCTCACCTCACAGTAGCAGTTCTACGCCGCAGTCCATCAATGCCTAGTAAACTGATCTCACCGAAGACGGACCCTTCATGTAGCGTCGCCAAAACTTCTTTCTCGTCTTGTGACATTACCTGAAATAATAATTTAATTATATTATATGCCGTTCTTATTTTATTCTTATTTAATTATATTATATGTTGAATATTCTTTGGAGATCATGGCAGTTATGCAAATGCAAAAAAAAATGGTCCAAATTACAAAAAAAGTACATACGCAGCACTCTCCTGAGGAAATGATGTACATCTGATGACCAACGTCACCTCGTCGTACGACCACGTCACCGGGCAGGAAGCAGATAGGTCGCAGCTGGAGAACCAGGTCTCGTAGCAAAGAATCAGAACAGTCGCGGAATAGTTGTACCTGCAATCAATAAACTCTAAAGGACACGAAAAATTATGTTTTTTCAAAATTGTGTATATTTTAAAAAGGCTTAAGATCCATGTGTATTTTTTTAAATAACGCTTTTGTATTTAAATAGCGTTCATCCTCAAGTATTAAACAGTGCGATATTTTTTAAAAAAGAAAGAAAAAAAATCAAGAGTTATTAGAATAGCAAAATTAAGTAAATTTAAATATACGTATCCAAAATGTCAATATACCTTGCTTAAAGTAGTCATGTGGACTTCAAGTGCTACATCTCGTTTCATGTTAAATGGCAGTGCATTTAAAAGTCTGGGTTCATCTGTAAATATAAGACACATTTTTTAAATGAAGTCTATTTTGGCGCTCAACATGGGACTATTTGAGTGTTACTTGGCACCCAACGTGGGACATAATAGATGTTCCATAGCAGAATATATAACAAATGTAATAGTTACTATTAAATAGCTAGCTATGTTTATATATTTTATAGGTGTTTATTATCTTACCGAAACATCGTTGTTTACTCCATGTGTAGGCAAACCACGACGCAACTCGTCGCTGCAAAGGTACTGGCATGCTTAAACGACGAAGGTATTGGCTACTGCCGTCTAGTTTCTTACGATACTCCGTCTGTTGTAACAAAATAGTTTCACAATAGGTTCACTTTAAAGGTAATCATCAGTATATTTAGCACATTTTATAGATTTTAAATATAAAACATCCAATTTATGTCGATAAAAAAACATAAAATAAAAAATATTACTTACTTTGGCTCTGGTAGCAGTGGCAATAATATCCCTTATCTGTCCAATAAGCAAAGCAAACACAAACACCCCCATCAGCCATGCAGCTGTCATAAACAAGTACTCTATAGTATTCTCAGGCTTCGGGTTCTTGCCGATAGATGTCGCAGTTTTAGTCGCGAAATAGAAGCAACGGATGTAGGGCGACCCTTCGTTGTCGTACACCCAGCCGTTACTGCCCAGACCTATGTAGTCACTCATTGCGTAATACGCACAAGCGTTCAGGTGGATTAAGTAGAAGATGTAGAAAAGAGTTTTGCCAATTCTCACCTGTGAATGAAAGAGCAGTTTGACATGAAATATCTGCAGAGTTAAATACAAGTGTAATCTCTAGAAGAAGATCTATGTAGGTACTTGTATGATCTATTTCTTGATTCTTCTTCTTTCATATTCATATGAACTAGGCACATAAGTATAGCTTATGCCGTCTAAGAAATATAAGTCATGTAGTAGCGAAGTAAACGTACCTAAGTTTAAGTATCGATACGAAGGTTATTTCAATGCACAAGATGGTCTAATCTGTTTATAAATTAGTTTTTTTAAATACTTACAACATACGGCGAAGAAAGCACTCGATCCATAGCCTGGTGGAACTCCCAGAATGTCTGTAGTTTCAACAGTCTTGGTAAGCGGAGGATAACCTTCTTGGTGCCGAAGAAGATGTATAGTATGTCTAGAGGAAGTAGTGATATCACGTCGAACTATAATATAAAATTATTGATTAATTATTATGTTTAATGAGATATTTGCAACTGAAAAATGTGTAGTTACAAGTACTTGCCACATATTTTAACAATAGGCATAAAATTCCAAATTACACTATATTAAACACTGAACACTAATAGAGAGATTCTTACCTTATATTGCGTCTTTCTCCGATAATGCTTCCTTGTTTCTCCAGGATCATCGACCCAGAAACCTTCATTTAAGAACATAAGCCTGGGCTTCACAAACGCCACGTCTAGGATATAAACGATATCGCACAGGTAGTCGGCTACCATCCAATATGGCGTGTTCTGAGGAGTTTGGTAAGGAAACGTGGCGCGGAGGGCCACGCACCATGCGTTGTAGCTGTAGCAGAATGTTACTAGGAGAAGCCAGCTGATGTACCGACGACCTTAAAGAAAAAATATTAAGACATGGTCGGAGTGTTAATACATTTTACTAGTAAGTAGAAAATAATTAATATCATAGTGGTCAGGTTGACGAAACCGCTTCCTACAAGTACCTATGCAGTTGCGAGCATAACTTTTTCAATTTATTAACGGTGAAGGAACATGTCTTCAGTCGTCTATATTACACTTACTAAAGGCGGATTGTCGATTTCAGACCTTTTGATTTCCTTACGATGTTGTCCTTTACCGAAGAAAGTGAAAAACTCCCTTATACAACTTGCCAGGTTTCTAATTTGTCAAGTGCTTAAGAACCGGGCTTCTTAACCTCCACCCCCACGACTGTGTACTTACTTATATAAATATGTGTATATTTATTTCAATTACTTAACACGTCCCTTAGCAATTTCCTTTTGTCGTTTACTCAAGAATAAACCAACCTAATAGTTCTTTAACAGTCGTCGTGGTAGCTAATTGGCGCCCAGCTGGGACTGGCTATTACAGCAATTTAAAAAGAATTTATAACAATAGTATATAATCACTTACCTTGGGGATCTATTGGCATGAAAGGGTCGCAGAAGGACGACAATCGTGATAGTCCTTTGCATTTTATATCTCGCGTGGGAGAAATTGGAACAGGACTTTGTGGAGTTTCTATTACTGCGATGGTTTTATTCTCGGTCGCTGGCGACCTGAAAACATTATATGACTTAAACACTTAATTCATTATGAATTTTGTATGGCCATTTTGAATAACAGTATTTCTATGTGTTTACCTTATAGGTGAACTATCCCTTGATTTCGATTGTTTAAACTCTTTCAGCTCAGTATCAGCTTCAGTTATGGCATAATCAGATTTATATTCAGGCGGAGGACTAGCCGAGAACAGCCGAACTTTTTGCAGTTGACCCAATATGCTGAAAGATTTTCAAAGAGGATTAGGCAATGTGATTTTTTGAGTTTTCAAAGTGATTGTGAAACGACGAATGATGTTTCATGGATAGTAAAAAAATATAAGATAGGTATTACGTATTACACAAAAAAAATGTAATTTTTTTATCCCCTAAATGCGTTGAGCTAAAAGGCTGTGTATATTGTTTCACTTTCTCATTCCTTTGTTAATAATATTAGATTGGATAGATTAGTATAAAAAAATAGTTTTAGTAGACTTCAAATAAAGGAAGATGTTCTTAATCAGGCTGATTTTGTTTTCTTAACGAAAGAACATTATTGTGTAATCGTCACCTAGTTTATTAATATTGTTACGTTAGTTTATTACCTCTCTTTATTCTGTGCATCTTCTTGGATTTCAGTTTTAGTATCAATATTCGAATTCGTTTGCGTTAATCTGAAAAAAAAAACATTTTTATAAAACTTAAATCAGCCGTTTTTTATAATTATTTTCAGCGACCACTGGGTTTATTCACTTACTTATTATGGGCTGGTGTAGAATCCGGGGTGCACCAAGAGCCACATGTTTCTTTGGGTATCGGAGGCTTTTCTACCGGTTTTACTGAAGATGGATGGACCGTGTGCTGAAATTCAAACGACCAACTTTGAATTATTTGCCGAAACTCGCCGAGATTCCCAGCAAATCGCGACTTTCTTTAAATTAAGAAACAGTTAGAATAAAGCCAATAATAAAATGACGACATTCCAAGGCTTTAAAATATAGTTTTATGAAAGACCCTGAAATATATAATTGCTTTCTTTTAGATCATAGATAGACTGATAAGAAACAGTAGAGTTCATAAACTACAAATAAAATAGCTATACCTATAAGACGGTAGGTGTGTACCAAGATAGACTTCTTATGTAACCTTGTGGGTTGCAATTGCATCGCGATCGTAAACACAAAGACACACAAACATACACAAACATTTCCCACATATGTCAACAATTGACGTGTGTATTTTATACCTTCCGGTTGGCACCATTTATACTTAACTTCAAAAGTAATGCCCTGCGTTATACTTGACTTCGTGACGTCATAGAAAATTTGCCGCCACCAGACAAGATTCAGGTCAGGCTCATGTTTGGCCTGTACAGTAGAACAATTAATTTCTCCTAATTTTCTGATTGATATACAACGGTATAGCAGCGTTTAACGTCAATTTTACTACAGTCGTAAAAGTCATAAGCCATAAACGTCGTCCACTCCTTACGCCATATTCTTGGCAATGAGTATTATCTATAAGTTTGGGGTCATTTAATGTCTGGCCATTGTGCGATACGAAGATATTTTTGATATTGGACTATCAAAATCCGTACCAGTGTCTTTGGAGCCTTTGAGGATTATTTTTGAAGCATCAACATCATTCATATTGGGTCAATGTTAATCTCACTTCAAAAACTCAATCGAAAATATGAACTGTTTTGTTTCATCATAGAATGCATATTGTCCAGTTCCTAGATGAAGTGAAGGTCAATTATCAGACGGTGCATTGTTATTTTGTTAATAGAATTTGCTATTCAGACACGTCTGGTATGATAAACAACCCTCACGGGAATAGGGAAAGGGTAGGGGAATGAATGAACTCCTATAAATAAACTTGTGACATTTAAATAAAACTACAAAGTCACTTAGTTCTTAGTCATTCAAATTTATCGCTACCATTACACCTTATTTAATTATACCATTATTACCATTATACCTGCTTCATAGTACTTAGAACACTACCTATACTTCGAGAGACTGATCAGTTCGCAGTTAAGTCGTCTGAGTTTCGTACAATAAGTCTATCATTATGTTCATCAATTCATTACGAAGTGTCGGTTGGATGGCCATAACATTTCATTGTTTCTGGCGCAGTAAGAAAGCACTTAACGCTTTTTTGTATTCAAATCACAGTGAGGTGTTCGGAGGATAATGGCGTCGTCGGCTCGATGGCCTCGCCTCATTGACACCCATATCGGGCTCAGATCTCCATGATGCGGGTTTTGATTTATGTTATTTCGTAGACTAAATCTAGGAAGATCGAGTGCCTTTAGTAACTACCTACGTATTTTAAAGCCTGGGTACATGGTGGTTACATATTTCTTGCCAGAAAACGTTAAACGTTTGTCGTTTAATAATTAAGATAAATTACACAGTACCTGCCTCGGTATATAATGTTGAGTTGTCAAACTAGAAATCCATGAGATTATGAAACGAAGCCCTATAATATATGAACCTAACTGTTGATTATTTATAGTACACCAAAAGAAATTAAGACAATTTAAAATTTAAATATGAGTACCTACAACGGCGGTCTTATCGCTAAAAGCGTGTTACCCCGTAATGTAAATACGGAATTACTTCCGGCTTAAAAAAAAGAATATAAAATTATTAGAATACCGTATATGTACATTATTATTATTCCCATGCCAATTTCGGTTTACAAGTTCGTTTCAGAGTAATTCAAATTTTCAAATTCAAATTAAAATGCATTTAATTCAGATAACAAGATCCATACAATTCAATTAAAATAAAATAATAGTAATAACAAAATAAAATAATAATCTATACTTATAATAAATCTGTAGAGAGGTCAATTCTGTACATGAAATATATTTCCAAAATAACTATCAGGGGGTGATTAGGGATCGATACTGATGCCAAAAATGCAATCAGTAAAATTTTTGTCTGTCTGTCTGTCTGTCTGTCTGTATAAACTCTATAGAAACAAAAACTACTCGACGGATTTTAACGAAACTTGGTACAATTATTTGTCATACTCCTGAGATGGTTATAGTATACTTTTCATCACGCTACAATCAATAGGAGCAGAGCAGTAAAGGAAAATGTTGTCATTTTGTTTAAACGCGCTAATCTCAGGAACCGCTGGTCCGATTTAAATAATTCTTTCAGTGTTAGATAGTCCATTTATCGAGGAAGGCTATAAGCTATATATCATTACGCTAAGACCAATAGGAGCGGAGCACCACTATTCCACGCGGACGAAGTCGCTGGCAGAAGCTAGTAATAAAATAAAATAATAATAATCAGACGCAACATTTATATTACCCGCTTAATAAGGGCTTTCCATAGCGGAGACGTGACCCTATCAGCTACAGTTCTCAGAATTCCGTTGCAGCTGCCACGCAATCTGCAGATCAGGGATACAGTTTTCTTGCGGATGACGGCATGAAAACCGTCAGTATGAGTACCTAATAGGTAAGTAGCTACAATTACGAGCATGTAATAATGTGAATGATATAACCTTAACCCTATCTTAGTAGGTAAAAAGCAGTGGACCTAAGGTCATGACTGTTCCTTGCACTTCTCTTGTAGCTTCCTGATAGAGACAATCGCTTCACATGTGCCCTTGTTAGGGCGGAACCCAAATTGAGTTTCAGTTAGTGCGTTTTCGGATGGCTTCATTAGCCTTGCAAATATCTGACCTTATTTAAAATAAGGTTGTTGGAATTCCAACAACCTTATTTAAAATAAGGTTGTTGGAATGTTAGACATGATAACAATTTTATTCCCACATATACGACAGAAGAACATCCACATAAATCGCTTCCACCATACACTTTAGCAACTCGCCAGGGATCCCATCACAGCCAACTGCTTTATTTTTACTTGTTGACATATATATGATGAAATAATGGGGAGTGGTTTCAGCTACATTGGATAATACTGATCTAAATTACCACCAAGGAACTATTTAAAGTAATTGAAGACTGGGTGCGGTGAATTAGCAAAGTCATCTGCTACCGGAATTAGTAGATTCGAATGTAGATATGTTACCTACTTGGTGGTAGTAAAAGAAACAGATAAGTTAATTGAAAAGCAAATGTACAATGCTTTTAGAAATAGTACTGGTAAAGCAAGACGCTAAGTTTTAGTTTTCGTATTTTAAATGAAAACTTAAAAAAAAATCACGTTGGACGTTCGCGCATTATAAAATGCGCATTAGAAAAGTTTGTAAAAATGCATTTACTTACTGCCATGAAAATATTGATATTTGAAACTACATGGACTTGAAATTACCATCATATATTCTGTCGAGCATTATAATGGTTTATACAAAAAAAACTTTTATTTTATTTAAGTACCTAGGTATAAAGTACCTTGCCCAAGTATATTTATTAATTTTGTTAGAATAACTTCAATTTTCTTTTAATTTATAACCAGTTCAATAACTTATATATATTGTTGAAATCAAAGTTTTTAATTATATGTCAGTATCGTTATCGTTAGTATTTATTTAATAATTTCTACCAATAATTATTTTTTGATACTCAAATCATTTTTAGTGCATCTGTAAAAAAGATAACACCTGTACCTACCCGAAAATGCAAGGACACCCAACAAAAAAAAAACACTCACCACTTCAACTTTGACTTCCATTATTTTATCACTAATTAGACGTTCACATTTTAAAAACTGATCGTTTTTTAAATCAAACTTATGGCGGCAATGCAAACAAGAAAATATTCGAAAGGAATTTTCCGGTCAACGACACACGCGGAGACCGCGCGGAGGCGTTTAAGCGACTGCAAATAAACTTAGCCTGCTTGTACTTCGGAACAATACGATGCTTGTGCAGTGTGCTTGTGGTTGTATTGGACCAAATGTTGGCCCAATTTGGAACTTGATTGGATTGGACTAGAGAGCCGTGCCCCCGCCGTAACTTTCATATTCATATTCATATATTTATTTGCATTCCACAATGTTACAAAAGGATGTTACAGAGGCTTAAAGCTAAGTGCGATCATGGACCCTGTTAGGGCACAGCAAAATTAAGTATTACATATATAATATATTATTTTACTTCTATATAATATTATATACTTAAAAGATTATGTCTAAGTATATTAAATATGGTAGTAGTATTTTTGTATGTATTAATGTGTATTTTATAAGCTCTTGATATTATTGCGGGGAATTGTTATTATTATTATTTTGTATTTATTTTTGTTATATTTATTATTTTATAATTATGAATTTTTATTTTAATATTATTATGTATTTATTTTTGTTATATTTATTATTTTATAATTATGTTTTTTTATTTTATAATTATTTTTTATTTATTTTTGCTATATTAATAATTATGAATTTATATTTTATTATTATTATTTTGCGTTTATTTTTTAATTGATTTGTCAGTAATAAATTCGTTAATTGTGTAATAACTCTTTTGTATCAGGAAATGCTTTAATTTATTTGCAAAAATGTTAAGTTTTGTTTCTTCTTTTATAATTTTTGGCAGGTTATTGTAAATTTTTATAGACATAACTAAAGGGCTGGACGAGTGTATTTTGAGTCGGGATGTTGGTAAATTTAATCTTTTTTTGTGTCGTAGCGTATATTTACTTTGTATTTCTTCACGAGTGGTATAAAGTTCTGGATATTTTCGAACAAATTTGCAAATTTCTAGAATGTATAAGCCGGTAAGGGTAAGTATGTTATGTTCTTAACGAGGAATAACTTTTTGAAAAGATAAATTATTGGATGAATCAGTAAGTCGTTAATAAAAGTAATGTAATGGACTTTACTCAGTATTTTTTTGAAGTTCTAGGTTGCATTACAGACCAAACGTTTGTCTGATTAGCCTTTGTACTAGAAAACAATACGGCACGTGCCCCTAGGAAATCTCAATCCTGCCCATTAGAGCTATTAGAATGCTTTCCGATAAATTATTCAATTTACCTGATTCTTACAATTTGAAATTGTATTTGCACTAATTAAGTTTTATTTAATAGTCGGTTTCAGATGTAAACCAAAACTAATTAAATTAAATTATTAGGAGAGACTTAGGAATTAGGGAGACTGTTGCACAGAACGCGTCTGTGATTGAGTGACGTTTCAGCATTCGGGCTAGCACGGTGTAGTGGGGGTGGACAAACGCGTTTTCTCTACTTTTTTTTCCTCATTCAATACATTAATCCATTGACAGACAGGTGGGTTTTAGTCAGTAAGAGTCTGACACTCCCTTTCGCCCCCACCCAGGACAGAACGAGTCATTTGATAATTTCCCATTCGCAAAAAAAGACAGGTAGAGAACATCTCAAAGAGATGACAGCGTAGTTGACGTTGACGGCCAGTGCGAGGTTGTTTGAAAGAGTTACCGCAGCGATGGAATGCTAAGGGCGAAGGAAGGTACATGGATGGGTTTTAGTCAATAGCTGTCTGATTCTCCCTTCCGCTCCGCCACAGCGGGAGGAATCATGTGAAGATTTCCCATCACTAAAAAAAAAGGTGGACAAAACGCGTTTGTCCACCTTCGTGCTAGGCCTGCTGGTGATAGTTAAGTATTTGGATGATGTAATCTACGTTTTCGTATTGGAAGAAGAATTGAAGTAATGTACGTAAACCCAAAATACAATGTAGAAGGTAGCTTTGTCAGAAGAACTACAGAATTTTCCTGCGCACGTGAATCAGTTAACGTTAAGTCAAAACGTTGGTCACCAAACTTTGCTAATTTACATCTACTTACGTATACCTATTAAGAGACGCATCGTCTCAGAGCGATGTCTACCTCTAACATATCAACAGATACAGCTGAAATGTCTCATCAAGTACGTAGTAGTAAGTACATTTAAACTTAAATAAATATTACTTTAAAATTTTCATATGCGTCGTTATACGGCAGGAGAGTGCCCTCCGTCTCTATTAATAAAACCTCAAAAATATTTTATTATAGGTACGCATTTATGTGGGTACTTGCCTAATGTAGATAAGTACCTAGGCACTTAGAAAATATTAAATTAGACATAATAATATGGTACCTAAGTACCTAAGCAAGTTCGCAACGCAGCTGAAATAGGTATCTACATAAAATCGCTTTACTTAATTGAAACAACCACTGCCAAGCCAACCAACTAATTCCGGCCGGTGTGTACGTATCTAAGTACCTATATTTTCATGACATCAATACAGATTTCCTTATAGCGAGAATCCCAAATCGTTTGTAATGTGACCCCGATTCCCTAATTTTATTTCACAACCACGATTGAATAACATAATTGCCATTTAGCAAAATAAACAAAAAAACATCACATAGCTAGGCATAGCCATACATTGTTTGAACATTTCTTAAGATAAGGTATTATTGCAAATGAATCTCACCTTCCGCAGGAATTTAAAGCTCCCAAATACCATTTTGAGTCGTTTTAAATTAAGAAGAGTATTATTTTACCACCATTTTATTACTAGAGATTAGCGAAACCGGAAATCCACGTCGATATTATCACTTGTCAATTTTACGAGCTGAAAGATTTTAATACGGCTTGATTGTAAATATCAAGCTTGTTAGAATTTTTCTATTGCACAAGGCATCTTTAATTTGTTCGCTTAATAATTGGGTTTGGGCGGGAAGTAAATATTGGTTTTGATGATTTTGCTTTCCAGCGGAAAAGCAGCTGAAAGCTCTAGTATTCAGCGCTTTTTTTCAGTAGGTAAGTTAAGTAGCAAATTCTTTGCTTTATTTGCCAACATAATGTAGTGTGATTATACATAAAATACTAGCGGTTCGGTTTGCGGACAAATTAATTATATTTTATTAATTTTCTGTAACACAAAAAGTAAAATCAGTAAAAAAGTAATATTTTTATTTTTATGTAGTGGCAATCATTTCTACAGCTGTCATAACAAGTTTCAATATTTGTTTGCACTTTGTTTGTTTTGTTTATTGATCTAAAAAATCAATTTTATTACGTAAGTATTCATGATAAATATTTACCACAAGTTCATGATTAAAGCGCTGAAAGATACAGCTAATATCGAACATTGCGCGCGCATTTCTATGCTACAAAACAGTATTCTGCTTCGTCGGTAAAACAGTCAACAGTGTTTAAAAGTGTCGATTATCTTGCAGTCCGATAAAGTTAAACGAGATGATTATAAACCGATAATTATTTCTTTTTAACAGGTGTATATCCTCGTAAGGAATTACTAATGATCATTCGCCTGTGAAAGGTTGATAGTCTTAAAGGACATTTTAATGATAACAGTGAATACAAAGAAATTTAAGTGCCGTTCAAAATGGCAGGCAAGTGGTTTTATTTTTATTTTGATCGTTAGTTTGCATAGATACCTAGTCAATGAAAACACGAAACCTTGATTTAATTAACCTTAATAATCATTGTTCCTATAGCAACTAAATAAGGGCAAGTTGTACTTTATTACCTATGAAAAAAACTAGGATATATTTTTTTTTTTTTTTCATCTGAATTTAATTTTAATTTAAATACTGGCTGGAATGGTAACTTACCAGTTAGCACAGTCAACTTCAGGATTACTTACTAAGATATATATTTTTTGTAGAATGCAAACGAAAACAAGTAAATTTCTACCAGCTGACAGCTCTCCTAGAGTTCCTTAAAGAACATGAAGACTTGGCTAGGGGTCTCACTAGGGGCAGACACCGTCGAGGCAAGTTTCATACTGTGAAGGTTTGGAACCTATGTGCTAAGAAACTGAATGCCATTAAAGACGGTGCCTCAAAAGATGGAAAGGGTTGGTCTAAGGTAATTTGACACCACATTTTTTTTAAAGGAATATTTTTTTTGTTCTATAAAAGTAAAGTTCAAGCCTTATAGCCTGTTTTATTGCCTGCCAGTTGCAATTAAATTACTTAAAAGTTTAATAATTATGTTCTATTTTTGAATTTATTTGCTGAAGCGGTAACACATACATATAATATGGACCTTGATTCTACGCATAGGTATTTTGTATAGCATTGTGATTCTTAATGATTTTCTAAATTCAAATTCTAGTATTGGTGTGATTGGAAGTACCGAGTTAGGAGACGAGCGCTGGAGCTGAAAGCGGCTAAAGATGGTGACAGACCACTGCCTGAAGGCATCTTGCCATTGTCAGCGATGGAGGAAAATATAATGACACTTATAGGAGAGAGTGCTGTTGAGGGTGTGGTCATTATGAATGATCCACTCTCCGAGGAGGTATGTAATTCATTTATGGGTTAAGTTTAAAGTTTAATAGCAATGTAGTTCTGGGAATGTTTACTATAAAGATAATTGTTGTTGAAAAAAAATCAATATTGTGAATATTTAATAAAACCCCATTGTATATACTCTATGGATGGTAGTTTAAGTGACTTTCTTTTATTGTTTCTAAGCCAAACAATAAATCAAGTTAAAAACATAATATAATATTATTCAAATACTTTCGTTTTCGTTCCAAAACTATTCATTGTAAACATGTCAATAAAGTTCAATTTGAATCAGATTTTGTCAAAGCTGACATATTTTTAAATGATAGTTGATGTAAAAAAATATTTTCTCAATAGGTTTCTTTTTATTTCAGGGCTTAGACGAAGCAATACAAAATTATACTGATAATAATGACGACAGCCCAATCAATCAGTATTTTGGTGAGTTTTTTAAAACAGGGTTTGTATTATGACATGTATGAAAAGGATGGTGCTATCCATCTTGCATAGCTACATCTCACTCTCATAGTGGAATTTGGATTTCTCAGACTTGCTTTGATACAACCTCTGCTATAAAAAAAACCCAAAATATTTCTATCTTAGGTTAGATATTTATTAATATTTTCTAGAAACTGAGTGTATGGAACCATCGACAAGTCGGAAGAGACGACAGCCATCCGATGATACCGCTGGTCCTAGCAGCCCTGCTGACAGAAAACCGATGGTAGATTCCAGTGGAGATATCAAAAGTTCTAGTAAGCAACTAAAATATTTCAACAATATTCCCTTGGATTTGATAAAACCATTTGGATTGGATAAAAACTTACAGCTAGTTATAAAACTTGATTTGTGAATACAGATTCACAAATCAAGTTTTATAACGACGCAAAAAGAGGGGTGTTATAAGTTTGACGTCGATGTCTGTCTGTGGCGTCGTAGCTCTTAAACGGGTGGACCGATTTCTATGTGGTTTTTTCATTTTTATGTCTAGATCTACTGAAAACATTTCATTTATTGCAGAGTCCCTTACAATTATAGGTCATTGTAAGTAAATATATTTATGCAAATAATGACGTAATCTTTATTATTTAATAGGTAGAGGGGCGAGATGCACAAAAAGGCGTCGAAAGCAACGCTCATCTATAAACTCCGATGTGGAAATGGGTGGAACAAGCAGTCCTTCCGAGAGCAAACCCGAAGTGATGGTGACGAAAAATGAAGATTGTATTGATTCAGGTATTTTTTAGTACAAATTCTCTATTTATTATATTTTTGGTAACAGCCAAATCAGCAGATCCAGATGATAGCAAAATTAAATTAAATTATGTTTTCTCACTGCATTAAACGCTATTAGATTCAATTTAAATAAAGATTATGTACCTACGTTAAAACATAAATATTTAAATAAAATACGGCGTTAAAAAAATATTCCTCATCGCTGTCAACTAGCAGTGTGCCCAAGAGACTGGCAGTATTGTTACTTTGGATGCCAATGCTTAGCCCTTGGCCAAAATGAAAGCCAACCTTTGTTTCTATATCAGAGTTTTACATCGCCCCTCTTGTTAGACTTATGGCTTCTGTGACGGTTTAGAAGCTTTAGCAGTAGATATTATTGGGAACAGTGTTGGTATTTTTTAAAGTTATGTATTTTAATTTGGTAACGCATTGATTATTTTAATTTTAAACCTAAAGCCAAAGTATTAGCATAAGGGCCTGCTTTCGCCTCGAAGGAATAGTAGTAATTTTCAAAGTAATTTTTGATGGTCCTTTCATACGAAATAATACCTACCCAGTTCAATTCTAATAAAATATAATATATTTGTATAACTTTTACAGATGGCGACGACAAAGCTTCAGTATTTCTATCCTTAGAGCGAGAGAAAGTATTTGGAACTAGTAAAATAATAAACACATTAGAAATGATACATTCAGAGATAGCACGTCTCACAACTGTCATGGCCGACATTAAAGACTACTTAGTAACTAATTATCGTCAAATAAGTGTAACTTAAACATATTTAAATTAATATAAGAACTTATTATTATTAATAATAGTCTGTATTAATTTAAGAACTGCGAGGTTAAAATTGCAATTTCTATTAAATCAATGTGATAATTTTGTATTATTTTATATTAGAATAAAAATGTTTTGTTGTAAAATGTAGGTGCGTAAACCTACTTACCTACTAAGTAAAGATACTAATAAAATTAATTAAGTGTAAAATATAATTCTACATTTAATTATGTGAGCCATATACTATGTTGTTAGATAAAATTCAATATTATTATTTGGGAGACATGAACATGAACTACAAATAATTTATTACGAAGAGTTAATGAGTATGTTCAAGTGACAAGAAAATAATTTATTCAATCTTTTATTTTAAACTTTATTATTTGATCACAGTCAAAGAGAGTTTGCTGGAAGGACGCTTTTTAATACTTTAGGTATGGTTCTTAATATCTTTAAATTGATTCTGATCACAGATATTAATCAGCCAAGGAAGTCACTTATTATTTCTAGAAAAAAAATGTTTTGGGTAATAAATTATTAGTAATTATATTCAAATCTGACTTAGTCATTAAATTTAAGGTGCCTGAGTTATTAGGTTTGGTATTTAAATGGTAATTAAATTCTGGTTCTGTTACAGAAATAAAATCCTCAAAATGAATAATAAGAGGTCTGTTTTTTTGGTTTAATTTATCTTTTTTTTTTCGTTAATTAAAATTAAATTTTAAATTATTTTTTTTGTTAATAAAATAAATAAACAAAACAAGTTTGTTAAATAAACCCAGTACCTATCAATGCTTAATGGTTACAATAATGTTATATGAATTTACTGACAATTAATATTATGTGCATATAGTAACGTATGTGTCATCTTATTAGAATATAGTCATAGACTGAATAATATTAATGAATTAATTAAATACAATATGTATGCTGATAGTACCACTCACGAATAAATAAACATTTGATTCAATTCCAATAGTAACAATTCATTCTTTTTCCTGATTGCATTTATTAAGAAGTTTAATATATATAAGTAAGGAGGAGCTCGTGGCTAAGTAACAGCCGCATGGTTCGACCGATCAAAGGTTAAGCTGCGCTTGGCGGGGTCGGTCCGTGGATGGGTGACCATCTTTGTCATAGCGAGACTCCTCCGTGCCTCGGAAAGCACGTTAAGCTGTTGGTCCCGGTTGTCGTTTGTACATCTTTGACAGTCGTTACGGGTATTCAGAAGCCAGAAAGTCTGACAACCAGTCTTACCAAGGGGTACCGTGTTACCCGGTAACTGGGTTGTGGAGGTCAGATAGGCAGTCGCTCCATGTAAAACACTGGTACTTAGCTGCATCCGGTTTAGACTGGAAGCCGACCCCAACATAGTTGGGAAAAGGCTAGGCAGATGATGAATATATATAAGTAAGTGTTGGCGAGTTAGGACACTAGTTTTTATAACGAGTTAACCGTGTCCCGTGGTGTCATTCGCAACCAGAAGAGACTTCTTCAAATCTTAAGTCTGTTTAACCACTAGTCACGACAAGAAACGAAGGGGTTTTAAGTATAAAGTGTGTTCATCTGAATGTCTGTCTGTGGCATCCTAGCTTCCAAACGGATGAACCAATTTTAAACGGGGTTTTTTATCATATTTTTATTCAGACAATTTGTAACTAGGTAAACAAATGACTTTATTATACGGTTTTTTTCTATTATATGAATTTTTCTGCCTGCACTTGAGAATGAGACGAAGATTATTTTTTACAGTATACCTAGATAGTATAACCTACATAAAAACTAAAACTATGTAGGTATACATATATGTATAACTACTAAACATTAAGGTATTACCCGCCTTCAATTCCATGAAAAAATATCATTATTGACAAACAACTTCTTTGATAATGTTTCTTGCCTTATCCTAATAAGTACCTACTTATATTATAAATGTAAAAGGTTGTACGGAACGGCTGAAAGGATGGAGGATGATTTAAACTTTATTTCTATGAGCAGTATATTATATACTTCTCAGGACTAACCTAACGGGGCTGTGGGACGTTCGAAAGAGATACAGCGCCCCCGGAATACATAGGGCTGAGGAAGGAACATGGATGAGAAGAGTCTGACACTACCTTCCAACATCCAACCCACCCATGGCGGGAGCCCCTCATTTGATGATTTTTTCCCATCCGAAAAAAAAGTGCTAACCTAAACTGTTTAGGTCCACACGTGAGACTGAAACAAGGTTACTAATTGTACAATTCATTGTCAAAAGGCACGCTCATTGATAACTTTAAGTTGGAGACCCACCGAGAGCGTTTTTCAGTGAATTTTCAACTCTCTAATGTAAATGTTGCTTTGCGTTGATAAGGTTTTTTATAGTGTTAGCTAACTGTAATGATTGCCATAGAGAAAATGGTATGGTACATACGTAGGTAGGTATACCACCTAGCCCTTTTAATTTTAAAGCCCCCACTGTTGCGGAGTGGCGGGAATCTGATAAGACTTATACTGACAAAAAAAGGAACATGGATTCCTTCCATCATTCCTTTTCATTCAGTCGCGTTGACTATTTTGAAGAATCCCGAAACCCTGAAATAGCACCTGTCTAAGCGCGAATCAATTGTAGTTGGTGCCCGCTGTTTTCCATAGATTTACCCGTTTCCTAAGAAAACTACGCATCTGAATAAAAACTATGCTAGATCCTTTAGAAAGGATCATACCAAATCGGTTCAGTTTTTAAACCGTGATGGCGAGTTACTTTCGCATCCCATCATATTAGTATTTTAGACATAACTGACAAATGGTGAAGGGAAACCTGACTTTAAAAGGTTTGAATTCGCCAATCTGCCTTGAGCAAGCATGGTGATCAATGCTCTTCTTTTCTCTGTATGAGAAAAGGTCTTCACTCAACAGTGAGATAGTACCTAAATAGACTATGTATGATTATGCCCTCTGCCCTCACGGCACCCTTCGAGCCGATCTCGCTACCAAGGCGTGTCAACACTAAAATGTTTCACATAGAAATTCACCATCTGCCTAGCCTTTTCCCAACCATGTTGGGGTAGGCTTCCAATCTAAACCCGGTGCAGCTGAGTTCCAGTGTTTTACATGGAGCGACTGCCTATCTGACCTCCACAACCCAGTTACCGGGTAACATGGTACCCCTTGTTAAGACTGGTTATCAGATTTTCTGGCTTCTGACCGGAACAACCGGAACCGACAGCTTAACATGCTTTACGAGGCATGGAGTACCTAGTCTCGCTATGACATAGATGGTAACCCATCTACGGACCGACCGCGCCAAGCCAGAAAGCCCGCCACTTAGCCACGAGTTCTTCACATAGAAATTATTACTCAATTTGATTGCTCCCAGTCAGTGTCCACCTTAAATACCGCGTGGTACAAAATACAAGCGAATTTCAGCCCTATCAGTGTATCAACGTTGCGGGATCAAATAGTTCAAGTGATAATGTATGCCCAGGGATGTCGCAACGGGCTTAGTAGTTCGCAAGACATGTGTCTATACGACACATCACGTACTAGTTAATTAGCGCTAATCAAATAAATTATAATGAAGCATGTGATTTTTATAGTAGTTTTGTGCTTAGTAAGGTAAGTTTTTTTAAACAATATTCCTTTTTTTTGCATTTGTGAAACAGTTTAAAGTTTTCGTTAAATACAATTTAGCATTTTTTGGTAAATTATTATGTAAATGAAATGAAACAAATAATAAAGATATAAATCTAAAATTTAAAAAAGCCCAATGCCAAAATCATTTTAGAAAAGAGCTTATACTCTTACACTGCTGGACCGATATTAACCAAACATAGCTAAGAACCACCGTAAGGAAACTGGCTTTCAAATGAAAAAAACCGCACCGAAATCGGTCCATCCGTTTGAGAGCTACGATGCCACAGACAGATATACACACAGACAGACAGACATCGACATCAAACTTATAACACCCCTCTTTTTGCGTGGGGGGTTAAAAATATCTAAGGACACACAGTAGTATGCTAACGCTACAAATGCATGATTTCCAAATTCTATATAGTAGCTTGCCTACTAAAATCTAAAATTTATTAAACCTATGTGATCTATATGTTTATTCTTTCCGATATAATTGGTCCTGAAACACTCATCTGTAACTACTTGCTTTGAGATCCTCACACACACCTACGTCATTAGACATTGATGAATGTCTTACTAACCAATTTCGACCTGTGGATGGTATGGCGTGCTACTGAAGTGGTCCAAGTATTCATATATACGCCTTAGGAAAAAGTCTTGTAGCTCCCTTATTTGGTCTTTTGAGACGAAAGTGAATAAACAATAAGCGTTAGTTGACCACGCCTTTCCTAAGTGCGTATGAACTTGGAGGTAGGTAACTAACAGAGTACAGAGAGGTTTTTTTTTTATTTTATATACGGGTAATAGCCGGTATTGCAATGAATGCTGAAGCACAAACCTTGAATTGTTCTGAACTCGACCATACACAACAACTGTATTGTATCCGAATGTAGGTATGACGTCAGTTTTTACATTTTTCAAACAAAGATCAACATTTGTTGTTTTTATCGACTTACTGTTTTAATTGTATTATTATCACTAACACTATACCTACGTACCTACCTTCTTATGTAACCCGTTTGTAACACAATACTATCATTGTTTTCTAGTGTATTTGGCAGAGTCGCTGAAATTGACCAAGATGATATAAATAATTTAATACTAGACGTTAAGCCAGTTCAGTCTCAACAAAGTATTAAAAACAGTACGATTGTAGTGAAAAAAAATATCGATAACATAGTCAATGGGAGTTTGATTCATGAAAACATTAACGATACTAAGAAAACGTGCGCCACACGCAAAGATGTATCAGATAACCTATTAAATGCAAACAAAACAAGTGAGACAAGTAATAATGAAACTTGTAAACCAGAAGTTAAAATTGATAATGGAACAGCATTGATATTGACAAAGTATATAAACGAAGGACGGACAAGGGAGGCGAAAAGGGCTGCTAGAGTTGACTCTAAGCGTTTCTTGGGATTCAAAAGCTTCTCTGGCTTCTTGACTGTGAACGAGACATATAATTCGAACATTTTCTTCTGGTACTTCCCGGTGTTGAACAAGCCGGTGAATACGACTCCATGGGTCATTTGGCTTCAAGGAGGACCAGGGGCTTCTAGCATGACTGGACTTTTTGACGAAATTGGACCTTTCACAGTTATAAACGAAACTTTGAAGCGTAAGTACCTAGTTACTCTAGTAATTCATGAGCTTGTAAGTGGATGGGTGACTAGTGACAGAACCATAATCACAAGGGTAAGTAATAAAGATGTAACTACAAAACAGGAAAATTGAAGCAGTTTATTGTAAGAATTCCTTAGATACTTGCAACGTCTGTATTAAATCAAGTAATAAACCGTATAATTAGCATTCTATGTGAGCAATGATAGAATTGTTCGTATTGTTGATAAAGGTCATTGGTTGTGACGTGTAGTGTAGGTGTATATAAAAAAATCTCAGGATTGCAGTTTTTTGTGCATAAGATGGCACGTGATCTCTGATTCGCTCCTTGATTTATGTGCAGCAAACAATTCAATGCTTTCTGCAAGGCCATAAGCCAGATAATAACATAGTGCATTGCAGGAAACCCGCACACATGGCTTCACAACCACTCCTTGTTGTTTATCGACAATCCCGTCGGGACAGGATACAGCTTCACCGACCACGTCGACGGATACACAACGAACATGGCTACGGTAACCTAGTGCCTATAAGGTTTTTTATTCTACTCTCACTGGACTGCCGTCTATTTGTTATACAAAGAAGACAGCAGAATTGTCCACTAGACTTGTTTGGTGCGAATTCAGAACTTAGTTCTGCGTTGCCTTGTTAGATTTCTGTCGCAATAAATATTTGTGGGATATATTGAAAATTGGTTTGTGTCCTAAAATTTCCTACCGTGTTTCGGAAAATTGTTAATTATGGCTATATTAGTATTACGAACCTACCTATATAAAAACAAAACCCCCGTGTAATGTAAGACGAACTCGCGCACCGAGGGGAGGGTTATGTCCGGATCGGAATAAAAGCAAATATATAAGTATAGTCCAAAGTTTGGAGACCCTACCTACCAAACATTTATTTTAAACAAACTTTTGCTTCAACAGTACGCCAGTCACCTCTACTCGGCTCTGAAGCAATTCCTGCAGATATTCCCTGAGCTAAGAACAGCGCCGCTGTACTTGGCTGGGGAGTCGTACGCGGGCAAGTATGTGCCGGCCATGGCTATGGAGATACATAAGCGCAAGGATACACCTGGTGCTGATATCAACTTAAAGGTAACTTAGGATCTAGCTTCAATTTATCTAGGACATTTTATATCAAAACTGCGAATGATTTAGCCAGGTAGTCAACTGCTGCACAGACTGTGACCTAGTAAAAGGTACCTCTTTTTTAATTACACTAGAATTTGTTGAATTTTACTCATTTGTATCTTGATAGAGATAGAAATCTTCAAAAAATATTGTTCTTAATCTGAACTATGAAAGCATGCTAATTTAGCTAAAATAAATTCTATCTAAAACACACTCAGTCTTGGTTGGGACTGAATATATTATGAAAGCATGGTAATTAATGGGTTGCCACAAATTTGATCAAAAATACGAGTCTTAGATGGGTTTAAGCGCAAACCTGAGTCGAATCCTTAGTACCGCTGTTATTTGAAAACCCTTTGGGTGAAATCAGGGCCTTTTTATATAAATCCATATTATTTATTAAATCTTTCTTGTCTAGGTACGATAATGATAAAATATGAATACCTACCGAGAGGTAGTAGAGAGTCCACGCGGGCGAAGCTTGGTTAAATTAAACGCATTTGATAATAAGCACCCATTAATATTCAGCAGTGGACGGGTTCCTATGATGTTTTTGTCTCCCCAGGGCATGATAATTGGCAATGCGTACGTGGACCCAGAAATGATATCGCACATCATTTGGCCGTTCTACTACTTCGGCTTGCTGGAGAAGGAGCAGATTCAGAAGATGAAGCCGCTGATAGACTCCTTCCAGCAAGCGATTAAGGATAATAATAGTATTGAAGCTAAAAACGTAAGTCCACATCAACTAAATTTACCGAACATCGTTCATGTTTTAAAGTAAAATCTTCTGCAAGGGAATCACACTATTATTTCTAAGCGAAAATTTTAGTGGTTCTTATAAATTTCATGTTGTTACTGGTGTATTGTAGAAACAGAAAAACTTCTTCAGTTCTTTTGAGTATTCGGCGTTACTTAAAACTATCGCTAAGGATATGAATTGATTTAATATGGCATCGCGATGAGATCAGCGATTTTTTTTTTAATTAGTTCTATTTTGTCAACCCTGTATATCTGTTTGTCTGTTACGCTTTCATGGTAAAACGGCTGAACCAATGTAGATGAAATTTGGAATGAATAGTTTTTTTTCAGGTGTCTGAGATACTTCCCTCAGGATTCGAGTGAAATCGCGAGAAAAAAAGTTTCGTATTATTGTTTTCCAATGAAAAAAAAGTTTCCTATTTCTGTAAAATAGGAAAAGCTAAATATTCAAAGATACACACTCAAAGAAAGCCTTATATCCATGATATGTAGCTGTTTTTAAGTAGCATTACAAACATTTTTAAAGAATAACCTTCTGTTGATTAAAATATTTCGTGACTTAAACGTTGAGTAGGAATCTCAGTTCTAACCAGCCAGGCATACTTCACAGAAATGGAACAGTCTCGTCACCGCCCTCCTCGTCCTCACTGGTCAAAGGCACGCCTACAACTTCTTGCGCGACGATATCCCAGTGGGGAGATACACGAACTTTCTCAAGACTTCGGAGGTTAAGCGGGCCATCCACGTTGGTGACATAAACTTTGCGTGGGTGAATATGACGGTCAACGCGTACCTAGCGCCAGACTTCTTGAGCACAACCAAGCCAATGTTTGAGACATTGCTGGAGCATTACAAAGTGTTGGCGTATTGGTAAGAATTGTGTTTTTTTTACTTTAAAATGTGGCCTGACGGTTAAGCACTTTCCCTCTTCGACCTTTAGCATAATAAATAGGCGTGAATAATAAGGATGGCATGGCTTAATTCTCGACACAAAAGGTACCTACTGAGCTTTCGGTGGGTTTTTTTTCGGAGGTTTATGTTTTATGCCATCAATCCTTACTTCCTTACTAATATTATAAATGCGAAAGTAACTCTGTCTGTCTGTCTGTTACGCTTTCACACCAAAACTACTGAACCGATATAAATGAAATTTGGTACAGAGATAGAATAGACTTTGAGGAACAACATAGGCTACTTTTTACCCGGGTGCGCTAAGTAGTTCCCTCGGGATGCGGGTGAAACCGCGGGAAACAGCTAGTAAATAGATATAATAATTAAGTAAACATATATCATAAATATTACGATGAAAAACATAAAATAAAAGCAAAAATATTCAATTTTATCCTCCATTTTGACAGATCTTGACAGTTCTTCCGTTTCACGTATAAGTTACCTGATATTTTTTGATGCAACCGCCTGCAAGTCTTTTTGGATAAAATTTACTTTACAGTGTACTACTCTACCTAGATTGACATCTGTGACCTCTAAACGTCCTGGTACAATTGTTGTTTAAACTTTTCTACATAGATACATGAATGTTTTTTAATTACTATTCGACCTAGAGTCCAGGATGTGATATGTATCTCGTTGCAGACATATTGTTTGTGTTTTTTGTTTGGCATATTGAGAGGACAAGTTTACTAGTGTTCGGATCCGTTTGATTTTTATGGTTTCGTACTCGACAAGGAACCCTTATAGTTTCGCCATGTCCGTCTGCCTGTCTGTCTGTCCGCGGCGGAGCTGAGAGGTTCTTGGTGTTAGAAAGCTAAAATTTAGTATGGATACGTATATTGATCACGCCGAAAAAGTGGTAAAATAAAATTTTGAAAAATATTTTTTTAGGGTATCTCCCAAACACGTAAAGTGGGGATGAATATTTTTTTTCTCGCGTACCCCTCCGTGTGGGGTATCGTTAGATAGGTCTTTCAAAAATATTATGGGTGTGTGAAGACCATTTGGTTAAGCGAGCCATTTGCGAAATATCTAGCTTTTCAGTGCAAATTTTTGTTCGCTACGAGTTACCCCCCCTCTAACTTTTGAATGGCTGTACCTAGAAATGTGAAAAAAATCACAGACGTAGTACATGTAATGAACTTACAAGGAAAACTATCACAGCTAAGTAGGCTTAACCGGTTACAGAGTTATAGTCGACTAACTAACTTCTACTACGGAACCCTACTGCGCGTGGCCCGACACGCACTTGGCCGGTTTTTTTTTCGGTTAAGGGAGCCTTGCGATATATCTAGCTTTTAAGTGCAAATTTTTGTTCGATACGAGCATCCCTCAAACTTTCAATGGCTGTCCCTAGAAATGTGAAAAAAATCACAGACGTAGCACATAATTATAATGAACTTACAAGGAAAACTATCACGGCTAAGTAGGCTTCACCGCTTGCAGAAAATAGTCGACTAAGACCTACTGCGTTTTTAGGGCATGTATTTTACTTCGCATTATCTGGTTTATTTTGTTCTGTTCATTGGACAATTTTAATAGGTAGTAGTACTACTATATTATAGGATGTGGACGAAGTCGCAGGGAAACGCTTTTTAAACTAACCATCAGCTTTTGGTGTCGAACTAACAAATGAATGGAACTAAAATTTCATGACGAAATCTTGTTTCAGCGGTCAGCTAGACCAGATGCTGCCCTGCGTGTTTACTTCTGAAAATTATCGCACGTGGCGGTGGAATGGTGCTGAAGAATTCCTCAAAGCCACTAGGTTCCCATACAAATACAACAATAAGCTTGCAGGGTGAGTAGGCCATTAACATTTGTGAAAAAAAAACTCAAAAATGTAGGAGGTGCTCGTGGCTACAATAACCACACTGGTCTGAAAGTTAAGCGCAATTGCGGTTGACTCGTGAGTGGAACCATCTGCGTTTTACCGAGACTTCTCAGTGCCTCTGAAAGCACATTAAGCTGTTTTCACTTGTCAATTTTAACAGTCATTACGGGTAGTCGGAAGACAAATGTCTGACAACCAGTCTTACAGAGGGAATCGTGTTACCCAGGGCCTAGATTGCGCAGACCAGTTAGGTAGTTGCTTTACGTAAAATACTGGTTTCAGTTGCATTCGGTTAGACTGGAAGCCGACTCCCGGATCTTTAAGAAAACGCTAGGTAGACTAAGGATAATTGGCGTTGGTTACACCTATGTGATGTTAACCACCTATGTGGTCTTTATTTATCACTTTTCTTTGTAGCTACCACAAAACTGGTGGTCACCTGACTGAAGTGGTGATACGCGGCGCGGGCCACATGGCCCCATTGGACAAGCCTGGCCCAACACAGAGTCTAGTCGCGAGCTGGACGCACGGCTTGCCTCTTAGCGAAGAACTCAGCTTTTTCGGCCAATCGTTCCTCATCCAAAGCATCCTTAGGAACAGTTCTATGATATATCTTTAATTTATTTTAAATAAACTATTTATCTTTTAATGTGTTTTTTTTAGAGCTCTTTAACTAGTTTCTAGCTATTTGAAGGTGTCACTTTATGAGCTCTTGTCCCGGGTAAACCCTCTGGATATGGTACCTAGTTCCTTTTAATTCGAGAAATAAGATAGATTGTATTTGATAACAATTGCTACGTGAGATTAAGTTCGCCTTAGTCATACTACTGTAGGCATAGGTAGGTAGGTACTGTACACAATGTTTTATTAAATGATTAAGCCAGATTAAGCTCATAGTTTAAACTGTGACGCGTAAATTATGCCTCCAGGTGCTATTCCAGTCATAAATAACTAGAATATTATTAGTCTTCTTCTTATCGTGTGGGCTGCAAGTTTTTAACATAACAAGCCAGAGTGTCAGAGTTTTCTCAAATTCACCTGACGGCCTCTGAGATAGAATTGTAATTACGACTGCTATCGAAGTAACTGCTGGACACGGCGTGTTTCCCTACAAGACAAGGGGGTATAACACAGCTCGTTACCTGACTCCGAGCTGCTTTCATTTTTAGGTCCGACCCGGGAATCGTCCCGAAATCCCGTTAACAGCCGACGCGGACCAACGATTCGAGTAGCATTAACGCGCGTGACTCACACCTATCTACACTAATATTATAAAGAGGAAAACTTTGTTTGTTTGTTTGTAATGAATAGATAGAGTGATTAAAGAGGAAGGTTTTAGTATATAATTTGTCAAGTTTTTGCATCTATTAGCTAAAATATCGCGGGCGAAGCCGCTGGCGGGAAGCTAGTCACATATATACCTATTCGTAAATTGTTGAACTGAATCAAAACAATAAAGTGTGTGAACATTGTGAAGAAGCTACACTGAGAACAATCTTCTAACAAGTATAACTGTTTCTGCAGCCGAGTATTAGCATTGTTGGTTCCGGGTAAGGTTGCCGTTATATTATAAATTCAGGGCACAACAGCCGCACAGTTCGACCGATCAAAGGTTAAGCTGTGCTTGGCGCGGCCGGTCGGTGAATGGGTGACCATCTTTGTCATACCGAGAATCCTCCGTGCCTCGGAAAGCACGTTAAGCTGTTGGTCCCGGTTGCCATTTGTAGATTTTTGACAGTCGTTACGGGCAGTCAGAAGCCTGAAAGTCCGACAACCAGTCTTACCAAGGGGTACCGTGTTACCCGGTAACTGGTACTCATCTGCTGCATCGGCTGCATCTGTCGGCTGACTGGCAACCGACCCCAACAAAGTAGGGAAAAAGCCAAGCAGATGATGCTAGGCGAAGATAGTCCCGGGGACCTTACCATTAGGTAGACCTTATTTGCCATATAGTTACTAAAATAAATTCCTCTAAGATGTTGTTATTACAGTGTTTATAAATAAAATAGGGACGAGTTCTCACGACGTATCTGTCTTTACTTATTTACCTTTGAGTCACTCCGTATGTTATCGAGTGTGTAATCGGAAACGTCGCCTGAATGCAAGTAGTCCGATATATGTAATAGATATAAAGAGTAGGTACCTACATCTTTATGGTATTATTGTAATACTAGCAGTTTCCCTCGCTGTCCTGAGAGATATACTTAACGCACCCGGATAAAAACTGTCCTTCCCCAGGGATCAAGCTTTCCTCATATCAAATTTCATTTAAATCGGTGCAGCGGTTTAAGCGTTAAGACAGAAACAAATAGACACATTTTCGGATTTTTATTATTAGTATGGATATAATGCCTTAGGCATGCAAGCAAGCACGATCACAACACGTGCTGATCAACCTTTATTTTCCCACGTGCACCTATCATCTAGACCACAGGCTACGGTGTCATAAATATTGTTGTAGTACGCAAATACTGACACAACAATTATTATTTTATACACATGTATCTATCTATACGTTAAGTAACAGCCCCCACATGTCCATCAAAGGTGAAACTGTGCTTGCCGCACTCGCCCGAGGATAAGTGACCATCTATGTCACACACACCGAGACTCTTCCGTTCCTCGGAAAGCACGTTATGCCGTTGATCCCGGCTGTCATTATCATGTAGATTTGACAGTCGTTAAGGGTAGTCAAATGCAAAAAGTCTAATATCCAGTCTTACCAAAGAAAGCTCGGAAAGCACGTTAAGCTGTTGGTCCTGGTTGTAATTTGTAGATATTTGACAGTCGTTACGGGCAATCAGAAGCTTGAAAGTCTGACAACCAGTCCTACCAAGGGGTACCGTGTTACCCGGTAACTGGGTTGTGGAGGTCAGATAGGCAGTCGCTCCATGTAAACACTGGTACTCAACTGCATCCGACTAGACTAGACTGGAAGCCGACCCTAAAATAGTTGGGCAGATGATGACATGACATGTAAATGAGTTTTGCTACAAACTTTTTTGCATGGGTAGTTATTAGACATGATGGTCCGACCCCAAATAGTTTGGGAAACGGTACAGGTATACGTATTTGCGATAACAGTTACTATTCTAGGACTAAATAAACCATGCCTGCCGCGGCTGCGAGATGTTCGAAAGAGATACCGCGCACCCGGAATATAAAGAGTTGAGAAAAGAAGGAACATGGACGGGTTTTAGTCAGTAAGAGTCAACAGTCACACACACAGTCATATCAAAGGTCTCACTCTCACACCTGAACAGTGATAGCAAATACACACCATGGTGCGGTCCCCGAAATAGACAGAGGACTAATAGTCCATTCTGTCCAAAAATATTTTTTTCTTGTGATTTATACATAAATATACTACTCTTATTTTGAATATCGTATCGTCTGTTGGTATATCTATACCAATATATCTATATTAAGTCTGTTGTCAAACAGCAATTTATCAGTGACAGGAATAATAGGTGCTATTAGGCTATTACTCTATACACGTGGATGAATGATACACTGCCTGGCCATTCAACATTAAAAAAATTGTGGCGTGTAACTTATGTTACGAATTGTATAATTATGGATGAAGAATTACGAACGTAATTTATTTATGAATCACTAGCTATTTCCTGCGGTTTTACCCGCGTCCTGAGGAGACTACTAAACGCACCCGGATGAAAAGTAGCATACAACCGTTTCCAAGATCCCCTCTGTGATGTCCACTAATTTCGTGTAAGGTTTACTCAATTAAACAACTTGATCTCAGTAAGTAAGTACAACATATGGTGACGCCCGCACCGCACCGATGACAGATCGCAAGTGTGCCGCCGTCCGTAGTGTTGTGCTTACGTTTATTTACATGTATATCACATCTCTTCCTTTTTTACATTTTTATTAAATTTAGAATTAAATCAATATTTTAATCTAAAATCAGTTTATCAAAAGTTACTTTGCTAATCAGATGTTTCTTTGTTATTGATAACTTTCCATTGTCCTTCTACTTTTTTTAGGTGTACTATGTTTCTTCTGTATTCTTGGCCAGTTTCCTCATTCCTTATATTTATGTCGCTTCCTTCAGCACTAATAACTGTATGAGGTATTGGATTAAATTCTGAAACTAATTTATTTTCTTTTATCAAGTTCTTCACGTACACTTTATCTCCAATTTCTAATTCAGTGTCAACAGCTTTCCTTTTCCTGTCTTCGTGTAACTTGTTTTTCTCTTTTTTTTCTTTATCTCTATCTCGTATTTCTGAATCATCATAATTATTTTCTAGGTCTATTAAAAAAGGTAATTTGTCTCTAAATTGTCTTCCGTAGAACAGCTCGGACGGGGATTTTCCTGTGGAGGCATGGGGCGTACTGTTATACATCATTAAATATTTTAACAAATCATCTTTCCAGTCTGATTTCTCGCATTGACTGATTCGCAGTCGTTTCAGAATATCCCTGTTTTGTCTCTCAACTTCGCCGTTTTGCTGAGGCCAGTAAGGGATAGTATTAAAAAGTGTGATTCCTTGTTCCGTACAGAATGTTTTAAATTCCTGACTACAAAATTGTCTGCCGTTGTCGGCAGTTATGCTAGCAGGATTTCCAGTTCGGGAGAAGATTTTTTTTAGTACTTTTATTGTATCTTGTGTTGATATAGATTTTAAGATTTCAATTTCTTTGTATCGACTGTAGTAGTCGATGATAACGAGCAAATAATCCCCACTTGGCAATGGGCCCAAAAAATCAATCGCTGTATCTACCCAAGCTTTGGAAGGGAGTTCACGTCTTTTCATGGGTACTGGTGGATTGGGGGCTGAGACTAAAGTACAACCTCTGCAGTTTTTTACCGAGTTTTCGGCGTCTTTGTCCATCTTTGGCCACCATACTTTTGTGCGCAGCCTAGCTTTCATGTTAACAATGCCTGGATGACCTTCGTGGGCTGCTGCCAAGACTTGTTTACGAAGCTTAGTAGGGATTACTATTTTGTTTCCTCTTAATAAGACTCCATCATGCAACCAAAGTTCATATTGAAATAGCTTGTAATTATTTATGGAAGGATTCCAATCATTATTTATCAAAGCATCTTTGACTAATTTAAACTCCTCGTCATCATTTGAGGCTTCATTAATTGATTTTAGAGATAAAGCGACCGGTCGCGCGTACTGAACAATCTGGTTTACATGATGTTCGTCTTCACAAAAACTATTTTGAGAGCTAGAAATCGTACACAATCGGGATAATGAGTCTGCTATATTTGATTTTCCGGGTTTATAAATGACTTTATAATCATATGTTTGTAACCGAAGAACCCAGCGCTCGATTCGTGCACATGGTTTCGATCGTGTACCGAATATGACTTCAAGGGGCTTATGGTCTGTGACCAGTTCAAATTGTTTACCATATAAATACATATGAAAGTGCTCAATTGCCCAAACTAAAGCTAAAGCCTCTTTTTCAGTTTGGCAATATCGCTTTTCTACATCTGTTAAGCTTTTGTTCCCAAAGGCAATGATGCGAGGTCCTTTGTTATCGTACTGAATTAGCACAGCTCCTAAACCTACAGGACTTGCATCAGCGATTACTTGGGTTCGATCTTTAGGCTCATAATAGCCCAGAGTAGGAATCTTAGAAAGGGATTTTTTTAACTCTTCAAAAGCCATTGCTTGTTCACTTTGCCAAAATGCTGTAATATTGGCATTCTTATGCACTTTCTGTCGGAGTAATTTCCGAATGGGTTCTGTTAGGGTTGACAAATTTGGAATCCACTTGCCAACGAAATTGATTAATCCTAGGAAGCTTTGGATTTCTTCGATGGTTTCCGGTGCCCTAAATGTTTCTATTGTTTTGATATATTTATCAAGTGGCTTAATACCTGACGATGAAAGTTCGTGACCTAGGAACTGAATTGTTTTTGCATTGAAGACGCATTTGCTATTGTTCAATAAAACATTATTGTTTTTAAGCACTGTTAATACGTTTTTGAGTCTAGCATCATGTTCTTTTTCATCGCGTCCAAATACAACGATGTCATCAATAAAATTTACCACTCCTTCGCATGGCAACAACATTTTTTCCATTATTTTTTGGAAATGTTCAGGTGCGCATGATATTCCGAACATCAATCTCTTGTAGCGATAAAGCCCTTTGCTAGTGATGAATGTGGTAATATCTCGACTGCTTTCTTTTATTTCTACTTGATGGAAAGCGTTTTTTATGTCTAATTTGGAGAAAAAATTTGCTTTGCCAAATTTAGGAATAAGTTGTTCCATAGTTGGCAAGGGATGATTTTCTCTAGTGATTGCTTTGTTAGCAGCACGCATATCCAAACAAATACGTATGTCATCATCAGGCTTTAGAACCGGTACCATCGGAGAAACCCAAGAAGGTGGCTTATTAACAGGTTCTATGATATCCATTTTTACTAGTTCATCAATTTTATTATTTATTTTTGATTCCAGAGGGATTGGCACTCGCCTATAAGGTTGGCAAACTGGAGGTACTGTTCTGTCAATAGTGATTTCTAGTTCAACATCTTTGAATTTGGGAAATGGGCCATGTTCAATTGAATTAATATGAAAACCTAATTTTAGTACATTGAGTGAAATGGCCGTTTCTTTACCCAAAAGGTTCTTTGAACCATTTTGTATTACATAGAATTTGGTTGTTGACGATTTATGGCCAATTTTTATTAGAGCATCAAATGAACCCAATACTCTCAATGGATCTTTGGCACCATAAGCCAGGAACGTTTTGTCAGAAGACTTCTGCTGATTTAAAACTATAACCTTAGATTTTTTCATGTGCTCCCAGGTTATATCATTTATAATGTTAGATCTACTACCTGAATCTATTAGCATTTTGATATTAACTCCACCTACCTGACAATCTACTGTTGCATCGTCATCGATGTGGAAAATATAGTCTACAGATGTAGACTCCTTATTTTTTGAGGTTTCCACTTTGGGTTTTTTGTTAAATTTATTGAAGTGATTTGGAGAGAGATTGGCACTTTTTCTTTTATTGGCCCTTGTTCTACACTGTTTCTGGAAATGACCTTTATAACCACATTTCATGCAGTTAGCACTGATTGCAGGGCAGGAATTGCTGTCGTCTTTGTGGTTTTTACTACCACATCGGCAGCAGGTATCAACCTCTTTTTTGGTAAATCGTTTCGTTGTTTTTGTGTCAATTTTATTAAGGCTGGTACTTGTTGTACTCTTGGTCTGTCTATCGTTAAACTCGATTAGCTGACGTTCTACGGTTTCTATAGAGTTTGCTTCAGCTATGATTTTTTCGATTGTTGCCGTGTCGCCGAATGTCAAAATATTCTTCCTTAATTTAGTAGAGCTACACTTTTCCGTTATTTGATCAATAAGATTTTCTTCTTCCTTAGCAAAATTGCATTTAGAGCTTTGTTGTCTTAAGCGAATGAGGAATTTATCAAATTTCTCGTCTGTTTCTTGTTTCATCAAACGAAAGATATGCCGTTCAAATAAATAACTTTGTTTAGGGGAGAAATACTCGTCTAACTTCTTGATAGCAATGTCATACACGTCAGTCACGTCGGGATCAGCTATGTGAGCTCCGGGGATATTGAAATGTATATCTTGTAGTGCCATGCCTCCAGAATGTAGTAGCAATGCACGCTTGTTTTTTTGATCAGTGGTATTTGTCGCTACAAAATATATCTCTAGGGCGCGCTTCCATTTTTTCCAACGGGATCCTATAGAGGTTGGGTCACCTTCACAATCAAATGGTTCTAGTGTCGGGAGTTGTAATTGGGACATGTCGAACGATCTGTAAATTAAGGAGAATAGACCACGTGAGTATACCAGCGAAGGTAAATAAGTAACTCAGTTATAACATTAAAGGTTAAATTCTAAATATTTTGTTGCTAATAAGTAACAAAAGAATTGTTCGACATCAGCTTTTAGTAACCCGTTCACTATACACAAGATTTGAACCGCTTTGTACTACGAAAGCGTGTCTGTTATCATTTAACATAAACAAACTAAGTATTTGCCACACAAAGGGCCGTTGATCCGTTCGAAACACTAACAATAAATTAAACTCACGGTCTTTATAGATTTAAGCTCAGCTTTGTTTCATAACGATAGACAGTATTTGCAGTACATTCTATTAATTTCGCCTTATTATGACACTTTATAGTTTCAGTTTAAATGTTAGGTAACATAATTACATTGCTTCAGAATACTGAAGTGGTACTTTTTTGAAACTGGCGATAAACGATTCACGTTTAACGCAATTAACAATAAATTGTTGGAACACTTGTCTGATTGATCGAATATTTTATTCGATAGGTACGCTTAACAATAAATTGTTGGAACACTTGTCTGATTGATCGAATATTTTATTCGATAGGTACGCAATTAACAATAAATTGTTGGAACACTTGTCTGATTGATCGAATATTTTATTCGATAGGTACGCAATTTACAATAAATTGTTGGAACACTTGTCTGATTTGATCGAATATTTAATTCGATAGGTACTATATTTCAAACAGATTTGGTCAACAAAACGTATGAATGTTTTGTATACTTCCTTGATACAACATAAGGTTTTTTTTTTTTTTTTTCCTTTGAAACATTTTGAGATATTATTTGAATATCGCTGTTGACCAATTTCCGTAAGCCGGCAATTAATTTGAGCGTATTTTACTTACTGCGCTTTCACTCGTCGCCAATGTGATGTCCACTAATTTCGTGTAAGGTTTACTCAATTAAACAACTTGATCTCAGTAAGTAAGTACAACATACGGTGACGCCCGCACCGCACCGATGACAGATCGCAAGTGTGCCGCCGTCCGTAGTGTTGTGCTTACGTTTATTTACATGTATATCACACCCTCTATCTCCGCAACAAATTAAATCCAAATCGGTTCAGCCGTTTCATCGTGAAAGCGTAACAAACAAACAAACTCACTTTCGCATTAATAAATTATCAGTTAATATTCACTGAACAGAAACAAATGGGAATAGAAGAATATAGACGTATCCTTTACCTATATCTATATTCTTTATTTTTTTATTATTGCTTATTTTAATTGTATTGCATTGACGGGACGACGACAATTATTACTATAAAAATAAAATAAAAGAAATGTAAGTAGGATTGTGTTTTAAAAGAATGAAAATAAATAAATTACAAACATTCAATGAATAAATAACATACAACACAATTGATGTCATCTCTCAGGCAGCTAAAACATCAACTGGAAACAGGCTTCATATTAATTTAGTACCTCAAATATTAATTGTTATCTTGCAGCATTTATAGTGTTAATAAGCATCTACCTATTATTGGTGGGAATTACATTGTTTATTTCTCTGAAGTCGATACCTGCATGAATGAATTTAATTACTCTACAATAGGCAGAAAAAATACTCAATACTCAAATCTTTACCACAAATACCACCTCTCCAAGTTCAAAAACGTTGATTTCTGTATAATTTTAATTTAAAAATACCTTACTGTTAGGTAAAGGCCTCTTCTCACACAGAGAAGGCCATTGCCACGCTTGCTAAAGGCGGATTGGCGATTTTAGAAATTTTTGTTCGGGTTTCCTCACGATCGATATTTTCTTTCACCGCAGGAACCAAGAAATTACAAGTAAACACTTACGAAGTACATATCGCTTTAGGAAAGTCACATTCGCACGTCCCAGGTTTCGAACCAGCACATTCGTACACGAGATGCAGGTGACTTAACTACTAGGCCACTAGGACATTTTCTTTAAAAAATTGATCAGATTATTCACATAAAAGTAATAACGAGAAACTTGCTGTGAAAAGAAACACGATGAGATTCTTTAACGCCCAATTTCCAAACGTTTTTTCCTGTTGAGAATCATGTAGGGAATCCCTGAAAAAGTTTTAGTTTCTGTAACTTTTCTACTACATCATTTAATATGGCGACGCACGCCGCGTGCAGGCCTCAGCATAATTGTAATGAAACTTTTTACTTCGTACTGAAATACACAACAATAATAACGAAAGCATGTTAAAAGATCCCATTAACAGTTGCTTGCATAATAACTTCTTTAACTTTATGAATAAACATTAGAACTTATAGGTCGTTAACTCCTTGTTAATTAATAGGTATCGTAAATAATTATGTAATATAAACTTTACTTTTTACATAATTATTTTATTACTTGTCTTCGTGGACTTTAGAATTGAGAGAGAGATAGGTACAGTGATGAAAAGTATTGTATGTGTTAATTCAAGTTATAAATTAAGTGTGCCGTTCCTCGTAATGCGTTCAAGCCGTTTTGCGTGATTGAGTAATAAACATACAAACTTTAACATTAATATACCTAATTAGGATTATTTGTTATGATTTTATGTTAATTATACTGATCGTTAATCTTGCCCGTGTTTAGTGGGTATTAACAAAAGCTTTTAACCGAGCTTTTGTTTTATTAATATTTTATAGTTTGTGCCTGGAGTGTGGATTGATTTTATCTACCTTTTGTCATGATCTATTCCTATTTCAGATTAGTATAGGTACTGTAATCAGTTAAAATTCAGACTGAGTTTTGTCTTGACTTTTCGTATTCTGATTACTTTTAACAACCAAAGACCTACAAATGATAGTCGAAACCCAAGGATTAACGTGTTTTCCGAGGCACAGGAAAGTTAATATTTGTTTAATTGGTCATCCATCGAAGATCGATAACCATTTATTCAAATCAATTAAGTATTAGAACCGACTTACCAGCCTATACGTATCAGGTAAACGTGAAGTATATAAAAAGTAAAGATTAAACATTTTCAGGCCATGCCCTAACCGTGACAATCAGGAGTGCCCTCGAGGTCTTTAGTTGAGAACTAATTAAATGACCGTATACATTATGTAGTGCTAATGACGTCACTCTCACCAGGCAGTGTTGTGCAATTTCTCTGGTTGGCGCGAGTTGGACTCAGTCCGGTTGGTGAACTCGTCGGTGGCGCGCGCGATCGCTGTTCCTATTTTCGAAACATACGTCAATTAACCCATGACATTGAAATTAAAGTTTTTGACATAAACACGTTGTTATTTGTGGTGCAAAATGAAAGTGTTCATTGGATTATTTTTATTAGCAAGGTAGAGCGCAGATTTATTTTTATCTTTTAATTTCCTGTTACTTATAAAAAAAAAACTTCTTTCAATAAATAAAGCTTGTTAGTATGAGTGCACGTACTGCATTGTAATGGATTGCAAATATCTGCAAGCTTGCAGGAAGTACTGAGCACAATTGTATGATGTCGTTGCACTTGCAAATAATTTAGATTGATTGATTCATTGTTGGTTCAATGGGGCTATAATAGATGGTACAGATGTTCTCACACTGGGTATATATATACCTATAGATCTGCATTCTGTGTTTTTATTCTTTATCTAAAGTGAAAAACAATTACACATTTTACACATGATGAATTAAAATGGATACAGTTTTTCTTTAAGTAATTGCTTTTTAAACAGGTAATTTAATTTAGCTTAAACATGCATTTTTGTCTTAGAAATTTACTTAGACTGATTACACTTTAGAACAAAATGAATTATAAATACTAGATAGGAAGGTACATACATATCCACAGTTTTTCGTGCAATATATCTCTGAAAATACTCTGATATTCATAATTTATTATCAGTAAATACTTATGTATATTATAGTCTATCTGAATATGGAAACATTTTTTCCTTAACCTTATCAGTTAATAGTAGGTAGGTACCTACCTACTTTGTGAACGTTTGTAGAATTTTTTTAATCGTAACCATTCAAACAATTATTAGCATTCCGTAAAATTACACTACAGTTAATTAGTATTATCCAGTTTTTTTTTAAATATCTATGTTTTCTGCATTTTGTACAATATAACGTAGACAGGTACGCCGGAGCTATTATTGATATAAGATAGGCATAAAAATATAGTGGTTATATAGTAGCAAATACACTAACAATTCAAGTAAGTAGGTTTGTAGGTAGGTACTAATACGACCAATTTTTGTTTACGTTGACAAAACTTTATTTACGTTCTTCACTTTTTGATCATGACTGTACCGTAATATCACAAGTATGATTAATACTTAGTACATTAGTCATCAAGGCACGCGTGAACTCTGTTTTCACCATGCGTGCTAAGGAAGTGGGTACAATCGAACTTAAACGTGTATTACCAAACAATGGTGTTGACCATTATACTCAGGGCCTCAAAACAGGTTTAATGTCACGACAATCCTGAATCAATTATTCAAATCAAGAATTAATTATTATACCAATAAAAATATAATTGAAATAGGAAAAATCGTGTTTATTAATATTAATAAAATTGAATTGCCATGATTTAGATTTGACCTTGATTTAATTGTAGTCGTCACCGCTGATTACGGCATAAAATCGATAATGTATTCGACTCTGTTTTTATTTTCAGCTTATCATCGATATTAGCAAGGACCCCAGCACTAATCCTGACGCGTCTTATAAATAAGAACTTAGTAGAACAAGCAAAGAACTTATCATTAGTTGAACCTAAATTATTCCTGAACAGGACAAGTTATTCTGGGTTCTTCACGGTCGACGAGAAGCTGAATTCAAATTTATTCTTCTGGTACTTCCCAGCAGAAAACTATACGTCAGATACGCCATGGATATTGTGGCTGCAAGGAGGACCGGGGGCCACGAGCCTGGCTGGTCTTTTCGACGAGATAGGACCTTTTGAATACACAAATAACGAGTTGAAATGTAAGTTACCTTCGTTTTTATGATTGATTCATATGACGGTCCTAGGATTTTTAATATTCAAGGAAAGAGACGCTACAAAGAAATTAATAGGAAATCATGAGTAGCTTATGAATTAATAGCATAAATACATAGCCAATGAGTGGAACATACGTAAACTAAAGAATGTCGGTAGCTAATCGGGAGTGATATGAAGATTCGGATGACGTTATTGCGACGCACGCTATTTCGAAAAACTTCACGAGTCAAACCGTTTTTCGAATCGGCGACAATGTCATTCGATTAGCGGTTTTGTGGTTTCGAACTGGCGTACCACTCGTGAAGTTTTTCGAAATAGCACGGGTCGCTCGCAATAACGTAATTGAAATCTTTATATCACTCCCTAGCTAATCCTTGAAACCATCATGGAAATATATTACCTATATTACTTACTACTCTTAAGTTTTAAAGGGTTACCAGCACTGGTATTCAAATAAAAGTCTAGTAATTTTAGAACGCCAGAAGCATTTCTAATCATATCAACAATAAAACTGCTTTGTTGGTCTAGTGGTAGCATAACGCAACTGCTGTGAAAGGGGTATCGGGTTAGCTTCCCGGTCGGGCCGAAATCGCTTTGTGGGTTTTGAAAAAAAAAACACAAATCAGCCCGTACTCAGGAAGTTGGTGGTGTTATATCTCCGTGCCTGGGAGGACACGCTAAGCCGTAGTCCCAGGCTGCTATCTTTATAGCAGTTGTTGTAACAATACCATGTCAGAGACCATCAGGCAGATTTGAGAAAAGAAACTTTGACACGGCACAACCACGGGATTAAAAAAAACTGGGTACTTTATAACTGTGATGTTCTAAATATAATATTTATTAGTAGGTAATAAAACCGAAACGTTCCAATTAAGTAGTTCGTTTATAACTGTACTGTGTCCACAATTTGCCAACGACGGTAGCCGCACACGATAGGGTGCGAAATTTAAACCGAGACTTCCCGAAACAATAACCCAATTGCCGGTTGAACTGGCCTGGGAACTGATGCGCTCTTTCGATTATGTTTGGAATAAGAGTCTAGAACAAAATTATTCGTTATGGTAACTTTAGTCGTCTGCATTGTGTGCGGCTGCCACGGTCGACCTGTCGACCGTCTATGTCACACCGAGACTCTTCCGTGTCTAGGAAAGCACGTGAAGCCCTTGGTCTCGGCAGTCATTTGTAGATCTAGACAGTCGTTACGGGCAGTCAGAAGACAGAAAGTCTGATAATCAATCTTACCAACGGGAGAGTTCAGGCCTTACCATGGCGTGCCATAGCAGAAATGATTTAGTTGTGAAAAAGAGACTGCTATAGGATAGCTGTGTCTCACTCTCACATCTCAATAGTGATTGCAATAAGACGTGGTGGTGCGATGGGTTGTTGAGTTCAGATAAACAGACTGTCCTTGCAATACATTTAATTCAGCGTCCAATTACACTGGACGCCGACCCTAAGACAATTAAGAAAAGGCTAGCCAGATGAGTTCCATATACCCCCTCCCTACATATCAGTAAACAGAAATATTTTTATAATTTCTAAATATAAATATTACAGTTACAGTAACCGTGCGAAACCAGCCAAGTATTTTTTTGGTATTATTCATCTTATTAAGTAGGTCAATGCTGTCCTGTCATTCAAGCTATCTAGTAAATTCTTCCACATTCCTGTTATACACGGGTTTTCCAAATGAAATGGTAATTTAAAGTTGACCCATTTTAACCAACTTGTCACAAACGGGATGACGTCAGTTCCGTTTCGAACATATTTGCTTTATGGTATTATTAGGTAGGTACAGTAGATAGAGATTGCAATGTTTTCAAGAGACACAATTAGTTAATTAACTCAATTTTTTTTTCAAATAAATATTGGTAGTTTCTTTGTCTATCGCCTAGAGCTCCGGCAAATACTAACTAATATTGGATGTGACTATGTCTGTCTATTTGTTATGGAGGTAGATTAAATTAACCTGAGATGGACATAATTATATGTCGCAAAATACTAACAGGAAAAGTTTTTTGATTTTTTTATCCGGATGCATGAAGTAGTTCTCCCTGGATACGAGTGAAACCGCTAGTGTGTTGTAAATACTATTATTATAAAGAGTGTTATTAATTGTAATTTATGCAAAAGAATAATGAATGTAAGTCCGTTTCCCACGCTGAATAAATATTTGTGATATACAATTGCGAACACAAGACATGTATTTTTCTGAACAATGTAAAGGTTCCATGCACCGCGGACGCGCGCGGCTGATGCGACATTACGAATGTCTAAGATATTATAAGGAAAAAAAATACGATTTACAATCGGGCAAGAATTGTCCCATCGAGATAGAAAGAGAGGGAGAGACGGACTTCAAAACAAGTTGCAAAAAATGCAGTCGGTATACCCTATGTTTATGACTCATAAAAAAAATATCAGAATGTTTTAGTGCATTAGTACCTACTTAGAAATTTAATTAAATTTTGAGGTAGGAGACTATCCTATACCTAAATATATTTTTTACGACATTTAAGCTCTTTAAACAAAAATGCTGGAAATTCCGTAATGTCAGGATGACCTTTTTTTCCTTTCGTTTAATACGAGTATTACGGCGTGAGCAAATTTTATGATACCCAAGTACGGTTCCTACGAACTGCAGCCGGGAATCCCAGATTACATGATTAATTCCACTGTAGATCTTATTTCATTACAATACTGGAATGTTTTAATGTGTAGTTAGCAGGAAAATAATGTCAGGAAGGCAGTAATAAGGAAAAGAAGTTGGTATTAATAGAAAGATTTCAGATTAATCAACTAACTAGCTGCTTCTCGCGGTTTCACCTTCTTTCTGAGAGAATTACTAAACGGTCCCACCTATCCCCATACCGAATTTTATCCATACCAAATCAGTTCAACCGTTTTACCGTGAAAGCGTAACAAATAAACAAACAAACTTACTTTTGCTTTTAGTTGAACAATTCAAAGTGATTTTTAACATGTTGGAAAGTCATTTATTTATTTTGACCAATTCGTATTATCATAGGTGTTTTGTTGATTCAACTGGCAGTTTAAATCGTGTCTTACTATAATCACCATCAAAATATGTAATTAAGTAATCAACATAATTACAAGATTAATTAATATTGTTGCGTAGGGAGTGTAGGGACCCAAAAATAACCTTTCTAACAGAGTATTCTAATTATATATATCTGGAATTGGTTGAAGGCTAGTCGATCCCTTGACTTCTAAGTCCAAATTTCGACCAATAATCCTTTATATATATATCTGAAATAGGTTGAAGGCTAGTCGAGCCCTTGACTTCTAAGTCCGAATTTCGACCAATAATATACATATAACTTATCGTCAACCTAATCCTTACTAAACTTATAAATACAAAAGCTAGTTTATTTGTTGATTTTGTTATCCTTTCCCTGGAAAACCGCTGAATCGATTTAGATGTTTCGACATACATAAAAACTTATAGACCAGTGCTTTTAACTTTTGAAAACAAAAAAAATAATAGTAGGATGAAACCCATTGGAAAAGGAGGAGAATACAATAAAAATGATAGGAAAAATAAATTACGGGCGATCTGAGGTCGGGAAGTGGGGGGGAGGGGGGGTTAAAGTTAAAAAAACGGTTTATCTCAATTTCCGGCAAAACTACAAGTCCTATGAAAAAAAGTTAAAGGCAAAGTTGTAGGTAATAAAAAGATCTACAACTTTTGGATTGACACTTTTTTCACATAACCTCAAAATTTATGTGAAAAATTCAAAAAACCAAGCTTTTGGTTTTTTATTTTTATATTTTACAATAATTAATTTTTTATCACGAAATTTGGTGAAAACTTACCTTTTTATGTCCCAAACACACTGTAATTTATTTGATTTACAATAATTATTTTTTCACCCTTATTTTGACTTAATATCGAAAAAACACCCTAATTTTCAATCGAAAATTCTCGTGTCAAAATATCACTTTTTTTTTAAAAGTCGGTAGTCTTTTTGTTCTTTGAAATCTCTACTTTCAGATGGTATAAAAAAATATTTACATTGCTATGGTAAATGTTCTCAGAAAATATAAAGAAACGCTACAAAATAACAGGTAGTAAGGCCTAGACCGGCTTAAATTTTTTGCGTAGATGCCTATTTATTGCTATTTTAAGATAACTTATGTATCTGAGTGACCTACGGAACCTCGGACCTCTCTATGAAATACCTTTTAGCTGATCAAAAGGTATTTCATAGAGAAGTGGGGAGTTGCTAGAAGGATCTTGGCCTTGCTAACTGTTATTTCGTAGCGTTTCTTTATATTTTCTGAGAACATTTACCATAGCAATGTAAATATTTTTTATACCATCTGAAAGTAGAGATTTCAAAGAACAAAAAGACAGCCGACTTTTTAAAAAAAAGTGTTATTTTGACACGAGAATTTTCGATTGAAAATTAGGGTTTTTTTTCGATATTAAGTCAAAATAAGGGTGAAAAAATAATCATTTTAAATCAAATAAATTACAGTGTGTTTGGGACATAAAAAGGTAAGTTTTCACCAAATTTCGTGATAAAAAATTAATTATTGTAAAAGATAAAAATAAAAAACCAAAAACTTGGTTTTTTGAATTTTTCACATAAATTTTGAGGTTATGTGAAAAAGTGTCAATCCAAAAGTTGTAGATCTTTTTATTACCTACAACTTTGCCATTTAACTTTTTTTCATAGGACTTGTAGTTTTGTCGGAAATTTAGATAAACCGTTTTTTTAACTTTAACCCCCCCTCCCCCCCACTTCCCGACCTCAGATCGCCCGTAATTTATTTTTCCTATCATTTTTATTGTATTCTCCTCCTTTTCCAATGGGTTTCATCCTACTATTATTTAATTCACTTTTTACCGTTTTTAGAGGCTAAAAGCACTGGCCTATTAAAGAAAGACATATCCTATGTATATGCAGGTGCCAAGTTGTTCGGCCAGGATGCCGGTGAGTACCTACGCGGGAAATAGTTAGTATATATGTATATTTTCAAGTTAACCTCGACTTTCGGTCAGGTGACATAAAATTACGGTCATTGTTTATGAATCTAGCACACTCACTGTCTCCAATCCTTACTCTCACTGGTACAGTACATAGCAACCGCTCAAGGTGAATTTCGAACTTATTACCGGTTTTCGAGGGCCAGCTAAACCTTAGAATAAAATATTTTCGGTAGTCAAACCGGTTTATATTAAATTAAATATCACAGTGAATAACGATTTATTATGAAATAGCGTTTCAGTTGCTTAATTTATGAAAGAAGAAGGTGTCATAAACAATTAGGGGACCTATTGACGTATGCTCAGTCGGGGACGAATTCTGCGGAGAGCGCCGGCCCTTTAGCCCTTGACCCGGTAGAGCGATTTTTTTTTCGGCGCCCTTTGCTTGCTTTTGGGGTTAAATAAAACTGTAGATCTAAAGGGAATCTACGGAATTTTAAGCGTTTTTATAAATCTGATCTGACAACAGTGATGCCGTGCCTCTCAAACGACGCTTTCAAAATTTTATTTCGCTTTTGAAACTTTGGCGCCCCTTACCTTTTGGCTCCTAGACGACAACTCCTCTTGGTCTATCCCAGCGCCTGCGCAATGACTGCTAGCTACTGTACTGCGATATCATTCAACATATATTACGCTCAGCAAGCAGTTCGTAAAACTGAATTAAAATATAAAAATAAAAGAATAACTTAGTTGAAGAGTACTACTACAAAGATGTAACCAGAAATAAGCCCTCATGTATTTCTACGAGTGGTACATTTACCTAATTTAGATTGATGGCGTCTGGAGGCCAAATAAAGTGATTGAGTATCAAGTGACCACGTCGTTAAACACCCTCCTTTAGGTTACTTAGGAACTACGTATCTACGTCTCTTTTGGTTGATAAAAAATTGATTTTAATTTTGTCACCACTTAAGACTAGGATAAGCACAATATTTGTCCAAATGCTTGTCCTAAGAATGATGTTACCTTGAGTCAAGGGTCTTGCTTGATCAGCACTTCTGTTATTTTTGTAGGCGTCACATAATACCTATATGATTATCGATAGGTACTTTTTGTCATATGGCAAAGTAGACAGAAATCCCTACGCCCTGTGTTTTTTTATATATGTTTTACGAGGTTTAATTATGAGGTAGGTAGATTACAGAACCTACATAATCACGCACACACACACATACACACTAGGTAAATATTACCCAAACAATAAATATTTACCTATGCTTTAAAATTTTATGCCACATAAAATGTAGGTATTTTTATGAGGAAAAATCACCTATTAAATATTTAAGCAACATAATAGCTGTAAAAACGACTACGTTGTAATAAATTTCATTCCAATTACAGTGCGGAATTCGTCATGGGCGAAGGATCATTCGTTGCTGTTCATCGACAACCCTGTTGGCGCTGGGTTCAGCTTTACGGACAGCCCTAAAGGTTTCATACAAGACATGACCACGGTAAGCCAAGTAACCTTACTCAATACCTTTTACGGTGATGCAAAGGTAATTTCTTTTATGCCAATGGGCCATAAAATTACGTGTCTTTACGATGCAATTTTAATAAAGCCCTAAGTATATTAAAACTATTTGTATCCCGTGGTTTTAACCACATCGTTAATTCTACTTCTTGCACTCAGATAAAAAATATCTTAAGTGTTATTCAACGTTATAAACTATGTGTAAATTTTATCCAAATCCATTTAGTAGTTTTTGCGTTAAAGAGTAATTAATAAACATGCAATACATCCTTACAAACTCCCTCATTTTTAGGGTTCCGTAGTCCGACAAGGAACTCTTATAGTTTCGCCATGTCCGTCTGTCTGTCTATCTGTCTGTCTGTCCGCGGCATAGCTCCGAGGTTCTTGATACTAGAAAGCTGAAATTTGGTATGGATATGTATATTGATCATGCCGAGAAAGAGGTAAAATAAAATTTTGAAAAATATTTTTATAGGGTAGCTCCCAAACACGTAAAGTAGGGATGAATATTTTTTTTCTCGCGTAGCCATTTGCGAAATATCTAGCTTGTAAGTGCAATTTTTTGTTCGATACGAGCATCCCCCCCTCTAATTTCATTTATAATATTAGTAGGTATACAAGTCTACTACTATTTTAATGTTTGTTAACGGTCAAGCACGTACAATTATAGAATCAAATGAAATACTTACATGGATGACCGTCCTTGATTGATTGCTTCAAACATTTTGGCGGTCAAAGTTGGATTGCGTTTGCGCTGATACTTAAATCAATATGAATTGGATACTTAATTCAAGGTCAGGCATATCTTATACTAGTTACATATTTATACACTATATTATACATTACAATAACTTGCAGAGAGAATCGGCACTTTAAACGAGAACATTTTTAAAATTTGATAAACTATGTAAATCTAATGTAAGTTTACATAAACTTACAAGGTGATGTAAAAAGTATTAAGATTCAAAATATGTGTCTGGTAAAATTGCCAATAATCAAGCAATGCCAATTATCAGGCAATCGATCTCTTCTTCATAATTATGAGGAAATGTTTTTGCTCTGCAATGAGACAATACAGGCATTACTTGCAATACGATACTTGCATAATATGAGTATTGATATAATACAATACCTAGCTAATATTAAAAAAAAACTAGTTCCTGCCGCAGGCGTTTTTGCTGTAAGCTTCATTGAAGCGTAGCCGAAAACTAACGCGTCATGATTTGTGGTATTATTTCACATTACAGAGCTCGTGTTATCTTAGAATTGTGGCATTCTTTAATATGATCTCCGCATTCAATTATTACTTACATGAGAATTGGTAAAATTTATTTCATGGCGTTTCTTGTCCGTTCTTCTTAGTTCTTGGAATGAGCAACTGAAATTCTAAGTATTATTTTTTGTAGACTTTCAAAAGTACTTATTATTAGGTATGCCTAATTGAATAAATGATTAGAATTTAATTGAGGATTTTCAAATTATATATATTGATAGTTATTTAGGTGATTGTAGGTTCCGGCACCGGTCTTGGTTCTGTGGATTTCAAAATTCATTTTTTTCTACTATAGAACCTAGGTATTAATACCTAGATACCTATATAGGTGTTAATAGATATGAGTACTAGATGTATAACCAGCTCGTGCCTCGCCGCGTTAGATATTTTTAACCGACTTCAAAAAAAGGAGGAGGTTCTCAATTCGATCGGTATTTTTTTTTTTTTCTATGTATGTACACCGATTACGCTGAGATTTATGATCCGATTTACGTGATTCTTTTTTAGTTTGATGCGGAATAGATGCCATTTGGTCCCATAAAAATTTCACATGGTTTGGCCCAGTAGTTTTCATTTTGTGAACATTTTTTACATTTTTGTTTACATCGATGACGTAATTGTTTCGGAGTCGATTTATATTTTCCGTTCCCGTTTCTTGATCTATATTGTTTAAAGCTGCACCTTTCGTAGGCCTACCCATAGCTACTTAAAAAAAAACTATTTAACATATAATTATTGTTCGTGGCGAAACATAAATAAATTTAAACGTATAGAAAACCTTTGGAATAACTTTTTATTGATTCACATTTTTCTTGCCGACATGACATTGTGACCATTTTTTATAGTCCCCAAAAGAAACCTAAAAACAACACATTGTTGCCAGTATAAAATAAACACTTGTTCGGATACGAACATACTGGGGGCGCCTCTGGCCTTTTACAGAACAGTGGAACCCATAATATTAAATTATTCAAAACTTAATTACTAACTTACTGTTATCTTAATCCATAGGAAAAGGACATACTTTCATAATACTAGTTCGAATAACAGATCCCCTTGCTGTCTTAACCTCTAAAGCCCGAACACATCCATCTTTACCAGGCATTACATTTAAAATTCTTCCTACCGGCCAGTCAAGGGGGTTTATGTTATCATACTTTAAAATTACCATGTCACCTGGTTTTAAGTTTGGTTGGATACTTTTCCATTTTGGTCTATTCTGTAAAAGCACCAAATAATATTTATGCCATTTTTTCCAAAATAATTGTTGCATTTTCTCACATTGTTTCCAAAAGGATAATCTTCCAACATTCACATTATTTAGATTCAATTCAGGATAAGAAGACAATGGTGATCCTGTTAAAAAATGCCCAGGTGTTAAATAAGTCATATCATCTGGGTCTCTAGATAGAGGCGTCAACGGCCGTGAGTTAAGAATGCCTTCAATCTGCACAATCACAGTATACAATTCCTCATACGTTAACACTGAATTGCCTATTACCCGTTTCATATGATACTTGACACTTTTAATGCCCGCTTCCCACAAACCACCAAACACAGGGGAGTAACTTGGTATGAAATGAAAGGATATTCTCTCCGTATTGCAGAAATCTATTATAGTGTCTTGGTGACTTGTGGAAGCTTGCAAATCATACAATTCTTTTAACAAATTAGCAGCACCTTTATAACATGCACCATTATCACAATAAATCTTTGTGGGCTTATTCCTTCTGGATATAAATCTTTTCAAGCAACCCATAAAAGTCCTTGTTGACATATCAGATGCTAGTTCTATGTGTATAGCTTTAGTTACAAAACAAACAAATAATACAATATAAGCCTTTGTAATTACTGGATTACGAATATGAGTTTGCTTGACGTTAAAAGGGCCACCATAATCGGTGCCAACTATCTGAAATGGTCTTGTCATATTTACCCTATCTAAAGGTAACGATCCCATTAATTGGGTAGCATTCTTAGCCTTTAATTTAAAGCAAATAATGCATTTATACAAAACAGATTTTATTTCGCGTGAAGCATTAAGAATCCAGTATTTTTCACTCAAACTGCTAAGAACTAAACTTTGACCTGCATGTTTTAATTGAATATGTTGCTTCCATATAATCCCCTTAGTAACATTAGATTTTTTAGCTAAGATTATAGGATGCATCTTTGTAAAAGGAAAATCAGCATTTTGCAATCGACCACCTACCCTTAATAATTTGCAAGAATCAAGAAAAGGATTCAGACTAGTCAAACTAGATTTTACAACTTTACCAGCTTGTAAGCATTGAATCTCACTTTCAAAGTGTTTACCCTGATCTAATCTAATTATTGTCTGCAGGGCAGAATCTAGCTCATTTGGACTAAATTTATTCATACCTTCAAAATGTTGTGCCTTACAAATGTTTATAAATCTTAACACATATCCCATTATTCTAGTAACCTTTTCTATATCTGAGTATTTCTCTAACATCTATTCTTAGTATATTCAAGCTTTAACTCTTTTATAGGACATTGTATTTCTAAACTATCGGTTTTCACATTGTAGATTAACCCTAATGTTTTAACATACAAACAGTTTTTATCAAAATCCCTGTTATCTAATTGGTGTAAATTAATAGGAATATCTTTTAGTAAGGTAATATCATTTGAACACCATTTATGTAATGGGAAACTACCCAAACTTAACAATTTGCAAAGCTCATTCTTTGTCTGGTTTAGCTCACAGATATCATCACTGCCAAATTGTATATCATCAACATAACTAGAGTTCTCTAAACAAAATGCAGCTAAAGGAAATTGATCTTTAAATCTATGCGCTAGTTCAACTAAGCAGCGAGTGGCAAGGAAGGCAGAACTTTTTAAACCATATGTTACAGTTTGTAATTGAATACATTGAACAGGACTTTCCCTGGTTTCACGCCAAAGAATATTTTGCAACCCACAATATTTTTCATCAAGAAATACTTGTCTATACATAGCCTTAACATCACAGAGCACTACATATTTGTATGTTCTCAACAAAGTCAATATGTCAAACAAATCACTTTGTACAACGGGTCCATTCAACAAAATATCATTTAATGCTAAACCATTTTTTGTTTTTGCACTTCCATCAAACACAGCCCTGACTGGTGTTGTTTTGCTATTAGGATTTACAACAGGATGATGAGGAATAAAGTGCAACTTACCTATATCTAGGCCTTTGTTTGTAGTATCTAAATATTTTGCATGACCTTGCTCTAAATAATCAGATATAAACTTCTTATATTGTTGGAACAAGTTAATATCTTTAGCAAATCGCCTTTCTAAGTTGTGCAATCTACTCAAAGCCATGGGAAATGAATGACCCAACCCTGTCTCATTCAAATCAACTTTTAAAGGCAAAGCAACCCTAAACCTATTGTTTTCTAATGTTACAGAATCCTTAAATACCTGTTCAGCTTGCTCATGTTCAGAGGTATCCTCTTTGAATACTGTGGTGACATTTTCACATTCCCAAAACTTTAACATTGTTTGTTCAAGCTGACTATCTTTAGTAATGCATGTATTACATACCTTTTTACAGTTATATGGCTTTATTGACAAACAAAGGTTAGTAGAGCTTATCCCTCCTGAGGTGACAGGCAGACTGCCCGCTACAACATATCCCAAACTTGTGTTTATCAGGTAAGGACCTGATGGAGTTACTGGTAGGGACTCACGGAGCAGAATCTGGAAAAATATGTCACACCCCAATAGTAAAGACAGTTCACCAGTTTTATTAAAGTTTTTGTCAGCCAATTCCACATACGAGGGAAAAGTAAATTGTGAAATGTCAAATGACTGCTGCGGTAATGGACATGCAATACTTTTCACAACACAGCATGAAACTGCAACACTGTTACTGTTTATGGTTGAGTAAACAGTGAAATTAGCCCTGCGTGATATATTTTGTTCACCTCCTTGACACACCCCTATTATAAGCTGATCATTATTAGTTAATTTACATTTAATGCAGTCAGCTAAGCCTTCAGTGATAAATGATACTTGACTCCCCGAGTCAAGTAAGGCCCTGGCAGTGATGAACGTGCCATCATCTTTTAGCAAGCGCACCATAGCTGTGGGCAATAAAACATCTGTGAAAGCTGTAGCGCTCGATAGTGCCACTCTATTACCTCCTGCACTTTTAGCCGGTTCAACCAGCAATGCTGCATTACTAGATGCATTATCATGCAAAAGTGTATTATGCCTTTGTCCACAAGTCACACACTTTAGTTTTAGCAAACACTTTCCATTATGGCTATTTAAGCATACTCTACAAAGTTTATTGTCATTCACAAAGGATAATCTTTCCTTCTCTGAAGCCAATTTAAATTTTAAACATTCATACAGCTTGTGTGTCTGCTGACAATACTTACATAATGCGGACTTGGATGTGCTTACACCGCTCATTACCAGGATACCTGGCTCTCACCCAGGAGGCTCGGGTTCGATTCCCGGTATCGGAACCAAATTTATGTTCGTGGCGAAACATAAATAAATTTAAACGTATAGAAAACCTTTGGAATAACTTTTTATTGATTCACATTTTTCTTGCCGACATGACATTGTGACCATTTTTTATAGTCCCCAAAAGAAACCTAAAAACAACACATTGTTGCCAGTATAAAATAAACACTTGTTCGGATACGAACAATTATGACAATAAAAACAACGAAATGTTATAGCCTTCCTTATGTAATCTATAAAAATCCTGTAAAAAATACTGTAGTTTACAGAGCAACTTATTACAGACACTAAAAAGTAAAAAATAAATTTAAAAAAACTACGTTTAAAAAAACCGACTTCAAAAAAAAAACTAAAAAGTATTAAAAAAGTATAAAATAACTTAATAAAGATTTAACACAAACCTAATACCTTTAATATTAATAAAACACCATTATTTGTATGTGTTACCTATTGACAGGTTTGAGGTCGGTGCCAAGTCCTAAACAAAATGAAATTCCTAAAGATTAACCTACGTAAATAAACTTAAAGAACAATGTGAATTAATGTGAAACAGATGAAAACTTTTTAATACCTGAATGAGTAACACTATTACATTTGGCTTGGCACCGACTTTAAACCTGTCAATAGGTAGCAAATACAAATAATGGTGTTTTATTAATATTAAAGGTATTAGGTTTGTGTTAAATCTTTATTAAGTTATTTTATACTTTTTTAATACTTTTTAGTTTTTTTTTTGAAGTCGGTTTTTTTAAACGTAGTTTTTTTTTATCATAATAAGCTTTATGGCAATCGAGAATAGGTAGTGCCGGACACCTACCACTGAAACTGAAATATAATACATTCACACTGAATACATATGTTCAAAATACATGTATTCAAAAGGCTGAACAGAGATTAGTCACCTACAATTTTATTTTATTTTGTATTTAGGTTTAAGTACCTACCTACGTTATAATTTGCGGTTTTTATGTGAGTTCTAAATTAGACCTTACATTGTATAGTCCCAGGAAAATGGGAAAATTTTATACATTCACAAAGTACGAAATGATCGTGTGTATTACCTAAATTGACATATCATTTTGATATCAGAAAAAATGAAAATTATTTCAGAACTGCGTGGTACCTACCTAGTAATTATCATCACGAACCGTAGATTTATTCATATATCGCTAGATTGTTCCTATATTTATGATCACGAATTCACGATGGAAAATAAATTAATTTGTTTAATTATTTACATTGTTTTTTTTTTGAAGACACGTGTTTTTGTTGCAACAAAATATGTAGTAGGTTTCTATATACAGTAGGAATGTCTGTCTGCAGGTCTGCTTTAGGAACCATTCATTTTATGTTTAACGAGCTAGTAAACCAAAAGATAGAAAATGTAATTTAGTTTTGAATTGAATACATCTTCTAACATGTGATTGTATTTTAAATTAAAAATTTAAGAGTTTTAAGGCAAGGCTAATAAACAGTCTTAAGGCTCCATTACCATAATACTTACCTAACTTTTCTCTCCCCCAAAAGATTAGGTAGAGGTACCTATAAAACTAAACAAAAATTACATAATAGATAATAATACAGGTATTTGTATGTTTCAGTGTTCAAACCACCTATACAATGCCCTGAGGCAGTTTAGGCTGGTGTTTCCCGAGGTCGCCAAAGCGCCATTGTACATAGCTGGAGAGTCATACGCAGGCCGCTACCTACCTGCTCTTGGAGTGAAGATTCTAGAACAAGACCGGAATATTGGGGTCTTAGATGTCAATTTACAGGTGAGATTCAAATGTGGTTATGATTCCATATTCAAAAGGTCCCTATAAAAGTAAAAGATTGGGATCTTATGACTTAGTCTACGCTGTTTGTCAGCGATCTTTACATGATAATGTTCTAAACTCAAGGAGGCAACCCACGGTGGGGCATGAGTGAATTCGCCCCCCTTTTTTCGTGACAACACATTCCGTCGCCGTCCAGTCTCTTTGGGTGCCATTTCGTTAGGGCTCTAGCTTTTGAAATTCGGTAGAAATGAACTTAAAATTATTATTTTATAATTTTTACTTAATATAGCATCGGATTTTTTCTCTCGGCTTCTTTAGAATTCTATAGCTTATGAACAGCCGTAGGATCCTTAGTCAAAACGAGACCGATTAGATTATTTGAGCTGGTACAAAAAAAGTAAAACACCGTGAACAGTACGTTAATACTTGATAAGCATATTGTGGATTTGGGGAAATACTCTCTCTCTATTCCCTCAATCATATGCCATAAATAGTATTTAAATAAAAAAACGTGTTGAATGATTCTTCTGCTATTATAGTCTTTGTATCTTTGCAATAAAGTGTATTTTACACCACTAACTGTCTGCGGCAGAGTGTCAGGTTACTCAACAATTGTGCATAAACATTAAAAAATGTTCATTGAATAGAGGTTAAATACAGTGAGTCACTGACACCTCTCTTTAATAACGGAAACTATTCGAGCTAATAACAAGGCAATCTCAATACAAGTCGATGGACACTAATGACACCAAATGATAAATGTCAAAACTAATAGACAAGGTCAATTCAACAATCGTTTGCAGTTCATATCCGTGAAAACGTCCTTGGTTGTATGCAAAATAACTAACTAAGGATGGTCAGCATTCAAATTCCATAGTTTCATTATAATTTTTTTAAATTAATTTGTTTCGTTCGTTTAGCTTGTATCCGGTTTTTAGGGATCCGTAGTTACAAGGAAACCTTATTGTTTCGCCATGTCCGTCTGTCTGTCTGTCCGCGGCATAGCTCAGAGGTAGAGAGTACCAGAAAACTGAAATTTTGTATGGATATGCATATTGATTAAGCCGACAAAATGGTAAAATAAAATTTAGAAAAATATTTTTCCCAAAGACGTAAACTGGGATGTTTTTTTTTCTCATGTATCCCACCATGTAGGTTTATTTTTTTATTATCGTTGAATAGACCTTTCAAAATTAAAGCAGGTCCATTTTTGCGATGGAAATAATTTAAATGTTTAGAAACCTAGGTACATGATTTTTAATGTAACTCTTTGTAAAAACCCCGGCGTTGTTTTGAGGCTTAAATTGAAATATCTAAAATTCGAAGTAGGTAACCTATACCTATGTGTTTTACGTACCTGATCTAACAAAATCTCAAACGAAGTAAAAAAAACAAAAATTTCAACAAAAAGTAAGATTTTGATGTATTTTAAACTTATGACGCTGACCTTACTGGATAATTTCAATAGATTGTTAATAATTATGCTAATTATTTTTTTTCAAAATTCTTGTTTTTTTATATATTCCCGTGGTATTTTTTTAGTCAAGTACCTACAGCTATAGATATTGTTATGTAATCTGTGGTTTAGTTAGAAGGCTACACTACAGTTAGGCTACTTTTTATCATGTTTTAAGTCGAGAGGTCTACACACAAATATTGTTATCTAACGAACTTTAACTACGTCCATTAGTAGCATAGCATAATATCATTGTTATTTATCTTTATTTCTTATATTGGTTATAACAGTAAAAATTTGAAAGTATTTCCTACTAAAAATTATGTAAACTTTGATAATTGCAATGAATATAAAAGTAACAGTTTGCTTATAAATTATGTTTATTACTACTCACTACTTTATAAAGTAGGTGGGTACCTATCTAAGTAAGTAATAGGCAATCATAAAATTTATTTCGATAAGATTTAAAACGGTCGGAAGATAATTAATCGTAACTATTAAACCGCAATTAATAGGTACAACATTGTGATTTTAATTTAACAAATGCAATAGTTTTTTGGGTTCCGTAGTCCGACAAGGAAACCTTATAGTTTCGCCATGTCCGTCTGTCTGTCTGTCCGCGGCATAGCTCCGAGGTTATTGTTACTATAAGGCTGAAATTTGGTATGAATATGTATATTGATCACGCCGTGAAAGTGGTAAAATAAAATTTTGAAAAATATTTTTTTAGGGTAGTTCCCAAACACGTAAAGTGGGGATGAATATTTTTTTTCTCGCGTACCCCTTCGTGTGGGATATCGTTAGATAGGTCTTTCAAAAATATTAAAGGTGTGTGAAGACCATTTTTCGGTTAAACGAGCCATTTGCGAAATATCTAAATTTTAAGTGCAAATTTTTGTTCGATACGAGCATCCCATGCATGCATGCGAAAAAAATCACAGACGTAGCACATATAATGAACTTACAAGGAAAACTATCACGGCTAAGTAGGCTAAACCGGTTCCAAAGTTATAGTCGACTAACTAACTCCTACTACGGAACCCTACTGCGCGTGGCCTGACACGCACTTGGCCGGTTTTTTTTTATCTTGCTAGTAGTCAAAACCACGTTAAATGGGTAAATGACGGATTTCTAAGTAGTAGTCCAGAGTGGCTCAATTGATAGCAGGCTTGTCCCCTATTCTTAGTAAAATATGATGTAAGGTGAAACTGAATAATTTAACATAACCCTTTACTAGACGTAACACGCTACGTGCATTCGAACTGTTTGGTCCGGATATTCTTAATTAAGAAAAAATAAATAATTATCTGCCTAGCCACACCCCAACTGCGTTGGAGTCGGCTTCCAGTCTAAACGACTGCTGAGTACTAAAGTTTTTACATGAAGTGATTGCTGTCTGACCTTCATAACCCAGTTACCGGGAAACACAATAATACTATGTCAGACTGGTTATCTACCTTTCTAGCTTCTGCCAGTAACGAAATATAAGCTGTCGGTACGATATAGACCTCCTCACAGATCTCCTCAAAAAAAAATCCTTGAAAACATATGCATTTTTAATAAAGAAAACCCCATCCAAATCGGATCAGTACTTTAAAAAAAATCGTGGACATACATACATACAGGTTGAATACAGAACCTCCTTTTTGAAGTCGGTTAAAAATAAATAAAATCCTAATCAATTCGGAAGTACTAATATGGGTATTCTGTTATCAGGAAATTGTTTTTCATGCCGATTGATTGACATACCCTTCAAACAACGGACATAGTATTGCATTCATGAATGTTTGTATTATATTAATAAGTAATAACTTGCTCTATATAAGTGCTCGGCCAAACAGAATTAGTTGTAAAGGTAATTCCGCTGATTGCCTTCGTTTGTGTTGACATTATTTTTTTATAACATTCACCCCGTAAATGCTAAACTAATTAGAAATAAATTCTAGAACAGTTATGTTCAGTGCTGGGGTCAGCTTTCCTTATTAAAAAAAAAGTAGTTTCTATATTTGTCCTGTATGGTTGTCCGTGATTTTCTCAAAAACTACTGAATCGATTTGGATGGGGTTTTCGTTATTTTTCGTCTCCAAATCGATGCTCTATTATCGACATCGTCTTTGGATACCTGACACTCGATCAATAGGTACTTTAGCACTACACCTTTCCACCTAGTTTTGGGCTTGTCTTTGGACCTTCGACTGGGGAAAACAAGTACCTACGTGTAATTGGTCAAAACCAAGAAGTTTAAGAAAATATCATTAAGATTTATAGTTTCTGTTAAACCAATAAATGGTTGTTGTTGTAAGGCCGCCATATCGCCTATTGTTAAGAAGTATACATAACATTCCCGCGACTGTTTGTGGTCACTACTAATCTAAATACAAACATCATTCGTAACAGCATACGAGCAAATTCCTTCTATTGCAAGTGATACTTACCTCTCAATATCTGGAAGGGACACTTGCGATTTTTTAAAGAGAATGGTCTTAAAGCGCCTACCCTGCTTGATCAAGTGTTTTAAATGATGGAAAATGCTAAATACTCTTTCTAAATGTAAGGACCCCTTTGCCCTACAGTAACATGCCTTTAACATACATATGTGTTCTTCTTATAGTCGATACAAATTGACATGCAATAATATATTTATAAGAAAAAAAAACCTATAGAAGTTCAACCTTATTCTAAGTGATAACTATGCTTATGTTATGGTTTTTCATGAATTCATGCCCCCTAAAGACGTTTGCCTTAAATTGTCTTACACATTTTAAATTCTATAATTTAAGTTCGTTTAGTTTTGTAAGGGAACTCAAAAGACTAGATAAAGACTTTACATTGTATTTATATAAAAAAAACAATGTTTGATTGTGTAATTTATATTTCCAGGGAATAATAATGGGCAACCCAGTGCTGAGTCGCGACAGTATAGCAGACTACAGCTCCATCTACTACCAGTGGGGTTTGATCGACAGCCAAGGGATGCTGGCAGTCAAGCCACTGCAGGAAGCCTACAACAAAGCAATAGTTCAGGAGAACTCGGAATCTGCGGCACTAGTGAGTACATAATTAACACCATTTAACTATTTTTAACACGCTTTTATTAGCTCGGGTTGTATGTATGTATGTATGTATGTAACGGAATCTTTGAACCTAATTTTCACTGGTTTCTAGACGTCTGATCAACTTGGAACTTTGCACACGTGTTAAGGGCCGATGACAATGCAATAATTCGATAAAAAAAAACTAAAAAAACACGCTTTTATTGCTGACCGAACTAAAAAATGGAAAATAAATAATAGTTTAAAAAAACTAAAAAAACACGCTTTTATAATTTTATAAAAAGTAGAAAATAATTTTTAAATAATTCAATTCAGAGTAAAAAGCGTGGGGTGCTTGATATTTTAATTATTACACCTATTCTATTGGCAACCATTTATGAGAGGAGAGTCATGAAAATATAGGAAAATGCACCCCACGCTTTTTACTCTGAATTGAATTATTTAAAAATTATTTTCTACTTTTTAGTTCGGTCAGCAATAAAAGCGTATTTTTTTAAACTATTATTTTTTTAAATAAGAGTGCTTCGAGTTGGAACCTAACATTAGAAAGGTTTTTGAACAGACTTACAGTCGGTTGCATCAGACTTTTTATCATTTATACCATAATACTTTATACTTTTACGAGTATCACAAAACGTAATATCAATAATTAGCATACTTTTAATAGTTTTTAGGGTTCCGTAGTCCGACAAGGAATCCTTATAGTTTCGCCATGTCCGTCTGTCTGTCTGTCCGCGGCATAGCTCCGAGGTTCTTGTTACTAGGAAGCTGAAATTTGGTATGGATATGTTTATTGATAACGCCGAAAAAGTGGTAAAATAAAATTTTACCACTATTTTTACTGTCTGTCCGCGGCATAGCTCCGAGGTTCTTGTTACTAGGAAGCTGAAATTTGGTATGGATATGTTTATTGATAACGCCGAAAAAGTGGTAAAATAAAATTTTACCACTATTTTTACTGTCTGTCCGCGGCATAGCTCCGAGGTTCTTGTTACTAGGAAGCTGAAATTTGGTATGGATATGTTTATTGATAACGCCGAAAAAGTGGTAAAATAAAATTTTACCACTTTTTACGCACTTGGCCGGTTTTTTGGTATCAATACATAGATGTAACAATTAAGTAAATATATATCACAAATACTACGACGAAAAATATTATAAACTAGCTGTTTCCCGCGGTTTCACCCGCATCCCGAGGGAACTACTTAGCGCACCCGGGTAAAAAGTATCCTATGTTGTTCCTCAGGGTCTATTCTATCTCTGTACTAAATTTCATTTATATCGGTCCAGTAGTTTTGGCGTGAAAGCGTAACAGACAGACAGACAGACAGATTTACTTTCGCATTTATAATATTAGTAAGGATAATAACAAAATTATTCAATTTTATCCTCCATTTTGACAGATCTTGGATGACAGTTCTTCCGTTTCACGTATAAGTGACCGTATATTTTTTTGATGCAACCGGCTGTCTATGTGTATATGTTCAATTCGTTGTAGTATTCTGTCAGTCCTGTAGCGATTATTGTAATAGAATGATAAGAACATACTCGTAGTATGAGAATTAATAATACACGTATATGTTGAGTTGCAGGTGTAGAGTATTATCGTATCTGAATAAATAATTTAGGCAATCAGGATATATGAAGATTAGTTTGCACTATGTTCGGATCGCATTATTTCATGATTGGATTTATGTTAGCGTCGGATAATGGCTGTTATGATAGAGGAATTCATCATCAACATACGTATTGTACCACTGCTGGGCACGGGCCTCTTCTCATACGAGAAGGCATGAACATTGATCACCACGCTTGCTCAAGGCAGATTAGTGATTTCAGACTTTTTAAGTCCAGGTTTCCTCACGATGTTTTCCTTCACCGTTAGTCAGTGACGTCTAATATATACTTAGAAAATACATATGACTTCCGAAAAGTCACATTAGTACTTGCCAGGTTTCGTACCAGCACACTCGTACACGAGAGGCAGGTACCTTAACCACTAGGCCACCACGACTTTCAATTCAAGTAAGATGCAATTACAAAACGTTTCAAGCAAGCACTTAGATACTCTAGAAAATTAAGCAAACATCTAATTCTAAATCTTTTCTACTTTCTAGCTCCGTGAAGAACTTCTAAACAGGCTGGATGATATCGCGAGGCAGCAGCAAACGTTCAACATCCTTGTCGACAACATATCCCATCTGGACGACTTCGTCAGCTATATCCGAAGACCCGAAGTCAGTGATGCATTGCACGTTGGCAGTATAAACTTCGCCTTCCACAATGGAACTGCTCATCAGATGCTTACTCCTGACTTCCTGAGTGAAGTCCGATCGAAGGTCGAGATGTTGCTCAATCATTATAGAATACTCATTTATTGGTAAGAACAATGTGTTAAGCATGTTGAGATTAAGCTTTTAGCTTAGAATAGGTGGTAATGTAAATCATGTAATGCGAAAAGATTCAATGGATAGAAAAAAATGCCGATAATTTTTTGATAGGTATATTGAACCGTTAACGCCTAAGTTCCCACCTACGCAGATAAAAGTTCTGTGACATCGGTGACGCATATCCTTTGATCCTTCTATCCTTAATGTCAGTGCAATCTGTAGCACTTCTCAGAATTATCTGAAGATAGAATTTATTCCTAGTGGGCAGATGGACCTGACTGCTCCGTGCGTGCCCAATGCCAGGGCCCGGAGGAAGCATTGGCACTGGAACAAGCGTGAAGAATTTTTGAACGCATCTCGCACACCCTGGTGGTTTGACAATAGAGTCGCTGGGTAAGTCATTAGCATTATCTTCTCTCTTTATTATTATTAAATTCAAATTTTTAAAGTTACTTCTTACGGCACCAGGAAACCTTGCAAAACATGGAGCAAAGTTTGTTTAAATTGCATGGTATTTACAATTTTGCTATCGGGTTGACTGATTAATTGATATCCTACTTAACCAAATTTTTTAATTAAATTTAATTTTCTTGCGATATTTTCATGTTTAAAAGTTGAACTTGTATAACTATTCACTTTTCAAAAATCAAATTGCTTCAAAATTCAGAAAAAAAAGCTTAACTTACAAAAATATAAGACGTTGGACTATCTGGAGAAGTTACACTAATTGAAATAAATCCGCATAGGCGTGAGCATGGCTGTAACTAAGACATATTTTATCTAATTTCAGTTACGTCAAAAGCGGTGGTAGCCTAACCGAGGTTCTAGTCCGAGGTGCCGGACATCTAGTCCCGTTGGACAAGCCAGCCGAAACAGTGCAACTTATCTCTCACTTCATCAAGGGTTTAAACATGCCACTACCACCTGACTACCACGTCATGGTTCAAGATACTGCCAATTATATTGACGACGAGTTAGAGGGCATTTCGAAGACCATCTTAGAAGTTCCTGGGGAACAATCTTCTGGCTCCCAAACAGTAATGGTTGTGAGCATCGTGCTCAATGTTCTGTTGATCCTAGCTATAGTTTGTGGCGTCGTGTACGGTCTGAGGTGGAAGAGACAAACTGACGCGTATTTGTACAACACGGTTGACGAGACCAGTATTACTTCCACTATGTTTTAAGGATCTAAGAGTTTTGTTAGTATTCAGGACTATAACTCAGATTATGCTAGAAATTGATGATAGGTTGTGCGTAGCATTTTTGGACGTTGATGAAAGTTTGGTTCCTGTATTTAAATCGGCCAATAAGTGTTGTAACTTAAGATTATACTCGAATTGGTAGGTTTTGAAGCATATATTCATTGGTCCATTCAATGGTATTTTAAATGTTTTTGGCAAAGAAGCCAACGGTTGAAAGAAATGTTTACAATTTGTTAGTAGTTTAAAATAGATAGGAACCGGTGTTTACTTTCGTCTTCAGATCTCATGAATGTGTTGTGTGTGTATAATGTTATGTATAAACCAATTTAATTGTCTATGAAATCAAAGTACATAATGCACTTCAGCATTTAAATAATTGGATGAATATAAATGAATGCGTGAACTAGTCGATAACATTTCTGCCAAGGCCTTACCTGTATTCCTCAGTGCCTTTTAGATTAATACATTACGTTGTAAATATTTTGTTATTATTTTAAACAATAGAAAATAAAATATATTTTGTACATAAATTAACATTTATTTGAACTCCTGTATGAAACTGTCTATCATAAACTTCGCCACCTCTGGCTGGTCCACAGGCACCATATGGCCGGCGCCCCGAATTAGTATTTCTACAAAATTTCCACCTGCCTTCTTGTACCTGAAATAAGGAATTAAAATTATTTTTTGGAAAGCTTTTTGGAGTTTAGAATTCATAATTAGGTAAAATAAAGTCGCGTAACTCGCTTTAATGTTTAGGAAAGGAGATGAGTAGCTTTTTGATTTTACCAATCATATTTACTGCGAATTGACCTATCATGAAAATTAAAATTATTTGAATGATATTTCTTATTCAGTCGAAATGACGCATTGATAAAATAAACACATGCTGATTGCCCAGTGCCCACAAAAACTATATAATTAGACAGAGCAATGTTTCTTACCCAACAACGGATCCGTTAGCGTATCTGCGCAGGCGCCGCCGAGGAGATTGTATGTAGGATTCACGTCGAGACCATTGAAGCGTGTTGTACATGTGCTTTGATAAACTGTATCCAAGAATCACGTCCAACTGACCGCTGGAATTAGAAAAATAGGAAATAAGTATTTAACAATCAAAATCTAGATACATTACCCAACTATATGTACCTACCTACTTTGATATAGACTAAATTTGATCAGCATCACCTCATATAAAAGCTTAAAATGGCAACGTGGCAATGCAGCCAGCCTTTTGGGCACGATTCCCATTGACAGCGATGCGGATGAATATTTTACTGTCTAATTTTATTTGTAAAATTTATTATTTTTATGTTTTTATTATTGTAAAGCTTAAAATAGTTTATGTGCAAGGAACTTTTCCAAACACCAATTGAAAGTACCTACTAAACTACGACATAATAAATTTTAGAGGCAATGGAATAAGATTTCAAAAACCATATCATACCATCCCTTAAATTTTACCTGTAACTCAAAACTCCATAATGCTCCAAAAGTTCCTCAACAAAAGGCTTCGTGGTATTAGCGAAATCTGGCAACATCTTCTCGTACACCAGCTGGTTGTTATAGTCGAAGGTGGCATTGCCCACGTGGATCTGCTCCCTGACCTCACTCCGGTTGATGTACTCTTCGAACTCTGGCGCCCCTGACGATGCGTCCTCCACGAAGTTGTATATGCTGACACCGCTCTGTTTCTTTATGTATTCTATTGTTTCGTTGAATTTCTGGAAAAAATATAAGAATAGTTTTTATGTCTTTGAAAATATAGTTTTATAAGCTCGGCCCTATTTTAAAGCATTTAAATTTAACTGGCGAAATGAACCTTCAAGACCGCTTCAAGTACATTTTACCAAACCTTGATCAATCGATGCGTGCGCTTGTCTTCATACAACCGCAACATATCGTCAGTAAATATGTTTAGTAATTATTTACTTAATATAAATTTATTATTTTTATGTTTTTATTATTGTAAATAAATACCACAAGCATAAAAAAAAAGAATATAAATAGTAGTCCAATGTTAGCAATTATAGATCCATACTAAAGTATTTATTCCCTTTCTGTAAAAATATTATTAACCGACTTCAAAAAAAGGAGGAGGTTATCAACTCGACTGTATTTTTTTTTTTATTTTTTTTTTTTTATGTTTGTTACCTCATAACTTGCGACTGGGTGAACCGATTTTCATGGTTCTTTTTTATTTGAAAGCTGGTGCTTCCCGTGTGGTCCCATTTAAATTTTATCACTACCGGTTCAGCCGTTTTATAAATATATCAAAAATAACGATTTATCTCTACTTGCTGATATGCCAAATACTTAGATGATTTGATTATTTACGCTTATTACAACCTAAAAAAGTGGTGTGTTTATTTTGTTAAGATAGCAAGACCGAGACACTGAAAAGCGAAAAATAAAAAAACTTTAAACAAAAAATTAAAACCGACTTCCAAAAAAAAACTGAAAAGTAAAAAAATAATTTTTATTTAAACGCTTTACGACCAAAATATCGCTTTCGAAGTCGGTGGCGAAATACGAACAATAGTAACTTACAAGACACCGACTTCGAAAGCGATGTTTTGGTCGTAAAGCGTTTAAATAAAAATTATTTTTTTACTTTTCAGTTTTTTTTTGGAAGTCGGTTTTTTTTTAATATGACCCGTCAACTTACGTTAGCAGCATCGACCATTTTCTTCCTATCTATAAGTTTGACAACCTGTTCCTCTAGCATCTCCACATGGTCGATCTGACTACCCTCGAGGATTCCCAGCACCTCACACATGGTGCTGTAGTGCATCATGTCGCGGAGCTCCACCAAGCCGTTACCAATTGCGATACCCTGAAACAATTTATTATGGAAGTTCTAAAGATATCATCAACTGGATTCCCATAGGTTAGGTTACACAGGTACATTAGGAAATCGTCAGAAATCAGCCTTTTATATGGATCGACTATCTGTTCTCAATAACCCAGGGACGGTCATAGTAACGTGTAATATTTTATATCGAATTCATGTAAAATATTCATTAATTTCCCAGACGAAAACATAAGCTTTAAGTTGCTATTTACCTTTAAGTTGATAGATTCTTCCTTTTCTTCCTTGTTGTGCCTGTGGATCTGAATGCCTAGAGCCGGCACGTACTTCCCCGCGTATGACTCCCCGACTACGAACAGTGGTGCTGATCGCAATTCAGGGAATATCTCCAGAAACTGCTTGAGGAACTCCAGCATTTGCTCCCCGACCTAGAATTCAAAATTAATTATACATATTAGGCTGAAAATCAGCACTTTTCGAAAGTCTTGATAAGCATTCGGAAATTCATCAGATTAAAAACTCTAGGTCGTATAATCGATACATCACAGTCTCTATTATATCGATAGGTTATTCTATCGTATTGAAAACTCTCATAACCTGAATTATTACATTTATTTAAGTATATAAAACTACTTGGGTAATCTCTAGGTTCGTAGTAGTGAACCAATTACAAAAAATCTTTTATTTATAGAAACCTACTCCGAATTGTCATGATTTGAGAGCAAATGATGCGTCCGATGCTGCGGGCGAAAACTACTAAAATCAAGTCAATATTTATTACGAAAACAGGACATTGCACCCTGACCTTTCCCGTGCAAGTCACAAACCCGTAACCAGTAAAATTGTATTTTTTACTCGAATGCGATGCTTCCTGAACTGGTTTATTTGCATTTCCATTGGTTCATAAATAGTTGGACGAGCTTAGAGTTTACTGCGTTAGAAACATTTGCATAAATTGATATTTAATGACATATTTTACACTCAGATAACGTTACTTGCAAATACTTGGCAAATTTAAGCATTTAATGACACCCGGGTATAATGTTTGATAGAATCTACCAAACCTCTAACGATAGCTAAGTTAGTACTATGGGAAATGAACCTAATCGGATATTTCAGACTATCCTAGATATTATTAAATAAGAAGCCACTGAACCGATTTAGCCATTTGGTATTTGTTATCAATTGAAACCTGAAGAAGACATTTTTGAAACGGTAGTTAGAACGGTTGATTGGTGTTTAGCAAGGATGAAGCAAAATCAGACTATGTTCTACTCATACGAGCTAAGTCAGTCACGGTCCAAAAATTTTACAGTTTTTTTTTTTGACAAGGTATAGGTATTCCGCATCTACTCACATCATCCTCATTGTCAGGGTATCCGCGCTCGTCATCAGTGAAGCTGAAGCCAGCACCCACTGGGTTGTCGAGGAATAACATGGAGTGATCAGCCCATGACACGTTTCTTGATGCCACTGAAAATTATCAAAGTTATGATTATTCGTTACACACACTTTTATGCGACGTTATAGAATGATCATAATCAGCAAATAGGATCGTGAAATTTTAAAAATATCGACCTTTTCAGTCTTGATATTCTTCGTGTTCTTTTTGTCTAGAATGCGCCGTTCTTTTGATTTGCGTCATTATAGTAGATGCTATTTAATTTTATCTTGATTGGGATAGCGCATATCTTCCCGTCTAAGGGAGATTCAACCGTGCATTAAAATGTTGTGCCACGAAATATGAGAATACACAGCACGATATTAAAAAAAAACTGTCTATTGTCTAGCAGACAGACATGTCGCAAAAAACTATTTTGTTGGATAAACTGGCATGGATTATAGCATCATAAAATACTGTTTTGTGTACGAGTGTCTACGAGTTCCCATCCAGTCATTGAAAAAAAATAGCTCGATACATTATTGATGACCATAAAATAAGTCTGGGGACTTTTATTGATTTTATAAATAATTTTGATTTAAAAACATATATCATATTTTTTTAATTTAATAAAATCTTTTTCTGAAATTTGAAACAGCTTTTGAACAAATATCTCTACGAATTTTCTTCAATCATATTATAGCTAAAAATCCAATTGAAAGAACTGCATTGAAAACGGGGTTGTCGTTTAGGAGCGAAGCCACATACAAACACAGATGCAGAGGTACTACATGTTAAAATTATTACACCCTTCTTTTTGTCGGAGGTAAAAATAAAATAGGACCCTCCTATTTTTCCATTATCATTTATTTACTATATAATTAAGCCATACTGATACAATTTCATATCGATTGTATTTTCTTAAGTAATGGGTAATGAATGACGAATGTAATAAAATAGTTGGCCGTGACGGTGTGAATTTGTCGTGCGCGTTGTATCGATAAAAGTAACAGTTAATCAATTAGCAACGAACATTATCCGTGCAACGTGTTATTGAATTATAACGGGAAAAAATATGTAAGTCCATTTGAGTAATTAACTTAAATTAATTAAAAGTTATAACATTTATTTAAAAAATTCAGCAGTGCTTTAGGCCCGTGATTTAAATTGATGCTCTATTATTAATTGACAAATTCATTGTTAGAAATGCTGTAACTATAATTGTTCTGGTTGCCAAAATGTTGACTAGTTGAAATAACACAACATGCAAACAGGAGGTTGTCCTAGAAATTACAGAAGTAAGAATTACTTTTCGAATGTCCAGCAGTACAGAAGCAAACAAAATGGCGGACAACGACTAGTGTGATTGATGAGTCATGCCTTGTTTAGTAATGGTAACTTGCTCATACGGAAAACAGTGCAAACTTGATACGGCGAACTTCCCTACTACATATTTTGAAAGGAAATAAAATGAAATTGTGAAATACCTTTTCCATTCTCCACTTTGAGGGGTCCGATGATGTCAAACAGTCCTTTCATAGACGAAAATCCAGGACCTCCTTGCAACCATATTATGAGGGGTGTTTCAGACAAGTTGGTCGCAGCAGGGAAGAACCAAAAGAATAGATTGGAATTGTATTCTTCTTTCACTGTTATGAAGCCTGAATGACTTTTGTATCCGAGAAAGTTCGATGAGTTTACTTCTGAGAGTTCTCTTGCTAGTGTGGCGTTGCCATTTTGAATGTAAGGTGTTAAAATAAGACAGTCTCCACAGGAACTCTCTTCTGCCAAGGCGATGCCGAAGACACAGCTGAATAGAAATAATAGAATAGAATTATAAATACAATTTATAAATCTTTGACATTTGTATCGTGTAGTCAAAAAGTCTGACTACCAAGGGGTATCGTGTTGCCCCGTAAATGAGCTGTCTGTTTTTTCATTCAAGATATTAAAATATTTTGATTAAATGTTGCTTTATTGGTTTGAAAAGAACTGAATTTATACAATAAGAAAAAAATACCGTGTACGATACTAAATACGTAATAAATTATCGAATATGTGATACTCGGTTTTTATCACTTGTGTAAATAAACCTGACCGCCAAAAATGAACATAATTATTTAAAAAAAAAAGAGTTAACTGTTTTCATAAGACTCGAGTACTAAGATTTTTTACTATTTTAAATAAAACAGTAATTTAATGTTATTTATTTGTGTGTTAGTTTATAATTATTGATTAGTTAATATATATGTATTGCATTTTCTTTGGGCCCTAGTAGCATTGAAATAAAGGAATAAATAAATAAAAAAAATACACGTTAATAAAAACAGAATTCAAGTAGATATGTTGAGTAGTCAGGCCTGTCTATTTTCCACTTAAATCCAAGTACCAGCTGAGTCGGTAATTTTGCAAGCACTCACCTTAGGGCCGCAACTAACACTAGAATACCTCGCTCCATGACCGGCTACAGTGCAAACCAGTCTCGTTATGGGCTCGGACTACATCATTATGTTTGCACCTTACTTACTTATATCAAGAATGCGTAGAAAATTGATGACGAATATGAGGAATATTCATTCTTATGTATCTACAAGACCTATCTAATTTTCCTCTCCGTTTATTTCCTTCTAGGAGTTTACAGCTGCTTAGAAATTGCCCGGAAAAATGGTTAATCTGTTCGAGCTTTTTGCTTATAACATGTATAGGTATTAGGTATCTACGTGTCATTGTGTAATATTAGAATTATTATTTTTTTATTTATTTATTTACTTCAGGCAACAATGGCCCATATTGAAAATACAATAATATATAAGTATACAAATAATTTAAAAATACGATACATAAAACAATTAAAATATAAACACCTAAAAAAAACTAAAGTTTATTTAACTAAATTATATCCGTTGGTATAGGGCCTATGTTACAACGGATATAACTCGAGCAATGGACGACGGATTAACGTGCCCTCGCAGGCACGGCATGTATAACACCCCCGACTCCCTGACTCCGTGCTGCATTGAGACATTTGCAATAATCCACATTATCCGATCCACCCTAGCGATTTCGGCCCGACCCGGGAGTCGAACCAGAGACCCCGTTTACAGGAGTCGCGTCATGCGACCACTAGACCATCGAGACACTGGTTGCTGAAAATACAAACATAAAAATGTTTAAAACGTAGTGGATTGCGGTGGCCTAGTGGTTACGGCACCTGCCTCTCGTGTACGAGAGTGCGGGTTCGAAACCTGGCAAGTACCAGTATGACTTTTCTAAAGTCGTATATACTTTCTAAGTATATCTTAGACGTCACTGACTAACGGTGAAGGAAAAACATCGTGAGGAAACCTACACTTTAAAGTCTGAAATCGCCAATCCGCCTTGAGCAAGCGTGGTGATCAATGCTCATGCCTTCTCTGTATGAGAAAAGGCCTGTGCCCAGCAGTGGGACAATATATAGGCTGATGATGATGTTAATGTTGATGATGAAGATACCTTCTAATATGAAATATAGCAGATGACGAGTATTATACATACATAAATGGAACGGCACGCCCGTCGCTCGCGCTCAAAACTGCGTAGGTTTACAATACCACTACCAATCCCTTCTTGCAACTTGTGCGATAAGATAAGGCTCTGATATATTATTTTTTTATATAATTTAAGCCTTGAAGATTGAGGTGAAAGTTAAACATATTATTCTGGTGCTGAAAAAGAGTATGGTAGTTGATACATTTCGACAGACATACAATGTGTCATACATTGTATGTCTACTAAGCAACGTTGCCGTGTCTCTCCATCACTCATCTACTTATACATATAAAATACTTTGTCCTAAATGACTGACGGATCAACGCACAGTCTAAACCGCTGATTGTAGAGACCTAAAACTTGGAGGGTGTGTTCTTTGTATGACGTCCGATGGCAAAAGGATTTTTCGAAATTCCATCCCTAGGAGGGTGAAAAAGAGGGGGCAAAGTTTGTATGAAACTTTGATATTTTTAATTTGAATTCGTATAGCTGCCGTGAACGAAGCCGAAAGCTAGGATTGAATACAATGTTGAGTTGAGTTGTTTACTTTCTAAATATATCTTTAAAGTCACGACTAAGGGTGAAGGAAAACATCGTGGTGAAATCTGGACTTAAAAAGTCTGAAAAAGACTAAAAAAGTCTGAAATCGCCAATCCGCCTTGAGCAAGCGTAGTGATGAATGCTCATGCCTTCTCTGTACGAGAAGAGGCCTACACCCAGCAGTGGAACAATATTATAGTCTGATAATAATGATGATGATGAATACAGTAAATCGAACTTGTTTGCATGACGGCCATATCAAGTGACAAATATTAGCTATAGGCCCCGTTTCCGTCTTATTCTTGATGAAGTTCTCCATCAAGATTTAAGTAAGTACCACTACCACTATACGACTTTAAGAGAGATGAGGAACGTTAGGTTCCCAAAGTGAAAAGTTAATACATTAACTGATCAGACTCCTTTTAATATTAAGCGCATCTTCCTGCTATCAAAACAATCATTACGACCATAAAGACGAGAGTTGCACCGTGCCCGGTGCACGTGTCCATTTCTATCATCATTGTAATAAGCATGCATCAATATTCAATAGACATCGATAGTGTTGAGGCAAGGCCGCCGGTTGCTCTTGACCGTGGCCGCTTGTGGCCGCAACCCGCCTCCATACAAAGCCCGACAGAATCGGCGATGACTCAACCAGAATCTCACGGAGCAGCTCGCCCCATAAAGATTCAACCACATTACCATAGGCTTAATAAACTTAATGTGTTTTTTACAAAGGAATCGCGTTCAAAATTAATAGTTTGGAAAAAAACCCCGCGAAACCGAACCCGCTGTCCGGTTTTACGAGCGTGGGAAAATCAGTTATCAGTGAAGTCGAATCACGCACAGCGTAATACGCCATTATGTATTACATACACGTATTTAAATGTATCGCATCGATGTTTGTTTTACTACGAACATCCTAAATATAGAGCAAATCACTTTTAAGAGCGTGCAAGAATCTATCGCGAATATCTGAGCGTGGGAGCGCGCTTATGCTAAGCAGGTCATTGGTACCCCGCGCCTTACCTCGCGGTATACAGGGGGTTCCATGCTGCATGCGGAACAATAACATCGAAATTATATTTTTTGACCTGGCAAATACTACTTCTAATAATTATTAAAAAAACTTTTTTTGGTAGTTGAGTTAAGTGTTTGTAAAACTCTAACCAGCTTGCTGGTTAGAACAAACTGTTATAAAGTATTTTCAAGAAAAAATTAACATATTTGCATTGTATTAATTTTTTTAAGTACTGCTGCTAGTAACTATTTACAGAAATATGTAAAATGCGATATAAACTAGTTTAATTTAAAAGCAACAGATATTAAAATCTTTATTAACAGTTGTGGAGTTTTTTTATCTCGGAAAAGTACGATACAAGGATATAAGCATATACTTACTATCTGTATCAATAGTTTGTCAATGCGCAAACCAGTGGCGGATCCAGGATATTGGTTTGGGGAGGGCTTGATTCTGGTGAGGATAGGTTTAATCAAGCGAAACACTAAATAGCACAGAACATTTTATTTTGCTTAACGCATAATAAGTCTCCATGCTTAGCTTTTGGAGGGGACTTGAGCCCCTTAGCCCACCCCCCCCCCTGGATCCGCCACTGGCGCAAACGATTTCATCAAAATTAAAATAAACATATCTTTGATAAATTGTTTAATAAATAAAAATAAAAAATACGACAAAAACGTCTGTAAACAAACAAAATAGAGCACCCTGTATACAAGATCGAGATAAATCCAAGTTCAAGACGCAAGTGCACGTTGAAAACTGGCTGACTATACAAAGTTCCCGAGGCTAGGACGCGGGCCCATTCCGCCGTGGCAGACGACACGCGAAGCACCCTCGCCTGATAGTGCGCCCAAACAAAATGGACGTGCTTTTGACATTTGTGTTGTTGACGTAAGTTTTTTTTTTCAATTAAACGCGGGAAAGGACCTCTATGGTGTAGGGCTTTTTTATAACTTAGTCACTCAGTATTAGAGAAGTTATTTTTTTCTTATTATTATGGCAAATTAATTAACTTATATGCTGTTAATTAAGTGAATGTTACTTCCGTTTTTGAAAGTAGTAATTATCATAATCTAAAATCTAAAGACTTTTCCTAATTTAATTTTATGTCCAATAAATTAACTTAATTAATTAAGGGCGTAATTATCTAGATAGATTGTAGAAATAACTTTTAAATTTACGTTATCGTATGGACCAATCATCAACTAAGGAATATTCCAGTTAACACCGTTTGGCTCACGCTCACGGAGCTAATTCAAATGTTTATTTAAAACTAGCTTCTGCCAGCGACTTCGTCCGCGTGGAATAGTGGTGCTCCGCTCCTATTGGTCTTAGCGTGATGATATATAGCGAATAGCCTTCCTCGATAAATGGACTATCTAACACTGAAATAATTATTTAAATCGGACCAGCGGTTCCTGAAATTAGCGCGTTTAAACAAAATGACAACATTTTCCTTCACTGCTCTGCTCCTATTGATTGTAGCGTGATGAAAAGTATACTATAACCATCTCAGGAGTATGACAAATAATTGTACCAAGTTTCGTTAAAATCCGTCGAGTAGTTTTTGTTTCTATAGAGTTTATACAGACAGACAGACAGACCGACAGACAGACAGACAGACAAAAATTTTACTGATTGCATTTTTGGCATCAGTATCGATCCCTAATCACCCCCGGATAGTTATTTTGGAAATATATTTCATGTACAGAATTGACCTCTCTACAGATTTATTATAAGTATAGAAGATAAGTATAGATATAGATTATAAGTATAGATAGAAGATATAGATAGATAGATATAGATAGAAGAAGAAGATAGATAATCGAACGTCATCTTATAGCATCTTTTCGCCGAAAATAAAGTAAAATAAACGAAATGTAAATAACGGTCCGAAAGTAAAAAAAAACACTGTTTTAATTAACTAGGTACCTATTACTATTCAAACTGTTCATAAGGTTCCCACTAGAGTACCTACCTGCATACATATATTTTTTTTAATTAAACACAATGGTTGAAAACCAATTACAGTAACTAATTAAAAAATAATTAATCAAAAAAGAGGGAAAAGGTCAAAAATCAGTAATCAATCAACTCTTTCATGAATACCTCTCACAGTAGGTACTTATAACATGCCAATAAAATCTTCAATAAAAACCACAAACGTAAATTCAAGTGCGGAAAATCGACATCGCAAGGAAGTCTTATTCATAAAACTCGAACTTTGATCACTTTTCCCTGTGGTTTCTACAATTGTATTACTTTACAACGCAATATAAGGTAATATGTTTGCGTGTAAGTCCGATATTAACTGACGCACTGAAATGGCTAATCAAAATATACCAGTGATCATGCTTCGCGTCATATTGGTGACGCTATGCAACACACGAAATAGAAGTACCTACTTACCTATGCAATAAAAAGCTTTGCTATAAGTTTTATTGTGACTGTAGGACGTGTGTTCATTGTTTAATCTTACACCTTGGAAACCTATGATTCCTTAAAATACTGACGGAAGCTTGTCAATCGCATACAATAATTACCCAATTTTAAATATGTTATTTAAAGGTATCTCTATAGGTACCTACTTTCTCATCTTAAATTTTCAACCTAAACCCTTTTATTACCTTCCTACTTAGAAAATCTAAAACGCCACTCTGAAAAGCTTATGTACCTACCAAGTATAACAAAAGTCCTTTTTTCTATATAGATGCGTACAGCAAGCATTAAGCGCAGACCGGTCGCCTCTACCGGACCTCCCACCGGGAGAGGCCCCGGAGCCCATCCTAACCTTCATGGAGAAGACTTACAAGACTGGCCGAGGGAGGACGACGTACGACGCAGGATCCCCCCTCCTCCTCACCCCGTTCATTGAGGAGAAGAAGCTGGACGAGGCAAGGAAAGCCGCCTATGTTGATCCAGATTACCTACTGCCTGATATGGACAGTTATGCCGGATATTTGACGGTGAGTTTTAGTTTATTCTTTCTTTCACATCTTAGTTATTGTTTTAGTAATCGTGCAAGTTGCTAAGAGACAATTTAAAAGATAAATGAAGCCTACAGAAAAAAAAACGATTATATAGGTTCCTTTTTTTCGGATGGGAAGTCCTCAAATGATTCCTGCCGCCACGGGTCGGGCGAGAAGGAGTGTCAGACTCTTACTGACTAAAACCTATCCATGTTCCTTCCTCAGCCTTTTCTATACCGGGGGTGCGGTAACTCTTTCGCATATCCCGCAGCCCTCCTCGCGGTCCTGGGGGAGGGCTCCGTTATATAGGTATTAAGGTACCAGCTAATATTAAAGTTTTAATAAAATCGGAAATGTGTGCGTTACAAACCAACGGTATTTCCGTAAATTACGATAATTTAGATTATGAGAATGTCGTTTTAAAACAAGTTTTGATATTAAGCAGTAAACATTTACTAAACTAGAAATCACATTAATGTTATATTGATTCACAAACTGGATCAGAATCAATTAGCCTTGCGATCCTTCTGCCTAAATAATATAGCAGTCCTTTGTTTAGTTTTGGTTGATGCCATAAAGACTTACAGGCGCACAACTATAAATTTTTAGTCTTCATAGGGTGCCATCTTCTAATGAAGTTGCGGTCACTTGGTAAAATCTATTGCAATCTTTCGCCGCGTCTTTGAGTTTCAATTTCTAGTACTTATTAATAAAACTTCTACGTAGGTAACGCTTCAAGGGAGAAACACACTTTTGTTATATTAACTTTCGTTCAACAGGTGAACAAAGAATACAACGCCAACCTATGGTTCTGGTACTTCCCGGTGTCTGGTAAATCAGTGGAAGACACTCCCTGGATCATCTGGCTCCAGGGTGGACCAGGCGCTTCTTCTCTTTACGGACTCTTTACAGAGATCGGACCTTTCTTCGTCTCTAAGGACAATAACTTGGAAGGTGAGATAAAAGTCGCAGAATTGATAGCGTTACCACATAGCTCCGCAATTTAGTGAAGTTCTACAATGTACCATTTTAGTAAAAACTTGACGTTGTAGAACTTCTCTAAGTAACAGAGTTATTTTGATGGTTTTAACAAGTATAACTGTGTAAACACATACATTTAATTACCGCAAATTTAATCATCATAATCAGAATTTTATCATCATACAATCCGATATCGAGCTGTAAATCGCAAAAAACTTACGAAAATTTAAATTCGTGGGCTACCCTAGAACATTCACCTTAAAATTTTAACTCTGCGAATTTTGATGCACCTATATTATGGCAAAAGATGGAGGATAGAGGCGTAGTTACTTAGGTTTAAAGAAAAATATTTCTGCAGAAATCCAACACTCTTGGGGTAAGAACCACTCGTTGCTGTTCATCGACAACCCGGTGGGCACTGGGTTCAGCTTCACCGATGACGACAGAGGATACGCCACCAATCAAACCACGGTAATTACTCAATACGTCATTTGTTTTCAATTTTCGTTATTTACTATGGTTTTCCACAAACGCGCAATTTGCCTGAATCATTATTTCTTCCTCTGTCGTAACCAATACATTATTTAACTTGTCTTCATACTAGTTGCCAGCATGATTGCCTCTCATCTGAGGCATATTCCCAACTCTCCTTCCGTCATTATGATGTACACAACTGAAGATAAATAATGATTACATTTAAATCAATGTTGGAATAACTTTGTCTTTGATACTTACTCAAGGATTTTTTAAATAAATATTGTGCACAAATTATAGCTTTACTTACTAGCATGTGTGGTACTCTACAGATCGGGGAGAACCTCTACGAAGCGTTGCAGCAGTTCCTCACCATCTTCCCTGAATTACGAAAAGCTCCTCTCACTATTGCTGGAGAATCGTACGCTGGGAAACACATACCCTCGCTGGGAGTGCAGATCCTTTGGCACAAGCATGAAAAAGAACCAATCAATCTTCAGGTACGTAAGCCCTATTGGCTTTGATGAAGCTCATGCCTCCTCTATGACGTCAGTTGGCCTCCATAACTCATAAGCACTCCCAAAGCAGGGTTTCTATCTAGGAATTATTTCCAAAGAAAGATCATTAATCATAACGTATGCTCATTTTTCCAGGGTCTGGCCATCGGCAACGGTTTCATCGATCCCCTTACCCTACAGAGGTACAGTTACTTCGTGCGTGAGGTCGGCTTAGTTGATGACAGTACAGCCAATTTTATGAACCATTTGGAGACAGCGGTTGTGCAGTTCATCAACAATGGAGAGATGGTGAAAGCTTACGCCGTAAGTACAAAGAAATAACTTGGGATGTATGCTCAACAAGTCATGCTAAATGATTGTCTTTTCTGCAATACCTTAGTCCCTGCCTGCCTTTGCCCCTAAGATCGACTCAAAACTAGGTATTAATGACCTACTGATTGATTTATTCATCAATGCAACAATGGAATCTCTCAATAAAAATGTAACTTAATTGTTTCTTTTGTTTGAGGAGCTCGTGGCTAAGTAACAGCCGCACGGTTCGACCGATCAAAGGTTAAGCTGCGCTTGGCGCGGTCGGTCCGTGGATGGGTGACCATCTATGTCATAACGAGACTCCTCCGTGCCTCGGAAAGCACGTTTAAGCTGTTGGTCCCGGTTGTCATTTGTACATCTTTGACAATCGTTACGGGTAGTCAGAAGCCAGAAAGTCTGACAACCAGTCTTACCAAGGGGTACCGTGTTACCCGGTAACTGGGTTGTGGAGGTCAGACAGGCAGTCGCTCTATGTAAAACACTGGTACTCAGCTGCATCCGGTTTAGACTGGAAGCCGACCCCAACATAGTTGGGAAAAGGCTAGGCAGATGATGATGGTTTCTTTTGTGTGTGATGGATGTGACCAAGTGTGATACAAAACTAGACACCTACTAAAAAATACATTAATTTGCTTGGATTTAATATCTGTCTTTTTTTTCAGTATTACAATTACCTCCTTCAAATGTTCTTGACTCGTTCACACTTATCGAATCTGTACAACTACCTGCAAGATGACATCGATCTAGATGGAGCGTACATGGATTACATTCAACGCAGTGAGGTCAGGAAAGCGTTGCACGTTGGCAATACAAACTTCACATCCATAGGAGTGGTGTACAGGAAACTTGTGCCTGACTTCATGGGGAGCGCTAAGATGTGGCTCGAGGAACTGCTGGAGAACTACAAGGTCATGCTTTACAAGTAAGTTGTCAATATGCAGTTTGAAGGTGCATTAAAATAGCCGCCACGTGTGACGATACTTGACCGCTATTGCCTTGCAGCCTGTCTAATGTTTTGATTTGAAAGAAGAAAAAGAAGGATACTCACGCACTTAAGAACTTACTAGTTGTTTCCCGCGGTTTCACTCGCGTCCCGAAGGAACGACTTCACATCCAGAGACTACCCCCTAAAACCTCACAAACTTTACCTCTATAAAATATTTGTATAGATTAGTTAGACTCTGAACTATGATTACTTTGTGCTTATAATTTACAGCTACGCTTTTAGCAGTAAGACAGCAAGCTCCAGCCCTCTGTTCAGGCTTAGCTCTTACACTTACGGGACACCCTACCAGCTACCTATGTCCAGGATTCCGACGTTCATCTATGGTTGCCACAATAAAGAATTTTTGAATTTACATAATGTCTTTGTTTTCAGCGGTCATTTGGACATCATAGTTGCATACCACCCCTCGGTCAATACCTATGACTCGTTATCATTCTCTGGATCATCAGAGTTTGCAAAGGCGAAGCGATCTCCTTGGTATCATGATGGGAAATTAGCTGGGTAAGGATAACTAAATTATGTTTACCAATTTATGTTAGTTGAATTTATTATTGCAATACTGAACTGCAAATTGAATGCCTTAGGGTTTTTGGTTCGATTCCTCAATCAAGCCGAGACTTGACTCGCCTAGATAGCGAATAATATCTAATTTGCGAATTTTGCTATCGGTACTTATACCGAATCCTTTGATGAAAGTTTACGAAATACCATTTGTTTTTCCAGGTATTATCGTGTAGCCGCCAATCTGACGGAGGTCATGATTCGTGGTGCCGGTCACATGGTGCCCGCAGACAAGCCGGCCGCCTCCCTCGGTCTCATCTCGGCCTTCGCCCGGGGCATACCACTCGACGATGACACTGGCAGCCTAGTGGATTCCGAAAAAAACTCGCCGCGACGACGTCAGTTGCCTGTGCAATAGTCAACTCGAAGATCTTACTATACGCTTATTTAGTTATATTCGGGATTGTTTGTACGATGGAATGAAACTTCATAATTATTTTAATAAATAAAATAGTAAGTAGTTGCTATTGTCTACTGTTACTGGAAACCTACAATGCTAATCTTTTCTATGAAAAGTACCAACTTATTTGCCTGACTTAAATTAATTAACGCGGAACGGACCAAGCAAACTTTAGACGGATTGTGTAAAAGAGCAAACCCAAGCAAAAAAATACCTTTTTCTGGACATGCACAGGTTAAAGCTTAAAATTAATTAAAAAAATGAGAACGGCTGAGACAGCATGCATTTTGATACGGGTAATAGTCAACAACGGCCTATGTATTGTCCCACCCCTGGGCAAGTCTCTTCTGACGCAGAAAAGGCACGAGGCATTGTCCACCACGCTTGCTCAGGACGGTTTTACCAACTTTTAGTTAGGGAAAATAACTTTAGAAAGTACCTACATGTTACTTTAATATATCTATATAAGTACATCAAAGTGTCTTTAGTACCAAAGTACTTGTCAGGTATCAAATCCACACTCTTGTACTTGAAATGCTGGCTCCTAAACTTCCGAGCCACCACGACATTCGACGTAAATAATGGATTGTATTCTATTTAAGATAACAATTTACATAATTCGTAAAAGTTATGTTCTTTAGGCTAACCTTACGATACGAAGTTTTCTCTGAAATATATGTGTCTCATAAATATACGAAGGTTTTTAAGTTTGCTGCCATTTGTGAAGTAATGTCAAGCAAAAAAATTAAACACATCAAAACCTTTGATAGTTTAAGCTTAGTAAAATTATTTCATTGTTCAATATTATTTCAAGAATCCTACTTTGAAACAAAGTCGTAAGTTGATCATTATTTTGGTTGTTATATTAATTTCTACCTTAATTTAATGATAATGATGTAGACCACATTGTAGTTTCAATTAGATGAACTAGATGGTGTCACTTACCATTGGATACGACCACTTGGAGAAATAATGCAATATGTGCATTCAGTTCACTGGAAATGTCTCACATTTATGGAAAATTTTGTCATAAGAGGTTTAAAATAAAATAAAAGAGAAACAGAAAAATGACATTTGTAACATAACGCTAGTTTAGTAACGCGGGCGCATCACTATAGGCACTCGCGCATCCCTAGCGCGTCGCACGGGAATCTTGCACCACCGCCGCCCTTGGCGGGCGGCGGTGGTGCAAGATTCCCGTCCCGGCCAGTCGAATGCAGGCCTGCGACAGCTGGGTTCCCAAAAAATGCGCCGCGGCGCCACGGTCGGTCGGTAGCCATGTTGATGGTCGCCATTTTCAGTCGTTGACGTGTTGTTGTCAAATTGTCAGTTGTGAATTTGTGATCTTGGTTCATTGTTTTGTTCAAAGAGAATACTGGAGAATACAATCCTACGTATGTTTATTCGTGAATCGTGTCGAAGCTATTATTGTGTTCTGAAATAAAGTTTTAAAAGGTGGCATACAAGAAAACGTGGTGAAACAGATGTGTATATGTAAGATGATGGAGTTTCTTGCCGGTTCTTCTCCATAAGACCCACTCCTTGGAACCGTGCAACTAGCTTGACGTTTCATAAGTGCCTGCAAAGACCTATTTGAAATAAAAACATTTGAATTTTGGATTTACACCTCAACACATTGCTTATGAAAAGTTTGAAGCCCATAGATTAAGAGGGAATAAATATAAAACGTAAAATTAAAAAGTCTTTTTATTTTCCTATCTTTCTTCCTAGTTTCCAACGACAATAACTAAGAATCTTGAAATAAAATTAATCCTGCTAGAATATAGGTATGCCGTGGTCATCACTATGCTATCGATATTTTATACCGAATAGCCATCGATATTTACAGCAGCCTGTAGATCATCCCTAGGCGACATTAAGACACTAGCGCCACGACGCATTTTTTGGAACTAATCGTCAAATTGAGCTGTCCTATCTGTCTCTGACTAGTATATAGTAATCTGTGGTCGAATGTTAGCGGAGGTTCGCTCGCCACCTCGCGACACGCGCGCCCTTATAATTGTGTTTTATGACTCTACCCTATTGTTTTGTGTGTGTTTTCTTTATTGATTATAATATATATTTTTCATTGATCGTGCTTGAACTCATTTCACGAACCCTGAGCCATCTCGACAATAATATCGTTACACATTTTAATTATTAATAAATAGTATAACAATTATAAATGTATAATATTTAAACAAAATTGTGTAAAATTATAATACACTTGTTTAAGTGTTATAGTGTAAATTAACAATGTAGAATATTTGTATGCCTCTTACAGAAGCGATGTGTCTAAGAACTATACCAATATGTGCCTCTAACTTTTGTACCATATCCGTAGCGAATAAATATCTTTATCTTTAAGTGCCAGCAAAGCCATAGAGGCTACCTCCCGATATAATAATGGTGATGGAGTCCATCACCATTATTATGTTGTCCATCAGATGGACACTAACTTATTATCCCAACAGAGGGCGTCTAATCAACGGTAGTTTGTTATTAAACTTTAGTACTTTACTGTCACATAATATTGTGTTCAATCATTTAAAACCCCTTCGGTTTCCCTTGAAAACGTAGGTATACATATCTTACCTATTCTCTAAATCAACCTTTTAAACGGTAGCTGCAACGTTTCTCTTACGGAGCTCAACTTTTAGCTGAGGCACGGTTATAAATGAGTACATTTCGGATTAATTATCTTATATAATTTATCAAAAACAGCTGCTCAGTAAAACAGTAACAAACCAAACGTAGTGATTTTATTATCTTTGATGTTTGACCGACTATAGCTCCATCTGCGTACAATTTTGAGTGTTCTACTTCATTCAAAAAATTAAAAAAAAATATTTTCTATTCAAATCCTGCGTAAATTATGGGATATAATAAATACCATACAATATTATAGTCCTCAAATACACTGAAAAGAGAAAAATAAATGTAATCTCATATTTTTTCAATAGGTGATACTAGCGAGAATTTCATCGTAGCAATCCTATGTTGACAACATTGAGTTTAATCTGTTTTTTTTTCTAATAGCAACACTAGTATTGGTGACGTTTTCTCGAGTGCGCAGGCAAAAGTGATAATCAAGGAAATAAAATAAGAATATTTAAAAAAACGTCGCTTACTTGATAAAGTATTCTTATTAATTATGATTATGTAGGTTTCTACTTCAAGGTTATAACAAATAACTGTATTAGCACAGTATTTTAGCAACGGAAGTCGTGTAACAACATCACGTCATGTCGTTGTATGTGGTTTGCGCATTGCTGCTTTTGACGCCTATTCGTGCGTTTTATTTGCCGGGTTTAGCTCCTGTGAACTATTGTATAGCCAGTGATGACACCAGCAAGTCGTGCAAGGTAAGCAATCATTATTCCTTGAAGGTTTTGCGTTTATAATCATTATTATCATTTGCCGACATGACATGTATTTCGTAGAAACCTAAATACTTACATTCGTAGTGTTCATTTTATTCTCTTTTACGACAGTTAATACGGAATAAATATTATCATAGTTTGCATAGCAACGTAATATAGTAAAGTACATCCGCTTATATCAATTATAATGGATGAAATTCCCATAAAACTCGATAACGTTTTTAAATAAGCACATCCGAAAGCCAATTAACGTATCGTTAATTAATCTGTTGCTATTTCAGACTGAAATCCCGCTGTATGTAAATAGATTGAACACAGAAGAATCGGTGATTCCATTTGAGTACCACCACTTTGACTTTTGTACTTCTGATGAGAGCCAATCACCAGTGGAGAATCTCGGCCAAGTGGTCTTTGGCGAAAGAATACGACCGAGCCCGTACAAGCTCGAATTCCTCAAGAATGTGGAATGTAAACCTGTGTGTACCAAGACCTACAGGGGCTCGGATACTGATTCTATCAAACGGTTGAACCTGCTGAAGATGGGCATGGCACTCTCTTACCAGCACCATTGGATCCTGGACAACATGCCTGTGACTTGGTGCTACTTGGTTAACGAGGGAGGGAAGACATACTGCAGCACTGGGTTCCCGATGGGCTGCCAAGTGCGCAAAGACATGGTAAGTAATCATAGTAATCAAAGCCACTAATTACGAAATGCAAAAAAGAAAACTAGTTATATTGCTCAATATACTATATAATATTTATCAAATCAATTGATTTCATGCATTTATAAAATTTCACAAACTTTCTCTGTTTATTTAACATCAGATGGGTTAGTTGTGTGTGTAAAACGCATAAGTGGTCAATCAATCAATTAGTCAATAAGATAAATAAAACATACTAACAGTGAAAGTTATTTGCTGATGGGTTCAAAGTTATTTCACAGGTTAAAGAAGACATAGATAAGCCTTAAACTTCTAAAATTTTATCGTAGTTAGAATTATCAATTAATGTTCAAAAGCATATTTAAATTAGGTAAGTATTAAATATTCTTGCTTATTACTATGAGTACTCTTTTTTATACTCATTGGCATTTTGCACACCTATATTCACAAGACACAAGATGTCATAACTTGCATTTTGAAAACATACCAATAGCTGGAGATGTATGACTTTTACTTAGGTCATCAATACATTGATGACCTAAGTAAAAGTTTTCTAGTTCACCTATCCTACCTTCCTTCTGTTAAGTAATTGCAGCATTTTAAGAAGCATTTCAGTATTTAAAAGATGCACTGCAACATTTTTCAACTGAGAAAGGAGGCTTTAAGGCAGAGAGTGGGAGCGCTCTGATATCTCATTATTTTATAATTATAAATTCTTTGGCTTGAAGTAGCTTTACTAAATGCTTTTAAATTTCAGCCTGTTAAGGTAAGTAAGCTAAGCTGCAAATTGAATAAATGCCTACATTAATAAATGCAATATTAAATTTATTATCGCAGTTGAACTACACCATTATTTTAAAATAAATGAAACACATGTAATAATACATACTTTGTGATAATAATTACTCATAAAAGAACTAATAAGTCTTTTCACTTTACATACTAGTTTATTTATTTTACTTACAATGACATATAAATATAGCTGCTCCTGTGGTTGTTATTCTTGTCTTTCTTTTCAAAACATTGCTTCACCGAGTACCGTTAGTGTAGGCGTCATTAGTAGTAATATTTGTGAATAACATTAAATTGTTGACTAACTAAAATATTCTTCCCTTATGAAGCCGGCAATCACAATAATCAATTACTAGCTTCAGCCTACGGCGTTGCCCGTGATTTACGCACATAAAACATAGCTATCTTAGCACCCATCATAAAATAGCACACAGGGATAAAGTAATTTCCTTTAGTAAAAGTATTTCTAGAATTTGTCCAGTAGCTTCAGATATTACCCATTACAAATAAACTTTCTTATGCAATCCATAGTATAAACAATAGACATGCTTTATTAGTTTTGCTATAGAACCAAACTCCTTTTAAAGCATAACTACTATTTTTTTTTTTAATATCCTTAGACCACGTGGTTCCTATCGCGCCGGCAGCATGTGAGTGCTACTTTTCCCTAAAAAGATTTAAGTCTCCCATTATACTTTAATAGCTATCGCTCGCAATATCTTTACGTTATACAACAAAATCGCTCCCGCTGTTTGTACGTTTAGATCTTTTAAACTACGCAACGGATTTTAATGCAGTTTTCAGCAATAGACTGAGTTATTCTAGAGGAAGGTTTTGAGTATAATACATGCATTACCTATATTATTGCATTCATTATAGTAGAAAATCCATCCATAAATATTAATATCTACATTGTACCCATGCGAAGTCGGGGCTGATCGCTAGTAATAAATAGCTAATAGTTAATATATAATACAATACAAAACTAATAATAATTATTTAACTACCAACTGCAAGGAGGTATATAAAAAGTCAAAATAAATAGTTAATTTCGACATTGTTTTTTTTTAATTGGATAAAGATAATTTTATCAGTAACACTATTTGTCACTTATAACATAGATGCTTTATCGCTATTAACTTTGATAGTTTCCTGATATTATTTAACTTAGTTCAGTTACCTATTAATAAGAAACTAGCTGTTGCCCGCGGTTTCACACACCCGGACCAAGCTACAAAAAGCTGGCAAAAAGCCTATAACCTTCTCCAGGGACCCCTCTATCTCCGTACCAAATTTTATCAAAATCGGTTCAGTAGATCCACAGATAACCTCTCTACAACCACACAAACTTTACCTCTTTATAATATTAGTATAGAGAGATATATATATATAACAATGAATACTTTGGAACAGTAAGAAGTCTTGGATCGAGAATAAAAGACAAAATATTTAATTAAAAACGAAAGCTCTTTGATTACGTATATAAATAAGGCCTTGACATATTCCTTAGTTAATTGTAGTTATCAGACATGGAGAAAAAATCAAATATAAATTTAAAATGAGATTTATATCTCATTATAATTTTATATTTTGTAAGTGCTACAAAATACTAAAGTTGTGCCGGAAAGTTACAAATATTATCCGCTATAGTATTAGATATGAACATCCTGCAATCATTTCTATAATGTTTTTTAATCATTTAACACTGTTAACAGTTAGAAGTGTTAGGTTAGTTATCGGAAAATTAATTAATTCCATTTGCTTAGGTACTTACGTGTAACCCTGAAAAATACTTCGTAATAGATAATTATGATTCATAGGTATAACAAATTAATTTGATAAATAATAATAGTATACTAGTACGCGCACGCACTGGCCGATAATCGTCCTTTTTAGGGTTCCGTAGTCCGACAAGGAACCCTTATAGTTTCGCTCTGTCCGTCTGTCTGTCTGTCTGTCTGTCTGTCTGTCCGCGGCATAGCGCCGTGGTATTTGTTATTAGAAAGCTGAAATTTGGTATGAATATGTATATTGATCACGCCGAGAAAGTGGTAAAATAAAATTTTGAAAAATATTTTTTTTTAGGGTAGCTCCCAAATATGTAAAGTAGGGATGAATATTTTTTTTCTCGCGTACCCCTTCGTGTGGGGTATCGTTAGATAGGTCTTTCAAAAATATTATGGGTGTGTGAAGATCATTTTTCAGTTAAGCGAGCCATTTGCGAAATATCTAGATTTTAAGTGAATTTTTTTGTTCGATACAAGTTACCCCCCCCCTCTAACTTTTGAATGGCTGTACCTAGAAATGTGAAAAAAATCACAGACGTGGTACATGTAATGAAATTACAAGGAAAACTATCACGGCTAAGTAGGCTTAACCGGTTACAGAGTTATAGGTGACTAACTAACTCCTACTACGGAACCCTACTGCGCGTGGCCCGACACGCACTTGGCCGGTTTTTAAAATAGCTTTCTTCACTTCTCAATATAAACTTTAATTATGCCAAATCGAGATTCAAAGTGTTCGCTTCACTTATAGAGATTAATTCGTCATAATAAACTGTGTCACAATTGCGTTGCTCTTTGGTCGAGCAAGCCTGCGCTGAGTCGCCCGAAAATTATTTCATACCAAATACCAATTGATAATGTTTTAACTTATTTTCGTTTAATCCGGGATGTGCTTCAAAAGGCCATTAAGAAAAACAAAGTATGGCAATAAGCATGTTCTCAGTATACTGGGACTTTGTGTAAGTCATGCAATGTGTGAGTAAAGGATAGGTTACTACACGAGTGAGGTGTAACTCGAGGATTAACGACTACATAGAATGGAACTGGAGCGACAATGCTTACAGTACCTATACTACTAGAATTTGAAACTTTATTATCAATATCACCCGCGTAAACGTAAACCAGAGCCTCAAGAAGAATCTCAAAGTATCTTTAAAAAGGATTTTCACTATTAATTACCATTATATTGTTTATCAAAATGAGATAATATTATGTATTGTAATTAACTATCCTATCATATTATCAGATATATAATCTAAATTTATTGAATGGCAAAACTGATCCCATAAACAACCATTGCAAGTGTTTTTACTTGCGAAATACAAAATGTCTGTTCTTATACTTTTGTTGCAATCATAATATACATCTGGTACTAGAATATATGTATTCTTAGTAACTATAATTTGTATATATTGTATAAGTACCGATACTTTAATCGATGCTATCCATACAATTAAATCGCTTATGAAAAACGCTAAATGCAAACGTTTGTCTACACATAAGTTTGCGCCATAAAATCTTTTACGACTTATTACTTTCTAGTAACCTACGACTGTTTATGTCGAAATGTACTTAAAAATCTATCAGAGCATAACATAAATAGTTTATTTTATTACTGTATTACAACTCTAAATAAATTTATTTTGTTTCAGGATACATGCACACCGATTGTGAATGGCCACTCGAGTCGTATTGGCGCTTACTACCTTTTCAATCACGTTGATTTGGAGATTACGTACCACAGCGGCGGTGAAGAGGACTGGGGCGTAGCGTTCGGTGAAAACGGCGGACGCATTATATCGGCTAAGGTAAAGTGTTAACACCAGTGTGGCATTGTTTCAATGACATAGTAAGATCATGATAATTTGCTTTAGAGTGGAGATGGCACATTGTACTTCGTACTACATAACTTAAATTTTCAGATGATAAAATGCTGTCTTCCATAATTAATACCGATTTGAAATGTTTATTTATACCGTGTAGGTTTTTTTTTCGTTGAGGTCGGCATTCAGCGCTAAATCGGATGCTGCTGAGTACCTACTAGTGTTTTACATGGAGCGACTGCCTATCTGACCTCCACATCCCAGTTACTGGGTACCTACCAGTTAACTTGATACCCCTTGGTAAGACTAGTTGTCAGATTTTCTGGCTTCTGTCTACAAATGACAACCGGGACCAACGGTTTTAACGTGCTTTCCGAGGCACGGAGGAGTCTCGCTGTGACATAGATGGTAACCCATCCACGCACCAACCGCGAATCGCAGCTTTGATCGGTCGACCAGTGCGGCTGTTAGCCACGAGCTCCTTCCTCCGTTTTTTTACCGTGTAGGTTATTAACTAAAATATTTTTCCCAGATTAAACCAGCCAGCATTCGACACACAAACCCGAAGAACCCTGAGTGCGGAGCCCGCGGGGCCGAGCTTCAAATACCGACTGAACTCGATTCTGACAAAACCTTCAACGTAACATACACTTACAGCGTCACCTTTAAAAAAAATAACACCATCAAGTGGTCTTCTCGATGGGACTACATTCTAGAGTCTATGCCGCAAACGAACATACAATGGTTCTCTATTCTAAACTCTTTGGTGATAGTCCTATTCCTCAGTGGCATGGTAGCTATGATTCTGCTCAGGACTTTATACAAAGATATTGCAAGATACAACCAGATGGAGTGTGGAGAAGATGCACAGGTAAGAAATGTCTACCAAAATCGCAAACCAATATTTACTTTTGGTACTTAGTAATTTCAGTTAACGCGCGTATGCTCTAAAATCCTGATATTCGAACAAGGACTACACATGGGCGCTTTGTATCGTCAATAATATTATAAATGCTATCTGCCTGTCTTCGCTTTCACGCTAAAACTGCTGAACCGATTTGGATGAAATTGGGTAAGCTTGAAGCCTGGTACAAGAACTAGTACCCTCATAAGTGAAATCGCGGTAAACAGCTTATCTAAAAACGCTCATGGATAAAAGACGTGAGTTTATATATCTATGCATCTACATAAATTGTACTAAATTGCAGGAAGAGTTTGGTTGGAAGTTGGTACACGGTGACGTGTTCCGCCCACCGCGACGTGGTATGCTGCTAGCTGTATTCCTTGGATCTGGATCTCAAGTAAGAAAGTCAACGATATTTTCACTAAAACTTTGTACATTTAACCTAATTATTTTCCCTAAAACATTTGAAAAGTCTGTAGAATTAAATAATAATGCCTATATTAGAACTCATTTAACTGTGCATTTTTTTTGAATTAAGTGTTCTGCTTGTTAGTGCTATAAAAATACCTTTATTACGAATTACTTTAGCCACGCCCACAAGAACTCATCGACACTGCAATATTGTTCTAGGTATTCGGCATGACCCTGGTAACACTTGCGTTCGCTTGCCTGGGATTCCTGTCGCCGGCTAACCGCGGCGCGCTGATGACTTGTGCGCTGGTCGCGTGGGTGCTGCTCGGAGCGGCCGCTGGTTACGTCAGCGCTAGGATCTACAAGAGTTTCGGCGGCAGGAGGTGGAAGAGCAATATACTGTTGACGTCTATGGTGTGTCCTGGGTGAGTTTCACGAATTCTGGAGCCATAATCTGCGATGCTTCTATTTTAATGCACTACAAATCTTAAGTGTTTGAAATGTAGCCAAAAAATAAAAACATGGAAATGATTATTTAACATCAAATCATTTTTCTTGCAAGCCATGCTTTGTTAGTTAACTAGGCTGGTAAAAAGTCTGTTAAAAGTCGTTATACACGCACTTATTCAATGTTAAAATATTGATTGAAAGCGGTATAAGGTTAGAGCGGATGCCAACTTTACAAATAAATGTGTTTTGTTAGTAATGTGTCCGAGTCTAAATACTAATCAATCGATCGATCATACGAATTATAAGATAATGAAAGATCAAAATTTCTATTTCAGTGTGGTATTCTCTCTGTTCTTCATAATGAACTTGGTGTTGTGGGGCAAGGGGTCGTCCGCTTCTGTCCCGTTCTCAACCTTGGTCGCTCTGCTCGCGCTGTGGTTCGGAGTCTCCGTGCCGCTCACGTTTATCGGCGCTTACTTCGGATTTAGAAAGAGGGTGAGTTTCTAAAGATATTTACGAGATGATGATGATGCGATCCTGTGGTGCCTCATCAGGGACATAGGGCTCTAAGAAGAGATTTCCATTTTTTGCGATCTCGTGCGGCAACTTAGAGGTCCTTCCAGCCGAGACCAGTTGATGCAGCCTCTTTTTCAACTGATCGCCTCCAGGTGGTACGGGGCCTGGCTTCGATTTAGGAGATAGCAGTAGATAATAATCACACAAAATTGAAAGGTTGGAAGCTCCTCAGAGTGATGCTGTACGCTGCCGTGAGACGCCCGCTAAATAAAATCTTTAACATAATATTCGCATATTTGTTTCCAGATCTTGGACCACCCAGTTCGCACGAACCAAATCCCGCGTCAGATTCCAGAGCAGTCGTTGTACACCCAGCCAGTCCCTGGTATCGTGATGGGCGGTGTTTTGCCTTTCGGATGTATCTTCATTCAACTATTCTTTATACTGAATTCGCTTTGGTCCAGTCAGGTATGTATTTTTTTTAGGGTTCCGTAGTCCGACAAGGAACCCTTATAGTTTCGCTCTGTCCGTCTGTCTGTCTGTCTGTCCGCGGCATAGCTCCGTGGTTTTTGTTATTAGAAAGCTGAAATTTGGTATGAATATGTATATTGATTACGCCGAGAAAGTGGTAAAATAAAATTTTGAAAAATATATTTTTTTAGGGTAGCTCCCAAACATGTAAAGTAGGGATGAATATTTTTTTCTCGCGTACCCCTTCGTGTGGGGTATCGTTAGATAGGTCTTTCAAAAATATTATGGGTGTGTGAAGATCATTTTTCGTTTAAGTGAGCCATTTGCGAAATATCTAGATTTTAAGTGAAATTTTTTGTTCGATACGAGTTACCCCCCCCCCCCCTCTAACTTTTGAATGGCTGTACCTAGAAATGTGAAAAAAATCACAGACGTAGCACATATAATGAATTTACAAGGAAAACTATCACGGCTAAGTAGGCTTAACCGGTTACAGAGTTATAGTCGACTAACTGAGACCTACTACGGAACCCTACTGCGCGTGGCCCGACACGCACTTGGCCGGTTTTTTTCTCTCATAAAATTGTAGAGAACTTACTCCCCATTTCATATATTTTCCCTTTCCAGTTTAATGGTGATTAAATTACTAATCGATTTCATTTGCGTGTAACATAAAAAGCAGTATACCGCTTTTACATAATATATTATAACTAGCTGTTTCCCGCGGTATTACCCGTATCCTGGAAACTACTTCGCGCACCCGAAATAAAAGAACCCTGTGTTAATCCAGGTTATAAACTGCGTTTACTAATCAAATTTCATCCAAATCCATTCAGTGTTTTTTGTGTTAGTAACAAACATACACCCTCCCAAACTTCGCATTGATAGCAAATTTTTACCTCATTCCAGATGTACTACATGTTCGGTTTTTTGTTCCTGGTGTTCGTGATCCTGGTGATCACGTGCTCGGAGACGACGATCCTGCTGTGCTACTTCCACCTGTGTGCCGAGGACTACCACTGGTGGTGGCGCGCCTTCCTCAGCTCGGGCTCCACCGCCGGGTACCTGTTCATCTACTGCTGCCACTACTTCGTCACCAAGCTCAACATTGAAGACGCCGCCTCCACCTTCCTCTACTTCGGATACACCCTCATCATGGTCTTCTTATTCTTCCTCCTCACCGGCACTATTGGCTTCATGGCTTGCTTCTGGTTTGTCAGGAAAATCTACAGCGTCGTCAAAGTAGACTAATTTAGCGCGGTTTTAGGTTAAGTATCGAGTGTTGGTGCAGCGGTATTGACGAGTCCGTCGTGGGCGCTATTGTTATATAAAATTAAGCAGAGTTGTTACACCAAAGCGTTGTTTTTCTGAAAAATACGCTAATTAGTTGCGTGAGAAACTTCCGCCTAGTCCATTTGTTTATATTGAAATGTCTTGTGGAGTGGCAATTGGGTCTATTGGTGACGACGAGACCGTTAGTGGGAGGTTTAAAAAGTTTAATATCGAATCACAGACATGACTTGTATCGCAATGGATGTTGAGATGCCAACACAGCAGCTGCCCCAGCGCCGCCTGTGTCGCGCGTGTGTCAGTGACAAGTGAGACTGCTGTACACAATGTGATTAATTGTATAAAAGTTTATAACGCTAATAAATTGATAGTCTCATGTGCGTCTTTTAATCGTTTGTTTATTATTTAGATATTAATTTGAATGTTAGGTCGTATACATATTGACTAGAATCTCCATACAATATTGCGAACGGATTTTATTTTCAGCCAACCTGGAAAATTCGAGTTTCTTCAATATGTATGCGCCTTTAGTCGCTAGTTGTGTAAGTCCTTTTTTGAGAATGAAAATCAAAGCTTAAATATTTTTATTTATTGTTTGAAACCGGCTAATATTTTCTGCACAAGAAAACTTAGTGTTAGAAAAACCGTGAATTGTCTAGAGAAGGATTGACTACTATAACAGTACTTAAATGTGCCCTATTCAATATCAAGGAAAACTAAAATAATGTGATGTACGAATAAGTGATTCGAGAATATTTGAACCGTGTATCATACATTTGCAATTAAAATAAGTGAGATTTAGCATTTTTTAATAAAAAATATTAGGAATAAAGAATACTTCAGATCTATGTTTTCTTTTGTGTTATCGTGTGGACTATAAACCTGAATTTGATACCAGTATATAGAATAAATTAGACAGCTAATATAAATTTAAAGCAAGTAAAATACATCTCAGCTTTAAAATAACTGTAGCCACAAAAGGGACATTTTGCTCCAACCTTGTTTAATTTTATTTAAAGTGTTAACTAGAAACAAAATTTTAAAATATTTAACTTCCATACGATGACATTATTAACATTTAAATTATTATTATTTTAGGACCTATTGTTTAAAAATACATACCGTGTATCGTATGCATATTATGCAATTTAATTTTAACATTATTTTTAAAACTGTGCTTAGTTCATTGAAACAGTTGATTGTAAATAATAAAAAAACTATTTTACAAACGCTTTTCATTTTTATTGTAACATAATAAAAAACTATTTAATCACTATCGCTTTCCGAAAGATCCGCTTTTTCTTTTGGTTGTAATGCCTTCCGTTTGAAATGCTTCTTCTTTTGATCAATTTTAGTTTTTCTGAACAATTCTATTGCTTTCATTTTGTTTTCCAGTAAACTCTTTTTCTCCTTTTCTCTTTGTGGAATAAGTTCTTGGAATCGATCTGATTTTGGTATTTTGATTTCAAACTCCGATTTACCATCTTTAACTTGTGACACAACCTTTACACCTTGATTGATAAGTACACTTTCTTCGGCATTCTTTCGTTTCTTAGCAGTAGAGGTGCTAGCTTTGCTTGAACTTTTAGAACCACTATTTGTAGCCTTTCTCTTAGTAGCAGGCTTAGTACTATCATCAGTTTTCTCATTCTCTGCAACGAGAGGCCCCTCGGGACCCATCCTTTGCACTGCAGCTTTAACTCTTTTACTCATTTGTTCTTCTAGAGACCCAAATTCAACTTTTCTTTTGAAAAAGTCTTGCACTGATCTTTGAGTTTTACGATCTTTTATTCGTTTTAGAACTGGTTTTATAATTTCATCTAATTTATTTTGTGACCAACCGAACTTTGCTTTTGTGTAATCTCTCAAAATTGTAATGTCTAGCTCCCCCCAGGTGAATTTGTCTTCACTTTTTTCTATGTTTGGTTCCAAGTATGCTTGTACCACCTTAATAAATAAGTTTATTAAAATTCTAGTCCAGATACAAACTAATGAAATTGATATTGAAAGCAAATTAAAAATAAAACTTACCCGCACACTAGGAAACTCCTCAGTAAGAGCGACATTCTTGAGCTTTTTCTTAAGGCTAGTATTGTCAGTTCTCTTTCCAGCTCTGACCCATTGCTTGAATTCTTGTAAGCCCTTAACGATTTGTGCATAACGAGCTTGCTTCGAACTTTCATTGAGTTGTCTTTTATTGAATGGGAAAGAGGCTAGAATCTCTAAGGCAGTAACAGGACCTACACCACTCACTCCAGTTGTATAATCACTACCAACAAGTAAAGCTAATAGTACCAATTGTTCTCTACTTAAATCTGGAAATCGAATAATAATGATTATTTTTGTATAGTAGCCATGTTTAACATCTGTTTAAACCATTATAATATAAATAAAAGGTATAATATTGTGAACAATACTTACTAAATGATTTCTCAATCCTCTCAGATAAAAACTGCAAAACATGCTTCTTTTGGTTGAAGAAATTTTTATACACAGTTCTACCGCCAAAGAGCCAGATATCGCTATCATCTGTTATTGTGCCATTAGTTAGATTAACACTTTCCAGAAATGCGCATTGCGCTTCAGCCTCCATTGGAGCGACGATGTACGGAATACCGAATATTTGGAGTAGTTCTTGAGCTTCTTTAGTCATTTGCTCTGTGATGTTGCGACCTATACGATCCAAACGACCCTTTTCTTGCAATAAATCTTGCTCTTCAGTTTGCATTTCTTCAACTAAATTATTTAACTGTTCTGTTGTTAGGGTTTCTTTGGGCGGAGGAGTAACCTTCACTATGTCGCGGTATTCTTCATTACTATCTGGCTCCTTATCTTTTATTGTATCTGAAATGTTTTCAATTTCCATTTTATCCGAATTTGAATTTGAGCTGGTAACTTCTGGTTTATGCTGGTTCATATTATCCACGACATTGTCTGTTTTAGTTGTACAGATTGTTTCCTGAGGTGGCACAGGATCCTGTTTGCTTTGAACTTCTGGTTTCGTATTTCGTTCAAGAATTTTGCTAATTGTTCTAAGTGCAGGTACATCGGGTATTTTAAATACTTCGTCTGGTACAACATTTGTATTGGCAGCCTTTATAAATGATACTTCATTATCAGTCTTAGAATCTTTTATTGCTTCTTTCTTATCTGTAACAAGGTCCTTCTTTCCTTCAAATATATCTGCAAATATATCGTCATCATCAGGAGCATCACCCATATTTAATGTAAGTTCTACAACAGACTTATTTGTTTTAGTTTCTTCTTCAGGTACTTCTTCAAACTCATCCTCACTAGAATCACTTACATCTTTTGTTCCCGAATTAACTTCTTCCATTTCATCACTAGAATAATTTTCTTGCTTTATTTCAACTCTTGGTAAAGGACCTTTATTCTCTGTTGCATTTTCTACTTCTTCTATGCTAGAATCTAAGTTTATGATATCTTGTACTGGATTTTCAACACAGATTACTGATGCTTGAGTTGAATCAAGATATTTTTCAGTTTCTTGATCTCCGGAAGACAGGTTAGCTTTAGCTTCAACTGCAACTGTCTTATCTTCTTCACTACTATCAGATAATTCACCACCTTCAACACAATCCTCATCACTAGATGTTAATTCAATATTATCAACAATAACAGACTTCTCATTGTTAATTTCTTCTAATATTTCATCTACTTTAGGTACTTTTACTTTCTTTTTAGTCCTTTTCCGGTCAGTTACAATTTTATTAATGGCTCTGTGTGTAAAATCACTGTACTGCATGATATAAGATTTGGCACAAGTCATATCAGGTTGTTCAAAGCCATCATCTTCTTCAGAGTCTGTACTGGATTTGTCTGTGTCTGTTATACATGATGTCCAAGAGTCATCAGTTTTAGAAACCACACTTGTATTAGCTTCACTTTGTCCATCAACACATTCTAATGACATCTTAATTGCTTTCTGTAAATCATCTTCTAGTTCATCCACTTTTTGTACTTTCTTATCCTCAGCTTTTAGTGGTTCTGCATTTTGACTAGTTGTTGCTTTTGGTTCATCATCAACTTCAGTAATTTCTTCGACTTTGCTTGTTGTTGGGTTGTTTTCCAATTCCTTTCTCATTTTTGCTTCTGCCAAAGCTTTTTTGACATCTTTGATGAGTAAAAATCGTGTAGATACATTAGATGCAATGCGTCGGGAGGGCAGCGTGTCCATTTTGGTATCAATGCCTTCTGCATTTAGTAAAGATTCTAAATCATTTAAAGACATTCCAGTATCACCCATTTCTTTTTCTGTCTCCTCTAGACATTCTTGTATTTTCCTTCTTTTTAATAGCCTTTGCATCTGTAAAAAAGTATTATATTTCATTATCATACCAGCAAAACAATACTATGCCAGACATAAGCCGTTTTATGACATTTCAAATAATTATTCTACTACAAAGGAATGAAGTTTAAAATTACTTGAAAATCAGAAAATGTGTCACTGTTCTTAGGTAGCTCTTTAAGTCTTCCCCATGAATTCATTTTTCTTGTTTCCTTTAACTCTATTAGTAAATCATATTTTTCCTTGACTCCTAAATTCTTGAAGCTGCTAGACTGTAAGTCAACTGTATGTAGGTCAATACTGGAGCCGCTGGAGTTCTGTTCATCTTCAGATCTGAAATATTCAATAACTGATTACTACAACAATATAGGATTGAGTTTAAACACAACTCTTTTGACTTATTCACTACTTATGTTTCCCTAGCCCATCAATCTCCGTATTTATTGTAAAAGGGTAACATACAAACTGCTTTCACTTTTAAATATAGGTAAGGTTAATCTACACTCGAGGTAATTGGCCTATTTTCCTATAAGCCTATTTTCTTATAAAAAGTGAAGCATTTTGAAATTTGAATTACATTGAAATTGCCTTTCACCATGCCATCCTCAAACTTATGGAAAAGTATATCTTTCTTCTTCCTTTTTAATATAAAACTTACTCTGATTCACTTTCATCTTCCTGTTGTGGCAACGCAGGCAGTTTAAACAGGTCATCATTATCTGTATGTGTATTGCTACTTTTCTTTGGTGATATTTCTTTACCCAATAAACTGTTGATGGCTGTTTTTTTACTCAGCAGGAGAGCAAGTTCTCTTTTAATCCTTTCAGATTCTGAATTGTACTTTGCTTTATGGTCTTGTCTCTTAGCCTAAAATGATATTTACCATTGAAAAGTAAACAAAATCAAAAGATTACAAAAGACAATCAAATCTCAATTTAGAAGTAAACTTACTATAGTTTCTTTTTTTAATTCTGGAAATGCTCCATCAAATACAAATACTGGTTTAATTCTAAAGTACAACAGTTTGCAGAGACGTTGGAACAGTCCCATGAGATGTGCATTTGGCAGAGGAGCTCCTTTTGCATCTTGATAGCCTTTCACCATCTGATGCAACCATATTGAAATATCTAATGAAAATTAAAACAAATGATAATTTTGATGGGTAAAAAGAACTGTTCAGTGAGCAATATTTGTTGAACACTGGATCGTTTATCTTACCAACAGCTAGCACTTTGTTTTCCAATGTCTCGACCGGCACGGGTTTGCCGGCTGGCTCTATTAGCCTCCACAGTCCAGTGACTCCCATCGCGTGCGATTAAATTCCAGAATAGATTTTTTTGTTTATACTAATGTATATATCAGTGTACATAACAAAGGTCGTTTCCCACGAGATCTCCGGTCAATCGTCGGTCTCTTCCTCACACATCGCAACTATTTCGCTTCATGAGCTCAATGCTCCGCTATGGCTACGCACACATTCATAAAATGAAACGACTGCTACTGGCGCACTGCGTTCGTAAATATGTGTTCGGTTCACTACAACATATCAAATGTTTTACTACGCCGCGAACGCCCACTCTTTCCCACACTTTATTTTCTCACGCCCCATGCGTAACCCCACATCCTATGACCGGCCGTCTGTCAGTCGGCGCGTCGCGGGCCGACCGATCCCTCATCGACTCGACTCGATTCTGTCGATTCGCGCGCGTGTAGTCGACAACACGCCTGCAAACAGCTCTGTGTCTATGGTCAATCTTTGACAGCTCGTGCATCTGGCGTTGTCGTATTTATACTCGAATAAACAGAAGTTTCGTCAACTTTTCGTAAAATAAAATCATAAATCGAAAACTGTCGGGCCGAGGACGAGGACGAGCGTCCCCCGGGCGCGAGTGGCAATCAACGTAACATCACCCCGGTCCGTCCGAAAATACCATCGTCGAACAGGTGTCTCGAACGAAATGTGTGCCAGTTCCCAGCGTAATTAACTGACGAGGGGCGTGAATAATACAAAAGTGTATCGATCGACGATATAATCGGACCCAGGAGCGACGTTGTTTTGGTCGAACCTACCCTGTGGGAGCGCGCCCTCCGATCAAGGGCCAGGGAGGACGCTTAAGCCGCGTACTGGAGTGCCGGCGATGTCCCTTCGGAGAAGTGACGCCAGCTAGGGAACAGGAGCATCATCCTGCGCGGCCCGAGGTCGGGTGCGCGCTATGCGGGCGGCAGCAAGGTGAAGGCAGCCGTGGCGAGCATGCCGCACCAGTTCGGCGGGGCGGGCGCGGGCGCGCTGGCGGGCGGCGCCTCGCCGCCGGCGCAGCACGCGGCGCTGTTCCCGCGCTATGCAGGCGCAGCCGGGCCCGGCGCCGGCGCCTACCGCCCGGAGGAGCGCCGCCTCACGCGCGAGGCCATGGAGCGCTACCTGCGCGACCGTTCCGACATGGTCGTCGTCATTCTGCACGCGAAAGTCGCACAAAAGTCTTATGGTAACGAAAAAAGGTTCTTCTGCCCGCCACCCTGCATCTATCTGTTTGGAGACGGCTGGCGACTGCGGCGCGAGCGCATGCTGCGGGAGGGAGAGACTGAGCAGGCAGCACAGCTGTGCGCCTTCATAGGCATTGGCAACTCGGACCAGGACATGCAGCAGCTGGACCTGAACAATGGCAAGCAGTACTGTGCCGCCAAGACTTTGTACATATCTGATTCCGATAAAAGGAAGCATTTCATGCTCTCAGTTAAGATGTTCTATGGTAACGGCCATGACATTGGTATTTTCAATAGTAAAAGAATAAAAGTGATATCTAAACCATCTAAAAAGAAGCAATCATTGAAGAATGCAGACTTGTGTATTGCAAGTGGAACAAAAGTAGCTTTGTTCAACAGGTTGAGGTCACAGACTGTGTCCACCAGGTACCTTCATGTAGAGAATGGTAATTTCCATGCCTCCTCAACCCAGTGGGGAGCGTTCACCATTCACCTGCTGGATGACAATGAGAGTGAATCTGAGGAGTTTGCTGTGAGAGATGGTTATGTGCACTACGGGTCCACTGTGAAGCTTGTCTGCTCAGTCACAGGCATGGCGCTGCCCAGATTAATAATCAGAAAGGTAAGACTATGTACACTCACATAATCTATAAGATCAAGTAATTAGCGCAGTACTTGTGTTCATATAATGGTAATGTGATACCTAAGACACAAGTCATGAAGATTATTTACTCTAACTTTTTCTAATCAGTTGACTTAGACATGCTATGTTAATTAGAACACCAAACACCATTGTTATTCAGTCTAAAATGTAAAAAAAAATATGTTTGTTATCAGTATTGCTTACAACAGATATGTAGTTATTTTTAGCACCATTTTCGATATCCGGGTTGTGGACCTTTTTAAATAATTAACTTTTTTTATTTATTTTTTTAAAATGTATCATCGTGATTTGTGTTTACAACTTCTCACACCATAGACCTGTAAGGAAAAACCTTATTTACTGTGTACACACATATTTTGGGTTTAAACCTATAAATCAAATAATTTATTTCGAGTCCAGAAGCAAGCACATTAATATTATCATTATAATTTTCAAGGAAAGTTAATGACACCACTTAAAAATATGACACATTTTATAATAATTCGAATATAGTTATCTTCTTCGGAATGGTCTTGGTCTGATGCAATTCTAACAGCTAAGGGCTATGAATGAAAAACTTCCAAACATATACAGCAAGCTTGAAATAGTAACACAATATAAATTCACGAGCCTTGAAGACAAACAAAAATTATAGCAGTGCCACTGCATGAATATACAAATAGGCACACATTTTCTTGATGCTTTATATAACATTTGCAACATTTATTCATCAAATAAATTATTTGTACTTGTAAATAGTTTAAGTCAAGCTTCTACATTAAAAATTTAGAATTCCAAAGTTAAACCACAAATCTGTCAAGTAAAGATTCTATATGTTAATGAAAAACATGTAAATGTCATATTATAGACAACTAGCTTCCTGCCAGCGACTTCGCCCGCGATATTTTAGCTAATGGATACAAAAACTTGACAAATTATATACTAAAATCTTTCTCATTAATCACTCTATCCATTAAAAAAACCGCATGAAAATATGTTGCATAGTTTTAAAGATTTGAGCATACATAGGCATATAGGGACAGAGAAAGCGACTTTGTTTTATACTATGTAGTGATGAAACATTATGTATTATAACTAAATATGATAAATAAGGGAATACTTGTTTGTTTGGTAACATTTATATGCAGATAGACAGAAAAGCTTCTATCTCAGTATTTGCAATACACTGCAAGCAATAGCTAGTTTAAAAATCAAAAGTTAATCTTGTCTTTTAAGGAAATTATTAGCCACAAACCCATAGTTTTACAGCCATTCTTTGCCCTAAATTGTTTTCTAATAATCCATAACACCCACAGGTGGACAAACAGATGGCTTTATTAGAAGCGGACGACCCAGTGTCCCAACTTCACAAGTGTGCATTCTACATGAAGGACACAGAACGCATGTACCTGTGCCTGTCACAAGAGAGGATAATACAGTTTCAAGCTACACCATGCCCTAAGGAGCCCAATAAAGAGATGATCAATGACGGAGCTTGCTGGACTATCATCTCCACGGATAAGGCTGAATATCAGTTTTATGAAGGAATGGGGCCTGTCAGGTATGTTAATATAATATTTTTACTTTTTAATAATGCTGTGTGGAAGGAAATTAGTATAAGCATTGAAATCCTTGGCATGTAATACATATATGAGTCCTATATGATGTGCACAATCAAAACTAGTGGATAGCTAATTAAATAAAAACATCAGTGGCAGTGATCAAAAAATATTTTTTTTCTTTTTCTTCTTCTGACCACTGCCTCGTTGGCCCAGTGGCCGCCAACGCGATTCGCGAGTGCTGTGAACGAGGTCGCAAGTCGGGCCAAAATCGCGGGGGTTTTTGACACTTTAATTAGACAGAAAATAGGGAGTACCTACTCAGTTTTTTTTACTGGAGATAATGCACCAAAAAGGTGCCCTTTTCGTCATGCTTAAAAATATTTGTTATAACTTCCCTCCTACTAACAGCAAATATTATAAGTGTTTCTCACTATTATTTTACATGTGTGTAAGCGTAATTCCATATGTACATAAAAATATGCTCCGATTTAAAATTAAAATATTAATACCTATAGTACATTTGTCGCGTAAATTATCAGGCGCGCTAATCTTTTTATTTGCATTCCTCATTTTCGCCCTGTAATTTGCTTGCGAGGATTGTTTCAAAATAGGTAAATAACTTTATTATTGGCTATCTGATTTTTTGCACTATATTCCAAAGGAACGTTTACAGTCTCATGATCTCACGCTTATCGAAAAATGCAACGATTGACATCCTGACAATCATGATAGCAAATGGTCCCCACGATGATAATAATCGTTCGCTAGTCACTATGTAACACCTAAATAAAAACGCAGTGTGGCAGTTTATAAATTGTCTTAACTAATCCACCATTTTTATAGCAAATTAATTTTATACATTCAATTAATATTATATTCTTGATAGAATTTTGATTTTTTTTTAATATTCGTCAGTATCGCCATTCTATCCCTCTTATTTATTGTGGTTATACCTATTTTTTATTATTAAATTAACGAACTAATTCACGAATGCGGTATTTAAGGCATAGTATACATAGGTACACAATATTTTTGTAAAATGACCCATCCGTTTTTGAGTTTTTAAAAACAATACAAAAATAAGACAAAAACTATGTTTACTCCATATTTTTATTACCGTACGAGGTACGAGTTCCAGCCTACTAGTTTAAAAATGTTTACTTAGGAAAGAGTGTATTGTTGTCTCAGTAATTAACCGTAGGATTGCCTAATGAACTGTTATCTTAAATACCGATTTACTAAGTTATTAAATATCACTTTTCTATAAAGTATTGTTTTTAACAGACTTCAAAAAAGTAAGCTCTGTTTTCGACCCTTATGTATGTCCGTGATTTTCTCAAAAACTACTGATCTGATTTTTATTTAGGGGTTTTCGTTATTTAAATGCACCTTTTTAAGGAATATTTTATTATATAAATATTTACATCTCGCAGCTTCTAACATTACGGATAAAGATGGGGGCCCTGGGAAAAGCCTTTCCAAGCTTTAATTATAAAGTTTACTAGTAAATCTGATCAATTTAGACAGACGGATCGTGTGACAAATGAAGGAAAACATTAGAAAATTCACACGTTAATCAAAACACTAACTTTTGACACCCTGGGAACGACCGCGCCACCTGTCACGCGTTAATCTGATATATTAACCAGATTGTTGTCAAAACACTCGTAAATGACCAACAGTTTAAACAGTAGCAATATTTATAGCATCATATAAAAGAAAACAGTGAAAATTTCGCACGCACATCATAACATTTTACGTTTTGATTTTGACACTCTGAGAACCAGCTAGCGAACACAAGCGATTATTGATGGCTGGCATGGCTCAGTCCTAATAATTCCCAAACTAAACTACTGTCATCCTAAATTCCTAACTAATATGTGAAATTCGAAAGTAAGTCTGTTTGTTACGCTTTCACGGTAAAGCAACTACCTCGTTGGTCTAGTAGCCTAACACGACTGCTGTAAACAGGGTCTCGGGTTCATAATTGCTTTCTGGATTTTTGAAATTTTCATAAAGCAGCCCGGAAAAGCCATAAAGCATCAGAAAGTTGGTGGTGTTATTACTCCGCGCCTAAGAGGGCACGCTAAGCCGTCGTCTCCGGCTGCTATCTTTATAGCAGTTGTTGTTAATATCCCATGTCAGAGGCCGTCAAGCGGATTTGAGAAAACTCTAACGCTAGGGCTTGTTAGGTTGGTAAAACCTGCAGCCTACACAATAAGAAGAAGACGGTAAAAGGCTCAACCGAATTGGATAAAATTCTGCACGGGGATGGATAAGACCCTGGAGACAGTTATAGGCTACTTTTACTCGGGTGCGTTAAATAGTTCCCTCGGGACGCCGGTGAAACCGCAGGAAAGAACTATAGTCTGTACGAATTGATTTTACGCAAAATGTAAACAAAATCTTAATCTATTTTACTCTAATATTCCCATATAGATAAATAGTTTTGCATTAAATGTTGACATCATTCATGTTAATAGCATGAAATTGACAAAAATGCGCCAACCTTACGCTATTTTGTTAGAATTTGTCTATGGCAGAGTTAGAACAAAATATGTTACTTTGTTTACATTTCTCGGATATCAATTGATACAGACTATAATAAGTTTATAAAAGTTTCAATAAGTAATTCAATCGTGTAGGCGTCCCTTGTCGATTTTTCGCCACCCCTGCCAGTTTGCCGCACCCCTAATATTTATTTAATGTGTGTCGAATGACGATCCGCGGTACAATTTGGTGCCCGCTAAATCCTCTCGAGTACTTTGCCGATTCAGTAGCATAAATTATTTTTTATTTTTATTTAATTATACTTCATAAAATATTATGGATATACCTACTGATCGTGTAATGTGTGTATGCGTGTAATTTATTTCTTTTAGCTACTGCTTTTATTAGTTACGTATTTCTTATTTTTAACCGACTTCAAAAAAAGGAGGAGGTTATCAATTCGACTGTATTTTTTTTTTATGTTTGTTACCTCATAACTTGCGACTGGGTGAACCGATTTTCATGATTCTTTTTTTATTTGAAAGCTGGTGCTTCCCGTGTGGTCCCATATAAATTTTATCACTAACGGTTCAGCCGTTTTATAAATATATCAAAAATAACGATTTATCTCTACTTGCTGATATGCCAAATACTTAGATGATTTGGTTATTTACGCTTATTACAACCTAAAAAAGTGGTGTGTTTATTTTGTTAAGATAGCAAGACCGAGACACTGAAAAGCGAAAAATTAAAAAACTTTTTACAAAAAAATAAAACCGACTTCCAAAAAAAAACTGAAAAGTAAAAAATAATTTTTATTTAAACGCTTTACGACCAAAACATCGCTTTCGAAGTCGGTGGCGAAATACTAACAATAGTAACTTACAAGACACCGACTTCTAGAGCGATGTTTTGGTCGTAAAGCGTTTAAATAAAAATTAGTTTTTTCTTTTCAGTTTTTAAATTATAAAATAATGAGGCATATTAATTTATTTCTCTTCTAATAAATTTATTTACAACCTAAACATTAAGGCACGCACAGAGAATACGAAATTATAATCGATCTTCTAGTTATGGAAATTAAATTCCAACTATATTAATTTAACCAATTTAACGCTTGTTGGCGTGGGAACTACTTTTTCTTACTATTTCTTAAACTTAATTAGTATTACTACATTAAAACTTAATTACTAAACATTTTTCTTTAACAACTTTTCAACAACAATATCACGCCAGTTTGGCCGAAAGGGTAGACAGGGGTGCACGACGTGCACGTACAGTACACTACATTTCCCCAATAATATTGATGTCCCATGCGCTGGACCTAGTTACTGAGAAAATCAACACCAAAAAGCCCAGCATCCCAATTACGTAAGCGGGTATCCAAAAATACCTTTCCCAAAGGAGTTTAATATACATTGCTGCATATGTTTCAACAGTTATCTTATTTATTGTTGTAACGAAGGAATGCATATCATTAACCTATCATAATACTATGATATTGAGTTATGTAAAACGGAGGCAACACCCCAGCGATGTTCGAAAGAGATACCGCGACCCCGGAATCAAAAGGGCTGAGAAAGGAACATGGTTTTAGTCAGTAAAAGTCTGACACTAATGACGGGAGGAGTCATTTAATGATATCCCATCCGAAAAAAACTATTGAAATTATTTTAAGTTAGTAAAAATCATATTCTATTCCCCTCCTCCTATTCGCAGGTCTCCAGTAACACCAGTGCCACTAGTCCACTCCTTGAACCTGAACGGTGGCGGAGATGTAGCCATGTTAGAGCTGGCCGGAGACAACTTCACGCCGTCTCTCCAGGTGTGGTTCGGCGATGTGGAGGCTGAGACCATGTACCGGTGTGCTGAGTCCATGCTGTGCGTCGTGCCAGACATCTCGCAGTTCCGAGGACAGTGGCTCTGGGTGCGGCAGCCGACACAGGTAACTTAATTTCAGATTACATATGTGAAAAAGTAGGCGGCAAACACAGTTATTTTTTCGATTTTTCGAGTTTGGACCTAAAAGTGAAAGTTATATGAGTGAAAGAGTAAGTTGGTACCCTAAAGAAATATTGGGTTATGCTACCAAAGCAATTGCCAATTATTGCGGTATTCTTTACTTTTCATTCGTTCTTTTTAATGTAAAGGCACCAAAATTTGATAGCTGAATAAGCAATAAACGTCTTTGAACTAAACAGCCGATGTTCATTGATTTTAATTGTGTGTAAGAGTTTTAAGCATGATATACCAACACCTGGCTGTCATTTGTAGATCTTAGTTATTCGGCTAGTCAGGAGCCTGAAAGTCCTGGTTACTGAGTTGAAGAGGTCTCATAGGCAGTCGCTCTATGTATAACGCTGGTACTCATCAGCATCCGCCGTAAGTTGCTACAAAGTTGAGAAAAATCTAGGCTGATGATGACGTTGACAGTGTGTAGGTGTACACACACACACACACACACACTTGATATTAAAAAGTTAAACACTACAACGCAGAGCAAAGTAGCTTTAACAGTAGTCTGAACACTTATCGGTTATGTTAACTGTACCTACAATTTACCAGCACCCTATTCAAATTATCTCGACTGTCAGGAAGTGACCATCGCGATCAGATCGTTTAATAGTTGAAACTTTATTTAGTCGTGAGAACTCGGCCGGCGACATTATAAAAGTACTCATAAAATGTTATGGCGTTACGTCGCCCAAAGGACGACCGCACCTGTGTCTAACAACTGGTGATTAGAAAACAATCGACATAATATACAAACAATAACAAAGTTATTAAACTACTTGTAATTGGTCTCGGACACAATCGCTCAAAGTCTGCAACATCTGGTTTGTAAGTGGCGTATAATATGTAGGTATTATTATTCCGTTTAATTATATTCAAATTTTGAAAGTAACGTTTCCATTAAAACTGGTTTCTTTATTATAATAATAAAAACATGCGAATTTTTATGCAAATTGTCGATACAAAATTGTTGTGTAGTTTAAAATAGAGCTTTATGTTGCAGCCTTCGATCGACTACATATCAAAATCGATTTAATAATAGGCCCTGCGTTTGATGGAGACTTGAATTATTGATGTCTACTGGAAATAGATACTTTAGCAATAATGCCGGCAACATGATCCCCCCCACTTTAATATGCAACTACTGCGTAACCTATTTCATTTACAAGTTGTTATGATCACCCGCTAAGACTTGGATAACTCGTTCATTGTTGTTGTAATTGCTAAGATTAGTCATGAATTTGTGTTTCGAATTGATTTTCATTGTAACCTCTTTGCTAGAGCAGTCTTCGAAGCTTAACCAATGAGATTGAGGAAACTGACCAAATAACAATGCATTATTAATTCAAGTACAATCACTCAGTCAATCATATGTTTTGTGTCTTTTGACTGGTTAGCCATGAAATTTAAGTAATGTTAGAGTATTCGAACTGATATATAGGACAATCGCAAGCTGGATTGCTGAGTATGAAGTCCTAGTTCTGAACTAAAAGCCGAGCAGGTTAATGAGGTTTTCCGATGGCCACATATCCTCAGTCTGGCTCTATTTATTTACCTATGCCTGGATAGCAATAGGTTTTTCCTATCATGAAGCGAGATGAGTTGCAGCTTTGTTTACCCCTTAAAGGATACATGCTTGGTGTTATGTTTTTCGATTCAATTTAATAGTTTTCTCCTTCACTTCAGGTACCAGTGTCGCTGGTCAGGAATGATGGCATAATATACGCGACGGGGCTGACTTTCACGTACACGCCGGAGCCGGGCCCGCGGCCCGTATGCGCGCCCGTCGATGACGTCATGCGGCCCGACACCGCCGCCGGCTGGCACCACGACGCACACAACAGCCACAGGCTACCCGACAACACCCTCCAATAGCCAATGGACTGCAGGCTGGATGACGACAGCCTGCAGTTATAACTTACTCTGTGGCAACTCAAAAACTGTGTTAATGTGACTCCAAAGAACGAAGCCGTCTCGTACGACAACGGACAAGTGACTTTCAGTCGAAATCGACGCGAAAGACATTTGGTGAGTGAATCAAAGACAATTTGTAATTGTATAATTTCGATAGTGCCTAATGTCTATTCATCATAGCATGATCTCTAGCGATGTTTTGTGCTACGAACTAAATGGACGAGTGGGTAATATTTTTGAAAAACGTATTATAAGTCGTTCAAATGGAATGGTGTATTCTATACGTATATGTACGCTGTTACAAACGGCGTAGTTTATTATTTGCGCATGCGTTTTGCGCAAATGACATAACCTGCTTATTAAGGCGGTATCTTCAGGAGGGGGAAATGTACAATAGAAAATGTGTAGCTCATTAGTTTGTGCAATATTAAACAATTTACTTTTGTGACTGATTTCCTATTGACGACGTCGGACAAATAGATATATTTGTATCAAATCTCTCTTGTGGAGGTGACGAAGCTCAGAATTATATTAATTTGATAGATACGTTTTACAGATCATGTTAGGGTCTATAGATTATAAAAAGCTTTATTTTTAATGAAAGTGCCACTTCGCGCGTTTGCTTTGCTTGGGAGCTTAGGACCGCAGGGCGCTACAGAATATTATGTGGACACTATCGGTGTGCCTGAATATATCTAAACTATATGTTTGTATATCTACGAGATTATGACACCAAAACTATGATTAAGGATAAAAAATCAGCAATAAAAAGCAATTTGTGACAACAGTACCATAGTGAAAGTGGAATATGTGATAAGAATTCATAAAGATGGCACTTTATTTGACATATTTTTTTAAATATTCTCTTTAGCTCGTTAATATAAAATGTACTCTAACTTTATAGCAATAGGGTATATTTTGTATTGGCAGAATGAGGTCAAATAAAGTGCCACTACAAGATATCGATCTACTAGCGTTTCGTTTGTTGTTAATTTGGTCGATTGCAGCTGAAAAATAGAAAAAGATTTTATTTTACCTCATTAGGTATGAACGAATGGATTTAGGAATATTAGAAAAATATCCGAATTCAACAGAAACGCCTAGTAGGGCTGTACCTTTATAAGTTTGAACTATTTCACCCTATAACTTATTCTATTTCACACGGTTAGCGGATTGGAAGTGGGCCAAATGCGACTGTCGTTATAAAATCAATAACTTGCAGTCGCTTCGAAGAATAAAAGAATTTTTCTTGCAAAATTGTGTAATTGGAAACATTATTTAATATCGCTTTAATTTTGTAAAATTTACAGAGTTCGCCCAGTTTAGAGCAAATATTTAGCATGGCAATACCGAAGAAATACAATGGTCACACAGCAACCTAATTGTGTAACTCCCTCCCAATTAAATTATACTTACATACCTTCATTTCATTGATAGGTATATCAACGCAATGTTTTAACATATCGCATAGAACCGTCAAAATGAAAGCCATTGTAATTTAAATAAAAGAATTTGGGCTCGGGAATTAGAAATTATTTAATTAAATTGTACCTACCTTCAATCCGCTAACTAGTGTTCTCCACTACAATATTTACATATTTTACTACCAATAGTGACTGCTAGTCCTACTGTAATACTGCTAGGAATTATATTTCGGTTCTCACAACTTTTGAGCAATATTCGCCCTTTAAAAGCGCTTACAAACTGCACGTTTATTAACAGTATTTACAATAATTGCGAACAGTGCTCATCAAAATATTGCTTTTCAAATATACATTTGAACACTGAGGTATACAGGGAGGTAGTTCCTACTCCGGCATTTAATATACACCAATATAAAAATAGTTCGTTCATTGTCATCGTCATAAAAAGAGATCTCTCTGCTCTTAGATTTGTTTCTTTGGGGCCAAATAGTTGTAATATCCATGACAAGTCATTGCGTTTATACTATAATACTATTCTAATTAAAGTTAAATAATATTAATACGTTTGGGTAAAGGAAAATGAACTCTACGAGATTGATTTTAAGAGTGATTTTAATGTTATTAGTTTGTATAAATTAAGTAGATTTCCTAGAATATTAGTTTATTACAATCGAGTTAGAGAAGAGCCAAATAAGTCCTTTTATCTCAGAACACTTGATATAGTATTTTTCTCTTATACATTAGTGTTTATATACCTATTTTATTTGCTTCTGTGAGTGCAAGTCAATCGGTCTCAATGTGTATGCACAATTTATCTAATCACTACACTTTGTTGACGATAATAATAAAATCCAATAAATGACACGTAGCGCTGTCACTGTACGTATGTATAATAACGGAGATTTTAAACGAACAATACATGTAGTTTAGTAGCTAGCGTTAGTCCATAGCAGTACGAGCTCTACACGTCGAACGCGATGCGATGCGGCGCGACACGTACCACGTTGTACGCAGACACACATTTTATTAACTGTCTCACGCAACGCGTCGCTTGCGTTTTGCGTACATCGCGCTCGATGTGCAGACCTCCTAATAATTAAATGATAAAAATACTGAAATTATAAATTTTAAAATTCTATTTATTTTATGCCAGTATAATTTCTTTTGAAAATGTATTGTTTTGAAAACGGATTTGATGTGTATTTTTAATAAAACGTGTGATTTCGAACATTCCATGTGGAAAGTGTAATAAGAAGTACAAAAAATATCAATATTTTTGTAGCAAAACGTTGAATTACGATATAATCTTATGGAATTGGTAAAGTTACAGTATTACAAGGAAATTAGTATTAAACGCGATGAATAGACAGTAATAATGTCGTCAATTTTGTAAAGCGATAAGTAAATGATTTGTCATTTAAACAATACTGTTTACTCCTTTTTATCATTTTACATTTGGTATTTCTATATTTGGAAATGGTCATATTGAAGTGCTGCTCGGGCATCGTATTGTGAACCGGGTGTACAACGCGTTGATGATATTCGGAGCAGTGATTCTGAAATATGAGTAAATATTTTTTAATAAAATTGAATTTAAATAACAATGTTTTTCATTAATGACAAACCCACAATTTTAATATTCGAAACCCAACAATCTTGAATCATTAATATTACATTTCTCACAGTCGAACTGTTTTGTGCAAACCGGCTCTCATTGTTTTAATTAAAAGCGAGGGGTCAAGTGTAATTATCTACTTATGAATCAGTGTTAATCGAGGAATCAGTGCCTCGCCCGAAGTCTGTGGGAACGTCTTCAAAAACTCTTCACATGATAATAACAAGTGTCTTCCCCTACATACCGTTCCGCAAGGCTGACTCTGACCTCAGATAATTATCACAAGTTTATACCCATTCCGCCATTGTTCTCTGCCGAGATTCACTGTAATAAACAGGTTAATATTTATGACATGTGCTCACATCGGGGACTTCGACTGTCACAATATAAATTGGAACGTTGTTAAGGCAATTGATCTTCGATCCGCTTGTCTGAGCCCCGGCCGCAGTGTCGTCGACTGCTATTCTAGAGTCTTGCCAAAGAAAGCTATCGTCACTGATTGCTATGGTGATGATGAGAACTCAGTTCCAAGTATTCGTATCGCAATTACATTCATGCAATGAGTGACGCTGATTGCACGTAAGAGATGACCGTTTACTTGTGATGCTGATCGCTGGTAATCACGATAGAATGATGATATAACCCTAATGATACACAATGTTTCGATAATCACTGGGTTTACCCATGTCCTGTTCATTTCCGTGTCTTAATTGCCACTGTTGTTAGTACAGATGCTAACTTTTATCAACTGCAAATTATCTTAATCATAACATGAATTATTGCCGGATCTTTGTAATTCAATTAATTATCTATTCTTTTGTTCTGCACAATTAATAGAATGTTAAAGTTAAGCATTTATAACAGTTACGTGTTTTTGATCCTAATTAGTTAGCCTTAAGATATATTTTTGTTTCGCTCAGCTAAAAATCTGAAAATGTAATCAGAAACGTAAACTTAATTAATTATTGAGTTAACTGCAAATGGCAAATTGCATTTTCGTCACGGATAGAAAAGCAAATATCTGCAGTAAGCCCGTTCGCATACAAACTATTAAATTTGTTCGCACCGTTAGCACAGCCTATATCGCGTGACTGCCGACATTATTTCTCAATCGGTGACGTGCACAAGAAATTATGACGTTATACACAACATGCACGTAACCATTAATGCATGCGTGCAAAAAATGTCATTGTGTTGAAAGAAATGAGGGCAGACATCCTGCTCGCTAATCAGGGGAAACTACTGCAGGTTTTCCCTTATCAGCATCCTTTTTGGCGAGAGTTCGAACCGGAACATTGGTTGGTCATTTACCCGCACCAATTAACCGTATAACGATTATATCTATGCGGGGACTGTGAGAAATCTGTGTGCACACAATTGAATCATTGTCTGCGTTTTTACATTCTGCCAGGTTGATCTATGGTGCCAAGATATGCAGAGTGTGAGAACTGTGCAGCGCCACGGGTGCTCCAATGTTTTCCAACATATCATCTCCGTTCGTGGGAACGGTGGCCAGAAAACAGACGAATTTTATATTAGCAATTATAATTTTTGTTTTATTTTCAACTGTTTTGAATAGCTGTTGTTGAAATCATTGCTGCAAAATACGTCATCTGAAAATTAAAGTAGTTGGTGGTGGAAAAAACAAGATTGTTGTCATTAAGCTTGTGTTTTCATGAGTTTGTGTGTACTTAATTCAATTAAAATTTTATAAGCCATGGATTGGGTAGTAGGCTTGTTGCCTATGTATTTAAAGTACAAACTATCGGGAAATTATATTTTCGCGCGCCTTGGTAGTTTTCGCTTTGAAGAGCATTAGGTCAACAACGGTTTTAGTCTTCGTTTCTTTGCCTTTTGAGCCTCTGCAGTAGATATTATGTAAATAAGATCGGTAAAATGTCTCCTTAACAAATAAGGTGCTCTCTCCCCAATCTTTGTCTGATTTGGCAAACCACTGTTGTGGCGATTCCAGCGGAGTTTTACGGGGTACCTACATACTAAATTTTTCTTCAAGTGGTGGACGTCCACTACCACCGATACCTACATCATTTAAATAATAATGAGTTGAACATTGTCGTAGGTAGTTTTTTTGTAACTGTAATTTTCTTTAATGTTATTCTCAAAATTGTGTTTGTTCCGCATTGGCCAGACAGAGATGTGGGTGGAGTATTTAGATGGACGAAAACGCCCACTGATTTTCGGACAAAAAAATAAACAATGCTTTGCTGTATTATTTTACTGCTGAAGATGTCTAAAACAAGGCAAGGTCATTCAGAATCATCTCGAATGAGTTTTCTTTTTTAATTTCAAAACTTTATTTTATTGGTCGTGAGTTCTCGTTGTCTATATTTTATTACAGTGTGAGCTTTCTTATGTAGATATTTAAATAATGCGAAAAAATTACTTCGGCAGGGATGATCTTAAATAGGACGGTCGATCTGTCTAACAGTCTTTGTCAGCCCAATTCCAAAACGCGGTCTAAATAAAGTTCTGTGATAACAGTAGATTTAAACTATAACCTAAATAAAGTCTTACGATATTCTTAAAATTATGACGTGTATTTAATTACCTACCTATTATGTGTATTAGTAATGGCAGTGGGTAGGTACATTTTTTCTTACATCGTTCGTCCTAATGTAAAATCTCCGCGTATCTTTTCACGTCTTTGTCACGTTCATGAAAATGTCAATCGTTGATCAAGAATCTCATGTGTGTGTGAAATTGTGAATACTTATTTTTCACAAAAAAAAAACATTTTATGGCTAGTTCTACGTAGGACGTCAAGATTATTTTTTTTGTAATGATCTACTTACCGTACTTTTATAATAATTATCTAAACATGTGGGTACCTACATTTACGTTTTCTTTGATTACATGTAAGTGGTATTGCAAGGAGAAATTTCCATAGATATTGGCATAAAAGCAATTTACGTGAAAGTATTAGGAGTTATTCGGCACATCAGCGACACACATGTTCTCCATCAAGCAGAAGACCGGATCCAGCAGAATCAGCCTACAGAGTCCACGATGAAGTCCACTGCAGTGTCCCTCATAGCCACCATACTCATCAGTGAACGTGACCGACTTAGGAGGAGGTGTACCTACCTACCCGAAAATGCATTTATATTACAAGTAAGTTATTTTTAATACCTAAAAGATGTGCCAAAGATTTGTAAAAGCTTCGGACAAGTAGGTTTATCATAGATACCACTATAAAGTAACTACTTATGTATCATGAATTTCATTTCACATTTCCATTTAGATTTTTTTTTAATTTGAATTATGAGACACAGCTACTACCGTCGTAAAGCATCGGCTCTTTTACACAACTAAAATATTCCTGCTTTGCACGTCATGGTAAGGCCCCTGGAATGATATAGCGACAGAAAATTGCTCTCCTCGTTATGGTATCTGCAGGATCTTATTAATTAATAAAGAGTAGTATTAAATCAGAATTAATTGCTATGGTAATAAATAATTTGCGTTTCCTATTCATTCAACTATCGCGATGAAGTTACTCTGTCATGATTAAAATCCTAAGCCGCGATTAAGGCAGTTTCCTCCGCCGTTGAATAAGAGATCATCTGTGCCTGCAATTATGTGTTCTGTGTGACGCAAACATGATGCATAGCATACGGAAGTAGCTGCTGTACATTTGCAACCGCATACAATAAACCTCATGACCATATTTTAATATCTATACTAATATAATAAAGCTGAAGAGTTTGTTTGTTTATTTGAACGCGCTAATCTCAGGAACTACTGGTACGATTTGAAAAATTATTTCAGTGTTAGATAGCCCATTTATTAAGGAACGCTATAAGGCTATCATCACGCTAAAACCAATAGGAGCGGAGCACCACTATTCCACGCGGACGAAGTCGCGGGCAGAAGCTAGTTATTTAATAAAATTCTAGATTCTGATTTTTGCTTTGTTGAGTTCAGAAAATATTTTTATGATGACGATGGTATCCTCTTATTTTATAGAGAACATAGGGCTCTCAGAAGGGACTTGTTGAAGAACTTACCTTTATCTTCGGCAGCCATAGCTAAGTCTGTCCAGCAGTTGTTATTGATAAAATAAAATAAATAAATTAATAATAATATATGTATAATAATAGCTTCTTTCAAATAAAAATGGTTCAGAAAAAATAAGAACAAAAAATATTTTCCTTTTAAATCTTAAGAGAAAAGTTTTTTTTTATTCCTTTTTCCAAGCTGCAAATTTGGAACCCATTATTTTTCCATTCCAACAACCGATAACAAGATATTCGCGAAAATCTTATTTTTTGACCTTTGACAAACATGTTTAGCGGTTCACGGATCGAAAGGAATTTTGGAAATTATAAATTTTGGGTTATTATTTAGAACCACAAAAAGAAGGTTAGTGCAGAAATCCAATTAATTGTCCCGAAAAAGAAAAAAGTTTGACCATTTCTTCTTCTTTATTCCCCGGACTACCATAGAAGTATACTAGAAGATTTCTTTAGATTCCCCTTGCCTACGAGCAACGTAACAAACAGCACATTTCCTAAGAAAACAGATCTAGTGCTAATTTCAGTGACTCCATTAACAACCTTATTAAATTCTATGGCGGAAAGGCAATTTCTTTGATAACCCATTGATTGCCGGTAGGTATGCGGCTATTGTTCTGATCATTAAAGAAAGATGGTTAATAAAGTTGTAGGTAACTTTAATGTAGTTTTAAACTGGTCTTCACATTCATACGAATTGACACTGAAATAATAAGTCTAAAAATTAAAATTGGACTGCGAAAATTTCTACATGCAAAATCATAGAAAGAGCAACTAACCCTGATCCATCAAATCATATCATCAATATTTATAAATGCGAATGTGAGTTGATATAATTTTTACATAATATATTTATAATAGCCGAACTTCGTCATTCGTCAAATCATTTTGTATATTGCTTGCTACAACTTCCTAGCGATGATTTTCTTATTCATTTTTCCCACTACTCGTGTTGAATAAGGTCTTTGAGTTATTTTTAAATCTTTAAGAAGTAATGGTCCTGCTTAATTTCGTTTACCTAAACGATGACTAGACGGCGACATTTTTTATTCCTATTGTGAAACTAAACACTCTAAATTGTAGATTACAAAACATAGCATTTATAAAACTCTAGAAACGTACGAAACAAGCAATCAAACAATACTTAGTCACCGGTGGAGCGGCGGAGTCGTTTGACATTTCACGTGGCCGGTAGGTACCTAGTAGGTAATGCGGAGTCACCAAAATTGCACACTTTAGGATGAGAAATCAGACACGAAATTGCTCTAAACACTCATATTCTTGATGTTAGATAAATGACTTCCTGCTGCTGCCACAATAGAGGCATCATTATTCCTCGGGCTCCGTGAATAGGCCGCGCTGCCGTGGGAGACTCTCACGACTTTATTGCGGATATATATTTTTTGTTTGTTCTAATTAACAGTTTTTCTAATAGTCTGCTTTTACTTTAATTGTTCTTGTTTATTCAGAACAGATACTTTGTTCATTTTTTCGGGTAAACGCCTAGGTACTGTTAGAATAACTGGCAGGGGGCAACCAACTTTTCTGAACTGCAGTTACTAAGTACCTACTGTGTCATTATCAAAATAACTTGTGACATCAGGTAGATTTTGTTGAATTTATAAAGAAAAAGATTAAAAACCCATTCATTAACTTTAATACTTACATAAAAACGCTTAATCGTACTATTCCGAAAATGGTTTTTCCTTTAGCCATCTATGATAATGTAAATTAGAATAATAATTTAAGCTGGATAGATAACTATGAAATACTAGCCGTTTTGTGTAGTTTCACCCGTGTCCTGATGGAACTGAACTTCTCGCTCCCGTGTAAAAAGTATCCTTTAAAACTCAACAGGTTTCAAGCTATCTGAGCTATCTCCGTATCTAATTTAATGTGAATCGGTATAGCCGTTTTACCGTGACAAAATAATAGACAGAAGCGCAGAGATACTTCCAGATATATAATATTGGTAAAGAAGTAGCTAGGTATAGGTATGTTGAGCAACATTAAAATATAGCGCATGTTATCCTGGAATGGTTAGATAGAGGTGTAGTTATAGTAGACTCATTTGCCTACAGTTTTCTTAGTTCAGTAAAAAGGGGCACCTGGCAATAATCTACACTACGTGCTACTAAGAAATTTCACATGGAAAAACACTTTTCCTGCCGGAGAACCGGAAACCGAAACCACTATTAAATGTGCAACAGTCATACTGGCGTATATAAGGGAAGATTTATATAGTTTTTGACGTCTAAAAGTATTATTTTGGTAACCTATTAAAAACGCTGTTATTTTTTCTAGACCGTGGGGTACACAAGCTAGCTCATACGTGGCGCGGACAACGCACGGATTCAAAAAGTCAGTACAATTTAGGCGCTTGCGGTTCATTCGTGACTTGACGCACGGCACGTCATTCATACCATGAATAGATTAATGAAATGTTCCTTTATGTTTTACATAACGGAAATATTTTGTAAAACAGCTAGGGGATTTGTAAAACGGCTGATTCGGTAATCTATATTGATCTGCGACTTCCAGACATATTATTACGAATATACTTACGTTCGGAATATATTGCGGTAAACATCAGCTATTATAGCAGCACACAAAGTGTGTGAATTAATAAGTGCTAGTTTCAAACCTGTGCACAGATTTTTAAATTGTTATTGGTTATTTCCATGGATTTTTCCTTGCGGCTTAAATACAAAGGGCATTGGCCTTCGAGGAAAACAGGCGCTATACCACATTAAGAATGCTTTCAAAGCATTTTGCTTTGGAAAGAAGTTCCTACTTCGGCTTGTAGTAACCTGTTAAAAGCGTCAAGGAAAGGAAGAAGGAAATTCAAGAAAGGGGTTTTAGCCTGGCAGTGAGATAATAACCAACCAAAAAGTGATTTCTTGGTACCTTCTTTACATCGTATATATAACAGATGTTCGTGCCCGTCTTTATTTACGGAAGGACTATGCAAACCGTACCTAGACTGAAAAGTCTTTTTTTTACCATTTTCGTATTTTTTAACATCTACATGTCGTAATTAAGAACCCATTGCGATCGCTTTGGCTGGCCAAGACGGCCGTATTGCACATTTCTATATTATATTTTTAGTCTATAGGTACCTAATGTCCCACTGCAGGGTAATGGTCTTCCTTCCCTCCTAGTTCCCCCCCTAGTTTGACCTGAGGCGTTTTTATTTTGATAGGAGTCCCATAGTCTATATTATATATCGCATGTAGAATTTGAAGAAATAGCACCAGCCCTAGTATAGAGCCTTGGGGTACTCCTACAATAATTTTGTGGATTTTGGTTTTTAAGTTTTACGATACCACACATTTCAAGATTTGTAGACGTAGAGGGATATTGTGGGTAAAAAGTGAAATAAAACACTCAAAATCATTGTGACTCATGTTTACAACCACTCACAAATGCAACTTTTAACTTTAAAGCGATATTAATAAAACAAACAGTTTAATTGTCACCGGACTCATGGCATGACACTTGACAATCAAATCAACACAATACTTAGAATAATTCCTTTACCTATTAAATAAATACATTGATGTTACCTATGTATTTTATATAGATGTTAACGGTTACTTTTATAAATATGTATATATAAACATCTAAATTCAATACGACACTCTCGTATATTGCTCGATATTTAATGACATTTTATATATTGGCATTATATTTTATCAATATAAACTTGTGTTTTGATTTGTTAACGATTATATTATTTTTTATTACATCAATATAAAATCGAGCAATACTGCAAATGTCAAGTGCTTTGAAAATCATCGAAGCATTATTTTTGTCTCTTTTTTCGGTAATAAAAACATTGCTAAATCTAATTTCACGAGTAAATAAATCTAATTTCTGAATTGTGAATATAAATTCCTTTTTTCCTGCGAATAGCGCTAAAAGCTAGGCACTTATTTAGGCAAAATCTAGATAATTTCATACCATGTTATGGTTACCGAACACCTTAAATATATTGTAACAGATCTTTTTGCTAATCGTTAATTAATTGTTAAAATCAATTAATAAATATGATAGAAAATCAAAATATTTTCCAATTTGGAATGTAATGAAAACTTTAAAATAAATATAAATATTATTTTTTTACTTATAACTAGATTTAGAAGATACGTATTTCCGTTAGCCATTTCCATGGGAGAGTACATTGTTAGAACAAATACCTAAAATTAGGTCGTTGTACTTAATAGCTATAGTATGGATTTGGAATACCAGTAACATCGTTTTATATCTAGATACATTTCAATCTTATTGTATGGACGGATTAATTGAATCTACAGTAAATTTTGTTTCAAAACGCGAACATTACAGAAGTAACGCAACCTCAAAAATTGTGCATTAATTTTATCTACAATGATATAACTCACGTTTGTAAATCTTGTGATTGAAATACAGTTTGCCAAGTATATTTTGACAGACACCAAGGAAGATACTTAATTTGAATTCTATTAATTAAGTATTTCCGTCTTGCAAACAGCACCATTACTTGTCAAAGTATACTGGGCAGACTGTAGCCCAAATAATGATAATAAGCATTCGTTCTGACTGCATATAAATGCTATACTATGTTAAGATAAATATACTAACCGCTGGGAAGCGTGCGAACTTAACGGTAAGCGGATAAAAAATAATTGTGTCTATATTCGGAATGTTTGACTACGATGACGTCATTGGACAGGTTACTTGACGCGGACGGAGCGCTGCTTGTTCATGTTGGTGAGCATGAGGGAGATGTATGACGTCAGCAGGTCGTCCATCTTGTACCCCAGGGAGGTCTCGCACAGCAACTTGGACCCCCGCACGAGGTTGCCTATCGTCATGTGGAAGTAAGTGTTGCCAGATGACCAGTTCGATATTCTAGTGAATGGGTGTGTTACTAGGATGTCCTGGAAATATAAATAATTGATTTTAATGGTACGAACAACAATAAGTTAAGGTCTATAATTTCTATACACGTTAAAAATCAATTCAATTCAAAAATAGAATTGATTTGGAAGGTGCTATATTATAGAACCTTCTGATTGTTTAACCATAGTTTGAAGTGTTGCTGTATGTACAATAGCATATTCTATCAACTAAAATAAATTCTGTGTCTGATCTCAGCGCCCCCTGAGACTATTAATTTAAAATGACCAAGAAAAGTATTGAAGCAAATTGAAAATGTTTTTTTATAGAATTAATAATTCATATTATTCGCACCTTGGTTTGAGGATGTATCAAACTAACTCCATGTTTATTAATAGCAATCAGCAACAGCTCAGGATAATTTGGTTCTGTGGTCTGTTTGACCTCAAAGAAGGCGGATCCAAACGTCGGCCAGCGGTAGATGACCTTCAGGAAAGTGATCTTGGCGTCTTCAGGCGTCATGCCAGCGTCCGTGTTGTATGAGGCCACGATCGCTCGCTTCCAGTCGGCAGAACTCTGCAGCTTTATCAGATCTGCTGGGATCAGCTCGCGAAGCATTTGCCTGGGAATAATTGTACGTATTAATTTATTGGATAATCACCTATTACTATTAATTGTGGGAAAAAATGGCAAGTTAGTTAAGGTTTTATTGACTGAAAAGTTGCTAATAGACCAGTGCCAATAACTTTTGAAAACAAAAAAAATAATAGTAGGATGAAACCCATTGGAAAAGGAGGAGAATACAATAAAAATGATAGGAAAAATAAATTACGGGCGATCTGAGGTCGGGAAGTGGGGGGGAGGGGTGGTTAAAGTTAAAAAAACGGTTTATCTCAATATCCGGCAAAACTACAAGTCCTATGAAAAAAAGTTAAATGGCAAAGTTGTAGGTAATAAAAAGATCTACAACTTTTGCATTGACACTTTTTTCACATAACCTCAAAATTTATGTGAAAAATTCAAAAAACCAAGTTTTTGGTTTTTTATTTTTATCTTTTATAATAATTATTTTTTTTTTCACGAAATTTGGTGAAAACTTACCTTTTTATGTCCCAAACACACTGTAATTTATTTGATTTAAAATAATTATTTTTTCACCCTTATTTTGACTTAATATCGAAAAAACACCCTAATTTTCAATCGAAAATTCTCGCGTCAAAATATCACTTTTTTTTAAAAAGTCGGTAGTCTTTTTGTTCTTTGAAATCTCTACTTTCAGATGGTATAAAAAAATATTTACATTGCTATGGTAAATTTTCTCAGAAAATATAAAGAAACGCTACGAAATAACAGTTAGCAAGGCCTAGATCCTTCTAGCAACACCCCACTTCTCTATGAAATACCTTTTGATGAGCTTAAAGGTATTTCATAGAGAGGTCCGAGGTTCCGTAGGTCACTCAGATACATAAGTTATCTTAAAATAGCAATAAATAGGCATCTACGCAAAAAAAATAAGCCGGTCTAGGCCTTACTACCTGTTATTTCGTAGCGTTTCTTTATATTTTCTGAGAAAATTTACCATAGCAATGTAAATATTTTTTTATACCATCTGAAAGTAGAGATTTCAAAGAACAAAAAGACTACCGACTTTTTAAAAAAAAGTGATATTTTGACACGAGAATTTTCGATTGAAAATTAGGGTGTTTTTTCGATATTAAGTCAAAATAAGGGTGAAAAAATAATTATTTTAAATCAAATAAATTACAGTGTATTTGGGACATAAAAATGTAAGTTTTCACTAAAATTTCGTGAAAAAAAATTAATTATTGTAAAAGATAAAAATAAAAAACCAAAATCTTGGTTTTTTGAATTTTTCACATAAATTTTGAGGTTATGTGAAAAAAGTGTCAATGCAAAAGTTGTAGATCTTTTTATAACCTACAACTTTGCCATTTAATTTTTTTTCATAGGACTTGTAGTTTTGCCGGAAATTGAGATAAACCGTTTTTTTAACTTTAACCCCCCCTCCCTCCCACTTCCCGACCTCAGATCGCCCGTAATTTATTTTTCCTATCATTTTTATTGTATTCTCCTCCTTTTCCAATGGGTTTCATCCTACTATTATTTAATTCACTTTTTACCGTTTTTAGAGGCTAAAAGCACTGGCCTATAACTGAATGGTTTTGTTGGTCAAATCTGCATTATGTGCGATCAAAATTCATTTTACCCTATGAGATTTTTTTTAAATGTAAAGCGGTTCAACTTAATTCGTATAAAGGCACAACCATTTAATAATATTCTACTTGTAACACACAAAGACTTACGGTATCGCCTGTAACTCCTGCTTGTTGTCTCCGAAGCGCGCGCGGTAGGCGAGCGCAGCCAGCCGCGCGGCCTCGTCCCGCCCGCAGCGGTGGTACCCGCGCAGCAGCTTCGGCAACTCCTGGTGGAAGTGGAAGATCACGTCCGCGGCACGGTCCTTACCAGGAACTGTGTTCGTCCATAGCTTCTTCATGAAGAACACCTGAGGAAGTGAAGGTAAGGTTTAGTAAAGGTCGATTAGACTTCATGCCTGTATTTGGTTTCCATTGCTGGTAACCTTTTCTTCGACGTACTATTATTGGTAAACAACGTGTTTGTTGAATCAAACACTCAAGAGAACTTTTGTTTAGTGAGAAAAATGTCATACTTGAGAACACATGCTTGCAAAAAATGGAAACCTGTGTCAAAAATATATAGCAGAGTCACGCCTTTCATATTGGACTGTTTTAAGAAATCTTGGCCTTTTGCTGTCAAATTGATCACTCTGAATGAAGACTTACTAAAATAGGTATGGGGTAATAAGGTACCTGGTAGGTGAATTGTGGAGTGATGCCGTCACGCGTTGGCCGCGCCTTCTTGATCCAGTCTGTGAGGTGACGCACGAAGTCAAAGAAGAAGTCGCCCTCAGGAACCGAGATCACCTTATCAGCTATCTTAACGAATAAACTAAAGCCTTCACTAGATCTCAGATTCAGTCTCTGAGCTATATTTTGACAGAAGTCCTTTGCTCTAGTAGACGAGTCCACTTCAAATGCTTCATCTGTGTCATCAGGGAAGTATACCTTGTGGAATATCTGAGTTGTTTTATGCTGAATGGCTTCCACCTCTACCTGGTGCGGTGGATATTTCCTCTGGCCATTCCTTAATGTTTTTTGAAGTCTTTGGAGTGAGTCTTGGGCTATTGGATATCTTCTAGTCCTTAGAAACAGCGTCAATTCTCTAAGTAACCCTTGACTACACGCAAATAAACCTGTGGCTAACCACATCAACTCCCAGCCTCTTTCTTCCGACATTCTGTTTCGGTTGTCAGTCAGCTGTTTCATTATTTGGCAATATATCTCGTCCCGCAAGATCTCGTGTTTGAGTGGACCGTCGAATATGTGATCTGTGTACTCATTGCCGATACGAGGACGCTTTGAAGGCAGATCGCTCATGTACTTTAGAATAGCGGTAAATGCAAAACATGCCTCTTCTGCCAATTCCTCTTTTGCTTGTAGCTTTTTCAACAGGGGCTGTTTTATCGGCTCTCTAGAGTGTCGCCAAAGTTCTTCGGATCCTCCCCTCTTGGCAGTGGAAAGTGTAAGTGCCTTGGATACAGTGCGTTTCGGTGGCAACCGGAAATGATCCATAGCATACTCTAGCAAAGTGTGAGGCTTGTCTTTGATTTCTGTTCCATTGTATGTGGCTGTGGGTGCTCTACGACCATGTGATGCACCCTCTTGACAGAACAGAGTTAATATATCTGGCGGCGGTTTCGTTAGTGCTGGTAACACGTAGACGGTCTCTGCGGGGAAGTCACCTCTTTCCATTGTCCTTTCACAGCGACCGATGCACCAACCATTATTCAAAACAGATTCCCCTGTGCTGTCTTCTTCTAAAATTATCAGATCTCCTTTGTTGAATGTTAAGAAACTAGAGCCCTCGCCGGGAGCTTTGTAGTCTTGTAATGCTATAACGAATAACGATCGCTTCTTTAGACCTTCAAGGAAGTAAACCACTAGATCACGAATGTCTTCAGCGTTCGGACTTTGGAATGTAAACTCCTCACCGCGAACAGTTGATAGGCTGAAGGTTTGAGTAAACACTTTGTTTGTCTTCTGACTGGCAACAGTAGTGATTTCGGGGAATGACAATTCTAATAAAACTTGCTCTTGATCATCCACAACATACACACCAGTCCAATTCACTGCTATTATTACATCATTTTTAGGTAGGTTTGGCCCAGAGTTTCTATAAGCTTCGTAGAATCTAGAGAATAAAAGCGGCCACTTGAACTTTGCATAACTTACGACGTCTTCTTTGACTCTATAAGCAGGAACTTTTTCTTTTACATAATAACTCTTTTTATACGCTTGCACCACTAGAGCACCCCACCGGTCAACTGCTTTTTCAACACCAGTTAGACAATAGTCCGGTATGTAATTTGGCAGTAACGTATACAGTCGTTCAGTATTCATGTCTTGACCGTATTCGATGTAATACTGTTGAGCGGCTATCATAGCTAAGTCTTCTTCCTTATCACATCTATATTCACCAAATTTAACACCTCTGACCACTTGCTGGTAAATTAGATTTGTGGCCACTTGATCCTCAGTGGGATCGTGCCATGGAGCAAATATTTCTTTTCTGAAAAACAGTCTCCATGGTGCATTTCTTTCTTGAGCACCTTGCTCTTTAGCATACTGTTCACATTGTGATATAGCATCCATTACGTGATCGCCTCCACTGCCGAGGGAACTGACCTTATCGAATAGAGCAATGTATAGCGAGAAACCGAATTGGTCCCTCAGACCAATTTTATCAGATAACTGATTACACAGTTCTCTCGCAGTTGTTGCTGAGTCCGCTAACAAAGTCTTCGTGTTGCCATCCATGAATGTTATAGGCAACATTATAGGCTTTTTCGACTTTGTTGCTTGAAGTTCTAACCACGAGGGTGGCTGGTTTCTAGTGCCATTGTTGAATGTCCGTTTCAAACGGTCTTCACAATATGGTGCGTAGCCAGGCGGACCCTCTCTGATGAAAGCCCGCAGGTAATTTACGAACTTTTCGCTAGGAGCAAAGCATCCAACACACAACGAAAGTAAAATCCATCCTCTGGCATGAGAGGATTTCGACGGATTATTTGTCAGTTGTTTGCAAATTTGACAATATATTTCGTCCCTTAACTCAGCCCGCAGAATACCGTGCCCAATAATGAAATGTAATTTTTCTAGATTTGAAGTTGGGCGAGATTCTAGCCACGACTGATAGCTGTCTGCTGTGTACTCCTCATCCTGGAAAAAAACAAAAAGTTTAATATTATTTGACTTCTAAAATTAAATAGCAAAGGCTAAAATGGGAAAACTAAACGAACCTGCAACTTTCTCCTCACATCTTCTCCCAGCTTGTTCTTCCTCTTCAATGTCAAAGACACAAGCTTGTGTCTGATGGACCTCGGCTTCTGTTTGTTTAGATACGCGTCAGGGTCGACGCCCATCATCTGAGCCTCCTGGAACTCTTTGGACCTGATGAAGTTCCTGCCAAGAGTGGCTGTGACTTTGGACATGACTGATGTGTTGTCTCTGTCCATTGTGTGGTACCTCGGCTCTGGCAGATCCCCAGTAAATCGGAGTATTGTGATCCATAGCGCTTGGGCCGCCTGAAATGCATTATTAATTACAGAATTTGAATTGTACTCGAATTGATCAGATAATTGTTAATCGATTGAACTAATTGAAATAGCATTCTAAAAAGACATTTCCTTAATTTGCTATCTCATTTATCTATTTTTATGGTTGTTTCGCAACCGACTTGATACCAATAAATCCAGTTAATGATATAATTTCTCCTTACCAGCTGGTCTCCTTGCGTGTGTAAGGGCAATAATGGATGCTTCAGTGGCTTCCGGGAGTATTGATGAGTGACATTCCCTTGGAAATATGTTGCTGCGAATTTCTGGAACTTGAACTCCGACAAATCTTCTTCGTCTTCTGATGTAGTTTGCATTGGTGTTACCATCTGGACATAAATGGTGATTATTTTAGTAAATATTTGCGGAAACAGATCTGATGACGATGATAGACCAAAATAAAAAGATCCGAATCGGAATACAGACATCGATCGTGGATAGGAAGGAGGTAGGTAGCTACAATCTCTTGTTTTTAAATGTCTGTATGCATTCAAAAGTATGTCAAAACTAGATAGCATCAATATTGATATGGGCTCCAATGACCGAGCTTGATGTGAACTTTGAGATTGTATCTAAACGATATGATAAAGATCAGAGATTGAATAGCATTGAAATGACGTGGAATATAAATATCTTAATTAATTAGCATACCTAGGTACTTTTAATTTGGATTGCTGGCTGATAAAGTTATGCGCTGTTGGATTTTCTTTGTACTTTGATATATTTCGTACACTTTTTCTTTTTCTTTGTTGTTAAGGAGACATCAAATTTCCAGAGGTCTAGAGATCATTTGTAAATATCGTTCGGGGCTTACCATAATATGCAAGTACCTAACTGATTTTAAGTCACTATGAATGAACTTTTATTACCTCCTGCTGATCAGCTCTGGGTTGTGGCAGATCGCTGAAGACAGACGTATCTTTCGGCGCAGGCGCCTCGCTGCTGGAGTCAGGTAAGAAGTCAAACATGGCTTCCACCAGCTTGCTGTCATCCACAGGCTCGTCCTGTTTCCTCGCCGCCTCTTGGAGTAGCGTCCTCTTTGCTTCCAATTGCTTCTTCTCTTCCAGGGCCAATTCAGCTTCGCGCCTTTCCAATTCGTACATGCGCTCCTGTGAAAATAAAGGCCATTTCATTTACATTTTATTTAATTTCAATATAACATTTTTTGTATGTGACTATTTTTGGAGCCTATTGTAATAATTAATTTTAATTACAGACAACGTCAACGTTAGGAAATATCGCATTTTTTCGTAATGACGTTCGTTACTTAATTGCCGTGCCTAGACTAGATCCAAATCATACATCAAGAAGTATAATTCCTAGAAGACGATAAGCTATTAACTAGTCTTATCGCTTGCAGCGCCTATGCTTCTAAGTAGCACTATCTACCCCTTCGTGAGATTAAACACCATTTACATAAACACCAACTTACAATGAAACTGTCCACATACCGCGTGTCAACATAATTGAAATCAAATACGACATTGTGACAATACTTTTCGAACCACAAGTTCATCATTATGCACCGAGCACTGGGCACGACCACACGTCTGTTTACTATAAAAGATTACACCACATTACTTCATATTACAGCGGGCAGGTTACGGGTTACGTTAACCTGGGCAACCGAGCACGGCGTACTGCTGCGCTTGCGCAAGGCGTACGCTTGATTGATTGGGCGATATTGCTTAATTACGCAAAACTAGTTCCGTCATTAATATAATACTTGTGTTAGCACCTCATTACCCTTGGTGATTAGTTGCGGAATTTAGTTATTTTTTTTATTCATAGCTGAGAATAGAAAATATGTACACCGGTCTATGTGTTGCAAGAAAGAGATTATGCTTTTAGCACGTATTTTTCTTCAGGAATAAAAAAAAATGTGTTAAATTAAACAATGTTTTAAGAAATAATGAAGCGAAGGAATATTTTAGGTTTCGAAGGTTTCTCGTCACGTCAAAAATGTTTGATTATTTCTTAAAAATATATACTACTATATGATACTTTATAAAAAAGTCGTTAGGAAAACATTCTAACGCCCTCGCCATAAAAGAGCCGCTGTCGTAGCAGTTTAAAAGCTACGCCGTAGCGTAGTGCGTAGCGCACGTTCCACTATGAAATTATTTTACCGTCCAAACCACCGCGTACCAAAAATAAAAAAATAGTTTTGTTTCTCACAAATGAATTTTATATCTAACTTAATGATGTTTAAGTAACTCACCCGGTAACATAGAAGATACCAGAGGGCAGTGTACGGGACACACTCGTCAATTATTATCGGCAGGTACAGCAGCGGGTTCAAACATAACTCTTTAATTCTTTTATTATATTCACAATTTGTCATCATTTACTTCATTCAAAAATAAACAAATTACATTTAAATAAAAAAAAATACAAAAGTATTATTTTTTTAAACAGACGGCAGTATGTTGTCAGTGCAGTGTCTAAATGAATTCATAAAAAGTTTAGTCAATCACTGAATTGATTATCGGTGAAGATAACACAATAGCGGCATTTAATTTTGATTTATTGTTTAGTTAATTTAACTATCTCTTGATCGAAACTGATAACGGTTTATGTAACTCTTATCGCACGGAGTAGGCGCATACATTACTTCTGCCTACAAAAAAAATGTTCTTTCCCCGAACTACTTTTTATTATAAATCCACTATCACCCTCCGCTATCCAGTGATGTCCATAAATTAACAAAAGTTAAATTATAACAGCAAGAAAATACCAATAAATTATAGAAAAGTACTAACTAATAAAGGGCGTCAGAAATGTCTCCTCATGGCAGTCAACTGGGAGCGTACCCAAGAGGCTGGCAGCATTGCAAAATTAACACATTATTATTTTATAAATAGTGAATACATGCGCCACTTCGAAAGCTAACTAAATCTTTTGTAGATTTAAGATTTTACAATCGATGCTCATGAAATATGAATTAGCTAGTTTACATGATGAGACAGGTACACCGATCTTTTCCATATAAAACATATCACATAAACTCTGCTGGTTAACCATATTTATAAAGAAGTTATCTCTCTGCTACACTTACGCTTGCTACGGTACAGGCGATACGTCTTGTGTAAGGGGTTATTTCTTTTTTCTTTAATGTTTAGTTTAATTTGCGTCTGACGGTTCAAATATTTCATGCGGCCTACCCAAATGTACTTTCTGGGGGTATTGTTCGTTGGATTGTAAGTTTCTAAGTTACTGTTGAGCTAACAAAGACCGACACTTGCGTGCCAACTGAATGGATAGGCCCACTCGGATCTGTATGACTCTTTCTTCAAAAGGTCATTTCAGATTCGAGCCTACATTGTACATCCATGATGTTACAGTATGTCTGGACCTTAAAAGAGACTTTGACCCTTGAGTTTGTTTCGGTGTGTCTTCTCAAGGTAGTCAGACAGGAAACTCCGGCCTCGTCTAGCTTTAAAATAAATTGACGTGTAAGTGTTATTTTATAACCTATTTAATTTATAAAATGAATATCATTTATCATGTATAATAAGCTAAGCCTCGCAATTCCTCCTGCTCGTGACCCCGACCGGCAATCCAACATACGCCCACCCGTATCTATTCGTATTCGATATATTTTATTTTTGGGTTCCTAAAGATCTGGTTGATCTGATAACTGGACTATAGTAGTTTTATAGAGAGATTAGCGCGTCCAAACAAACAAACAAAGCCTTTAGATTATAATTATCAGTATAGATTTGGCACTAATGAAAAAACAAATCCTGAATTTTGAAAGTTCAAGTGCTTCAAAACTCTATCTATATCATTATATTTGTTAATGATAAGAGATATTAGAAAGAATCGCCTTTTATTTTAATAAACAATGTTAATAACAAGAGAGTTGAAAGAGAACTATCTTATGTTTGAATTCAAATAATCAAATAAACTTCTAAATTCTAAATATAAAAATATAAGAAAGGTATACAAAAGAGGATACAAAAGAGGTTGGTTGCTGGTCACCAACAACATTTTTTATTCTAATCAGATTAATTATTATTATCAAGATCAGATAATCTTTTTATTTGAATAAGGATCTAGATTTTAACCAACAGATCTTGATAATATTTTTTTTATTGAACCGATCTAACAAGCCTGTTAATTGTGAAATTATATAAAAAATGCCTAAAACCGAACAAAACAATTTTAGTTACTAATCTAATCGAATAAAACATTGCGTCTAATTAACATAACACAGTTAATTTTTAATTTTCCACTTTTAACTTTGCCGTCTCCAGCCAATAACTAATAACATATAAAAAGATATGATAACAATGTTAAAATCTAACATTGTAGTTGAACCATGCGATAATAATAATGACATAATATAAAAGTTTATTTTAATAAAGTAATTTTCTTTGTGCATTCGAAAATTGATTACGAATTGTATGAAAGTTACAGTGGAACAAACATGATGCAAATATAAGCACTACAGACATAGACTGCTCAAATAACCTGAACTTTTGACTTTTCTTTAGTCGGGTAATAACGTTGCAATTCTAGAGGTATACTTAGACTTATGTACGTACATAGATACTATATAATACGATACGAGAAAGCATAACAAAGAGATGACGTAGAAATAAACATTAGAAAATATTTCAAAAACAATGTCTGCAATGTTTTTGAAAAGTATGGACCTTGTTGTCTATGATTATTTATCAAACAAAATACCGTGTACCGATTGAATCGTTAATTTAAACCGTATTCCGGTACTTAGTGGTACATTCTCCACTTACTAACAATTTATGATTAAAAGTATTCCCCTTACCCGGTAGTTGTGCTCCGCGATCTCCTTGGCGCGCGTGTTGCCCTGGTGCTGCAGGCGCTGCTCCTCCTGGCGGCGCAGGCGCAGCGCCTCGGAGTGCGCGCGCGCCTCGCCGCGCAGGCGCCGGTAGCGCCGCATGCACAGCAGCCGCCGCGCGTGGCTCTGGATCTTCACGATGGCCCACATCTTGTGCCCGTACGAGCGCCGCACCAGGTAGCCACGGGCTGCCGCCTGATGTAACGTTTTGATTATTGAGATGGAAGCGACAGTTATTAATATTAAGTTAAAGCCCCAACCAAAGAAATTTGCTATAACAAAATTGCCCCTCAATTCTTATTTATTACAGATATGTAAGTACTATAAAAACATACATCTCACATACAGACAAAATTGTACACGCAATTTTGTGAACAAACTGATTTCAGCGGAAAATGTCCTGTTATGGTTCTGTTACTTTGTGATACTATTGAATAGACTGTCGTGTTATAGGTGAGTTTTCATTATGAAATTAACTTACTTGTAAAGCCACAATGTGTCCACGAAGATGCCTGAACCGATGAGCCAGCACCCGAGCGCGTATCAACGCCTGCAGTCTTGCATATCCAACCTTCATCTTGTTATAACGAATCCTCTGCAACTTGCCTCGCCAATGACGTTGTATTAAAATGGCGGCCGCCCTCATCTTCAAGAACCGTCTGCGGTACACCCATCCTCGAATAGATCTTTGTAGAATTAATATCTTCCTGGTAAGAACTCGATCTCTTTCCTGCTCCAAGAATAAGTCATGAGCATCCTTCAGAAAAACTTTGGTGTGACCCAACTGGTAATCAGACTTGCCAAGGACTGTCGCACAGATTTTCGCAGTGGCTGACCGACAATCAGTTTTATGGGCAGGAGGTACTCCAGAAATTAAGAACCGATATCTCTCAACGAACTCTTTGAAGCTGTGTCTGATGGGATACCCAGCTCTCCTGATTCTTATAGTTTCCATCATACCCGAGTACCTGAGCTGCCTGCAGCAAAGACCACGGTCGAACATCATTGGTTTCTTAAATTCATTTGGTTTTATACATCGTATAAAGAACGGCTGGCATGTTCCCAATGTTCGCATCAATAAGTCAAGAGACTTCTTGAATTGCGTGGAAAGTGTTGGAGTTCGTTTCCGTGTCTCAGACCCCATCGCAATGTCATCTTGGAAGATATGCTGCAGGAATTTGTTCGTAGATATATGAATTAATTGCAATAAATCAGCACTAAACGTATCTCGGTTTTTCTCTAGGAAACCTCGTGTATCGTAAAACACTATACCAGCGAAGTGGTTGAGTCCAAAACTGGTGTTTATATCTGACTTTGGCTTGAGGTAGTTTCTATGAAGACCGTGGGTCTTGTGTAGCTTGGCTAACATCGTTTGGTCAGTGCCCTTTGGAAACTTCGACTCTTCGTCAATTAAAGCCATAATGTTCAGTTGTTTTAGTGCAATTAAGTCCAAAGCATCCTGGTTGTCAACGAATTCAATATGCTGCCAGTTGATTCCTTCATGATTATACTCTTCCTGTTCCAATTTGAATATATGCCTTACGAAGAACTGCTGCAAATTCTCGTTAGCAAAGTTAATACAGAACTGTTCGAAACTGTTTTGATCGAAATTCTCGAAACCAAATATATCAAGAACGCCAATAGCCGTCCGCATTGTTGATTTTGGTCTATAGATTGCAGCGTTGATCTTCTTAACGATGGTGACGAATAATCGTCCATAGATTCCTTTGACGAAGGCATCTCTAATGTCGACCGATTGTGTTTTGCTGAGGGTTGATATGACAGTTTCTCCGTGCGCGAACAGCGTCTTCCTGGTGAGCGCGCCTATGAGGGATTGCATGGGCACTCCGAGTAAGGTAGCCACTCTCCTAACATTAGCCTGTTCTATAATTTCTGTAGCATCTAAATTATCAACGACTGTCGCCTCGTATTTAATGTTACCAGTGTGCAAGACGGCTGCTAGCAATTTCAATATTTCCCATATTTCTGGTTCGGTGAACAACAAAACTTTCATGGCTGACCGTATATCAGCAAATTCGGCAGCATCGTCCCTGCCTTCACAAGTTAAACTTCCACCCTGAAAAAAACATTGACGTCAACATACTGATGAAAATCCTGTGTCATATTATGTTAAATTGTAAAAAGATCTACTTGTAACGTAACAAGAAACCCATTATAATGACATGACATTATTATTATTATCATCTATTTAAACATGATTATTATCGATTACGACACGATACTCCACTATAAATGTAGCTAAAATTTTGATACCATCTGGAAACCCCAAATTTATTCTAATGCATTATAACAATGATGACATAATCAGTAGATACCTATTGGCTGACTCGAACGAAACCTTTAAAGGCCTATCTTCTAATTAAATTTGTCTACAAGCAACTTACCCCAGACAAATATTTATATTCAGAGGAATCAGTCAGTTCTAACTTCTTCTTCTCTTCTTTGGATAATCCTGCCAGCAAGCAGTAAAACACATGGTAGTTCCTCTCCTCCGCTCCCTGGGAGACTATTCTGGACTTTTCTAGAAGATACTGTTCGATCTTGGCGCCTTCGATGACGCCGCTGTTGTTGAAATGGATGTCGATGTACTTGCCAAAACGCGAGGAGTTGTCGTTCCTGACAGTCTTCGCGTTGCCAAAGGCTTCGAGGATGGGATTTGCTTCTAGAATCTGGAGGAGAAAGAAAAAAAAATCTGAATAATACTTTATTGATAGTCGGTGACGCTTTTAGTTTAGTTCTCTCTCCATGGGAGAAACCGTGATTACATATATTATTTGCTTCGAATATACAATTGATTGTTGGATAAACATATAATGCAATTCAGAACTTTAAACACGCGTAGACTAGTGCAACGTAAGACAAAGTCCAGGTGCTTGATTGCGTCTGTTACCCCGAGACAGCGGTCCTTAAGTCGCAATAAACGCCTATAGATAATATGTAGATATATCTGTACTTGTAAAAATCCATAGTAAGCGATAATTATCATGTGTCGGATCACACAAGCAAAGATCCACTTCTATAACTCACCAAGACATATTCAGTATCTAATCTTAATTAATTACGGCCGAAAAAATGTGTTCTGATTGTAGATTTTAATCTTATTTAGTAAATCATGTAAAACACAATTTTATTTCATTAATACCTAATAACATTAATTAGTTTAATGGTCTAATTTACAAACATTCGCATTCAATTAATCGTTTTATTTTGTTGGATATTTATAAAAACAAATTGTGGATTTTTTAAATAATATTAAGTTATTTATCTAATATCTTTGCTCGAAAAGCTACATTAATTGTAGTTTTGTTTATTTAATATTAGATCACTATGTTAATATTCACTTCAAATAAAAATGTTTACTATAAAAAGTCATCTTAACATATGACTCTAAACTCAAGCATTACTTTAATAAAATTCAACTACACAAATGGCTCCAAATCTATGAAAACAAGATCTATGCTAAGTTTAATCCTGCAGCCTAAGTCGGCGTTAACGAACTAACCTGTTGCTCAATCCACGAATGCTTCCCACTAATAGCAGCAAGGTACTGCAGAATCAACTTCGTAGACTCCGTCTTCCCTGCCCCTGACTCTCCACTGATCACGATGCACTGGTCCTGCTTGTACCGGCGCATATGCGCGTACGCGTTGTCGCCGATCGCGAAGATGTGTGGAGGCAGTTCGCCGATCTTCCTCTCCTTGTACAGCTTGATCTGGTCTGCCGTGTAGATCGGCAGTATTTGGTAGGGATTAACAGCCACTAATATAGAGCCGGTGTATGTCTGAAATTGTAATGTTTTTTGTTATTTTAAAGGGCTTTGATAATTTACACTTGGATATTTATAATGGGATACGAAATTCGGCTTTATTTCTCCAGTGAAAACCATGGTGATTATGAATTTTGACAGTTCTTGTGTTTCACGTATACGTAACCACATTTTTTTTTGGTGCAACCGGCTGTATTAATTCATTTGTTACGTGTTCCAAAGCTGAACAAAAATAATATGTCAAAATGAAAGTCACCTTGAAAGCAACAATAAGAAAATTTGGATATTCGATTACGAAAGATAGATTGCTGTTGTCACCGTGTGTTCTGTTAGCCGTAGTTTATTTTAGTAAATTTTTTTTCACGTGAAGACCAGCTTACTATTTTTTTTAAATTAAGTTGCCTCTCTATTCTGCTTATAAATCCTTGCACTGTGCCAGTTTGTCCTTGTGTAACCGGATTTTGTTTAACGCAGTCGGGTCAATAAAGATAAATGGTCATTCTTAAAAAATGTGTAAACTTACATATAGTTATTGAGTCATATCAACTTTTGGTTCGATCGAAAAGGATTAACTTACTTTATAAATTCGATCCACGATCCAGTCTTTATATTTAGACGCTTTGGATTTGAACTGGCTTCAATATATTTAAATTTCTATAACTTTGTCAAGGTAAACCACTAAAAAGCAACATAAAAAAACTTTTAATCTCTTGTGATAGGTATTAGAAATGTGAAAGTTTGGATATTTATGTGTTTTGTAAATTAACTAATCACATCTTAACGGTTAAACGCATTTTGATGCATGAAGATTGACATAAAGGAGAGGTATTATGAAGCTTTATGGTGATTCACATTCCTGAGCGAAAAAAGAGGTTTCCACTTATCCTTTAAATCTCTTTTTCCTTTCGTAGGTACTGGAATTATTATATTAAACCTGAGCACTATATTTGACATAATATGACCCATGATAGACCTCTCATGCTCATGGCCTTATCTTTTTATCAAAGACATACGATTCCAATGGAAATACGGATGAAACTGAGGGAAATAGCCAGTACTTACATAAATGAGATTCTCATTGTATCTTATAAGTAGATTCCTGAGTATGCCAGCTTCGTGCAGGTCGCCGAGTGAGATCATGTCCTCGACGCCATGCACAGAGGTGGCATGCATCGCCTTGATGCGTCGCTCGGGCGGCAGCCATTGCTCGTGGCCGTCGTCGTCGCGAACGCGAATCCGTCGCCCCTCGGCCGCGAGCACGCGTGCGCCGATCGCTACGTCGAACTCCCGACCTGACACCGGCTCGATCCATATGTAATCGCCCTGGAATTTATAAAAGATATATCTTAGTGCATAATAACTTTATAAGGGAAAATAATATCTTAAGAGAAATGAGGAAAAAGTATAAAAATATCTGTGATGGTCGAAATTGAATACCGTTTCGAACGATCTGGCTGTGCCAACAAATGCGCTACGCAATGTTGAAGATTTGCAATGAATTGGAGGCAGTTCAGAAAAATATCGAACTCCATAAAGCAAAATTCTAATATTATATTACTTTTCCATATCAAGTCAAAATATCGAACCCATTTCCGGATTTCCATCGATCACGAAGGCATCAAACCACATTACTGTATCATCATTCATCGCTCCAATTTATGTAAATACATTTAACAGGCACAACAGCTGTAATAGCTATTGTTTAATCTTGACGAAGATTGTACTATTTTGTCTTACAATACAACCCTGAGAAATTGTTTGTATGGTCCTGCTTTAATGGCCGGTGTTCTAGAGTTTGGCACCCACTATAAACTCTATTCAACCATTCACATTTATCGATTTAGATTACTTTTTTACATAACTATTATGTATTGTCTGATACTGTCGATGCAACCTCAGCCGAAGACAGATTAAAATCGAATCAGGTTTATGACAACTCTCCATTTCGGGTGAGCATGGGCGACAAATGTTCCTAGTTCGGCCAAAGATGGACATACAACCAGTTTAACAAGGTTTTTTTACAATGCCTAATCGTTTTCGCTACAGGTCCTGACATGTTTTTTTGTTCGTACTGAAAAAGCCGATTTAGAAAGCGTCCATTAGTTGTCTTTAATGTCACTAGACAGCTTTCGTAAGATTGACTTGATGTAACATCTAGTCACCAGTCCTATTCTGGTAGAAGGTTAGGTATAGAAGCATAGAAATTATAGAAGACTGATTTCTTTATATTGGTTTTATGGTTTTAAAGGCGTTTTATTCCGTTTTTGTTCAATTGTCTCGAAAGAGTATCGAGCAAGGGGCCTGTACACAGTGTACACACTGTGACTTGTTTCAGAAGCATTAAATACAGATTCGTCATCCAAATAAAACCTAAATGATAACAGATGATTTTAGCAGATAAGTAGACTTCTATCCGTAGTTTCTACATTAGGAAGCAAAGACTATATTTTCAATGATAAGACCTTAATTGAATTAATGTTTTAGCGTTTTTTGGAAAGGTAATTACGTAAATATCTTTAATTGAAATTTAAAATTGTATTGCACTTATTTTAAGTAATAGAATGGCACCATAACACCTTTTTTAGAAAGTTATCGTAAAGTGCACTAATCTCATCAAAAGAAAGACCACACACAATAACCCATATTAAAGTGTATAATATTTATCGTTTAATAGCCGAATACAATTTATCATTAGAGCATCGAAGTAATTTATTCATTGTCACAGAACAAACCATTGGAATCTTTATGACGTTACCCGAAAAGAGGCTTAAATTAATCCGGTATTTCCAAATAGATAGTACGATCTGTATTTTGTAATCTTATTACATGATTTTAGGTCATGTTTCTGCTTTCATATGACACTTTGCAAAAGACAGACACATTGTAACTTATAGCCGATCTGTATCAAAAAAGGCACTGGACAGAGCACATGAAAAAGAAGTAGTTAAGTTCACACTGAATGTATATTGAAATCAATGGAATATTATTTTTAGAGGAAATAGAACTATTAATAAGCTTTAATGACTTAAAATTAAAACAATCTTGGGGCTCTATTAAAAAGGCGCTAAATACAGACGAATTGAATTTAACTATTTTAAAATTAAGACTATTGCACATTTTTATATCTGCTAAGATAATTTACACTAGAAAAACGAATAAGAAAAAAAATAGGGTACACCTTTAATAAAATAAAGACCAGTTTTACTAGGGTAAGTTATTCGATTCTTAGATTGCAATATCACTTTGTTCATAAAAACATACAAAACAACTATTGCTCAAGAAAAAGCAAGTAACATTATAAAACTTGTAATCCGCTAGAGCCGGAACTAATATAAAAACAATGGTGTGTCTGATGTGTCAGTTTAAAGTTATAGAAAGTCGGCCGCGTCCCTATTGCGCGCGCCGTCAATACTTAGCGATGCCTATCTTAATTAATGCTTATTCTTAAAAGTACACTCTGTTATAACATCGACGATGAAACTGTTAAATAACGTATTTATGCGCTATCTTTATTTTAATGCGCTGGTTTTTTTTTCTAGAATCAGTCTTGGCTAGTTGCTTCTTTGATTTGTTATTTTTTATATCTGACTCACCCTTTACATTATATCAACATATTCCAGTTAGTAGTATCCATCAGCTGTCTGGTCTTTTCCGAACTATATTCGGATCTGCCTAGCTGTTTTCCATCTATATTGGGGTCGTCTTCCAGTCTAACCGGATGCAGCTGAGTACTAGTGTTTTACATGGAGCGACTGCTTATCTGACTTCTACCACCCAGTTACCGGGTAACACGATACCCCTTGGTAAAACTGGCTGTCAGACTTTCTGGCTTCTGACTACCCGTAACGACTGTCAAAGATAAACAAATGACAGCCGGGACCAACAGCTTAACGTGCTTTCCGAGGCACGGAGGAGTCTCAGTATGACATAGATGGTCACCCATCAACGCGAACTTTCCGCGCCTACCATAGGTTAACCTTTGATCGGTCGACCTGTGCGGCTGTTACTTAGACATGAGTTAGTAATAGGTAGCCGTAAACCTAAAACATGCATTTTATTCTTAAAATCATGTACCTACCTACCTACATAAGTGCCCTACTTATTTGCATCCTTGTTGTACACGTAAAAAAATCAAACAACAACCAGAAAATTATCCAAATTAAACTTCGAATATTATTAATTCCACTATGAAAACTCCATGATCGGAAGAGGCCTTTGCCCTAGAAGGGGACAATTACAAACTGGTGCGCAAACAGACTATGAGTCAACTTAACGGATCTCAACTTAGTTGACTGAATCATAATGTTACAATTTATACTAGTATAGGTAAAGGTAATAATAACTTTACTACAGTACTTAATTGAAGTTTGTAACTTACATAATTGCATTTAACTGAACTTTACATTACCTCAAAATATATGGTTTCCATAGCAACACATCACATTAACAAATCGTTCTATAATCAAAAACACCAATTCGACACAAACTTAACCGAGCGTAAGAAGTGCTCATCGATAAGTTTATCACTGAATGACCGCGATCCTCTCGGGGCATTCGTTAGTTAGATAGTTTATTATTGTAGTGTAGGTATCAATCACTGTTCGTTCAGTCAGTTCAGAGTGACGTGTCGCAACTTATTGACTAAAGACAAATCTATCAACAAAATGAGACAGCCTTTCACAAAAAATTGACGATATTTTTAGCGAATACATAGTTACATAACTGTATGATTAGTATTAATCCTACTAATATTGATTATTTTAACGAAAGTTTAGAATGTATGTATGTTTGTTACTCATTTACGCAAAAACTACTGAAAAGATTTGAATGAAATTTTGAACACATCGTTTATAAACTGGATTAACACGTAGGCTTTTTATTAATATAATGTGGCAATTGTGTTTCAATAATTTTTTAATGTAATTCTGATTATAATTCTGGAAAAACTAAGTTCATATTAAAAGAAGCGACATTTTTGCTTTGCAATAGATCATTATCAGGTCTTTATCATTCTTAGTATAGGCAGTCATATTACATGAAACATCTGCTTTTCAAATTATTTACACATCATTAGTTATTCTACTTATGTCGAATTTTAATATTAATACAGCCGTGTTCTTATTTATAATACTTTCTGTACCGGTTTATTAAATTGCTTTCTAAATAATGTATGGTCTTCGCTTGTTAGAATAGAAGAAAGTGAAACTTAAATTGTTAAATATTAAGCAGAAAGTAAAGAAAACTTGTCATCTAAATGTTTGTATAAATATGAATTTTATTGTATTCACATAAAGTTTTTATTGGCTTTTTGATAAAATCCGACGTGTTCTCGAGATTGCTTAGAGTTCGAATCGGGAGGATACTCGTACATGTCACATACATACATGAAATTATATTATATACGTAAGCAATATATGGTATCATCTTAGATCTGAGGGAAGTTCGCAAGAGACCACGCCCCTGGAATAAAAAGGGCTGAGGAAGGAACATGGATGGGTTTTATTCAGTACCTAAGAGTCTGACACTCCCTCTCGCCCCACCCATGGTGGAGGGAGTCTTTTGACGATTTGCCATCCGTAAAAAAGGTATCATCGTAGATACAATAGAATAAGAGATGACTAACTGAACAAAGTTCATTTATACAAGGCTGTGTCAATGACAGCTGAAAGGTGAATATCCCAAAACAATAATTCAACAATCAGGCACGCTATCGGTAGTGATGGGTATATTTCACTTGATACCTAGGTAAATATACTCAAAGTATATTTGTTGACCGATGTATTTAATGTCGACTTTCTTGACGCAGTTTTTTGTAAGTGTAGATAAATGGGATTTTCTCGAGTCGTATAAATATTGTGTCATAATACTTATTTATTAATGAAATGGATAAGTATCTACTTATATTTTTTTTCATGAATAACATCTAAATTATAATCCAGCCCGATTAAAAATAACTTACGACCATTGTACGCTATCAAAAAGTAGACCGTAAATGAGGAAAAATATAGCATATTATAGAGTGATGCCAAGATTCAGTAACATCATACAAACATTTTATAGCTTATAAAAACATTATATTTTAAGAAATCAAGAAAAATACAAGTTTACGTTTAAATATCATACAATAGAGGTCCTACAATCCGTACCGAAAGTAAATTGACTGAAGGACCAAAATATTGAATAAGCTTTTGCATAAGTTGATCGGCTGGGCATTTGTGCAATTTATTAAGACAATAAACAGATTTACTCGATTCGATATCAAACGAGTTGATTTTGAAAGCCGTCGGTCCTAGTTTCGCTCCCACTCGCGACATTTTACGAGTCATTGTGTCCACTCTCCCTCTCGTTTTGGTAGTCGAACAGCCGGCCTCACCCATATCTGCTCACTATCTAACATATAGGTGGATTACACGCAAGCAAGTTAATATGCTCTTAAACATATAGGTAAATCGCTGATATAATCGGTCGTGCTAATCGATCGCTGAACCAGAGAATAATTGCCGAACTAATTGATTCTAGGATCGAGTCACTTATCAATGGATTCAAATTAAAAGAAATATTAACAGACGGAAAGGTCAACAAGGCCAAACCACACCCAAGTCACAAACTATGAAACAAGCCTTAAAATTTTTGCAATCATACCTTATTCGAAATGTCTCTGTTCTGTTTTGAGAAGTCTGGTTTAAATAGGTTGACGACGTAGGTATTTGTATATTATTTTTCGATAAACAGGAACTGTATTAATATGCAACAAATATTAAAATTTGTGAATTTCAATTAGCAGAAGCAACACTTTAGAACGTGAATCGTAGGCCCACAGTGTCAGCAGTTATCATAAATCAAACAATTCTGTGAATGTTTGTCCGTCCATGAATAAAGTCACTTCATTGACCACATTCAATGTATTGATTTGTTAGAGATTCTCACGTTGATCTTTTCAAAAATGAGATGTTATAGTTTGACTGCAGTATGTGAGAGTGTATATGTATAGTGAGTATGCATGTATTGGTCAGCGAGGTGAACGCCCTCAGTGCTGGATTCTGTGGCGGGCTGACGGAATGTGTTGCCAAACGCACTGATCGGAACTCGGCGAGAATGTACCGCTTTGGGCACAAGTAGGTAGCTCACACTGCGTCACCGTCCACGGTGCCGACAATCCATTTTTTAATTTCTTACGAGAAGATTTCAGCTTTTGGCAGCTTACCCATTACCATTACTTCATTTTGATTATTAAATGATTATTTTAATGAGTTAATCTTGGCAAAAAACAAAAAACATTTTATCATAATACAGGGCTGGCATTACCTATAGTGTATAGATAAGTAACAGTCAATGATTTTACAAAATGAAGTCTTTTAGTAAATTTAAATCCAAAGAAAGCTAAAGTAAATTAATGGCTAATACATCGCTTCGTAAATATTCAAAGATACCAATACTATCAAGGAAGGTATTATAAGGACCAATCACAAAAAACGATAGGCCACAACAATACAAATCATTACCACGAGTTATTCATGTCAAGTGTCAATTACTAAGCCTTGAACTCGAAGTGCACGGCAATATTGATGGAGTCTCGACATCGTCTCGGTATCCGGTTTGCTCGTACCCCATAATTGTATGTGAAACACAAAACTGGAAGCTACCTTCGACAGGCTTTCTAAAGATTTCGACTTAAACACCATACTAAGTGAACGAGGTACCTACTATAAGTCCCGTTTCTTAGCATATAGAAAAACAGATGCGTTAGATGAGTAAATAATACTGTTGTACTGGCATAAATATTGGTCCTTCGAGCCGCAAGCTCCACTGACGTTACGCTAAAGAATAGTGAAACATGCTTACCCTGGTAACGATCACCATGATGACGGCGGCATGTGGTCACCGGCACGATCTGAAACAATTGATAAAACTCCATAATAACTAAAGCACTTTGTCTCTGGTTCGCTAGATTTTTTCTATGATAGAAAATTTTCCAACAAACATAAGTATCTAAGAAACTAGGTACTGCGTATTAGTTGTTGATATAGAGGCAGAGGTACAACGTATCAAAACGATAATGATCATAACATAACACCATTGTTGGACAACTAATAGTAGTAACTAGGGAGGATCTCGTAATCGTAAACATATGCACGTCGCTATTAATCGCATTGCATTACTTGTAAGACTAAGCGTCTAACTATAAAGCGTACCTTTGTTTTGAGTCAAGTAAAATTAAGCTTATAAACTTCCAATAGCCTTAGTTTTTGGAAAGTTTCCAATTAACTGCCGTTGCTTAGCGAGCACCTCGAACAATTCAAGGTTTTGCGTACACAGAGGACAGTGTATATTAAAACCGAATTAATTTAATGACTAAAAAAATAATTATAAACAAAGTAAAAGTGCTCAATCAAAAAAGAAATAAACAAACTAAAACTCAGTTATTGACCCTACAGACATGTGTATGTATGCATATTATTACGATATAATCTTAGAAACCCAGGTGATGCCACTTTTAGCAAATCACGTTAAGTCACATCACGATATGACTATGTGATACTTCTTCAGCTTCAAGGAAGTTTGCTAGTCAGATCTATTAATAGATTCTGTTTTTGTTTGTTATTAAAAGAGATCTGCCACATACTTTGAGGTTTCAAATGACGATAAGACTTTTCACCTCCAATTGTAGGTCGACCAATTAGAGTACCCTATAAGTCTTCCTTGTAAAATGTTTAAAAAAAAATGAGGCTTTTGGTCTTTATACATATACTTAATACCATGTGTCAGCCTCGGTTTTAAGTATCAGACTGAGACAACACTAAGTCGTAATTCATAAATTATTTCCATAAGTGTAGCTTGATATTATATCAAAAACGAACTAGCAATAGCTCCATAAAGTATTACTGGAGATAAATACTAAAACTCATTCCCATAAAAGAAGATGCATTGCTAAAATAATTACACCTAAATGTCAAGGGAAAAGTAATTACAGTAATATCGCAGAATTTTGCAGCCTGCAATCGTTTAATAACAGAGGCAGGATTGCTAGCAAAAAAATAAAGACGGACAGACACTGCAAAAGGGACCTAACCCACAATCAAAGTCACCTTGCTCTTGTTCGTAAAGTTTTTACTGGTCCTTATGCATTGTAAGCACTATAGGAACAATTTTTTGTATCAATTTCACGATACTTTTTTTATAACTATTAAAATCACCAACAATCTTACGTTGCGCTTTAATTAAATAAAATATGTCATGAATATACTTATAACCACAAACGTAAGTTTAAAAAAAATATCGTTCGTTCGTGATTACAATTTCACAGGAGTGCAAATAATTCTGATAATGTTGGGCCTATCTTTAAGTGCGTTCTTATCAACCGTAAGTCAGTCACGAGGATCGGATTGTTTTTCGAAATGATCCTCCATTGTTTGATGTTGATTGTTGTTATGGTCTTATTGAGTGCATTGTTCTATGCAAGTACTTGCAGGCCCATTGACACGAAGGCTGTACACGACCGGTTTAAAGTGGGGTACGTAGGCAAGTAAACGTACTTATTAAAGTATTATTTATTTAGAGGTTTACCACTGTCTGCTGTCAGACAATCGAATTTTGAATGCTTAAATATTCCAATCCTTTATTATCTCAATGAGCGGTTTGATGATGAAGACTTGAAATTGTCCACGAGATCTTTGTTGTGTTAATTAATGTCTTGCTGGGTTTGATTTTGTTGGTTGCAGCTCGGTTATCGAAAAGTCTTGATATTTTTATTGAGATAGGGCTGCCATTCGTCCGGATTTCCCAGGATTTGTCCTAGTTTATAGGGCGTCCGGGGTGCGTCCAGGCGGGTTTTCAAAGAGCGTCCGGAGAAAGCCCGGACACTTTTTACCTGATATCCGATTGATTGAAAGGTAAGCAATAAATTAAAACAAATAATAAAAAGTGTCCGGAAAAAAATCAAAGTCATTCAAATGTCCGGGGATTTTATAGTTTTAGTCCAGGGTCGACGATTTGGGTGATGGCAGCCCTATATTGAGAGCATTATTTTAATAATAATGAATATTCATAAAAACTTACAATAAAACTATACTCATGTTTTATAGAAACCCAAACCCATTTTCATGTTGGGATTTTTATCAATTCAGGTTAAGCATAAGCTAAAAAAAGATAATTCTTAATCTTATACGTCTAAAACTGTGCAAAGGTTGTACGTTATTATTTGAAAATTTAGGCCCTAGTCACGGTAAAAAATGAATTATATTTTTAAACGATTTATGTTTTTGCTGTTTCTTTGGTACATCTTGTTTCTTAAGAGTAATTATTAGTACTTCTAATTGAATGGTAGGCTTTTTTTTAATACTCACAAAGGCCGCAACCAATCCCATCTTAAACGTACCGAAGGATTCTCTAATTAACACATTTAAAACGAACCCTTTTTAAAGCAAATTCTACAGGGCGTTCCAAAAAGGCTTTTGTTCAACTTTATAGCATTGTATGTAAACCCTGTAAATTAAGTGGTGTGGAACAGCGGAATCAATAGGGCTTTCAACGACATACATCTCATGGGTGATTGGTAACTTTGACATAGGGTTACCTCAATCGTCAGGAGGTTTGTATAATTAAAATATAGGCAAAGTTTCCGAGACCAACCAGACGGCCGTTTGCATCAAAACGAAAAAGTTTTACGATTTACTGTTACGTTTGACATTTGATAGGTATTTACATATTATAATTAAAAAAAAAATCAGCTTTATATACTTTGCTAGGAAATACGTTCTACGAATTTGTAACATCAAGCTTTTCTTCATTCATGAAACATTTTATATTAACCCAAAGAATGTTTCATTTTGGGTCAACTTAAAAAAGTGATGGATTTATGAAATGCACAATCGACAAATTTGAATCATGACCCACTTTGACGATAAATCGTTCGAAAACGTCAAAATAACAAAGATTTCCATCCTTTTCAGGGCATGCCGCACTTAGGACGTTTTAAATATTAGGCAAGCTATGTCAATACGGGTTGGAGATCTATGCAATTTTAACCTTTGTTATCACTACAATAGATAATATTTTCTATAAAGCATTAGTAAAAATATTTTGAATCCAAACTCTTTGGAACAAAAAAAAATCTTTTTCAAAACCATGTTCGAACGGATTCTTTCGATTATAAAATGACAGCGTCAAAAAGTCACTCATAAAAAGTTTATAAATTTATATCGTGTTACCATGGAAACGTATGTTTACGCGAATGTCGACCTAATTGTATTTGAATGTATGTAAGAATATAGCCTTATGGTGGGTCATGATTCAAATTGGTTGACTGTACCCAAATTTATGTATTTTAAAGTGCAATGTTTAAAAACGTGCGAACCCTAATCACGGGCAGGTGTGAAGTGGTCCATTGTTCAGCTATTAGTGCGCCGCATTGTTAACAGTGCACTCATGCATTCCGTGTTATGCCTTCATATTGGAGAGGCATTCCTTGGTTCTAGAATGAGTAAGCTGAAACTTGAGAGGGGTAGGTTCCTTAGATTTTTATTTTTTACGAAAGTCCTTTCTTTTCATCAATGGATTTGAAAAGTTAAGCTGTGCTTGCTACGGTAGGCACATGGGTGTTGATGCTTTAAACATTAGGACCTCTCTGTGCCTAAAATAACACACTAAACGTCTAGTTTATAAAAAAAATGCTAGTGTAGTACGATTAAAGCGGCTAACGTGAGTTTCAAAACGCCTTTATCGGTGTTAGAAATACAATAAACACCTAAAATGTACAGAAATATGAGCAACAATAGCTAAACGCGTTTACTAGTGATTTATGCCCAATTTCCTGATACGATTCGATTTCTCCATGATGAAATATTGTTGGCTGCAACCTCCTTACAACGAATTTATTGTAACATATTCACATGAACAATCGCAATTTAAATGCAATTTTATTGCGTATTGGCAAATATAAACATTAAAACTAATGTTAATTGGGAAATAAATATGAATGATTAAACATTAACAAAAGAAAACAGTATTTACAGTTAAAAATAGCACAACTATAATTTGAGAAGAAGAAAATGTATTATACAAACTGACAGAATCAATAACGGAATGATCTTGACTTTGATGAGTCAGCAAAAAAATATTACACCGTCACGAAAAAAAAGCAAGACAGTTGACTATTCTATTCCTTACGCCGAAGTTTTTAAAGTACAGAGAAGACGTGGCCACATGAACATAATTTACATCATTATCATAGCATGGCATATACAGTTTACCATAGGAGGATACCACCAGAAAATGTAGGCTCCTATACCCAAATCAACTACCAGAAAAACACGTATTAGGTACTATTTACCCAACCCGTCTTATGTCTCAATAACAGCACCTTAAAGGCTTTAAGATGACTTTATAATACGCTGATCGTGCTCCACTCCGGCGCAGCTTATTAAGGTGCGTGCGCGCATGCCTCAACTGAATACGACCACTCTATAGAAAGATAGATAAAAGGTCAATTTTATAGAAGCTGTGATGATTAATGCTATCTATACAATTGCATGCAGCTGTTATCTCTAACTGTCTGACTTATAAGTCCGATTAATTTTTAATCTGCTACTTAGCAACGAAATCTCACTCATAAATGCTGTAAAGCGTTAATCCGAACTTAAGTTAGTAGCTTAATCCTGGATTACGGCGTTAAGTAAAGATTAGGTGAGAAATAGTTAACTTTAGATTACAGGTTTTTTTTACAAGTAATACGGTAAATCTTTAGTGAGATTTTAATAAGGACACTATTTCTTATTCAATGGCTTGATCGTGGCGTCAAACTTGAGACAGTGTGCAGAAAGTTTTTTTATTCTGATAGAAGTTTGGGTCACAAGTGCCTTCAAAGGTTGGCAGGGCCTTTTCTCCCATGCAATCACTCAGTACCTAATTAGTATATGACTGAGAGTGCTTGCTCTTTAAGTACCTATGGTTTTGCAAGAACCCGTCATTATTTCAAGTACCTATTAGCTTAAAACCTATCTACAGCTGCCAAAAAAAATATGAATACAGTTAGCTCATATCTATTTACAAACTCAAATAGAGGAATCAAAAATGTCAAGTTAAAGAGCACGACATTGAATTTAATTTATCGAGCCTATCAAACTTTTTTTGTATTTAACCTTCTGTTTTAATTTTATCTGGTGGCGTGGACGCACGTGTAAGTGAGCGGCGGAACTAAACGGCGGAAGTCCTTTATCTGTCGGCCGTTCATCTCGCGGGACAGCACTGTGAACGACGCTAAGCTTTGCTATTGATGCTGAAGAGTTTTTAGTTAAGTAGATCAAGGGTTCAAGTGGGTACCGTCAGAGGAAAAGTCGGTAAATACTTCAGTTCGAATCGTTATGCTAAATTATATATCTAAATTGCTTTTAGACACGATACGCCTTATATAGGGTGTATTCGCTTTATGTTACTAACTTGAAAAATAGCATTCAAAGATCATAATATATGTAGATTTCTATTACAGAACGAATTATCGTGATCGCGGTTAAGTGTTTTGGGATATTACAAATACATACAAACTTGCAAGTTTACCTACCTTTTTATGAGTGTACGTGACATAAACCTTCGCGAACCCTAGCAGTTATATCACCGGTAAATAAGATGTGTTACGAAATATCCAGGTTAATATGTTGTCTGTCCTTTATGGGCACGTACGTAAAGCTGTTTATTGCTATTATAAGCTATGAGGCAATGTTAAATGACCCAGATGCAATGCAATTATTTTATACTACTCTTCGTCATCCTGGCATCTTGCGTAATATTTGTTTGCTAAAAGGTTGTAGTATACGAGGAATTGTGTCTACATCTTTGGAGCTTTTTTTATCAAAATGCTTTACGCACTGTTTTTTACTTTTTTTTTAATTTGATTCAGGTTTGATCTATCTTGACTCTAGTCTAGGTCAGAAGTTCGTTCGTGTACCACGCGCGCCACAAAGAGATGTCAGCATCGTTGACAGGGCCCTTCCCCAGGGCCATAGACTGGCGGGGCTGCGGGACGTTCGAAAGAGATACCGCGCCCCCGGAATACAAAGGGAAAGAGTCTGACACTCCAAAAAAAGTCGGAAGTGATGGAAACAAAGTCGACGAGCTTACCCAGAAGAAGCCTGTTCACTGTTAGTGTCACTTTGAAGAGATTAGGATATATCTATGTCAATTTCTCCTCGCACCCTTGACCCCTAGCGCAGTATCTGTGCCTTTAAATTGTTTTAACCCTGGCTTATTTGACTTATATTTATGTGAAAGTAACTATCTTTTACGCTTTCACAGTAAAACAGCTGAACGGATTTGGATGAAATTAGACCCTGGGAAAGGTTATAGGATACTTATTATCCGGTTTCTACAAGTTCTCGGACCTGCCTCAGGATCCAGGGCAAAATCGCGGGAAGCAGCTAGTTAAAAAACAATCATTCAATGGAATTGGGAACTTCTTTAGTAAGTTAAAAAGAAATATCTATTCTATGAACTACAATTATCAAATGATAAAATACTGACATACCACAGCGCACCAGGAATCACACAAATCACATATCATCACGTTAAATCCTAGAACCACTCCGTACATTTACTTCACACATATTTCTGTAAACTAGCATCCAGTTAGCGTTGAGTTTTCTGAGAAACTATAGTAAATACTCGTATGTGGGTACCATATTTGTCACCTGAGCGAGACAAGCCGCTATGTAACGGAAAGGGGACGCAAGTGGCCGATCTCAGATAGCGAATGCAAGCACCTACGTTTAACTTATTTGTGTACTAACGGCAAAATAGTTTAAAAGAATAGCCAGTAAGTAATGATACCACAGGGCACAGCTAGTTAATATTAATATAATGGAATCATTTTTTTTGGAACTGCTCATTTGGTTACATCGACTAGGAATCCAACCATGATGTCCAATGAAGTCCTAACAATTTTTTTTTGCGATGGGAAATCATTAAAAGACTCCTTTCGCTTGTGAAAAAACAGTTTCAGTATTTTTTTACCATATTTTATCGATAAAGACTAGACATCTAGTATTATGCCACTTTTTAGGGTTCCGTAGCCAAATGGCAAAAACGGAACACTTATAGATTCGTCATGTCTGTCTGTCTGTCTGTCTGTCTGTCCGTCCGTCCGTATGTCACAGCCATTTTTTTCAGAAACTATAATAACAATTCTGTTGAAATTTGGCACGTAGATGTATTCTGTGAACCGCTTTAAGATTTTGACACAAAAATAGAAAAAAAGCAATAAATTTTGGGGGTCCCCATACTTAGAACTGAAACTCAAAAATTTTTTTTTCGTCAAACCCATACGTATGGGGTATCTATGGATAGGTCTTCAAAAATTATATTGAGGTTTCTAATATCATTTTTTTTTAATCTGAATAGTTTGCGCGAGAGGCACTTCCAAAGTGGTAAAATTTGTGTCCCCCCCCCTGTAACTTCTAAAATAAGAGAATGATAAAACTAAAAAAAATATATGATGTAGATTACCATGCAAACTTCCATTGAAAATTGGTTTGAACGAGATCTAGCAGGTAGTTTTTAAGTAATCATCAATTTTCATCTAAAAACAAACTTAATTATGCGGTCGGAAAAAAACAAGATAATTGCGACTTTATTGCGTATTTTTTCTTTGCAATGGTCGGAACCCTCGGTGCGCGAGTCCGATTCGCACTTGGCCGGTTTTTTTAATTGAATCAACGCTGGTAATAGTATATAATCAACTTACGGTATATGTAAACTCTATGCACTTATGTAATAACATTTCCAACTTCCTTGGAGGCATAGGGAAAACCCCGACCAGCATTAAATGCAAAACGCAAGATGAATGAATCAAAATAGTGAAGTTTTTTAAATTAAATATCCATTTCCATGTTACCAAGTTGTTTTTTTTTTTCAAAAGTTATGATAATTTTGATATGCTAAGTATTATTTTTTGTCAAAACAATTACTTAGGAAATATTATAACAACACGGATGACATAATTTCCCCGTAATCTGTATACGGATTATAGAATGACTTTCGGGATAGATTCTGTTGCTAAATACTTTACAGTTTTACTAACCATACTGTTCATATCAACAGATAGCGTTTGATTGATAATAAAACTGTCGAAGGATTCAAGTGGTCTGCCGATAGATAGAGGAATTAACTTGCATCGAACATGACGTCATTCCACTTGAGCTCTTTAATTCAAATACAAGCATAAAACCAGCACTGTAGTATCATTACCTATTTACTTTACATCACTTATGTTTCGACAAGAAGTTTTTACAACATAGCTGGATATCTGTTTGCGAAGAATTATCAAGTACGTTTACATATTTATTATGAATATTGATAGAGTTTGTAATATACCCCTTAAAATTTGCATAAATAATTAACATTACTGTGCACATACAATTAAGTCGTTGATAAGTGACACGATGATTATGAGCATGTAAGATTCCAATCGGAGCAAATCAATTTCGATAAATAAGTTCCTAGATCAAAATTGTGTTATGTAAAAAGCATTAATTTTATCCTTTTCTGTCCTACTTATATTATTTAATCGAATGCTATAAAGTTTTGTAAGGTTTTATTAAATCAATTAATTCGTTTAGAATATGGCCCACAGGATCTAATTAAGCATTAATTTATTGAGACAACGGATATTTTATTCCACCTAATTATTCTTATTACAGGGATTACGGGTAAAACTTGTTCATTGTGAAATTAAAATAGGTAGATATAGGTACATAACATAATTATTTAAAAATTCTTAATAAGGCACAATTCTTAGTAAATCTACAAAATATTTGTAGCTGCACCGCGTAGCAACTGACAATGACTTGCAGATTTCAAATATGTTCTATATCTATTCTAAAATTATAAAGAGGAAAGATTTGTTTGTTTGTTTGTAGGGTTTTAACTCAAAAACTACGGGTACGATTTTAAAAATTCTTTCACCGTCAGAAAGCTACATCTTTACGAAGTTTCATAGGCTATATTTATTTCCAGAAATAATTAGGGATCCTTACTAAAACATGAATAATGTAACCCAAGGTGTAAAAAAAATGTCCACGCGGGCGAAGCTGCGGACGGAAAGCTAGTCTAACATAAACATATTATGTATGTACCTATTAGATGCTGATGGTCATAGACATATTGTTTATTATGTGCTGGTTATGAACTAGCAGCTAAGTGTGTCAGACACAATGAATCTTAAATTCGCATTATCATTTCTCGTCAGAACTTGCCTGTCAATTTGAAAATGTTTAATAATGAATCGTAAATATGTAACTGTATATTTAAGTAATCATTTTATGAACATCAATCAGTTATTAAATAGTAACTTGACTCATCACTATTGAACAATACTAATAATGGTTTGCTGAGCGAAGAATTTGGTGGTTTTGTTCCTACCTATAGATTGTAGATAAGAATTTTAGTAGCTATAGGCTTATAATGAAAATTTCTTATCTCAAAGAACGCTGTTTATTCTAGGTAGGTGGGTAATTGTAACTATATCCAACACCGCTAAAGAAAAAAATTGAAAACCATAAACATATTTTCTTATAGCCTGAGTAAAGCCCACAGCTGTGGCATGCGGCACGCTACGGTTCAGTGCGGGTCGAAATGCGCCCGCGACCATGTAAGTACGGGGTACGGTTATCTGCGTGTGCGCATTGTATGATTACTGTTTGTTTCTCATTATTTTAGGATATTGGCTTGGCCTGTTTGATCATTGTAATGTCAATCATTGATGGCAGTGCTATTGGTTATTACTTGTATGTCTGTAAAACATATCGAACCCTGTATTCGTTGGGGTGATTACACTCCAAAATAACAAGGTAATTGACATCAACTATGCCCAAATCCTAGAGTCTATTAGTATACGGTCCTTAAAACTCAATTCTAGAAAAAAAACAATACAACAATCTCTATTCAAAAATCGAACCTAAGAATAGTTGAGCAACTAGTGTAACCACAACTATTCGACGAGACTGTCCCTCATACAAATGTATTTTAGCAAAATAATGCGTAGGCACTCAGTACTTCACGTGCACGCATAAAGAGCGGTTGACGATTGTCAATTGTCAACGCTAATTTTAATACATTAATACGTAGGGCTACTGAATAAACGGCTACTGTAGTAAATTGTAATATAAGTACGTACATACATTGTTGATGTGCGAGGTGTTTACCTCCGTGCCTCTGTGGGCACTCCTCGCCTCCGAGGGCCGTGACCCGCCACCTACCGGTCGCGGCTGAGCGCAGCGGCTGTTGCATTGTACTACGTTATAATGACACTACATTACACATTTATGATATTATACGTCAAAAACATGAGTGAGATAATTAGAATAAAATTGGGTTACGACCTAGACTTGTTGAATTTCCTTAATAGTCCCCGTTGGAATCTGCTTTTGGCAAACACCATAGTTCAAGTGAAGCGAAATGATCACCGCTACCATGTCTGTGCAGTACCTATGAATATCTGTAGATAATAAGTACTAAAGTCATCAACTCATGACTGACGCTTTATCACTGAAGAAAACAAAGCTACAAATAAAATAATAGTCAAAATGCTATGCTACAAATAAAATAATAGTCAAAAAGCACAGTCAAAAACTTATTCAAACTTCTAGCGTAGGTAATATGGCCCAGTAATACAACTGAAGTAACACAACAGAAACCGAGAGTAAACCCCAGTAACAAAAGAAAACTATCAGTTACCACTACGAGTACAAGTGCAGCGAGTTGCATACATGTCGCTAAAGTGTCGGTGTTATGTAAACAGCGGTGTTTGTGCATTCAGTCCTCGGGAGGTGCATTCACACGCGACTGGCCACCGCTTCCTGTCGCCGCCTCTAGGAAACGAGATCATTCAAGCGTGCGCTTGCGACCATCGGCCGATAGCCGAACCCCTCGTGCGCTATGATGCAACTCTTTATCATTGGTTGAACGTCTGTTGGGGTAGGTTACGGTGTTTTAATCGTTAGCGACTGTTGTGAATCTGAGTCTGTTTGTCTGTGACATACCTATTACAATTATTAGATCAAGCTTTAGATTGATCTGCGGGATGTTCGAAAAAGTTACCGCGCCCCCGGAATACAAAGGGCTGAGGAAGGAACATGGATGGATTTTAATAAGTAAGAGTCCGCCCCACACAAGGCGGGACACATTTGATGATGTCCCATCCGAAAAAAATAACAAAAAGCTTTAGATTGATACGCATCGAGGTTTTAGATAAACAGCTATCTGCCCATGATCAATATCAGAACTTAATAATTATTTACTTCTTTTTAGGCTCTGAACGAGCTAAGAGAGTTTCACACAAAAGCCTTGTTGATCCACATTATCATACTTCGTCTGCCAAATCTTACTGTTTTTATTCTACAGTTTTTGGTAAAGCATTATTTAATTTAAAGGAAACCTAACTTTATTGTTACGAGCACACTGAAATATGAGTGCTGAAAAGTCAGCTTTCTCTTCCAGATTATTTATTAAGTAACGGAGTAGGGTAATTAAATACGAAATTCGACACTTCGAAACTGTTGGCTATATCGACTTCCTGATTTTGAGTAATTATTTTCAGTAATTAACTTCGTAACATGATATGTTACCAAACATATCTATTTTGGCACTAAAATAAAAATCTACTTTTATTTTATGAAATGTTGTGTTGTAAATAATAATTTGCCATTCATGCACAAAATATAGGTAGGTTATTACCTAAGTTATGTGCAATATTATGTAAATCGTATAGAATGACGTATGTTTATTATTTTCAAATGTGATTACACTTTGGATATTTAAAACTAAGTATTTACTAGGAGGATAAAGTTTATATTCGTATAAAACTTGTTTTCTCAAAATTATTTTAGCCTTCTCTGCAGTCTCTTAGTTTATTTGTATTAAAAACCAAATTTGATAACCTAAATACAATTCCTCGTGATTCTTATCTTACAAGATAAGAGATCTCACAATTACCACAGAGACCTAATTAAGACCATACTAAATCATCTTAATTTGCATAGTCTCACGTCTATCAAGATAACTGTTGGGTGATACCGCCGAAACATTTGATAAGAGGAAAAAATTAACAGGTACACCACTGATTGTAGCAGTTATTGCCATAATTTGTAAACAATCGCTTTAAATGTTGAAGGTTTGTGTAAAGAAAAAGACGCTGAAGTTAATGACAATGCCCATTGTACTGCCACAACACTGCACAGTTGCAAATAATAAACTTGAAATAGTCACTAACTTGCATGTTTGTACGCAATCTAAGTCTACTTATTGAGTTTATTAAAAAAAACAATTTATCGAACGAATTTTATGTGTGCCATTTGAAATATTAGTTAATTGGTATGTTGAAGGTTTTTCAGAGACATAAAGTCAAGTTGAAAAAACATAGTTGGGTCTTTATTCAGTAAGACAGAGCTGTGTAAGATCCCAAACTTGATGTTCGAGCAAAACTAATGAATTCTTGAAAAAATAATAAGGGATTAAAAATAGCGCGGTGGTGCCAATAAATAGCCAAGGATGCGGACAGAAAAGGCTAAAACATACTTATGACCTTTTTATCTATTCACTTCATTTAAGCCATATTAAACACCCTTAGGCAAGATTGACCATCTGCACAAGGTTGTAAGGTAGAAGAAGAAGTCGCGGGTGATATAGCAAACATTGGTAAATGCCTATGTCCAACAGTGGACAAATATTAAAAAGGCTGGTGATGATGATGAAGCACCTTTTGTTACCTACAGGTCTTAAATATTGTTTTCATATTGCCTATGGTTGATTATTAACTAGACTATGTAACTCATGTGCGTCAACTCAATGTTATTAATTACTGTCAGCCAATAATCGCGTGCTGCATATGAGTAATCTCGATTTCCATGTACCTATTCACGATTTAGTATGATCGTCGATCATGCTTTGCCCCATAGATTCACGTTCATCAAACAATAAGCATGTCAATTTACCTATTTTTTAATTACAAACACAAAGGTACATATTAAATTTTCGTTAGTACCAACACACGAATGATCGCATAACACGAATTCGAAATGCGACCCGCATCTCTAAAAGAGAACGCCGCCTGTAGATCTGATAAGTGGCCGAAGTTTGCTTTTTAACGGCGCGGGCGCATAGGAAAGTGGTTGATATGCGACACAATAGCCCCACAGCGCCACGCCGCCGTTTGTATGCGACGCACATCATCTGACCCACATACTTACGTATAGTCGTATTCAAAAAAATCTCAACATAATTGGATTTTTTTCTCAACAAGTTCACCGACTTTACGACCGGAACCGCGGGAGACAGACTTTGTTTTGTAAGCAAGACTCGTTTACAAATCAGGCATTACTTAATCCTTATTTTTTTCACTTGTTCTCACTTTCATTTAAATGTGGCTAGCATACTAAAATGTGTTGTTTCCGTACTTTTGAGCTGATGTGGAATAATTACTTTTCAAATTACACCAACACAAACTTATTTCTTCATTATTGGCAACTACCAGGATAGAGATCCAATCATACAGCACATCGAGGCGTGAAAACATTTCAAAAGATTAAGTATGCTCAGCACGTCAGTCAAACGCACAACGATCGCAATTTACTAACAACAAAGATACATAGTTAGAACTCACTACACTGTATCCTCACGACAGCGACTCTGTGAACATTTCTTATCGCCTCGTAAAATAAAGAGAATTGTTTGAGTCAACAACTCAACGTGACTGTGGAGCGCCGAGAACACGTCATACCTGACCAGCCAGGTTAAATCCTGCTGGTACCTTTTGTCGTTACAGGGGAAAGACTCGTACTGAAAGTGAAGGTCTACTTATACTGGTGGATCATATCCAGACGACGCGAACTAATTATCGCTTCAAGAATGTCACCGCGCGAGCTCACTTGCAGAACGTTCGTGATGTTCTCATAAAAGCAACATTTTGTCACAAATATAGAGCAAGACTCGTAATATTTCTCATGACTGTGGACAAACACAACTGCAGAAACTCGTTTTGAAAAGACGCGAAGCTAAATTATTTGCTCATCCGTCTTCTTAAGGATAAGATCAATGTGTATTGTTTATTTATGTCTTGTGGAGCATCCTGTTGACTTAGTTATTATCCTATAAATATTTTTCATCCTGTAGCTCTAAAAGATAGATGTGATCCGGCGAAGGACTAAGAATGCAATAAATGGCTTAATAGCCATTATTTTGCCATTTATCTTGTAAAATGTTTTTATTGCCTCTTTTATGAGATCAGACATGAACTTAGAGATGGTGTCTCATTTACTGCCCATGATCTGTTCAAAATAAAATAACAAATTGGCTTACAGACAAGCATCCAATGATGAAACATCTCTATATAGGTACAGATTATAGTATTCCTGGTTAAGAACCGGTATGTGAATGTGCGACTTTAGAATCAGCTTATCGATTACGGCATTAGCTGAGTTATTGAGCAGCACACTTACATGGTTTCCTTGTGACTTCGTATTACACAACAATAAAATTAAAATTATAGATGCAGATATCTGCAGTTCAGATACTTGCAATATCACAATTGGGCCGTCGAGTTTAAAAGTCTAAAAATACAATATAATGTTATCTTGAGAAAGATACTAACAAAAATAAATATAGAGTTGCATTTAAAAATGTCAGAGAAAAATCAAATAGGGATCATTATAATACCTGCCTAAAAGCAATTCTGACAGAACAAAAGGTTGACCGAACAAACAATATCAAAAATATATATTAGAGAGCATTTCGCTGGACAATATAAGCTGAATAAAATGCAAACTCCAGATCCAAGTCACGTCGAGACGAAGCGGTTAACAAAACAAATGATCGTCCTGCCGACGGTGTTCCAGTGAAAGTCGACACAATATAAACAAAAACTGTATTATGATGCCAGCCGCGTTTCGTCCTCTGTTTGTAAATTAGGACATTTCCAAACGGCATTCCTGCAGGTATGGCTACTGTTTCCTGTGGACTGTGGACAACGTAACTTGAACAATATTAAGACTTTCTAAGGCCACAGGATTTCGAAATTCAATCTATTCGAATATTTAAGGACTGGACCATATCGGTGGATTTTACTTGAGCCAAAGAATAAGCTTTACTATCCCAAATGGCAAAGCTGCCAGTTTTAGGGCAGTGCAGTGGGCAGCGATTCAGATTAATTAGTTTGCGTAAATATTAATGGTACATTATTAAATGGTTCATGAGAAAATTGTACCTACTACGGATGAATTTCATAATCTAATTTTTTTGCTTAATTTTCTAGTAAACCAAGAATATTCATTGCCGAAAAATTGGTTTGTTTACCATAGGCACAGTACATAGAGTTATCACTTATATGCAGGATTTCCTCATTAGATTACACTTGTAGAAAACACGTTGCTACGACCAGTTAGGAGAGAATGTCCCAACGTGCACTTACAGTAATATGTTCTAACTAAATCTTCTACAATCTATAATACAGTTTGACGTGACGTTGTAATTCTTACAACATATCCTTGTGAGTATGGTCTCCTGAGTTTGGATCGGGCAATTATTTACTGGACCTATCATCAAAACTTCTTAGTTTACTTACTTAGTAACTCTTTTGCCAAAAGGACCATGTTATAATAAGCGAACTCACCGTTAAATACAATAAATTCGCCTAGTACTTGAGCTACACCACAGCCGTATGACTTCATCTTATTCTAATCTCACAATGTGAAAATCAATCAAACACCGAGGCTGCTTGTCCGCTCTCTTCCATTCATCTGTCAAAGTGCTCATAAGCTTCGATATTTATCTCAAACTTACTTCTGTTAATAAATTCTAAGAATTATTGGTCACTTGTAGGTATAATAAATAAGATGCCAATAAGTAAGACGAAGAGAAAGCTATCGGCGGCAATCTTAAAAGGGATCGGAAAGTTGCCTTTTACGGGGTTCCCCTTATATGGGAATAATTTGCCATAAGTAGAAGCCTTTTGAACGTTAACAGGTATGAAAAGTACTATCCGCTTATGGAGAAATAGGTTGGTAAAGTAAAAGTATTGCAGGTGTTACCTAATTGAACAAGTCTACCTAGACTGAATGTGATTTTATAATAACGTGACGGCAAATAACGACATCTTGTAATGTTTACGTATTCGGCTGCTGCTATAAATGTACCTAATGTATTTTTTTATGTTTCACAGAGTTTCACCTGTATTTCCAGGAGTACGTGCACGAGGTTAGTTTGGAAGCGCAAAAGTTATTAATTGCTACTGCTATCAAAAGAAAAAATAAGTTTAGTTGACTGAGAAATTATATAAGTAAATGTTTAAAACCATTTCAATTTTAAATACGTCCAAGTTCAGTACCGGTCACGGGCTCAGCGCTCTTAACCGAAATGCGAAGTTCAGCCAGTTATAATTAAATACACCCAGCAGGTGCAACTTTGAACTTTATTACTTTCAGTTAAAGGAGTATTTTCGTATGTATCTGAAATGATTTGTAAAAGAAAATAATCGCCGTCCGTTGTTCAATGCGATCGTGATAGGTTCCAACATACATTTAATTTTTGCAATTTTTAATTTTACTTGTCATGGTTTAAGTGCAACCTGTATCAACTTTATAAATGTTACGGTAATATCGACTTTATCAATGATCATTAAAGCTTACTTTTGAACAATATTTTTGTAAAGGGCAACATAATCAATGTTTAAATAAATATAATAGACTTTTTCAATAAAATAGAAAACTCTTGCTCGCTCATGCATTTTTTTAAATACATGTATCTAAAGCTAATAATTATATACGGTTGTGTCCACGGTTAACTATTATAGAATGATCAAGTCATATTTATTTAATGTACTTATTAAAGTATTTATATATTATTTTTGTTTTTAACATTAAATATATATTTAGATACTAATGCTATAAAAACTATGAGCATTTCATAATTAGGTATTATAATAAGTACTCGTTTTTAGATATTAAAAATAGTTAATTTAAATAAATTATATATTTGCAAATGTAAAAAGTGAAAATTACAGAATTAAAATAGCAAAAACAATAATTAATAATGAGTTACAGATTTATTTATATAAATTAATTGATATTTTAATTAATTAAAAAATACTGAATATTAGAAATTAAATTTTTACGTTCTACAGCATCATATACGCGGGACATATTTTGCCTCAAATGAATAAAGATTTAGAAATAAACATTACGTAAGTCGTTGATGTCTTTTATAAGAACGTGACGTAAAAACTGAAGGACGTCTCAACCATGAACTTACATACGAACAAAAACTTTTCTATTTATAACTAGAACGTGAATTAACTTCAATTTCGGATGGGTTCAAAATGGTTATTTAATTTATCGTATACAAATCATAGATGGGTGTCACATTGCATTACAATAATATGTTTAGCGTCTGAAAAAATATAATTTCATTTACATGAATCACAACGAATTTGAAAAGAAGGAAATCAATCATGTCAACGGCCTTACTTTCCTTCCTCAAGGAGTAAATTATTGAAAGTCATATAGTCTTTACAAACACGCAAAAGGCGTGATTTTATAAATGACTTTAATTTTACTTCCAATATAAATTACACATTATTATTAGGATTTATCCTAGATTAATTGTCCAGATATTGTCCTAGTTTAGTGGAGGGGTTAGGTAAGGGAACGTCCGGAAAGGGTCTTAAAACTGTTCAGGCAAAATTCTGCTGGCATTAAGAAACAAATTCAACTATTAAACCTACTTCCATAGATAAAAATAAACAAATAATATAAAAATACACAAAATGTTACTAATTTAGCGTCCAGGAAATCAACCTACTCAAATATGTGGTGATTTTCGAATTTCGATGATGGTAGACCTCAGATCTCATTTGGATGTTGCATTTCTACAGAACTTGTTATCAAACCGTTTGATGCTTGTAATGATAGCGATAAAAAGAAGTTCAAGTGGTTGTTAAGATATAAAACTAATCGCTTGTTCAACAACCGTGAGTATTTGTGAAACATTTTATCGAGATTCTGGAGATATTGAAACCCTTTATTTTATTTAATATGCTTGCCTACATGGGCACGTAACTGGTGAGGGTGTATACGAATTGTAATCGGGAAAGACAATGGTAGATAATGGTTATGTAAGAGTCCCCAGGCGGAGGAAGTCCATGAGGATTTCACCAAAATAAAAAAAATATTGATAGCTGTCAAATAGCAACATCGATCAGCCATTTCGATCATACATAAATAGACAGGCACACATACTTTCGCATTCACAGTCACATGACATTGACATGTTGGATAATTTGTATCACGATCTTCGACCAGCAATTTAATAACATTTGATCTTGAGACGTAATGGACGTAACAGCTAGGTGTTAATGAATTTGTCGTTATGTTATCATATTGACGTCGGTACTAGATTATTTAGCTGTCTTGTTTATTTCTTGAAAAGCCCATGTGATCGGGAAACGATGTTACTTCCAATTTAGTGATTTATTAGAATGTATGTCTGTTTTTCTGTGTATGTGTTAAGATTTTCTTAGCCTTACGCCAAAACTACTGAATACATTTACTTGAAATTGTCCATAAATGCCTTTTGTGAACCGGGGGTAAGCTTTAGGCTATGTGTTATGGGAGATGAGCTGTAAGGCATTTTAGAGAAAAATCCGACATACACCCGGACGAAGTCGCGGTCAAAGTGCAATGTATACTATACTAAATTGCCGCTATTAAATGAATTGAACAAACATAAACATAACGTAACATCATACTTGTTTCTCCCAAAGGGTAATGCGGAGCTGTATCAATTACCTACCTACAAGTCGCCAGTCATGTTTCGCAAACCCATGTATAAAACAATAGGTACTTTCGTAGGATTATATACGAATTTTATTAGCAGGCAATGATAGAAGTAGGAAGTTTCAGATTGAAGTGTAAAATAAAGTTCCTACATATAAATTAACAAACATACAATACAAATAGTTGTATCACGTACATAACACATACGTGCTAAAACTTAACTATTTATAAGTAATTCACATCTGCGACATGCAAATGCAGTTTGCAGTCGCTTATGTAAGTGTTCTTACGTGAAAAGCTGTTATAGGAGAAATCGAAGAGAGTAGCTTTTACTGTTAATATTCTATTTCAAAAGGATAATAAGACTATCTGCATTCTTTCGTAGTACCTATACAGAAACTCTAAAAAGTCATGTAAATTGTCTTCGTCGCCATCTTTAGACTAGTCATAATTTCGTATTTCATCAAAACCTGTGTAATATTTAATATAACTTATGATCTAACCTGGTAAAGCCGTCTTCTAATTATTAGAAATTGTGTGGTTCCTAATACTAAAGAGTACACTGTCCATGAGATGTGGATTTTAAAGATAATTTAAATAACGGTCAATAACCGAGTACAAACCAAACACTGCCAAAGCACAATGTTTTTATCAGGACTTTGTTGCAAACCCAATTGTTTACATGCTTCAACTTGATGTTATATCGTTGCTATGGCGCCGATTTCTGACAATCAATGCATATTAGAGATCAATATTGTTTACAACTTTCTATGGGAACTTTATGCACCATTGTTTGCTCGAGGAGCGCGTTTATCGACAGCACGTCACGTAAAAAGTGCAAGACTACGATATGCGACAAGTTTCATTTTCGTTTCATATTGTGGGTACTTAGAACGGAAAACTATTTGCTGCTGGATTTCATTACAATAAGTAACTAATGCATGATAATATTACTGGACTATTAGATGCTAATTAGTTGTTATTGGAATCCAAATTTTATTCGCAATGTAGTTAATCGATATAATTTGAAAGCACAAATCACCTAATCTTGTTCTGCTTACTTCATTTAGGATGCAGGCAACTCGGCTAACGGTTGCACTGAGTTTGAGGAATTTCACGAGTCTTCCACATATGCGCACGGTTCATTAATTAATACGCCTTGAACGCATAAAATGACAATTAACCACTTTTAATTAACGTGACTCATAACTTAAGTGTCAATTATAATCCAATAAGATTCTCAAGCGATCTAATCGATTGAAGAGCGAAAATAATTTTACCTACATATTTGCTGATCCTACTTTCGTAACGGTAAAAATGATCCCATGGCATACCTGCTAACAATCCTAAACTAACGAAACTTTCTTTAAAGAAAACTTATTAAATGTATAAGATAGTGTCGGCAACACCAACTCATCCGACACAGGTGTCATAATTCACGTGTAAACACCGCTACGGGCTACGTGGAAGAAATCCAGCGAGTTCTCGCGTACGAAGTGGAACAATGCGCGTGCGACTGTACCCGATTCAATTAATCAACGTTCATCAAATTTATTCACAGGTTGAATACATATTTATGCACCATCACCTGACTAGTAAACACTCAGGTCATATTGTCACGTTTGACGAAATTTACCGTTAAGATCCGCTGAGTGGTGCTCGGTCAAACTCCGGAGCTGGTCCTCGTCATATCACAGACACAAGCACTTGTTGATAACTATCACAATAATACAATCACTTCACCGATCACCGATGATCCCCGCACATTTCGTCGGTCGCGGTTCGTGTGCTGTATGCGAGGGCCGCGTCGTGCGCATAGGACCAGCAAATGCGACGGACCGTGAATCTTAACCTACCTGTTGCGCTTGCGTGTCGCCCGACGACGGCCCGCCGACCGGCGCACTGCTGTACCGACGCACACCGCCGCCATGTTTTATACAACCTCCTTACTAAATGTTTTCTTCAATTCAACAACTTACCTTTATTACAATACCTCGCAATTACAGTATGGTAAATACATTTGTCACAAAATCTAAGTTTCTTACTGCAAATACTTGTAGAACACAATAAAGATAGGCGTAAAAGCCTTAATCTGCTTTACCGACAGACAGTGCTGCCATCTAGAGTAAACAACTAGCACTATTGAAATCATTAAGTTGACGTTAGTTAACGCTCAAGTCACAAGACACTGGCTAAGGTTAATTAGGAAAGCTATAAAAAGTTTTTATCGCCATTATGTAAGAGGATTTAAATATGAGGTGAATGGCGTATGTTCTATCTTAATTTCGTATACTCTTTGAGCAAAATACAATATGTTAAGTAGTCCACAGAGTTCAGACTTTGATCTCAGGCTCATGTAGTTTCATGCTGTTGCGACAGATGGAGACGCTTTACCCAAAAGCCTTATTTCGTCATTATAAATACTGTCGGAGGCTTTTATTTGTATAATGACGAATAGCTGCTTGTTACAAAGTGTTGTTTACAAAAAAATGGGTATTATCTTGTATCACAGGTACCTTACAAGAATGTTTTTTTTACATACAATTATACAACTTTTTTTGTTCTTGATGAGATAAATAATGACTTGGTATCGGTGGATTTTCTCCAACTCAATACCAATTTTCTTCAAACTACGAACTAAACGGATATGTTAAGAATTTAGTAGCTCTTTTTTTCGGGTGAGAAATCATTCGCCGGAGGAGCTCGTGGCTAAGTAACAGCCGCACGGTTCGACCGATCAAAGGTTAAGCTGCGCTTGGTGCGGTCGGTCCGTGGATGGGTGGCCATCTTTGTCATAGCGAACTTCTCCGTGCCTCGGAAAGCACGTTGTGCTGGTCCTGGTTGTCATTTGTAGATCTTTGACAGTCGTTACGGGTAGTCAGAAACCAGAAAGTCTGACAACCAGTCTTACCAAGAGGTACCGTGTTACCCGATAACGCGGTAACTGGGTTGTGGAGGTCAGATAGGCAGTGGCTCCATGTAAAATACTGGTACTCAGCTGCATCCGGTTAAGACTGGAAGCCGACCCCAACATAGTGGGAAAAGGCTAGGCAGATGATGAAATCATTCGCCGTGGATGGGGCTGGAGGGAGTGTCAGCCTTTACTGACTAAAACCAATCCATGTTCCTTCCTCAGCCCTTTGTATTCCGTGGGCGTGGTATATCTTTCGAACAACCCGCAGCAGCATTTAGTAGTTAAGGTCCCGGAGGATTAGGTACGTTGTGTACCTATAGGAGTATTGATTGAATATTTATGTACCAAAAATATTGCCAGTTAAGTTTAAATATTAGATATATATAGAGAGCAGTACTGTAATTGGATGTATCGAACTGAAGACCAGGCGATATGGCACACGTTTGGGGAAGCCTATATCCAACAATGTACTAATATTAAATAGGGCCTATGGTCATGGTAATAATTAGAGGGCAAACTCATTTCCATTCACATCCCACCCACCCATACCGCTGACTGCTAAAAATTAGTGGTGGAAAAAAAAACTAATAACACTTTGCCCTACCTGGGTATCGAACCCAATACCAAAACCAGCGAGGAAATCATCGTATAGGAAGCTATCAAAGCATGAAGCGGTCTGTTTTTTGTAGGTTAATTATCAATTTATAGTAATAATTTTATGCCGGATTAAAAGTACCTACTTACTTGGAGTATTAGGCGGGTAGCAAAGTATCATAGTCATACGACATCATGCTGTGTAAAGTACAGGCTAGTGATAATTACTACGTCACACCGCGCAACCGTCACGATTACATACGTATCATTACATAGGTATTACCAGAGTATTACCCAAAAAGTACTGTATCGTATCAAAAATTACCACTTCATATTTTTAGATTACTATGTACGTATACTTAACAATACTCAACAATAGTCTTGATGACAAGGATAAAGTTATTTAATTTACTTTACTTTTTTCTTACTTATCAAATTTAAAAAAAAACTCTCATCGTTTAATTTTGACATTTTTGCTGAACATAACTTACAAAAAGAAATTTTGGTCTACCCATTAGTTTTGCACAGGACCCCAAAAAAATATTTGCGGATCAAATTACGTCATAAACATAGGTAAGAGGCAGACCGCCCGGCGGCCGTTATGACTCCCAAACAGGTATCATACATTAATAATTACTTTATATTTTAAAACTCGAATGAGCAACGCAAAAATAAAGAACGACATTATCATCAACGTTTTGAATGATAATCACTTGGTGATTAAAATATATAATATATAATATGAAAGTTTTTATTTGTTATTAAGAACACCAGGATATAATCTCTTCTTTAAAAACATTTTGTTTGTAATGTTTTCATGTATGACTAATGATCTATTCTAGAAGAGTACGTCGCAAGATATGTCGATACTTGAACTCTTGAACTTGAATGTAACAATGCCAAAGCTTGTGAGTTCCATCGTCTTTGTGTGGAGACATCGCTCGTAGCACAATTCCCACAATTGTCTGTCTAACAAATTATACGGAATAAGTAACTCCATAATCGATCTATCCCTGTTGAGCAAATTATCTCATCTTCCATACCATCACATAGTTGTCGTACATCGATGTCTACACAATGAACCAATTATGAAGGATGGGCTCGTGGCTAAGTAACAGCCGCACCGGTCGATCGATGGTGGACGGGTCTAAATCATACTGAGACCCGAGACTCCTTCGTTCCTCGGAAAGCACGACCCGTAGGTCCCGGTTGTGATTTGTATATCCTTGACAGTTGTTAGGAATAGTTTGAAGCCTGATAGTCTAATAAATCAATCTTACCAACGGGTATCATGATACCTCTTGGACTAGACTATTGGATAGTGGAGGTCAGATAGGCAGTCGTTCCATGTAAAACACATCCGGTTAGACTGGAAGCCGACCTCAACTTAATTAGGAAATACTGCGCAGATGTAGAACTGAAAATGTAGGTTCTTCATAATCACTACAATTTATCAATCATTAGGTACATTGTAGCAGGCACCTGCCTGCCAAACTGCCAACTAACCAGCTTACTAGCGTACTAGTACGGAGCCACCACGATTGTTTCAAATACATAGAGTAGGTACATACCTACCGGCTACCTATCTGGGTTGCATTGCAAAGCAGTTGATCTGACTTTGGTCTAGAGAAGCAGAACTCACTCAACCTCCGACCACACCAACATGTTACATTACATTTAATTATTATCATTTATTAATGTTCAAGGCATTCCTACATTGTAAACACAATCCTACAAGTAACACAGAGCTATTAATAAAGTTCAAGTTCACGTCCAAGTAATAGACACAGATTCATTCATGATTGCAACTGCGCCCGCAATGACTTGTTATCGAGTTGCTTTAAATTAATTGCTCCAATAAATATTCATGGCTGTCGTTATTCACTGTGCTTCGCCAATGTCACTGTTATCAATTATTCTACTTGCGTAATTACATTGTTTGTGTAGAACTTCGAAGTTTTCCGGAAAATATAGGTAGGTTACTTGTAAGCTATGTAAAAATATAACGAAAAATACGAGAGAGAAAGACAAGGAAATGATCCATCAGATAGTATCAGTTATCAAATAGGATTACTAATGAAAATTTTGAACACTAATATTTAAACTTATTATCACCTATTGATGCTTATCAATAGCTATCAAAATGTTAATTGAGTCACAGGTTTTTCGAAGGCTAGCCAATTGCTACCACAGCAGTGGTACAAATCTTTGGTCGTAAGAAATTCCCAATCGAGCATTAGATGTAATTGTATCCTGGGGGCTGCGCCCTAAGCGAGGCCCGTACCCCACTAGGGGTGCCCTTAGCGTGAAGTCGCTTAGTTTTGTAAGTTAAGCCCTGACTGGAGGCCCTAAATTGATTTAAGGCACTTCACAGGTAAGTCCGGTTAAGCAGTCGACAACGTGCGAGATGCCACACAAAAAAAAACAGCCTCGGAATACATAGGGCTGAGGAAGGAACATGGATGGGTTTTAGTCAGTAAGAGTCTACACTCCCTTCTGCCCCACCCATCCGCAAAAAAACAAAATATATAATTATTGTACCAAATTATTACTAATTTGCTAAAAAAAAAGAACATAGACGTAAATCAACTAGCTATACATAGAATGTCTTGTCTTTACAACAAAAAAAATATACTTAAAGGTCTAAGCTTATAATTATATATTGCTTTTGAAATCAAATTTGAAGGTATTAAGTTAATTAATCAATATGTAAAATAACAAACGTCTTCACAAATGTAAACACAGGGTTTCATCCATAAATTATAATTAAATTATTATTATTGTGTGTGTACCTAGACATAACAAACCGGTATATTTTTTATTAGATAAAACCAAAGTATATCAAAGATTTGTCTAAGTCCGCGATTTGAGGTCATGAGAATTAACTTTGAAATTATTTTAATTGAAACGGAACCTTTTGATGATTAATAATTTGAATAAGATTTATATTTGTGCACATCATTTAATTTGAATTTTTGCGTGTATTTTACATTGTAAATATTGACTATAATATTTACCTATTCCATCAGCTGCTGTAAAATAAAATTAATAATAATAAAATGGTGCTCAAAAATACCATAACGAAACCGCGAACTCTTGTATAAATGAACTATTCGAAGTTATGTGACGTCGTCGGCGGAGTGGAAGCTGAAGTTCAATAAAAAAATCAATCAATCATTAAAGACTTAATATGTCGAAAATTCCGGATACAATGCACCTCTAAAAACAATGTTAAAATTGTTAATATATACTATTATTATAAAGAGGAAAGATTTGTTTATTTGTTTGTTGTTTTAACTCAAAAACTACTGTTAGAAAGCTACATCTTTACGAAGTATCATAGCCTATATTTATTTCCAGAAATAATTAGGGATCCCTACTAAAACTTGAATAATGTAACCCAAGGTGTAAAAATAATGTCCACGCGGCAAAAACCGCTGGCGGAAAGCTAGTGGTAAATAAATTATCCTGAAACAAACTAAGTCTATACTATTTACAAGCTGTTTCCCGCGGTTTCACCCGCATCCTGGTAGAATTACTTCGCGACCCGGATAAAAAGAATCCAGGTTATAAATAAGCAATTTACGACGGCACGATTGGGGTAGTGGCTGCTGCGCTGCGTGTCGCAGATTCGATTCCCGCACGGGACAACTAGAATTGTTCCGGGTCTGGATTTTTGTTTAATGCATGTTGTAAACACACCCACGATACAGGGAAATTCTTAGTATGGGGTAATGTTCTTGAAAAAAAAAAACATCAAAATCCATTCAAATGTTCTTGCTTGAAAGAGTAACAAACATGGATCCTCACAAACTTTCGTATTTATAATATTAGTACGAATATAACACCTTATGACATTTTCTTATAAGCAAAAGATAATTTGCAATATTAGATTTATTTATGATCGCCGACGGTTCACCTTAGCGTTGTACACTTATAATGTCGTTGATCGCATCCGGATATTACGAAATACTGCGAAACTGATCACAAACAAAATAATATTAGTACAAAAAATGTGTTTTTTAATCTTATAATAACTAACATAATAATAAAGATATAAATTTGGCCGAATTAAAAATGTTAGGTATCTACGTTGTTATGTATTTGAAGAACATGTGTCGGGTACAGAACGCCATCTGTGGATTAGTCACGAAAAACTAAAAAAAAACAAGACATTAAATATGCATATTTATGCAATAATAATAATCGAAGAGTTTCACTGTATTATTGTTAGGCTGAGGACATACAATAGTGTCAAGATCATGCATCGTGTATTTATAACATAACTTTACATTACCTACTTAGGTAAGTAATATGTAATGACGTGAGTGAAGTAACATGTGACTGTTATTGAACTTTTACTTCAGCGTATAATATTAAATGCTATATCAATCGATGCGTGTGCCTAGGCCGGCCATTACGATAATGTTGCCTTAATATCTGAAACAAAGTAGGTACTTACTTATATATCTAGAGACTTTTAAAAGCAAACTCTTAAGTTTTTTTTTCTATCGTAGATATATTTAGTTAACGTTCCCGTAAGCTGTTGCAACTGTATGCAAGCAATGTGCTTTTTCAACTTTTATCATTTGCAATACGCATGGACATCAAACTTTATAATTGAAAGAACTGTTCTAAATTTCAAGTCGATAGCATTATGTAGTTTCTGAAATAATCAGTTGTGACAGACAGACATAGTGAAACTTTAAGTGTTCCTTTTTACCATATTTTTGGCACGGAGTTTACCATATTTTTGGGGTAACCTTCCGAGCTTCAAATTCAAGACATGGAGGCATGGAGTTAATAGCAAACCATTTCCAACAGCAGGACTTGTTTCTTATCAAAGTGTATGAGATGGATGAAACGCAGTAAACGCTTCGCATATGCATGCCAGGCACTCGTAACCGGTGTGCTCCAACCTTTAATAAAGGACGTAAGTGCATCACACTTAGTGCAGCATGACCGTCCTATGTTTAAAACATTGAGGCTTGTTATTGCTAATAGCGTTAATTGACTTCTTAATATAGATTAATAATCCTATCCGAACCCTTATCAAACATTAAATTAACACTTTACTTAAACCCTACTTATCGAGAGTTCCTACAGATGTCACGTACGAGTGAGATATTTAAATATTTGTTTTTGAAATATGTTTTCGTTGTTGTTCGAAATAACTGCATTAAGCGGAATCCAGACATAGAACCTTAAACTCTTTTATTTCATACTAGATGAACTTCATATCACCTAAATCTATCTTAACTTTTTCTCACCGTTTAAACCTTCCCTGGACTACGACAAACATTTTCCAAAACCAAAACAGCTAAATCCGCCCAGCCGTTCCCGAGTCTAACGAACATTAATTCATTTTTATATATAAAAGATATAGATAGATACCTAGATCTTTGCAGAATCGTATGGAACGTCAAGTAGGTTGCACATTCGATCCGATACAATATTTTTTGTATCCGTCCGCATAAAATACTAAAATATTGTCAATACTGTCTAGCGGACAAATTGATACTAAGTCGGGGCACCAGCTAGTATTTATTTAATTAATACAGAGTCATTTTATGCCTTCTAATATAATTTATCGAGGTTATAGCAACATAATCTGGGATTAACCAATTTGGATCAGATTTAGTATAACCAATTAATCACCACTTGATTGGACACACCTACTGCTCATATACCTATATGATTCACTTCGTCCATGTGTATAAATGATAGGTATAATATTCATTAATATATACATTTTTAATGAGCGCACATGTGCACATGCCTTAAACAGGTGCTCCTCTAAGAGGTTCCGGCTGGCAGTGAGCTTCTAATTATGCTAAAACGAGCGAAATATACATACTTAGAACAAAATTGTATAATAATCTATTTTTATTATACACAACATCGCAGTGCAATAACAATCCCGCCAAAACTCCGCAGTATTATCTAACTTTTTTTATTAGCTTTGACGTAAACATATCCGGCTCCGTTGCACTACGGAAGAACGCGAGTCACTTCAATTAAAACCACTTAAAGACTTGAGTAAATAGCTTGAACACACATACTAATTTAATTGAAAATCATGTAAAGAATTTGCTGACTGCCTCGTTGGTTTACATTCAGTGTATACACAAGTGTCTATGTAAGCAGCATTGTAACATTTTGCGACACGAGATAGGTAAGTATCGCGACAGTAGCATCACAAAGACATTGTTGAACTGTGAACAGCATTCTGTCAGTCAGTCAGTCTGACATTTGTGTCGCAATTTCTGTCGTAGGTAGTCTTAGCTTAATCACAGAATAACAACAACTAGTACTAGAGAAGCCTACCTGATGGTCGCAAAAGCCACTGCTGAGCCAGTCCTAGGTTCGATTCGGTTCGACCGAGGTCAAAATGTTAGATTGATGAAAATAATATAAAATGGACAATATTATGTAGGTGGGTAATCTGCAATATGAATGCGGATAATCTATAATTGAAGTTCTCTTTAATAAATATGATGATCAATTACATTGGTATGCTTAAGGAAACCTTATTGTATGTAATTTACCTAAACCCTTGAAGTTAATAACAGAAGCAGCACGTGAGCTAAATGATGATAATAATTTATAAAATACGTATAAACAAACATCAATGTTGCAAAATACCGCTGTTAAATAAACAACAGAGCAAAGAACGAATGCGGATCACGTAATTGTTACGATTCCTTCTTTTTTATAACTCGCTAATTAAGCGACCTTGATATTTCCACTATATTTGACAAGATAATAAGTTTAATATAAAACTTTTTCAACAGTCACTGTGGATCTCTTTATCACAGCGGTACGAAAAGTTACCGAAAGCTCGGCCAAATCTGGATTAGTTGAACAGCATCATCATCGGCCCATAATATATTATCTCACAGCCTACTAGGCGAAAGCGTCTTGGCATGCAGATACGGGACAAACATTAATCAGCAATTTCCTTTTCAGTTTCTAAGTGGTATCTTTAATAAACTTTGAAAGTACTTAAATCATCATCATCCGCCTATATACCATCTCTCTGCTGGGTAAAGACTTATGATTGAAAAGTCACAATGGTAACTGTAAGGTTTCGAACTCACATACACGTGCTTGTGAAGCGGTTTCCGTAATCTTCAGAAAGAACTCAGCCCGCCTACTAATATTGAGGTCCCCTGCTTTATTGTAATGCAGGAACCATCCAAGTTGCACAGATATATATGTGTGCCAGTCTGTCAAGTATGGCTGGACGATTTCTCCTTCACAGTTGCATTAGCAGCTGCAGTAATATAAGTGATGTCTCGTTTACATCAAGTTCCATGTGGATTTCTTTTCGTTCCATAACTACATTTTAAGCCAGAGTTTATACCGAACACAGCGGACTTGAGACACTACACTTGTTTATTATGTTAGCGTGAGGCGTATGCTAAAACAAGTATAATTGACATGCAGTGCAAACGAACTCTGGGGAATCCAAGCTTGTGGTTTTATCTTTAAAATACCCATTCTTAATACGGCAATGAGCATAATATTACAGCAGAAATTACTAGTTCCAGTTCCAGGTGTATATTATTTACATATATCTATCAGAATCATTATCGTAACTTAAGGCGCTCCTTTGCGAAAAAAGCTATAAAATAGGCAATTTTTCGTCGCCTAGATTGAGACGTTGGTACAAGTTACAAGCCAGAAAAAAATAACACGTATAGTTAAGTATATGATGCAGGTACAACCCCAAAAAAATCTTAAAGAAATGGTCTAGAACATTGAAAAAAAAATTCCTAAAGTAACCTCTCGTTAAAATTTTTCGTCGCGTAGTTCTCAAAATTTTCAATGATTACCATCACATTTTTTATAACCAAAAGAAAGGGAATTCCATGAACAAGGTACAACTGCAATATTATATAAATATATGGTGTATTTATCGAGCAAATTGAAAAAAACCGTGTAAAAAATGCCGTCGATTTCATTTCAAAAATTCTTCGTATTGCATCTCTTTTCTGAATGAACTATTTGCATAAATCTGTTTCATCGACCAGACGGCGCTCCGCCGTAGAGACGGGTGGTCTATGTCACTCTGTCATCCGATGACAGTTGGTCTTTCGCATTCAGAAAATAAATATAAAATTGATTTATAAAAATTAAACCTACGTAATTAAAATTTCATATGTAAAAGTGAATCTATTTTAATGTCTATAATGTAACTAAATGTTGTGAAGGGGTGTAAATAGCAGGTGAATGGTAAACATGATGATGATAGCTGTTGTCGATATTGTGCTTTGAAACCCCTGTTTTAGAGTAAAACGAGACCGTAACCAAGACTTAAAAATAGGAAAATAAATACAATGGCCGCATACTTCAGGTATATGTGTGCTTTCATTTATAAAATACATTTATTTTCATAATTTATTTTTGTATTTCATTGTGTTTCGCTGTCATACACGACAACCTGGTAGCTTGGTATAAATATATATTACTAGCCTTCCGCCCGCGGCTTCGCTCGCGTGGACAACATAATTTTGGCTGTTTAGTTTTTTCCAATTCTGGCGGCATGTTTGGTTGCATACACCACACTTTTTACGCTAAGGAGTGAAACTAAAAAATAATTAAATATTGTTTTTACTTTATACTTAGAGGCTAATTACCACATTTCTTTTAAATAAAAAATGACTGAGCTCCATACAAATTTTTCATCCCTTATTTTCCCCTCTAGCGGATGAATTTCGAAAAAGCCTTCTCAAAACTCAAACTTAAAAAAAACGTTTATTGAAATTAGGCTAATTCAATTAGCACTTTTTTACGTCAAAATACATTATGACAGCACCCCAAAACGCCCACCCTTCTCTGCTTCCTAGTGTTATGGCCGCAAAGAAGAAGCAGTGATGAACAAACTTCCCTTTCGTCTATTACAGTTTAACTTTATATATTATGTCATATTTATTATACAATGTAATACACCGAATTTACAATACAAATGTGTTCACTTTTATATTATCCACTTAACAGCTTCCATCTGTTGTTATCGCTAAAATAGTCGTTTAAATTATACTGGGCTTTTTTGATTTTGTCAGGTGTTTCTATAAAATTGATCATGAACTTCGGAGATATAAAACGGAAATCCATAGAATTATAGCAGAACTGTGCTTTCTTTATACATTTGTTACAGTCGCTATAGGTAGTCAGAAGCCAGAAAGCCTGACAATCAGTCATTCTAAGAATAATACATGTGTTACCCAGTAACTGGGTTGTGGAAGTCATATAGGAAGTCGCTCCATATAAAACATTGGTATTAAGCTAACTAACTACAAGGTAACAAAACACACCTTGCGCGCTAATTGTGGATACCTGATGTTAAGACATTTTTAAACAAATGTAACCATCAATAGTTGTTTTGTTTTCTAATTATTTATTTTGAATTTTATTTTCTTACCATGTAACGTAGGTATTGTGTATACTGTATTGTTAATAAAAAATGTAAACATACATTATGAAATTTGATCTCAAATAATTATTATTTTCCTTTAATTGACTCCAGTGTTAATTGTTCCCATCGTTTGTTTGCTATTGGACACAGAATGACCTGCTGCAAACCGACTAATCAGGGATGGTTTACAGATTTACGGGTGATAAGTACATGTTTGTTCACAATTTTACGGTTTGACACGGAGCCACTATGAACCATCGAAAATGAATACATAATATTCTAAAAACTTGGTACAGTTCACGAATTGTCGTCAGCAAACACTATTCATAGTCTTATGCTGACATATATCTATAGCCACATTATGGCAGGAATGAAAAATCATTTCCATTACAGCTTTTTTGTTTCGAAACCAATGTAATATTATTTTTACAGAGACTCAAAACTTGAACTTTAAAGCGAAAACAACGAAAACCTTTAAAGCAGTGTTGACTTCGATAGGTCTTTAGGATAGGAAAGAATTAAGTTTGATAAAAAAGGAAAACGAAAATGTGTTTAATTTCTGAATTGGTATAGTAAGCAAAGACAGATATGACTTTTTTGAATTTTAGATGGTGTATATACATGAAAGCATTGTTTCTGACTAAAAACTTATCAAAATGTCATGCACTGGCCAGTTTTTTGGAAAAAGTTGATTTGTCGAGTTGTATGTTACTTACAGATCTCCAATGCAAAGTGAAGTGAATCGGCTTAACTGATTTCGATGGGACTTTCACTGGAAGATAGCTGTTAGCGTAAGGAATTACTTAAGCTTCGTTAATTTTAAAAAAATAAATAAATAGAAATCTCTTAAATTAGAAGACGTGGGTGGCGCCGTTGGTGTCAGCTAGTTTCTCTAGATATAAACTAATAAAGGCTAATATTTAAGCCTGAATGGGATCGAGAAGTAAAAACAAGCTAGTCTTGATCATTTCCTGTCAGAAATAATTTATAAATAATAACTTTTTACATGTAAATGTGGTAGTAACAGTATTATCGAAATTAATCGATTTGTTTTATATAAAAATCCTTTGAATTGGTTAGGTTTAAAAATTAGGTACTACCTAATACTTACCTCTATAAATAAAATTACTATGCATGAACACGATGTTTATGGTTATTTATTATACATGATTCTTACATGTTTTAAAATTGAAAATCTTGAGTTACTTATTCCTAGCAGTGACTACAGTAGAGGCCCCGCGATACGACGACTGCGAGAGGGGCGCCCCGCAGTGGGCGGAGCTACTTCCCCTGCTTCACCCCCTCAATTTGTTAAAACTGGCCTACTACCCAGCCTTAACATACGATAGATGGACTACTCTATTTATATTACAGAACGAAGTAATATTGGTGAGAATTAAAATAAGTTAAATTTCTCACAAATATCGCCGGCGCAAAGAAGTCTGTAAGTTCGACCTTCAGCGTTGCACCCCCCGCTAGCAAATCTAATTCAAATATAATTATAATGTCTCAAATTTTATCTTTATGTGATTATACGTCTTAATGTGCAAATTAAATCTGATCGGGTCACCGTAAGCCGGAGTTCCTGGTCAAATTTATAAAATTTACTTATCGAAGTTTTTAAAAGATCATCAAGATATTTCAAAATGGTAATGCGCGTTTTCTTATATCAGTGGATTTATTAGGCAATTATCATTTTGTATCAATATTTTTTCGTGACTGAGACGACGCAGTTAAACATCTATATTCATCTGCATTGTTACACTAGTTAAAGCTTCTTTGTGTATATTAATCCTTATAAACAGGATCAATAGATAAATGCCACGATATTTAAATGACCTTAAACCATTTTACTGGCAAATTTAACCCGGATAAGTGTTGTCAGTTTCAGCAGAGTACGCGTCCAAGAGCGCGGAACTCTGTCCATGTAGGGAATATTAATTGTGCGTTAGGAATGCGCACAAAAACACAAGATCCGCCATAATTCGACCATCTCAGAGTACCTGCTAATTATAACTCGTAATACATACCATGGACACGCAATCACAACCGAGCGATTTCATACAGGATATTAACTTGCGTAATTTTGCTTGTTATTGCATGTCTTTCTCATACGCTGTAGACCTATTTCTGAACGGAACTCCTTGGCTGAGTCACTGGCTTTATATTGTCATTTATCACTTGAATTACAGACTTGTCTGCGTAGCTAGTAGCTACCTTAATACGTAACTTTAACTTCTAGACCGAAACCCGGAACCTGATATAATTAACCAGGTGTCAAGCAACGAACGAAGAATACAGATTTAATAGAAATATAGCTAGGTAGTAGGTACGTTTATGTCAAGGTGAAGTAAAGAATAGGCACAATAAAAAATAATACCTCATCTCAAGTAACGTAATAATTAAATACCTTAGAACATCCGCATGACATCCACTCACACGCACTTTTACAAGATAATTCGCATACCTTCCATAGACAAACATTTAGGTATGCTCATAAAATTATAAATTAAAATAAACCATTGAGGAATTCCTTTGATAATTTAAGGCGCTCCTTTGCGAAAAAAGCTATAAAATAGGCAATTTTTCGTCGCCTAGATTGAGACGTTGGTACAAGTTACAAGCCAGAAAAAAATACCATGTATAATTAAGTATATGATCCAGGTACAACCCCAAAAAAATCTTAAAGAAATGATCTAGAACATTGAAAAAAATAATCCTAAAGTAACCTCTCGAAAAAAATTTTCGTCGCGTAGTTCTCAAAATTTTCAATGATTACCATCACATTTTTTAGGGTTCCGTAGTCCGACAAGGAACCCTTATAGTTTCGCTCTGTCCGTCTGTCTGTCTGTCTGTCTGTCTGTCCGCGGCATAGCTCCGTGGTTTTTGTTATTAGAAAGCTGAAATTTGGTATGAATATGCATATTGATCACGCCGAGAAAGTGGTAAAATAAAATTTTGAAAAATATATTTTTTTAGGGTAGCTCCCAAACATGTAAAGTAGGGATGAATATTTTTTTTCTCGCGTACCCCTTCGTGTGGGGTATCGTTAGATAGGTCTTTCAAAAATATGATGGGTGTGTGAGGACCATTTTTCAGTTAAGCGAGCCATTTGCGAAATATGAAGTAGATAGATTTTCTCTTTTCTAGATTTTAAGTGAAATTTTTTGTTCGATACGAGTTACCCCCCCCTCTAACTTTTGAATGGCTGTACCTAGAAATGTGAAAAAAATCACAGACGTAGTACATGTAATGAAATTACAAGGAAAACTATCACGGCTAAGTAGGCTTAACCGGTTACAGAGCTATAGTCGACTAACTAACTCCTACTACGGAACCCTACTGCGCGTGGCCCGACACGCACTTGGCCGGTTTTTTTTATAACCAAAAGAAAGGGAATTCCGTGAACAAGGTACAACTGCAATATTATATAAATATATGGTGTATTAAAAAAAATTGAAAAAAACCGTGTAAAAATTGCCGTCGATTTCATTTCAAAAATTCTTCGTATTGCATCTCTTTTCTGAATGAACTATTTGCATAAATCTGTTTCATCGACCAGACGGCGCACCGCCGTAGAGGCGGGTGGTCTATGTCACTGTCATCCGATGACAGTTGGTCTTTCGCATTCAGAAAATAAATATAAAATTGATTTATAAAAATTAAACGTACGTAATTAAAATTTCATATGTAAAAGGGAATCTATTTTAACGTCTATAATGTAACTAACTGTTGTGAAGGGGTGTAAATAGCAGGTGAATGGTAAACATGATAATGATAGCTGTTGTTGATACTGTGCTTTGAAACCCCTGTTTTAGAGTATAACGAGGCCGTAACCAGGAATTAAAAATAGGAAAATAAATACAATGGCCGCATACTTCAGGTATATATGTGCTTTCATTTATTTTCATAATTTATTTTTGTATTTCATTGTGTTTCGCTGTCATACACGACAACCTGGTAGCTTGGTATAAATATATATTACTAGCCTTCCGCACGCGGCTTCGCTCGCGTGGACAACATAATTTTAGCTGTTTAGTTTTTCCAATTCTGGTGGCTTGCGTGCGCCACACTTTTTACGCTAAGGAGTGAAATTAAAAAATAATTAAAGATTGTTTTTACTTTATACTTAGATGCTAATTACCACATTTCTTTTAAATAAAAAATGACTGAGCTCCATACAAAATTTTCATCCCCTATTTTTCCCCTCTAGCGGATGAATTTCGAAAAAGCCTTTCTCAAAACTCAAACTCAAAAAACGTTTATTGAAATTAGGCTAATTCAATTAGCACTTTTTCACGTCAAAATACATTATGACAGCACCCCAAAACGCCCACCCACTCTCATTCACTACTTCCTAGTCTTATGGCTGCAAAGAAGAAGCAGTGATGAACAAACTTCCCAGCAACACAGCTGTCTATTACAGTTTAACTTTATTATATTATGTCATATTTATTTTACAATATTAATTATAATACACCGAATTTACAATACAAATGTGTTCACTTTTATACTATACACTTTACAGCTGCCATCTGTTTTTATAGCTAATTAGTGATTTAAATTATAATAGGCTTTTTTCATAAGATTTTCTTTAATTTTAATTTTAAAAGTAGTATATGGCAATCAATTTTATTATAAATGCGTGTACAAAGCCGCGCAAACGAACCGTCTACTTTATGCATACGATGGTAAGTCGCGGTCAACTTATGTTAATTTCGAGTATTACATTTTTTCTGAAATTACACCCACTGTATATAAAGTCAATGTTCTGTCAAAATTACAAACTTCTATAATTATCAGTTTAAGCTGGGCATAGATATGTTTTACAGGACATTGCCTTTTTAACAGACTTAAAAACAAAACCGGCCAAGTGCGTGTCGGGCCACGCGCAGTAGGGTTCCGTAGTAGGAGTTAGTTAGTCGACTATAGCTCTGTAACCGGTTAAGCCTACTAAGCCGTGATAGTTTTCCTTGTAATTTCATTACATGTACTACGTCTGTGATTTTTTTCACATTTCTAGGTACAGCCATTCAAAAGTTAGAGGGGGGGGTAACTCGTATCGAACAAAAAATTTCACTTAAAATCTAGATATTTCGCAAATGGCTTGCTTAACTGAAAAATGGTCTTCACACACCCATAATATTTTTGAAAGACCTATCTAACGATACCCCACACGAAGGGGTACGCGAGAAAAAAAATATTCATCCCTACTTTACATATTTGGGAGCTACCCTAAAAAAAATATTTTTCAAAATTTTATTTTACCACTTTCTCGGCGTAATCAATATACATATTCATACCAAATTTCAGCTTTCTAATAACAAAAACCACGGAGCTATGCCGCGGACAGACAGACAGACAGACAGACAGACAGACAGACAGACGGACAGAGCGAAACTATAAGGGTTCCTTGTCGGACTACGGAACCCTAAAAAGTAGAGGTTCTTAATTCGTCGGAATCTTTTTGATGTATGTTTCCCGGTTAATCTGATTTTTTTTTATTTGTTTGAAAAGATAGCATATCTTTGTCAGGTTCAGGTGGTTCTATAAAATTTATCATGAACTTCGGAGATATAAAACGAAAATCCGTAGAATCATAGCAGAACTTGAACTTGTAGTCGATGACTGACCACGAACAGAATATTTTTTGTTACAGTCGCTATTGGTAGTCGGAAGCCAGAAAGCCTGACAATCAGTAGTTCTAAGAATAATACATGTGTTACCCGGTAACTGGGTTGTGGAAGTTATATAGGAAGTCGCTCCATATAAAACATTGGTACTAAGCTGGTACTACAAAGTATCAAAATACACCTTGCGCGCTAATTGTGGATACCTGATGTTAAGACATTTTTAAACAAATGTAACAATCAATAGTTATGTTTTGTTTTCTATTTATTTATTTTGAATTTTATTTTCTTACCATGTAACGTAGGTATATTAGTATTGTTAATAACATATGTAAACAAAGATTATGAAACTTGATCTCAAATAATTATTATTTTCCTTTAATTGACTCCAGTGTTGATTGTTCCCATCGTTTGTTTGCTATTGGACACAGAATGACCTGCTGCAAACCAACTAATCAGGGATGGTTTACAGATTTACGAGTGATAAGTATATGTTTGTTCATATTTTTTTTGGTTTGACACAAAGCGACTATGAACCAACGAAAATGAATACATAATATTCTAAAAACTTGGTACAGTTCACGAATTGTCGTCAGCAAACACTATTCATAGTCTTATGCTGACATATATCTATAGACACATTATGGCAGGAATGAAAAATCATTTCCATTACAGTTTTTTTGTTTCGAAACCAATGTAATATTTTTAGAGACTCAAAACTTGAACTTTAAAGCGAAAACAACGAAAACCTTTAAGGCAGTGTTGACTTCGATAGGTCTTTGAAAGAATTAAGTCTGACAAAAAACGAAAACTCGTTTAATTCCTTTAATAAGTATAGTAAGCAAAGACAGATTAGAAGAGATTTTAGATGGTGTATGTACCTGGATTGTATATACATGAAAGCAAATGTCATGCACTGGTCAGTTTTTTGAAAAAGTTGATTTGTCGAGTTGTATGTTACTTACACATCTTCAATGCAAAGTGAAGTGAATCGGTTTAACTGATTTCGATGGGACTTTCACTGGAAGATAGCTGATAGCGTAAGGAATTACTTAAGCTGCATTAATTAAAAAAAACTCTTAAATTAGAAGACGTGGGCGGCGCCGTTGGTGTCAGCTAGTTTCTCTAGATAAAATTAATAAAGGCTAATATTTAAGTCTGAATGGGATCAAGAAGTAAAAACAAGCTAGTCTTGATAATTTCCTGTCAGAAATCATTTATAAATAATAACCTTTTACATGTAAATGTGATAGTAACAGTATTATAGAAATTAATCGATTGGTTTTATATAACAGTCCTTTGAATTGGTTAGGTTTAAAAATTAGGTACTACCTAATACTTACTTCTCTAAATAAAAATACTGTGCATGAACACGATGTTTATAATTAATTATTATATATGATTCTGACATGTTTTAAAATTGAAAATCTTGAATTACTTATTCCTAGCAGTGACTACAGTAGTGGCCTCGCGATACGACGACTGCGAGAGGGCCCCGCAGTGGGCGGAGCTACTTCCCCTGCTTCACCCCCTCAATTTCCTAAAACTGGCCTATTACCCAGCCTTAAATAAATGAAAAATCATCGTAGGTCGTGAGGTTACTGAATTTATTTTGTCGCTAAAATATTTTAAGGACTAGGTACGTTATTAAAAAAATCGCAGAGCACTTTTTTTAAATATGTTCCTTTAGCTGGCGACGATACTTGTCTCTATTCTATTTTAAACGCGTAAATAAATCAAAGAACAGATGGATAGATTGCGTAAAATATGCTATGAAGGAGGGGTAAACACCATTGTATAACGGCTTTGAACTTACGCAGAAGAAGCGAAGAGGAAAACAAGAATGTTGCAGGACAAGAAGATGTATTTGCAACGACAGCTACACGACTGAGAAACAGAAAGATGCAAAAATTTTCTTTGACCCCAGCATAATTATAAACACAATTTACTTCTTAAATGTGGACCTAAGCGGTTAATTTATCATAATATCATCTGCCTACCCTTTCCACAGCTATGTTCGTGACGGCTTCCAATCTAACCGGATACAGCTGAGTACCAGTGTTTTACTTGAGCGACTGCCTATCTGACCTCTACAACTAAGTTACCGGGTAATACCATACCCCTCGGTAAGACTTTCTGACTTATGACTACCCGTAACGACTGTCAAAGATCAACAATTAACAGCCGGGACCAACAACTTAACGTGTTTTCCGAGGCACGGAGCAGTCTCGATATGACCTAGAGGTCACCCATCCACAGACAGTCCGCGTCAAGCGTAGCTTGATCGATCGACCCACTCGGCTTTAATACTTAACCACGAGCTCCTCACCTTTAGCAGTTAAGATGAGCAAAACCACACAATGTAATAGTTCATTATAAATTTTTACTTTAGATGTGGACTTTTACATAATGTTACATTAAAATATAATGGTTGATGTATTGCCATGTCATCAAGTTTTTGTCGTACAATTTTACCATATAGGTTTTCCCACTCTCGGACTTCCCATCTAAATCTTCAACTTAGTATTATTATTTATTTTACACTCAGCGGTTTGCAGTCGTTGAGGATTTAAAGTTATCTATAATTAAAATAATCTATTTTTGGATATGCTATTAACAACCCAAGAAATCCAATTTGTAAAGTTAGATCATTAAAATTAAGTAATCCAGCATGAAAAACTGGCCAAGTGCGAGTCAGACTCGCGCACCGAGAGTTCCGAACTTAGGTAAGAAAATTATAACATTACATTACAACCGCAAATGTAAGTTTGTTTGTATAAATATTTCAGATGTGTGTTTTTTGGCAATTTTCATTATTATTCGGAAACAAAAAAAAATATGTATGTGTATACTGTTTTGAGCATGATCAAATCAAGCCCTTTCATTTCACATGAGCAAGTAAACACACTTATAAATTTTACACTCCCATTTTTCCATACTCTATTTTTTCTATAAAAGCAAAAGATATACCAGGGTATAGGGTTCCGTACCAAAAAAGGTAGATAAAAAGGAAACATATGGGTTTTCAATGCGACGAGTCTCTGTGTAAAAACAGGTGCGTCAGAGTTACAGCATCACAAAAAAACTTGTTGAAAAAAATATATATTCGGACATTTATGTCGCAATTTCTGTCGTAGTGTAAACTTAGCTTTAGGTTTTCTATCCTTTTGGTTCGGAACCTTATAAAGTTGTCGTAGCATCAGAAATCTTCTTATGACTAACTTGAAAGACCAATTCAATGTCGTGTACACTGGATTATCCAATATATTACGTGTTTTCAGTGTCAATTGTATACAATGTGCCATTAACGACAATTACCCTATAATTCTGCGTGTCTCACGTTTTCTAATGTCTCGTGAATTCTAGACTAGTTATAGGTACATGAGCTGGGAATCAAGTTATAAAAATCAAGAGGGTAAAGAAAATATATTATTTAAGTGTTTATGCGTATACTAAAGTACCTAATTAATTCGTTGGATCATAATTTTGCGTCCAAAATACTTGTTACTACCATTTTTTTAAGCTTTGAATTAAGCTTTTTTTAATAGTAGGCTAAGAATGGCCATACTTTTAAACACTTGATAAGATGACGGGTAATATCGAAGGACCGATACTTACCACAGAAAAACAAACTATGCTAATAAAAGAAAGACAAGCAACAGGAAATATGAGGAAGGATATTGTCAAGTCATAGTGCACAATCACGATTGCAAATAATACTTATAGTCGATCTGACGCTAAGCAGTGCCATACGGAACTGAGCCCGAGGCTACGTCTATTGTAATTGAGGCTGGATGCGAGATAATGATCGAAAGGTAATCGATTAGGGTATAGGCTGCATTCGCGGTTGTTAAACTGGGATTTTAACAGCATTGGTTGCTGATATTTTTTACTTACATAAAAGAAGAGATACTTGAGTACCATTTGATTGGAGAAAAAAAGTCTATCCACTAGGAAAGCCGCAAAAAAAAAATTTTGCAAAACAAAAAAAAATACTTTGCATTTCAGATTATCTATTACTAACTTCATTCTAAAAGTTGTCCATTACCAAAAGCAATAAACAGTTGAACTGTGGCTAGCATAACAAGATCTTCTCCTGTAATATATTCTTCTATTCAATCTTTCTTCTGGAATAGTAATTTGAGCGACAATCCATGTGCTACTTATTCGCTATACCCACATGTGCATACGTAGGTAATTCGTTAACGGAACCGCCAAGTTTCGAGTCACGACTCGCTCGTCTGCGCCACGTGCCACTCCAAGAGCTGCCTATGACTCGTGTGTACGCAACTCGGAGGAATGCCGCCCCCCGCTGCGGACGTGCGGCGGATTCACACGCATGGCTCGCATTCTTACCATTCCTAGTAGTTACGTTATCTCAGGTTTCAAATTACCACAAAGCAGGCTTTAATCTGAATGCCAGGACGAACATAGAAACTATTTTAACACGGTCGTAACTAGTGTGGGACAAATGAGCTAGAAATTGCGTGGAAAACTGCGCAACTCAATTACAGCGCAGACTGGTTTTTCACACATGCCTATAAAACTTGAGGGTTTAAAGCTCTTTCCATAGCCAACAAGAATCGTAGCTTGTACAGTAAATTAATGAATAATGCGATTTTCCCCTTTGCAATGAACAGACCGCATGACGATGTAAATTTTATAGAAGACATTGACTTCAATACAAGCAAATTAAATTCTTAAAACAATTGTTCAAATGCATTGAGGATCTCACGCAGTGTGGGATTCAATAATCTGTCTGATTTTTAGACAAGCAGGTAACAGGAGGAACTATACCAAATTTTATCTTCAGCGGCAGTGGAAAATCAAAAATTCTCTTCTCAATCCACTTAGAGCTTAAAAGCGAGAATCAGCCCAACACTACGATATAGGTATCTTATGCAAATATTTGTGCTATCATTATCATCCAATCTATGTATGTCAATAGAATATCATTCGTATGCCTATGCGGATTCTCGGAGATTCCGGCTCACTACCGAGTATTTAATACGTTTCGACACGATCTATGCATGTTTTTGCTTAGGTGTTTTTATAATAATTTCCCACGGGTACAACGGCAGAATAGCAATTCATTCGTTCATTTTATAAATGGAAGACACGATTTATGGCATTGAAAGCAAAACATTAGAGAAGGTCAAGTAGCAGAGGTGTCCTTCGAGTAATTTATGTTCAGATATTTATATTCGCATCACAATGTATTATAAAAAAAATATTTGAACGATAAACAATGTATCATCAATGTACCTCAACTGCTCCTCAAACTAAAAATACTGTAAGGAACCTCCAAATGCGCTAAGTCCCTTGCGGTTGTTAGGTTCATTCATCGAATATTTCTCATTGTCGTTACATAAGAAGACAAAGTTCACGGCCAACGAGCTTCATCGGCGGGTCATTTTCACTCGAGCATCAGGCGTTCGATAAACAAGGCGTGTCTAGATTGTTAACTCGGAGGCTGCATCCGGGCCACCGCAGGGATCAAGTTACGGCGGGGGCGTGCGAATGTCAAGGAACCCTAGCGTCGCGCGAGGGCCTGCGCCGCCGCAGTCGCAGCCGACATGTCTGCGCGCGCGCCCGTCTGCCCGCGCACCGCCGCCGCGCTCTGCGCGCTCTCCGCGATCTCCGTCCTCGCGCGGCTCGCCAGTGAGTACTGTTACTTGAGACGTTGACAAATGAGCAGAATCATGAATGTGTAGATCGGATGCCGTCCGTGTACCAAAAATTTTGAACTAGTTGAAACTTAGTAAACAATGAAATTGAGAGCTGAAATTCAAGAAAATCATCTTTCAATTTTATTGTTTACAGCGATCCACCGGTCCTTTCAAACTTTGTTGAGGGGCATTCAAGAATTGCTCATGAAAGAAGTAATAGTTTAATGACTATATCCCTATATCAATTTTTTCAGGTGTCCAGGGTTTTGAGTGTCACAGAGACGGTTTTCACACAGACTATGAACAAGATTGCCAAAAATATGTGCGATGCAGCAGTGGTGCAGTGACCGGTCGGTATTCGTGCCCCGAGGGCCGGGTGTTTAGCGAAGCTGAGGCTGCGTGTGTGCCGCGCGAGCGCCGGCCCTGTATCCGCCGGGAGTGCGCGCCCGAAGACAAGCTCGCGTATGCAAGTCCAGGCACAGCTTGTCGCCAGTACTACCGCTGTGAAAACGGCACGGCGATAGAGCGCGCCTGCCCTACGGGAGCATGGTTTGATCTCGAACATCAAGCGTGCACCCGCGGTGCTGGCACCTGCTTCGAGCCCGTGTGTGCCGGACTACCGGACGGAGATTATCCTGATGTCTCTCAAGAGTGCCGCCGCGTACTGCGCTGTCGCGGCGGAGAGCTGCGCGCGGTGTCATCATGCGGCGAAGCGTGTTCGTCTTCATGCCCACCGCCCCGCGCCGCCGCCGTGCCGCTGCCGGCTGGTGACGCTGACTTTTGCTCCGACGAAGCATGTTCGTCCTTGTGTCGCGACACACCCAATGGAGCCTATGCAGACCGCACCACAGCCTGCCGCGAATATTTTGTTTGTGAGGCGAATCGAGTGATTCGTCGTGGAGTGTGCGAGCCGGGCCTACTATTCTCGGAGGGCGCGTGCGAGCCAGCCGCGCGTTCGACGTGCCCGCCGCCCGCGCTCAGCCCTTGCTTCAACAGGCACGACGGACTGCACCGCGACTGGCACGACTGCACATCCTGGTTCGAATGTCGGCGCGAGCGAGTGGTAAAGCGCGGCTCCTGTGCACCGGGACTAGTGTTTGCCGGCACCGGATGTATGCCGTCTGAAAAATTCCTATGCGACGGCCCAGCGCAGTCAGCCGAGTGCGAAGGGCTACCTAGTGGCACATATCAAGACCTCGACTCAAACTGTACGCGGTACTTCCATTGTGAAGGTCGGTTCCGCACAACGCTCGAGTGTCCTCCTGGGCGCGTTTTCGATGGAGTGCGGTGTTCGCTGGAGTCACATTACCTGTGCCCGAGCCTGGAGCGTGAGTCGTGCTACGGGCGGCCGGACGGCCGGTACCGTGCCGCCGACACCGGCTGCCGCGGGTACTATGAGTGCGTGCGCGGCGAGAAGGCCGTTTACGCATGCCCGGCAGGCCGCGTGTTTGATGGAGAATCTTGCGTGCCAGCGCGACCTGGATTATGCTTGCGAGAGGACTACTCGTGCGAAGGTCTCACTAACGGTTACCATGCAGAGATCGAGTCAGGATGCCGAAGGTACCTACTGATTTTTCCTAGTTCGTTAATCATACGTCTTCATTTGGCGAGTTTAAACCAGCATCAACTAAACTTTACATAATTTTCAGGTACTTCTATTGCGAGCGCGGTGACAGGCTGGTGACTCTGTCGTGTCTCGGCGGCAAGATGTTCGACGGGCGCGCGTGCGTGAAGGCGTCGCAGTCGGAGTGCGGCGGGCCACCGCGCGGCTCGGTGGAGCAGGGCGGCGCGCGGTGCCAGCGCGACGGGTTCTTCGTGCAGCAGGGCACGGAGTGCACGCGCTACTACTTCTGTGTGGGCGGCACACGCACGCCGCTGTCGTGCGCGGCGGGACAGCTGTTCAACGGGCAGGTGTGCGTGCCGCGCGAGCAGTACGCCTGCCCCGGCTGAGCCGCCCGCCCCCGCCCCCGCCCGCGGGGCAGGAGACACGCTGGAGATACTCACGATGTACCTGATCGCTTTATTTATATCGAGGCTGTGAACCCTTAAACTCTGGAACTCTACTCAGCAATGTTATTGACGCGCACACTACGACCACTCAACACCTGTTCCACCCCATCTACCTCCTATATCATAATAAGACACGATTACTTCTTACTTTTTATTGGCATAGAAACTTTCAAGCGACCTAATTACTTCTAATAGTAATTACACATTGACTATATCTTACAGTATTACTTTACAAATGAATAATAAGCTCCATGAATAGAAAAATAAAATCTCTTTTAACGACATAAAAGAATAGTTAATTTATTTATTTATATTAATTAATATAGATAATATATCTTCGACCTTAAAATAACACAAATGATAAGCGAATCTTTACAAACCAGTTCATGATAATACTTGTCACATTGAAGAAAGTATATAGTAAAATTTTACATTCCTTAGTTAATAATGCAAGCCCTTTATTATGACAAATGTTATCATTACAGTGCAAAAGATAATTTTAGATAATAAAAAATACTCAAAAACATTGTAAACGTGCAATTTTCGTTAGAACTGTTCAATACAAATATCTAAACAATTTTGGCATTATTCATAACTAGGAAAGCATGTCTAAATAATGTACATAGTATAATATATGTTACGTATTTAATAAATGTTTTTAATTTATATTTTTTGTGTATATTATTTATAAGCCGGTGCCTTTCCCGTGAAGACTGATGGTGTTACCTGCACGGAAGGGGCGTAGGGGAGGGACTTACGTTGTTCTTCAACATGCACACGTACGGATTCATTTCCCCCACACCCCGCACCGCGGATAAGACGTTCTCTTACTCAAGACACCGGCTGATACCACTAAATTTGTTTTATACATTCTTATACAACACTCAATTACAGAACTTTAAACAATTTTCTGACCTACTCGGACACACTTTACGATAGATTACCTACGTTTATACAAGGTTTTTTTTTTTAATTTTATAAAAATTCAATTGGTCCACGCCGAAAATGTCAAGACTTACTTGCTTGATTTCAAAATGAAAATATGATACCAACAGTTACTTGGTAAATGACGGGCGCGGCCAATCGATGCCTTCGAAAGCGGAGCACTAAGCTGAGAAGACAACTCTATTTGTTCGTTGACAACATTATAAATCAATGACAACATACCTAGGGTGACTCGACATAAGTAAAAGCACCTTCCATTAAATTCCCGATTAGATCGTTAGGTTTTCCTATTTAACAATAGTGTCGATAAATGATGACAGTGCACATCACTATTTTATATATGGGTTAGATCATATATAACATACTTATTGTCAGATTCAATAGTGTTAATCAAATAAATATTGTACGAACTTTCAAAACGATTTTCGTAACTTGTAAAAATACTTAGTAAACGTAATAATGCAATTAACTCAATTTATGAAAATATATTTATGGAATATTAAACCAAACTATTCTTAATAAATACAATTTAAAATTTACTCCATTATAATATGTCACAATATCAATTAACAATAACAAGTTAAAATAATGTTTATGATTAAGAAAGTTTTATTTAAATTACAAGCAACCGCCTTGGAAGCAAATGTCCTCAGCAATGCCAAGTTGGAATAAAAATATGATAAATTGGAATTATAATTTATCGAAATAAAAAAAGTAAATAATTTTTTAATAATAAACTAAAATAGTGTAATATCTAAATGTATAACACAAAATACTCGTATGAGCGCTAACGATATTATATAAAGTTTTCACCAAAGGCATTATGAATGAAATCTTTCACAATACACATCGAAATTTTTAAAAGAGAATTTAGATTTTACAAAAATAGACATCATCAATAATGCATATTGCAATAAACCTATAGACAGTGTTACTGGTAATTCGTCAGCAATCCGCTAACGGGCCTTCTAATAAGGGGCCTGCAACCAAATGACCCTCGATAACCCCTATCGTTTTTTTTATTGTATGGAGTTTTATGTAGCGTCTGTGTTTTCTTGTTAAATCACCAATTGAAGTATTCAAAATTTGAACATTTGTAGGTCTGATTCTAAAATTGTAGAAATTAATTATATGTTGATTTTTATGATTTAAACTTTTAGTAAGTAAAATAGCATAATCTTTTTGGCATTTATTTTCTAAATCGCATAGAGCAGTTTTCTTAAAAAAGTCATAAAATCATTTTTTTTGAATTGGTTGATATTGTATAGTGGTCATCAGGGGTCATTTGGTCATAAATTAACTCATCCAAACCCTTGAATGATTGGAGACGTATTACCAATATGTAATCACCACGTATAAGACCATACATAGATATAATATACCCTTGATGGAAACTGAGATCTATTGTTACATGTTGAAACATCCACATAAGCTTAGCTTTATAGACTCCCAGACGAAACTATGCTCAATTACGATAAATCTATTTGAGCTGCATAAAAGTTAATGAAGGTAGACAGTGATGATAATTATGGAAATATTAATATATCGATATATTACCTAATGCTATATGATTCGTTGTGTTACCAATAAATGCGGCGTGTTTCTACGAAGCTTAAAAATATTCTGGACTAGAGCAGGTCTAAACATGCTTTTGAAATACTTATTCATGTAAAATAATACGTCTGAATAAAGACAGGTCATGTGGATGCTTGATAGCAGCCTGTTTACACAGCAATCGAACAATAATTCTATAGAAAAGTGACAAAGTATTTGTTTAATGTCCGCCTAAGTAATGGAAGATTGCAGTGTGAACAGGCCGTCTCATGTAACAATGGTGTAACGAAAACACTCGCAGACATCGTAAACACAATTTATAATCAACTCATTTATCAGTCACACAACACTCGCCCGTTAGTTCCACATTTTTTCTAGACAATATTTAAAGCAAATTTTTGAAATGATTGACTGTAAACTGTCATAGACGATGGATGATAAAGAACAAATGGATATAAAAGTTGAAGCAATATTGACAGACTTATGTACACCAAATGTGTGAAAGTTTCAAATTATATAGAAAGACGATTATTTTTGATCACACATATAAAATAGCTTTGAGATCTCCGTCTCATATTTTTTTATCATTTATTTATATAATAATAATATGATGACACAAATATATTTAGTATTTACTATCCATAATAAACGACACACCATATTTTCAGAAAGGAAAGTCTCAGTCTTACCTCACGACAAGTGACAGAAAGCAAAACTTTCGTTGGACTATCAACAACAAATATATTAGATACACATTAAATAATAATATTATAACGACTATAACATTAATGCGAACAGCCCGATGAAGTACATTCATTAATTTCTCTTTGATTCTCTTTTCCAATACGCGCAACAATATATGAAGCCTTCTCAATAACGAACATATTATATCCAATTGATTAATAAAATTGTCTTTTACTGTATCGAGTTATAATCGATTCATTTTTAAATTTTATAAAAAGAAACTGTCTGAGTATAACAAAAAAAGAAAAGTTCCAAATTTAAATTGGCATATGTTTTGTTAATAAAGAAAGCGACATACATGTTATTGTTCAGCTGGGCGCGGCTACTGGTCGGCGGAGGGGCGCGGCGCGGGCGCGAGCAGCACGCCCACGTCCCACACCTTGATGACGCGGTCCTTGCCCGCCGTGCACATGCGGCCCGTCGCCTCGTCCATGTACAGTGACGACACCGCGTGCTTCATGTCGTGGAATGACGCTAGGGATTCGCGGCTGAAAATTTACATTCATGTTTCTCAAAGGTAAGTCGAGCTCGACGAGTTGGGCTCGACTCCCAAGCAAGCTGAGTAGTCCTCGGGCCTTGGGCCCACATGCAACAGAAAATTTGCTAGTAACCGGGATTCACGAGAGCTACTTAAACGTTCTACTTCGCTGGATAATGGCTACATTTATTTAACAACTAGCTTCTGCTCGCGACTTCGTCCGCGTGGAATAGTGGTGCTCCGCTCCTATTGGTCTTAGCGTGATGATATATAGCCTATAGCCTTCCTCGATAAATGGTCTATCCAACACTGAAAGAATTTTTGAAATCGGACCAACTGTTCCTGAGATTAGCGCGTTCAAACAAACAAACAAACAAACTCTTCAGCTTTATAATATTAGTATAGATGGAAATATGTAGAAAATCTTTTAGTGATTAGAAACATCTCATCTACAAGCAAATTTAACTGTCATGTCAGAAAGATTTGACTCATAATTTGGTGATGATCTAATAGTTTTGTCAAATGTATTTTTTTTTCAAATCTGACTGCTATTTCCAGTGATTTGCATGTTTAAACAAAAAAGCTCAGCATCATCAGCAGCCTACATAATGTCCCACTGCTGGGCATAGGCCTCTTCTCATACAGAGAAGGCATGAGCATTGATCACCACGCTTGCTCAAGGCGGATTGGGGATTTCAGACTTTTTAAGTCCAGGTTTCCTCACGATGTTTTCTTTCACCATTAGTCAGTGACGACTAAGATATACTTACAAAGTACATATGACTTTAGAAAAGTCACATTGGTACTTGTAAGGTTTCGAACTTGCACACTGGTACACGAGAGACCACCACGACTTGCATCATTATTATTATATTAGTATGGGTTTTGTAATAAAGAGATACTCACGGCTCATGCCTGAGCGTGTCGTAGCAGCCGGTGCAGACGCGCTGCGGGAACTCGAAGCCCATGACGGGCAGCGGCAGGCGGTGCGGGGAGCACGTCGCACACACCGCCGCGCCGCACCAGCGGCAGTGGTGCTGCCGGAGACCTACCACACGGGTATTGAACTCAATTAATTGACGACTTAAGTGTTTTAGTGGTCAACATAAAATACTACGAATACCACGCAATAGGTCCCGGGTTCGATTCCCGGCCGGGCAGAAATTGAAATGATGAATTTTAATTTCTGTGACGGGTCTGGGTGTTACTATGTATAATATGTATGTATTTAAAATATATATATAAGTAGTATATCCGTTAAGCTAGCACCCATAACACAAGCATATTAGTTGCTTACTTTGGGGCTAGATGACGCTATGTGAAATTGTCCAAAGATATTTATTTATTATTATTTATTTAATTAAGGCCTTCGCATTACGTAAGCCACTCGCTAAGTCTTAATAACTAACTCTACATTATTAAAATCTTAATTACTATAAATTCGACTAACTATACATTATTAAATTCTTAATAATTAACCAAGTCACTAACCATGTTCCCGTTGCCGGTGGTGTACTATTTTTATATTTTTAAATGTTTTTTATATATATATATTTATAATTTAATATTTAAAAATGTAAATACATATATGGTAAATAAATGATTGAAGGTAAAAACCAAGTCACTAAAATTTTGTTTAATTGCGGCCCAAATTCACCGACTAGATAACGGTCCGATCAACTGAAAACAGCTGTCTACCATAAATTCAAACTTCTACCATATGATGGATAACCTATCATTTAGGTTTTTTATTCCTAAAACGGTCGATACCAAGCCGGGGTTGAACAAGAAGTTGACAAGACGAAAATTCACGCTTCGTGGTTAAAAACGATTTTTTGTTCAGTTTGGAAAAGTTTGTGCCAACAGAATTAGCACCAACATCTTGCAATATCTTTCATTTAGACAGTTCAGTGACATACATTGCTTCGTTGAAAAAAGGACTATTTTATATGCAAGATCCTTCTTAGGACTTCAGTCAAAACCTGCCATCTTATCTTATCTTACCAAGCTGTTTCTTCTCCATCATCGCCCTAACGTTCCATATGAAGGGGGCGCGGCATATCTGGCAGAGGTCGGACTCCTTCCACGCGGGGGTCTCACGGCGTCGGACTCCCATCTCCCACACGCCTAGCGCGCCATCTTCCCCGGCAGAGATGAGCCGCTCGCAGCTTCCGACGTACCATAGTCCTGTCACCTTGTTGCTGGAAAACAACTTATGTGTTCGACATTCCAAAAACAAATAACATTGAAAGGACTTCCCAATTGTAACTGGATTTAAGAAATACAAGTTAGTCTCCTTCTTATCGTGTGCGCTGCAGATCTATTAGCCCAACAAGCCCTAGTGTCAAATCCGCCTAACGGCCTCTGACATTGAAAAGTAAGTTTGTTTGGAGGATCACCGAAAAAATATCTTCCAATAAATAGAAAGCTATAGAGGTATTTTTTACCCCTAAACATTTAAGGTTCTTACAGAAACACGGGTGTTTTTTTTTTGTATGGCATCTCACAGGTCAACCTGGAAAGTTGTCAACTGCTTAACCGGGCTTGCCTGTGAAGTGCCTTAAATGAATTTAGGGCCTCCAGCCAGGGCTTAACTTACAAAACTAAGCGAGTACACGCTTAGGGCGTCGCTGCGGGAGGACACCAAGGGACAGGCTGGATCAGAATATATATGATTATTATAATCGGGAATTTTAATCATCGCTCAGCTCGCGGGCCGGCTCGTCGAGCTAGGGTCGAGATGGAACAGAAACACGGGTGAAACCCCAGGAGAAAATTATGTTTACTGTAGTAAGCTCGTTCATACTTTCTCTAACATCGTATCATACAACCATATCGAGACATAGACAATCAGTATTATACTAACACACTAGTACGACAAAATATGTACGAGAAACAATGATATTTACCTATGTCCTTGTAATTCGTATGCTGTGCCCTTTTGACCGCCTATGTCCCACACTATTATTGTTTGATCAAACGAGCCGCTGAATAATAGCTGAGGTAGAGGAGCCCAGTTGAGTACCCTCACGGAACTGGAAAAATAAGAATTAATTATATTGGATATTATTTAAAATATATCAAAACAAATTGGATTTAACAATAAAAGCTTTTATTCTTGTTATATTATTTGATGGTAAAAATGAATATAGTCCATCTACAGGTAAACGCACCTGCAATGTTTCTCATAGAAGACATCTGCACTATGTATGAGAAACATGGCAGCTGCGTTTCCACCCCGTCGGAGAGAGAGATAAAGCTATAATGATTCCGTCATATCCTAAAGTAAGCTTGCTTTGCACCAAAAATACATACATATATAGAACAGTGGGTGATTCAGATTCCAGTAGAATAAAAAACAATGCTATTTATTATGTACAGCTTTCTCTCTCTAACACTGGAAACTGGATCACTATTAATATTCCATAAACAACCCTGGGACCTGTAAATGAAGTCGTCCAAGGAAGTAATCATCCACTTTACTAATTTCTGGTGCAAAGAAAATGAAGCTGTGTTCGAGTTTTAAGACTTAAAACATTTTAGCTTAATGTCTTGGATGGAATAGAATAGCAGCAACGATGTGTAGGGCCCCTGTAAATTGTAAAACTGTCTACTTACCCAGTATGACCCTTGAGCGTAGTGACTAGCGCAGCGCCGTTGTTATCTAGCTTCAGCATCGTTATCTGGCCGCTGTAGTCGCCTACAAAAGCGTATTTCGACTGGGAGTCGAATCTGGCGGGATTCGTTCAGGAAATTCGTGGCACTGATAAATTCCTGTGTCCATTAATGATAAGAAGGAATTAACCTTCTTATCATTAATGGACACTGATATTTGGTGGTTTATTAATAGGTGTACCACTATTACGTAAATATTTTTTGGCTAATCATGCTTTCGAGGTCATCGTCGTCTTTCTGATTTAATTAACTACGATTAATGAGCAAATGGGAGAATGAGCTAAAATTTAATAGTCGGCCCCAATTGGAGGGGGTTTGTTGGAGATAGGAAACAGTGGAACATGTTAGAAGAGGCTAATGCCGGGAAGCACACTGAACTGAGAGACATTCTATACACATCTCAACACTGTAGACAACAAATCGAAATGATCAGGATTAAAGGCTTATTGATTGATTGAATGAGCAAATGCAGGAAGAGTTCAATTAATACCTGCAATAGGCACTGATAAATAATGACACTAAAAGATTTGCGTCAAATAATTTCATAGGATTTTGTGACAATGCAATGCAGACCCACTGACTGATACTGGGGGTACAGACATTTACACAATTGTTGTATCTGAAATATGGAATACGAGGAATTATTTTCGTATTTTAATATAGGCAAAGGCGTATGGAAAGAGGAAGCCGGCCCGCCCCACCTGGAGGCGATCAGTTGAGAGGCTGCATCAACTGGTCTCGGCTGGAAGGATCTCGAAGTCGCCGCACAAGATCGCAAAAAATGGAAATTTCTTCTTAGAGCCCTATGTCCCTGATGAGGGACCACAGGATCGCATCATCATCATCATCAATATAGGCAAAAAAGGATACTGCAATGAGGTGCACCATGCTTCGAAGGAGTACCCGCCGATCCTGCGGCCGGTCTCGCTGCAGTGGTAGGCGAACAGTTTGTCTCGACTGACAGACAAAACCCACTCGCAACTCAGCGAGAAGTTTACAGCCGTCACGCGTGCTGTGTGCGCTAAATACTCACGAGCCTATAAAAAATAAGTATTCCTTGTATTTTTTTCACTGTCACTATAATGACCTATGACCATCAGCCTACTATGACCTATAGAATACTAGCTGTTTCCCGCGGTTTCACCCGCATCCCGAGGGAACTACTTAGCGCACCCGGGTAAAAAGTATGTAGCCTATGTTGTGCCTCAGGGTCTATTCTATCTCTGTACCAAATTTCATTTATATCGGTCCAGTAGTTTTGGCGTGAAAGCGTAACAGACAGACAGAGTTACTTTCACATTTATAATATTAGTAAGGATAAGAGGACAACGAAAAAGCAACAGAAAAAGATTTATAGATAACATAATGCATTGTCTGTATTAACCGAATAGGTTGTAAAGGTGCATCTTTATCACACCCACTTTTACCCAGTTAAGTTATTCTCTCTTAAAATTAAGATTGTGCCTTTTGACACAAATCTTGTGACACTATAACTGCACAACCTGGGAATCAAACCCAGCATTCTCAGCAACCATTCTTGTGCTATATTGGATTTGCAATAAATATAAACCACACCTTAAAACAGGTTTAAAAAGTTATCACCAGTTACAATGTGCAACAAAGATAGCATTAATTAAACAAATATTTTTAGAGGGCACTGTATAATGAAGCCAAGGTCAGGCAAGCTACTAGACACTTTCAACTCATTAAAACTTTCACACATTTTAGATTAATTAAATCTACTGCCATATTATGATGTATAATACTATGTTTTTCTAATTAGCTAAATTGTTTTACTAACAATCAATAAGATCTAGTAATTTAATAATAATAAGGTTTTTTATTGAATGCCAATTTGTTAAAATCTGCTAAGAACAACTAGCAGGTTGATTAAAATAAGCCAGTCCATACACCTCATAGTGATATTCCTTAAAATTGTTTTACCATTAAAAATATTATCAATATGTTAATACAAAATAGTACCCATAACACTAGTGGACACTAATGCAGAAGGTAAAACCCGTAAAACTCACACTACCTCAGTGCAGCTTATGAGTAATTAAAGAAATCCTTACTAATATTATAAATGCGAAAGTAACTCTGTCTGTCTGTTACGCTTTCACGCCAAAACTACTGGGCCGATATAAATGAAATTTGGTACAGAGATAGAATAGACCCTGAGGAACAACATAGGCTACTTTTTACCCGGGTGCGCTAAGTAGTTCCCTCGGGATGCGGGTGAAACCGCGGGAAACAGCTAGTTATTGATAAAAAAAAACAAAAAATATTTTCTTCACTGTACATCACATTAGTTTTTACAGAATGAAGATAGTTTGATACTAATATTGTTGTTTTTAATTTTCCATTAAGTGATTAAATTAGTTATCAGTGTAACATAGCACTAAAAAGATAAAATAAAAAATACTCACAGGGTTTATTCTATTACAGTCTGTTGCCAATGTAAACTCAGACACAGTTCCATTCTCTTGGCCAATAAAAAGTTGCCTTGTCTCTGGTGTGTAGAACATTGAAGTGCACCCTGATGGCATATACTGGCAGATAGATGGCCAGTACTGTCCCGAGTCGCGCTTCAGCCATACTCGCACTGTCCTGCAAATATTCATAAGAACATACAACTAAAAACTTGACAAGTTAAACTAAAAAAATAATTACTCAATACAAATTTCATCTTATTCTCAATTCAACTTGAAATGAAAATAAAAAAATTAATTATGCTGAGTAATTTATATTGTGTTTAAAACAATTTTTTCATGGCCATAAATTTACTATATTTTTTTCCATTTATGAACTTAGAACAGAAGGCCATTCAGCTGTTATAATAAGTAACTGTGTTGTCAAGTGTCAAGTTACAGGAATGTACAAACACTATGACTAAGATATTATGTGTTCAATACAATAGATTAGTCCAAAACCACCAGATAAGTTGACCTATAAACAATTTTTTTAATGGTGACATTATAGCTAAATGTTAGCTATGGTTGTAATTTGTTGAGACTGAATCAGGGGCTGTACCACCACATGTTTCTGCAATCACAATTCAAGTTTGTGAGTGTGACACAGCTACTAACGTTGTATAGCTCAGTCTCTTTTTCATAACAAAAATAATCTTGTTTTGGCACGTCATGGTAAGGCCCCAGCTTAGTGGATTTATAATAAGTCGGGGAAGGGTCACTAACATACCTAACACATACAACTACTATTACTAGATGGGATGATTAATGGCATATGCTAAATATTTTAATTAATATGACTCAGTAGTGTGTAATGAAGTTCTGCAACAGCGTTTCTCTTTTTGTAAGTACCAGCGGGATACTCCAACACAATACTAACAATAAGAAGTAGGTAGTTTATCACTGCTTGATAAAATTTTAAGAAAAGCTTTTCTGTTGACTCATTACTGATCTAATGATAAAAAATTTTGATAATGATTTGTATTTCAAATTGCATCATATTTTATTAAACAATACATTATTGTTTGAACAGTTGTACATTATTGTACACAATAATAAAACTTTATCAATTTGAAGAATAGTTTATCCTTTATTGAAATTGACTACACATTGAAAAAGTTGTTTAGATTAAATGTATTTGTGTTAATTTATAGCAATTGGTTGATTAACAGAAATTTAGGTAGTTTCTACAGCCCACGTAGGGGTGATTTCGAATACGTCGACAGTTCAATGAGGGTACAAAGTGAACGCGTTTTTCAGAAAATAAAACATATAATAGAGTCTTGTTATCAAACAATGGACGAAATATAAGCCAAAAGTCTTACTTATCATCACAAACGCTAATTACACCGTCCTCGCCAGGTATAACGACCGCTGCATTTACATCGTCGGTGCAACCTTCCAATTTGCTCAATAGGGCTGGTTTTTTGGTCGTAGAAAACCTATCGTTCGGTGTCCTTGGTGCAGGCTTGATTTCAGCAGCCATATTTTGATGTTTTAAAGTAGAATTACTAAATAAACACGATTAATCGACACTAATTCTTTCTGCGAAAGAAAACGTCATAATAATTTTGACAGTTCAGTTTGGAGGCTATTCTGAAAAATGTTAATTAGTGGACACACTGAATGTAAAGATTTTTTTAAGTATTCAACAAACATAATAAAGTCTATATTATGTACAAAAATCTTAAAAAGTAAAAATTTGTATTTATTGAAGGAAATAATATCAAACTAAAAAATAATTTAAAAATTCTGGTGCTGCGAGAATACACCCCTTCTATTTTCTTACACATAATATCCGTTCTACGCAGTGAGTGTATTTAAGTTTGAAATTGCTGCTCGCGAGCAGCTGTGAGCAGCTGTTCTAACCATTCTATTATTCATATAAAAATGTTAGATATACTGTTTTACACTTTTTTTACGTTTTACACACACAAAAGCGACTATGTGATAGTTAAGGTATATTATTATACATTATGTAGATGGATAAACTGCGTGGAGTTTATGTATGCCATGTATGGTAAAGTAGGAAAGTGATCTTAGATAGCTACTGCCAGCGATTCATTTTCATCATATAAGTCCATGTCTGTGTACTGCTGGGGCTGGGCAAAAGGCCACTGGGCTCAATCTTCAGCTCTGAGATGGCCAGTATAGCAATTTATTAGTGGACATTATTCAAACGCGTAAGATTCATATTTCGCACTCCCCGTTCGTGCACACCGTTTGCCTTTTTCGGACTAGATTAAATTACTCTAAATCTTATAGGTCTAGTTCTATGAGTTTCTATAACTTATGTGTCTGGTTTGCACATTCTTGCAATCATTAACAATGAATATGATAAATGATGAAGACGTGTCGCGACTTTTTGGCGGGCTTTTGAAAAGGGCGGTCTAGAATAATTTGTTTAATATTTTATTTAATATTTCGCTAGTTACTATAGTAATTTTGTACATATTAATTGTAGATTAGTGTTTAGTTATATATAGGTGTATAAAGCGGTAAGTTTTTCTGTTGTATATTTATAAATATTAAAATATGGATATTGAACCCGAGCCTCCGGATAAAAATCCATTAATTACCTTAATAGAGGCGGATAAATTCATAAATGCTTCGGATTCTACAAACGAATCCTTTAAGATAATTAATTCTCCATCAACAAGTAAAGCATCCAAATCTAAAAAAATATTGGGAACACCAATTTTTAAGCACAGTTCGAAACAATTAGTGAATCAATCTCTTACGAAACAAAAGACGCTCCTCATGCAGAACATTGTACAGCCAGATCAGTCCATAGTTTCCAATAATGTAGATCAACCCATGGTCTTAGACCCTAGCCTTAGATTTTATACTGAAAAGGACCCTGGTCCTTATTTAGTCCATGTGGAGTCTGTTGCGGCGGATCCCCGCAGTGGCACAAGTTTGCACCCTATAAAGTTCGGCCATTTTTTGTACAAAAATAATTTAAGAAATGTTTTAGAGGATGGTATTAAGCGGGTTGGTCGCAATAGGTTGGCCATTTATTTCAAACTTGCAGAGGCGGCAAATTTATTTTTGACAAATGACATTTTAACTCGTAATGACTACAAGGCTTACATTCCTACATTTAATATAAGTAAACAAGGTATTGTTAGGGGAATTCCAGTAGAGTGGAGCCATGAAGACATTGTTGGAAATATTCAGATTCCTTCAGATTTTGGAGGTATTCTTAAATCACGAAGAATGAGTCGAAAGGTAGCATCTCCTGAGGGATCTGTATGGGTCCCAACTCAGACTGTAGTTTTAACATTTGATGGCCAAAAACTCCCGTCATATGTTTATTCTTTCTTCACTTCAATACCAGTAGAACAATACATCTTCCCTACAGTCCAGTGCTTTAATTGCTGCAGATTTGGGCATACTCGTGCTAAATGTCGTAGTCAACCTCGATGTTTTAAGTGTGGTGACAACCACGACGGAGCTAATTGCACTGTTGAGGAATATTATTGTTTAAATTGTTCAGGTTCACATATATGCACAAACAAGGTTTGTCCTGAATATGAAAGACAGACAAAGATTAAGAAACATATGTCTGTAAACAATGTTTCATACATAGAAGCATCAAAACTATTCCAACCATGTAAAAAGTTATTTTCAGAGATAGTTTCCACAGCAACTAATACTCAATATAATCATCCTGTTAGTAGTTCTCCCTCAAACACACTTTCTTATACAAAAACAGTGGTAAAGAAAATAAAACCACACAAACCTTTACAAAAAGGGTTTGATAAAGATGCACATAAAAATTTAATTAAAGATTATGAAATGCCATCTCCAAGCAATGGTTGTGCCCTTCAAAATAAGTCAAACTCAATAAAAAACACAGATGATGAAGACATTAATAGTTTATTAGCCTCATTAATGAGTACCATTTCTAACTCCTGTTTACCGGACCACGTTGCTGTGAAATTAATTAATGACATAACTCTTTCTATTTACAATCATTTAAAACATGGATCAGGTTCTCCAGTGGAATTGTAGAAGTTTAATATCTAAAACAACTGAGATTATTTATTTAACAAACAAATTTAACATTTCTTTAATAGCCATCTCGGAATCCTGGTTAAAACCAGGTTCTAGGTGTCACATTTCAGGTTTTAACATAGTTAGAGATGACAGAGCTGATGGTTGGGGTGGCTCTGCTTTTCTTGTTAGGAAAAATTGTATTTTCTCATCCATTCAACTGCAGCCAATTACTAATGATATATTGAATGCAGTTGCCATCCTTATGGGTGGTATAACTTATGTGTCCATATATATAGCTCGAAAGGATCCCTCTGTAATACCAGTTTTGAAGCGCATTATTGAATCAGTTCCACCTCCAGTTGTAGTTTTAGGAGATTTCAATGCTCATCATAGTCTCTGGGGTGCTCCTAATGATGATGTCGTGGGAGTTTGCCTAGCAGAACTTATTGATGACTTGGACTTGTGTGTTCTTAATGATGGATCGCCTACACGTACTTTTGTTCCAGGGCAGTCTCCAAGTTATGTTGATATATCATTATGTTCTTCATCTTTGCTTCCCACTTTTACGTGGAAACGACTGAATTCTTCACATGGCAGCGACCATTATCCAATACTCCTTTCGGTACCCACGTCCAATTCCCGTATTCTACCACTGCCTCCCTTATTAAAATACAAACTTAATAATTGCGACTGGGAATCGTATAGTAATGCTTTAAATGAAAAAGTTAAAACGTTTCCGCAGGTTTCTCATGACAACGTTGAACATTGCTATCATCTGCTGACTTCTTCAATGTTGTCAGCAGCGGACGAATTTTTTCCCACTAAAAATGTTTCCAAGGGTAAAATCCCTTCACCGCCTTGGTGGGACAAGGATTGTACTGAAGCTGTGAAAAACAGGGGAAATTTAGAGAAAGAATGTAAAGATTACCTTGATCTGCATTCCTTTTTACAGTTTAAAAATTCATCAGCAGCAACAAAGAGACTTTTGCGGAAAAAGAAATTAGCGGGATGGCAGCGTTTCTGTTCCTCTCTTTCTCCCGACTCCCCGCTTTCATTAGTTTGGAACAATGTTAAGCGTTTTAAATGTTCCAAGGCGAATACTTCCCAATCTTCCTTTTCATTAGACTGGGTTTCACCATTTATTTCGAAAATCGCTCCTGATTCTGCTCCTAACTCAAATCAAATACCCTTCACATATAATCAATCTTCAAGTTTTAGGAATATTAGTCCCTTTTTAATAACTGAATTTAAGCTAGTTTTAAAACGCGTATCCGATTCTGCTCCAGGTGAGGATGGCATTCCATATTCCTTTATTATTAATTGTAAATATAATACTTTAGCGTTTATTTTAGACATTATTAACACCATTATAGACTCTGGAGTTATTCCCAGCTCGTGGAAAAAACACATTCTAATTCCAATTTTGAAGCCTAATAAGGATCCATCGGATCCTTCATCGTATAGACCAGTTTCTTTATCTAGTGTATTTGCAAAACTCGCAGAACATCTAATTAAAATGAGACTTGAATGGTTCTGTGAACATAACAATGTTTTGCCTCAGTCTCAGTTTGGTTTTAGGAAAGGAAAGGGAGTAGCTGACAACCTAAATATTTTCTCTACAGACATTTTGTTATCCTTTAGTCAGTCTAGGTCAACGGTAGCGGCTTTTTTGGATATAGCAGCTGCTTATGATAACGTGGACTTGGTAATTTTAAAGTTAAAATTAGAGACATTAAAAATTCCGTCAAATTTTTCAAATTTTATTTTTAACCTATATTCGGGTCGGACTATAACAGTTCGTGTAGCAGGTTGCGCATGTCCTTCTAGAGTATTGTGGACAGGAGTCCCCCAAGGCTCAGTTTTAAGCCCGTTACTATATGATATTTATACTAAAGATTTAGAGGCAGTTATTTATCCATGTTTAATCCTACAATATGCTGATGATATTGTAGTCTATTCCTCTGACATGTCGATTGAAACAGCGGCTAACAATGTGGAAAAATCTTTAAATAATCTTGTCGAGTGGCTTGATGATCACCGCCTACAACTGTCGGTGAACAAAAGCATCGTTGTCCCCTTTACTTGTAACCGTAATATTCCTCCGGTTTCTATAAAAGCCTGTGGTGGTACCCTTCCATATTCAAACGAAGTTACATTTCTTGGCTGTAAATTCAATTCCAAATTCAATGGTGCTTCACACATTAAATATATTATTAACAAATGTGGGAAAAATTTAAACTTGATCAGGGCTCTCGCAGGAGTCTGGTGGGGTGCCCATCCGGCTACATTACGATTAGTATATAATGCTTTGGTGAGAAGTATCTTAGATTTCGGGTCATTTACGCTTTCTTTGGCGAATAAATCAGAACTGCATAAATTGGATCTTATACAGTCTAAGTGCCTCCGTATAGTCATAGGTGCAATGAAAAGCACTCCAGTTAAGGCGTTACAGGTAGAATGTTCTGATCCCCCCCTTTATCTTAGGCGTCAATATTTGTCTGACCGTTATATAATTAAGGTATTCCAAACTAGCACTCATCCTCTCATTCCTAAAATTAAAGCTTTGTTTCAATTGATATCAGATGGTAATTATTTTTGGAGATCTCGGCCCATTCCACACTTAATAGAAGGCTATAAGAGGATTCAATCTCTGGAGCGTAATATTAAAACATATCCAATTCATCCAATTTTTTCTGTAGATTATGATGACCTAATATTTGAACCTAAAATTCTTACTACGGGTATAAGCAAAAATAGTTCAGATCCCAACAGAAAACTTGCCTCGTTTCTTTTAAAGAATGCACTTGGGGCTGAGGTTTTTTATACAGACGCTTCAAAAGAGGGGCAAGAGTCAGCAGCTGTTGGTGTTGCATTTATTCGGCAACTTACGGGTCATTTCAAACTATATAAGTATTCTTTTTACCTATCCACCTTCTCTGGTGAGTGTTTGGCCATCTTCAAGTGTATAGAGTACATAATTAGTGAGAAAATTCAAAACTCAATCATTTTCACAGACTGCCTGAGTTGTTTACAGTGTCTTCATTCTAACCCATTTGACAAGAGCAATATTGCCCCTATTATAATTTTAATTAAATCTTTATTAAAGAAATGCTCTGTACTAGGCTTAACTGTCGCATTGGCTTGGATCCCCGGTCATTCTGGAATACAAGGCAATGAGACAGTGGATGAACTGGCAAAATTGGCTGCAAAACAGGGTCGATGGACTCCTGATGTGTGCTGTCGGGATCTATTGCAATCGATTCCACAATTGGCTCTTTTTAATAGTTGGTCTCAGGAATGGAACAATGAAAAAACGAAAGGTCAATCTTATAAATTTCTCCAACCCGTAATTAATTCAAAACCATGGTTCAGTAAATTAAGATACACTAAGAAAATTACTTCTATCCTTGCTCGTCTAAGATTTGGTCATTGTTCGTCAGCTGTGCACCTTAACAGAATAGGGGTTTTGGATTCCCCCCTCTGTGACTGTGTGGTTGAAAACGGAGATCCTGTTCATATCCTTTTTAAATGCCCTAAATTTAATTCCTATCCGTTTTATGATTTTCTTATCAAGTATAAAGCTCCTCTTCCCTGTAATCTCTCTTCTATCCTTTCTTTGTCTAACAAGTTATATGTTAAATCTCTTATTAAATTTATTTCTTTTCACAATATTTCACTTTAGTACAGCTTGGCACAAAAGAGTAGAAATTAATAGGGGCGCCACTTTACCGTTCGTGTGGCAACCCGCTGCGACCGTATAGCGTACCATGCTATCGTCTTGATACTAAGCTGTATTTTTATAATTAATTAAAATCAGTAAGTATTATAAAATGTAATAACAAGTATTCACGTCGTCTGAATACAAATTACTTATTAGCACTAATAATGTAAGCACTCCTGTGTTTACAATTTTTTTTGGGTATAAAAAAAGGCGTATGAATATAGCGTTATTATATTTGATTTCAATAAATCTTCCTCTAAATATTCCACGCCCGCCACATCCATGTCTTGGCTAGAGCTAGCCATAAACTCATCTGAGTCACACTCAGATTCAAAGGCACTGCGCTATCATGTTGGAGATTGATTCCTAAACGTTTTATGTCCAAGTACGAGCCCTCTCATAAATTCATAATACTCCTCTTCTATTTTGTTAACATGCTGGCATGAATTCTTTTGAACTCATACTCGGTTATAGATTGAAATGCACGTTCGGTGCTTCCTATAAAGATAAAAAAAATTATTAAACCTCTATCAATAATTAATGTAAAAAGTTTACGGTACCTATCAAGTTTTTTTTGTGGTTTTTAAATGCTAGTTATAACAAGTATTATATTATCTTGTGATCACACTCATAGATAAGGTTATGTAGAAATCGAATTTACATATTGCAGAGTATCAAGGCTCAAGCCACTCAAGTATCAAAATAATCTAGTCGCGCTATACCAAAGTGTCAAAGACAAAACGTAAACATAACCCATATGCTCGATGTTTATTGTTCAAAATTTCACTTATTTCGTATTCAAGCAATTCAAAACCAATTAGAGATCATAAATTAACACTTGATACAACTAAATACATCAAAACAAACTCTTACATACCTGTCATAATGGCGGTACTTTGGTAAATATCGTCGAGATCGGAAAGAAGAGTTTAAGCCTCATGTTCGACCAGATATCGCCTATAAACATTATAAATTGTTTCCTTGCTAGTACTCTGAATGGTTTTATTTATTATAACGTGGTTTTATTAACGTTTTGATGGTCGAAATAAAAAAATAAGTAACTCGCGAACTTTGTTTACATCGAACGACACAGAACGACATTAATTGACAGCGGCTGCCAGCAATAAAAAAAATTAGTTCCGTTTCTAGACTTTTTTGCCAAGCTGTATATTATTTTATTAAGTACATTTATTTGTTGCCCACCGTACATTCCTATCCCGTCATTGTCACAATACGCCAAACTCCCACTTCCCACAAAATTTAACTTCCGAAAGACTCGACACTGGCTACATTGGCTCTCATTAGAAGATGCTGATTGCCACAATCAAAAAAGAAGAAGAAGAAGACGTGTCGTGTCAGGCATTTAGTTGTCAATAATGACAGAATATTTTTTTGGTAAATAGGTTTCTGCAAATTTTATTAAATTTCAAGAGTTTTATTTATTAGAGATGATCTAGGATAAAAAAAAGAATATGGTAACGTATTGTTTCTAATTCTGTAGGTAGTTTAAACAAAGAATCTAGATTTATAAACAAGGAGCTTCCGTAGTAAAGCCCCATTTTCAAGTCGTAAGTATGATGACCTTTGGTGACATTGGTATGTCTATCTGACGGTTGTATTCGATGCAAATATGACGTTTGTTAATAATAATGTTGTCAGCCTTTACAAAATTCCTTCAATTCGAGGTAAAATTCTTACAGTCGCCTGTTTGCAAATATTAAAGATTAAAATGGCTGGTGGGTCAAAATAATGGGCATATCTGAATCTTACTCATTATTTTGTTTTATTCTCAATTTTCATACAAAAGCACTCTCTTGCTTGCACCGTGAATTTTGAAAAAGGTATTGATACTATCAAATTGATAGTATCAATTAAGGCGTTATTATTTTCATCTGTCAAGTAGTTCAATATTCAGCAAAATAATTGTTCGTTTATGTGTAATATTAATTGCATACATGGTTTTGCTAACTGAGTGAAAAAGTGGAAAGTTCGAACGGTTTTTAATGCAGGCAGACAAAGTACAAACAAGACTAAAATATTATTTTATTTTGTAGGGAATTTGAAATTTTCTGTGGAGATCACACGCTTGCTAATTTATCGGCAGATAAGAGCAACGCTAGTGCTGCAGTAGAACGTTAATTAATAGTTTATTCGTGCAGTAACCACAGCGAGTGTCGGACAGTATTAAAAATGCCTCACGTTTTGGCTAAGTTGTCGGCACAAGTGTTAGCAAGAAGCAATGTGGATTATTTTAACATAGCCTCGAGAGCAAGCAGGTAAGGTATTCACCGGCATTGGTTATTTACGTAACTATGTGGTTTTTGTGTAAAAACATCTATTACAATGTCAGCTGTTAACTCGAGACCACGTTTTATCATAAACTCAAATGATATTTTAATTTAAATAAATTTTAAATGTTATTTTTTTTTTATCTTAACGTGGTACGGTTAACGTGGAACGGTATTTAACGTGGTACGCGTAACAAAAATAAACTGAAATCAAATATTTACACTGTATCAAATTATGTTAACAGCTGCAAATAAAAACTAACAAGATTCTTACAAGAATGTGAAAAAAAACTACACCAGACTAGTTTTAATATGAAATCCTTACAATATAGTTTAGAATGCATGTAGGCATTATAGATTCAAACCTAGGTCAAATTAATCTGCCCCTAAGATGACCCACCAACCCAAATTTTGAATGATAAAACGTTTGGCAGCACTTTTTGGAGCAATGTTCCAATGGGCCCCCCTGATGTTATCTTGGGCATCACTGAAGCCTACAAGAGGGATAAGGACCCTAAGAAAGTCAACCTTGGTGTCGGTGCATACAGAGATGATGAAGGCAAACCTCACATATTACCGTCAGTGAGGAAGGTCAGTATTATCTAACATGCACCATACATAATTACATATTACCTACACTATGATGTATCTAGTAGCAGTTAGATAACTGTTCTGTCTTCTAGCTATGAGATAATAAATATATTTCAGTGAACAGAAATTTAAATAGGATATTAAATGTAATTTTTTAACCCCTGTTGCAAAAAGAGGGGTATTATAAGATTGACATTGGTGTCTGTCTGTGGCATCGTAGCTCTCAAACGGCTGGACTGATTACGATGCGTTTTTTTTTCATTTGATAGCCAATTTCCTTGCGGTGGTTCTTAGCTATGTTTGGTTACTATCAGTCCAGCAGTGTAAGAGTATCAGCTCTTTTCCAAAATTATGTAAGGCATTTTTACATAGCAGGTTTTTTAAATTTTTATTTAATCTTGTATGTCAACAATGTAATTATAAAATAGAAATAAAATTGACAGTTCATAGTGCTATTATAAAATAGTAGCAATTCGAAAGAACACTAATAGGTATAAATAATTTTTGTGTTACATTCTTGACTGTTTGTTTAAATAAACTCAATTTATTGTATTCTAAATGACAGGCAGAAGAGATCCTTTACAACAAGTGCTTGAATCACGAGTATGCACCGATTTCTGGTGATGCAGCCTACACTAAGGCTGTGGCCGAACTTGCCTTCGGAGATTGCAGTTTAGCACTCAAAGAGAAAACTAATTGCACAGTACAGGTGAGTTTTTTTAGCATTGAACTTCTTTAATGAGTTTTGGTAGAATAGGAATATCCATTACAATCTTTCCATTAAACTGTTTATAATAAATATAAATAAAAAACGAAGAAAGATTATCAATAGAATAAACACTACTAAATTAAAGGAATTAACTTTACAATTATTTATTAATGTTTTGGTTTGCAAGAAGAAACACTTCACAGCAAATAACTCTTCAAAACCTTTTAGTTTTAAGTAGGTCTAAGCATTTAAAAGATAGAAAAATTTATTAATTAAGTCTTAAATTTTATTCTCATAGACACTATCCGGTACTGGAGCCCTGCGGCTTGGTCTCGAGTTTGTTACCAAGCACTACAACCAGGTGAAGGAAGTGTGGTTCCCCACCCCCACATGGGGCAACCACCCTCAGATCTGCAATATGCTGAAGCTGCCACACAAGAAGTACCGTTACTACGACCCCAAGACACATGGCTTCAACCTGCAGGGTGCCTGTGAAGATATCTGTGTAAGTGTCATTACATTATCTAATCAGCATTTATTACGCCATGATGACAAATTATATAATGTTATCAAACTATTGAAGTAATCAACATCATATTTATATTACATATAATAAAGATGTAGAGGAGTTGTTTGTTAGCGCTAATCTCAAAAACGGCTAATCTCAAAATATACTTTCTACACTATATCTGTATGTTAACTCAATTCGAAATCGATCCCGACGAAGTCGCAGGCAGAAGCTAGTTTATAATATTAGTAAGGATTATTTAGCAATGTATAACTCCCACTGATAAGAGCCCTTCCCACAGTATTATAACTGTAGGAATGGGTGTATGGATTTTTATAAAAATAAGCTAATTAGTTCTATTTTTAGAAACAATTTAGACAACTTCTCAAAAGTTGCCTTAATACTGTGTCTTCCTAGTCTATATAGAACTTCTTGTACAAGTTATCGTATTTATTACAACTAGATAGACGTAACCGGTTAGGGCGTTACAAAAAATATTTACTGTTTCTTGTAAGATAAAACGATAAAGCCGTTCACGAATTACACGCGTGATGTGAGTGATCGATATTTATAAGAAACATGTTGGAGACAGATCCATTTATATATGTATACACGACATGACATTTTTCTCGTTCAAAAAACAGATCGAACTTGACATATAACAGGGTAGCACCGAATAAGAAAATTGAGACTTTTTAGATGTTGCAGTATTTCTTCTCAGAAATAGGAAAAATATACCAAGCATGCACCTGAACTTATTTAATTAGACATACAAAGTGGGATTGTGTTAAAATTTGAAGACCCTAGACTAAATGTCTAAAACATTCCTGCTACTACTCCAGATACCTACTTAGATATTTTTTATCTTAAATTTTATATGAGCAATAATCTAAAACAATAGGCTATCGCAAATGAGCATGGTATTATAGTAGTCACTTATCTAACAATACCTATAGTTAATATTGACAAACGACCCTGAATAAATAAGCTAACAGAAACGAGTATAATACATAATACTCGTATCAAAACCTTATTATTATAAGTACAGTCAGTAGCAAAATTAAGCGAATCTTATGTTGATAGTAACATGACGTAATAATAAATTCACGTTTCACTTTTGTTGAAATTATAGTCAATGCCGGAAGGCTCCATCATTCTGTTGCATGCGTGTGCGCACAACCCCACCGGTGTCGACCCTAAGAAGGAAGAGTGGGAGACACTATCCAAGGTAAGTTTTTTAATTGCAAAATGTCGAATTGATCAGTTGAGTATTTTACTCTACATAAAGAAATAGGTTATTGACCTCCTTGCAAATGATCGCATTTGCGCACGTCTTGCGCAAAAGAGTTATAATTGCGCCTCAACCAAAACTCACCCAATCTATTATGTTTGATGACATGGATTAAATGTGTTCCATAGATCATCAAGGAGAAGAAGTTGCTGCCATTCTTCGACATGGCGTACCAAGGATTTGCCACCGGCAATGTCGACAACGATGCGTTTGCCGTGCGTCTTTTTGAAAAGGAAGGCCATCAGCTGATGCTTGCGCAGAGCTTTGCCAAGAACATGGGTAAGTGAAAATAATTATAAATACTTGGGTTTTTTTTCAGGGCAGGTATATCTTCTATATCTATACTTCTATATCTATACTAATATATAAAGCTGAAGAGTTTGTTTGTTTGAACGCGCTAATCTCAGGAACTACTGGTCTGATTTGAAAAATTCTTTCAGTGTTAGATAGACCATTTATCGAGGAAGGCTATAGGCTATATATCATCACGCTAAGACCAATAGGAGCGGAGCACCACTATTCCACGCGGACGAAGTCGCGGGCAGAAGCTAGTATAATATAAACTTAAAGAGGTTATTAGCGTTGTCGTATTTTTTAGAGACTGAATGTAGCTATGTGATAATTATCTACTTAATACGTTCATTTTAGCCCCTAAACACGTGTTTCAAGCGTGATAAGTACCTGCTATATTTTTGCTGCATAACTTACACTTGCAAAAAATGAGAGACATTGATGAAATATATTACGTTACTTATTTATCTTAAAGTACACATATTTTTGATAACGTATATTACTCATAGATAGTTGTAAGATATTAAACTATCAGTTTAGGGATAATTTACACCAGTTTATGACGCATGAATATGGAGTTTAATTTCAATTCGTTGTGTAAGCTTAATACTTCATAGGATATTTTATGGCCGCTGGTGCTGTTATTATGATTAGATTTTGTTAATAAAAACGATGCAATATTGATAGCGCATGTGTGTGTACTTGTGTAGTCAAGTCCTCGTGTCGTCACCCTACGCTTGTTTGTGAACTAAACTGTTTGTTTTCAATTGACCTTGTTATCTTATCCGAGTTTTACGTCAGTCGTCAATAGTGGGGGGTTAGTCTCAGTTATTAACCAGAAATCATTGTTTCAAAATCCAGTTTATACTGGCTACCGTTTACGTTTTTTACAATTATCTAATCTATCATAATTTAAAATATTCCGTACGAATTTATCTTGTCAAATGATGGAATATCTATATAATATTAAGGCGAAGAGTTTGTTTGAACGAGCTAATGTCCTGAAATTAAAAGATCTAAGAGAGAAAATCTTTTTGCACTTGATATATAGTTAAATTATTGAGGAAGGCTATATAGGCTATTTTACATAACACAATGACTCTTTTTAGGAGTTGAGCATAAATAAAAACGCACGGACGGAACGGAAGGTGGACTGGGGCCGCATACAGTTGAAACCGAGGGACACAGCTAGTAATTTATTTCTATCTATATATTTCTGTTTTTGTTTCGGAAAGAAAGCCTGATAGAGCATTGGGAAAGTCAAATGATTGTTATTTTTTACACACCATCCTAAACTTCTGCCAGTTGGCCATGAAGGAATAGATTCGAAATAAAAAGAACTGCTCTAAAATAACTTCAACAGAATGATACAACTACAATATTAAAAAAATAACACTTGGCTTTTCCAGGCTTGTACGGAGAGCGTGTGGGCGCGCTCACTTTCTTGTGCGGCGACCCGGATGTCGCGGCTAACATGATGTCCCAGGTCAAGATTATGGTCCGCACGATGTACTCCAACCCTTCTATTAACGGATCCCGCCTGGTCACTGAAATTCTCACCAACCCCCAACTCAAAGAGCAATGGTAAGTAAGGAAGAAAAATCGTATACACCATCTCTTCTAACCTGAGAAATGTTTCCATTTTTTCTTTCCCTAAAACCTTATTAGAAGTGTTTTTTTTATTAGCTATTTCCGTCCGGCTTGTGACGAGTGAGATGGTGACGCGCTAACAAATATATTTTTTGCATTGATCCCCCACACTTGCTCAAGGCACATTGGCGATTTAAGGCTTACTTTTGTGTCCAGGTTTCCTCACGATGTTTTCCTTGACCGTTAGTCAGTGGTTCAAGCTACACATAGAAAATATTTGCCCGGTTTCGAACCCGAACATTTTATCGACCTCGCCGCCGAGGTCCGTCGCGACGTTGTCCATGCCCTCCCACCCTAGCTCGACGAGCCAGCCCGCGAGCTGAGCTAATAGCTTTAAAATTCCCGATTATAATAATCATAATTTATTCTGATCCAGCCTGTCCCTTGCTGTCCTCCCCCAGCGACGCCCTAAGCCGAGGCCCGTACCCCACTAGGGGGTGCCCTTAGCGTGTAGTCGCTTAGTTTTGTAAGTTAAGCCCTGGCTGGAGGCCCTAAACTTATTTAAGGCACTTCACAGGCAAGCCCGGTTAAGCAGTCGACAACCTTCTAGGTTGACCTGCGAGATGCCATACACAAAAAAAAAAGAACCCGAACATTCGTACTTTAGGTGCAGGTAGCTACAAAGACACCAATGTTGCTAAAGATTGCTGTTTCAAGGAACCATTGAAAAAATAGAAAACTTCTATTTTTTATATTATATTTCTCATCAACAGCCCATGATCAAAGAGCCAATTTAATTTCACTCAAAATGCCTTTAAAATAATGTTCCCAGGCTGAAGGATGTGAAAGAGATGGCTGACCGCATCATCACCATGCGCAAGCGGCTCCGCGCCGGCATCGAGGGCCACGGCAACAAACACAAGTGGCAGCACATCACCGACCAGATCGGCATGTTCTGCTTCACTGGACTCAAGCCTGAACAGGTACTATGTCAAACACGCTTTATCACGACACGTTAATGTGATCCATGTCATATTATATACCAGGGTGGAAAAGAGGCGCGGGCCTGCGGCCACTGAGCTATGGGTGACAGTCCGATAGGGCCCAAGCCCGTGTCGACAGCGCGATCGTGTTGTACGCGCGCTTCAAAGAGCTGTCAGCATCAATGACGGGGCCCTCCCCCAGGGCCGCAGCTTACCGGGGCTGCGGGATGTTCGAAAGAGTTACCGCGGCCCCAGAATAAAAGGGCTGAGGAAGGAACATGGATGGATGGGTTTTAGACTAAAAGTCTGGGACTAAACGAAGGGAGGAGTCATTTGATGATTTCCCAGCCAAAAAAAAAGAGTGGGACTGTTATATTACTATTCGTCCTCCTCATCATCATAAGCCTGTTGATTGTCCCACTGCTGGCAACAGGCACAGATCAATATGTTGACTCAAGGTGGATTGGCGATTTCACTTGAATTCCTGGAAGTTTTCTTGCAATAGGTTTCTTCACCGGTAGTCAGGGATGACCATGATGAGGATATGAATTTCAAAAACTCACATTGGTAATTACCAAGTTTTGTACCTACACATTTGTACTTGAGGTACCTTAACCTCTAGGCCACCTCGACAACTCTATTCGTTTTGCATAGCATTTTTGGATTACTAATTAAGTGGAATTCGTATTTTTGCATTTTGCAGTGCATAGTTTTCCTTTACAGGCGAAGAATCATACAAAAATTACGTAAACGATCTGTGCTATAAATTATCTACCGCCAGTAGCTGTCAAATAAAGTACATAATATATTATCAGTTGTTTACCTGAAGTGCATGTTATATATACACGAGCATAGCTATCATACTTATTAATATCTCTCACTGTTTCCAGGTCGAACGCCTCACCAAGGAATTTCACATTTACCTAACTAAGGACGGCCGTATCTCCGTCGCTGGCATCTCGTCAAATAACGTGGATTACATCGCTGAGGCAATGCACAAGGTCACAGCCACCGACAAAGTCAAAGTTTAAACGCAGCATATCAAACAAATTTGGGTACTTGTTATTATTTTTTCATTTCTAAACCCCGCTTGCACCACTGCTCACTAAACGCATTTATTGCTAAAATGATTGATGAACCATTCTGTCTCTTTAAATCCTTTGAAGTTTATAGAGAAGAATGATTGAAATATGATGAGCTGTATAGAAATGGTGCAATGGTGTACTAAACTGATATTAGTTTGCAGGAGAGATTTTTTCTATAATTCCCCCCCCCCTCTCTATAAAAAATGGTCTGGCCTATAAAAAAATTTACCTACTATCAATTCTTAACGACCTTATATCAAGTAATAATTAATGTATAAAAGAATAGTTTATTTATCACAATACCATGTAAATAGGTGTATATATATTTATATAAATATTTTGTTTCAGCAATAGATAAACTACTCTTGGCAAAAAGTATAGCGTGGTGTCAATGCATTGCGACGTTTCCGAGATTACTTCAATGTACCGAAAGAACACAGTATTTATGAAACCAGCTTGTTTTTAATTATTATTTTTCTAATTGCTTTTATCATATACTTTTGTATTTTGTATGTATATTTTATTTTTAAATTAAAAAGTGATCCCCTTATTCATAACGAACCTTTATATTTTTTTTATCTGTCCCTGTCATTTTTAAGTTAATGATGTGATAAGATGAAGCATTTGCAATAAGTTTATGAATAAGGGGCTAAGTTTATACAAATTTATTTTCTTTTATTTATAGTTTAGGATTTCATATTCATTTTTTATCTAATTATTATACATTTGACATAAAACGACATCATTTTGATTAAAATTTTATTCGTTAAAATAAGTAGATAAAATAAACTTGCGAAAAAACACAGAAAATTGTATCAACATGTTTGATTCTACGACGGTACTAGGTATTTCTACGCAAAATATTTACAGCTGACGAAACAAATAAACATCTTATTCTACGTTTATAAAATAAACAGATGCAGGTCAATCGTTAACATTGCTTTGAAGTTTTAACAAGAATTTATATAATACTATAGTTGAATCCTTTGAGGACATTTTTTATACTAAAGGGAACACATTTGATCCACAATGTTATTGCATCGCGGTAACAATCTTAAACATATTCACCTGCATCCACTATTGACATAAACCTATCAACATTCGCTAAACTAAATCAGTTTATTGTAGGACGTACATAGACATCCAAAAATGCTTTCTCGTACATTATTATGATACAAAATATACTAATACATTTGTATAAGTTGACACTTGTCAATGATATTTTCAATAAAAATAGTAACATTAACATTATATGTACAGATATTATCATAGAACAAACTAATTGCTACCCATGGCACTATTTCTTTAGAATGTACATACATTCTATTTAAAGCAAGAAATATGTACCATTAATATACACACCTCGAGTGTCGAGGATCCCTTTACCTTGAAGCTCCGATTCCGACCCGGGCTCTTCTGATCTCAGTGAGGACGTGGCTCAGGTACAACAACCAATGCGAGAATTATTACTTTGGTGGAAGAAGGGTTCACATTTTGGAAACTTCAAAAAATAAGTCAACACTTATTTTAAGCATTTAAAACACACATTTAAAATATATACTTAATTCGTGTGTTAATTACTATACACAATCACAAACCTTTCCTACAGCTTATACCCCAATTGCTCGATTAAAAGAAACGTAAGTATCATGTAGCACCACCCTATAGTAAATATATTTAAACTACTTTTTACTGCCAATCTTCCTCACGCCCGTAAGCTTCGACCAGCGGTGCCTCAAACACGCATCCTTGGTCAGTGTACCCCATCATTGAGGGATAAAGAACAACAATTTAAAAGTGATTAATTTACCATAAACAATATTTTATCGATATTAGGCCTTTTTACACTCCACTAGGGGTGTATTACATTTGAACAAGTATTGCTATAATAAACTATAATTAATGCGTTTATATCTCACTCAATGGGTTACTGTTACATTGAAACCATTAATAATTACGAACTAGAAAACTCAATATGATAGTGCTACCAAGAGTCGCGTGTGGCAAGAAGGATATTGATACTTGTGTATTTATAACCCATTCTTTAGTGTCAATTATTAAAAAAATACCACGAATTCATAAGTAACAAACCAACTATATCGTGCCACATTTGTTAATTCACAGTTGTGTATAAAGTCGACATAGTACATGCGTCGGTATCATGGAGTCATTGGAATATACTAAGTACCTAGCTAAAAATATTTCAAGTATACAGATTACAATAATGGGCCAGAGAAAATAGTGGATATTACAAATAATATCTTTGTAACTTGTTCTAGAATTTTAATGTTCGTTAAAAATGTCCTTTAGGTGCTTTAAGATTATTCAAGCTACCATCTAAATCCGATTTAGGTGGACTAGTTTGACGTATATACTCTGTAAAGTACACATTAGAAAACTGATATTTGTCTTGTTGATGTATTTTTTTAGCAAATGATAGCTGTTACCATTAACCGTTTTTAACTTTCTTTCTTGAAGCCTTATTGTATAATAAAACATACCATATCATCGCGCCTCATTCTCCTACGATGACACGTGAATAATTTTGACAGTAAATCAATATAGATGCTTGCACTGGGCTTCAGCTTGTTGCTATGAACTTACACATATAGTCTAAATTGCTACTAACAATTCCTATAGATATATCGAAAAACTGTACGACTCTGAAATCAAGCCGTCGCGCTTGACACCGAAAAAATATATTATAACATTCCAAATAATTTGTGATTATTCCAATGTATGTTAAGTTTTAATCTATTAGTTTACACTGGGCTATTCATGCTATAAGTTAAACTGTTTATGATACAATTGTATGTACACTTAGATAGGTACCAACCAAGGTTATTATGAAATTTAAAATTACTACTATGTTTGCTATACATATTTAGTAATTGTTAACGCACCCCAGTTAGATCTACTTGAATAGTAACAACTATGACGAACTTGTGTAATAAATAATGTGATTAATATTACAGGTGACTTTATATGAAAATTCTAAATAGAAATGTATAATAAATAAAATTATTCTATATATATATTGTTTATAACGCCTGAAGGCTATACCTATCAACAGTAAGTATACCGTTTATATGAACATTATTGCTGCAATAACTCGCCGTGATCCAGTCTTATATATATAGACATAAACAATCATTATGACGAAACCAGATTAATTATAATTAATTAAGAGGCCATTTTATTGGTAAGTAAAACATTAAATGTCAATAAAATTCATAATCAAGAACTAAAAAACTAGAAACAATTTGTGCGTTCTAACAATGTTAGGTACTTCATGACAAAGTTGCCTTGGTAAACTAAATCTAAACTTTAAATTGCTATAGGTATGTTCCACAGTAAAATATATGCGGGACCACGGTAAGCACCAAACTACGTGAAAATAGTGGTAACGCAAGTGGTCCCATGTTTTATTAAAAGGTATAATTATCTTAAACCCTATGACACACTTCAAACATACTTGAGAATAAAATTAACCACTGAAACCCATTACTAAACAGGTGAAACTGCATGCATTTTCATTACGTGAACTTAATAATATAATATGCACATTTTTGAATGCAGGCTAACTATGTATATTTATACGATATTATATTGACCTGTAGTATATGCACGAAAAAAATATAGTAGTAACTGTAAAACATAAACAGATACCTCGATTGTGTATGTATGTAACTAATCAAATGCAAAAATTTATCATTTACCTGAATAAATGAGTTATTCATGACGCCTACGTTTTATTTGAATACTCTTACTTGAGCAACATTTTATGTAACTAAACCTGATTAATTATTAAGATACTTTTGTTTAATTTCAAAATTGTAGTGTTGCGTGAGAACCATTCAAGACCAGTTGTATATTATTTTCAGTAAAGTTGATTAGATTTCGTGTTTGGATGCAGATAAGTATATTGTAATTATCCCAAACCACTAAACTGTTTTTTTTTAATCAATCTGTTAGCCTCTTTATTATGAAGGGAAAATGTAATACGCAGATAGTATACAAACACCTTTCAAAAACTGTATATTTTAACAGAACAAATAAAACAGCACTATGATCACGCCTCCCGTGAGACCGACACTGTCATCACTTTACACTTCACATTATATGTCCGCGCTTATTCTAAGTTCATTACATTTTAAAGATAATCTTCCACAGGCTCCATCATATATTTAACCTACTTTATTGCTCAATTATTTATTTAAAGGCATACTTTCACTTACAGTTTGTGAGTCAGTCGAGTTAGCCGAGTCTTCGCCTAATAATCGGCTTAGTTGGTCGTCGAGCGTGTCGGCTCGCCTCGGCTCGCGCGGCTTGGCTTCCACCGTGGCGAATACGTCGTCCCCCGCCATCATGTCGCCCTCGTCCAAGTACGAGAACGAGTCTAAATTTATATCTGAAGTAGTGATTGCAGTACTGTAAATGTCTATTCTCTTCTGTTGTGACTTAGCTTCGGCTACTTTCTCAGAAAGTTTCTCCTTCGCCTTCGTAAGCGCTTCTGACTCTGATTTATCCAGTTTAGAATCGTTCTCTTTTAGTTTTTCTATTTTAGTTTTGAGAGCGAACGACGAATCGTTACTTGACGATCCATCGTCTTGTAGTTGGCTGAGTAAGGTTCGCGTCGCGAGGGACATTGCGCTCGAACTGCTGTACATTTCGCTGCTCTCACCTGAACAAATATTTAGGTATTCTTACAAATTAATCAGAAGAACAAACAAAAATAAAATAAAGGTGGAATCAAATGTATAGATTACCGCTTGGTGTTGCCCGTTGCATGCTTTCCTGTGATGAGTGTTTTTTTGATTTGTGACTGGTGATGTATTCACTGTCGCTGTCGCTGGACATGCCCAAGTCTAGGTGTAAGGAATTCAGTTTGTCCTCATCTTTCCCCTTCCTCGACACCGTGTCCAGTTCCATCTCCCAGTCGGTGACGCTCGACGAATCTTTGACACCTTCAGATTCTTTTGTAAAATTTGATTTACCGTCATCTTTTTCAATAAGTGACAAACTGGTATCTTCCATGGGTACCATTTCTCCTATGCTCTCAGCAGTAGAGTCTAAGCTGCTCGGGTTGCAAGTTTCTTCTGTTATTTGGTTATCGAACAGTACTGGTGTGTCTGCTGTAATTTGGGATAACTTTTTGGTGTCGTCGGAAGTGCGCGGTGCGTTACTTCCGCGACTATCTAATATCTCTGACATAGTGGTAGTGCGGCCTGTCTGTTCGTTGTTCAACTCTAAAACGATAACGTTGCCTGCACATTTAGCGGCCTCGCCTTGTTCAGATTTGGATGCTTGCAATAGTTGATTAACATTTTTACCCATTATTACTTTAGACATGTCGTTCCCATTTTTTGCGAATGTTAAGGCTTTGCCTATCGTTGTACCCTTCTGCACAACAATAACGCTGCCTTTCGCACTAGATGGTCGAACGATAGGATTGGAAATTTTAGGAGTAGTCACAGGCGCTAAACCCTTTACAGGTACAATATCCGCCAAGTTAGCGGTTTTAATCGGCTCTACACCTACAATTTTAGCGGTAGATGGGATTGAGCTGACTGTTGTAGGTTTAGACATTACAGTCATAGCAGGCGACTTCGTTACTTGTGTCATGGATTGGGAACTCACTGGTACTAACTTCATAGCAGTGGGTATACCCTTAAAATGTATTAGTGGGATCTGTCCTTCGTTTCCCTGTTTCGTGCGAGCCTTTGCCGGTAGCACGACCATTTTTTGTCCTGATTTAGGATTCAAAACGACTGCTTTAGCAGATACCCTTAGATCAGTGGCAGGAATGCCCTTAGGTGTAAGTGTCTCGGTCAATTTGTTTGATATGCTGTTTGTACTAGGGTTGTCCTTGTGCGGCGTGCTAACTGCCGATGTTATTATTACTTTAGAGTTGGACATGTTTTTATTTTCTGACGCCGGTTTTGAAACAACGATCATTTTTTCAGTCATAAGTGGCGTGCTAGGATGTCGCGGTTTCGGCAACGAACCGATCACTTTCGTAGTTACTAGTTTGCCCGATGTGTTTAATCCTTTCTGAGCAGAACTGGGCGCGACGACTACTTGTCTGTTAGACAAGAGTTTTATACTCTCAGAAGGTTTTTGTAATAATTTGAGTTCAGACATTTTTTGTACTTTTTTGTCTGTGCTTATGTCGCCGCGATTTTTTATGATAAGTTGGCAAGGTTTGCCGGATATGGATTGTTTAGTGACGGGCGTGCTCTGCGCCTGCAGGGACGCCGGGTCGTCGGGGTGCGCGTTCTCCGACACCTCGAGCTCGTGCGGCACCGTGGCGGGTTGTGTTAGTAGCTGCATGGTCGGCGAGTCCGTCACCATCCCCGGGGAAGACAACACTTTAGGCTTTAGTTCGTCCATATAGTCTGGTTTTGTTTTGTTACCTAATATAGATTGAGCATAACTAGCCTGGAAGGTGTTAGGGGGCCCTGAATAGTCCATTTGCATTGAAGTTGGATTGTACTGTTTGTTAGGGGAACCTGGTATTTCTTGTTTTTTCATTTGTGATTTGGATAAGACGATTTGTGCACCCTTGGCACTTTTGTGTGACCTCTTATGCGGCGTCGAGCGCGGACCATGACTTTGACTCGGTTTACTAGTTGACACTTTGCTTACTTGATTATATGAGTGTTTTGACTGCCCTGATGGTTTACCTGGACAAAGAAAATAATTAACATTTAGACTTTAAAACTTTTTTTTCTAAGATGTTAGGTTACATTTAAGAATAATATTGAAAAGCTCACTTGTGGCTGGTTGTGAGAATTTCGAGTAAAGCTGTGATAAGTTCAAATGCTTTTGGTTGTTGTTGACCGGTATGTTCCTCATATTTTTGACAGGAGTGCTGGCATCATCTGGTATTGCACCACCTTCTGGAACTTTGCGCTTTCGACTTACAAGTTCTGTTTCCCAAATCTGAAAAATAATACTTAATGTGTAGTGGACATGGGAACATAAACTCAATGTTTATAAAAAAAGAAACAATTTTGCTTTTGTTAAAGTTTTAGGAAACTTAAACTATTTAGTACATGGTGTACTTATTATTTTATTTATATTAAATTAATATGGCGATAGAAATTCCTGTTTGCTTGTGCTACTTCAATGAACTCTTGAATGTTCATTGGTATTTTAAATCTGTATGTTTTCTGTTTACACGCACAGTTATGGCCAAACTCAATCTTTTATGACTTATTATACTGCACAGTTTATTGAAGTTATGTAAGTAGTTACAACCTAGCAAAATTCTATGAATTAAGACTTGGATAGTAGTTATTGCTTGGGTATTTTTTGAAGAATTAGAAAATAAGAAATTTATGTTAAAATGTTCTAATTATTAAAAAAAGTATGACTTACTTTAGTTGTCTGATCTTCCATGGCCACAGGAGGATACATGATCTCATCCATGGTATCATTAGATGTGAGAGCACCCTCCGCGGTCTGGCCCTCAGCATCAGGCATGTCCTCCTCATTGGACTTAGGAGCTATGAGCTTTTCAGCCTCAAGCCTTTTCTGGATTTCTTTATTTTCAGCAGCCGCAGCTTCTGCAGCCTTATCAGCAATTTCTGTGTAAATGGTCTGTGCTATTCCCCGGGGCATTAGAGGCACCCGCCTCCGACCTTCGCTGATCCATGCTAAGCCTGTGTTGGGACCGGCTAACCTAGTAGTAAAAGTATAATGTAATCCATCAATGAAAGTTGACATAAACATAATAGAATTATAAGATAATTTATACCTATCAATGCTGATTGTTTGATAAACATTTTTTGTACAAACATTAAGATAATTACAATTCAATAGAGAATAAATATATTTTATTTATGTAATCGATAATTGTTTTTTATTTTAAACATCTTAAATTGATGCTATTTAATGACACTCTATGTAGCTTGCAGTGCACTGGTAAAGTTTTAAATAATTGACAAACTTTTTAATAAGTTTCATAAAAATGTAATTAAAAAATAATTTGACATTTCAGATGAATAGGTTATCTGTCAAAATTTCATATAATCAAAATTACTTTCTTAGACTTTTATTACACTAAATCAGCCAAAATTGTTTTCAAAAAGTAGTGGTCAACCCACATTGTCAAATCAAACATACATCTACAAGGCTAAGATTCAATTTAACAAAACAATACATAAAAAGAAGTAAAAAAAATACCAAGTTTTAAAACAATCTTGTAAGATTTTAATGCATACATTCAATTAGGAATGCTATAAAACAAGAGCAATATGTTAATAGCTATGACTTTCAGTTACTCTCAGCCATCTTTGACTTTGTGTAACAGTGTTTAAAAATAAATCAACAACCCTACACTGAAAATATTAAATATCTACTTACTGATCAGCAATTGTAGCTAATAATTCGTCATTAGACACGCGGCGTGCCTCAGCGCTATGCCGATCATTGCTTATATGCAAAACGGCGCGTAGTTCTTCCAGTAGCTTTTTTCTGTTGTCTTCCAATGCTCCTTGTGCTCTAAACACACTGATCATATTCGAGTAGGCTTCCAATTCTACAAACAAATGAATAAACTGTAAATTTACAAGCATATTTGTAATACGTTTGTCGACAAATTAGCTACGACGCGTTGAGTATAATTTAAGAAAACCATAGGAGGGAAAATGAAAGCCATTTATAGGACTAAATATATACCGAGTCTACGGAGCGTGAGGCGACATTCGTCGCGCGTCATATTAAGGAGCATGGGCCACATTTTAGACGGCTTTTATTTAACACTAAAAGTTAATTCTTGATTATATGATTTTAAACATATTTTATAAAATAGTCAATTGGCAAATATCCATACTGTTTACTTCAAACGACAATTCGTTCATTTTGACACTTCAAATAAGAGAAGCGAAAATATAAAGCGTCTTGTCTATGCTATTTAGTGATACCAGATTCTGCTTAAAAAAATCCACGTGTAAACAAAAAATGGCTGAAGAAAGAATTGATTATTTAATTATTAAATTATATATTATGTTCAATTACTGTTAAATATTATGCGATAAAAATGACATTTTCAAGATGGGGTCTGAAATGACATTTTTGGTCGTAACAACCGTGAGTGTTAAACACTCATTCATTACTCATCACACATTTCTACAAGACACAACAAAAGGGAAGTGAAATAAATTAAAAATTGTTTATGAGCTAACAAAAATAAAATTCTAATGTCTTTATATAAATAATAATAATAATAAATATGTATTTATTTCTCTTCCACAAAGGTGTCTTACAGCTATACTTAGTACATAATTATTTGTTAGACTCAGCCTTTGTGGGAGACTGGTATCTGCACTAGGAATCCCGGTCACACAGATTACCAGACCCCCCCATGAGAACAGCGAGAACATTGCATGAGACCTTTGTTACAAACTAAGATAATATTTAACTTTTATACAAAGAAGTAGAAAAAAAAAGAAGAAAGATAATAATTGTGTATACGTGTAGTGAGTGTGTATGCGTGTGAGTGTTGTATAGGTATATGTATATATTGGTTTGACTAACGTGATACAGTTATTTTGAAATGATTAACAGTTCTTCTGTGTCATCGTAGTTACATTTTAATAGATAAGAGGTGAGAGCCTGCTTACACTTAAATTTAGTCATTGCGTAAAAATTTAATATGTCAGCTAGTCGTTGACTTGAGCACCAATGTCTGCGAAGATACAAGTCGAAGCTATCGAACTCGCCAATTACGGGTAAATTCGATGACTTACCTAGAAGAAACCTTTGAGAAATCATGAACAAAATGCATAAATCAAAAAGGATTATTGTTTGTGATAGGTAATTATAATTTTGTAACTGTCAGAAATTACCGCTTTTAATTTCTTGAATAAGTTAACTGAAGACCTTTCAAAATGCCCACTCCTTTGATTAAGGAATAAAAATTGAATGAAATGAATAATGAAATGTATAATTATTGACTTTTCCTCCGTTATTTTATATGCTTTAAGGTTTTATTCTAGCTGTTGTCATTTATGTTTTTTATTGTAATTACATAAGTAGGTATCATGTTCTTTCCTCCATATATGGGATTCATTTATTTATTTTACATATATTTACATTTTTAAATATTAAATTATAAATATATATAAAAAACATCTAAAAATATAAAAATAGTACACCACCGGCAACGGGAACATGGTCCAAGCTACCGGCGGTCAGGACCCCAGAGAGAGAAACCTCCTGACTATGCGTGCCGTATCCAGTAATACCGTTTCTGTATCAAGCGCTTGATCCAACCATCTAACGAGAGCCTCTTTAGATGTAGATCGAGGCTCTTGGCTATCAAACCATTGGCTGAAACGACTATCGGCACAATGACTGCAGAGTCCACATGCCACATGTCAACAACCTCGTGAGCCTAATCAAGATATTTAATTTCTTTTTCAGCTTTCACGAGGTTCTCATCATGGGGTACAGTTATGTCAACAATCATTGTGCGGCGCTCTAATCGATCCATCACCACTATATCAGGCTTGTTAGCAATAACAGTCCGATCAGTGATGATAGATCGATCCCAGTACAATGTGATATGACCATTTTCGAGAACTGGGTCGGGCACATACTTATAGTACGGTACCTCCAATTCCACAAGATTATATTTCAAGGCAAGCTGCTGATGTATTATCCTGGCTACAAGATTATGCCTGTGCAAGTATTCACCATTAGCAAGATAAGAACAACCAGAGATGATATGTCGGATAGATTCACCAGGACGGCGACATGCCCGACATTTCCTCCATATATGGGATAATTATTAATATAGCAACACACTGTGTTTGTACCATAGACAAAGATGCGTAAAGTAGACATTCACGAAGTAAGTGAAGGTAACCCATATATTTTTATTAACTTTTCATATGTTTCTAGTATTAATATTTTGATTCATTGAATTGTTTTTGGAATTTTATTTTAATTTTGTATCTCGCTTTTTATTATTTTTTTAATAAAACAATAAAGAATTCATTTTTTGACACGCGATTACTTTTGTGATAAGCATTCCTTGTAAATAGTTGTTTTAAAAAAAACCTTTTTTTACTAATTTAAAATTAAGATAATTAAAAACTTTTTAACAGAATCATCTATTAAATTATATTATTTATTGAACAGAATTGAACTAAGTAATTAACGGTTTAATTATTATTGCAGATATAGTAAAAAAGTTCTTTATTTCATGAATCTCATGCTATTTTATTTCTTGTCCTTTTCTTGCAAACCAATATTGCATTGAAAGAGTGGTATGGTGGGGACTATCAATGTTAAAAATGTCTAGCTTTTTTAATAAGCTCTCTATTGCAAGCGTTTGTTCTTGTTTGTCTGATCTGTGGTCTGAATTCTGATCTGTCAATTTCATCAACAATCTCCAACGTTCTTTGAGTTTGAATTTCTTTTATTGATAAAGTGGATAACGTGAATTAATAATAAATTCCTTATATATTTACATTTACTAATCACAAATTTGCGATGGCGGATGTGGACGAGATCATTGATTATATAAAATCATTGAAGAAAGGGTTCGACAAAGATCTTTTTCAAAATAAAATTGATGAATTAGCTTACGCAGTTGATACAAGTGGCTTACAATACAATGATTTCCATACTTTGTTTAAAGTTTGGTTGAATTTATCTATTCGTAAGTATTCTTGGTGTATACTGACGCATACAAGTCGTGATTGATGGTTGTTAGTGCTATAAACATGGTGTTTATGTTGTGTGTTTACAGCCATAACAAAATGGGTGAGCTTGGGCGCTTGCCTTGTACCCCCAGATAGCGTTGAGGACCGGACCGTAGAATATGCCCTGAGTTGGATACTCTCTAACTATGAAGACCAGTCGACTTTCTCACGAATAGGATTTTTACTTGACTGGCTCACAGGTGTGTTACCTAGTTATACTTTTATTTGTATCCTTCTATCATATCCGATCCAAATTTAATAATAAGATTGCTAAAATATTTCTGTATTTTTATTTTACAATTTTTGCTTGCTAAGTTAAGCCATTTAGATGAAATTTGGAATAGAAATAGACTAAAACCTGGCGAAGTAGTCATAATAAACTTTTATCCAAGTTGATGATCCATGAAGTAGTCCCTCACTTAGTATATGAGTGAAACTGCAGAAAACAGCTAGTTCTTATAATTGCAACATTCTCACACACACTTTAGCCTTTAATTTGCAAAAGTATTTACAATCTTGTGTATTTTACAGCTGCAATGGAATGTGATTGCATTGACATGGAAACTTTGGACACTGGATATGATGTGTTCTATGTTAGTTTGACATATGAAGTACTTGTAAGTAAATTGATATATTAATTTTAATTTACTAAACAGATAAGCTCACTGCTCATTTGCAATTTAAATCTGCAGTGCTTCTAGCTTCTCCTACCTAGTTGTCTAATACTTAAATCTGCTAGCTTCTCATAGTTGTTAAATCCATTTTTTCCTAGGCTAGTCCTCTGTCTCTTGATATAGAGGGCACATAGTGTTAAGAGGAGTACAAAACTAATATCTATTTCCCTATAAATTAGGATTTATCCCTTACAGGAGACCACTGTAAAGGACAGATCTGATAAAATTCGTTGAAATTTCCTTATAATTAAGTGGATTAGTTCCTTTTGGGACTTGTCAAGCTTTAATTCCTTTATGGTCCACCAATATTGGCTTAGACATTCATAATGTATGATGGTATATTTACAGACACCTCATGCTATGAAACTTGTATACACCCTCACTAAGCCAATTGATGTCACAAGGAGGAGAGTTCTTGAGTTACTTGACTTTGCCAAGAAAAGAGAAACTAAGAAGGTAAGATGTGGAAATAGTTTTATATAGATACTAAGTATTGTTTATGGGTTATGCTATGAAATAAAGGATAAATAAAAAAAAATATGCATCAGTTGGGAACTACTCTCGTTATCCAAATTGAAATTATATGTCTGTCTTTGGATTATACTGATTGGCCTGATAAAGCTCTGTGTTGAATTTCAGTTGGTTTTAAGCTAGCAAACTTTAGCCTAGACAGATATAAAATTCAAATAGTTGTTTTACAGAGATTGACAAAGAAACATCATTACAGATTCTACAGCAACTTTTGTATGTTACAGAACATGTATAGACAGCTACAGGTCCTCTTAGGACTATTCAAGTCGTACAAACCTGAATGTGTGCCTGAAGATGTACCGGCTATCTCCATCCACACTGCCTTCAAGAAGATCAACACCAACCTCCTTGCTAGATTCAAGAGGAACCAGGTATTTAGATCAAGATGCACATTTTTTGAAAATAAAAACACCATAGAGAACTTTGTTACATAATTTTTATTTTGTTTTAGGAACACAGAAATACAATGCATAAAGAGAAGCATCATTTAACGTGGATTAATCCCATTAATTCGGTAAGCATCATTTTTAATAGTAAAATAAACAATAAAAAAGACTTATAAATAACTAGCTGTTTCCCGCGGTTTCACCCGCATCCCGAGGGAACTACTTAGCGCACCCGGGTAAAAAGTAGCCTATGTTGTTCCTCAGGGTGTATTCTATCTCTGTATCAAATTTCATTTATATCGGTCCAGTAGTTTTGGCGTGAAAGCGTAACAGACAGACAGACAGACAGAGTTACTTTCGCATTTATAATATTAGTAAGGATTATGATACCTTGTTCATGAACATGTTGTTATTGTCAATGTTACAGGAGCGTGGAAGAAATAAAAAAGCAGATCCATTAGTTCCGAACATGGAGTTCTTCAGTATTGGCTCGAAGCAGTATGCTGACAAGGAACCTCAGAAGAACTTCCTTGATTTCACAGAGTGAGTTATATTTAATAGGAATTCTAAATTCTAGCATGAATATAAAAAGATTTTAAACAATAAGTTTAAACTATACTTTATACTCAATCTTATGCAGCTGGACATTCTTTATAGAAGATTTTATTTGAACCTATTAGCTTTCCGAACATGTTAGCCCTAATATTGGTGTATTGACATTGTCTACAGCCCAGTATCAGTGCTGCAGTGCAGTGTGCAGCGCTCCACGTCCCGGCCGGCTCGCCTGCGCGCGCTGCTGTGTAACGCGACCGGCGTCGCCCTGCTGGCGGTCGCCTCGCACGCCGAGCAGGCCTTCCTGTCGCATGACCTGCACCATCTGCTTAATAGCTGTGAGTATTGGATATAGGAACGAAGTATCCTTTCTTTGGTCGTTAATTTGGTCACTTACAAGATTCTTCCAGCGTTTCACTCGCGCCCTGAGGGAAATACTTTATGCAACCGGGTAAAAAGTAGCCTATAAACGTATATAGGGTCTTATCTATCTCCTTGCCAAATTTCATGTGAATCGGTTTGGCCAACGTGAAAGCGTTGGAGTCGAAGTTAGGAGTTTTTCATTCTAACCAAAGCAATAGGGAAATTAGAATAGATGAAAATAATAGATTTTCTTACATTTGCAGGTTTCCTAAACATATCGCCACACAGCTACATAGAGAAACAAGACTTATTGCATCGGCTGGCGATACTGCAGCACACCCTGATGCAAGGCATACCTGTCATCACCAGGTTCCTAGCACAGTACCTGCCTCTATGGAACGAAAAAGATTATTTTGCTGAGGTAACCAAAATACACTTATATAACTTTTTAACTGGAACTGGTTTGTTTAATATAAGACATATAAAAGAAAAGATAATTGTCGTTTTCACGTTGTACTTATATACTTTAATAATTTCTTACAGATCATGGAGCTCGTCCAATGGGTGAGCTTGGACAGTCCGGACCACGTGATGTGTGTGGTGGAGCCATTGACGCGGATATACCACAGAGCGCAGACCATCGAGCAGTGCGCTATACTCAAAAGCTTGAATAACATGTACTCTAATCTTGTAAGTATCATTGTAATACTTCTTCATTTATAAATGTTGTATTACAACTATGTACGAGTACATAAAAGTTTGGATGTTGATTGTAATGGTTAGTGTTGCAAGATTTCCTACTTTTGATTTTTGCCTCCCTTTTCGGGCACAAGGACCCCGCGCGAGACGTCTAAAATCCACAATAAAGCAGAAAAAATCTGTGTATGAACTAAGAAGTTTAGGATTTGAGACGCATATGTTATGGTGTCCCGATATTTGCGTGGCCTTCTCGTTTTTTGGGCCTTTCCCGATTATTCCATAAACGCATCTGGCAACACTAATAGTTGGGTTGCTTGCCTACAGCAAATATATTATATTATTATATTCTTAAAATGATATTTTTCTTCAATTATCAATTACATTTTATATAGGTAGATTTCTTTTACTGCCAAGAGTGTCATATGGAGTTTTTGATACTTTCAGGTGTATGCCAGCACTAGGACTCGCCTCCACTTCATGGGCACTGCACCATCACCGCAGAGCTACAGCCTGGTACTGCCCAAGGTCGCGGCAGCTATCAGTGACATGTGTAACAAAGAGTTGCAAGTTGATCCAGGTAATTTAAGGACATTCTCAATTTCTGTGTAGCACTGTATTGAATGGTTGGAACTTTTGTCACACTATCAATGTGTCGCATTAGATTTTTTTTATATTTATGCATATTTTTTTAGACTACTAATATATTTTTATTTATTTTTCTGTCATATCAATATCGTCGAAATTAACTATCTACAGTGCTCAAACTCACATGTGGGCACGAATTTTAGTATGTTCATTTGATAATATATTTTCAGGTCTTTTTGTATCACTGTGTTGAATTACTTCTCTCTCAGACCGTATTTTAGTGTAAATTTGTTGAGGAGTGATGAAAGGCAATTTAGTGCTTCTACTCCATTTACGTCTAACGCGTAAATTAACATGTTGAACCAAATATTAATTTATTATATTAACGCGTATTTGTTGGGGTATTAATATTAACATTGAATTAGATGGAGCAAAGTAGTAGAGTATGTGCGTTACTTATGCTTGTTGTGCTTGTGCAGAGAACATGGTGGTTCTGCACAGTAGCGTGCACAGCGGCGTGGTGCGGGCGCGCAGCACAGCGCGCGGGGCCGGCCCGCTGGCCACCCTCGCGCCGCCGCTGGCGCTGGCGCTGCCGCTGCTGGCCAGCTCCGCCGCGCTGCTCGACTCCATCGCCGACCTCATGATACTGTACGTAGCTGTACTACTATACTATGCTATACACATACTCTTTATTGTACACCAATTACACCAAATAAAGACGTTCAAACTCAGAATGTCCCTTGGTTTCAAATATTTTCTTTCCCGAAATGCCCCTTGGTTCCAAATAGTCCCTTTCACATAATGTCCTGTCCCCATAATGACCATTTCCTCAATGTCCCTTTCCCGAAACGATCATTTCCCAAAATGCTCCCTTGCTAAAACGCCAGTTTCTGAAAATGTCCCTTCCTCGAAATGACCATAAAGGTCATTATTGTTCGTTAGATTTCTTGAAAAGGTCCATTTTGGGAAGGGATGCATTTTGGGAAATGGATGTTTTGGAAATGGGACATTATAGGGAGGGGACATTTCGGGAAAGAAACATTCTGAGCCTGAACAAAAAAAAACAAAGAGAAATATAAAATATGTAGGTGTACAATGGGCGGTCTTATCGCTAAATAGTAATCTCTTCCAGACAACCTTTGGATGGACTTAAACACTAAGAACACAGTTAACGGGTAGTTCGTGGTGTACTACTTACTTTAACTCAGATTTATTCCCTTCCGCCCCACCCACGGAGGGAGAAGTCATTTGATGATTTCCCAACCCAAAAAAACCGTACTTTGTAGTTGAATACTAAATTATTATTTTTTTGCAGGTATAAAAAAATATTTTCAATAGCGAAAAAGTCGAATACGATAGTAAATAACGACGGCGAATTTGAAAATCAGATGCAAGTACTACAAGCATACACGTCAGACCTCATCAACTGTTTGTATAGTGAAGAAGTGCTCAGCGCCAGGAACACGGGCTTTGTGTTCAGCAAGCTCCACCCCCAGCTCGTCAGCAAACTAGGATCATTAATGCCTGACGTGGATTCCAAGCTAAGTATAAGAAACAGTATAGCCTTCGCCCCATATACGTACATACAGTCGGAAGCTATAGACCACAGGGATGCCGACAATAAGTTGTGGTTCAACGCCGTCATTGATCAGGAGTTCACGAATCTGAGCAGGTTCCTCAAGAAGGCGGTCACAGAATTACGTTATCAGTAAATATTATGTAAGCATGGTATTGTAGGTGTACTATAATAATTTTGTGGAAATTGTTACAATGTGAAATAGTGTTACCTGTTTACTTTCAAATCCTGTTCTTTTGGATATTTTTTATCACTAGTGATATGAAAAACAAGATTTAGATTTTCATCCAAGTATTTGCCTGTCTTGAACATGTAGTCAACAGGATAATAACTGCATTTAAGCGCTTATAAATGTGAAGAAAAGACTAGCCGTCTTCGAAGTGTAAAGATACATATTTGGATGATTATACGTCTGTCTGTAAAATCCTAACAATCTTCATGCTCGCCGCTCCTGCGCTAGCATCCACCGTCTAATAAAGCAACTTTCAAAACTGATGACTACACGCACCGCACGCAAGCCTTGCGTGAGTTGCGTTAAAATTTTTTGTACTGTGCTACGTGCTTGCAGCGCATTCACTAGATATACCTAATATTTACTATTGTCTAAACGGTAATCGAACTAGAGAGGAACAAAGAAATTGAACAAGTTCGGTAACATATATTTTTCATAACGGGTATTAAAATACTAGACTGTTAATAAAATAAATTACGCCCTGCTGCCTTCACTGCCTACTTTGAATTAAGAATGAACCAATTAAAGTTACATAGCTATAATTATATTTTTAAGTCTTTTGTAGAAATTTAAGAAACGATTGTGTGAATGATTCTAAAAACTTAGCTATTATTATATGTAACAAAAAGCATTATTGTGCTGAGTTGTGTGCCTATTTTTAATTAGGAAGTATTGTCAAAATAATTGTTAATTAATTGTCATTATTAATTATGTCATCTCAATATTTTTCATATTTTAATAAAAAAAACATTGCCAACACTGTGTTTTATTAATATTTACGACAAAGTCAGCCAGTGATTTAGAATAGAAACCTTTTTCAACTCACATAAATGTAATTGTTCATATGTATAAGCAAATTTCGTGTTTTGAAAAGACGAATACAATCGTTTATCGCTAAGGCAGGTGTACTTTTGAGACTTAAAATATTTATAAACAACTAAAATGCTGATAAATAGTTGTACAGTGTTTTAAGGGCACTTGAAAAAAGTAGCTAAGATGGTAATAAGGATTTAAACGGTTTTGGCAACTGGCATTATAACAATAGGGTATCCATTCTTTAAGAATAAATATTTTCCCAAAATTGAAATTTAACATGCTACCAAACCAACTGCTGATGCTGACCAAACCTAAATATCGATGTCATTTAAACTTTAAATTGTCAAAAAACTTGTGCTAGGCACTTTGCAAGAACATATTCAGTAAAAAGTAATTAATAAGTCATTCCCACGCTTCCAGTGTTCGTTAAAATGTTAAATTTACCGAACTAATTGGTACAAAATACCATGGGCATATAAACAGTTCTTCACATAGACGTGAGTTACTTTTCCATTTCGTCTTGTTACCGGGGCTCATTTATTTTTCGTGGTCCGCTCGAAAGCATAAATTATGGACACCGTGGCTGGAGACTGCTACGTGGCGGGTGTCGCCGACGCGCGGCCCGGGAGCCGGGGGCCACCCCACGACCGCTCGCCGCCCTTCGCCTCAATGAGAAATGTTTCAGGGCCTTTTGTCCCCTTTTTGCGAGCGACATCTTCAAGGATACTGTGTTAATCGGACCCTGCGATACTTTTTGTGAATGCCGCCTACGGAAGTCGACTGGAAAAACTGATTTTTTTCTCGTATTCTCTCGGCCTCGTTTGCTTTTGATTGTTGTTTGTCTGCCGGAGGGTTACCTACATTAGATTATGTGAATCTAAATGTTAGTCTAGAATTTTTAAATCCCTTCAGTCTGGACCGAAAATTGTCCCTTCTTCTCGCTGTTCTTATCAGTGAGTCTTGTTTCATTAGTATTGTAGGAAGATTGTAGGAACTTTTGAAGTAGGTAAGTTATGTTAAATAAGATAACGCAGAATTTAATATTCTGAAGCGCATGTCTATCTCGTCTCGTCTTGGATCGACATACGGTGAGTTTTTTAATTTGGGCCAACGGCTCAGTTCTTACCTACCTATAGAATTTAGCTCAAAAGCAAGGTTAAGACTGCTCTTTCCAAGATACCTACACAAGGACTTCCTGTAGCTACTACTGATTATGAAGAGATGTAGGTACCTAGGTTAGAGAGATACTGCTGCAATGACGTCGGTTATCAGCTCGTATGATAGCTAGGAGACAATGATATCTACACGAATCAATTAGGGTCTGTTCCATATTGATAATTAGCTTTACCTTTTTTTAATGTTTTTTTTTAACTATATGTAGGAAGGTTTCTAAATAGTATCTGCTGCCTCTATACAGTAACAGTTGGTCCAGGGCACCGGGCCATTATTCGGGCCCGGTGCGGGCCATTATTCGGGCCATTAGGTAAATAAACATAAATCTAAAACATTTCTTACTCGCCTTTTTAGGGTTCCATAGTCGACAAGGAACCCTTATAGTTTCGCCATGTCCGTCTGTCTGTCTGTCTATCCGCGGCATAGCTCAGATGTTTTTGGTATTAGAAAGTTGAAATTAAGTATAGATGTAAGTACATTGATCACGCCGAAAAAGTGATAAAATAAAATTATGAAAAATATCTTTTTTAGAGTAGCTCCCAAACACGTAAAGAGGGGATAAATATTTTTTTTCTTGCGAACCCCTTTGTGTGGATTATCGTTAGATAGGTCCTTCAAAAATATTATGGTTGTGTGAAGACCATTTTTTGGGTTAAGTGAGCCATTTGTGAAATATCTAGCCTATAAGTGCAAATTCTTGTTCGATACGAGCGACTAACTTTTGAATGGCTGTCTCTAAAAATTGAAAAATATCACACACATAGCACATGTAATAAGCTTACAAGGAAAACTATCACGGCTAAGTAGGCTTAACCGGTAACAGAGTTATAGTCCACTAACTAACACCTACTACGGACCCCTATTGCGCGTGGCCCGACACGCACTTAGTCGATTTTTGGAATAATGTGTGCCTATAAAGTTACCTTACCGAAACTCCTACAATTCAAGTTAAGTGCCATCGTGTGCAGCCGTAAAACTAATAAATATTTATTCAAATAAGCCACGAGTATTACATGACTCAAGAAAGCGAATATTCTCGTGTGATTTAACGCAAAACACGGTGCGGTCTCACAGCTCCCAGCGGGTAGTTTCTGCGGGTAAAAATATGCGCAACTGGTAACAATTGATAGGGGTGGTGCGAGTAGGGTGCACTAGTTCATATCTCGCGTGGAGAACCCTTTGCAACCCCACTTTCCTTTTTATCCCTACTCAAAAATCGCTTCGGGAGACGTGTTTTCGTTGCGAAGTAACTACTGCTCCCATTTTTGCCAAATTGTTGTTTAGGGTGGCGCGGATTGTGTAGTTATCCACGTCGTTCGTATGGTAAACTATGGTGGCCGAGTGAATAGAAAGAATTATTGTTTCATCATTGCTAATACAAATCCAAATTGCTTTGTAGTGGGTAGTTTATTATATAGGTACCTAACATTCTTAAATGATACTGAACTAGATGGTAAAAAAATACCTGTATTTGGGTTATGTTACGACTTTAAAATAAATCCAACTAATATAAAGTGGTTTACCTTGACACTGTAAGCCGACCTCAGCATAGTTGGAGATAAGCTAGGCAGATGATAAGTTAGATATGTATTTTGTGAACTTAGGTATTCTATACCATAAAGCGTGTTCCTACAGAAGTAAGTCCCTAATTTGTGGTTTGTACACAAGACTAACATGGTTTGTGTATCCTGTGATGGAGAGACGTTCAAACGGCGTATGTGTTTCCGAATGTCAAAGCCCGTATAAACCTCTGAGATCTGCAAACACGGGTGTTGAATCGTGTTAGTGTAGGCGAAAGCTCACCCGGCTGCTGTCTGTACCCGAATCGATAAAATTCGGGTCCGCGCCCCCGTGCGTTGCCACGGCAACGCGCCCCGAGTCCCCTCCAGCCACCACCCCGCCGTATCTCCGAGAACACCGATGTTGACTTAGACGGATAGGGTAAGAGGCTTATTAATGGTTTTATGTTACTTCAATGTTGTACAACGGGCTACTTTAGATAGATCGACGATCGAAGACGGTTTAATAACCAATTATTAAAAAGATTGAAAGAAAACAATGAACATATTATTGAATATTCTAAATTACATCTAAATCCGAGAGTGATCCGTGGAGTTTGTTCACAGTAGAAAACGGGAGAGCCCGAAAATTATGGTGGAATATTTCCAGGGAGCGTGCGCCGCCATCTTGCCAGACCGCGTGACGCCAACCATTACAAATCGGGTGCGTTCACGTCGCGCGTTTAGCCGGCATTTCGTTTGCATTATTTTCATCTAAATTCACATTTCGTCAAAGAATCGTGGATAATTTATATTAGTATTTTCAGCCGGTCAACTGTATGCAAGCGGCTAGGTTTTTGTATGTAGGTAGATTCGGAGCTCATGAGTGACAAAGAAAATTGTTATTGTCTACATTCAGGCACACTTGTACCATTGCTCACTTAATACAATTAAGGCTTACTAACAAGTAAGATGAATAATGTGAAAGAGCTGCATTATTACATCATTCGATTGCAGTTTAAATAATAGAAGTAGGTTGGTATGTGCAAAAATACAGGTTTGTGTCACAAGATCTAAATGTGTGGATCCTACGATTGCCCAAATAAGTTGGTGGCACGATCCTGCATTACAAGTAGGAGCAACCACGCAGCATCGTAATGTGGGGCGCGAGTCCCCCCGGCGCGGAGCACCGCTCTCCGGGCTCGCCGGTAGCCCCGCTTGGTCCAGGGAGCGAGGGCGTGCAAACTTTCTCTACCCATAAAACTCTGTTTGCTCAGTACGAGCTTAAACATTTCTTTGCGGGTCAGGATTACTTAGCAATGAATAAGTAAATTGCATTTAAAGCGAAATCGTTTTCGTACCTAACATTTTCTTTGTGGAACGTGCGTCGTAGCTTTATGAATTTTAAAATGAAGGCGGGCTGCAGATACTTACGGCGGCGTGAGATAAATTCTTATTAATATTCCCGAGGCGCAGTTTTAGTTCTTTTGTCTCGCGCGGCTCGGGCAGGCAATAAAGAGGTAGACGCCTGGAAATGTGCTGCATTTATACAGGTTTCAGACGCCGCGCGCCCGTCGCCCGCCGCCCGCCGGAGCGCTTGTGCTTTATTTTGTTCGCTCGACGTTCCTTTGCCAGGCTCTCTCCGCTCTCTTATTGCTCGCAGCTAAGACTAACAAGGTTTTTAATTATTTCCTTTAATGCCACTTTCAGCGACGTTACATACGGAGCTTTGTTGTTCTAACGTCGCACTCGCTTGCTACGCTTGCTGCCCTATCTTCAGCTGAATGCTAAAATGGACCTTTGCTGTGAGCTTTTATTTATAGTGTTGGGTTTTAGGTAAGTTATTTGGAGACAGTTTTTTCTATAAACTACATTTTTCTTTAAAAAGTTGTGACATATTGTAGCTTCTATATAACCTTAGGATGAAAGCTGACGCAATGTGATTTCGATGGCCCATCATGAATCTCATTGGCTATACTTATATTGAGTGCGTGGCGGACGGCCACTGGTCCTCAATATGGGCGACAAGATATGATGGACGCAGCTTCCGACGGGATTACGTGGGTGGAGGGTTTGACCTCATTCCTCTGAATGGCTCGCTCACAAACATGTTCCGCTGACGCAAAGCTGTTGTGCTATACTACTAGTAATTATGTTCGGAGTCCAGGAAATTGCTAGGCATTGTTGACTCCGGTATTCTACATCGTCTTTGTCTGGCTTGATGGGTACCTAATTAGGTTTTCGGATATGTGCATAATTGAGTAGTTACTTGTATTGGTTTTCTTATCTATACATAAGCACGTACAGTAACGTACTTCAATGACTTATTGAAAGAGAAACACGCGTATCAAAAACAATGAAAGAAACACAAGTTCAGAAATGGAAGCATGCAGATAGGTAGGTACAGTACAGTCTGTGTTGCAATCCCATAAAAATCATTGGACCAAAAGAAAACCTTACATGCAAGGATAGATCAAATAAATGGATTCTAGATAGATATATGATTTGACTTCTAGATAGATAAAACATTAAAACCAACTTTTACTTAATAATCTTTCAGAGTTGGTAGATAAAGAAATAGTACCTATTTGTCGTGTAGATGTTTTTGCTGTCGTGTCCGACCAGATGTTAAATATAACCATTATTTTACATACAAATATTCCAGCAAACCGGCTATTTTACATAAACCACACTTTTGCTACAGTATTTCAGAGTGTAGAGCTGGTATAATTCTATTTTATTTATAACATTTTGTGTGGCCTTAAGCACAAAATGTCGGGAGCAGACAATTGTTTTCCTCGGCGAGTGGCCAACATGAAGCTCATTTACATGAACACTACATTTTACATATTATTTGTTACTGTTACGTGGTCTTGTCACACTTTATCCTACTTATTGTTGAATTTACAATACGTAAACTTAATAAAGTTTGAGTTCCAGAAATACTTCAATCTATACCTAAATCAAAATGATGTTTATCCTTTATGCGTTACTAAATCATTAATCCCATTGTCATCAAACTTTGGTGGCTTCTATATGTGGCGTAAAAACTCCTACGAACTTTAACTCATGGCCCAAAAAAATGCCATTGCATACCGAGAACCGTTGGAAAATAAAATAAATAAATAAATATACGAATATATAATAAATTTATACAACTGCAGGACACTGTGAAAATAACCTCACCATTAGCTTCAATGGGAGAATTATATTATCCATTCAATGTGCTTATTATATCTTTGTCAATTCAGTAATCAGTACAGCCTCGTCTTCAATGTCATAAGGGGCGTTATCATTATTACATTGAGTTATCGCTGTATCTAATAACAATAATTTAGGCGTTGGTTAATCTGTTTGTTGGCTACTTGACACCTTTTAAGCCCGTATTCGATCCAATGGTCTGAAAGCACTTCAGTGTACTAGAAGCTTGAAAGTCGTGTCTATGACTAGTGATGCTAGGTCCGATCTGTTTTAAATCGGGGCAGAAGGTAATACAAATCGGGATTTAGGCTTGTAGTTTGAATAACACCTCCCAGAATATATTCGTAACATACATAGGTAACAACATCTTACCTGGCGCATACATAATAGATTCGATCCAAATTAATACATAACGCATTATAATATTGATGTAGGTACATACGCCAGCTTCCATTTACGTATATAATTGTGTAGCGATGGTTCCAGGATATCCAACATGTCCGAGTATATACCTCTACGTAGTTATAGCTTGTTATAAGTACAGTTCGATAGAATATCCATCCCCGCTCCGCCATCCACCCCCGGCCGGGTTGCGAGCTAGCCACCTCCTCCCGTGTCATGTCTGACGCGCAGTGTTTTACCATGGATAGTGCATATTTATAAATATAATACATTTTACAGTTTTTTTAAAGGTGTTTTATTTGTGCAAAGAGGAGTGGTGATCTGCGAACGGCTGCAGATTGATGCGTGAGGTTGAGGATCGGGTCTTATGTCCTACTGGACTCCTGCAGGCTGATGATGATGACGTTTACTTATTAATCCAGATCAGCATACTAGGCCTTACAAGGGACACATATTAAATTAATAAATTGAATTACAAATGAGGATGTTTCGAACCCTTGGTACTTATGAATTTAAGGAATTCGCTTACAAAGAAATATGAATTTTGATAACTATAAGAAAGGAATAAGACTAAAGTCAAATAGGAATTTTATGAAGCGCTAAAACTGAAATAATTTTGATACAGACAGATAGAATAACATGAGATGCTGTGCTGACCTCAAAAAATGGGGTACAGTACCAATTGTCACATTTAATAACAGCTAAAATGGTCTGCAGTACATACTTGTATGATATTACGATAGTAGGTTGTCCCGAGCCGCCACAAGTCATCCGTTATGTTGCCGGGGCCCCATGTGTCACGTGCCATGAAATATAGCTGCTCGTAAAACATCGCGATGCCTATGAACCACGAATTTGATAAATTATTGTGCATTTTGATACAAGCACAAAGCTTGCTAAAGTTTATTAAATATTATCATATGAACACAATGGAATTCATTCCATTTCGACATCCCATGTCAGAAGCTGTCTGGTGGATTTGAGAAAACTCTAACACTAGAGCTTGTTAGGTTAATTCCCTGCCCGCGTGCGTGATAGGAAGAAAAAGACTTGTTGACTTGAACACCATCATGCGGGAATTTTCAATAACGATAAAAAAATTCTTTATTGTTTCATATTGCGTTAAAAATACTAAATCGATCATACGATAACTGTATCTAGTATAATATAAGGAGCTCGTGGCTAAGTAACAACGGCATAGGTCGACCGATCAAGGGTTAAGCTGCGTGGCGCGCTCCGACCGTGGAGCGGTGACCATCGTGTATGTGTATGTCGTACCGAGACTCCTTCGTGCCTCGAAAAGCACGTTAAGCCGATGGTCCCTGGGGCTGTACCACCACGTGTTTTTACAATCACTATTCAAGTTTGAGAGCGTGACACAGCTACTAACGTCGTATAGCTCCGTCTCTTTTTCATAACGAAAGTAATCTTGTTTTGGCACGTCATGGTAAGGCCCCTGTTATTATTTGTATTTCTTTGACAGTCGTTACGGGTGGTCAGAAGCCAGAAACTCTGATAACCAGTCTTACCGAAGGGTATCGTGTTACCCAGTAACTGGGTTGTGGAGGTCAATGAAAGTTTGTATAATACAAAATGATCTACCTGTCCATACCTTATCATATTTCTTCAATTTTCAAGTTTTTATAAAACTCAAAAAAAAAACCACTTTTCTCAGATCATATTGTATTATTTTTTTGCTGTTATTATTTTATATTCAACCTTCTAACTATTGTGGTTTATGAGATGACAACCCGCCAACAGACAGACGGACGGACGGACAAGCAACGGAAGTTTAGTAATAGTCCCGTTAGCAACCTTCTAGTACGGAACCCTAAAAAGTAAAATCTGATACATAAAAAATTTTTTTGATCAAAATTGGAATGTTTCAAATTAATCATCCCGTGCACAGATCTATCCGAGTTTAAATTTCACTGTGAAGTACCTCTTAGACTTGCTTTATTAATAAACAGAGGGGAGGCGAACCCTTTGTGAAATTCTAGCTATTCAATATTCGACATGATTGCATCTATACTCAGAATATATGCAGGCATCAAATTGTTCATCGCGGACATATCAAAGCCTTCTAGCCCAGACAAAACGAAACCATTTCCGAAATCCCTTAATTAGTGTCCGTCCCCCCTGTCTGTCAGTGTCCGCCTGTCGAATGCGGAATGCCTATCACAAAGGTAGCATTAATTAATGAATCCAATATTGAATCCCTTTGATACATGTATCCGTATCTGTACGTGTATGTATGTTAGGTGTCTACTTTCGATGTAATTACTCGTCAACATGTCATATGCACACAGAATATAGTTATTTGGGGAGTACAAAGCGACGAGGGCTGTTCAAACGTCATGGCGGCGGGCACAGACTGGCGAATTTAAGTTTAACAACTGCAACGCTAGTGAAATTCGTTGTCATAGTCAAATTCTGCTAAGATCTTACTACGTTAAGGAGTAATAGTTTTCTTCACGAGTTAACTTTGCATGTCACATGTGCACCTGGCTATTGTTTCTAATGAATAAATTACGTAAAAGTACGTAATTGTTATTTAAATACATGTACAACATGCGTAATATATGCTAATGTATAGTCTGCGAGCCCTTTGTTAGCTGGCAAGTTAATGTGGGATACGGTCTATTTGAATTTCTAAGTGGTCTGTTATCGAAGTCAACTATATTCTAATAAGAAACCATTATAATGAATGTACCAACGTTGATAGAAATGCTTACAAAATAAATAGTCATTACTTATTAATTACAAAGTAAAGATAAGTTTAAAATACAAATTAAAATTGACGCACCGTTTCCACCCTACTGTGGTTAAGTCCGGGCCCCAGCCCCCACCCGGGACGAGACCGAGAATCAGGTGGCAGAGAGATGCAATTCACCTACAAACGTCGGCTGCACCATTTACCAAGCGATTATAGACCGTATTTCTAACCGGTTTATAGCTGTAATTGGTTGTATGTGGGTCGAGGCCCGGGCAGAGCTGGTGCAAGCTCCCGCCGGCGGTTGCCAATGGTTACTGTCGGACCGCGAGGTAGGTAGGTAGTACATAGTCCACACATGCGTTATACTCAGTTAATATTTGAATAGGGATGTTCGCAATATTTATATTGCATGGCCAGCTCCCGACTATTCCCGGGAATGGAAAATCAATAATCTTATGTAGGTACTGAACGTTGGCTGTCTAGGTGTGCTATATTGATTTTGTAGATATGAACTGTTTAATTAATATCTGGTATTACGTGTATTTGGGATGAATCTCTGTAGGTAGGTTCTTTACACAACATGCGCTAATTGGGCTTTTCAGTTTGCTTATGTATCTTTACGTTTCGAATGTAAATGAAGATTGCGTTCCGGTCCAATGAAAAGCTTCCTTGTTCGCTTGTCTACTACACTTGCTACCTATGTTTGCACTTTGGCTACATTATCGAATTCTCTCTCGATTGCAGCTCTTTGTCCGGTGAAGTGTGAATGCATCTTCAACGTTCTGTCGGCGAATAATTTGAAGAATGTAGCGAGTGTTAGCTTTGAGCTATCCTTTGTACAGAGAAACTCATTGTGAAGTGTTAGGTACCTAGCCTGTTGCAAACGAATATTTAAACTGGTACTTGTTAAATTGATGTTTTAGGATAAATATACGTTGTAGTCAACAGATGGCTTACATTGGGGAAATATGTCCAGCAGTTCACTGCTGTAACCATTAGCTCATAATCGTTATTCTGATGATGAAGTTAGAAAAAAAATCTCCTTATATTCTTTGTCATGTGTAGGTATGCTATATACATATCCAACTGTTCATATCTATATATACGTTTATTATTAAAGTAGTAGCAAATGTGGTTGTTCGGTACTTAAGGTATTTAAACCTCGGGCCTGCGGAATTATTCGAAAGACCTACCGCGGCCCCGGAGCACAAAGGACGAAGGAAGAAACATGGATTGGTTTTAGTCAGTAAGAGTCTGACACCCCCTACCGCTCCACCCACAGCGGGAGGAGTCATTTGATTATTCCCCATCTCCGAAAAAAATAATTTTTAAAACCAGTAATAATACAAAAATGCCGATGAACAGCTTCTAATATGGTAAATTGGTAATCATGGGCAAAAATAATATTGCATAATCTTAGCTGAAAGCATCCGAGGAGCTCGTGGCTAAGTAACAGCCGCACGGTTCGACCGATCAAAGGTTAAGCTGCGCTTGGCGCGGTCGGTCCGTGGATGGGTGACCATCTATGTCATAGCGAGACTCTTCCGTGCCTCGGAAAGCACGTTAAGCTGTTGGCCCCGGTTGTCACTTGTACATCTTTGACAGTCGTTACGGGTAGTCAGAAGCCAGAAAGTCTGACAACCAGTCTTACCAAGGGGTACCATGTTACCCGGTAACTGGGTTGTGGAGGTCAGATAGGCAGTCGCTCCATGTAAAACACTGGTACTCAGCTGCATCCGGTTTAGACTGGAAGCCGACCCCAAAACATAGTTGGGATAAGGCTAGGCAGATGATGATGAATCTTAGCTGAAAGCATCCAGATTTTAAACATCTAACTCATTCTTCCTAACTTTCACTCGAACCACAAGATACCGCAAGCTCTACTACTTTACTACAATGTTGTATTCAAAGTTTATTCACAGAAATTACAATTTCACCAAGTGAACCCTCATGATGTCGGCGGAGCCCTGCTCGCCATTACTGTGAGCCAAATGAGCCCTGAAACCGTTGTCCAAGATAAAGCGCCGCCCGCCGCCGCCGCCTCCGAAGAATTGATGCTATAAACTTGATTGAATATTTTCTCTTGCACGTTACACTTCTGTTACCGTCGAGACCGGGAGATTTATGGAGGTGAACGTAATCTACCACCCAGTTTTTTGTTCAAGAATAAAGGAAATATGTTTTCTTTTATGCTTTTACGACAATACTTATGCGTTGAAATGTCTTGAGGGTCGTGTACGCTGATTTATTTTTGACACATTTTTATTAGCGTGGCGAAATTTTAAAGAAGGTACGAACATGTTTTTTTTTTAATGGGACCAGCAACATTGATCACTATTATGTATAATTATATAGAATTAGTTCTATCATATCTCCTGACCTAGCAACCCTTTTTAGAACCGTGGAAATAAAACTACCGTGGCCGAGTATATCTTGATTGTTATCAATCAGTCAGTCAAAATAAAGTCATACGAAGCTTCATTTCAAATTCAAAATGTCTCAAATCTTTCGCCAGTCAGATTACGTTAGACACAAAAGACCATTCTAATGTTTCAAAAAAGACCACAAGAGAAATCAGTGCTCTTGTACGTACATTTGCCTTGAGTCCTTATTACTTTGCTACATACATACATACATATATATAGAAACAGTTATATAAAATATAAGCTCCATCCAGTTTCTGCGGCTTCCAAAGATTTACCTTCAGAGTTTTATGGCCCATGTTTATTGCCTTGCTCGCGAATATCTCTTGAAGTCAAATTTAATTTAAAAAGTCACAATGAGAACACAGGCCCGGTTGCACCAAACAATATGCGGTTACGTTTATTACGTGAAATGTGAACTGTCATTAAGATAATTAATATCGTGTTTTGCGACATATAAATACGTAAAAGTATAAATAATATGAAGTTTGATGCAACCGGCTAATTTATAAAGTACTAGCTGTTTCCCGCGGTTTCACCCGCATCCCGAGGGAACTACTTAGCGCACCCGGGTAAAAAATATGTTATTCCTCAGGGTCTATTCTATCTCTGCACCAAATTTCATTTATATCGGTCCAGTAGTTTTGGCGTGAAAGCGTAACAGACAGACAGACAGACAGACAGAGTTACTTTTGCATTTATAATATTAGTAAGGAAGTAAGGATATTGTATTTTTGTGTGATTATATAATTTTGTACTTTCCAAATGAAATTTTAACACCATTAACGGACGCTAAAGAAAAACATCGTGAAGAATTATACTAAAGGCTTAAAAAAGGGGATTTGAAACTTAAAAATAATATATTTATTAAGTTAGAGCACCAAAAAGTAAAATAAAGATATGAGCGAAAATAGAAGTCGAAACCAATATCCACAGGAACCGCTGACATTTAAATAAATATTGAACGTGAGAACCCAAATGTTACGTCGGGATCATTCTAATCTTTATAAAAGCGTGAATGATGTGCACGATTCAAGCGTAATACCTGCGTAATAAATAGTACAAACATGCCACTTTGAGTGAAAGGGGTATTTTTTGTGAGCCGTGACGTGGCGCGGTCCCTCGGGCTTGTCTTACCGTTATCGGGGACCCAGCATCCCAGGGGCCCGGGAGGGTTATAAATCTGCCGAGGACATGTCCCGGCATCGCGCCCTGTGATGACGAGTCCCAACGAGTATACCATATTATACAGGGTTATGTTCTTTATTCGTTTGCTTTTCTAATATATTATGGTATCGTGTAGATTTTTTTGTTGGTAAAACGGTTCGAATATCGTTTGGTAAGTCTTGTAAGAGAGTCCTATTTTTTGTTTGAACATGAAGTTTGCTACGGCGTAGTCTCTACTACGATAGTTTAGAACGATGAGCAAATACTCACCATTGCAGATAGATCTGTCATAAAATAGATATTATATGAAGCATGTAAATTGTAGCCATTATTATCTTTGATTTAAGCATGGTTACGCATACCACTCGTTCTATTTTTTTTTTCTATTATTCTATGAGATTATATTTAAAACTTATTTCATGTGAAACTAAAAAATAACATCTCTATTGAGAATCAAAAACATATTCAAATACAGTAAAAGCCAACAAAAGCACATTATTACAGGAAGTTAGCATACGTCCCTAGTGCTTTAAAATGCGACGTGGAGTTCCAGATATTGTATCGCGAATAAATATATTCAAGCCCCTCAGCAAACAAGCGGGACGTAGCCTGCAATTGTATTAAAATTCGCTTGTTGACGAAATTGCGAGTTTCGGTATATTGTTGTAGTAACAATCCGTAGCAATGCTACGAAGTTAGGCGGTGTGGTTCGTAGTTGCTACGAAGCGTAGGCTTTTTAACTATATTACGAAACTTGTCTTGGATGAGGAATTGCTGAAAGGAATTGCATCTTTATATGAATAATTAATTTTGCATTAGGATTAGTTAACAAAGGGTGCTGAGGTTAATGTTACGTTAAATGTAATTTGGGTCCAATTATCCAAAGTATGCTCGGCTATTCAAATGGAAATGAGATGCAATCAAGAATTATAAAGACCATTTACTCTTCGTTCCGGACTCGGCGAATTTAAATAAATTCGCGTAGACATTGATAGAACTTTTATATATTAGTAGGTTAGTTGAAGTTTTTGTTACCAACTAGCAGTTTCTCGCGGTTTCAACTTGAACTTGAAGGAACTAATTCACGCATCCTGATAAAAACTTCCCCAGATTTCAATCTATCTGCATACCAAATTTCATCTCAATCGGTACAGGCATTTTACCTTGAAAGTAACTTTGTTTGTTAATCTGTTAAAAACCGCTGAACATTTGATGAAATTCGTTGCAGTGCTTTGCCTGATTCGGGTATCGAACCTATGATACTTCGTGATGCTCTACGATGTCTTCTTGTATTACTTGTAACAGTTTCAAACGTGTTCACTATAATGAACGTTCTTTGTTCAAAGACAAGCGTCTGCAGCGCTCTCTAGCGGCGCATTCTACAACTGCACATTATTACATTGCACTGGACTGAGGCATCTGAAAAATATGCAACACTACATATTATCGGAGTGCCTTTGTAGCTTCTCTGCCGGTTCGAATATACGTTATTGGTATTCTCGTGGAATACATACTTTTCTTATGAATTTCGCAAAAATGCTGCTCTGTGATGAGAATTGGGAGACGGTGGATCTTGTAGTATTTTTACTGTTATAGTATTTGTTGCATATCAGAATTTAAGGGTGGCAGACATTTTATGAATGTACACTCAAAAGCTGATAAGGTTTTGGCAGTAGCAGACTTGAGGTCACGAATTGATATTGTATTGATCAGTTTTTAATTTTAGATAAGTTCTACTAACATAGTTTTAAGCTTACTAATATTTTATGGATTTGTATCTGAAATATATGCTTATGATAAATATTGATTTCGTTTTAAGTACAAATATTTTTTTTGTTACACAAAAAGAGATGTTAATCCGCATTTTCTCACAGACACAAGTTCGTGAATGTCAGCAGGTTTTTGAGAGTTTCATATTACTTTGTTCTATAGTACCTATATTTTTTAAGTATCAGAAACACGTTGTAAGCTATTTGACGGTGGTTAGTTCTCGACACCGTTCCACCATTAGGAAAACTGTCGCTGGAGTGATAATGTTAACCACATAAATTAATAGTTACGACGACCCTCCGCTTTGTGGTTGTGGTAAAGTTAGAAGTGTTCGCTCGACTCAAGCCTTAATGGAACTGAATAAGTTCAGTACAGTTTAAGAGCCGCTGGAAGACGTGCCCGCGAGCCCGGCCCGAGGATGATCGCTGTTTATTATAACTGCAATCTTAATTATGTACGAGACCCAGCTCAAAACAAACGCCCGCCGTGCCTGTCTTCCTCAGAAATAATACACCTCGAACAAAGCTCTAATATAAAATTAAACCAGATTTCCCGTCATTATGTTGAATCAGCGTAAAAACGCCCTACAACGAGACTAATAGCGTCATAATCTCCCGCCGAATACGTACAGTGCTGAATCGAATTGAATCATCTCCGCGGAGATTACATCAAAACGGTCTCACCTAGAGCGAGCTCGAACAAAAAACTTGTTCCCGGTGCGAGGGCAGGCTGTGCTGCCATCTCGCGCGTTGCTAGGAGACGCGCCGATCAATACAGCCTCCGCCGGGTCGCCTAATTACCCGGCCCCCGCATCCCGCCCGCCCCTGCGCTCTCCCGCCCGGCCCCCGTGCCGCCTGCCGCCCTCGCCCGAGGAAACTTCTCGCCACCCGCCCCGACCGCACCGCCGCTGCTGGATTTAAATATCGAATGATAGAATTCAAATTCAAATATTTTTCGCTTTGCGCCTTTGTTTGTTTTGACGAAGGTTCTTATTTTTATTTTGTAATTACCTTTTTCGTATGCGCATGTTTGACACGGGCTTCTGTAAATATTTCCATTCGAAATTGCGGTGAGCGTCGCGTAGGTGTACAGCGGGCGTTTGGGGTGCCTTTTATTACCTTTATAAATACAAATCCATAGACGACTACGAAGCACTTTTCCTTCGAAGTCAAAGAAAGATCAAAGTTGGGGAAAGTAGGTCTTTGGTGCATGAAAATTTCATTTTATAATAACAATCATGCTTGTTATGAGAATTCGTACCCTACTGAATACGAATTAGTTTCCAGTGTTAGTACATGATTTATTAATAGTGAGCTGTAGCGGTTTGAGCCGCACTCAGACTCAGTGTAGATAATGAGCATTAATAATGAAGCGAGAATCGAATAGGGGTTGAACCTCGCAGTTTTCTCTAAATAAATGTCGTGAACGAGGTGTGTCGGTAAAGAGACATTTCCTTCGAAGCAGGTGCGTAATACCAAGAGTAACGTATGCGATCATAATGCGCCGCCACTCTGATATATTGGAATATGATATGCGCGTGTGAGCTACAGATGAGAACATAGTTACGTTAGCGTATGAATTATATAAGCTATGTGTATTTCTAGCTACACACGCTGTAGCACGCAGAGAAAAACATCAAACTGGCGCAAGTTACCTCATAATTTGTACTTATTTAATAGTAGAAGTTATGGAAGTCAGAATATGTATCATATTTATTTTATAAATGATTATCATCATCTGCCTATATTTAGGTACCTAAGCTTATCATGTTGCAGTCGGCTTGATGTCTTACCGGCAACTGAAAATAAATAATATACATTACCAATAAAAAAAATATAAGAAATACTCGAGCGGATCTTGTGGTTGATACCTACGGTGGATGACATAAAATGTGCACATACTTATTTTTCTTGCTCGTAAAGTAGACATCATGGAGCATTCTCCTTCAAAAGCTGTATCTTTTTACATATAATAAAAAATAAATGAAAACAAACGCAAATTACGTACAATAGTGCAAGTGAGCGCTCTACACATAATTCATACGTAAAAACATAGTTTCCATTTCTTATTGAATATCAGTGGGCTTACGCGAGCTGTAACAAAGGCGGCACTGCGACATGTATGCCCACGCCCGATCGCTTCCTTTGTTCGTTAGTGCCCTTTGATCGAGCCGACTTCCTGTTACGCTCTTTGATTAATTTCAGACGGCTCGCCCAGGCAAAGGTATATACTAGAGCTAGATATATTTTATACGGGGCGGCAAACGGAATATGGAATTTGAGATTTTATTTTGTAAAATATTTTAATATTCAATTTTATTATATTGTGAATTGTTTCAATGCAGAGTGGTTCTGGACTTCGTTAGTTATCTTCGGTCTATTTATTGTCCCACTGCTGGGCAAAGGAATCTTTTGAAACAGGGGTGGCACGCACATTAGTCATCACGTTTACTCATTGTGGATTTTATTCGAAGTCTAAGTTTTGCTTACAATGTTTTTCATCAGTGTTGGTGAATGATGTTGAAATTAATTTGGAAACATTCATATGACTCGAATATGAATTCGTCATATTAGTACTTACCTAGTTATATTTCTTCTGAAGTTGCCTACATATTTTTAATGAATTAATATCGTAAATAAACCTAAGCATTTTAGTTAGGAATATAGGCAAAGTAATTCGTCTTCAGCATGACCAAGAAATGACGTCAGATGCGATTATGAATGGCTATTACGTGCATTTTATGTACAACCAACGGTTTATATAGAACCAATACTTTGTCAAGAGAAAAAAAAAGAAATAAGTCTGAATACTTTAAAGCTGATAATGTATGTTTTTTTTTTATTATTGATAGGTTCGCGTTTGATCACTATCTCACCTGATGGTAAGCGACGATATGGTATTATGATTCTTAGATGGGCTGACAATGGCAAAGGATATTTATTATATTTATTTTTTAACTAGCCGTTTCCCACAATTTAGGATCTACCACATGTATAAAAACTACCCTATTTTCTTCGCTAGGTTCCAGTGTATCTCCATATTAAATTTCATCCAAATCGGTTCAGCTTTTACTGTAAAAGCGTAACATACAGACAGAGTTAATCTTGCATTTATTGTACAGTGAAGATGATGCATAAGTGGTAATATGTTTCAGAAATAATTCCTTTTGTTTAACTCAAGATATCACGAGTTCTAGCTCGATTAATCACTATTCTAAGAGATGATTTATTTGTGTGAAACTTTACGAAGGTTTCAAACTTACGCTCAAGTTTCCCCCATTGTCATGTGGATGTCAAACTTGTAATATTGGGAGAGGTTTTTGGTACGATGGTATTACAGGAACTTTCGCAAGACAGGTTCAAATTATGTGAATTTAATTTTATGTTACTATGGTACACTCTGTTTTTCTGAACCAGAGTAGGAATAATATTTTCATTCACCTAATCATTAATAAAACAACCTGCTTAGGTATTTAGAAAAGCTAAAAGTAATTTGATTAGAAATATTTTTTGTAAGGATTTTTCTCAATTTCAGTTCGTAACTAAAAAAATTTACTTAGGCCTAGAAATAAGGAGCAAAAAACTTCATAATATATATTTTTAATTAAATATCAGGGTCTACATTCTTACCTACTTACTGAACGCAAATCTAAAGTGTTCCATTTTATCAAACAGACACACGTTATTCGCTATTACCCTCGAGGTTCACTCTACGACACCCCGGGGATCGCATGAGGTAACCTATTCTTGGCGCGAGTTGAGACTTACTTCTGCAGATATCTACGTTACAGTTAAATATTACCCTTCTGTTTATTAGAATGAATAAAAAAAAACATTAAATAATTTTATACCGATTTACACAAATCACAACACTTCACTCAAATATTCACAATTAAAATAACACTAATTAGTCACTCACTAATTAGATTCACTTATCACTCTTCACTTCGTTCGAGACAATATGTAGCTCGTGGCTAAGTAACAGCCCCACGGGTCGACCAATCAAAGGTTAAGCTGCGGTTGGCGCTGTCGGTCCGTGGACCATCTAGGCCATACCGAGACTCCTCCGTTCCTCGGAAAGTACGTTAAGCCGCTGGTCCCGGGTATCATTTGACAGTCGTTAAGTGTAGTTAGTAACCTGACAATCAGGCTTACCAATGGCTATCGTGTTATCCAGTAACTGAGTAGTGCAGGTGTGATAGACTTTCTTTCCATGGGAAAAGGATAGGCAGACTATACAGGTATCCATATTATTTGACTTAAGTACTAACACAACAAAGCCACTGCAATTAATCGTTATTGTAATATCAGTTCTTCTACACCGTTGTCAACAATGCTACTATCATTATTTTTATTTTTTTTAATTCGACTTACCAGTCGGAACTGTCAAAATAAGCAAACTCTTCAGATTTATAGACAAAATAGTCAATTTTTTTTTCGTGCATCATCAGCCTATAAACTCTTCGTTTTGTTTTATTCGAGTTTTCTGTTTGTTCTCACAAACGTATTAAAATTAATAATAAGGAAGGGACACACTCATGGGTCACCAGGGTACACGATATGTTTCAATTTACGCAACTTCAGTCGCGTAAGGCATCTCGGAGACTTGCGTCACTCTTTCGTCGATACTTGGGCGTCAACAACAAATTTATAGATTCTCTATGTAGGCTAACTTCGAAGTATAAATTACGTCATTTCTGCTGAGGAGGACATCAGATGTTTGTCTATCTATTTATAAAGATGGACTAAATGCCGCTGGATTGATATATCCCGAATAACTCATAATTATGATGATTATAGAAGTGTAGATCAGATGCAGATCCAAAGTTTTAATAAGTTAAAAATCAACGCAAAAACAATTAATATGTAAAAATACATGTACTAAAAAGGTTCAAATTTTTTCGTGGGTTTTAAAGAAATCACAATACGTAATTGAATAATGGCAAGAAATTGTTTAGGTTATGAATGCAGCATTTACGAATCCTCCTCGGTTGTGTTTAGCGCCCACTGACGTCGTCGGGTTTGTCACTACTTTTTGTGCCATACATGTCTAGATATGACATGGCAAATCGGATTTACCTGCCACCAGGAATGATACAGTGCACATTAAAGGATATTCCTCGCTTCCTGTAATCTTGTAATGGCTGGAAAGGGCTGACGTGTCAGAAAATGGAGAGAAAATTATGAAAACTTTATTTTATGTCATTCTAGATTACGTGTACGTATACATTCGAATTAAGGGGTTTGTTTGTTTGTTAAGAAGAGGTAAAGCTTTTGGACTGATACAAGTAATGTGCTACAGTGTATACCTTGCAAAAATATAATTCGGAAAACAAGTAGGAAAAATTATCTACTATTCCAAAGAATATTTGAAAGAAAACATTTCTATTTTCACAAGGACCTGTCTTCAAGATGATAAAAATTAATAACTCCAAGTAACAAAGGAAGTGCGGAAATGGTTCTTTAATTACTTTTCCTAAGACCGTCACCAACGTGTTGTTTACTACTTGGAATGAAGGACACTAAGTGATAGATGAGGCTACCGTGCGGTAAATAAAGTCTGGTACTTAGAGCATGTGAGCGATGGCCGCGCAACAGTTTATTGTAAAAGATGACAGTCATTTGTCTTCGTTATTTATTTTAAAGTACGACAGTGACCTGGAAAAGCTGAAATAGAAAAATCAGTTATCCTAAATCAGAGACTAGTAATAGTCTCTGCCTAAATCTATTTTTCAATGAAGACCTCACCTAACCTAACCTCTTTCGTGAGACCTAATAAATAACTACTGAGACTGGCCTAAATTGCTGAAAAAAATAACACGAAGCCTTTAACTCTGAAAAAAAAAAACAATTAAAAAGAAATTGTTAATGGCATTTTAATTTTTTTTTCACCCCTCCTCGCCTGTTTTTTATTAGCTAGCAAATTTAACCTCTTTGTTGTCAAAATCCAATGAATATGAAATGAAGAAATGCAATTATTTTTTATACGTTTATAATTACTTTATAAGTTCAAAATTATTGTATAAATATTTTAATAAATGCACGTCTATACAAATGTAATATTTTTCTAGATTTAATGTTTTTTTTTTTTCGGCTAGTCTTAGGCTGAATGACAAAAATGTACAAACCAAAAAAAAAACTTTTACTAATAGTCCACGCGTGTGTTACAAAAATACAACTAGAATAATTTTTGAAAATCCTTTTCCCATTATTCGGATACCATTTTATGAAGTTACATATTTTAATGTTATTTCGGTGGTCTTGTTTTGTTGCACATTGTGTTTTTTAATGATATATTGACTTTGTAAAAAATTATCGCGGTTTCTTTTTTTTCCTTAGTCTTGTTATTGGTTCATTGTACTACGTAGGTATGTGTTATTTGCAAGATTGTTGTGTTGTCAAGCCGAGCTCCGCCACAAAATTCAGTAAGTTTTATTTTCACTCAAATTTTTGAACAGAAGGTGAAATATATAACTACCCGTCTACAAACCCACGCTAGCTGTAATATTCGATTTGGTATAACGGAAAACTGTTACTAAGTCTGAGATAAATATCGTAGGCGGGACTCTGCCGACGTCATGTTTAAGTCAGATAACCGGCTACATACTATGATATACATTTATCGACCGATCAGGAGCCGTACCATTACGTGTTTTTGCTATCACTATTCAGGGGTGAGAAAGAGACACAACTTTTAATGACGTACGACACGTCTTTTTTTCACAACAAACCTATTCCCTCCTTTTTGCACGTCATGGTAAGGCCCCAGGAGTCGTGCCATTACGTATTTTTGCTATCACTGTTCAGGAGTGAGAGTGAGACGGAGCTAGAAGCGACGTATAGTGACATCTCTTTTTTGCTACGAAATTAATTTTCCTTTGATCCGTCGTGGTAAAGGTTTGCTTACCGCGATCATGGTCAATGATGCTTCATCGAGAACTTAGCCTCAACGATACGTTCCTAGTTGTGATATAGATATTGATTACAGTTTGATTTGTAGTAGAAGCACACAGATTAGCCGAGTGTAAAACAATAATAATATTAAAAAAAAAATGATAGAAACTGAATAACATTTTAATTTGTTAAGGAATATAAGCCCACGTGAATAAGAATCTTACAGTAAACATCATAGAACCAAGCTCTTTGTTATTAGATACATTTAATTTTTAAGAGCTTTATGCGTTTTGAAAACTACAATACAATATCCAGACCAACTTATGCATCCTAGATTTATGACGCAAATATAATACGAGCTTTCCATGCATCCATTCCGCCATCTTGTATCATTGTAAAACCCCTGTCGTTTTACATCATATTTAAATTCACTTGACTCTTGAAACAAATAGTATGTTGCAATGAGTTACATATCCATAGTAAACAGTTCTACATATCCTAGGCAAAGAAATACATTAATTTTATTTGTGGTGGTTCTTCAAACATAGAGCAGATAGAACTTCAGAGTTTACTTACTACTGTACTGTATTAACATTGTTTTACTTACTACTGGGCCACTTCTTTTCAGCATAAATGGTACATAAAGTTTTCCCTCAAAGGGCCTCCCCTTTTGAGAGACAAATTTTTGAAATTTGACTTTCGAACTTGCTGATTCTCAGCCTAATTGAATTACGAAATTTGGAAACGTCATCATGAATGTGTGTTTGAATATTCAATTTGATAATTACATTGTTATTTAATGGTTGATGCGCCCTTCGTATTATACAAAGTTATATAATTTTCTTCAAGTTAATTGAGTATCTAAAATGTCTTAAACGTGAATTTAAAACTCAATGTTCATTTACATAATACGATTAGATTCATAGACTTATGAGAAATGGTGGTTTAAAATTTAAAAACAAAGGACTTTGTAATTACATTAAATCCTTTTTTCAACAGTCTCATTAGAAATCAGATTTTTGTAGTTACTTTACGTACAGACACTTATCCCAAATACTAATGATGTCATGCTTTTACAAACAATTTCGGAGAGGTTAAAATTATTTATAGACACTTTCGTTTCAGGGAACAGTTACAATGTGCGATCTTTTTTTTCTTTATCCTATCGTTGTCCTGGCTGCATGCCAAACAACGCTTGCTAGAGTCGGACTTGCACTTGCTAATGAGCGTCCAACTTTATATTATCTTTTGTTTATTTACATATTTACTTGTATTTACAATAATAAAAACATAAAAATAATAAATTATACTAATATAATTAGGCATCAAAATATTCATCCGCATCGCTGTCAACGGGAATCGTGCCCAAAAGGCTGGCTGCATTGCCACGTTGGATGGCAATGCTGATTCTTTGACCGAAATATAGGCCAGCCCTTTGATCACGCGTGGAGTCTACTAAACGTTTGCCTATATCACGAAATAGTAGACGGGCACTTGGACCCCATGGCCCTAATGTTTCTACCCCAAACGGCTCAAATATATAATTACCACTAAGGTTTATATATTTGCGCCGTTTAAGGTTTTCTGCAGCTGCGGCAGCTGCACCAGCACAGCCCACCGTACTGGGAAGATGGGATGGAGCAAGGGTGTCGACACAAGTTGCATCCCACACCAAAGACCTTCCCATCTTCCATGGCATTACAGACATCCCATCCGGTCTCTTGCCGTCGTCGCGTGCCAAACCATTGGGTTCTAGAACGGCTGGCACCCCGGCGGTGACAAGAGCACGGCGGATGATGTCGTTAATGCTGGCATGCCGTGCTATGCGACCTGCGCTCTTGATGCAGGAAAGACCATGGTGACCAAGGCTGTCCACGGATTCGCCGCATTGGCAGCGGTGCGGAGCTCCACAGGGAGCGCCCAGGCGCAAGCATGTAGCGAGCCGAAATGTTGTATCACCCAGCATAGTGCCTATGTTGGGTGATGGAAGTGCGTGAAGCCAAAGACCTGACTCCCACTCTCCCAAAGCCAGAAGGCGAGCACGCTCAGCAGTGTTGGTAGACGTTTCAATAAGGTTTTTTCGTACCAACCTGCAAAGCGGCTCATCCCATTGTCTCTGGGAAGCGGGGTTGTCAGGTAAAGCTGTGTTTGGGCAAGCCATTTTCCAGGCGTTCATAGCATCAGTCAAATACGGCACCTCAGAGTCAACCAGCGATGGAGCTAAAATTTTCCTGGTTAAACTTTCAGTGCTGTAGACCGAGGATAAGAACGCCGGTAGACTAACACTAGAAATTTTGCGGACGCCGAGGCCACCAAAACGAATGGGAAGAGTAGCTTGAAGCCACGCACGGTCGTCCAAAGCCACATTAAATAATGACGTTAACGTGTTACGAATAATTTGGTCAACTTTGTCTAATAGATGCGGCTGCTTCCATAGAGGGGAAGAGCGGAGATTATAAATAAATTTTGGGCCAAAACAACAATATTTTAGTAAAGTAAAAGCCGAGTGTAAATTAATTTTGAGTAGTCTGTCCGAAATATCTTTAAAATTTACTATTTTTGAGTCAATGAAATTTTCAAAACTGTCTTCCAAAATTGGGGAACCTAGGAGGTGCAATGAGCTTTTTTCAAGGATTTTGATTTGCGGGGCTATTGCATTAAATTTTGATAGGGTTGACTGTCTGTCGGTTATGTCAGGGAGGTAAATTTCACACTTAGAGAAGTTAAGGTCCAAACCGATGTTGCTGAATTTTTGTTCAAGGAAAATTAGATCTTTTAAAACTGTATCTATATCCCCTCCTAGGGTTCCATCATCCAAATACCACACATTAAATTTAGAATTTAGTTGTTTTATGATAGGATGAATTGCCAAACTAAAAATAACGTAGCGTCCAACTACTTTTATCTATGATATGGAAAGTTTAAACAAGGAATAATAAAGAGAACTCGTACCTAAATACTAGGAAAAATAGTCAGTGCCTACTAAAATTCTTTTTAACACGCTTTTATTAGCTCGGGTTGTATGTATGTATGTATGTAAAGGAATCTTTGAACCTAATTTTCACTGGTTTCTAGACGTCTGATCAACTTGGAACTTTGCACACGTGTTAAGGGCCGATGACAATGCAATAATCCGATAAAAAAACTAAAAAAACACGCTTTTATTGCTGACCGAACTAAAAATGGAAAATAAATAATAGTTTAAAAAAACTAAAAAAAAACACGCTTTTATTGCGGACCGAACTAAAAAGTAGAAAATAATTTTTAAATAATTCAATTCAGAGTAAAAAGCGTGGGGTGCTTGATATTTTAATTATTACACCTATTCTATTGGCAATCATTTATGAGAGGAGACTCATGAAAATATAGGAAAATGCACCCCAAGCTTTTTACTCTGAATTGAATTATTTAAAAATTATTTTCTACTTTTTAGTTCGGTCAGCAATAAAAGCGTGTTTTTTTTAGTTTTTTTTATTTGGCGTTCTAGAAAATAATCAATACGCTGGGCTATTCAGCTTCAGCCACATAATAAAAATTCGCCATTTCAAATACTTAGTCGCAAACTAGAATTTTCATCCCACTCTCTTCTATAAATAAACAGCAGTCGCATGCAGCTCTCAATATAGTAGTATGTTGTTCTGTAATTAACCATATTGGGCACTTGTTTCGGGGTATCGTGTTCAAAGGGTCCGCACAGAACCCTTCCTCCCCCTCCCCCGGTTATCTGTCCGTCTGGCTGTCAGTACCCCCTCACTCCCAATCTATACTGCGCGTATAAATTGAATTCTGTGTGTGTATACCTTGATATGTTTGTAATGGCGGTCTAAAGCCTAGTGCATAATGAAGGAGAAGATTTTTAGATAGATTATTTTGGTCATTTTATTCAGTATCATAATTAGTACCTATACAACGTGTAAAAAAAATAAGCAATAAAATTTAAGCGGGCTACACATACGGTGATAACAAATCTTTTGCGCCGTATTAGGAACTGGAAATCTTATGGGATCTTATAGTTTTAGAACAAAAAGAATTAACAGTTTTTGTTAAAAAAAATAGGTTACAGCCCTAAAAATGGGTTAATAAACTCAAATTTGAAGATCAATAATGCCGAGTTTGCAAATAAGTTACCCCTTATTTTCTACCTATTCGTCAACTAGCCTAATAAGCCTATTAAAATTTAGTGAAAAAAAAAATATGAAAAAAAAAGTTAACAGATTTAATAATAAGATTTTGTCAGTAGCATCTATACTTGATATATGTACATACCCTTGAATATTATTGCTTATTTTTTTTACACGTTGTATATTATGGTATCTCATTACCCAAGACAATATTTTAAATGTTGATGTTGGATGTCGGTGTGTTTCACTTGGAGCACAACAGCTAGTATTATCTGATGGCCATTTGTGGTGACAATTTTGTTCAAACTTACCTAATTTTTGGGCACGGCTTCGTGAGATTGGAGTCATATGATAGATTTATTATCATTGAAAAAATTATATTAGCTAACTGGTTTTTACACCGACCAGGTCTCCAGAGTTCAATCTAATATATATGACATAGCCTCATTAGGGTTTTAATAGGGCATATCTTTGTAGGTATATTATTATTCTTCGAAGTTATGAAATAATATAGGCTCGCTAGTTCAAAAATATTAAAGAAACTTTACTAGACTTGTGATACATAGTTCGGCACGAAAGCGAGAGAATATTCTTCCTATCTGGGGCAACGTTTCTTTACGACATTACTCTGTGCTTCGAATATTTTCGGAGACTTTTGTAAACATAAATGTATCGAACATTCAGGGCGTCTATTTGCGAATCCATTTCAGTGCCTTTGACAGGGAATGAAAAACTGACGTGCCATTCATCTGAAGTCTGGAGTCACTTCGTAATAGAGTGTAGCATAAATAAAAAGCCTCGGTTCTTGTTAGTTTGCGTCGGCAAAGCTCTCGAAGTGCGCCGTCGCTCGCCGGCGCGGAAACGGTCCGCCATGCTGCTCTCAGCTTCTTTGAGGAGCAAACATCAATATAATTGGATTGCCTCACAATTTTTAAGTAAACAACCTATAGAGTACTCAAAGCATGCTGAAGACTTGTTTGAGTAGTTTCTATTCTACAGCTGAAAAAGAAAACTTTTACGCGAAGCCACTCCTTTGAAGACGTCTGTGCATTAAGTTAATGGGAATATCCAATTTTGCCTGTAAAGACACTCAGTACGTCTTCTAACTACTTTAGAAATCTCAAGTCAAAGAAAAAACGCAAATAAGGTATTTGCAAAAGTACGTTCACAGAGAATTCTGTAAAAAAGTTGTATTTGATATCTAGAGAAAAAAAACACTTGTTGAGACAGAATAAAACCATTCCCTTTGCTTTCCGAAGTAGGTGGAGTCCAAATAATATTCATTCTCGGACTGACTACAAAAAGCACTGATGTTATTAAAGTTATCATTGGCATTCTATAGGTGTATTATATAATTGTTTATGTTGTAACTAACAAGCAAATAGCGTGTCAAACGAACCGTCAGTATGAGTCACTAAAACTCCAACCGTCCTTACATCTCATATCTACTGGAGTGACAATTTCCACAGTTCTTTTAAAGCACATCTTTTCCGTGTTTGTAGTTTTAGTAAAGAAAGTACAGTTACGAATTGGGTGGCCATAAACGGATTTGAAATTCTAGTTTTCCATGATTTTGTAATATTCGATTAAGATTTTTTCATGATGACTCATGAAAAAATCTTATATCTCATTAAGAATAAAATATGTTAAGAGTTTTCTTTTTCCAACTAATATGATTATCTTATCTACTTCCGGTTCCAAAAGGTTAGAGAAAGTAGACCCTTACTGAATCTTTTTATCAGGCACCACGAATCTATCAAGCGAAAAAAAGAACAATACTCGAAAAAACTTATCCTTAACTTGAATCAGCTATAAAGCTCGCGAGATAAAATATCGGCGCACGATCGTGCCGAAACTCCCCAACTTCTCCACATAAAGCTTTGACTGAGCCGAAGTTTTTTCTCATCTTTATTATCGATGTACAGCGACCTGAAGATAAAGCCACAACGCAACGCCACGAATAAAATCCAATTGTTTGTCGAAAATTTCCATTGAGTTGAAATATAAAACTCCTTACAGGTAACTGTAGCTGAAGAATTATATTTTATATTTCTGGGAGAAAACAACACAGCAATATAGGAAAAGGTGCTCTCAATAAATTGCACGAAGGAGCTTTTATTTCCTTTTAAACTCGTGTTGTGTTGACAGCATTTGATAAATGCTGCAGCGGCGCTTTCTTCTCACGTAATTTCGAATAAAAAGTAAAGCGAGGGGCGGAGGCGGGAGCCGAGCGAAGCATAATGCACATTAATGATCGATGAATATTATTACTTCAAAGTGTTGCATGTCTTGTGTTCTGCATTTATTGCTTGAGTTATGCCGGGCACTTTGAATGACATTCAGCCCGTTCTCGATAAAACTCCTACGTAACTATGTAAGTCGGCTGTCAATAAACTTAAGAAGCTGAGTATTAATTAAGTTCATATTTGTTTATATATACCTACCATCTAAATAAATTGATATATTTTATATTCTATAATATACACTCGAACAATAGGAAGGAATATAATAATTTAATGTACACAGAGCTAATCAAAAGCTTTTAAACATTAAAGTTAACAGGAATTCTGTACCATAATAGCTATGAGATGTTTTTCTCTCTCGTCGTTCCCCTAATGGGTATCTTGAAAAGGATATTTTCTTTAGACGGAGCCTTTCAAACGTTGTTTTTGCTTTTCCCGCGTCGTCGCCTCGGTCTCGTAAATTGGCTTTCAAACAACTATAAACCAAATAATAAAATACGTTTCGCCACACTGCACACTGGAGGAAACGTTATAGCAAAGTGTGCGATGGCCGCCTTGTGTACAAATGGCGAATGCAATTTTCAAAGGGAAACTCTGCACTTGTACTTGTATATACTGTACTTATATAAAATAATCATTTACAGTTTTCCCTTTGGCTTGGTTCTGTTTTCTTTTTGCGTGGGAGGCTTAACGCCCACTTCTTTCAGTAGGTAGTATTGAGTTTTCCTTTTACTTCTTCAGACATGATTTTTTCTTATTCTTTCGCAGTTTCCGCGCCCCGGGGAGTGTTTTCATATTGATTTTAGAATTATGCTTTTAGAAGAAGTTGTCAGGAAAATAAGCGGAAATTCTTAAGCGAAAAAATGAAGAGCAAATAGTAGGTAACTACCTGCCTTTGTTATAAAACATAAAAAATAAGTACATCGATGAAGTAAAAGATACTTACGTCTACTATAAACAGGTCAGGATGTTTGTGTGATATAAATTTTCAATAAAATCAAATTCTAAAGCCAATCAAGTGCACAAATCTATTATTTAAGAACTCAATGCAGTATCTCATACACTTGCAACATATGTTACCGGTGTAAGTACCTATGTAGGTACATGCAGATTCACCTCTTCACCTTCTATGAAACCTAGACGATCATGTGAACCTTAATCAACATCATATTACACTTTAACTAACCTCCCGTATTGTAAAGCGGAGCAATATGAAACCGACATCATTAGTGCACACGACCATCTCATGTTCTCGACAGCGTGTACAGTGTGTACACTGCACGTACTTATAGTTATCTTACAACTAACATCTGGTCTTACAGTATGAATGAGACAAGCTTTAGACTTAAACGATTTTATCAGTCATTATTACTAATCATTTATTATTCGTGAAACATAGGTAGACAATTATTAGAAGACTAATAAGTAAGATTTAATTTAGAAGATTAAAATCATGTCTTTTTATTATGTGCGATGGTTTTCTAGTGATAGGAATAAATTATTGCTATATATCCAATATGCAATGCCGATATCAGTTCTCATGCATTGTTTTTAATTATTAAGCCTGTGTATCGGCTCGACTTCGGGCTCGCGTTTGCAACCACTTTTTTAGGGTTCCGTAGTCCGACAAGGAACCCTTATAGTTTCGCCATGTCCGTCTGTCTGTCTGTCTGTCCGCGGCATAGCTCCGAGGTTCTTGATACTAGAAAGCTGAAATTTGGTATGGATATGTATATTGATCACGCCGAAAAAGTGGTAAAATAAAATTTTGAAAAATATATTTTTTTAGGGTAGCTCCCAAACACGTAAAGTGGGGATGAATATTTTTTTTCTTGCGCACCCCTCCGTGTGGGGTATCGTTAGATAGGTCTTTCAAAAATATTATGGGTGTGTGAAGACCATTTTTTGGTTAAGCGAGCCATTTGCGAAATATCTAGCTTTTCAGTGCAAATTTTTGTTCGATACGAGTTACCCCCCCCCTCTAACTTTTGAATGGCTGTACCTAGAAATGTGAAAAAAATCACAGACGTAGTACATGTAATGAAATTACAAGAAAAACTATCACGGCTAAGTAGGCTTAACCGGTTACAGAGTTATAGTCGACTAAATAACTCCTACTACGGAACCCTACTGCGCGTGGCCCGACACGCACTTGGCCGGTTTTTTCAGAAACGACTCCTCCCGCGCGTCTCGATGCGAGAGGGAGTGAAAATACCCATCCATGTTCCTGCCTTAGCTCTTTGTGTTCTGGGGTCGCGGTAATTCTTTCGAATATCCCGCAACTCTGGGGTCAGGCTATGGCCCTGGGACTTTTGCTGTCATCTGTTTGAAGTGCGCATGGAACACAAACGCGCTATTCACACGGGCCTGGTTCTTACCTGACGGCGAGCCACGCATAGCTCACCTCCGCAATCCTGCGTCTTTTTATAACCACTGGACCAACGAGGTAGTCATATTAATATCTTTATAAGCTTGTCATATTCATACTCTATAGTAGTAGTCTTTCGTCGACACGCCTTCCGGACACCTCGCTCTCGCACTCAGAGCATTAGCCCAGCGTAGCCCAGCATACCCCAGCACAGCTTGTAGCTAGCAGCTTAATGCACTGACCTGTTTACTCTGTATTGGATGGAGACTCAAGACCTACCTTCACTTTAAAGATATTACGGTTTTTAAGTAAAAGCCCTCACGTAGCAGCGTGATTGAGTTTGTACTCGGAGTTCGTTGCGAGATTGAAGTGCTTTTTTAATCAGTTTATGCGCTGAAAATATTTTTCCTGCGTTTGTTGTGCTATGATGTGAATTTTGTTTGTAGTGTGTAATACATTTATTATTGTATACTTTAGTAACGGTTTATTTTTGTCTTGATGATAGTTCTGAATATTAAGTCCAAGATGATAAAATCAATAAAAAGTGGCTAACGCATTTTTATCAGTAACTGAGTTGATGTTTAAATTTCGGAGCGTGGGTGTCCTTATTTGATTAATCCCATTTTCAATACTCTATTTATTCGAATATTTTCTGACTAAAAATATAATTTTCACATTAGGTCCATTCAGCTTATGTCAAAATCCTACCTCTAGATGTGATTATGTTTGAATTAAATACATGTATGGAAGTAAATGACTTGTGTTTTGAATTGTGTTATTCTTATTCGCTTCTACATTCCGCTTTAAATGCCTATTATAATGCAGATATTTTTTTAAACTATTCCATAAAATATGTCGTCAGCTAACTTCCTCTTTATTGTATTGGGATGGATCTTCTTTCTTTACTTCGGAAAAGTCTACATCGGACGCGAAATTTATTATTTTTGGCAAAATAATGATGCTAATATCGACAAAAAATATTTTCTATTATGTGTTAGAAAACTTATAATTATTATGGGATGCTGAAATATCTATTTTAATTTGATTCGTTCAAATTAAAATAGATAGTTGTTAGAAATTATTTATTTTCCCATTCCATAACCAAAGCCCTTCATGTTTTTACTGTTTTTATTTCTGGTGTTTATTTATCGTGATTACACTTGCCTTGATTACCTGGAATACCAAAATAATTTTATGACGTCATCCACCAAAACTCGTAGCCTCACATTGTTTTTATATAATTACACTGTCCATTATTTGACTTCAGTGGTGGGTTAATTTACCAAACGATTAGTTGCTCATTAGTGGGTTCTCACAGAGTAAGTCATGAGATATTTTTTTAGGATTGTATAGGTATACAGCTTTATTTCAATGTTAGGCCAGTTAATTGACTTCATCAAATAATATTATGAATTCGAAAGTGAGATTGTAAACTGCTGAACCGATTGGGATGTTCGGAGGTAGATGGAACCCTGAAGAAGGGTAGAGCTACTTCTTATAATGTGCGTTAAGTAGTTCTCTTGGGGTGCGGGTGAAACAGGGGAAAACAGCAAGCAAATAAAATAACATAGGTAGGTACTTAAAATTTTCTTTATTAAATATTTCAATTTATAATCACATTTTTTAAACTAAGTACATAGGAATATATTATTATATTAATTAAAAATAAATCTCAAAATAACAACATAGTTTGGCATACAGGTAATGTTTCCGAATGTTAAAATTTCAATAAAACCAACAACATTTAATATTTCGAGATCTAAATAAATAAACATTTTGCTATTTTGAACTAAGTTAAAGAGATCAAAACTTGAATCAGGTAACGACAATAATATAATATAACTAATTTGGTACAGTGGGATCGATAATATAGTGACGATAGAAAAATAGCATTGATTTGGACGAAACACGAATATAATTTGAACTACAGTCGAAATAATTACATAAGCCGAAATCCCACGAATATCACTATCCCATCCCTATAATACGTATAAAGAGTTTATATAAATGTAATGACGCAGGTGGCGCCTACGTCAAGCAGTGCCGAGTATAGTGTTGTGTCGGATTGAGCTGGCAATGCTGACGCGTTCGCTATCAGCATTCATTAGGGGCAAATGTTCCGTAACTGGCAACGCTGCGCTATATGCGCTACGTCAAATTCCACTAATGGAGAATGTTTGCCTCGATTGCAGATTCATACGCGTGAATTGTATGGATTATATTTTTATTACTGCTTTAATTGCATTTTTTTACCTTGCAATTGTGTTGTGTTGGTAATATATAATTATCACATTAAGATTTCAATAAATTATGTAAAATGTAGGTACCTACTGATAATGATTGACGCGCGAATCTCTTTTTTATTATGTTTTAAAGTTGGGCAAACGTAAAACGGATGATGCACGCAGAGTGACTCTGCTGAAACATGTTTTTTGACGTGTTTTGTGTAATGTACTTACTGCATAGTTATATACCTGCTGAGTACATAGCTTTAATATTGCACACAAAGGAAATATTGCAAATCAGACCACCCCGCTACGTTGCACCTTGCCGGTAGAAACCATGTTACGGAACATTTTTTACAATAGACAGATACTTTGCGTTCATAATACAATTTGTAATAAGAAATATTAAATTTAAAATATCAGATACAATCTTTGTAAATATATACATCACCTCAGTAGATATGTTCCATAAAAATACACCTTTCTCTGTTATCACAGCCCTTAATTTAGCAAGTTATCTTTTAGTACCATTAAATAACAAAATTTAAACTATAAATCAGATACAACTATAGACTTCGTAAGTACTTACTAAGTGCAGGACCGAGACTATGTGTGACACGAGTGCATGCGCGCGCGTCTCGTGTCTGCGGTCCCAAATATTAACAAAACAAAATATCTAATCAAATTAAGAAAATATCAAAGGTAACATCGCATATTTTGAGCTTGGCTCTCTTGAACGAACTTCTACAATTTTGTTCATATAAATTTAAAAAAATGTTTCCAAAAAGTCTTACTGTACTATGTTTCAATTTGTGGATATAAATTGCCTTACCGTTTTTAGTTTACGAATGTGTTATTGAGCAATTTTTTGTACAACATATTCATATGAATGATTACAAAAGTGGGCATGTACAGTATACACAGGTTGGATTCACACATGTCAAACATTAATGTTGAGGCTCTCTCGGGGGCGAACTTGACCTTTTTACTTACAACTAGTTTTACCGTCTAAGCAACCAGCCATCATGACAGCTGACACATAAAGTGATAGAACTGATCAAAGTTCACGGGCTCTAGTCCGCACTCGTGGTCCGACTTGTCCAGGAGCTCTGGATTCCTCTTCAGGAAATTCCTGACCCAGTCTTCTCCTGCCATTCTGGTGTTGACATCGAATGGATGATTCAGATGGTTGTCTTCTGCGTATTGGAAGGCTAACTCCCGAATATCTCGCCTGGAGACTCCCATAAAATACTTCTCCATACTTTTGATATATCCAACTAAGTCTTTCTCTTGACTATCCGTAAAGACCCTTCGGTAGTGGCCCATTAAAGGTTTAGGGTCGTCGGGTTGTTGATACCTTATCTTGCTAGCACGTCTTTGGAGGGTTGAGCGAGGAATGTGAAAGGTCCTGGCGGCCAGTTTGTACCCCATCTTACCTGACACCACTGCTGCGACCGCCTTAGCCATGTCATCTTCGTTCCAGGACTGGCGTCCACTCATTCTTTCGTATCTTCTGACCATTGCACTCTGGAAAATAAATAAAAATTGTGTTAGCGAACGTTAATTGATAACACGGCTGTACCGTAACGATATCTACAGTAACAAGAATGTTGTTTTGACGCAAAATGTAGTCAAAATAAAATTATAACTTGTATTCTACATAGTAATATTTGTGCGAAAAAAGTGAGACAACGAATGAAAATTAATTTCCATCGTATGTGTTTTTAATATTCATAATTACGAAAATTAATGTGAGAATCTAAAATAATGTAGATAAATGTAATTAAATGAATGAGGTTTTATTTGCATATAAGGTAGTCGATGGTTGGGTATGTTTAAACGTTCGGCGAAGGGTAACCGCAGTCTTACCGGTTTTGTGGACCACGATCAATGCCAACTCGAGGTGAAAAAAATATATCTAAAGACGTTCTAGAAGGTAACGTTGAATAAATATCATAGAAATCGTATGGTAATGTGAGAATTGTTACGAAGTTACAGGTTGATATAGCCAATTATGATGAAGTACATAGTACGCATGTCAATGTGCCTAACCAATTGACGAAGGAATACTGATTGCTTAGGATTTATTTATATTGATTTTTCAAAGAAGATTTATCATATTTTCCTAGATACCTATACTATGCAAAAAAGTTTATTTGATGGTTATTGAGCGTGGCGCCGGAAATCGAGCAGGACGAGTTTAAAAAAAAAGTGGTTCACGAAACCTGTGCACTTTCAATTTCGAGATCACCTTTACTTTTAGTGTACAGTTACACCGCTATATTTTTTTATGGAGCAGTATGTTAAGTGCAATATTACAAAGTATTTGGTAACTTAATAGTTCTATAAGACTAGAGCTATCCGAACACGTGATGTTAGTAAGCGCTGAGCCCCTTGAAGAGTATCGACTGTATATTACAATACAGTTCGTAACACCGCCAAGCTGATAGCGAACAACACACGATAAAGTATGGCGTGTTTTTCCGACGCGATAACTCTGGAACATTGAGGCCCCTTGCGAACGTGTATTCAAACCGTAATATCACTTAATAACCCAATTTATTCAAGTTCGTTAGAATTACCGCATTTCTTTTATACTTTATATTTTATGTATTTACTTCACACAGCCATTTCGTGTGACATTGACAGTTCAAAAACGGGAAATACCTCTCGTCAGTGGTCGACCGTCCTTGAATGACCGCGTCATATTTTTTATCTGTCAAAAAAAGAAACACGTCGTCAGCAGTCAGCTGTTTGTGTTAGTTCCATAGCGCGTCTATCAACATGTTGTCGCACCGAGATAATAGATACTAAACGGTCTCAGCTGCTTGTACCGCATCCATTGCTGCTGTCATATAAGAATACTCGTCGCCCGGTGTGTACGGTACAGTGCGCAATGGAATATGCTCCGCGTCGATCGACCAAGGTATTGCGATAGTACCGAAGCGAATCGTAGTAGCGGTGCGAGTACGGCGTGAGTCGAGGTTACTCTGACGCGTGACTTGCAAGGTCCCCGCTGCATTGCACGATGCGCCAAGGTTGACTCGCTTCTCTGTACCGATATAACCTAGGCCCCATTAATTGGTATATTCAAAAATATAAAATTAAAATTATAATTAATACTGGTGTTAAAATATTAGTATATACCCTAGCGCAGTAGGCCAAAGTGAAATCTGCATCGGATGTTATCGCGTTGCATCGATGCAGTTAGACAATAGCTTTCAACACGTATGTAACATAAATATAATAGGGTCGCCAGTGAGTACTTACAAGTAAGTGAGTGGTTCAGGATCGCGTAGGCAGCCGGGAGGGGGGTCGGTGGAGGCGAGCAGGCGGCAGGCGGCAGCGGAGCGGCGGCTGGTGGCAGCTGAGTCAGGCTCGGTAGGTGGCGTGCGAGCGGGCTGACGGCGCGCGCGACACTGGCGCGGGGCCCGTCTTGCCCCGCCGCCGGCCCTGGCGCGCTGACGTCACCTGGCCCAGGGCCCGACTGCGACGACTATTTTTGTCCGCAACTAATTATCTAGATCCTGCCTTTGTCCGGTCGTGTAACACTGACGAGGAAACCTGGTTTTATCTTTAAAACCTGTTATGTACATAGCTTGTAGACTTGTAGTTAATTATTAAATACGTCACTCATGTCAATCGGACATTTATTTATTTGTCAACGAGCCGACGTAGTGTAATGGTAATACTGGACTGTGAGTCATTGTACTTGAAATTTAATAAAATGATTTACTTAACATTATATTGACAAAATAGCAAACCGTTGTACTAATCACACCGGTAAGTAGTTACAGCTTAAACAGCTTATTGTAAAATTAATGATATAATTGATTCTATGGACAAGCTAGTAACATTGAAAGTTAGCATACCAATAAATTGTTACATTTAATATTACTAGATTAAGATGTGGACAGCTGCTGCGAATACTTAGTTATTATCATTATAAATAAAATACGCATTCATAGTTAACTATAAACTTTATTGCGTTTTGATTGTTGCAATTTACATGATTATAAATTTCACGAAATTCTGTTTAATTTTTCATAGTAACTCAGCTCAACGAGAGTGAATTCAGCAACATTCTTAGTGACAATCTTTTCCTTTTAAAGCACATATGGAGCACTTATTGTTTTTCGTCGGATAGTTGAATAGTAGCCAAAACGTTAGCGTGTGTAACAAAGGAGAAATTCCCCGGAGATAAAACTGCGGCCAACATTTTAATGAGTCATCCCGGTTTGTACCGCGTTGGAAGTCTCCCGGGTGTGGCTAAATAGGACAAACTATGCACGACACCGTCATAACTGAATATACCAACTTTACGTCCACGTTTATGATACAACTATACGTATAGACACACTATTGTCTATACTTTTGGCTTCACGTTACGTGCCCAGTTTCAGCCTAGATCTTTTTATAGTACTAAATACAAGGCTGCATTGTGAACACGTTTCATCTGTTCTAATAACCAGATGTTTCTTACAGCTGTCTCATATAAAACACCTTTATGACATAGATTGTTAGCCATACCCCAAAGATTGCTGTACATTATGTAGCTTCAGATGTAAAAACTGCAATAAATAGTGTATGTTCACGCGAGAGAGAGTCATTCAGTTTAATGGATCATGCGAGACAGCCATCTAAATAATATCAATGAAGTATAATGTTGCTGGAAATGTTTACACCACACAAACTTTTACTTTACTGTATCAATCGTTCCAATGTCATTTCAATACATATGTTTTGTATAGAACGCATTATCTTTGTAAATATGTTTTATTTTTTTATTATATTAAGGTTTCTTAAACACATATAAAAACGTGGCATCTCTAGAAAGAAAGCAAACAAAGACGATTTTTTTTTAATTTAAATGATGACTAACAGATAATTTCCAATGCCAATGATAATTCGTTGTTTAATACCAACACTTCATGTTAGGTACTTTTATACTTATTGTAATTGTTCTACCGTTGTACTCGACCATAAATTATCATAATCTGTTTAAACGTCAAAGCACCGATAAATCCTAGTAATTTATTCGCAGAATGTCACCGTAACAATTTAACGTATATTTTTATAGTCTTACTGAAACGGTTTCACTCAATGCAACGTTATATTGGTGCGAGTAATATATTAAGATATAGGTACAAACAATGAATACCGAGTATATCGAATCCAGGTTTATCGTAAATTGAGACCGGTTACAAATCTAAATGATGCCGTTGGTTACTCATATAATTAAGTACCTAAACTAATAATATAATTACATTCCATTAATCAACATTAGCTTCTCATTCTAGCTTTTACTTAACAAATATATATGGTGATAGGAACGCCCTTGTTTTCATGAGTTGACAGTGAGCAATTTTGCCTTAAAATGTTTTTGAAAGATATTCGATATTCTGTAAAAATACCTGTGGAATCGGTTTGAAGATTAGCCCATTTGAAAGAAATCCCACTAAGTTATTTGGAGACGTTCACACCTTTGAGGCAGAATGTTTGGGTGGCCAGAGCAGACTTCTTCAACGAATCAATTTGCTGCTGCCATTAAGCATAATATTTCGCCATTATAACTTCGTAGAGAATATAATTTAGGTTTATACCAGGATCCTACTGTTGGTAATATGTACCTAATGACCGATTGTGCACTGACGTCACTCCCCGAGCCCCGTTTTCCTTGTATCAGGGAGATTAAATAATACACTTTGTATACATTGGATGTTTTGTAAAACTAATATATATTATTTGATGCCAATTTATTTTTGCAAATTACACACTTTTATTTGATAAACTAGTTTGATAATTAAGATGATGGATAAATATTTACTTAAATATAATTACAACCATAAAAAAACACCCTAAAGTTTGGTTTAGATACCTATTCATGTTTTTAAATAATGAAGTCTGTGAATAAAGTGCCTATTGGCAAGAATTAAACGATAATTGAAAGCTTCGAACTAATTGCTTTTTTAATTAATTCATTTACTAAATATGTTGTAATTTGTCTGTAATTGGCAAGCCTGTATGTCACTTAAAAGTCAATAACTTAAAATATAACTTCTATGTATCAAATGAAAAACTTCTTTAGATACCAAAATAAATATGACTAGCGTTGTCCACTGGTCGAAATTTGACTAAATTAAGGATCGCTTCCTGCACTTTTTCTCCTTATAAACTTTAACTATGCCAAAAATGGGAAATTTCTCTACTTGTTAACATAAAGATATGAATATAGGGGTAGAAAAATTGTATCTTTATTTATATTACCGAAGCATAACATTGTCACTATAACTGTCTGTCTATTTTTAATAATTTTAACTGTTAAAAAACTGAAAAGATTTTGATGAAAATTGTCACCCTGCATAAACATACTCCGGAGAAATTAGGATTACTCTTTATATATAAGAGGACATGAACAAGGTTCAGTAGGATTTAATCGTAAGTGCTATTGAGGGCAACAATTATTTTGTTTATATAAAGTACTTACAAAATACAACGCATATGTTGCGTGTCATCAGTGCAACAGTTATATTACGGCTGTCTTCTTAATTAATTGTTTGATTGCATCTGTTCCGAGCGTCAACTGGTCCCCACATCAGCTATTTATACGTCTCAAATATATTTACTACGTCAAACTTCTTCCCAGAATAGACCTCTTTATATTGGTGTCACTAGAGCTGATCAGTTGATTTAACAGTAAACGGTCAATATCGGTTTCGATGTAGCTAGATTAAGATTAAATTAGATTAATAGACATTAGAAAATTCATCGATATTTCTGTCGTATGTATATCTATGGCATAAACATCTATCATGCATAATCATTCTTGATAAACAGACATATTGCAGCTTTATTCTTATGTTCTTTCCCCTAATCTAATTAAACCAAATATATATTTAAATAAGTACCTAATCAAAATCATCCTTCATCGTATAACAATCATGTTCGATACCTTTGTAAGCGATATAACTAGGTATATAAATAAGTGTAGATAGTGAATCTACGTGCGGACACGTTTTGGCGAGTGAGCGCAGATAAGATAAATATATATATCAGTCGCATTTCTTTACAGCGTTGTTATTGTCTCAGTTGATAATATGACTTGAGTGCCACAGGTGATAAATGGTAAGGTTACATACAGAGTTACGTATCTATCGGTTAATGTTTACTTGGATTCCCCTTAGACGTCTGAGGTCACTTAATGATAAAGTGGTAAACTTGTATCATACGGATCGTTGAGTTCTCGTTCAGGGGTCACTTTTTATTAAGAGTTTATTTTTACAAAATGACCAGCGTAAATCAAAAAGAAATAAACTTGTAATAATTCTGAGAAAATGGAGACTGGTTCGAACCTTTAACCACGACTCAAGGTGCTCCTACTACTAAGGGCTAGTAGGTAATAACGTGTTGCATGTAAAGCTAGCAACAAGTTCGAGTAGTAACAGGTTGGTAGCCTTCCCTCGGCGTCCACTTTCATAGCGTGGGAAGATTAACGGTTGGTGCTCGCTGAGAAAAACAACCACTTTCATTTCACAGACCATCGCCATTGTGGAAAATTGTGCGATGCTATGCAGAAAATGTATAAGAAATTGCTCATATAAACATGATATTTATTTTCTATTGTTGAGACTTATATGTAGGCAGTAAAGGATAACCACATATTCTTCAAAATATCTGTTGACATTAAGACGCCCGCGCCGTTCAATTGCTGCATACAATGTAGTGTGCACGCTGAGGTTATACCTACACGAGACCTACGTAGGTAAATATTTATCTTCAATAGAGTTTTCATATTTGTATGTAAGTCCCACTCTTTCGCAAAAGGTTTTCTCTCAAACTCGTACATCTGCGTAGGCGGCACATCTGAATAAGTTACGCATGTACTATTTACGTCATCAGATAACACTTTCGTGTATAGCGCGTTCGTGTGTTTGTCACTTACATACATTTAATACATAACTATGATTAGTTATTATATTAGATACTAATGAAACAGTACCTATAGTACGCGATGTTTCAGCACTTTTAATGTTTTTTTTAATTAGATCAATGGAAATATTATCATAATTTAAACATATCAAGTATGACTCATTATTAATTGTATGTAATTATTCATTTTGTACCAGAAAAATCTTTGTACCTAACACACTTCCTGCCTATTCCACAGGTAAACCCCATGTTTTCCTTTTGACCTAGAAAAATACCTACCTAAATACATTTTCCTTAGAGAAACTTTCCTCCATTCAAGATAATATACCACTCAACAAATTCTTCCTTTCTGATGATCAACTTACTGATACGAGTAAATCCAATTTTCCAGTTTCGTAAGTATCTAGCCGCAATTTGAAGTTCTTGTAAGTTTTTAGGGTTCAGTACGTAGGTGACATGGTTTCCGAAACATTGATTGAGTTTCCGAGTCAAATTAGATGTGAGGCCATTTAAGGTACTACAAGGAATTTTTATTTTAGTTATCAACGAAAGTCTTCAAACTTGATCATTTGGTTTTCGTTTTATTTAAATATTTTTTTTAAATTAGGAAAATTTAAATGTAGTAGTGGACTGAATTTGTAACTAATAGAAATTACGAAGAAAACATCGTGAAACAAATGGCTTTTAAATTAAAATAAAAAAATTGTCTTGGGCGATAGTGTTCATTCTTTTCCACAGGTAGGTTTGATTAAAACAAAAAGTGACACATTTTAAATTTAATTTATTTGGCAGTAATGTTTTACGTACATTGTAATTATTGTTTCAGTACCACCATCAATAGATAGTCACATGAAATCATCTTTTATAATATATACTAGCTGCATGCGCTGCAATGCCATTTTTCTTTTTCTTTTTTGAGCCAGGAACTTTGGTGTCTTCAGAACAACTTACCAGAGTTTTATCACAACCTGATGTATAGATTAGGAGTGCGTAGAGGACAAATATACAAACATTATTTATCTAGATACATTTATTTTATCTATACATAAAAATTATAATTATACTTTAATTATTATATTACTGTAGTCTACAATTACATTTATTAATAGAAGAGAAATTCATGGCTATGTCTGAATATGTATAATTAAAAAATATGTTTTAAGTTGGAAACCAATAAGGCCCTTCTTTACAATATAATATAATTCGAACAAAAATTAGTATCTAACTAAAAGCAGTTATTTCAAGTGGTATTTTTAAATAATAAAAAAGTGAGAGTTTAGTGATTGTTTTGCTTGCTGTTGGAACAAATAATACAAAACTAGCTATTGCTTGATTTCGCTTACCTACTGAGCGACCGACTTGACGATGGACACTAAATTTCATCAAAAATCGGTCCAGAAAGATATCAACAAATAATCAAACAAACTTACTTTCGCTATTTATATGTATAAAACCTAAACCTAGTCTGATATAATGGTAACCACAATTCTCCAACTCTTACTTTTTGTTCTAAAACCAAAGCGAGTTCTCTGCTGAAAAAATGTCGCCTTTCAGTAAGGTCAATAGTTCATTTTTATTATCAACAAAAACTTATCAACAGTCATAGTCTATTTACTTTGTGTAATCTGCATCGGCTTTCACGATTTTGTTCCAAATACTTGAATCGGCCATAAGTCTTGAGCTAGGTCATCTGGTTACAATTTCTAATGAATTGATGCTTAAATATACTCGTACATGAAGGAACTGTGGGAAATAAATTAGTATTATTAGTAGTAGTTTTGAAAGATCCCGCCACACTCTTCCCTACTGTGGAAACTAAATCTGTGATCTGACAATAATGCTTGCCAGCCTGGGAGCCGTGCCATGACGTATTTGTGAAATCCCTATTCAGGTGTGAGAGTGAGACACAGCTGCTTACGTCATATCACATTTTCTCTTTTTAATTACGAAACTTTTCCTGCTTTGGCAAGTAATGGTATGGTCCAGAGATATGATGACAAATTAATTAAAGCCATGCCATCAGACCATGGTCTACAAGTTTTATTATTTCGGCAGCTCACAAATGGATGCCAAGTTCATGGTATTGAGGGATCGCTTTATTTGACAATTATTTCTTCAGCTTTAATGTTTGATATCAAGAAGCATATTAATAAATCATTTGATTTAATTCTACGTCACTATGTTTCTGTTTATACAGCTGGCGTAATCATAATAAAAAAACCATTACCGACTGATAATGATTGAATTACCATCCAAGTATTAAATGTATGTTTGTAGGTACTGACGATTATGTTTCGGCATTCCCGGCGCATCACGGACTCCAATAGAACAATCCCGAAACATTTACTTTCATCAGTAAAATAGTAAATACGAGTTAAAAAGTAATAGGTAACGTGTGTTATGAAATACTATTAGATTATACTAACAATAGCTAAGTGGATAATAAATCTTGACTTGGTAGCCACGTGGTAGGGATGACAAGCTAAATTTTCAAGTATCTAACTATCTGCTATTTTTGTATTTTCTTTTATCAATGCAGCCCTGAGTATACTAAACGGGAGCATCGTTATGTTTTAATATAAAATATTCAAAGATATTCACTGTCCACTCCGTTACTGCAGTCTTAATTGGCTGTACCTTTCAAGCCGTACTTTATCTTTGATAGTGCACCGCGTAAAAGACCCACGTAAAGTACCAGTTCTTATCTACATACTTAGGAAGAGGGTTACGTTGCACAATGCAATAAGATTAAACCTTATTTTTTAAAGTCTTGACCATTGATCACGTATTGGACGTGACTATACCGTACCGTACTAAAGGACAATACCCAATACCGTATCTTTGTGGTAAGCAATTGTTGATACTAATAAGTCATTTTGCATTCAGTTAATTGAAAACAAATTACAAATAAATTGTGTTAGAATAATAGGCACAATGTGGGCTCTGCAAGCTCACACAGAGTTACTTAGGTAGGTTTTTAGAAGTAAAACTTTCAGATACCTGCTGAGCCTACTGAAGAACTTTCCGTTTCCCAGTTGAAACCCTTAGCAACAAGTCTTGTTCTTCGTCTTTGTAAGTCGTCTTCTTCTGTGTGAGCTTGCAGAGCCTACACACATCATAAGGGCCAGTTGCATCAGAGATTAGTTAGTCTGTAATCGTGGATGTGGCCGCTTATATGAACTTTCCATGATAACGTTTACATACTAACTTCGTAGTCTAAATCACTGATGGCAATATAGTGCAAATAAAGTATATAGTGATAAAAAACCAAAAGTATATTTTTAGTTTATTTCCTAGACTTTTCACTTTCATTATTATGTTATTAGCTGGTGCGCGCGGTTTCAACCACGTTCTGAGGAAACTTCTTCTCACACTTAATAAAAAAATAGCCTATAACCGTCTCTAAGAAATTAATCATCACCAAAATTAATACAAAATTAGTAACAAAATTCATAAAAATGCTTCAGTATAACAAACTATAAACCCACTAGTGAGCATTGAAATTTATTTTGGTAGCTATCGCTTAGATTGCTTCTCAATAGACATTTAACAACTTAAGAAGGAAACTTAATTATAGTTTACATAATTTTAGTTTATTTACCCACACACATTTTCAATACTTAAACTAACATTCATAGCTTCATCCTGGTTGGTACGACTGGTTGTCAGTACTCGTAATGACTGTCAAAGATCTACAAATGATAGCCGGGACCAACAGCTTAACGTGCTTTCCGAGGCACGTAGGAGTCTCGGTATGACATGGAAGGTCACCCATCTATGGACAGACTGCACCAAGCACTGCTTATCTTTTTGCGTCAATCGACCCTTGCGGCTAGTATTTAGCCACGAAGGCCTTAACTTTCGGATACATATATATTTAAGACTAGCTGACGCGGCGAACTTTGTTCCGCCTAACATTCGATTCTTTAATTTTTTATTACTTTTCTAAAATAAAAGTTTTTTTCTAAAATGCCAATAAAAGTCCCGTCAAAATCGGTCCAGCCATTTCAGAGATTAGCCGGAACAAACAGACTGACAGACAAAAATTGCAAAAACTGACAATTACAAACAGACACTCCAATTTTATTTATATGTATAGATTAGTAAGGGCATACAGTGGTGTAAAAAATGCTTAAAACAGTTTCACATATTTACATAGATAGCTTCTATTTTTAATCTATTGGCTAGGTGTTTTAAAAGTGAAACATTGACAGTGTAAAAATCTAGTAATTAACGTTAGAATGTATTTTAGTAACTGTAGGTACATTCAGTAAATGAAGAAAGAAATATAGGTACAGAATGGTACGCGGAACTTTGGTTATATTTAAATATATTTCGCCTTGGCTGGCACTGATTGATTGTTTGGCCAAAACGTTCAAATGGGGTAATCATTAAAACCACTTTGTGGTATCTTCATTATCTTCACGAGTCTAAACTAGTTGTTTTAATGACTTGACTATCATTGTTGCCAACGACGTAAAGATAAATAATGATAGGTAATATCTACTTGTATCTTATCATTGTGTCAAAATTATAAGGAAGGTTTCTTGTTTAGTTGAGAACATGGTTCACAAGCCTTCCTGTTCCTTTTTTTCTATAAAATAAGGTGCTAAGCTCTTCATCATTAAGAAGTTTTTGTTTTCCACGGTTTTAGCCGCATCCTGTATATATCCATAAGAAGTATTCTATGTCCTTTCCCGGGGTTTAAGTTATCTCCATATCAAATTTCATCGAAATCGGCTCAGCCATTTTGCCGTGAATGCGTAACAGACAGATTTATATTCGTATTTATAAAATTACTAGCTGTTTCCCGCGGTTTCACCCGCATCCCGAGGGAACTACTTAGCGCACCCGGGTAAAAAGTTGTTGTGTTTATGTTGTTCCTCAGGGTCTATTCTATCTCTCTCATTTAATTTATATCGGTCCAGTAGTTTTGGCGTGAAAGCGTAACAAACAGACAGACAGAGTTACTTTCGCATTTATAATATTAGTAAGGATACTTGAAGAATGATAAAACAGCCTCGACGTTCGACACTTAAACAAGCAACAAAACAAGAATTATAATGGGTTTTATTTTTGTTTATTATTTCCTTACTTTTAGTTAAGATGCATGTCACTTGCATGAGTTGGATACCAAGTTTCATAATGATTAATTCATATTGTTGCTTCATGGTGATAATCGGAACAGTTTGTAAGGACAGGTAACATATTATATTTTGTCTTACAACTGTGCTATCACTGCGCGACCTCGGTACGTACTTACACTCAAAACATGTGTGGACGCATTACTTTAGGGCATACGTACCTTGATAATATATTTAGGTTAAGTGATGTAGTTCATATATTCCCTAAAACCGTCCATCCACGGACTTGGCACTTCGTTGGTTTGTTTTACATAGACATTATATAAATAGTAGCTGTTTCCCGTGGTTTTACTCGCATCCTGAAGGAATAACTTTACGCACCCGGATAAAAAGCCTAGCCTATAATAATCTCTAGGGTCCCATGCATATTAAAATTTATACCAAATTTCATTACAATCGGTTTTCAGTAGTTTTACCATGAAAGTGTAAAAAGTAAACAAACTCACATTTGCATTTATATGTTAGATACTTATAATACAGTCTAAGTTGGTGTGAAGTGATTTTGTGTTCACTCACGAAAGGTCAAGTAACGGTCATTTAGGTACCTAACTTCTATTTTATTGCAACAATATGCATCGATTTTTATTATTGACCTAAAAACGACGCTGTGTCGAATTGCATTAGTTTCAAATTACAATATAGGTAATGATATCATAATACCTAACAGATAATAAATATTGGCCGATGACTTGTTTAAAAGGAATCTCGGATGAGTGTTGGAAATTCTGATAACTCAACACTAAGGAAAATGTGGCCACCTTATGCGACCTATCCTATAGAAACAGGACATGCAAGTTGTATTTGATAAAATAAGTCTAAAAGTGTAAAGAACGGAGTTGCATGTAATGCGATAACTACCTGCATGGCCTGGTCACAAGCCCCACAACTGGGATTCGGGGATCAATTCTTAATCCAGAAAAGTGTTTAGGATTTCCAGCTAGAATTTTTCACTAGTAGTCTTGACTCTGAATAGTAGGCCGTCTGACAACCAGTCTAACCAAGGGGTATCATGTTGCCTGGTAACTGGGTTGTGGAGGTCAGATAGGCAGACACTGGTACTCAGCTGCATTCAGTTAGACTGGAAGCCAACCCCAACACAGTTAGGAAAAGGCTAGGCAGATGATGATTCAGTGAGACTTGAACAGAACTATATCTGTGACCTTATATCTAATAGGCTGATGATGAATGATGATGATAAAACAATAACTGGTGATATTAAAGAGCTCTTGAGTACACTTCTGTTTATCCGCTCAGGAAATAATAGCGATATATTACGTGTATACAATTGATTAGGAATACATCGTTATTTATAAGGTAGTCTGTAGACTCGGGTACCTCTTCATTTAGATTTTGTTTTGCTGTTGTAGCAAAACCCGTTTCATGAGAACGTATTTTTTGTTCCCTGGCGTTGAATATACACAACTCGAGTGATACTTACAAAATATTATGGTATTTATCACGTTAGATAGAAATATTACATCTTAAACTATAATGTAAGGAATAGGTACCTACTTATTATGAGTATAACCCACACGTAAAACGCTGTTAAACTATTGTAAGGCGATCGAATAAAATATCACTTATATTATTTTACTAGCTTCTGCCAGCGACTTCGTCCGCGTGGAATAGTGGAGAATATGATGATAAAAAAATAAAATGGAGTAACTTCTCCCGTTTTCCCAACATTTCCCTTCACTGCTGTGCTCCTATTGATTGTAGCGTGATGAAAAGTATACTATAACCAGCTCAGGAGTATGAAAAATAATTGTACCAAGTTTCGTTAAAATCCGTCGAGTTGTTTTTGTTTCTATAACGGTTATATAGACAGACAGACAGACAAAAATTTTACTGATTGCATTTTTGGCATCAGTATCGATCCCTAATCACCCCCTGATAGTTATTTTGGAAATATATTTAATGTACAGAATTGACCTCTCTACAGATTTATTATAAGTATAGATTTAAATCTGCGCATTCACAAATAAATAAATTGAATTAAATTGAGGTTTTCTAGTCAACACAAAAGCAAATTATTTATCCTAAGCAATGACGTCTCGTCTTCGCCGTGCATTCTTGTTAAAAGACTTAATGCCAAAAAGAGAGTTGAGACCCTAAGACACGGTACATAAATATATTTTATTAAGAATAAAAAAATGCTATTATTTTATACAACCCCAACTAATATTTTAAATGCGAAAGTGATTTCGTTTGTTTCTTTCGCTTTCACGGTAATATTGCCGAACTGAATTGAATGAAATTTGATACGGGCATACCTGAAAAAGGATATAGGCTAAGGGTAAGGCTATTTATTATCCGGGTCTGTTAAATAGTCCCCTTGGGACGCAACTGAAACCGCAGGAAACAGCTAGTTATGTGTTAGTTGAAAATATTTTGCTATGGACCATCAGACCCTAAAATAGCACCAAATCCTTCACCTTCAATTATGAATGCTGGTGATTAGAACCAATAGCGAGTTGTTATTGTACCAGTTCGAATTCAGACGAATGCAAATTGAGTGGAATTGTGTAAATTATGCAATTCCGCATAAGTAACAAAACAATGAAACACTGACCTAGTTTGGTTGTCTTTGAAAATGTGAACGTATTCAGATTTTACGTGAACTACTAAAACGCTTGATTGGTACTGCATTAGCAGAATAATACTTACTAATATGGTTCGAATGTTCGATGTGTTGTAGTTAGTCGTAATTATTTGTTTAATACAAAAATAAGGTATTTCATAATCTTCTATTTAAGACCTGTCGTTTTTGCACTTTGTTTTGTCTAGAGAAACTTATCAATTTAAAACACTAAGGTTGATGATAAAAATGACAAAAGCGTCCTATGAGTAAATAAAATATAAAAATAACTTAACAAACAAGTAATCTAAATGAACATAAAACGCAGATTATCTTGTAGTAAGCTCGGTAAATACTGTAACATCAGGAATAGAAAGATTAAAACACATAATATCCTATGAAAACATTTTGACAATCGCTCTGTTCTCGTAACTCTTAAAATTCTACGCTTTTTGATGAGCTGATAAACAGTTTAAAAAGTATTCTTCTGTTTTCCTATGTTCTTCATTTGTTTTATACATTAGATTGTTGAGTGTAGTTCATCTTGAGTTGTTTGCTCGTCGAATGAGTCCTCTCTTGGCATTCACCGCGTGCCTTATGATTTCAAAATAACACATAATGGCAACGGCAGTGAACGCGAGGAGGAGGACTGCTATCTTCTTATAGGCTTCTTTTTTTCAGGTATTTTTTTCTTCTCTATACTTCTTTCTTGAGGCAGGTTCTTGCAGGTAAATACAACTATATTATAACGCCTAGTGGTTTTTAAAGACAAGATACGAATGTGTGATATTGCTAAACATTTTATGAAGGCGCTCTAGAATAAAAATGATTAAACATGACGAATTAAAGTAAAATTCTTACTTATTTTAAAGGATTGAATATCATATATTGAGATCATTTTAAAATAAATTATTAATTATGATTGTATAATTGATTAATATACACAATAAATTATTTAGGGAGGTAGATCTGTAGGTCCCTACCTACAAATAGTTACACGATTAAAGCAAAAAATGGTTTAAATATGTTGTATGCAAAGAAAACCGCGCTCGGGGATTATGTAGCTTTTTATCAGTGAAATATTTTTTGGAAGCGGTTCAGTAGTTCCGGAGATTACTACCTACATACAAACATTACCTACATAGAACTACATACAAAATTACGAACAAATTTTACTTCTTCATAATATTAGTTTGCCCAGCAGTGGGGCTATACTATAAGTCGATGATGTTGACGATAATATTAGTAAAGTAGAATATGTTTAGCATGGTTTGTCCTGTTTCAACGTTACCTAATATCAATAGAAATAAACGAATGGTTTATTAAATCTAGGCAGGTTCTATCCAGGAAGGAGGGAATACATTGAAGAACTAGGTTTACACGATAAATTGAATATGAGGCCACAATAAACAGACTTTTTTAATCGATACCTAAATAATGTAAGGAAGGCTATTTTTAATATTTTGATACTATATTTTTTATAGCTATCCAATAAGCTCTAAAAAAAGATACTTAGCTGTAGTTTTATTCCGTGCGCAATCGCAACACGCATAGATCGAGGGTGCATTGTGCATGCACAATAGTAGTAGGGATGCAGCTGGCGTCCTATTGTCACATAGAGAGGGGTGCAACACGCGTGCAACCCTACGTCCACGGCTATTACACTAGATGCAATTATTGTCAGCATTCATAGTAACCAGTTTCTAACTAGAACACAATTTATGTAGGCATTTTGGGTAAATTACCTTTTTAATCCCATTTACAGATATATACTCATTCTATTACACCAGTGTGACTTTAAACGTGCTTTGTTTGTTTTTGTAAGTATTAATAAATTCAACAATACTTCTATATAACAAACATAGTGAAAGAAATACAACATCAACACTACATTACGCATACTGGCAATTATTGCTAACAAAAATATGCAGGCGTTACTAAACAATAAAACAATTGATGCTATACAAATATCTTAATGTGAACTTGAATTATCGGGGAAAAAAGAAGAAATTGACAAATTTCTTTATTAAAGCTTTATGCAAACACAGTTTTATGCCTCAAGGTACATTGTACTTTCAGTCCGTAAAGTACAAAAATAAAGCTAATGTTCTAAAGGTAGGTCTAAGTGGTAATATCAGTAAGGAACCATAACTGTACCACTAAAGGCAGATAGCACGAACAAAAATATCACGCACGGTTTATTGTGATAGCATTCATTCGTGTCATGAATCACATATCGATCGGCTGATAACATCTCTACTTGCAGGTCGTTCACTTTACTGTTGTGAAACAACCTTACAAAGTTTACTGCAGTAAGAAAAACTAAATACATATTTTGTATAAGACATTGCTCTACGTAAATGTTTTGTCCTGAATGTCTGACGGATCAACACACATCCGAAATCGCTGATCGCAGAGACCTGAAACTTGGAGGGTGTATTCTTTGTATGACGTAGGCATCCGATAAGAAAGGATTTTTCGAAATTCTACCCCTAAGGGGGTGAAAAAGGAGGGCAATGTATTAAGAAACTCGTATAGACCACGCGGGCGAAGCCGCTGGCGGAAAGCTAGTATATTTAAAAAAATATCACCCAGTGTGTAGATTCGCACTGTTTCACCCGCGTCCCAAGAGACAGCTTCACATGCCCGAAAAAAGTTATTCACCTGCACCTGGTTTCAAGATACATCAATACCATTTTTTACCTAAATAGCTTTAGCTGTTTTACCGTGAAAGCGCATGTATTGTATACAATATTTATTTTACACAATATATTACAATATATTTATTTAGTTAGGATTAGAATAAATGGGTTGAGTATAAAATATTATATGTATTGAAAGGTGAAGTAATTGTGAAACTAATGATGTAATAAGTTTTGTCTCAAGACTAAAAGTAATGCCTAAAGGTTTTTAAAAATTAACTTTAAGAATACTTTTATTGTATTTACTAGCTGTTTCCCGCGGTTTCACCCGCATCCCGAGGGAACTACTTAGCGCACCCGGGTAAAAAGTAGCCTATGTTGTTCCTCAGGGTCTATTCTATCTCTGTGCCAAATTTCATTTATATCGGTCCAGTAGTTTTGGCGTGAAAGCGTAACAGATAGACAGACAGACAGACAGACAGACAGAGTTACTTTCGCATTTATAATATTAGTAAGGAATATTAGTAAGGATAGCTCATTAGTTGCCATGAACTTAAATTTACTCGGTCCCAGAAGAAAATTGTTGTATATTTTTCTAACTTAAACGATTAAAGAAATGTATTTGTTTCATCACATTGAATATAGTTTTAACCAAATTTTCTAGCGATAATTGAAGTCATCAGAAGAGTGACGTCCACGAATTGAATTCTGTTTGAGTTTTTAGTTTCATGAATACTGTATCGCTTAGAATTCATCTATCAGGCGAAACAAAATATATTTTCATCGTACTATGGTCGAATCAGACTGAGAATTTGGATAGTAAAGTAATAATAATAATAAACGGAAAGGGCACGTAGTAAGGAGGTTCATGTCTCTAGTACTACTACTCTACTCTAACCTAACCACCAGTAACTTGGACCCTGTTCCCGATATTAGTGGATCCCTATTTTTATAAATCTTTCAAGTGTATTAAAATGTGTAAAAAGATGAGTAACCGATTAATAATAAAACAACACAATCTTAAGACTGGGACACATTCGTCACATGCAGGAAAAGTCTTTGATTGAATGCCTACAAGTTTGAAATGTTGCACCACGAACCATAATCTGATCACTAACAGAATACTTTAGTTCTGAAGTGAAATAGAAAAACATTGGCCACAATGGTAATGTGACTGTGGGGTATTAGGCTAACTAATAAAAGAAGGGGGAGTGAAAGTTGTTACGGATGAGTACGGGCTTAGCTGGCGGTGCCAACCGCGGCCCGACTCACGCCTGGCCAGCGACGTCATTCCACCGAACCAATACGAGCTGGTACATCAGTCATTTGGAAGACCTTGGACTGATTTGTTTCTAAATATACATATATCATAGCAAGCTTACGAAAATGTTTGGAGGAGTTTAGAGTGTAACCAAGTATTTGGTAAGAAACCAATGTGTTCAGATCAAACTCTAGCAAATGCTGGGATGATAACAAGTGATTGAATAGGTTGAGAAAAATAAAAATAATTTATATCAGAATTTTCTGTTTGTCTAATTAGGTGTTATTTTTAGGTAATGGCGAGAAGTGTTTGGAAAGATAGGAAAAATTCCAGAGATACTCCAGAATACGGTAGAACCCGACATGTTTGTGAACAGTGATTGGAATTTATAATTTCAACGGCTTTTGTATCGTGTTAAAGAAAATCTAATTTATTTTTACGTCATTACTGCGCCTAGCGCCCTTCAAACGAGGGGTGTAAAAAGTTGTAGGTGGTATCGCGCGTAACAGTACTAATAGAGGTTTTGATTGATCGGCGTTCCCCCACGGAGGCCGGTGAGCGGTGGCCGGCAGCCCTGAATAATGGCACTGCACTCTCCATGGTGAAGGAATGTAAACATTGGACAACCTGCTCACGGTGCCCACCCCGCACCACACCTGCCCCGGACTTATTTGTAAACGGTTTGTTTTGTCAGATTTCATGTTTGGTTAGTCCGTTGCATAAGCTTGTGACGTCTTTTATTAGAAGGTGCGATTTCTAATCGACATGGGTCAAAGGCTACATTTTGTAAGTAAACTATTGAGATTAAAATATAAGTTTTTATTTAAAGAAAATTAATCGTTTTTTTTATTTCCTCCCTTTCTTTTTCTTGTCGTGTATGTTGAAGGTTTACTCACCTAACAGGCCCTAGTGTCAGAGTTTGTTGACCTGCTAGTTTTTAATTCATGATGGTTTAAAAATTTTACGTCCGTATTTGTGAGTACTTCCCATCTTTTTTAGATTTTAAAGGTGAAATAAGCATTGTAATTAAAAAAAAATGAGGAAAACTACACCATCTCCACCCCACTGACTACTTAAAAAACTGTCTATCAAACTGAATTAAACATTTAAGTACAATGATCTACGTGGCTCGGGCAGGGTACTTAGTGACGTCAGCGGAAGCGCTCGCGAGGGGCTTCCCTCTCCGCGGCCCTCGCGCCGAGTGCGTCTGCTAAATGACACGGCTGCCTCGTAATCACCACTCACCACCGACGCCTTATTTATGTGCAGCCGCTAATTGACGGGGAAATAGTCTGTGAAAATTGTGCCCCTTACTGTCACCACGGAATGAATTTTCTTTTCAGTTTCTTTTTTGTGAGGAGTTTTTTAGCGTTGTACAATTGAAGTTTTGATGATGTCGTTTTTAGGGTTCCGTAGTCCGACAAGGAACCCTTATAGTTTCGCCATGTCTGTCTGTCTGTCTGTCTGTCTGTCTGTCCGCGGCATAGCTCCGAGGTTCTTGATAATAGAAAGCTGAAATTTGGTATGGATATGTATATTGATCACGCCGAGAAAGTGGTAAAATAAAATTTTGAAAAATATTTTTTTTTAGGGTAGCTCCCAAACACGTAAAGTGGGGATGAATATTTTTTTTCTCGCGTACCCCTCCGTGTGGGGTATCGTTAGATAGGTCTTCTAAAAATATTATGGGTGTGTTAAGACCATTTTTTGGTTAAGCGAGCCATTTGCGAAATATCTAGCTTTTCAGTGCAAATTTTTGTTCGATACGAGTTACCCCCCCCTCTAACTTTTGAATGGCTGTACCTAGAAATGTGAAAAAAAACGCAGACTTAGTACATGTAATGAACTTACAAGGAAAACTATTACGGCTAAGTAGGCTTAACCGGTTACAGAGTTATAGTCGACTAACTAACTCCTACTACGGAACCCTACTGCGCGTGGCCCGACACGCACTTGGCCGGTTTTTTTTTATATTAGTCAGTACTAGGCGTTATGGGGACAATGGTTTAAATTCTACTTCGTGTCGATTAAGTTGAAATGACAACAGATGAGACTGCGACACAAATGTTGGACATTATGTCTATACTGTTGCACTACAACAGAATCTTAGTGTTGGCGCTGTCGCTACATTTTATTCGGATTCGTCACGATTTTCATGTCACAATAAGAGACATTCACATTAATCACTTGGTGTAATACAATGAGTGAACAGTGTATTGTATAGTGCGAAAGTCTTAGCTTTGTTGCAGACATCACACCAAGTTACCTAAACACTTCTTCATGTAAACTTTAAATGATCCCGAAATAGTAACGCTAAGTGAGTTGTCATGAACATAATTGTATTCACACAAACGACATTGAACCGTGGTGTATCGAGTAAGGTAACTAGTGAATGATAAATAAACTGTGGACTGGTGATCACTAAATGTTACAATTACGTATTCTATTACGTTACGGTCGCATCAACTCCCACTATCCTTGAACATCCATTAACCGATTAAAATTTAAACGTGTATTCTAAAATGGAAAGGTAAAGTTCAACGTCCCCGGCGCCACGCGACTTGCAACCCTTCGCTCCCAACCGTTATTATTACCATAAAAACTTGCTCTAAAGTGTGCTAAGGTCGTCCGGTTTTTAACAATAGAAGGGTTCTATACAATTTAGTATTAAAAATAGGTGGGACTCATTTTATTGGGTGGCAATCCGATATGAGGGTTCTATTCAATTGTGATATGAGGGTGTATTTGGACCTTTTCGGGGATGAAGTAATTAATATTTGAAACTAATAGGAGGATAGTTGAATATGGGGACAGATGACCGGTTTGGCAAATGACACAGCAGGACAGATTTCTATTTGGATATACCTAATGACAGTAATATTATAGCCAAATAAAGACGAAGTGATCGTATAAAGTAAATATTTATGGATTTCTAAGACGTGTGGTGGATTCTGTATCTACAAATAAATGCATATCGCAAAATTGGTATGGTTTTTATTAATTGCGCTATATACATACATATGTAGGCCTTGTCCGCACCAATGTTTTTATTTTGAATTATAACACTTAACAACTCACTTCCAATGTTAAAGCAAAATTTATAAAAAAAATCTTTTTCAAAAACTTGTTCAGAGAATTTGCTACTTTGTAAAGTTTGAGTCAGTAAACCCGGGGCTATTAAGTGTATTTTAAAAAGCCACAACATATGTTGCGAGTCTGTTAAGTTACTAAGTTACACGCCTAAAAGTCAGAAGGTGTGTGTAACAAGAATTTTTACACGGACTGTGAACATATCTTTAGAATACTACCAATAACTCTGTTGATTACAATGATAAAGAGACAATCGAGTCGCTTTACTGGTCGCTAGGAGACGGCTATTTTCATAAACACATACGGGGAATTCCTTTGCCGTGTCCAAGGCAAGCCTTCCCATAAAGTGCTACAACCAACCCTTCCAGTTTCGAGGTAATGCTTATAAATAAAAGTAATCATGATAACGACTATAGTATTATAATATTTAGTTTAGTTGAAGGGGTATTTGGAATATTAGTCACGAGTTGTGTTAAATATTAATATTACTTACAGCCATTTCTAAACACCAAACATGCAATACGACATATATTAATAAGCTTTTGATTCGCAAGTTGCAGATAGAACATAAATAAGTTCAGGAAATAAACTGAATTGTTGACATACGAGCCAGTGCCAATTACTATATGCTAGGCAAGTCGCAATCAATGAGCCTTGAAACACTATGATAAATTCTTATGCTCCGTTTACCAAAACCTATTCAGTAAGTAGTAGCTGACATGACTTGTTATGGCTTCTCTATTGTCGGATATAAAGACGACACAAGTTACACTTACATTAAAATGAACGTATCTTTTCAGAAACGCACCCTTAAATGGTTCATATTCTCTATTCAAATATTATTATAATTTTCCAAAACTTTACAACTTTACCACAAAACAAGTTAGTGGGGACTAAACTTTCATAAACCGGTCTCTGGACTATTCTAATGCAACTCTAGTTGTGAAATTTGGACGACAAGGGAGCAGGGGTACCGTGGGAGATGGGGCCCTGTCATAATTTCCAGAGCAAGCCACCCCGCGCAGCTGTCGCGACAACTTTCGGATTCGATGGATCGATTGTTTGATTCACGACTTTCATTGTTCCTATTCGATTGTTTGTCGATCCGAGACTTTTTGTGACGGAGACTTGTGTGAGCGAGTATCAGGCATTATTATTAACTAGCAGGCGACAGAACCGTTAATGGGCGTCGTTTATGGCTCCCCATGTCAAGCCGAAGTGTGAAATTATAGCTTTGATTGAATTCAAAAAATAATTACGTGAGCGTATCGATTTACAACGGAACCACACTGTTCAAACAAACGTATATCAAACGAAAGTTGGAGACATAAAGTAATATTTTTTATTAGTATAATATCTAATTTGTTAAAATTTACTAATATTTTTATCCCTTTACCACGAAGTATGAACATTGTGAAAGGATGACTTTGTAAAATAATAATCATGAGGCAAACCGGTTGTACGATTATACGCGCCACGTCATTCGCATATGTCTAAAACGGCGCACAATGGCTATGTTTTAATGCACTCTATTAAATATGCAGATAGGTTACGCGTGCGAATAATGCATGAGAGTTTTAATCCTAGACAAAGCGGGTTGGATTAATCATCCAAAATATGGGGTGTTTTTTACTCGGCCCGCGTTCAATAGTGCAGGGGTCGTTGTACGCAGCTGCGCGGGCGCGGATCAAATTGATAGGTGCGTACCATACATATGTCGTGGGCAGCGTGCGCGTGCGGCGGCGGCGCGCGGTGTGCGTCACGCAACGTACGAGCGCCGGCTGCAGCAGTTGTTATGTTTTGGTTTACTAATCTCATGAATTTTGATATACATTTATTTCATATTATTATTACTACTATTGAAACACAATGTTTGATACTTAATTAAGAAATATTGTACTTTTTATTTCTCAAAAAAAGTGTTATATTTTTTGTCCAGAGACAAATGATCAAAGTAGAATATCACTGCACCCTTGTCTACACTACTATTATAAAGAGGAAAGATTTGTTTTTTGTGTGTATGTTTGTAATGAATAAACTCAAAAACTACTGTGGCGATTTCAAAAATTCTTTCATCATTGGAAAGCTACATTCACCTTGAGTAACATAGGCTACCCGTGCGAAGCTGGGACGGGCCGCTAGTAGTGTATAAAGAATAACGTTACTTATCTAGTCTCACGTAAGAAAGTTTGACTGTATCTAATATTCAAAATGATGGCTTTTTTTCACCAGAATGAATGCCTAAGAGATTTCGAGAGATGTCGTTTATTTATTAAAAATTTAATGTTATTTAATATCACGGGTCTCGTATCCTACTTTAATAACAAGTTGCATCCATTAGAAAATTAAAAAAATTAAAAAACTTTTTTTTATTTTGTTGTTATTTATACCAACAAAAGAAATTTTACGAAGTTAATTAGTATATATTTTTTATTTTCATTGAAGACAAAATGTATTCCTAACATTTCCTACAATATTACGTAAACTATAGTATTCATAGCAATTTTCTAATGAGCTTTTAAGTCAAATTGCAACCTGAGTCATTGTATATCGAATTAACAGCAGTTTAAGTGCAAACTGGTCGGTATCTTATCGAGTAGTCGGCGATAGATAAGGTGTGATAACGCTGATAAGACGGTGGTCACCCCCCATCGTATATCTACTATCGATCGCTTCGTATTACCTATACTGATCAGCTGTCTGTTTTGTAGTTGATTCCATAGTACACTTGATAGTTAGCGAACAGCGTTAAATTTCTTTTTTAACTTGATACAAACGTATGAGACTTAAATGCGCGTATTTTTTATTTTATCTAAAATTAAATTAAGAAATTTTGGTAAAATTATTTATTAAAAAGAACGGGTTACGTTGTGTCACTATTAGGAATTATTCGTATTACTATTTTTCGTATATTATTATTGAATCGTACTAAAAAAGCATGTCGAATTATCGATGTTGATACCGATATCGATAAACGTGTCTGTATATCGATAGTTTCGTTCAGGAAAACGAAGTATAGTACAAGCCAAGATGGAGTGAAAGGCTGCAGGCAAAAGTTGAGGACAAGCTGAGGACCGAGCGATACGCGGGCACACGTAAGGGGAGGCCTATGCCCAATGGTGGACAAATATTGAAAAGTCTGATGATGATAATGATATTCAAAGTGTACTGTTGTTATATTATGAATATATTATAGTCTTTCCGCCTTATTCATAACTGTTAGCTTCTGCCCGCGAGTTCGTCCGCGTGGAACAGTGGTGCTCCGCTACTATTGGTTTTAGCGTGATGATATATAGCCAAATGGGTAACAATGAAAGAATTTTTCAAATCGTACAGTAGTTCCTGAGATTAGCGCGTTCAAACAAACAAACAAACTCTTCAGCTTTATTATATTAGTATAGATAGATAATTCGTCCTATTTAAGTCTCTCTTAACTATCACATTATATTTATAAGTTATTTTTCGTTTTGGTTTTGTTTATTTTTATTTTCAAACTATAAAAGTCTATCAGCCGGTTGCACCAAAAAAAATTGGGATTACTTATACGTGAAACGGGAGGACAGAGTTCAAAGTAGACAATTGAAGATCTGTCAAAATGGAGGATAAAATTGAATAACTTTGATATTATTTTATGTGTTTTGTCTACATGTGTATGATATATAATGTTTACTTAATTATTATATCTCTGTATTGATATCATAAAAAATATTAAAAGTACACTAACTAGCGACATCATGTTTTGTGATATTCGTAAAAGTATAAAGTATAAAAAGTCTGGCTGTATATCTATTTTATTGCGCTAATAAAATCGATTGCGCTGTAAAACAGAAAAAAACTTTATAACAAAGAATGTTGCTTTATCATTTCATTTTAGTAAAACTATCATAATGATTATCGTTCAATATTTTTATTGGTTTTTAAAATAATAATGATTTCTATCATATAGTTTTCTATTATATATAAATTGTTATAACCATACGTACCTATTGTATTATTTAAAATGTCCGAACAACATTATTCAGTTTTATATTTTATCGCACAAATCACATTTAATATTAATTTTTAGTAATTTTCTAATAACTAGGTTTTTTATTGAAAAAAAATACCGCGGACAAACGTATAATTTTAAATAATTAAAATTTATTTTATTATAATTAGCTTTATTGTTTATTGTAGCAATAACTATTTATGTTTATGTTATTTTATTACGTTAATGAACGCGTTAAGGTGATACATTGCCCCGGTGAGCAAGCGCGAGCGCGAACGGCTTCGGCACGGGCGGGCGTCTACGGCGCCGTTATCGTAACGACTGCTACGAGCTACGCGCTACGAGCTACGCGCGAACATTATTGATATTATTACCTTGCACGATTTATTGCCCTCTACGCTCATACTCATCAGCTACGGGTTAATCAATGGCACGTGGAAGGTATAATGATAATGATAGAAAGTTTGTTTTCATTTTATTTGGTTTAAATAAAATATTCATACCTATTCTTTTTCGTATGTGTCGAAAATATTACTTTTATTTATTGTTCGTATCAATAGGCAATTTTGGTCCTGAAGACATTTTCCATAACTTCTGTGTATAGTTTATTGACGAGCAATTAAATTAATTGCATCAGATAAAAAAGTTTATAAAAGTATACATTCAGTAATGACGGTTGAATTAAAATGTAATTTAATGTAATTTCGTATGCCCTTTGTATGTGCGGTTAATGACATTGTACGAGTATATATATGTATACATATACATCGTATATTACATCATAAAAAGGTCCGCTACAGTAAAACACAGCAGCGACGTAAAGTTAAGCATAAAGTGCGTTGTTCGTATCGTAAGTCGGATATAGTCGGGGATGGAGGGTGGCTGGCGCGGGGCGGCGATGCGGGACGCGGGGGGGAGGCGAGGAGGCTGGCACATCGCCAGCCGACAAGGTGAAGTGGCGGCGCCAGTGAAAGTCCTCGCCCTCAGAACCATCTCGTACCCTCCCGACATCCCGCAACCCTACATACACAAGTACAACCTACAGACATGCCGGTTTGAGAGCAGATTACTGCGAAAATGACTCACGATCAAGTATAGCTTCCAATATGAGCGAGATCGAATGAAAGGCAGATTAGAACTGCGTATGTCACAAAGAAAATCTTCTAAAAAAATAGATAAATAGCGCGAGTTTTAGCAATATGCAATCGCTGCTTAGGTTTTTTAATATTTAGAAATGTAAGGAAATCTCCAACCGATACCTGATGATCCTTCGACTATAAAATGAAAAGGATATCAGCTCTTCATTTTATAGTCGATCCGAAATAATCATGAAAATCCAGACTATGGACAAAAATCCCCTGCAAATGATTTAGAAGTACTGATTATGAACTCAAAAGCTGATCCTTCTTTGAAGAGTTGACCTCCATCCTCCCTACGAGAGCTGCGTCATAATAACCTCACGCAAGATGAAATGTAAGTTACATCATGTAACGCTCCAACGAAAATTAACTGGAATCGCAGAACTGAAGAATAGTGTCTTAATAACATCAGCCTCCTCCTCGTCGTGTAGGCTGCAGGTTTGCTAACGTAATGATAAACAACATCTATGATAAACGATATCAAATCTGAATTTTAATTATTTGAAATGGCATTTTAGTTTAATCCAAAATTTGGAAAAATGATTTCATTTCTAATTGCATCATGAAGATGGAATAAATTAATAACGAATGGAGCCATCTCTTATTATTAAAATTCAGATAAAAGTAGAACATTTAAAGCGCAGACAATCTGCCAGACATGCGACACAGGAAGCAAAGTGACCGAACAGTTAAACGCAAGTAAATGACGATTTACGGTAGACTTGTCAGGCTAGCTCCTTACATTTGAAGACTCCGGATGATGAGTTTGGTAGTTTGAATAAAGTGAAAATAATTTAAATGGTATTTTTTTTAAAGTCCGAATCGTTGAAGGTAGTTAAATTTAAATTTTATTGCTTTAAACTCCTATCAATGTTAACACGCCGGTAGATTTTCACTCTTAATTTATTCGCGTCACGGAAACTAAGTCGTGGAGAAAGTTTAATAAAAGCGCGCACATTTAATTTAAAAACGCGTAAAATCGTGTGTATGCTGAGGCTTGAATGCGTGGCGGTGCTTCATGCGTACGTACCTTGGCTGCAGGCGGCGGCGGCGGCTCGGGAGCGTCGGCGCGGTAGCGGCACGGTTCACTCACTGCACGACTGACACTCGCGGAGCGCGCGCGATAGGTACGTTACGTGCAAACACCAAAAGCAAAATGGACATACCTGAGGGTGGCGGCTGGCACGGGGCGCGCTCGCTACTTGAATGAGCTCCCGGGCCGAACGGCGCGCGCAGGGGGCGCGGCCAGCCCGCGTGGCTCCGGCTGCACCCCCCGCGCGCACCCGCCCGCCCCGCCGCCCGCGCCTGCACCGCTCAGCTGAGCCCTGATTAGCCCCCGGCCGGGCTATTCAATTAAGGGTTGTTCGGTGCATCGCCGATGTAGCCCGGCCGGCCGGGCTCGCGTCCGATGCCGCCTTTGAGTGCTCTTCATTACGGCCTCTCTATCACCGTTATTCTTATTGGGCCCCCGGGCTCTGCTACCCTTCCTGTTGGGCATAGCTCAAAATTTGAATTTTCCTGACAAAGAAGTTACGATGCGCTTTTAGTACAGGAAGCTGGCGGTATACTAAATACTTATTTAGGTAGTAATAATTACCACCTTAATGGTAATAGTCAATTTCAACACAGAACCGACAATTTAAAAAAAATAGATATAAAATACTGGGAGTAATAGTTTCGTACATTGTTCTTTGTTCTCGTTTAACGTCTGTTATACAATCAGACCGTTCTAACTAGAATTGAAAATGAAGCAACAATATTAGCCAAGCAGCGCCGAGGGGCACCGACGACTCGTTACATGCTCCTCTGAGACTTGCCAACGACCATACCATCGTTTAATTACATAAACACGACAATTGAATAGAGTTGCGCTGCCCCGTCGGAATACTTCGGACATATGTACGAAGTATGTAGATAGAAATGACCGATTATAACATAATAGAAATGATACAACAAGGAACCATTATGGTTCAAAGAATTAAAATATATAAGGTACACATTTAAATTGTTCTTTGTTGTCGTTGTGTTGTATAAGTAGTAGAATTGAAACCCTAATTTAACAAAAGTTGTTCTACTTGATTCTAAAAAGAAAAATAAAACTAACCAGTGCATAATTTACATTAACAAAATTGGCAAGTTCTTAATCTTGAGAATCTAACTTCAATTCTTAAAAAAAAATACTACTACACTTAATCTTTTTCTCGCCTATTCTGCCCTCGTGCAAAGCCCATACAGAAATTTACTTTCGGACAGTTAACATAGAAATCAATCATAGCTTCAAATAGCGTGAAAACGCATACAATAGAGGGGCTATGAGTCAGCTGAAGCTGTACAGAATTCTCTAAGAAGTCATAACACTCAATGAATTGAATAAAAAGTTAAATTTCCCGATGGTTTAGTGGCCACAAGCGCGATTAAGTGTGATGATCCTAGGTTCGATTTTCGGGTCGGGCAAGGGTAATATTAGTATTTTTAATGTATTTCTCGATAGCAAGCAGCTTGGAGTCTGGGTCCGGTTGACTGGCTATAATCTGGGCTAGATTGACCTTATTTTCTTTAAAGGTGTTTTTCTCGAAGGGAAATGATGGTATGACTTCCTTACTAATTCGATTAACGCGAATATGAGTTTTTTTTGTTACACTTCCACGTAAAACTTAGATAGGCCCTAGAGACGGATAAAGCCTACTTATTAAGGTGCGTGTAGTACTAAGCAGCTAGTCAGGTTAAACCATTGGAAAGAAAAAATACGCAATAAAATTGCAATTATCTTGTTTTTTTCCGACCGCATAATTAATTAAGTTTGTTTGTAGAGGAAAATTGCTGATTACTTAAAAACTACTTACTAGATCTCATTCAAACCAATTTTCAATGGAAGTTTGCATGGTAATCTACATCATATATTTTTTTTAGTTTTATCATTCTTTTATTTTAGAAGTTACAGGGGGGGAGACACACATTTAACCACTTTGGAAGTGCCTCTCGCGCAAACTATTCAGTTTAGAAAAAAATGATATAAATAGAAACCTCAATATCATTTTTAAAGACCTATCCATAGATACCCCACACGTATGGGTTTGATGAAAAAAAATTTTTTGAGTTTCATTTCTAAGTATGGGGAACCCCCAAAATTTATTGCTTTTTTTCTATTTTTGTGTCATAATCTTAAAGCAGTTCACAGAATACATCTACTTACCAAATTTCAACAGTATAGTTCTTATAGTTTCGGAAAAAAATGGCTGTGACATACGGACGGACAGACAGACAGACAGACGGACAGACAGACAGACATGACGAATCTATAAGGGTTCCGTTTTTTGCCATTTGGCTACGGAACCCTAAAAAAGACAAATTAGAATGGACAATTTGTTCATATTTGGACTTACTGCCATCACACAATTTTGCAATTCTCGTAACGTTTGCGATATTTTAGAAGAGAGATCTACCAGTTAATTAATAAAAAAAGGTTAAATTAATAATATGTCTTTATATTTAGAACTAAATTAAAACCAAATAAACGTTATTTTTAAAAGGGTCATTTTATTACGGTTCTTAAAAAAACCTTTTTATTTCATCTCCTGCCTGTCGTGATTAATTCCGGCTGCTGCCCGGCCCAACGATTTAATATAAGAGAAAATTTTATAGAATTAATTTTCTTGAATTGTAATTTGTGTAGCAATGATAAAGATTAAAGTTGCAAGTATAAAGAATTATAGTCTTGGTGACGTAGTGGTTAAGGCACCTGCACGTCCTGCATCTCGTGTATGAGTATGCGGGTTTGAAACTTTGCAACTAACAATGTGACTTTTTTTTAGTCATAAGTAAGTGTTTTCCAGACACCACTGCCTAACTGTGAAGGAAAACATCTGATGATATCTGGACTAGAAAGTGTGAGATCGTCAATTCGCCTCGAGCAAGCGTAATGATCAATACTCATGGCTTCTATGTATGAGAAGAGACCTTTACACAATAGTGGGGTAGTAAATAAGCCGATGATGATGTATACATTAAAAAAAAGATGTCATCATCATTAAGGTTAATAAGTTTTGAAACGTTGAATGGATGTATGTTGCTCTTTTACGCAAAAACTAAGCAATGAATTAAGATGAAATTTGGCACATGTATAGTTTATATCCTGGATCACACATGATACTTAGCCGGATATCTGGACTGAATCTGAAGACACAATATAATATGTATCATCTATGCATATAAAATGCTTTGTCCTGAATGACTGAAAGATCAACGCACAGTCTAAATCGCTGATTGTAAAAACCTGGCCTACTCTAACTCAACGAAAATTTTAGGGCGGTAAGGTTTAAACAATTGTTATATATGGATAGTATAAGTACATCTCTCCTTGTACAGAGCATCAAATCGCACCGCACCACAAAAAAAGTTATCGTCTATTCTCGGTCGCTCCGTAGTTTTGTTTCGGTGAGTTAGAGTAGGCCCCTTGAAACTTGGATGGTGTGTTTTTTGTACGACGAAGGCATCCGATAAGAAAGGATTTCCCGAAATTCTACCCCTGATGGAGTGAAAAAGGGGGGCAAAGTTTGTATGTAACTCTGTAATTTTTAATTTGAGTTCGTATAGCTCACGCAGGCAAAGCCGCTGGCGGAATGCTAGTCTATACATATAAAATTCTTTGTTCTGAATGACTGATGGAACAACGCACAGCCTAAACCGCTGATTGTAGAGGCCTTAAACATGGAGGGTGTGTTCTTTGTATGACGAAGGCATCCGATAAAAAAGGATTTTCCAAAATTCAAAAAGGGGGTGAAAAAAGGGGGCCATTTTTGTATGAAATTCTGTCATTATTTGTAATTTAAATTCGTAAAGCCGCTGGCGAACGCTAGTTGGTATATTTAATACGCATATGATTAAAAAAATATTAATTTTAAGTTTATGGAATGCTGTAGAAGATTATAATGTATAGACGACTGACGACGGTATTCATTGATATCAGTCAAGCTTTTGATAAAGTTCAACATGAACATCTGGCTACAAACTCACTCATTTTTTATACAATGTTGAGACAATTCCAATTCCTCAGTGTAAAAAAGGGGTTGGATTACCTCAAGGGAATGTTCTAGGTCCACACACCACTTTTTTTCTTACTTTTATACATTTTTATCAGGAACAGCACCAACAAATATATTTTTGATATCAGTTTTTTTTTTTACTTTGATACTTTGTTGTTTCTATTTTATTGTAATTCACGAAAAAAATATGCTAATGGGATCACGAGCGAAATATGTTTTTTTTTATGTAAAACTAGCTTCTGCTAGCGACTTCATCCGCGTGGAATAGTGGTGCTCCGCTCCTATTGGTCTTAGCGTGATGATATATAGCCTTCCTCGATAAATGGACTATCTAACACTGAAAGAATTTTTCGAATCGGACCAGCGGTTCCTGAGATTAGCGCGTTTAAACAAAATGATAACATTTCCCTTCACTGCTCTGCTCCTATTGATTGTAGCGTGATGAAAAGTATACTATAACCAGCTCAGGAGTATGACAAATAATTGTACCAAGTTTCGTTAAAATCCGTCGAGTAGTTTTTGTTTCTATAGAGTTTATACAGACAGACAGACAGACAGATGGACAGACAGACAGACAGACAAAAATTTTACTGATTGCATTTTTGGCATCAGTATCGATCCCTAATCACCCCCTGATAGTTATTTTGGAAATATATTTCATGTACAGAATTGACCTCTCTACAGATTTATTATAAGTATAGATATAGATAGATTAATAGTACCTACATATTTTCCGTCTTAATTGTCATTCAATGTTAGGAAAAAACCCGAGTTCTACAAAGCTACATACAAATCCTACTAGGATTTTTAACTTTTACAGCTCTCATGATCGCTGTTCTTCAGTGTGCGTATCGTTATTATTACACTGTTATGCAATTATTATTGTTACCATGATTTGCAGATTATCATGACTATTTTGATTGTTTAATATAGCCGTGTAACATGCTAAGTATCAGACTATTGATTCATTATATGAAAAAAAGCCACCATTAACCATTTCAACATTATTTTCGATGTTAAAGATATCAGTTTGTAAGTATCAGCACTTACAGAGTAAGATCTGATAACTCCAATATACAGGCGAATATAAAGAATCTAATAGCATCAAATAAGGGCGATGCTGGTACAGACTTAGATCTTACAAATAATTTACGTGGATATATCCCACCACGTTCCGGGCGTATCGATTTGTTCCAAAATAGTTGCAGATTCACAAGCATAGAGTGCAGACTGACTATCTTGGTGGCAGTTCTCGATTCTTTTATTGACTTTAATATTTTATTATCTAATTGTGACAGGCGTGTAGTTTACTAATATAGCTCTGAGCATCTTCAACTATTCTGTCCTTTAATTTTGGATTGAACCGTCCATAATTATTTCATATTTCAATTTCTTGTTTTATATAAGTAATATTGTAATAAATTTTAAAATACATAGTGTTTTTTAAAGCTTAGAGTGGAACTTAGCATAAACAGTCTGTTTCTAAACTAGACATAAAATAGTCAGGCAAGAAATTAAAACTCTTTGAAGGCACCTATTCTACGAAACCTGTTAATTTGGTACTACAAAACTCGTATTTTATGTACATCATTTTATTGCGTAACCAACAGTTAACATTTTTCGAATATACCATAAAAACTCGCATTCATATTTTATCTTCTATTTAATACAAATTTTTGGACTACGTCAAAACTCAGCGATTTCCCCAATCTCCATTGGTGCTAGCGAATGAAGATTCGGAAGCTTATTTATATATACCAGAATTTTAATTCCAATAACCATACGTAACGCCAGCATACAGTGACCACATTACTATTCGTGAGCAAAATGCAAGACTAGCGAAGCGCAGCAAGGACCTACAGAAGTCAGTAAACAGACCATTAAGGGTAACTCGCCACTGTTCTTAATTGTTACTGTTCAGTGTTCAGCCAGTGTGTGGGACAATGTCATTAGTGCTTACACATTACGTCCTTATTCAGTTTCAGAACAATTTGGTACTATAATACCATGAAAATTAGTGACAACCATCAGACTACTTGTAACAACAACTATAGGTATACCATTAATTGTACGTTGTATAAATAATAAAATGGGGATTTTAAATCAAATGGCGCAATATATATTAAATGGTGTAAATGCATGCATAAGTGATTAAACTGAATATTTCAATGGTGACATTTATCACGGTACTACTAAACTGCTGCATCAAGAGAAAGATATCTGTACCAACGCCGGAGTGGTGATTTATGCTTTTAGTATGCTTCATACAGATTTAAATTATCCTTAGCCCCAGAAGATGGTTACAGCACGCGCATGAATTACATTACACAGTACGTGACGTTATTACTTGTGGAACTCTAATGGCAAGATCTACATTATCTTTGCGGTGTTACAGTCAAGGACAATTTGACCGGTTGCTCTGTGCGTAGAAAATTAAAATCGATAACGACTCAAAACTTCAGAGACGTCTTTTTTAGGGTTTCGTAGTCGACAAGGAACCCTTATAGTTTCGCCATGTCTGTCTGTTTGTCCGCGGCTGAAATTTGGTATGGAAATGTATATTGATTACGCCGACAGAATGGTAAAATATTATTTTTTTTATATTTTTCTTAGGGTTTTTTACTCATGTATCTAGTTGTTAAGGTATCATTGGATAGGTCTTTTAAAAATAAATCAGGTGTGTGAAGACCATTTTCGATATATGCTTTTGTTCGATACCAGCGTCCCTCCTCTATCTTTTGAATGGCTGTCCCTAAAAATGTGAAAAAAATCACAGACGTAGCACATGTAATGAACTTAAAAGGAAAATTATCACGGCTAAGTAGGCTGAACCGGTTACAGAGTTATAGTCGACCAACTAAAACGTACTAAGGAACCCTACTGCGCGTGGCCCGACACGCACTTGGCCAGTTTTTTCTAGTTAATTAGGCCAAAAATAATAGACGCGTAGCATGTTAAATAAGTAAATAGGAATAGTTTGATTAATTTTGTGATAGTTTTCTTTTTGGTGTGCATTTATTATTTTCCATAAAAAAATATCTTGTTACTAACTTCTGCCCGCGACTTCGTCCGCGTGAAATAGTGGTGCTCCACTCCTATTGCTTTTAGCGTGATAGCCTATAGCCTTTCTCAATAAATGGGCTATCTAACTCTGAAATACACTCGAGAGCAATGAATCCGGGTCACTTAAAGAATCCTAAAAATCTCGGAAACTAAAAATGCTAGGTTAATGCAATAAATTGTATTTAATAGACAATGTAATACTCCTTAAATGAAGGTATTAAAACTTCTTAGTTATTGTAAAGTTATATCATAAAAAAATCAAATTTGAAAAAGGGCCACTTTCGAAGATGGAACTACGAAATTACAGCATTTGGTTTTGCTTTTGTTTGTAATCTGTCATTTATGTGGGTACATAAACCATGTTGATAGTGCTCTATATTCATTATTCAAGCTGAAATTATGTCGCTTACGCCTGAAGAATGCACCAGAATACTTACAATGCTGGAAACCGGCCGGAGTCAGCGCGATACAGCCAGGACTGTCGGTGTGTCGCTGTCAACAGTACAAAGAGTTCTCCGACGTTACGAAGAAACTGGTTCTAACCTACGCAGACCAGGAACGGGCAGAACCAGGTGTACCATAGCACGAGAAGACCGATACTTGGTGAACACCATGCTTCGAAATCGCTTTCTCACAGGAACTGAACTCACAAATCAGTTTCGACGCCTCGGAGGAAGTAACCCAAGTGCATGGACAGTAAGACGTCGGCTTGATGAATCTAACTTAAAACCCCTTAGACCTGCAAACGGCCCTAAACTGGAGCGTGGGCATCGTATTTCAAGACTAATATATGCCCAGAGCCACGTAAATTGGAGTATTGAAGATTGGTCAAAAGTTATGTTCTCCGACGAATCAAAATTTATGCTCTACAAGCACGATGGAAGATACAGAGTGTATCGAAGACCAGGGGAAAGATTCAAGCAAGCATGCATCGAAGAAAAAGTAGCCTACGGTGGTGGGTCTGTACTTGTGTGGGCCGGAATTTCTTCTGAAAGTCGCACAGAGCTGGTGATCATAGAAAACGGCTCTTTAACTAGCGAAAGATATGTGAAAGAAATCCTCAATGATCACGCTGGTCCATTTATGGTCAATTTAGGTGAGGATGCTATATTTATGCATGACAATGCCCGACCTCATACAGGTAGGATTGTGAATGACTACCTTCAAGAGATGAACATTACTCGTATGGAGTGGCCAGCGCGCAGCCCGGATATCAACCCGATCGAGCATGCTTGGGACGAGCTAGGCAGATGCGTAAAACAACGAAACCCTCCCCCAATCACGCTTCGTGAGCTCAAAATTGCTCTCACAGAGGAATGGGAGAATATTCCCCAAAATCGTATAAGGAACTTGGTGTACAGCATGCCAAACCGCGTAAACGCAGTAATGGAAGCACGAGGAGGCAATACGAAGTATTAAAATTCAAGAAAATCGTAATAAAGTTCAAAAATTTCATGTTTCCTATTTTTGTTTTAATGAGAGATCAGCAGTTTTTTTCTTTATGTAATTTTGTGTTAATAAAATGTATGGTGACTCATATTCTTTTTACTTTCATTTAAGGAGTATTACATTGTCTATTAAATACAATTTATTGCATTTACCTATCATTTTTAGTTTCCGAGATTTTTTAACATTCTTTAAGTGACCCGGATTCATTGCTCTCGAGTGTATATATACTTTATACTAATATAATAAAGCTGAAGAGTTTGTTTGTTTGAACGCGCTAATCTCAGAAACTACTAGACCGATTTAAAAAATCAGTATGAGATAGCCTATTTATTGAGCAAGGCTATAGGCTATATATCATCACGCTAAAATCAATAGGAGCGGAGCATCAATGAAGAATGTTTCAAAATCGGGAGATAAAGTTAGCGATAGCCCAAAGTTACTATTCCACGCGGACGAAGTCGCGGGCATAAGCTAGTACATAATAAAGCCGGGAACAATAGCTTCGTGTGCTTTTCGAGGCACGGAGGAGTATCGTTATGATAAAGATGGGCACCCATCCACAGACCGACCGCACCAAGACCGATCTTTGATTTTTGATTGATTGATCGTATGGTACGGGCTATTATTTATCCACGAGCTCTTCTTTTATTTTATAAAGTTCTTTATAGTTTATTATATTTAATATAATAAAATTGCTGTTAATAATTAGTAATAAGTTCTTAATCTTACTTTAGAAATCGTGGAAGCCTAGTAGGCAGCAGGTACTTGGCCTGCATAACAAGTACGAGCGTGAGGATTCTAAACGGGACAAGTAAATTACTTATCGCTGTATGTATTTATTTTTCAAGAATACATTACTGACAAACGGTGCCTGGATTAAAAAATCAGAAATCTCCAAAATGCTTTAAGCAAACGTGGTGATCAATACTCATGCCTTCTCTGTATGTGAAGAGGTCATTCCTCAACAGTGATGATGATGATGACTCTTACTTTATTCAAACGGTGCTGCAATACAAGCTGCTTCCTTGTAGGTATAAAGTTTTGATAGTTGATCAGCATTTATGAAAAAAACATATACATAATATAGTGCGTTTTAGGAGGATACCTGTGATGGTCACAATAACAATGTATTCTTGTGCTTTAGATTTGAAAAAGTCCATGGCGTGTCTCGTATCTATAGGCGACGGTATACAACTCTAGGTCATCGGCTTACTGATTTTGACATATAAAAATAACATTCCCTCCTTTCGGGCATTGCCACGGGTATTGCCACGTATAAATAAGAGAATATTCGTATGTTCCACGCCAACAATGCGATAAATTCCTTTCATTACAGCTCCCGTCTTCCCTAATAAGAAAAATTAGAGTCCAATTATATAATTATGTGCGAACAGCCACCCGGTGCAGCCCACTGTGCCGCCCGCCCGGCACTAAAACGATCATTAAGAACAACTTGTACTGTTAATGACTCTAGTAATGACTCCCCACGTTTTTACTATATGATCCGTACCTTAAAAAACAAAGTTTCTCTAAAAGATAATTAGCAAAATGCCACAGCAGTTACTTTATATTGAAACTATTCTAAAATATTCTTATTAGTTATTCTATTATATTGTTTAATTTTATACTTAATTTAAATAACAGTTGGTAAGGTTGCACTTAAATATATCTGAAAATAAAATCTTATTATATTTAAAATTAATAAGAATAGCACTATATTATTTATTCTAAATTTATTAAACTATTGAAAACTAAAACTAACTTACTTAGTATTAATTAATTAATTGAAAGCCACTTAACTATGAAGCATATTGTAACTGTCTAGGATAAATCACGAACACAACGTATTAAATATTAAGCTGAGTTTTAAATCCTATTTTCTGAGCTAGTGGGTCCAAGCGATCGTTGCACAAATACCCCGCCGATGTATTCTTAGGTAACAGTGGGTTGGCACAGTGCCAATGTTTGCCAACAACCGTCTTAACATTTCCCGATAACTACATTCATAGCAAGTCGAGCGTATAAAGGAAGTTTCCACCAACCTGCACAAGAGATTCCGGCCGCTGCTCTCAACACGAAGCGCGACGACTCGTAAACTCATTCGAATCGAATTTCCACATTCGAAAGCTTCTACCGAGGCCGGAAACTAGCGGCAAACGAAATGCCTAAAAGCGGCAGAAATCGCGAGCACCGGTCGCCGATGCAATCCCTGAGGTGACTGCTTCGCTTCCGATGCAGTTACAGTTGGCTGCGGACGGGTTTAACGAGTGTTTCCCGGCCCGATGCCCGGGCCGCCGCACCTCGCATCCTCGCTGTCACTCTACTATATTGTATGCCGAAATGAAAAGCTACGCCACTGACGTCGGAGCGCCGCTGAACATTCGACTTTTTGCCTGACATAATAAGGTCGGATATGACGAACGGAGCGCAGTTGCAAGGTTGTGCCGTGTGCATACAAGCGTGTAATGTTGTCGGTGTACGTCGCGCTCCAGCCAGGTGAGGCTGTGGCGGAGTGTGCGCGCTGCGGGTGTGTGCGTGAGACAGGTGAATTAGTGGCACGTCCTGGCTTCCCAGGGCGGCGGGTCCCGGGCGAGCTGCGTCGCCATAGCGACAGCCGGAATCTAATATACAGATAGATGTGAGCAAATAAAAGCAAAATATAGGATGTTCGCTACCGACGACATACACAACTTTTAATTATGATGTTCTACACACTTATGTTGGTGTTTTTATTATATTTTCGAGCGAAACGTATTCCGTGTACGGGATGGGAGCATATTTTGATGTATTTTGGCACCTTTTTAAACACATTAACATGAAGGTTTTGTCTTGTACAATAATTTAAATGTACTTCGCTTTAATTTTGTTACGTGCTAATGCAATTGAATTGAGGAATACATATTTATCATTAGAAATTTTGATTACATAAATACGAAGATATGATATGATTGCCTATTGGCATGTAGGTATAGGTATTTTATAAGCCTGCCTTTGAGATGTGGCACGATCATTTCCCCGAGATAGTTACAAAGATTATTCTCCTATAATACATTTATTCCATCAAGCGTTTTAACTCATATTGTCGTGGAATATGTTGTTAAGAAATAGCAATATTTTTTAAGAGGCTTCATGATATAATTGGATAACTTAAATTATTTTCAGGAAATATCACATTACAGTTTCTTGTAGAAAGTCTTTACAAAAATCCGGAGTTAAACTAAAATACGAACTACGAGAGGAGCTAAGGCAATAAATTAAACATAATAAGCAACGTGCTGTATCTCGCGAGGCGGACGCGTCACCCGTCGCCCAGCGCTACGCGTACCTACCTCATAGCAAAGTGCGCCTGTATACCAACTGTAATTACATTTTATTTGCACTACTAAATTAAAAAATACTCTTTGAGAGTGTTGTTGTATTATGAATCAGGGATTGAATTATTATGATAACAGACATCTCAATTCAAACTATTTCGTAGCTATCGTAGCATTGGTTTAGCTACGAATGCTACGACTCGTAGACGGTCTACGACTTTTAGTCAGTGACAAGTAACTGACGAGCAATCGAAAAACACAACAATAGTTATGTTCCAACAGATATAAACGATACTGTTGTATAACGAGGAACACAATTAAATCAACACACAAAAAACTTGCAATAGCAAGGGCTCATGAAAGTTTTATGCCTTTCAAAATGACATACAAGTGCAAACATTGTGTTTCGAAACATCGCAGACAGTCTAGTGTCAGATTATCTTCACTCGAGTCTCTCGAGTCCTGTGTGAAGTATGCTTAATGTTTGGGGGTAGGATCCCCATGGCCTCCCCATCCGCGCTCACGGGGGAAGAATATAAGCCGATTATTAACAGACGGCGGTCGTGTCCTTAATAAAGAGATGAGATTTTATAAATGAAGAGCACCATTTCAATAGCGGATCGTAATTTATATTTTAGTTATTTATTCACCGTAAGTACCCGGAAAAAAGTGAAGAGCTTCGATCCAATTTGTGTTTATACTTAATGGTTAGAGGAAAATGGAAAATATCCTGCCAAGTTATAAACTCCTCGGTCGTTATGGACTCAAAGTAAATATAGAACTTTCAATGTAGGAACGAAGTGGAGTGGCTTGTTATGCTGCTAAAAATCTTTATTATTCAATGATTAATAAAGAGGTTTAGTTTTTTTTTAAGAACTCGGTTTTCCTTATAACCTCAAAGTCAGTTTAATTTCTGATTTATCTTGACAGATCATGTTTTCAATTTAATCACATCGTACCATTGAATAGATTTTCATGTAATCAGGCACACATATAAAGTTAGGATTGACAAAAGATTTTTGCCTTTGACAGGACTTTTTATACCAGGAATAGATCATGCAAGAAAGGGGTTGATACTGTGGAAAAAAGCTAGTTACATATAAGCTGGAAACATGAACAGAGTACATCAAGGTCCTTGTACAGAGTGCTATTTCTCTTTTGATACGTCTATTTCTCCTCAGAAGTAATCCTATTAGGCGCGGACTTCTAAGGCTCGGTACACAATATTGTATTGATGGAACTACGCTCTCGTTCGTGCTCCGACAAATTACCTACAAGAAACAATGAGCTTTCAATAAGTATTTGTTGTTCATCACTCCCAAGTTTTAAAATTGAGATTGTCATGTTCATCAAAGGACATCACCCGATCTTCATATATTTTCGGTCCAAATGTCAAAAAGTTGGTTTTTGGAACTCAAGTAAAGCCTTTGAAAATGTTTGTACAGGTTTGGTACCAGAACAATTAATGCTCATTACCAGATCTGTAACTTTGATATGTGGACTTAAACAGGTGATGTTCTCGTGGCTAAGTAACAGCCGCACGGTTAAAGCACGTTAAGCTGTTGGTCCCGGTTGTCATTTGTACATCTTTGACAATTGTTTCGGGTAGTTAGAAGCCAGAAAGTCTGACAACCAGTCTTACCAAGGGGTACCGTGTTACCCGGTAACTGGGTTGTGGAGGTCAGACAGGCAGTCGCTCCATGTAAAACACTGGTACTCAGCTGCATCCGGTTAAGACTGGAAGCCGACCCCAACATAGTTGGGAAAAAGCTCGGCAGATGATGAAACAGGTGATGTTCTTTTGCAAGTCGTATTAGTTAACTATCTGCAATAGTAAATATCTGCTCCGTTATCTAGACGACGATAATATAGTAACTACTTATGGCACCTGGATAAATAGTCGCCTATAACTGTTTCCTGTGACGCTTTTTATCATCATCGATTCATGCGTTTTACCAGGAAAGCGTAACAAACAAACAAATAAACTCACTTACAGATTTATAATTTACTAGCTGTTGCCCGCAGTTTCACCCGCGTCCCGGGGAAACTACTTAACGCACCCGGATAAAAAGTAGCCTAAAACCTTCTCCAGGGTCTCTTCTATCTCCGTTCCAAATCGGTCCAGCCGTTCACGCGTGATGCCGTGACAACGGAAAACGGGTTTCATTTTTATAGATTAACTTAACTTATTGAGATTAATCAATATTAGTCATTCGCGTCATTCAGAACTGGGGGGCCTACTCTAACCCACCGAAACGAAACTTCGGAACGCCCGAGAATAGCCGACAACTTTTTTTATGGTGCGGTTTGGTGCGATCTGATGTACGTAGAGGGATGTACTTATACTATCCATATAAAACAATTGTTTGAACCTTACCACCCTAAAATTCACAAGGTTCCTAATTTCTAATGAATCTTCGTTTTCGTTGAGTTAGAGTAGGCCCCCTGATTCCAGTTCTTTACAATGACTGTTGTTTTAATGCAAACATTCGGGAAGGTTCCACATTAAAAAAAAAACGCTGTGAAACTAGAAATAGTTAAATGATTTTTCAGATTAGATTTTTTTATTTTTTTCGTCCAATAATGCTTAGATTAGTAATATATTAGTAGTATATTATTTATTTAGAGTTTATGATAGGTTATCATTATATACGCTAATTACTGAGATATTTCTTACTAGCTAATCGAATTTAATAAAATCATATTATGAAAAGGTTGCGTTATCTAATATGAACTTTTCTTGCTATTCATTGTCATACACACTATGAAATGTGTGTATATTCTCATTAATTCAATACAGAGCAATCGAAAAACTATTTGAATTACTAGCTAATCATTATCATCATCAGCCCTGTAAACCTCATCAACAAAGGGCGCAGTGTGGCAAAATTAAATTTCCGTCACTTATCTTTATAATCTTTGTGGGTCACAAACAGCCTGGATTTTCCTTTATTTTCGGATTACAATAGAATTTGCATATTGGAATGGAAGTGGTTGTTTTCTTGTTTTTTTTTAATGGTTTTTTAATAAAGGGTTGAGAATAAAGGTATGACGTTTCATGTTATCTAATAAAGGTTGTTTGGTCAGCTTCGGAGTGGTAGACCGTGAAATGCGTGTGTTCATCCGATAAACGCCAAAAGCTATCCGCCGCAGCGGTGTCGCAGCGTCACTGGCAACTAACCCCCTCTCCGCGCGCGCCCTACACCCCCGCACTGCCATCCACACCCGCCCTCCAACCTACGCGTTAAAAATAATAATTAGGTACGTCAAAAACCACTGGCAAAGTGTAAAAAGGACAAAGAATTTTAGGTCGGTCGGACCGTCTGCTCGGTAATTAGGGACCGACGTAACAGTCTACAGAATAACGCCTGTTTTTAAATGGAAGCAGAATCTCGAATTTGGATTATCTAAAGTGCTGTTGTTGGCGAAAAATAAGCGCTCATGCCCGACATTTTGCTATAGGGATTTTAGTATTGAAACGGTTGCGAAATGTTATAATCCAGGATTGCGTTATTGGTGTTAAATATACTCGATACTTGTTTAAAAATGTTATGTTTCAATGAACGATTTACTAAATATACCATATAGTTATTACTCGAATAATATCAATATAGAAATGCTGTAGTACCAGCACTCAAAATATCGTGAACCATTCACCGCATCCTAATCGGATTTGAGCAATTAACAGGGTAGGTTATCAGCGTACCGCCATCCCCAGCTCAAGCACGAGTAGGTAATAATAAATTCTGTCTGTGCTACAAATCAGACGCAATTGAATTCGTCTCGTCTGAAGTATGTTTAATTTTACACCCCACGGGTTTTGACGTTTGTGTAAATATTGGAAAAGGATCGTAATTAAATTATAAGTCGTCGCGTTTTGTATGTAGCCTGAAACGGGGAGTGCACATTTATGTAAACTTGCTTTTATACCTACGCTGGTTTTTCCAGCAGTTTCTTCGATTAAATATTAGTAACATATGTACAGTACAGCTATACTCTAACATTTACTTAGTAATTACCATAAGATAAATTAGGTAAGTACATAATGTAGGTATTGAATTTAGAACCTAAGTACCTACACAATGGCATATAACAATGCATAGTCTGCTTCTATTCCTGTAATCTGCTTAAATTAATGGAAATGCATTAGTGCTGTTCGCACGAATGTATCCGTGCACGGTAGTGTGGCAGCTAAGTTCGGTGAGGAACGGCCACATTGTTATGATTTATTACTAATTCATTAAAAAAAAACTTTATTCATATGCAGAGTGGTAGATTTCTTTTATAATAGGTAATGAAAGTCTGTGCATTTGAAAGAAATCATTTGGTTGTCTAAAATTAAAACTCTAGACGATCTTAAACACAAATTTGATACAACTAACCATATCTATCAAAACACTTCGTATTATAACAGTACTATCATATCAACAATATCTGAAATACGTATAATAAAAATACAAAAAAACCTTCTTATGTTTCCTTTCTGGAATATTGGCGCAATGGAACTTGGTCCTATTTGTATTAATGTTTCAATAGGACTTAGCGTAATGGGCTCTCTATTATTATTCCCCAAAGCCGTGTTCAATGTTTCATAGTTTATTAGTTAGATAGGATTGAAAACATAATCGGATAGCGGTCAGTTATTAGATATACTATTGTTTCAAATCAAAACACCGGACATCGTATTGCAAAAGAGTTTTTAAGAAAGTAGAAGAGAAGAATGATACCGAAGTCTTACATTTACTTTTCAGTAGCAAAAATGCATCAAATAATGAGAATCATCTAAAACAGCATCCATTTAGAATTCCAATTAGATACACCTGTTCCATTTGAGTTCAAAGTGTTTTTAGTTTACGGCAGCCATTAACAGTGCTGTACAGAATCCTGTTTGAGGCAAAGCAATAAACTGTTTGTGTAAAACTGGGATTGAAAATGTTCAAAGTTATTTGGTGTTTTGCAGCGTTTGAGGAGGCTTCACGCTGGCTACATTGATCGTGTCGCTCGCGGTGCTCGGCGCTGACGGGGCACGGCGTGGCCACTCGGTCAGCGAACCTGTAATAATATTTTTGATAATTAAGTATAAAATATCTTAGGATCAGTCTAACTAACGGTAACAAACTGATGGAAAAATTACAATGCCCACATAAAAATAGAACAAAGCACAATACTGTTATCACTATAATGACAACTAATAACAAGTTTAACCGTATTTGTCAGGTCTGTCTAAAGTTTTTAGAAACTCGGTACAAAATGTTTTTATAAATACGTAGTCTTCATATTACTCAGATAGATAGACAAGTAAAGTATGTTAAATTCTTAAATTGCGTATTTAAGTACTTATAAAATAATAAAATAAAAAATATGTTTATTTAGGAACACAACACAATATTACGAGATACAGAGAAAACAATGATAGCTGCAAAAGTATAAACTGTGGCGCAGCTATCAACGCCCACCTCCAGATTAGGAAAATTATAATAAATTTGTTCCAGACAATTTAAAAAATAAAAATAACGCAGAAAGAATAAAATAAAAACTATTATTATGTAAGTTTATGAGGAGTATAGTATATGATATTATTGTTATGTGTATTTTATGTGGATGCGTGTATGAGCGAGTGTGATATGTGTGTATGAGTGTGTGAGTGCATATGCGTGTGTTTGAGTGTGTGAGCGACGGTTGTGTGTAAGTTACACTTCTGCAAGGTCTTCGGTTGCAACATAATCCAGTGATTTTAGAAAGGAATCCAGTTTTTTTTGCATTTAAATCTAGTCAAGGGGTAGATGTTTATACTTTTATTAATTTTATTGTAGATTTTGGAGCTTATGAATTTATAATGTCGACTTGCTAATACGGTTCTTCGAGGTTCTATTGTGCATATTCTATCAGTACGGCGTTTAGAACTAACTAAAATATCCAATAATATAACCAAAACGCTGCTTTCATGGCCACGTATTAATAGAGACGTTTTGCTTAATAATATAGCTGGTAGCGCAGCCGTCAGTCTGTTGCTGGTGCTGACACGACTGAAAATCACTGAAATGCTAAAATTGCTCTCGTGAAATTTTGCACAGGAAAACTTCACACATTTTTTGGGCGTGATAGCATGTTTTTCAGCTTAATGTAAAAAACTACTGTGAGTAGTCAACATAATTTCTTTCCTTTTGTGGAATACATTTTTATAATCTTATATAAAAATGGATTGATGTTCGTTAGTCTCGCTAAAACTGGAAAACGGCTGTGTCGATTTAGCTGATTTTGGTTTTGAAATGTTTGTTGTAGTATAGGAAAGGTTTAAATGTCGAGAAAAAGTTGAGACACATGTAGGTGTTGTATACACAGTTCACCGGATCATCTTGTTATAGTGGAGCGCCTGGGGGTTTTCACCTCGGATTAGAGTTATAGTGAATGAATTAATATGATCGATGTGGAATATTGTTTTTTAAACTATAAATTGCAATGTTTACCCAATTTTTTTTTGTGCAATCCATTGTTTCATTGTTTAAACAAATTATTATGAAAAATTAATGTTTGGCCATATATTTTCACTTTAAACAGTATTTTTTATTTATTTATATGTTAAATCTTACCTGAGTAGACATATAGGAACATTTTTCAAAGATACCTGTGTATAAAAATAGCAGTAGGGATCTCGAACAGGTAGAAAAACGTGGAGGGGATAAAATTGGCTTAATAGAAATATTGAGAATTAAATTAGCTGACAACAATATTTTTACATGCCAAGTGGAAAGCGATGCCGACAAATTAATTGTTGAGACGGCAATGAATTTGGAATCAAAAGATGTTGTTATAGTTTCAGAAGATATCGATGTCTTAGTGATATTAACGGCATTGGTAGATAAAGATCGTGAGATATATTTTCTAAAACCACCCCGAGGCAAAGTTCAACAGAAGATGTTTTCATCGAAATGTTTAGAAAAAATCATTACCAAATTGTAAAGAACATATTCTTTTTTTTACATGCCTTTACGGGTTGTGACACTATTTCTGCGTTTATCAATAAAGGAAAAATTAAGGTTGCCAAAATTTTTGAGATACGGATTGATTTACACGACTCAGTAAAAGTGTTTAAAAATATCAATGAAGACCCCAATAATATATTGCAAGCAGGTGAAGCATGTATTTTGAGTTTATATGGAGCTCCGTCTAAAACTCATGATTTAAATACATTGAGGTTCAATTCTTTCATAAAAGCAACAGCCAAAAATACGAGTGTTCTTTTGTCATCACTGCCTCCAACAACTCCCCATCATGGCATATGCTTCCGTTGTGTTCGCACACTCAAAGCCATATCGTCTCCATAGATTGCAGAAACCGTTTCTTACGAAAGATCACAGGAGCCCCTTTCTAGGTACGAAACGAGAACCTCCATCTCGATCTCAAACTGCCCACCATCCAACAGTTCATGAAAAGTGCCGCCAAGCATTACTTTGATGCTGCCGAAAAGCATCCAAACCCTCTGGTCGTATCGGCCGCCGGATACGCACCCTCCCAGATCAGTAAAATTCGCCGCCCGAGGCATACTCTCATCATACCCGATGATGCTATAACCCTCTTCCAAGAGAGCAATAGGTCCACTAGCACTCTATACAAACACAGATCGCGTTCGTATCGACCTCGCCGCCGAGGTCCATCGCGACGACCTTGTCCATGCCCTCCCCACCCTAGCTCGACGAGCCAGTCCGCGAGCTGAGCTAATAGCTTAAAAATTCCCGATTATAATTATCATATATATTCTGATCCAGCTTGTCCCTTGCTGTCCTCCCCCAGCGACGCCCTAAGCCGAGGCCCATACCCCACTAGGGGGTGCCCTTAGCGTGAAGTCGCTTAGTTTTGTAAGTTAAGCCCTGGCTGGAGGCCCTAAATTCATTTAAGGCACTTCACAGGCAAGCCCGGTTAAGCAGTCGACAACCTTCTAGGTTGTCATGCGAGATGCCATACAAAAAAAAATGCTATTTTTATACACAGGTATCTTTGAAAAATGTTCCTATATGCCTACTTAGGTAAGATTTAACATATAAATAAATAAAAAATACTGTTTAAAGTGAAAATATATGGTCAAACATTAATTTTTCATAATAATTTGTTTAAACAATGAAATAATGGAGTGCACAAAAAAAATTTGGGTAAACATTGCAATTTATAGCTTAAAAAACAATATCCCACATCGATCATATTAATTCATTCACTATAACTCTAATCCGAGGTTTTACGGTTTTGAATGCTCCAGGCACTCCACTATTAGCAATAAATTTATTTCAACACTTTTTTGAAAATATAAAAGAACAACACAATGGGCGTCTCTATTTGTCCTGCTTATACACATATCGTTTACATCCGAGTGCTTGTAGATAGGTATCTAGAGTAACTTTAAGAATCCTATGTATCCAGCGCGCGTTGCCAGCTAGACGGAAGTTCTTTGTGTAAAGATCGGAGCGGTGTCAGGTGCCACGGAACATGCTACATAATATAAAACGTGCAGTAAAGTTGTCGTGGAGCGAGGCTTTACGTGGCTCTAACTCCGAACTCAGCTGGTTAAGCCCCGGCCCGGCCCCGGGTAACTTCCCTACACTCTCGTGTAATATACGCACGTGAAAACTTACCGTTCAACATGTACACTTGCTTTTTATTCGCAACTTTGTGAACAGCGCCATTAAGGTGAAACGTGACCAGCCATTTGAAAACAGATAAACTTTTTGGATTGTTTGTGTGTTTGTGTTACATCGTTTTATGATAGCATCGCTTCGTGAATAATGATAATGTTTATTAATACCTACCATACCTATTTTTTCGCAAAAGATTAAATCTGAAGTGTTAAACTACCATGGACGTGAATACGAGTATTACTACCGGACACTGAATTACCTCATGGTTATTAATGTACGATTTATGTTTCAAAGTTGAAGCATATTGAAATCTTTTAAAAGGTAAATTAATTTTAATTCAACAAAGGCATCCCCTTTGCACAATTATAGCAATAAAAAGTAATCTGGGCGATATTTAATATCGCAAATTAGTCAAAGCCCGGTATGCCGGAGGGTTACATCAGTAATATTGGAGAGCCGGGTGGCGGCCGGCGGCGTCCGACGGCATACAAAAGTTGACGGACGTCCGGCGTGATTGAGTGGATCCCTCCTCGATACAGGCTCTAATGGGTCTCTCGGTGACTAGCGGTGGGATGGGGCAGCGGAGGGAGGCTGCCCTGTAAATAGCGCCCGGGGACTGCTTGATTGCGATATTAGCAATAAGTTGATATAAAAATTACATAGAAACTTAGATATTTAAAAGAAATTCAGGTGTCACATCATTTTTAACGGATTTGTCTCCTCCTCGAATAGCAGAATAACTTTGCAAAATAAATAAATATTAATATCGGAAAAAAACTTGTAAAAATGGCTGTACGAAGTTCGTGGTGTGTGTGTGTTTGTATACCTACGACATAATAGCAATTTCTGATATATGTTAAAATGCCAAAAAATATCTATAATTTTAATTCAGTGACCAGAAAAACAGCCAAAAGTCCGTCGTAAATATTGACTCAGCATCTTCTTTACTCTGTAGCATATTATCATTGTACGTCGACATTTTACATCGTTGGTTACTAGCTGTAAAGTATCTAGATGTCAGTACATTCCCATCTTGTTTATATCTCAAATAAGCTTCTAATATACAAGGTTCAATATTCCGAGACTACAAATTGGATTGGGAGTTCATACTTGAGCGAGATTTAACAAAGGGATATTGAACACGGCAAGGAGCTATGAACGCACACGGCAGACGAAATTGTATACAACGGGACAATATGATATAAGATGTACGGTGATGGTTTGTATAAACGTGTGCTCGGAGGGACCTGGGAGTACCCGCAGAAGTACTGGCGTTAGACTTGACAACAATTCGGTAACGTGCCTCTAAGATTTTAATAATTATGTTTTTTCCTGTCAAGTGTTGTTTTTATTTCCGCTGGATTTGGGTTATGGTATCAGTAGGTAATAAGAGATTATTCTACAGAGTTAGACTTGAAAAAGGTTTGGTTTGGATGTGAGAGTAGAACGATGAGAATATTTTTATTGAATGTAAAATAGATGCCTATTTATTACTTTAGCTGTATATCTAATAGCATAATCATTTTTTTTTAATGCAAATTTTGAGTCTTATATTCTTCATGCTTCAGACGTTTTGCATATTTCAATCAAAAATGTTACGTGAGCTGCCATCTCACTAATCACTAAAGAGAATAATAAGTAAACTAACAAGGAGATTCATCTCCCTTGTTTCCCGTCAATACACTCACGTTACAAAAGAGAAATTGTGCTCCTTTATTAAGGAAACCGTTATTCTCCGTCTCACGTTGCAAATTTATGCAGGCTTTGTAAAATCTCAAGTCAGAACCAATATTCATGGCATACAATGAAAGCCTAACAGAGTAATATTTCGCTGCAGCGTGTAAGCGATCCCTGTTCCACGAAGCGAGGCGCTTTGAGCGCATCCACAATAAAGCTTGCTCGTTTTGTTCCACGATAAAATTAAAATCAAGAGGACGCGGCCCGAGAGCTCTCTCCCCCAATTTTTAACAGTACATTGGCTGCTATGAAAGGCTTCAACTTGCTTTTTTTTATTTTGTACACATCTGATTAGAATTTCTCAACTTTAAGCCAAAGAGTTGGGTGTTTTATGCCAGTTTTACTTGTTAGTGAAATGGAACGTTAATTTACCATTTTAAATTAAAACTGAATTGCCTGCCTTACACTTAGAGATAGACTATCACACAGTCGTTTATGTAATAATCTTAAAAAGGTCATAAATTAACAAAAAAACACGAGGTATCTATAATATATAAATGAAGGCTAAAAATACGTGACACGTAGGGGCCGGCATTATAAGTACAGTTGCATGATATATGAGGGACATGATTCAAGCAGAGCTGGGTGTCGCGGTCAGCGGCTCTTTGGCTCAAAGGAAATCTCATTTCGCGCGCGTCCCCCTCCCACCACCCGTTGCGCCACCCCCGGACATCTATTAAAATTATTTGAGAAAACCCAACACTTGGACGGGTACATCCTCTCCCGGGCGCTCGCTCCAATTTATACCATGTTTTATACTTCATAGCTCTTTTGTTGTTCGATATCGACGGCATAATTGGAAAAGGCCTTTGAAGTGGCCTGTTTTTTATGTAATTATTTTTCCTTTCACGGTTTTTTTTCACCTTGTACGTACTGCCGTTTGAAGTTATATTACATCAATTATCCGGCTTGCTATGTAAAATTATTTAACTTGATTACGTCACAAAGTTATCGAGTTTTACGTCGAGCAGTTTATTACCGGGACAGTTATTACGGAAGCTTCTGTTAGATGTTTATGTAAGTTTTTGATTGTAGAGAATTTGAGCAATGTTGCTTTGAAGTGGGACTTCACGGCGTAATTTGATAAAGAAAAGTAACTGAGGGAAGAACTTGCCAATAGAGAAAATGAAAACAGTGTTTGAGTTTCAAAAACGCGCTTGACCTATCCTAGCGTCAAGCTCGATCTTTTTGATTACTTTGATATTATTCTTGCATTACCGATAATGATGTTGCTAAAGTCATTATTCAGGTAACCTACAGTACAAAACCCTTATTTTTTAATTTCATTGTAATTGCGGATATTCTACTATTACTTACTTTATTAAATACAATAACCAGCAAAATATTGTGAATGATAAATGTAGCTCGTTACAATCATAATGCCATCGATCAAATTATATTTAACAAAAATTAAGTTATTACTTTAAATAAAATTATTTCAAGCCGCCCCATTTCGCTGTGAAAATATCCAAATTTAATTGTAATTCGGCTAGCTTCATAACAATCTTAATAAAACTTTTCCATTTGTGTAATAACTGTAACAACAGCGCATAAGGTACAGACTACGAAAATTATAGCGGCTTTCATTACGTTTGCTACGGATTTGCTACGCTGTAGACTCGTAGCACTTGTAGATTCACGCTCGGTTGAACATTCAATTAGTTGAACTGAAATTAATTTCCATGGCGGAATATTGGTGTTTAATATACTGTTATTGCGTTTATGAGCTATGTGCTGCTATATAAGGAATTTGTTTCATTATGATACAACAAAGGGTTCATGTTGTTGGCACATTTGTAATATTATCGATATATTAATAAATAATTTGCTATTTATTAATTAGCGTACACTGTTCGATCTGAGTAAACCCCCATTGTTCATGATGTTAACTACATTATATGTTTTATATTTCGTGCTATTTAATAAGGACTAGTTGAACTATTAACAAGTTCAAAACGTCATTTAACTATTATGAATATGATATTTGTGAATCTGTTCTCATATCCTCGGTCGATAGGTATAATAGAGCACTGTCTGTTGTAAATGGTATACAATGAAGTTTAATCCCGAGCGGTGAACGTTACATAATTTGATAAATTACAATTGTGTCTAAGTATGCCTATGTACTTTACGGTAATCCATCAATTTCGCACCGTTTCACGACCACCATTATTCGACGGCCGCGAAACAAATGATTACAAATGAATCGGGCTGCGGAGCGCGGGCGCGGGAGCGTTGCCATGGCGACGCGAGACGATCGATGCGCGACCGCCCCCCGCGCACCACCCACTCCCCTCAATTAAACAATGATTCACACGTTAAGCGATGAGATGATGAGCACGTATAGCAGTCAGCGATCGAAACTTTTTGCACATTTGCATTTAATAATAATTCATATTATTGTAAATACAAAATCTACTTCAAAATCAAAGAAGTAAAATAGGTTACCCAATAATAGCAGCGAAGAGACGTCGCATCGTATTCTTGTTTATGTCAAAAAGTAAACTGTAACATATAATTTAATCAAAACTTTTTTATGGTTCTCTAAAAAGATACGACCTTCCAGCTACTGGTCCCGTCAATAGGGGGTGAAACTCCAAAAGAAGCTATTTACATACGCGTCGGGGTGAACTTACGACCTAATGGAATGATGCCAATGAGTACGAGTATTTGCTCTGTCTACACACAGCGTGTTGTTTATACTGCGAGACCCTAAGAATAACAACAGTTGAAACCCCATTAAAGCTTACAGTAGGTAGTTGTTTGGTAATGCTTCTTTAATCCATTAAAGTAGTTCTAGCAGATAACAGAGAATAGTAAACTTGTTATCATATATAATGGCTTTTAAGTTTTAAAGCTTTGTTTGTCCGAAATAAGAGTTTAACTTCATGTTGTTTCGTTCATAAAATATTATCAAATTTTCTAACAAAGGAGATATTATGACATAGATAACTATTACTTGGTGACTAGTACTAGTACTTCTGTCTAATATAATAAATGCGAAAAAGAGTTTGTTTATTTGTTTGTTGCGCTTTCACGATACCTAACCGATAATCGATTTAGATGATATCTGGTATGGAGATAGATAGGACTCCGGAGATGGTTGTAGGCTACTTCACTCGGGATGCGGGTGAAACTGCGGGAAACAGCTAGTCTAAAATAATACCTGTAATATTAGAGTGCAATCACTAAATTTTCAAAGTGTTTCTAGCGTATGTTAGAATGTTAGATAGACATTCTAAAATATTCTCGTTACCCGATTTTAGAAGTTGACAACTAAATCGGCATAAATTTGACCAGTCACTGTAATATCCCCAGAGATTACCAGTGCTATAGGATGCTACATGTACCGGTAGATATTTTCATCAGGCCGCACTAATTAGGAGTCGTGTCGGACGCGGCAGTCTGTATAATTTCTAGACAAGTTTGCGATGTAATGAGTTCGCAGCTGCCGACAGATCCGCCTTCAACTATATGACGTACAAAGTGAACTACACTTCTCATCAAAAAAATCGAAACACCTCGCAGTTTATGATTTGATGAGGATTAGCAGAAAAATGTGTATATTTAGGAATAAATGTAAAATGTCATTTAATAGTGAGTAGTATGAGGTTTTTAAATCCTAATGTTATTGTTCTAAATTCAAATTAAGTCTTCATAGATTTCGTATTTTGTATAATGAGTAATTTTTACCCTGTATGGAATATGAAGGAAATGGGTAAAACAACACGCGTAAATGAAAAAAAAAATTAAGAAACGTTTATTTAATAACTTGTATTCCCTCCGCGAGCTCTTATTACTGCTTCCATACGGTTCTTCATCGATCGGATGAGAGTCACGATCACATGTTGTGGTATATTATCCCATTCCTCTTGGATTGCATTTTGCAGCTGGCTAAGTGTTTCTGGGGCTGGATCTCTTGCTCGAATTCGTCTCTTTAATTCATCCCATAGATGTTCAATGGGATTCATGTCCGGGCTTCTTGCTGGCCATACCATAATGGAGATACCGACTTCGGTAAGATAATCTCGTACGACGCCCGCGGTGTGAGCTCTAGCATTGTCGTGCATGAATATGAAGTCGTTGCCAATAAAATGTGCATAGGGCATCACATGAGGTTCAAGACACTGTTCGATGTACCGATGAGAGTTTAGTGCAGGCAGCCGTGGCCCAGACACAAAGGCAAGTTCTGTCTTACCGTCGGCGCTGATTCCTCCCCAAACCGTCCACGAACCGCCACCATAGCTGACCTTTTCTTCAATGCAGCATTGTGCAAAGCGTTCTCCATCTCTTCTGTAGACCTTGTTCCTTCCGTCGTTACCATACAGCATAATTTTACACTCATCAGAAAACAGTACTTTGCTCCACTGAAGGTATGACCAAGTTAGGTGCTCGCGTGCAAAGTTAAGGCGCGCTCTTCGATGGTCTGCAGTTAATTTCGGCCCATTCGCTGGCTTATGCGGTGCCAATCCGCGTTCCTTCAACCTTCTTCTTATTGTAGAGTCACTTACAGCTACTCTTCGTACAACGCGAAGCTGCTGCTGCAGTTGAAAAGCGTTAAGGCGTCGATTTCGTAAAGAAGTTGTTACAATAAATCGATCATCTCGCTCAGAAGTGACCCGATTCCTGCCAGATCCTGAACGGCGCGTGAACGAACCAGTCTCCCGATAGCGTTTGTAGACTCTATGAACAGATGATAAGCTTAGATGCAATCTTGCAGCCACAACACGCTGACTAAGTCCAGAATCCAGCAATGCCACCACTTGGGCGGCTTCTGCGGGCGAAGTATCCATATGTTTTAGAAAAAAAAGTTTTTTCAGACGTCCCAAAGTCACAGTAAATGAAATAAGAAACAAAAAGTTTAAAGACAAGCGCTAATTTTTAGTTTTTAAACGAGAAACGTACTCCAACCCTAAATACACATTTGTCTCAAAACAGTGATTAATTTCATTTATAGGATAAACAAATGAAATTCTAATTTCGAATTTTGATTTTTTTCTTCTTACTGTAATGACCAAACTGCCAGCTACACAATAATGTTTTTTTTTTCATGGAATTAATTCTCTTTTGTAAAAAATTAGGACAAAAACAATAAAAACGAAAGTGTTTCGATTTTTTTGATGAGAAGTGTATGAACAAACTAACAACTTCATATGAATCATTTCCACTGGGAATGCCACAAGTGTGGTTCTAGTTCCTACTAATTTTGATTCTTCATAACAGATTTGTTAGCTTTCTAAGGTGAACCATTATTTCACGTGAAATATTTTAATAATTATCTGCTTAATCAGCCGAATATGCGAATTAGAAACATTAGTACTATTGGGTTATCTATTGCGTGAAAATGGAGTAATACATACCTATTATTTGAAGGTGAAATGTAGTTTTGGTTCAGCACAGGGCAAATATTAATAAAAATATTTGGTGTACAAAACAAATATTTGTTTGGTTCGCTTTGATTTTAATCAAACATTATAATTGAAATACGTATTCGACAATGCAAATATAATTGCATTCCTATTATTATTTATGCATAATTAATTATATGGTGGAAACCACATTTAAATCCGATTTTCGGACTGAACGAGCTTTTTAATTACAACAGATCAACCACAACTTTTGTTACACAGTTAAAAAGCAATATTTATTCGAAATTGGTTCGTGGAGCGGGTGTTTGAACTAGCGATGGCGGCGGCGGCGGCGGCGGAGCGCACTGCGAATTAATTCGGTTCAGTTATATAACATTAAAATTGGAAGTCCGCCGAAGCGGCCGCAAACGCCCGAAAGGCTTTGCTTCCAATCCCAATAAGCGATTGGCTGTGAGCTCTGTGCACCGCCACCGACCAACGTTACAGTTACTACCCACCTAAAATAGCTCGTTTAAATACGGAGTCGGAGCCGCCGGCTTTTATCGGATCAGACAGTCTAACTTCGGCAGTCATCTCCCCTTTCCACAAATTAAATCGGGCATTGTAAAATTATGACATGACACAGTTATGATTTGATATTTGACCCTACGAAAACAACTTAAAAACTGTTAATACAATTAACATGAATGTTAACAAAAAAAGCAGAACATCACACAGGTATGGTGTTGATCTTTTAATTAAACTGGAGGGTCGGTGAGGGCAGTTCGCTAACAAAGTAGGCAAAGCCAGGGCACGAGGCGATATGTGCGAGTGGTCAGAGAGCCGCGGGCAGACGCATGTGCTGCATTTTAATTAAATCCTCATTGCCGAGAGATAGCGCCGTGGGACATGCTTTTTTTCGTATTTTTCCGACCGCTCGCTCGCATCCTGAAAAATTGAATTTGTGTTTAAAATTTGTAGTAAGCTGACGCTCTTACCGTGATACTGCTTACTAAGCCTGCATTTTAATAAAACAGCCACTCATCCACACTCGGCAACTCAAGTGGACTGGATAGTGGAAATGTCCCAATTTTCTGAAAAATAAAGTCCATTTATACTGTACCGGTACTTGGAAAAAGGCTGCCAATTAAGCAGGCTTTCAATGGAGCTCTCATTAGATGAATGTTGCTACCCGATGAACAAATATTGTCAACAAATAATACTTCCAATGATTGTGCTTCGGTCATGCCATTGTAATTCACACAACTGATTCAAGTGGTAAGGCAGTCAGTCTTCACATCTAGTTTGATGTATATAACATACGTAAAAATGAACAGTGTTCGACGGAAAATTACAGCTTCGATAAATTTCTATATTCGTCTCGTTAGGTACTTGTTGGCAGCTAGCAGCAACAACTCAATAGAGCTCTCTCCGGGTCGGAGGTACTTGTGCCTACACCGTGTCTCTCGTCATAGCAACGTGGAAATTAGACAATGAACTCTGAGAGCTTTAACAGTCGGTAGGTACCTGTCTGCGGAGAGGCGGGAGGCGCGCGAGGTGGCGTATCACGGGAAACAAATGATAAGGCGATTACAAAAAAATATACGTACACTTTTATGTACAAATAATATGTCCAGACTGGTACGGGAGGGAACAAAAGTAAAAAACAGGGGAGGTGGGAAGAGGGATTTAATTTGTGGAGAGTGTGGCTGTGAGTTGGAATAAATGAATGATGGTATCTACAAAATTTAAGTTGCGTTTATTACGGATATACAGGTGATGATTTATTTGTTGTGTTGATAGCATAAAATGACTTCATATACTCTGCTTATAATAAAACATGATATGACGAGCATTTTATATTTTGAGACTAAACCACAGAACAATAATAACGTAGTGCCTCAGACGTTGAATTAATTATGTTGCATAATAATTGTACCTATCTGCATGTATGAGTACCGATGAATCCGATCCGTCATGAGGTCTATTGCTGTGTCAATAAATGTTGTTTAAAATGTTTTGAAGTAGTGGCCACCTACTTCATTATTAAAGTTATGAATAAATAAGATACAAGTTTGTTAGCTTTCTTCATGTTTGGAATGCCGGCAGGCAATGTACCTAACGCTCCATGATCATTGCTCTTCGAACATTGAAGCCTTTCAAATTCATTTTAAGCAAATTTTAGTGCACATGTATGATTGTACATTGCACTATATTCTGAAGTCAGGCATGCGTTAATACGGTAACACATAGCGAGCCATGCAGCGCTCGCTCGCCTCGCACATTACTGCTTCAGCCACTTACGATGGATTATGCGCTCTCTGACACATCAAATTAGCCGCATAGCTCGTGTGATCCGGGTTGATCTCAGCTAGATGTTGCTTCAACGAACACTTTAGGTACCTGCTGGTAAAAATCATATATTTTTAAGATAACATCTTACTTAAGCTCATAATATCTTAATATTATTTCTCTAACGAACTATCGATCCTTAAAGAACTTATAAAAAGTAAAATAATAGTTCATCTTTGGTAAAAAAATAAGGGTCACATTCACATTGAAGAATTTCATTCAAAATTGACTGAGTATGTGAGGAATAGAGTATAAAAATAGTGAATAAATGATTCCATAGTGTACATCGTGTAACGTTATACAAAGGTACACCATATGCTGACAGGTTAAAGAATATTGAGGTTAGGAACTTAGGAATGATTATAAAGCATAAGCGAAATTTCTTCATCGGATTACGTGGAGTATGTAGTGCGAAATGTAATAAGTATTCGTAGGGGGGTGCGGTGTGGGTCGTGGTGGCGGTGGTCGAGCGACAGAATCAAGGGCGCGCGGTGCGGGGAGCGGAGAGCGCAGCCGGGAGGGATGCTGCGCGGGGATGGGGCGCGCAGATCAATATCTCGCGTCGCCCCGGCAACGCCGCGCCAGACCGAGTGCCTCCCGTACTACAGCCCCCTTGGCCCGCAACCCCCGGCCCCCATCCTGCCCACTACTCGCTTATTTAATACATGCCGTATCTGGGATGCGAGCTTTTTCGTGCTAAATGACAGGGCAACGTAATACGCCGAATCGCAAAGTCACCGCTCTCGTAACTCTCGCGCCATAACTATAGAGTTGTGGTCCCCTTGGCCGAGCATAAAACCGCGGTACGATAACGATGACATTGACCTCGTTTCCCTAAGAAAAATTCAATGTTCGTCCAGACCCAATTTATAGCGCTAATGTTCATGTGACTATTATGCGCTTTGTAGCTTTATCATAGGTAATAGTAATAAAACACATTCTAAAAAGAGTCATGGACGTAGAAAAGGAGAGAAAGTCTGACAACCTCTCTTATCAAGGCATATCGTGTTATCATAAAGCTGCTAGTTCAAGAATAAAAATAAAACATCGTAGTGCCATACAATTATTTCATAAGACATAAAATACAAATGCATTCCACGTACAGAACAAACTAATGAATAAAATTAAACATAACTCAACATTATCTCTTAGGTGACTAGACCAAGTTACGACAAAAATAATTACTAACAATAAATACTTAAAAGGTAACATTGAAAACAATTTCCATGATAACATTGCCTTTTCAAATAAATTCTCACAAATTATAAATATAAAAATTTGTTGCTAATTAAGGAACCATTTTGCAAAAAAACAGATCAATTTTTGTCCTAAATAATATCATCAAAACATAAGTACCATTTTGTGAACAAATGATTTATATGAATTCGAAATGTAAAGGATTAATAAATGGAACATTTAAACGTAGTAGGTACTTTTCAAAAGCAATTTGTTCGCCGAATGGAATATGATAGTTTTGTAAATGTTAAATCGTACAAACTCAGTGGGGTTACGCCCACTCGCCCTGTATCAAATTATAACTTTATCTCTTCATGATCACATTATCAGTGTACCGTAACGTAATGTATGAATGAAAACAAAGTTTTATTAGCGTTTTTTAAGGTATGAGCAAAGTTAGCCATCAGGAGAGCGTTGCCCGTGCTATTAAATTAGTGAAGTCGGGCACAGATTTCAACAAAGAGTTGAAGGACGTTAGTTGATGTTGCTATATTATCAAAAAACATTGATATACAAGATATAAGATTTCATAAACATGCATGTAAGAAATGCATTTTTAGAATCAAGCAGCCTAAAGCGAGGATAACTTGAGCGTAAAGTAGAAATGGCGCTAAGGCTGGTGTTGTATTATACTAAGCCAAACACTTTTTATCGCACAATTTTTAACCTTGTAAGAATATCAGAAAGCAAGAAAATGGTTAAAAATTTGGAAGACAATATTTTGTCTATTATATTTTGTAATGATGAGGAAAACCCCGAAACTCGTAAAGAATCTAGAGCATTTCATACATTTAATCTGAACATACTGGGATGATTTAGAAGGGCAGCTGAGTGAGCAGCGCCACTCCTCGCATGATCCAGTGGTCGGGGTCCATCTGCGTGGGCAGCAGCATGAAGAGGATGTAGTTGGTGGAGTGGCCCGTGGTGGACAGCACGCCGCGCCGGTCGCCCGTCTTGTACAGCGGACAGTTGTAGAACACGTCCGTCGGCACGTCCTCGCGCTTGATGGGGATCAACCACACCTGTGTAGTATTGATCAATAGAAATGGTCATGTGCTGAATAAAATTCACAATTATTGGAATTAAACAGATTCAGATTGCCCCTACGAATAGCGGGCACCCAGGATAGACTCGCTGCCACCTTCCTGAGTATGTTTTTACCACGGCATATTCTATTCTCATATTTCATGCAGCCATGAAAGAAGTTGTTGTTCGTTGGTTCTACAGTAGGGATTTACCGATTTATGCCAAAGCAGATCAAAATAAAAATCCGATCCAAAAATCGAACATTTCACAAATTCACGGGTTTAGCAACTTTTCTTACAATTTGACGTATTTCTCGATAGGTACTACCGAAATACAACTAAATAGCCCGATGGCTACTTAGAATACATAAAAGTAAAATAGAGTCAGATTTAAAGCGTCATTCACAATAAAATCACTTATCGCCCTAAGGCCACCCGCCTACGATGTTTTCAGTCGCGTGCATCGGTCACGTGTTTCAATATACTTACACACTTTTGAGTCACCGTATTACTACGCCGTAGTCCGTAGCAATCTGTGTGTCTCGTCTTATATAACTCACATTGTGCTAAAATATAAAGCTAACATAGATTATGATGGAACTGGTTAAGGTACCAGTTCGATATAAGTGTACTGACCGGCGGGAACTCATCGTATAGTATCTTGGGAATGGACTCGTCGACGCACATTTCGTCCATGTTCCAGCGCGCGCCCTCCATAAACAAGCCTCGGATGTATACTCCCTCTTTTGGCGGCGTGTCTATCTCAAATTGTTTCTGGACCTGTATACATGGATTGAATGGTATAAGTGGTATATCTTGTATTAGGCTGCTTATTTAATCAACCACCTTCAGGACATGTTTTGGTGTAAACCAAATGTTTCTCAAACCTTTATAATTATAAAGTGGAAATACAAAATATATGGCTAGTTACTTCGTAGTGGAAGGCGAGCTGGTCGATGGGTATCTTGTACTTGCGCGCGTAGCTCTGCTGCGCGGCCGTGAGGAAGGCTTGCGGGAAGTAGAAGCCTGACAGCCAGAACACCGTCGGTGGGCCGTGCTCGTGCCAGTGCTGACAACATAACGCCCTTGTTATTAATTTGAAACATTTTTCAATTCTTACTGTGATAAGAACACTTACAACTACGTGTTTAAGCACAAAAATAATTATTTGTTAACGTTCAATTGTCATTAATACAAAGTACAGGTGTTTTTTTTTTGTAAAACTAAAGATATTAATTATGGTTGTCCTTCGTTAAGTATAAATCAACAATTATATCTTTGTAAATGAAAATGTGTTCTATAGTTTTATTAGTAGAATTAAAATAAGAATATCTGTAATCTTAAACAGGAATATATTTATATTCACAGTCATAACGTGATACAGAAATGAAATTATCCTAACATTTTCTGAGATCAGCCAAGTGGATTGATCACACGACTGACTTCAGAGTCAGATGTGTATGTGCGCGCGTGCATGAGCATTTCGCGGGCACGGTTCCAATTCCGAACAATATCGAATAGTGTTCTGAGAGAAAAACTATATTTTATAAAAACCGCAGATTGAACACAGGCAGTCCAAATATTGCTGTGATTACAAAAACAGGACACTTACTTAGTGGTTAAGTTAAAATCTTATTCATAACCTTGTTATCTAAACTTCTCACCTGTTTATAAAGATAAAAAAGTCTTTGTGTCCGTCTGTCTGTTACTTTTGTAAATCTGGCTGTAACTTGGGTCTGGGTATGGAATACAATTTGAGGATGGATATGCTAGTTTTGATCAAGGTGTATGAACTGGGATGATCAGCTAGTGCCACATAATTATGCCTCGTTGGTCTAGTGGTTCGAAAGAGTTACCGCGCCCTTGGAACATAAAGGGCCGAGGAAGGAACATGAATGGGTTTTAGTCAGTAAGAGTCTGACACTCCCTTCCGCCCCACCCATGGAGGTGTCATTTGATGATTTTCCATCCGAAAAATAATTGGGTCCTACTGGGCATCCTGAATTAAATTTCAAATATTTGTGTCAAGCATTGGATGTTCTCTAAGAAATGATTTCTTAGCCGTGCAGAATCTAGATTTGTGCCCTAAGCCTTCATTCAATATAAGAAAACAGACATGAGTTTATGTTCGAAGATTGTATCTGGTGTGTGTCACCACCAAATCTAGTCAACGCTGTACCCCAACTAATATTATAAATGCGAATTTTTGTTTGTTTGTATGTTACACTTTTATGGTAAAACGATTCAACCACTTTAGATGAAATTACTTTCCTAATGATACCAAATAAAATCGTAGGGAAAAGCTAGTAGTCAATAAATCTAGTAGCGTTTTGAAGTATACCTGTAAGAACGCCAGTCTTTCTAGCAAGTCGTTGAAGTAGGAGGCGAAGGGCTTGAGCGAGGGGTAGCTCTTGCCGGCCCACAGCGCGGGGATGCGGCCGCGCACCATACTCGTCAGCACTTCCTCCGTTATGTCGTTCAGAACGCTCACTCCTGCGTTATAGAAGTACCAATCATTTTATTGTTAAATACAATTGTTATAATTATACTAATTGCTATAGTAATCCATTTAGAAAAAAGTGCGAGGTTAACTATCAATCAGAATTTTATTGCAGCCATGACAACATTTTGCAGCTAACAATTGTACCTACTCTAGAATTATAAATTAGTAACTTAACACAATAATAACTAAAATCCATACTAATATTATAATAATGCAAAGTGTGTCTGTCTGTTACCTTTTTCATGCTTAAACCGCTGAACCGATTTAGATGAAATTTGTTATGGGAATAGCTTGAACCCCGGGGTAATACACAGAGTTACATAGAGTAGTTTTTATCCGCGTGCGTTAAGTATACCCCTCAGGACGTGGGCGAAACCGCGGAAAAAGTTTTATAAAGAACTTCAAAATGTATGTTCTTTCGCGTATTTTGTACAATGGACTGTACCAATTGATTTTACGAAAAATGCAAACAAAAAATCAATCATAACCTATTTTGTTCTAATTTTCCCACTTAGATAAATAAAATAGCACATAGATAAAACAGACGTTTGAATGCAAAACAGCGGCTTTTAGCAATCATAGCACCTCACAGACCAACGTCAAGTTCCTTCAAGCATTTTTAATTGATGTTGTTATATATGCTGGCTGGACTAATGCACGGTAGACAAGATAAGTTCTGAAACAATCTTGTATACGGTAGAAAGCTTACCCTGCACGGCTCCAATGACGGCCTTAGAGCTGGACCTGACGACGTTCACCAGCCGGTCGTAGCGCGCGGCCTCCTGTATCACCACGATCGACATGGGCGTCATGTCGGACGGCTTGATGTCGCCCTCGTGGGACGGGCCCGTGAGGATCTTGTCTGGCAAGCGAGCCAACACGTCTTCGGCAATGGCCATCGCTTGCATTTCTGGCGTTATTGCTGTATCACCAGCGGCCATGCTGTCCTGTGTTAATATACGTTGAAAGTTTAACCATGAAGTTAGATTGGAATGTCAAAACATTGCTCGTCAATTTTCCTTAATTAGACTAATCAGATCTTTCTAGATTTTGTTGTGGGTCTGCAAATATTCTTAATAGTAGATATTTATTTAAGACAACATAAGGAATCGATTTAACATTTTATAGTATAAACAAATTTCACTTACTTGGTATTTTTTCTCCAGATCCTTTCAGGCATGAAAGTAGTTAATGGATATCAATGATTTAGAAATAAAATGGAAAAATAAATTAAATTCATATAAAAAGCTTACCACTCGATCCTGTCCCGCAGCATAGTGATGGATGAAACATAAAAATATTACATGATACAACATTATTACATTACAGCTAATTAATTCAACCTTAAAGCTAAAAAACAACGATGAAATAACAATTGATAATAACTAAACTACTTAGCTAAATGTGAATAGTTGAATAAATTGGATAAATGTTTTACTTATTTTTTCAAATCCAATCGAAATCGAATTTAAAAACTTCGAGTTCAGATCAGACAAACTTGAGCGTCCTCCTTCTTCGTAAAAGTTGTAACATAGTGTAGAAGATGACCTGTGTCAGTAGGGCAGTGTTGAGCAGGTCCTCGGCCTCGCGGAAGTGCTTGGTGATGTCGGCGTTGGTGTGGAAGCCGAACACGGAGGGCGGCGTGGCGGCCGGCAGCGAGCGCGCGAAGTTCACGTACTCACTGTGCTCCTTCAGCGTCGGGATGTGGTACACGCCTGGGGAAATCAGTACAATATTTAGGTCTATAAAATTCTCCAAATTTATATTGCAAATTATTCGCGTTATCTACAAGTAAGTTTTATTAAGTAAATAGCTGTTTCCCGCGGTGTCAATCACGTCCCGAAGGAACTGCTTCACGCACCCGGATAAAAAGACCATAATTTTATCCAAGTCCTTCTTAAGTCATGGCGTGACCAAGAGGAATAGGGATTCATTTTTATTTATATATAGATAACGTTGTCACAGTTATGCACCAGTCTTACATAAAAGAAAGACAGAAGCCAAGGCTGCACCCTAACGATAACTAGCGCAGTTCAATATGCAAGAATACAAAAGTTGATAAAAGACGGGGGGTGGCACCTTATCAAACCCAATTGGAGAGCAAACTATTTGGTAGGAAAACTTTTACAAAATGTACGATAACCAGATTTACATAATTTCTTCCTTGGTTACCCAATGGAGTTTTACTATCACATGCTTGTATCAATTTGCTTGCCTGAAGGATCGACCGCATAATTATGTTCAGTTATAGCCTTAGGGTTGTAGAACTTGTAGAGGATGGTGTTGAGCGTGCGCCGGTCCCAGTCGTCCGTCACTCGGCCGCCGTAGTTGCACTCGCCCGTCAGGTACCGCAGCGCTATGAATTGCACGTCCTGGGTAAGAGATTACCTTATATGTATTAATTTTTTAAGGCATCGAATAAGAATATCGTGCTTCGACCGAAACGGCTGCTTTAATGGTGAAATGGCTATATAAGTTACTGCTTTAAATGATGTAAGACACTCACGGATATCATCATTAAAAATTAAGATTTAGTAAAGTAGTAGGTACTTAAATTCCAATAACTATAAGAAAACAGTATTAGCCGGTTGCACCAACTTTTTATCATTTACACTTTATAGTTTTACGATAATCTCAAAACATAATATCAATAATAATTAGCATACTTTTATTTTTTTTTATGTTTTCAATAAAAGGATAAAATAATTAAGTAAATACACATGAATAAATATTTAGACGAAAAACATACAATAATTTTGACACATCTTGAAAGACAGTTCTTCAGTTTCACGAATAACGGTGTTTGTAATGTTTACCTATTCATTTTCACGGTAAGTCGGTCGGACAATTACGTTAGTAAAAGATTTTTTTTCTATTAAGTAACGGCAACAGACTTATAATAAAACTGTATCTCAGTCTAAGTACTCACATCGTATTCGTTGAGGAACATATAAAGCTGAGTGACGCTGATCCTGAGGTCGGTCTCGTTGAACTCGTAGCGAATGTTCCAGCCGAGCGGGCCGAACTGGCGCCGCTCCTGCACCACCGCGTGGAAGAAGCACAGGGCGAACAACAGCTTCTTGAAGATCTCAGACTGCTTGTTGCCCTCAAACCACTCGAGGTCGTTGATAGGATCGCTGCTGAACGAACGAGCTATGTTCGCTCTTAATCCTAGATTTTATAAGACAAACATTAATAATTTGCATCTTTTTATGTGTCAGAGTTAAATTTTTCTCTGACTATCTCCAAGGCATGACATTCTATGGAAGTATTGTAAATAACAAGAGATTATGCCTCGCTGGAACCAATTAGTTCTTGGCGGTCATGTAATTTTCAATTCTAACTGAACGATTTAAGGTTCTGTTTATAATTCAAGTTTTTGGAGTATGTCGGACTTAGCCAGTAAAGATATAAGTTAATTAATTTAAATTAAATTATCGTGTAGCAAATTGATATGAATCTGGTATTAATCTTTACCTTGTGGAGGCTCATTGGTCATTTTGACACCATTTTGGAGCACGTATACCGGGAAATGATCCGCAGGGTATGACGTCAGCCACAGCCTGAAATCTGGATGAGTGGCGTCTGGAGTCAATCCTTCACAGATCTGAATAGGGATCGAAAATTTAGAATATCAAGGTTCTTTGTGAGCACTACAATAAAGGTAGCAAAATAAAGGCAATACCTTTTCAAGCGTCGGCATCCAACTCTTAGCCAAGTGACAGTTCTGTAGTACAACCCATGTGCCGCTTCGGACACCTTCCTCAATAAGCTTTACTGCGATAGGCCCTTGTCCCTGCCCCAGAGACAGTGAAAACAAACGAGAAGAACCGAAACCCTGAAATAATCCATTATAACGGGAAAATAGCAATCACCCATTAAAATTATCTTTTATACATAAGCAGTGGATGGTTTTTACCTGATCATCTGCAAACTTGAGCAGTGTCTCCATAGGATCAGAGCCAGGTGTCAAAACAAATAGTAATGGGATACAGGAGTGAGAGTCGGCGTAAGAAGATGCCAGGTCGAACAGCGGAGGCTCCACGAATTTGCGGCCCATTTTAGCTGTAAACAACATTTTAGGAAAATATAATACCTATTAGAATTACTTTAGGACGCTTCTTCTTTTTAACTGATGAATACTTACCTGCTACATAATTCTGGACGGCCGGTGCCATCATGTCTAAACGCATACAGCGCATTACCATCATTTTCTGTAAAAAAGATTGTTGTATATTAAATAAATAATACCTACAGTATGGACTACACTATAATAATAATAATAAACTTTATTTAATCAAGTAACAAGACTCATTATGTGTTAGTAATACAAAAAGTTTATCCTATGTTAGTAATTATCCTAGAACAAAAAATTATCATTATCTATACTTATAATAAATCTGTAGAGAGGTCAATTCTGTACATGAAATATATTTCCAAAATAACTATTAGGATGTGATTAGGGATCGATACTGATGGCAAAAATGCAATCAGTAAAATTTTTGTCTGTCTGTCTGTCTGTATAAACTCTATAGAAACAAAAACTACTCGACGGATTTTAACGAAACTTGGTACAATTATTTGTCATACTCCTGAGATGGTTATACTTTTCATCGCGCTACAATCAATAGGAGCAGAGCAGTGAAGGGAAATTATGTTGTCATTTTGTTTAAACGCGCTAATCTCAGGAACCGCTGGTCCGATTTAAATAATTCTTTCAGTGTTAGATAGTCCATTTATCGAGGAAGGCTATAAGGCTATATATCATCACGCTAAGACCAATAGGAGCGGAGCACCACTATTCCACGCGGACGAAGTCGCTGGCAGAAGCTAGTCTAAAATAAAAGTATACATACCCGAGTCAGCGCTGCACAATCCCATGCGAGACTCTGCAGCACCGACCCAAGTACGGACAATCTAGCCTGTTTGAGATAACGGTCAGCAAGCTGTTGGAGCTAGCCCTCACTCTATGCACTAAGGAGGCACAACGCTTTCGCATTGTAGTGAAAAAACAATCGACACGCATCTCCGCAAACATTCCTGAGGCACAACAAAATCGGGGTAGCCCCAACAGCACTCTGAACGCGTTGTTGAATTGTACACGAAGGGCGCTGTACGTCTTTTGAGTATATCTGGTCCACAGACTGCACGTATAAAAAGATGTGCAATATGCTCTGAAAAGAATGATTTTTACATCTCTTGAACATTTAGCAAACCTGCGGGCCAGTTCGCTCTCACCGACAACACCCTCCGCTCCCTTTCCACGTCTTCATCATCCCTGAGTCCGGGGGTCAGGATGTGCCCTAAATATTTAAAACTAAATACCCTTTTCAATGGGTGCCCATTGAGTTGAAGGAGTGGTATAGTATTCGAGCACTTTCCCCTAGCCTCAAAGATCATGATTTCGCTCTTTTTGACATTATAAATCAAGCCATGATTCTGAGCATAATTTTCACAAATGCCAATAAGTTTTCGTAGACTGCAAGGCGATGCACTCAGCAGCGCCATGTCATCTGCATAACTGATATTGTTAAAACATACTCCATCAATATGACAGCCAACTCTGGCGCCGCTGAGTTCGTCAATTAGATCATTTACGTAAAGATTAAAAAGAGTTGGTGATGTTAAACCACCTTGTCGCACCCCACATTCCAACCCAAACGCAAACGACTGTGCACCTGCCCATCGCACGCTGTTGACCTGGTTTCCATACCAATACTTAAAGATATCAATAGCTGCTGTTGGCACCTGAGACTTTTCCAACTTTTTCCATAAAATATCGTAAGAAACCAGGTCAAAAGCTTTTGATAGATCAAGGAAACAACAATATACAGAAGTTTTGCGCTTCGTATAGTAATTGATAGCATGCTTCATACACAGTATCGCACTATCCGTTGACAATCCAGGACGGAATCCAAACTGATTATCATGAAGTTGTATGTATCTATTAAACTGTGTGTTAAGCATGCCATCCAATACCTTGGAGATGACTGTAGCTAACGATATTGGCCTATAGTTTACCTTATCGGAGAGATCTCCAGGATTATTTTTAACCACTGGCACCACCTAAGTACGCAACATATCTGTAGGTATATAACTATGAGATATACGAATACAGCGAGCTACAGGACGCACCGGTGACTTTCACTTACAAATTAACAATGTAGATGTTAAGGCGGATGAAGAGGTGGCATCTCAGTTTGAAAATTTCTTTACCAATATTCCTATATTAACAACCAATAATCTGATGTCATCCTCCAGTTCTGCTTACTCCATACTCAAAGAATGCGTTGCGGAATGTGACATAGGTTTTGAATTCACAGTTGTTAACTCTAAGGACATCATGGAATCTTTCAAGAATCTTGATGTTAAAAAAACTGCTGACCTTTGGGGATTGTCAGTACAGATCGTTTCATCCATAATTGAAGTAATTTCACCTTACTTAGCAATTGTTTTCAACTCTTGTGTCGCATCTGGTGTATTTCCTGACCTGATGAAACTAAGCAAAGTAATTCCTCTGTATAAATCTGGTAGTACAACTGATCCGTCGAATTTTCGCCCAATCTCAATTTTACCAACATTAAGTAAAATTTTTGAGAAATTAATCTTAAGCCAAATGCTAAGACATTTTATTAGACATAATTTATTACATCACAAACAATTTGGTTTTACTAAGGGTCGTTCAACTACAGATGCGGCTGTGGAATTGCTTAAAAATATTTTCGAGGCTTGGGAGGATTCACAGGATGCGCTTGGCATATTCTGCGACTTGTCCAAGGCCTTCGATTGTGTCCACCATGATACACTCATCAGGAAACTTCATCATTACGGTGTCAAAAACAAGGCTCTTGACCTTCTGACTTCATATTTGCGTAATAGAATTCAGAGAGTGGATGTCAATGGTAAAAGATCTACAGGATCAGCGGTCACCATGGGAGTTCCGCAGGGTTCAATTCTAGGTCCTTTCTTATTTCTTATATATATAAATGACTTACCTTATCACATAAGGGATAATCATAAGATTGTATTGTTCGCGGATGACACGTCACTTCTTTTTAAAATTAAGCGTCAGCTTGACAACTTTGACGAAGTTAACAATGCACTTTCTAAAGTTGTCCATTGGTTTAATGTAAATAATCTTCTTTTAAATCAATCAAAAACTAAACTAATTAAATTCTCAACGCCAAATGTCAGGCAGCTTGATACCAATGTACAACTGAATGGAGTAGCGTTGGACCCTGTTGAGTCAACGGTTTTTCTTGGCATTACCGTTGACGCCAAGCTTCAGTGGGGGCCGCACATAACCAAATTGTCAGGAAGGCTTAGTTCAGCCGCCTATGCTGTTAAAAAGATTCGGCAAATAACTGATGTGGATACAGCCAGAATAGTTTATTTTAGTTATTTTCACAGTCTTATGGCATATGGGATTCTTCTGTGGGGTAACTGTGCTGATATTAGTAGCATATTTATCTTACAGAAAAGAGCTGTTCGAGCTATTTATAATCTTGGTCCAAGGGTTTCTCTCCGAGAGAAATGCAAAGAAATAAATATTCTGACTGTAGCCTCTCAATATATATTTGAAAATTTAATGTATGTTCATAAAAATAAACAAAACTTTATAAAAATGTCTGATGTTCACAGCATAAATACTAGGAATAAACACAATTTAGCTGTACATGCTACTCGCCTCCACAGAGTAAGCAACTCGTTCATGGGTCAATGTATACGCTGTTACAACAAACTTCCTATTGAAATTCGAAATTTACCTATAAGGAAATTTAAAAATTGTATAAAACTCAAGCTATTAAAAAAAGGATATTACAAATTATCTGAGTACCTAAATGATAAAAGCGCTTGGGAATGAGTTGTTCGCTTAATCAGTGTTATCTACATTTATAATTATTTTTATTGACATTTAATTATTTAATTCAGATATCGTATTATTTTATTTATTGCATATTTTATTGATCATGACATAATTCATTGATTTTGACATAAATCTTTTTTATCTCATTTTATTGTGAATGTGAGTATCGTGTATGCCAGTGATTTATATATTCTTAATATACTAACATAGTCTGGCGGATTTGAGTATTATTAACTGGCCTACGCAAATGTCCCTCAGATCTGGTGTCGTCGTGTGACAGGTCGTGGAGCTCCCTAACATGTGGTTGAGCTACGCGATGACTGATGCATGCGTGCCGTCTGTAAGGACAGGTCAACTCAAACCTGCTATGGATCTTTCTTCAAAAGGCCATTCCAGACATTGCCTACACGATGACACTCACATTGATATCAACTAATTATCAACTTTGTTTGGACTTTAAAAGAGACCACGACCCCTGAGTTTGTTTCGGCATTTCTTCTCAGAGGTAGTCAGCTAGGAAATGCCGGCGCCAGCGTTCTCAATAACAAAACTATTGACGTGTAAAAGTGATTTAAATATCCTAGTTACAAAATAAATAATTTCATTTCATTTCATTTCAATACAACATAGCCAATACCCTAGGTAAATGAGGACCTCCATACCGAAGATGCTCAATACTGAGGCCGTCGTGGCCCGGAGATTTACCCTTGGTCATAGAGTTAATTGCAACTATAGTACCTATCATTTCTGTTTCTCTTATAAATCCGTCTAAGGGTTTTTGTCAAAAATCGCTTTTAGCGATAAGACGGCCCGTTGCATGATATGTAACTAACTTATTTTCCAATATTATATTTTTTGATTGGTAAAAAGTAAAAAATAGTCTATTCTAGGTATTTTACTTTTTGAAGGTTTTTAATTTCAACATTTGTAGTTTACCTCAAACATGTCAAGTTTTTTGTCCCACGGTGCCGGCAAGGGTTGGTCTTGTGGGTCAGGCGTATCACAATACGCCTCCCATATTGGTACGTTTGCTATGAAGTGTTCCAAAATGCCATTGAACTTAGGCAATTCATTTAACCTGCCGAATATACGATTTTTAAATATCATTCATTATATTAATTTTATTTAGGGTAGATTCGACCAAACCTGAATTTATACAAGAACAACCATACGGAAAATAATATATACCACGATTTTATTCTCGAGTAAATCATCTGTCGCTTTCCATGCAATCTAGCGTATAGCTATACTAGGATAAGCTACTCACGAATAGCGAAGTGAATGTGAACGAATGTCATACGCGGCCAAAAAAGTTGTTCTACAAACGGGTAGGGTGCAGAAGCATAACTCATGTCAACTCTGATGTATCGTATTATAGCGTGGAAAAGTAGCTGCCAAGCGACAAAGCCCTTTTAATAAATAAAAAAAAAAAGTCAGTGAATTATGCTGTCAATTTATGACAGAATAAAACAATAGGACGCCATTTTATTATTCCTGGCTAGCTTCTTATTTCATGCAAAATGGTGGTATAGTGACTATTCCCGAATAGACTCGTTATTCCTCGAATTGTAGTTGGTTAAACGTGAAATTGATTTATTCTCGAGTAATAAGCGATTTACGCCGAGAACAAAATTTCTTCCTGTTTGGTCGAATCCGCCCTTAGTCTACTGGGCAACCTAAATTGTTTTTTCTTCTACAAATAAACTAATTACTTTTTCTCGCCAAGATGTTACTCTGCCGTCCGTTGTCAATCTGATTATTTATGTCAAGCTCGACATGGACACTAACCAAAAAAAGCTATTTAGAAACTACCAGAGTTTAGGTACGATAACCTAGCTTCAAGCCTAATTTCATGATTCTAGGTCAATGGGACTTTTTGATTCCCTTAACGTATCTTGGCAGACAAACAGACTAACAAACAACAACGTGATTCTATAGGATTCCGTTTTTTCGGTTAAGGTAACCAGTTAGTTTATTATTTGTATCAATGACATGTTTTTTTTTTCATTCAACCTCATTAAGTAGTTCTGTAGAAGGAAATAATTTAAAATATTTAATTAACAATTAATAAATTTATTTTATTTATGGGATTGATACTTACGCATTGAACTCGGCCCAGGCTTGTGGACTAAGGAACTGCACGGGGTTGTGCACCACACTCCGGGGTTGCGCCCCGCCCACAAGGAAAACCACGTCGTTCCTTTTTACATCTTTCTCTGCTATCATTATCGTTATAACCAACAGTAATGAAAACACCATTTTGTCCTGCAATGTGATAAATTTCAATAGGTAACTTGAATAATATAATATACATCTATCTATCTATAACCATAATTAATCTTAAAATCTGTATATTATTAGTTTATTTATAATATACATTAATCACAATTACAGTGTCACAATTAAATATTACTTATTACTGACTGTACCCGAATGTGTTTATTTATTTTCATTCACGCATTAACTGTTGTTAATTAATTTTCAATATTTAGAACAAATCTTAACCCAATCGAAAACGACATATAAAACAAACACATACTGCGCTAATCAACAAATAATTTGGGAATGGGCTAGGCAGATGCAGAATTAAAAATAGTTATCTTTTTAATAATATTACCTTTTCGAACAAACTTCTACAGATATTGGCATATAGGGAGTACGTGAAGTAGCGCCTCAATATAGTCAGTCTTTCAGAAATCTCTTCCACCTTCTCAGTGTTGTCTATGGCGGCTACGAACAAACCCTCGAACCAGCCCAGAGAATACTGGTACATTGGATCGATGTGCGCCAACGATGCTAAATGTTTAAACATAACATTAATACGTTAGATGAATATTCAAACTAATATCAAAAACTTATATAAATCATACCTGCTAAGCTTCAAATCTAGTAAGAACCTCATATTCGATACATTTGCCCAATCCTAGTAAAGCTACTGAATGTAATACCATCATATCAAGTTCTACATTCAAATAGGCTTAAACAACAACTCCCTTTCTTAACAAAAATCTACTAATTGCTGTCTACATTTTAATCGTTTGCCATTGGAGGGTAACATTAAAAACTTACCGATAAGGAAAAACAGATCAGTGGAGTGCACCGCTATGGGCACGTAGTCATCACGGGCGACATCAATCGCCGCCTCCGTTATCATGGCCACCTCCTGCTTCTCTTTGATCTCGTTTGAGGTTTCTTTTGCAGAGTTCAGAATCTATGCATTCAAGATTATTAACATAAGTACGAATATACAAGCTTACAGGGTAAATCAAACCAAAATATTTTCAAACGCGTACTATGTAATATTCAAATAATGCATTTTAAAAAACATGTTAAAAAAACGTTGCCCCACACTAGGAATTACTACTGTATCCTGGTTGCGTTTACAAACAAACATTACACATGCACGAACACCCAGACCCGGAACAATTTTAGTTGTCACGTACGGGAATCGAACATACGCAAAACGTGCCGTCAAATTCCTTCTACTTTTCAATGCAATTACAGTGCTGCTGTTGGTTTCGGAAGAAACCATGATATAGGCTAGCTTTTATTGCCGCTGCATTTTTCTACCATTTGAAAAGGTGTTTCTACAGTTACCTGAACAGCTTCTTCGTCTTCTAGCAAATGTTCAGAAGTGGATAAGACAGTCAATATTTTCTTTTCAATATCCTGTAAGAGCCTTCGATGCTCGGCGCCCTGCGTGGTGAGGTCCGTCTTGGCTTGCTGCAGGTCGGGCCGCTCCCGGGCCACCACGCGCGCTAACAACTGCGCTTGCAAACCGTCCATGGCCAACATAAAGTTGACTAGAGTTACTCGCACGCCTACTTCGGGCAAGTAATGTGGGTTTGCCAGTTTTGTACTGATGTATAATCTATAAATTGTAATGTAGTTTACCATGAAACAAGATAAACGCCAGATGATCCAAAGTCTTTAGAAAATTACTCACTTAAACTCTTTACTATATTCCACGATCGTGTCACCAATTTTAATACAGAGCGCTCCGCCTTGTTTGAAGGTTTGTTGTTGAAGAAGAGGTTCCAACATCGGATCTAACTCCTCTAATACATTTTCTAGCAAAACCTGAGTGAAACACATTTTCATTAACTTAAAAATATTAATATGTCCAATACGTCCATACCACAATGTAGACAAAATTTCTCTCATACCGGTTGTCCAAATTGTACAGCGTTTTCTAGCACGCGTCCCAAGTCAGCCTGCGTCATGCGTACAATACTGATATTGTTCGGTTTCTCCATATTTTTGATCCAACGATTGGCCTGTCCTTGAGGATCGATCATCAGAGGCCAGCGCCTTGCGGTCCTGTATCATAGTAAAAAAAAAGGTGAATACAATTCTGCAGTAACCTAGTATCTATCCCATCAGAAACAATTTCACAAAATTTAAAGGGGTTACTTAGAACATGCTTTGATTAAGCAGTGTATAGTAGAAATTGATGTTTAAAATGCATAAATAACAATTTACAGCATACAAAAATATGATTAGTCATTAATAAAAAGATAATAAGTAAGAAGCGAGTATATTCTATTCAAAAATCGCTTTCCATACAAATACTTTTTCGAAAGTGATTCGTGCTAGGCCTTATCTAATGTAACTTCTATTTTTGTCAGCGTTAGGTATCTGGTTGGCCTGCGGGACGTTCGAAAGAGATACCGCGCCCCCGGTATACAAAGGGCTGAGGAAGGAACATGGATGGGTTTTAGTCAGTAAGAGTCTGACACTCCCTCCCGCCCCACCCACGGCGGGAGGAGTCATTAGATGATTTCCCATCCGAAAAAAAAAAAAAAAGGTATCTGGTTGGCACACCGCCATTTACCACCTCAATACATGATACTAATTAACACATAACAGATATTCAAGGCTACTTCTCACATGATGATGATGGCGCTCTCCACGCTGAAGTCGTCGGCGGGCAGGCCGTCGATGTTCCACTGCTGGATGGTGACGGGCTCGCCCAGCACCTTGATCAGGCTGTAGTCCAGCGTGCACACTATGCCACAGTCCGCACATGCTTTTGCCCACGCTTTCATCTAACAGTATCATTATTTTATGCTTAGTTTTTTTTAGAAAATCCAAATGATGAATACTTCAGTTCTTTTTACTTGTTATGGTGTAGACATGATAGGTGCATCGCGCAAACAACAATAAGAGGTATGTATTATTATTATTTATCAGTCTCGTAAAAGCAGCGATTCGATGCAGTCGTGTTGCTTACGCGTCTAATATTTTATACAAGTATTAAGTATCAGCGCGGCGCAAGCCGTTGCTGGAGATTTTAGTCGCCATGAGTGAACAACTTGTGGCGAATGAGCTGCTGGCTTTCCTGCAGCAGAAGCTGGAAGTGATGGACGAGGTGTCCGCTGTCCAGATCTGCGCGACGAACTTCAGCGAGGATGACGTCGCTGCTTCCAAGCAGCTCCTGTACCGGTTGCTCAACAAGAGCGACCAGATGGTGTCCCGCCGGCGTGACGGGACAAAGAAGAGTATTCAGGACATCATCACGCTACTAAAAGAGACCGATCCTGATGACGTGCCGACGTTTGTGGCGAAGGACCTGAGTAAGCTCCCTCCCGTCACATTCGACCACGTCGATGTTACGTGCCTGCTGAAAGACATAGTCTTTCTTAAGGCTAGCTTAGCGGATGTGCAGAAGAAGCTGGATGCATCCCAAAATACTGTTGCCAATTTGCGCACTGAAGTCAACGAGTTGCGTAAATCGGTAACGGTAACTAGGTCACCTGTGGATGCATCGTGCAACGTGAACATGCGACGCGGAGCGTGCCTGGATGTATCGGGTGCAAGTTTCGCGTCAGCAGTTTTGTCGCCATCGCCGCTGTCACCGCCGCCGAATGCTGAGCAGGCACGTTGCGTGCCACGCGCGCCCCGCTGCCCCACTCCCGTCCCTGCGGGTCCTCCACTGACCGCCGCTCGACCGCTCGATCAGCTGCTCGTTTTCTGCAGCCTCGGCGAAACCTAAAGGTGTGCGCCGAGATTATGCCAGCGTCGCCGGAAGCACTATTGGTGCTAAAACGAAGCCCGTGCCCGTAAAGGGACCGAATCGGGCTGATGATGATGGGTTCGTGACGGTGCAAAGGAGGAAGCGCCGTCAGCGAACCAACAAGAATCGCTGTGGCACGGCTCCTGTGGAGCCAAACATAAAAATCCGTGCCGCCACGCCGAACACCCCGGTGTACATCTCCCGCCTACACTACACCACTAAGTCGGAGGACATCGTGGAGTACGTGCGTCAGAAGCTGAAGTACGCCCCGAGAGTGCAGCTGCTGGAGTCGCGCCATAACGTCAACTTCAGGGCGTTCGTGGTGCGAATGCCAACGTGTTTCCTGCACCTCGTGCTGGACGAGAACTTCTGGCCACAGGACGTGGTGTTCCGTCGCTTCCGCGGACAAGTGCCATAGACCGCACTGTGACATAGTGCATACTTAGTGAAGTGTTACTAACATAGATTTAAGTTTTTATTTACTAACAAATTTTGTATATAACATATATATGTTAGATTAAGGTATTTATCTATGGGCCATTGATGCCTGAAATAAAGGTTTAATTAAATAAAATAAAAAAAAATATCAATAGCTATCTCATAGTAATTAAGCAATGTAAGCTTTTATTCGATGACAACTCACCTGTTTATTTCTAAACTTTGCTGTGAATGGTCCCAGATACGCAATGATACCAGCCGCAATCAAGATATCCCCTGAAATTAAATTAGAATATTATATAAATTTCATCGAATTTTCGTCGTGAATGAGTTTCATCAACTAAAACAGTCGAATCGATAAGTATGTTTTAGGGGTTCGTATAAAAAGCGTTGCAAGGGAACCCTATTACTAAGCATCCACTTTTAGCTTACCGCGTGTCATTTTTCTTTTACGAAAAAGTATATGGTGTTCAATCTTCTCCGATGATATAGAACTCTTGTGCGTCTCACATTCTGAAATTTTTACACCTTGTAATACTTTTACGGAAAGTATATAAAGGTGTTACCTGTGAGTGTGTTGTAAGTTTCACGCAAAGTCTTAGCAATTTGAGTCCACCGGGTCTTCTCCCCGCCGAGGCCGGATATGAGCATTTCAGCGCGTTTCAATTTGTTGCTGCAGTCCATCACTTCGTCGTCCAATATTTTCTGCTGACGACTCTGTTCAGCCAGAGCTCCCTCCAGCGCTTTTAGTTTTTCTTGTACCTTTGATTGGAAAAGCCCATTATTTTTTTTTTTTTCACCAAATTCTTGTGTAATGATAAAAATAACTAATACGGTCTAATTTTAAAATGAACACGCAATTTAATCATTATATTTTAATGCTGTAATTTTATACACAAATCCAATTCAATAATTGGTATTATCATTTGTAGTATCGTTTACGACTGACCTCTCTGAGCTGCGCCTGCTTGACAGCGAGTGCGGCGCTGGCCTTGTCGTACACAGCCTGCGCGGCCGCCAACCTCTGCTTCTTGGGCGCTACAACCTTCGCCACTTTGTCGTACTTAGTCATCGCAATCACCCATTTACACATACCTGTGTTGCAATATTTATAGTTGCAATACAATACATATTAAATAAAAAAAACTATAAAAATATGATGCAAATGCCAGGTACGCCGCAGCTACAACGTAGAACGGTGAGATGCGGTGAATTTTTTATTGTTTTGCTACGATTTCATGGAAAGTGATTTTTAGGGTTCCGAAAATAGTAAAACCGTGCAAGTAGAACTCCGTCGGTCTGTCTGTCTGCTACAGCTCATTACTTCAGAAACTATTAAATTAACCCTATCGATTTTAAAGCGAGTTTGAAAGTTAAAAGTGAGGTTACTCATCATCATCATGTGGCACATTATATAACGGCACGCATTTGCCGGTTTTCTAGTTTATCAAAACTAACAATACTTTGTCACATAAACTTTTTTATTACTTCCTCTAACTAAAAGTTAGCCTACCTTCAGCGGCCACAGACACAGTCTTAATCTTCTCGGGCACAAAACCCTCGTCCTGCATCACCGTGGTCATCAGTTTCTTCATCACGGCTGGTGGGATGTTGTCCTTGTCATAGTTTTGCAGCGACTCCAAGAATTTTATGTCATTGAGAATCTTCTTCGAAGGCCCCCAGTAGTCCTCAATGGTGCCAACACCCGACGGGTTAGGAATCTTGTCAGGTTTTATATCCTGCATTAAAATATTATGTTAGTATCGTGGTAAATAAGTTAAAGAATTCAATATGTATTAGAGATTTACATTAATTTCGATAACACAATCTGTTCGTCAAAAGTCAAGAAATGAAACAGGCCCAAAATAAACTTACATCCTTATTGCATCTAAATCAATTCAAACACTTTGAATTGAATTAATAAATAAAATGAAGAAGACTTATATTAAACAAATACATTATTTTTAATGCAGTAACATTGATGTGCTTCGAATATTGCAATTTCTAAGTGTACCTGCAAAAACATTCATTTAAAAATGTACAAAGAGGCAATTTAAAATAATTCACTTACCGGGTCATCCTTTAGACGAGCGTTAAAAATAAAAAAAAATGTTTACATGTTTTGTCTGCGTAACATTTCATTGCAACAAGTAAATTATTTACAATATAAACATATACCAACTCAGTTGAACAGAGATTGGATTGAAAGCAAACTAATTTTGAATAAGCCTTTGTTTTACACTGCAAGCACGCGCATCGAAGCTTTATACAAAAGTAGTTTTGTAGGTATCACATTTAAGAGAACCTTATGTTTATGCAGAATTAAGATACCTACTAATGATTCCTGATCCAGAATATACGTACGCAAAATGAAAATTCGTCTAATATTATCAAGCCGATGTTTGTGACCTCTTGCAGGGTGCTTCTACCGGCATTCGACCTGCTTAACCGGACAATGTGGCAAGGTCCTAATTTTATTAATTAAATTAAGGCCTCCAGCCAAGGTAAGCCGATGGTTAACGAAATTACCTTTAATATGCAGACAGCCTCCATGACGATACGAATACCTCGCGGAGGACTCTTCATGGTCTTGATGAAGGTGATATCCTGAGGAGTTAGGGTGTCGAGAGCTGCGAGTGCAGAGTTGAGAATCGGCATCGCTTCCGCCAGATCAGCATCGCACTCGTCTTTTATACCCTGGGCCTCTCGTGCCTAAATACAGAAAATGTCTGGTTAGATAACATTAATTTTTAATATATTTGTAGAAAAGTGGAAATGGTTCTTGGTGGACATGTGGTACACCTTATGCCAATGTTTACTGAAGTTTACAATACAAAACAAGACTTGAAATTGAGAAAAAAAATATACATATAACAGGACTTCCAGCAAGCCCTAGAATTAATTGACTTGCCTGTTCCTCAGCAGCGGCCTGGTCAACAAGAACTTCAGCCTCCACCAGCGCAACTCCTTCCTTCTCCTTCTCCACAATGGCTGTAGTTTCGGCAACCGCAGCGGCGCCGGCAGCTAGTTTGGGCTGCAGTACTTCTAACGCCTCCTGCAGTGCTCCTACCGACTTAGCCGCAATGGCGAGCTGGTCTAACCCGGTGAGGTAACGCTTCTCTGCTGTCGTCAATTCCCTGGTGAAATCAAGCAGGGAATTGTTTTTGTTCCTTTAAAATTGCTCATTGTCACAATAGACGAAGACTTACAATCGTTTTCTAGTGAGCAATGACTTGAACATGTTGATAAGTTCCAAGTAGGCAGTAGGAGTGACGTAGTTGTATCGTTTGAGGCGGCGCAGGAACTGTCTGGTGAGCTCCTGCGTGTCGGTGTGGAATACCTGGCACAGCTTGATGGCTGTGTCTCGCTCTAGGTCCGTCAGCTCTATATCTTTTAGGAACCGGGTCGCCACTGCAAGCAGAGCATCTGGCGGCCACTCCTAATAACCGAGAAAAGATATTATAATATTTTAAAACTTTATACTGATTACTTTTTAAAAAGAAACAACAACGTTACTTTAAGTATTCCTGTAATGTCTCGGATTTGTGAGTTTACTGTTCTTGTGCAATTATAGCACAAGGCTTTTCGTAATAGAAGACTACTGGTAGGTAAAATTATTAATAAAATATAAATAATAAACTCTGAATAAACAATATATTAACATAATTTTAATCATATTTATTATATTTCAATGTATATCATTATGTATAGTTCCACATTAGTTAGTCATCTAAGTCATATACTGAAAGACTTACTTGGAACCAATCAATAGTGCAGCAGTTGACTAGGGAGGGGAACTTCCTGATGCGCGTGCGCAGTGAGGTGCCGGCGGGTGACATGGCGAGCACGATGTGCAGCTGATCGCGCACTATGGAAACGAAGTACGCGTACAGCGCTGTAGGGCTGCCGTCCGTCTGCAGCGACTTGTCACGCTGCCGGTCAATCTGAACGAGAATTAAAAAATATGATGAAAAAAACTATACAGACCCTGACTGGCTTTCCAAAAAGGCGATAAATACTTACAACTCTCATTTTCTCACATAGCTCGGCTTTCTCGTCGGTATTAAAGATGTTGGGTACTTCCCCAGAGTTCAGCATATTGTTGACGTCTTCAAGGAATCCTTCTTCTTTAATCTAAGATTATTTTTTAAATAAAGATATCAAAATGTGCTCTATAAAACTTTAAAAGCTACGAAAAGTTTTTAATTTCGTACCTGTGACTCAATAAATAGAAAGACCATCAGCAAATCGGGTGTGCTTGTCTTTCGTAGCAGCGTCTTCAAATCCTCTCGCCACTCATTCTTACCATAAGTTCGGCTCATCTCAACCTGTGCATTTAGTCAATGTTACTCAATATGTATTACAGATCCTATAAAGTTATTTAAATAGGCAAATATTATAATTATTTCTATAGTTTATATATTCTAGAATTTGATCTGTGTCAAGTTGATTGCGATAGTTCAAGTAAATTAAAATAACTCTTTAAAAGCATTTTCAAACACAACACGGGCCCTCATATTGTGTTATCTACTGTTGTCTACATAAGTAGTGAGGTATGTAGGTGACCTGGAAGAGGTCGTACTCGTTGATGTGCGCGGCTAGCCTGGTCAGGGACTGCCGGCCGGAGCCGCCCAGCCCCACCAGCAGCGCGTGCGACCGCGGCTGCGTCAGCACGCGGCAGATGCGAGACACGTGCTCGATCGCGAACCTACACACAAAACATTCTGCAACCTACTGGCAAAAGACAATATGAGTATCATCGATATTGACGTTTAAATTGCATATCTAAACAAAAACAAAGAATCTCCCTCCCGAAACTCTATGCATTTCTAAACATTTCATTTCACACACATGTGCGGTACGGCTGTAGAAAATAATAAGTTTTACGTTAATAATAATTCTTACGTGAAGAGGACAAGATTCATAGGTTTCTTGGTCATGTTGTTGAATTCAACAAGGAAAGCGTCGACTGTCGAATTCAGATGATCCATATTCGTAGTCTCCATATAGAATCGGGTGTCCACTTTAGGATTCGCAAAATCACAGTAGATTAATTTTCGAAGATGAAGATCAGTAATTTTCTGTTGAGAACGAAAATACGAGTTTTCATTATTATTCAGTTATGGGGTTACAAATGACTATGTATATTTTCAATGATTTCTAACCATTTTGACAAAGCGTTGGGCAGTAAAATGTTAACTATAAAATTTACAATCTTTTTAAGGGTTGGCCAATCATCAAATGACTCCTCCCTTTTGGCGGAGCGGAAGGAAATGTCTCTTACTGACTATAACTCATTCCCTTTGCGTTTCGGGCCACGGTAACTCTTTCAAACAATCCCGCAGTCAACTCAATTCTCTCAATTGTCATATTCAGACGAGAAGTTAAAACGATAAAGACTAATATCATAGTATCTGACCTCGCCAGGTTTATCAAGGAGTCTGCCCAACATCTTGTCGAAGTCGTCCTGCAAGTTGTTGGCGGTGGCGGTGCGCAGGCATGTCACGAACCACTGACGGTCGGCTTCCTCCACCAGGCGGTCGCTGAACACGCGCAGGCACTCGTGCACCCACAGCCGCTTCATCGACTGCAGGTCTGGGGTTACTTCGGGCACCGAGAGAAGAACGCCCTAGAAGAATAAAACAGTGTGAAAGGCAAATCAAAACAAAAATTGGGACGAATTTTTGAAATACCAGGTGATAATAACATTGTTAAATGACAAAAGTTTCAAATAAAGACTTAGGATAAGGAGATGAAACAATTTTATTGTTGGTGTTTACCAGTATCACTCGGGAAAAGTCTCGCAGATTGAACGTGTAGTGAGACTTTGAAGGTGTGGGCAGGAGATTCAACCTACACTCCTTGTACACTTCCAAGGTGCCCAAAACAAGCTCCTCGATGCATGGATCGAACTCTTTTGAAAATCCTCTGAAACCGAACAATGGTGTTGAAAAAAAAATACGAATATATTTTTCAGAGGTCAGGAAACAAATACAAACCTAGTATCAAGATGCCACAACATAATCCTGCTGAAAATGACCTGAAGAGTTTCATCATCAAACTCGTCAATACAAAAGAAGGAAAAGTGTCGGGAAAACCTCGGTGTTATTATTTTAGCGCCCGGCATCGGCTTCCCCATCGCGCACATGAACTGAAAAACATCAATAATTTAAATAAATTAGGCATCATTCTACAATTTTACCTATTTTTAAAGTTTGACATTGGATTACAATAAGCAAGGCATCGATTTTACCTGCACATCAATCAGGTGCATGGCGAGGTTGGTCTTCCGATCATACCAGAGGCCTAAGTCGATGCCCTGACGTAATACTTCGATGGGTGGTTGCGCTCCGTACGTCTCCGCCTGAGGCATAGACACATCGTCTACGAATATCACCGAGTAGCACCCAATCGGTGGCCCGAACACTCCTGAGAAAAGCAAACATAATATATAAAAAGCAAACAATGCAGGAAGAGTTACTATACCAAGACGATTGTGTGTTGATGTCCTTGGCCCTTCTGTAATATCATCAGATTAATAATAAGGATCATTAAGTTTTTTATAATTTTTGTATAGAAATATTTAAAAAAATAATTAACATGTATTGTGTTAAAAATGAATAAACGAAGGATCATTAATAACGTTGTTTATTACCTTTTCTTCTTTTATCCAACTTTCCCATAATAATATCTTGCGTTTGATTGCAGTTTGTTTGCGCCGAGAACGCCATGATCAATGCTTTGTAAACTTTAGTATCCACTCGTTTTACTAAGAAATCCTACAACCATTTAGAGTGTTAAAATTAACGATACATCTATTAAATTGTATTGCATATTTTTTCTAAATAATGCTTACAATTATATAGGAAGACTTTCCAGTCCCTGTGGGCCCGACCATCATGACAAGCTTGTGGTGCGTGACCATGAGCTTGAAGAGCGCTAAATACCGCACACTGTCTAGCGTCGTCACCAGGATCTGGTTCGGTGGAGTGTCACGACTGATGGGGGGTGCAGTTAGCACATCATCAACCCAAGGCTTCCATTTGCCTTTACCCTAGAAATTTCAGAAGAAATAACCGTGATTTCGTTTGGGTAGCGGAAACGATAATTAATTTGTCTTACATTATCATCCGTTATGAAGTACTTACTTCCTTAATAAATCTATAATCGTAAACCAATCCCTCTCTTGGAATTATAAATATGTATTGTTTCTCCGGTTTAGCAATTTCTTTCGGCATACCTAACGCATTTCTTATCTAGAAAAACAAAATCATTTTTAAATACCATATATTGCCTACTGTAGTATGATTATTACTGAACTGACATACATAAGTATTAAGTAGCTCTTATTACCTTATCCGGAAATTCTTTTTCAAGAAGGCCTCGGAAGAGTATATCAAACTTGGGACGACTGTCACTTTCCAAAGTTGCTCCAATAGACCAAATGCATGAGAAGAAGAAAACTCCCTACGAGAGAGATTGCAAGATGCACAATGATATACAGTTTAATTAGAGACAAAGATCGTCTATGATCATAACAAAGCTTATTATTTTAAGAAAAGGTAGCGAGGAAGCAATATTTATAAGAAGCATCAAGAAACACTGCAATTTAAAATAACACAATTTTACCTCAAGTTGAGCTCTGATATCAAGATCGGATATCTGTTCCAGATACTTTTCATCATAAAAATCATCCATAAAGCAGTCGAACAGATGCATGCACGCCTGAACGATGTTAGTTCGGGATGTTATATACATTTGCTACAACAAAAGCATATGAATAGTAAAAAAAAACTTAGCAAAAAAAAGTTGAGGTGTGCGCATCGTTTGGTCGTTTCGTTAAATTATAAGTTTTTTAAATCCTATTACATCGTAATTTTTAAACTAAAGATTGATATCATTAAATACGACCGCTTCACTGTTTTGTCTACACTGCGAAGTATTAGTACGCCACCAATGGAATTTTGCATTACTTAGTTAATAAGCCGAAAAAAGATCATAGTAATGAATACATCATAATTCTCACCTTGACTAGTCCAGAATATTCGACGAGCCAGAGCAGCGGTGACATGAACCGGTTAAACAGATTACGTATAAGATTTCGGTTGACTGTGTGAAGAGTAGGAGGCAGCTTGTTCAGCCATGACTCTAGCAGGGCTTTCCAACCGAGACCCTTGGGCTCCAAGTAGATCATGCCACAGCGAGATACCTGTTTAATACAATGATCGTATTTTTTTGAAGTCATTTGTCATTTCTATGTCAAAAGAAAAGAAAAACAGAGAGATTTTTTTTAGAAACTGACAAAATAACACTCGAGTTTTCTATCAATATATGGTTTATTTAGAAAAATCTTCTGCATAAAATATAAACATGACCCTGTTTAGTTTATTTTTTTTAGCAAGTTAAACATTCACACTCACCGTAGCTGGCGAGGCAGCCTCCAAGTCCATGGGCTCAAAGATCAAGTTGGTAGTAGGCGCCAACTGTATGATCTCACCGCTCATCAGACACAGCTTCTTATTGTCATCAAGCACAGTGTTCAAGTTCTCAATCCAAATCGCGTCTACCGGGCCGTCGAATACCAACCATTTTCTATAATTTTAATTAACGTAATTGGCTTATTACATTCATGCGATGAGTTGGAAAGTGACCACAGCGTGAACGAATTGATTGGACGGGGTACACAGTAGCTGCGGTCGTATGTCGGATGGATGAGCGTCCTTTACAAACCAAATCGCAGTAATTGGGTTGCGAGATGATCACTGATATAGTCGTGAAATTTGAATAATAAAATCATATACCTATCACACCAAAAATTTAATAATGTTCACGTAGCTTCCTGATTAGAAAGGACTTTCGAGTATACCATAAGCTTACTGTATTATAAATGTAGAAGTAGTCGTTTTTACAGCTCGCGCTAAACATATGTAGATAAAATTTAGGATATATGGAGGTAGCTTTGAGAGTAACTTTGGAAAAGACATATTTCTTCAGTTGCATGGAGCAGTACTCTCAAGATGCGAGTGAAACCACGGGAAACTTATTGTATAACCATCAATGAAAATCTCGGTAGCTAATTAGGCCTAGGTTTTCACTTCCTCAACTCACCTATTGCTGTTGGTGGAGACGGCGAATGCTCTGTAGCTGACGGCGAGGATGCCGTCAGACCACTCGTGTGAGACGGGGTCAAACTGCCCGTACAGCTGGCCCATCGTGATCGACTTCGGGTTTATAACAATCCACTCCACTGCGTTCTCATCCATCCAGCCCTTGACAATTTTAACATTAGATGATATATTATTAACATGAAAAACAACTTAAAAGTGCACACACGGCAAAATTTGATGATGAAATTCGAAGATGTTTAAAATGTACAGTGGCTTTCCTATGGCAATTGATATATGGATTAAAATGTGAAATATAATTTATCTTTATGAAATCAGTGGAAATATAATTTACATTTCACATACTTTTTCTGAGACGCATTTTAATGCATGTCCAAGTGCATGATAGGATTTAGTTTTCCCAGCGAATGGTAGACCGACCAACATGAGGCCGTGCCGCACTAGAATCATCTCGTACAACTGCAGCACCTACAAAGTGTTGTCAAAAAGATGTTTTAAAACATACAAGTGATTTACAAAGCCAAATTACATGTGTCATTGTTACCCTGTGTGTGAGATTACCTTTTCAATGAAGAAATCGTTACATTGCAGGTTCAGCGTCACACAGACTTCTTTCAGGCAAGTGACCAAATGAGGAAGACCGGCTAGTGGTAGCGGCAGACCAGGGAACAAGTCTCCGATGATACCCTACAACATTAATGATACAAGAGTTCTCTGGTAACAGTAATAACAATTTGTTTTTTTTTTTGCTAGATTGTAAATAATTTAGGTACTTTTATGTTTTTAAGTAGGTAGACATATCTTTTGCTTATAAAGCGAGGAGTCAAATATAAGCGAAAATATTATCTATATACCTACAGGTATACTTACCATCAATCGAGCTGTCTAAATCATATCGAAACGCCTATACAATGTAGGTAACTATGAACAATATGGCTCGCAGCAACCCTAGTCGGGGTGGGGTTTGTTAGGCTGGCCACCGCCCCGAGCGTCAAAAGCAGAGGGGGTTAGACATTGATTTTTGAAAATACAAAATTGAACATTCATTTGCAGACACGCTGCAAAAACAACATTCGCCGCGGGCGTCAATTTTCATAAAGCGGGCTCAGAATTACGTGCACTCTCGTTACACTGCTATCAAATACCTACGTGTGGTAGTGACAGGCAGGATTATAGCGGAAAAAGATTTAAACATAATAATTGTAATGGCTATTTCATAAAATGATTATTGATTTATGGCACGATAATAGAAAATAGAACATTTGTTCAGCAGGAATGTTTGAACTAACCATAAACAGTGGCACATCATGCTCCAAGAACTTGGGAAGGTTGACATCTTTGATGGAGCGCAGTAGAATCAAATCCTCGAGTTCTTCTGGGTAACGCAATTTTAGTGCGCCGGCCGCACGCAACACTGATTTCACCGCGCGCATACCTGACAAAAGTAAATATATTTCGTTTTCTCAGTCATTATTGTTCATCTAAACCTCTTAATCAACCAGCATAAGTTAAATCTGTTAAACTAAATCAAATTACCGTAATCGTAGTGGCACTGCGAGGACAGTTGCTCAGAACACAGTTTGTAGGTGGCCACGATCTTGACGGCGAGCGGCTTGGCGTTCAGGTAGCCGAACGCGTACAACTCGATCTCGGAGATCAGCACGTAGTCCGGTACCATCATAGCCACGGAACGAAACAACGCCTGGAGATAGAATTTACTAACTTAGGTAAATATTAAAACAGATAAGAAAATAATTAACCAGGTTGCAAAGTAAGTACTTATCTATATATAAAGAGAACATTACCTTTAGATTATCAGGTAGTTCAGATCGGCCGGCATAACCGGGATTCATAGTAATAAATGTAGCGCAGGACTTGTCTAGCTGGAGCAAGGTGCCTTCGAAAAGCAGTTCCGTGGAGCCGGAGTTGATGCCACGCTGGATGGACAGGATCTGCTGCGCCACCACTGAGAGCACCTCGAGGTCGATACGATTGAACTCGTCGAAGCACGACCAGGCGCCACAAGATGCCAACCCCTTAACAGCAAGAAGATTACAATAATGGTCTATTGTCTACAAGTCCTTGTTAATGTTATAGTTTTAATATTTTTGGCATTATATCAGTATGTATAAAATTAGAATATAATCAAATTAATTATGTACACCAAAAATTAGATGGCACAATGGGCAATTTAAAGGAAATAAGCATCAAAGAAATATGTGCAAGCTGACGCTCTTAAATTACCTTGAAGAATTTCCCGAGAGCGATATAGTCAAGGCCATCAGAGCAGTTGAACACGACACACTGCTTAGCCACAGCCTTAGCCAAATCTTTGACTGTCTCTGTCTTGCCAGTGCCGGCGGGGCCTTCTGGAGCTCCACCTGTTATGAACATTGAATTAATTGTGTACAAAATATCTGCTACCTCCTTGAAAATATGATAACATAATCAAATAAGCTGCTGAAGTTTCTAAAGGTCCCATTGCAGAGCGCTAGGCATCCTAATATTCATTAAAACCCTTGAATATTTCAAAACCGTACCTAAGTTGAGATGCAAAGCTCCGAACAGTGTCCTGAAGCAGCGATCGGTGAGTGGTGTGACGACCAGTCGGCCAGTGTTGCCGAGGTACTCGTAGCCGTACATCAGCTGAGAGTTGATCATGCGAGTCAAGCATTGCCACGTCTTGTCCTCTTGTGCCTATATTATCAAAAAGGCGTAGTTTTAGATATACAATATTCCCAGACCGTATCACTTCTATCTTAATTCGGTTTATCAGTTACTGTACTAGACGTTGCTATCTGAATTTGTTCTTCTTATTTTAGATCTAGTCTATATCAAGCTAGAGTATATTATATTATGTAAATAAGATTTAGGAACAAACAAATCGAAAAATTAAAGCAAGGCCTTATCAGTTAAGATCATCCTTATTCATTTAAAGGTATTGTCTTCCTTATAATTTATGGGAACACAACAACAACTATAAGCTAAATTACCTCCCAATAGTAACGTATCTGTGAGAGCCAGTTGAAGTCGTTGTCCTGCTGCACATTTAGGTCTATGAGCAGCATCAGCACGTCTCTCGCGTGGACGTCTAACACGACCAGTGCTCCTAGAGTTATAATCAATGAAACATAGAAAGTCAAACATTACATTCAAGGTTTTTAAATAATCATAACAAGAGAGCGGGCAGAACATGCAGATATTGCACATAAGCACATGCATATGTATTTTATGTGGCAAGTTTATATATATATATTTTTATAACTAGCTGCATGCGGTTGCTATGTCACTTTTTTTAGGCCAGGGACCTTCACGGGAGTACAAAGAAGAACCCATCGAAGAATTCATTGTTGTTCAGTTGAATAGTTTAGAAACCCATATAGGAGAAACATACAAACATTCATTATTATTTATACAGATAGTAGATAGATTACCGAGTGTGACTCTGTTCTGCAGATTGAGCTCACCGCGCACCAAGTCAACAATCTTAGATATTTGGTAGTTACACTTCTCCCAGTACGTCCTCATAGCCGGGATGCTGATATGAATGGCTTCCGTTACTTCCAACGTCCAGAAAGTCATCGCTATACATTGTACCTACAAGTTAATTATTCACTGGTTTAAATCATGATATATTATTTTATACGTATCGGTGTTTTTAAATACAGACAATACAGTTTACGGATAAAATTTAATAAATCACAGGGAATAGATTGTAATTTTCTTGTTTCATAAAAAAAATCCTTATCCTTACTAATATTATAAATGCGAAAGTAACTCTCTGTCTGTTACGCTTTCACGCCAAAACTACTCGACCGATATAAATGAAATTTGCTACAGAGATAGAATAGACCCTGAGGAACTACATAGGCTACTTTTTACCCGGGTGCGCTAAGTAGTTCCCTCGGTATGCGGGTGAAACCGCGGGAAACAGCTAGTAAGATATAATTTGAAAAATTATACATTTTCACTTGAGACACTGCCTTATTTACTGCTTCTAAACTTTCCCATAAACTGTTTTAATGTTGTGTATATTTGTAAAGAAATTAGTTGTAGATTAGTATAGCAGAGAGATAAAGCAACACTTATGATTTATACATCTAATTTAGCCGTTTTCGATACATGGACGCCTTACGGCTACCGACGCGCAATCTGTCGCCAACATTGGAAGCACACCAAATTGTTATGATACTAACGGTTTGACCAGGCCAAACGAGCACCCACTGATCTCGTTGTCGGTTCAGATAGTCATCGTAGGCTAGTGCCACTACATTATGCACGGAAGCTTTCATCGACTTTTCCAATTCCAGCAGCCATTTCTCAACCTATAAAAATAAACCAGTAATATTTATGCGCCATTTCTCAAGTGAGGTGAGTTAGTAGTCATCGGGGATCCAAACCAGGCTAACAGGACCCTTAAAACCTCTTATTTCTTTTATAACTCTTTTATGGTTTATTGTGGTACATAAAAGTTTAGCTGCAAATACCCATGATAAAAAATAATTAGAATTTTATTTACACAATCATACCCACTAATAGATTAAACATAGAAAGTAGAACAACTATTAGTCATTAATTTTCATTTATGACTGATGGTTTAAACTATCATTGCAAATAAATGGGAAATATTAGAATATAAACATATGCAATTAAACTTTTTTTAACAGCAGTAATTCCTTTTTTATCATTTTTACCTGTCCTCTCGCTGCCACGGTATTTATAGTCATAGTTAGCAACACAATCTCCCCTTCCGAGGATCTCATGTGCGTCACCACCATTTCGTCTGTGAACGTCAACTTCGCGATACCCTCGAAACATTTCTTGAGGTGGGGCTGCACTCTGTTCAAATAACAAATACGTAGAAGATGATTAAACTAGTTATAGCTATTAAAGTAGTTAAATAGTTTCATGTGATATTAATTAAGCCCCAGACATCAATTGCACTACTGACAATCATAAGTGTGAAAAAATCCTAAGTTAACCCACCGCGTAGGATCCTTAGTTTCTGACAAGATCTCAAGCAGTTCGTCGTTGGAAAGGAAGAAGAAGCGAGGGAAGTACAGGCGCTTCTTCTCCAGGTACGCATTCAAACCACGCTGGACCATCTCCAGCAAGTTGTTGGACTTCTTCAAGCGGTCCAACATTTTTTCTATCATGATGACATCAAGCACGCGCGGCTCCGAGTAAGCGGCCTTCATTATCTCCCTCCACATCTATAGGAGCATTAAATCTTAGCTATCTTTGTATTAACTAAGCATGAACAAGAGCAAAAGCTTTATGAAGCATCAATTCAAGCAAAAAGCGAAATGCTAGTACGTGATACGTTGAATTTAATTGGCTGAAACATTTTATCTTGCCTTATCGACAGCGCTAAATCGTCGTCCTTCCTCAGGGATCTGCTGTTGAATATCGGGAGATGAAAAGATGGGCTCCAGATACATCCAAGTAGCTTGAACTTTGAGCCATTCATCCAAAATCTCTTGCAACAAAATGAGCTTGCCCTCCCAGTCACTAAAAAGTTCGATATTTTTTTTTTTATATTTTATTAAGTTTCAATATTCCACGAAGTACAGCTTGGCAAAAAAGTCTAGAAACGGAACTAATTTTTTTTATTGCTGGCAATTAATGTCGTTCTGTGTCGTTCGATGTAAACAAAGTTCGCGAGGTACTTATTTTTTTAATTCGACCATCAAAACGTTAAAAAAACCACGTTATACTAAATAAAACCATTCGGAGTACTAGCAAGGAAACAATTTATAATGTTTATAGGCGATATCTGGTCGAACATGAGGCTTAAACTCTTCTTTCCGATCTCGACGATATTTACCAAAGTACCGCCATTATCACAGGTATGTAAGAGTTTGTTTTGTTGTATTTAGTTGTATCAAGTGTTAATTTATGATCTCTATTTGGTTTTGAATTGCTTGAATACGAAATAAGTGAAATTTTGAACAATAAACCTCGAGCATATAGGTTATGTTTACGTTTTGTCTTTGACACTTTGGTATAGCGCGACTAGATAATATTGATACTTGAGTGGCTTGAGCCTTGATACTCTGCAATATGTAAATTCGAATTCTACATAACTTTATCTATGAGTGTGATCACAAGATAATATAATACTTGTTATAACTAGCATTTAAAAATCACAAAAAAAATAGATAGGTACCGTAAACTTTTTACGTTTAATATTGATAGAGGTTTAATCAAATTTTTTATCTTTATAGGAAGCACCGAACGTGCATTTCAATCTATAACCGAGTAGGAGTTCAAAAAAATTCATGCCAGCATGTTAACAAAATAGAAAAGGAGTATTATGAATTTATGAGAGGGCTCGTACTCGGACATAAAACGTTTAGGAATCAATCTCCAACATGATAGCGCATCTGAGTGTGACTCAGATGAGTTTATGGCTAGCTCTAGCCAATACATGGATGTGGCGGGCGTGGAATATTTAGAGGAAGATTTATTGAAATCAAATATAATAACGCTATATTCATACGCCTTTTTTTTATACCCAAAAAAAATTTTAAACACAGGAGTGCTTACATTATTAGTGCTTATAAGTAATTTGTATTCAGTTACATGACGTGAATACTTGTTATTACATTTTATGATACTTACTGATTTTAATTAATTATAGAAATACAGCTTAGTATCAAGACGATAGGATGGTACGCTATACGGTCGCAGCGGGTTGCCACGCGAACGGTAAAGTGGCGCCCCTATTAATTTCTACTCTTTTTTGCCAAGCTGTAGACTAATTTGGTGTGGGATTATTCGATTATTCAAATTTATAGTACCAAATGTACTCTGCCTTTGCGGGCGGAGTGTAATTTAGTTCGGCATGGATCAAAATGATCAAAGATATACAATCAAACATTTTATATCTAATTCAATTCTATATACAGCATGGCAAAAAAGTCTAGAAACGGAACTAATTTTTTTTATTGCTGGCAGCCCCCGGCAATTAATGTCGTTCTGTGTCGTTCAATGTAAACAAAGTTCGCGAGTTACTTATTTTTTTATCTCGACCATCAAAACGTTAATAAAACCACGTTATAATAAATAAAACCATTCGGAGTACTAGCAAGGAAACAATTTATAATGTTTACAGGCGATATCTGGTCGAACATGAGGCTTAAACTCTTCTTTCCGATCTCGACGATATTTACCAAAGTACCGCCATTATGACAGGTATGTAAGAGTTTGTTTTGTTGTATTTAGTTGTATCAAGTGTTAATTTATGATCTCTATTTTGTTTTGAATTGCTTGAATTCGAAATAAGTGAAATTTTGAACAATAAACATCGAGCATATAGGTTATGTTTACGTTTTGTCTTTGACACTTTGGTATAGCGCGACTAGATTAATATTGATACTTGAGTGGCTTGAACCTTGATACTCTGCAATATGTAAATTCGCATAACATTATCTATGAGTGTGATCACAAGATGATATAATACTTGTTATAACTAGCATTTAAAAATCACAAAAAAAAATAGGTACCGTAAACTTTTTACGTTTAATATAAATAGAGGTTTAATCAAATTTTTTATCTTAATAGGAAGCACCGAACGTGCATTTCAATCTAAAACCGAGTAGGAGTACAAAAGAATTCATGCCAGCATGTTAACAAAATAGAAAAGGAGTATTATGAATTTATGAGAGGGCTCGTACGTGGACATAAAAAGTTTAGGAATCAATCTCCAACGTGATAACGCAGTGCCTTTGAATCTGGCTAGCTCTAGCCAAGACATGGATGTGGAGGGCGTGGAATATTTAGAGGAAGATTTATTGAAATCAATTATAATAATTCTATGTTCATAAGTCTTTTTTTTTATACCCAAAAAAATGTTGTAAACACAGTAGTGCTTACATTATTAGTGCTTAGAAGTAATTTGTATTCAGTTACATGACGTGAATATATTTTTATTACATTATATAATACTTACCGATTTTAAATAATTATAAAAATACAGCTTAGTATCAAGACGATAGGCTGGTACACTATACGGTCGCAGCGGGTTGCCACGCGAACGGTAAAGTGGCGCCCCTATTAATTTCTACTCTATTTTGCCAAGCTGTAGGTAATGACGGGATAACATACTAAATAACGTCTTCAAAAGGTTTGATATACGGTGAGTTCTTCATAGTCTGAGTCTTAACAATATGATCATCTAACAGCAATTGAATTTCATCGACACTTGACAGAATGTTGGTTCCAGTGTCCCTGAAAATAGTAAAGTTTTGATTACCAAGTATCGATGTAAATTGTGAAATTATTCTTCCTTAAAGACAAAGTTGTGAAACTAACTTGTAAACAAGAATTTCGAATTTAAGATCGGCCCATTCCTTCATCATCTTGTCTAGAGCCCTCTCGAGATTGTTCTCCTTAGTGGCGGCTTCGGATATGCTCTCGAACTTGTCAATGTAGTCGCCTAGGTTGAAATCGATCACTTTCTCTAGCGACAGTTCATCATCCACAACAATAGGGAAACCAACGATTTCTGAGATCTTCTCCCAATGACGTAACTTCATGCCAGGATTTCCTAGCGTTTGTATTATTGGCAAATGACTCTTGAAATCATCCATTTTTTCTCTGAAACAACAAATATCATGTGTCAAATTAAAGTATCATAATGTATTCTTATTATTGGTATTCTTGTAAGTTATTCTCATATAAATTACCGGCGTATTTTATTCCCATCTAATAAAAACTATGAGGGTTCCTTGTCGACTACAGAACCCTGAAAATGCGGATATTCAGCTTCGGTATGTAAAGATTTCAACAAACGCCGATATTTCCATTATGGAATTTATAATATTTTCTCCTATCAGGAAAAAAAAATCTACATTAAATACTACCCACCTGACAGAAGTAGCGAGACGATGAGTCTCGGGAACTTCCGCGAATGACTTCTCTAATTTGTATACAATTTTATAATAATAACTGACATCGCCTTCAATCTCTTCGGGGTCAAAACTACCCACCTAAAATATATGTAATGAATTAATGAAATCATACTAATATATTAATAAGAAAGTAAAGTAATACAGGTACGTAGCCCCTACGGGCGTTAGACATCAAGAATCATATAAATACTTACTTTTGAAGACATCCATGTGTTATGCTTCTCCAGGAAATCATACCCTGCATCAAAAAGTTTCTTAAACGGCACTAGTTTATCAAACACCGCCTTCCTCTTGGGATACTGGGATAAATCCCATCCAAATGAAGTCTCTTCTTCGTTGAACTGGTCAATCTTTGTGAGGGCGTTTGATAACCTGTAAAACAAATAAATAGGATTTTATCGTTTGTTATAAAAATATATAAAACCATTATTGAAAGTATTGCTTATAATTGCAAACTTACTTGTCATCCAAGTGTCGTGCTCGCGACACGTATTTTGGCAACTCGTTGATTTCTCCCCAATACTGCACTTCGTTGACTTGCATTTCATAAATATCTAGATCATCAATAAACTTGGCAATGCGAACCTACGAGCAATAATAAAAAATAGAAGTAAAATATAACAAGAAAATATAACGTCAGCTATGATGTATTTAGGTACCTTCAATAGTTCTTGGTATTCTAACTTCTTCTGGTCACAAATAGTCTTCGCTTCATCTATAATACCGGGCATGCGAGCATACCTGAAACAGGCTTCTAAGTGAGTCACATCGTTTTTTTTTGTATTTCCTATACCTGCTAAGTTAACACGAGCGTGAACTAATACAATGTATGGTTCCTTGGTTAACGTGATCAGACGTGGTGAGCATGTAAAGGTAAAACCTATCACCTCTGCTTAAAAGAAAACAATAACATTGCAGTTACGTTACCAATGATACGTCTGGTTGTTAGATTTCAGCTCTAGCGGAGTGAAGGTGGTGTAGTCTCCTAAGAAGACAATGTATCTCATGACGTTGCGAAGCTTGTCCTCCATCTCAGCTAGTAGAACATCCTCCACCTTTTTAACATAAGCCATCAGCTCCATGAGTGCCGCGGTATCTCCTGGAGGAGTTAGCAGCGTGTGAGCAATCGCTGCGTATTCGTCATAAATTCTGCAATAGTAAACGAATTTTAAAAGGAGAACAATTAAAGATAAATTCAGGCATGTCAAAGACTAACGCTTTAATCATCAATTGATAATCTTCAGTCATCCTCCTCAGTAATGTGTTGGCCATCCTGGTTGCAGCTGCACGTAAAGAGTTGATCAGCTCCCCTCGCTGCATTTGGAACATGCCGATAACGATGATTCCCTCAAGTTTGGAAGGGATTTCTCGAGCCAACTCAACATATTTCACAGACTCCTCGCAATACTCCTCAAACGTCTTTTCAGGACGCGCGTTTAAGAAACTTTCTACTTCACTTTGAGACTAAAAATTCATTGATAGAAAAGGAATCATAAAATTAAAAAAAAAGTGTATTTTTTTTCATTTAAACGTGAACAAAAATTTATTTAATTGATAAATGTCCAAATTAACTCACTTGGCCGTTCAATAAACAGATATAGTCATCAAAATCCTGAACTCTTAGTTCAGGGCCTATTCTTTGCTCCGCAATCAAATCCGCAATTTGATCCTTATAGTCGTCCACCAGGTCATTGTCTATGATAGGCTACAAAAACAAGTTTGATGATTGATAACACAAACATAGTTATGTAGGTAAAGTAAATATATTGTTAATATCGTTATGGTACCTTCAGCGTTGCTCTCGTAGCACCTGTGTAATCTTGGTAAAGTATCGTTTCCAATCGAGGTGATTGCCGACATGCATCTATCAAAAAGTCGTACAAAAGACTCAACTGATCCTTGAATTGCCGAAAAGTGGGATCAAATTCTATAGCTTCGTTTTGAAATCCCAAATTTATGATAAAACCTTGATTGTTACCCTGAAATGTTGATTGCATTATACATTTTATCAAAACCTCGTGAAAGTCCTCGGAAATGAATAATACGTTGCAATTTTACGATCAAAGACGATTGAATTCGCCAAAATACATCAGGACTAACTTCGCATTTAAAGATATTTCTCATTATCATGCGTGTACAAGATAAAAGGGTACATTCATATAAAAAATACATCAACACGATACTTACGCCTACATCCATAACGTATTCCGTGAACTCTTGCATTGATTTCAAACACAAGGTTTGAAGATTATAAGTCATGATACACGCCAAACAGTTGTAGAAGTGCTTCATTTTAAGCGCTTGTTTTGGTTCAGGTATTAACTTCTTTTTACTGCCCTGAAGATATTATACACACGTGCGTTATAGTTAATAGTAATAAGTTACAAGATTCTAAAACTACTATATAATTTGCTAACCTGAAGAAAAACCGCTTGAATCGTTGGAATCCACTGATGTGTGAGCACATTGCCAGCTGCTTCAATGTGTCTCTTACACACAAAACAGAAGTCTTGTAACTCATATGCCTCATTTGTTGTCATAATGTCTTTCATGCTAATTAATCTTAAGTCACTAAAATAAGAGAACCAAAAGTATTAAAATATATACATGTTTTATGAATTCTTGTAAGGTAGGGTTCGATTTAAACTAATCTTACTTAAATTGTTTCCACCAGATTTGTAACACCTGCGCGATGCAAGGGTTGACGCTGTGCAAGTTCTTAGTCAAGTGCTTATGCGCTACGACGTAACGGTTCCTCCAAGCATCATCTTTCATTTCCATCTCTTGCTTCAGCGGCGTGTCTTCTTCTTCCAACGACTCTTCCTGTGGAATTCAAATTCTTATACGATGTTTCAAACTGGGTAAGTTTGGTTTAACTACCTATGCTAAATTATGCGTCAAAAAGTAATTAGAAAAAAGGGTATTACAAGACTATAGCTACTTTTAGTCCAAGTACCGTATTGGGATCTTTTAACACGAAGTCCACAATCGCTTTCTTCATACTCATCATGAAATCTTCACGCATCTCATCGGTGCAGGTAAACAAAGTATCCTTCCATTTCTTTAATTTCGGAGATATCAGATTGTGTACTCTGTAAACATGAGATCAACATAAGTTACATGATTCGCTAGGCCTTAATATATACCTCCCTAAAGATCTCTAGGCTTAACGTGCAAAAAAACCGTATCTATTACTTTGTGCAGAATTCCAGATCAGCGGTAATAATAACAGATGGTAGTTTTCTGAAAATGCATAATGCATTAAAAGGTCCGGCTTTAGGACCGAAATTTAATCGTTCAATCATTGAGGACAATTGATTGATATTATCTATCTATACTTATAATAAATCTGTAGAGAGGTCAATTCTGTACATGAAATATATTTCCAAAATAACTATCAGGGGGTGATTAGGGATCGATACTGATGCCAAAAATGCAATCAGTAAAATTTTTGTCTGTCTGTCTGTCTGTCTGTCTGTCTGTCTGTCTGTCTGTATAAACTCTATAGAAACAAAAACTACTCGACGGATTTTAACGAAACTTGGTACAATTATTTGTCATACTCCTGAGATGGTTATAGTATACTTTTCATCACGCTACAATCAATAGGAGCAGAGCAGTGAAGGGAAATGTTGTCATTTTGTTTAAACGCGCTAATCTCAGGAACCGCTGGTCCGATTTGAAAAATTCTTTCAGTGTTAGATAGTCCATTTATCGAGGAAGGCTATAGGCTATATATCATCACGCTAAGACCAATAGGAGCGGAGCACCACTATTCCACGCGGACGAAGTCGCTGGCAGAAGCTAGTACAAAAATAAGGTTAATTTCCAGTGGTATAAAATAATATCCTACTTAACTAGCTTACGATACTAAGGAATATTGATTGCCTCCTTTATAGGATACCTCACAGTTCGACCCCGTTGACACACAAATATAATATAAGATAAAGCCCCAAAATGTGACTACTATGACTCGAAACTTTGACTTTGTTTGACTCGAAAGTGGACACTAAACGGAGACTACTTGATTAATTAATAAAATGATAGGTGGCAGCTCTTCACAAATCAATTATTCTCATCTTAAAAGCGTCACCCATACCTTAATATTATTTTGTTATCCAAAGGCGCCACGTGTATGGTGTCGATCCCGTATCGCAGGTAGTAGTAATACCGAAGCACGTTTTGTTCCTCGCCCGTAGGCATTGACAATACTTGGTGTTCATCATCTTTATCAATCTGACATATCAAATTCACCAGCTTCAACCTAAATTCCTCTCGCGCTTTTCTCATTGCTGTGAAGCTTTGCATTACTGAAAAGTCATGTAACTATTAGGGCAGGATCAAATGTATCTGGGGTAAAATAAGTCCTGAAGGCTGCGTTGGAGATAGTTTTTGCAGATAGGTTGAAATTGCATAGGTAAATGCACGTGTGGATCATAAGTACGTAACTGTTTAACAGCGGCACGAATCGATCGATCAACTAAGATTCGCTTCGTTCGTGTATGAACGACCATCTATTATACCCAGAATCCTCCGTTCCTTTAAAAGCACGGTAAGCCGTTGGTCGTGGGTATCATTTGTAGATTTTCGACTGTCGTTAAGGTAAGTCAGAAGCCAGAAAATCTGAAAGGCAGTCTTACCGGTGATATAGTGTTTCCCCGTAACTGGGTTGTGCTGGTCAGATAGGCAGTTGCTGCTTGTAAAACAATGGTACTAAACTACATCCAGTTAGACTGGACGCTGACCTCAACATATTTGGGACAAGGCTGATGATAATGGAGCAAAAATGCATAGGTAAATGTATAATAATTTATCACACCCATTAGTGCAACCAGTGCAGATGCTTCGACCTCCATTGTTGTATAGGTTCACGGTTCACCAAATATAGTCAACGCGCATTCCCATGACTTTCACGCGTATTTGTACATTATAGGAGGAGGAGCAGTAGTGGTAGCATTACAAAAAATACCAATAGGTAGTTAGGTAGGTGGATATAATTAAAAGTATTTTTTTATGTACATAGGAGTAAACTTACCTAGTAAAAAGATATTTAATATGTATGTATATATCGACTTTTCCCAGTTAACTCAGACTACCTACAAAATATTATAAAGTAAGCATGGAAAGTTAAAAGTAATTAGATACCTACCGCTGGACTTCTTCTTCGGTACAAGTTTCGCAGCCTGTAATTTTGCGGCTTTAGTAGCCGGTGCAGGTAATTTTAAAACTTCTTCGGGCAACGAAAATAAAGGCCGCGTTCGTATTTTGAAGTCGTCCGGCATGGAAATCTTTGGTATTTTGGGCAGTTTCAAGTCGGAAGTGGAAGGTGAGGGAGGTGGCTGGGTTTTCTTTCGAGTTGGTCTGTTTTTCTGCATTTTCAGCTCCTGAAACATATTAAATCAATTATGAAGATACCATAATACTTGCCCCAATTGGCATAAATCATTTTGGCATTAGAAGATTGCTTAATATTAGATATTTATGCCGCAAAAAAATATAGGTAGATCTTCCTACCTATAAAGCCAGTGCTAAAAGTACCTATTTCCTGGCCTTAGAGAAAGCTTAGGTAGGCCTAAATGATACCTGGCCGAAACCAGGATAACGTTTTTATTGCTCTCACAGGTCTAGCGTCATCATCTACTATACTAATATTATAAAGATCTTGAATGTTCGGGTAAAGGTGTGATCAGTGTGATGTAGCTATGTAAGATATAAAAATGAATTAGTGGCCCTGCCATCCTTTATCAATCAAATACATTTCTAAAATATTAATACTGTAATAATAACTTTTTATTTCGGCTAAGATGATAAAATTCAGCCTAAGGTGGATGCTCCAGGGTAGCCCGCGAAATTTAAATTTTCGTGTTTTACAATTTACAGCTCGATATCAGATACCATGATGATAAAGTATATATTCGCGGTAGTGAAATGTATGTGTTTATACAATAATACTTGTTAAAACCATCCACATAGCTCCGCAATTTAATAAAGATCTACAATGTACCATTTTAGTAAAATCTTGACGTTGTAGAACTTCTTTAAGTTACAGAGTTATGTTGATGGTTTTAACAAGTATAACTGTGTAAACACATACATTTAATTACTGCGAATATATATTTTATCATCATACAATCCGATATCAAGCTGTAAATCGCAAAAAACTTACGAAAATTTAAATTTCGCGCGCTACCCTGGAACATCCACCCTACGAATGCCTACGATGACTCACCGACCACGTTTTGTTATTCCTAAAAATACGTTCCTAATTTGATATGAGTTAAGCTAACTCCATATTATGAGCATTTGAAATAGTAGAATAGATTTTATTAGTGTTTTATCAAATTACTACTTTTATCAAAAATCTTTGAAGATGAATGTTACCATTGAATAGTAATCTAACAAATAACCAAACGTTTTTGACAAGCGGCACGGGCTAGCTAGTCAAATTGACAATTTATTAATTTTGTTCTCGTTTAATAGAATTTTACAGAATATTGATTTGTTTTCTAAAATATAGCATCAAACTGAAATAAACGAACATATTCCTACAATTAAGTACCTTTTTACTGCTTGATTTGAGTCCAAAAAGGTGAGCGTCGTAGAAGTTTTACTTTTTGGTTATCTTTACACAATTTTCAGTTGTTTAACACTTATTAAGTCTAACAAAACGAATATAAGTAACTAAATTATGAATAAAATCATTTCTATACCTATCTCAGTATCATGAACACTGTTATTGTCAAATATTGATTTCTCCATGACAACAGACTATCTTCATTTGTTTGGTTGATTTTTTTTAAGTGCCAGTACTATCTATCCTACAAAGGTTTTATTTCAAACCCAAAAAACTTTTTTACTTAGTATTGTATTCTCTTTGTACGTCAGTATAAACATTTTTTTATGTCATTATTATTGCAATTTTTGTAGGTTATTATAATAGCTTGATAAATGAAGCTAAAGGCACAAGCATATTCAAAGGTAAACCACGCTATTGTGAAGCATTCAATTATTAATCCAATGCAATAACAAAGCTACTATAGGCACTTATATACAGCCTCTGGCCTTTGTTGGATAAACACACTATATCTGTCTCTCTCAGATGATCTCATGGTCATAGCTACTCATAGTATAGACCTTTCCCACACAATGAACAGGGTACAGTACAGAATTGAGCACCTTAGAACATATTTTTTATTAATAGTGTCATTTTTTAATACAGTTCATCTACTGGGCTTATATCTGCTTTGAAATTTGATGTTGTGTGAGTGCCACCAAACCATTTACAACTGTTAAAGTGTTGCTTCAGTTTGCCTGAAATATGTTTTTTAGTGTTTTAAGTTATTTTACATAAAATAAAGCTATATTTGCTGAAACCTATATTCTTCTGTATGCCATCTTATTATTGTAACACAGTTTTCTTAATATATTTACTTTTTTAATTAGGTATTTAATATTAATAAATATGTTTTCAGATGATCTTCCAATTGGTCCGTCGATTCCACACAGGACCTATCTGCAGGGCAGCTGAATCCTCTCTTCTTGCTAAACTAAGGAAGAAAACAGGCTACACCATTGCTAACTGCAAAAAAGCTCTGGAAATGCATAACAATGATGCTGACAAGGTATCCATTAACTTATTACTATATTAACCATTATTATTATATTAATACAAAGGTGGCCGGGACATCTAGTTATTAATAATTTTTCATAATTAGCACTAAGTTTCAAGTAAACAGCAGCATACATATTACATTTTAATTAAAGATGTGTTAACCCCTGAAAGTTTGTGAACATTCTTTATCTCTTTTCGTTGGCCTTACTACATATTCCTAAATTCTTGAGTATTTCTTTATACTACTTATTGATAAAAACTTCTTTTAATTAGCTTTTTATTTGATTACAGGCTGAGTCATGGCTGAATGACCAAGCGCAAGCAATGGGCTGGGCCAAGGCCACCAAGCTGGCTGGCCGCACAGCAGTACAGGGGCTTGTTGCGGTGAAGTTTGACAAAAGTCATGGTGCGTTAGTAGAGCTCAACTGTGAAACGGACTTTGTTGCCAAGAATGACAAGTTCCACAAAATGATAGAAGATGCTACTCTTGCATGTTTCAAGTTTGCTCATACTCATATGCAAGCTAAAGGACCCGTCACAAAGGTATGTTTTTATTCAATTTAGTGAAAGTTTTTTGCAAATATTTTTTGTAATGGTTATGATGCTAGGTTGTCATGCAATATGGGACGATTGGACATCAAAAAAAAGGTGTGACATATACCTAGACTGAAATAGAATCTTCCAAATTAATAGTGTGGAAGCATAGGCACCGGCAGGAACATTTTCAGGGGGCTGCATTCAAATCTAAAGAGATATGTGTGGCTGTTTTTTAATGGGTTCCCAGACTGTATTTAATGTGTTCCCAAACTGTTGAAGCATTTAATGGCTTCCTTATTCTAGCCCAGCCATACTCAACCTTTTTTTTATAGAGGCCACAAAAACATTTCAGTCATGGTGTCACAGGTCGCAGGTGTTAATAAAGAACTTATTAAGATTTCCTCTGAAATGTTGATACAATCCCCTTTACTAGTTACCTATTTTATTACTTACATTAAGTAAAGACCTATTTTTAGGGTTCCGTAGTCCGACAAGGAACCCTTATAGTTTCGCCATGTCCGTCTGTCTGTCTGTCTGTCTGTCCGCGGCATAGCTCCGAGGTTCTTGATACTAGAAAGCTGAAATTTGGTATGGATATGTATATTGATTACGCCGAAAAAGTGGTAAAATAAAATTTTGAAAAATATTTTTTTTTAGGGTAGCTCCCAAACACGTAAAGTGGGGATGAATATTTTTTTTCTCGCGTACCCCTCCATGTGGGGTATCGTTAGATAGGTCTTTCAAAAATATTATGGGTGTGTGAAGACCGTTTTTTGGTTAAGCGAGCCATTTGCGAAATATCTAGCTTTTCAATGCAAATTATTGTTCGATACGAGTTACCCCCCCTCTAACTTTTGAATGGCTGTACCTAGAAATGTGAAAAAAATCACAGACGTAGCACATGTAATGAACTTACAAGGAAAACTATCACGGCTAAGTAGGCTTAACTGGTTACAGAGTTATAGTCGACTAACTGAGACCTACTACGGAACCCTACTGCGCGTGGCCCGACACGCACTTGGCCGGTTTATTTACTTGGTGTGCCCAGGTTTACTGATGATCTGTTGAGTATAGCTGTTCTGGCCGGCTTTGGACAATAACCTAGACACCAGTGTGTTGGGTGAACTAGTAAAAAGCATATCTTAATCTTTTAACTTGTATTTTTTTTATGGGTGTATTATGTACCCCTTTTAGTTTGACAAATTAGTCACAGAGACACTAGCTATATTATGTTCTGCACAGTAAACTCAACAGAATGAGCCAAGATATCTAAAATAAACAGTAGATTAATAGATATTTATTATCGAATGTTGTCTTTGGTATTTTTGCATTATCTACCATCATTTTACCACAGTATTACGATATCTCCCTACAGTAGCGCAACGAATATACATACGCGGAGCAACGGAGGGGGACTCGCGGGGAGGCGGGCGGTGTCAACCGCGTCCCGCAAACACACTTACTTTGTGGGACGGAGCGCGAGGAGCAGACGCGGTCGTATTTGTTAAAAATTGTTCGCTTCGTTGTTATTTTATTTCCCATTTTGTAACAACCTTAGCGTATTTACTTACGCCAGCGGCGGCATCGCGCGTCATCAGGCGTTGAAGGCTTTGCGCTACTGTAGGGAGATATCACAATACTGTGATTTTACTATGACTAAGATAATAAAATAAAATTAAATTTATAGTTCACCATAATGGCAAAAACGCATGTTTCCTAGGATACATTCAGGGTATACAAATGACCACCAATGACCACAGCCAAATTTTACCATGTTCCTGTTTATTTTCCAGATGGAGTTAGACAGTGAACAATTAGCTAACCTATCTACAGAAAATGGAAAGAAATTGTCAGAAGTATTAGCTTTGTTTATTGGATCGGTTGGCGAAAATGCGGTATTGAGGCGAGCTGAATGTTGGAAGGCAAACAGCAATGACGTCAAAATTGCTGGTTATACTCACCCTGCACCAGCGACGCCAGCCGAATATTCCGCTGGAAAATATGGAGCTCTACTAGCATATAAGCAAGCTAGTGATACTGAAGACGTTGGTAGACAGCTCTGTCAGCATATTGTAGGTATGGGCCCTAAGAAGATTGGCGACAAGGAAAAGGACCGCCCCGCCAAGGATGCTGATGATGAAACCTGTCTTATTTACCAAGAATACCTACTGGACCCCTCATATACAGTTGAGGAAGTGATCCAACAACATAAAGTTGAGATAATTGATTACATAAGGTTCTCGTGTGGCGAAGTAGTTGAAGCCAATATGCCTGGTGTGGAGAAGCAGCCATTAGATACAGTCCAAACCTTACAGTGAAACATTGTTTTGGCTAATTAATGACACACTCAGTCAATGTAGCTATATCTATTCAGATTTTGTTATGTGATAACCAAAATCCATAGTTCATATTTATTTTATTGTTAAGAAATAAAAGCTTAAATATTTTTACTCTTTAAATTTCATGTATTGAAATATAAAAACATGGTTGATAAAGTTTAATCACTAAAAAAATATCAATAGGTTATATTTTATCATTTTCTGTATGAATCCGCGTGAATAACATTTTTCATCTTGGCCTTTCCTTTCCAAAGGAACATTCTACAGTCTTTTTTCCAAAACATAGCAATTTGGCAAGGCTCAAAACAATAGCCGTGGTAGCTCAGCACCTCTGGAGAGACGACGTGCAGCGCCAGCGTGTTCTGCTCTCTCGTCCGGAAAGGGCCCGTTGTAGCCGGCCGAAGGAGGCATCCACATGGACATACCGTTGCTATCTTCGGTGCTGACATCACATTCATTCTGTTGCAAAGATTGATTCTTTGAAAATTGCCACATAACCGAAGCTCCTCGACGGCCCCGGTGAAAGATTGTGTAGCCCGCAGCGCGAGGGGCCTCGCATTTTGGTTTTCTGGATTATTCCTAAAACCAACGGTGGAAAGAGATTTTTTTGTTATATTCGGACTGTCTTCCGGGCTTCTGTCTTCAAACTCACTCTCTTTATCAGAATTATCATCTGTATACATGATTGATTTAATTTACGTTTTTTACGAATTTAAAATGACAGTTTCCGTCATTTGTTTCCCGCCTCAGCTGTATGCTTGAAAACTTCAATCCAAGGACAAAAAAATAAGATATTTGGACCAAAAAGTTTCCTTGAGAACTGCATCTTTTTACCGATTGCGGGGCAGCAAAGACAGGGTTAAGTTTTTTATACACAATGCTTCTGTTTACCTTCGAAGCATCCCATATGCTATATGAAATTGAATGCCGGTTCACTATGTCTATCGACAGAAATAACCGATGCGATGGGTTTTTAAAAGAAAACTTCAAAAAATTAGGTATTATGGCTTGGTTTTGATATTTTAAATTGAAATAAAATGGGCAGATTTTGTCATTTTAAACGTAACCACCATTGTAAAAACAAATAGGTTATAGGGAGGTGTCTAAGGACTACCTGTTCATTAGGAGCTGAAAGCTTTGGTGTCCTAAAGCAGTCCGGGGTGTCGAAATGAAATGAAAAATGTGAGGCTACGGTGCCAGGGTCTGCTGGGGATGAATATGGATCCCTGCGGCCCCGGGCTTACGTGCGAGAAGGGACACCGGGATGGTTTTTAGTCAGTAAGAGTCTGACAGTCCCCTTCGCCGGTCCCCAGGCGGAGGAACTCCATGAGAATTTCCCACCCCGAAACAAAAAAAAGAGTGTCAGGCTCTATGTAGCAGATCGCCCTCCGTATGAGGGCCATTGCACATCATTTGTTGAATTTGGTTATAATAGATAACATACATATCTGTTCTTTAATTAAAATATTAGTTGAACACTAGCTTGTTGAAGTATAGTCAAGTAGTCAACTTGACTCAAGCATGATTGATTTTTTTTTTTTTTTTTTTGGTTTTTATGACCTGGTAGCTAAGACCTTTAGGTCAAAAGCATGATTGACATAATATTTAAATTGTTTGGGGTCATCTAGTCCGGCTGGAACACTCCCGAAGAGTCTCGATCTCAATTTGGTCTCCCTCGTAGTACCTATTCGTCTTCGTGAATTCTGGGTAAGATCTCTATCTCTGGAAATCTAAACATCGTAATTTGAACCCGGCTGTTCCCGTTCAGGGTCCACTTTTATGTATCGTCGAAGTTTTTTTTTTTTTTTTAATAAATGGAACAAATGGCGTAGTTCGTAGGTAAATAAGATTGACCAATCTGTTTAATAAAAAGAAGATTATTAAAGTACTTTAAATTTATGTCAAATTATTATAATCCTTTCTGATTGTATCCATCCCAAATTTTCATGGGCTTCTAGAGAACATTATCATGAAATTAAATTGGCGTAAGTACCTATCTTATATACCTAAAATCCTAGCTATGGTACACGGCTAGCGTTGGCTGCGCGTGTATGTTGTGTTGCGGGTTTGATTCCCGCGACTGTTATTTGTTATTTTTTGAAAACACCCAGGATGAAGGAAAAGAACCTTAGAATGGGGCAACGAATAAAAGTAAAACTCACCTATTATTAAGTACCTACATGTTTTTTTTAGCAGCAATCACTGACAATAAGTAAAGTAAGTAAATAGTAATATGGGTCACTTTACACCCATTGGACCGCGACAAATCGATTTATGATCGCATCATGAACCGCTCGTGCTGTTCAGGTAGGTCTATTACACAGACAGACATAACGGTTACTGAATCTAGGACAACTGCTTCCGATGCTACAAGAGCAAACAATTTCAGTGATTTAACTATATTTATACAATAGGTAGGTAGGTGTGGGACACACATCTCTAACATTAGGTAAATATGTATGTGAAAGATAGTAATTATCTGAAGCCTAATAAAAAGAAATGTAGTACTCATACCCATAGACATTGATGACTTTGGAACTCTTCGGGGACATGGCCGCAGCGTGTTAGATTAACTTCGTCAGCTCTTGATTAAATGCTACCGTGGAAGTACCAAACCTACCTTTAAGATGCTATAAAAGGCAACCTACACCAAATAATAGTCCTTTTTTTTTTTTTTTTTTTTTTTTTTTTTTTTTCGGGGGGAAATCCTCATGGACGAACCCGGCCTGGGGAGGCCGGGAACAGTGCCGGACTCTTACCGGCTAAAACCACCCCGGTGTCGCTTCTCGCACGTGGGCGCGGGGCCGCGGGAATCCTGATTCGTCCGCAGCCCCGCACTGGTGCCGGCCCGTCCTGCCGGGCCTCGTCTCCTGCACGGGGTAGTGAGGTGTCCTACCCCGTGCATCGCCTCGGGGGCGCGCGTGGACACAGACGCGCGCCGCCGGCTCGGGTCCTATCATGGGGGGCGGGGACTTCCCCAAGTCCGTCGCCCCTGGACCCGTTTATGGGGGGCGGAAGAGGGCGTTGTCCGCCCTCCTCCGGCGCCCGGTGCGCCTGCTGCGGGCGGGGTCGAGAGTGGAAATCTCCCTTTCCCGCTCCGCAGCTTCCTTCTGCGACATCACGTCCTCGCAGAAGGACACCACCGCGTCCCACGACTCTGCGCTGCCGACCATACTCCGAACAACGGCCGGCAGCGACAGATCGCCTCCTACTACCGAGGTGAGGGCACGGCGCTGCTCCTCCCAGGACACACACTCCCGGAGCGTGTGTTGCGCCGTGTCCTCCCCGCAATGGACGCAGTGGTGGCACCGAGCGTCCGACTCCCTGCCTATGCGACACAGGTACCTGCCGAAGCACCCATGCCCCGACAGCACCTGCGTCACCCGAAACGACAGGGAGCCGTGCCTTCTCCCGAGCCATGCGTCGAGCACTGGCCGGATCGCCTCGACGGTAGCGAGGCCGGCGGTAGGGCGCAGAAGCCTCTCCCGCCATTCCGCCACCAAGACCTGGCGGAGCTCCGTACGGCGCAACGCGATCTGCCGCTGCACCGGTCCGAAGCCCCGTGCCCGCTCTTCCTCGCGCCACCGATACAGCGACGCGAGTACTTTCGCCTCCAGGTCCCAGGGCGGGGGCCAAATAATAGTCCTTGGCTAATCTATTGTGTCCACATGATATGTATGTAGCCGTGACAAATCTCAATTTTATGTTTACCAACATTATTGAGCAAATGACAAATGAAAGTGAATGTGGAATTTTAATGCCCAAAGGAACAATGTGCGCGTCCGACCGTGGATCCTGTCCTGTGTGGCAGAATGCTGGCGTCACTCACTAGCGAATCATCCCAGTTGTAGTAGATATGCGAGTGTACCCAATGTGATGTGCGCCAGTACACATCTCCTCTCTGGTATGGCTTGACGGACAGCATAATTGATAGTGATCAGGCCGTTCCATACTCACAGTCATTTTAAATGAGAAAGTGAGATAAACTCGCATAATTATATCGTTAATGGACGAATATCAGGTGGTGCATTTAAATTCTTTACTATTTAATTATTGTTTCGTGCATCAATGATGAGATTTCTACATCTTATCTACTTATTAACTTACCTATATATTTTTAAATAAGTAATAATATTAATTTATTACTCGCAGCATTATTCATTCCTACACATCTTTGAACATCGCAATTTTATACACTGGTAAATTTTAGTTTACTACGGCGTTATTTTAATTTTCTATTATTTTCTTTTAAAAACTGCCTCCAAAATTTAGTTATCTCCAAAGTGCATTTTAGTGAGGAGTCATACATCATTCTATCGGTAAATGCTAAACAAACAGCGTTGGTCGATGCTCTAATTGAGTTGTTAAGAGCAGCCGATAACTAGCGATGAAAACGCGATAGTCACCACCGCCACATATCAATCTGAACGGGTTGCCGCCCAGACTTTCGCGGGAATTAATTCATTGCTCTCCAAGTTTTATTAAAATATGTAAGTGCAAGAAGCGTGAAACAATTTTCTTTTTGTGGTTCGCTCGACCGTCGTCCGAGAGCGGTTAGTCTGTGAGGAGTGCATGGGCGCCGCGGTCGTCCGGTCGTGTCTTACTGTATAGTGCCGATCCGCGGGTGCTACTTGTGAACGCCGGTGTTGTTATGGAACCAGTCAGCTGCTGAACATCGACAGGAAAATGCACATCCTGGAGATCGGTGCCGATCAAGTAATTCCGTGATATTTGTATACAAACAGTGAAAGAAACTGAAAGTGCCTCGAGTGTGTTCACCTTTGAATGCGAAATAGTGATTAACCGCCATAACGCATCTAATTGACATAATGCATACCTTTGGTTTAATGCATCAATTAGAATATTCTTTTTAATTAAGTACCTATATTATACCTATTGCTAATAAAAGCTGCCCAGGATAATCCTTCCTGTATGTAGGTATTGTACGCACAAAGTTACTTAAATGCTTAAAAGTGGGTAGATATAAATGTGCAATTTATTTATCAGATAAAATATTTCATATCGCCATAATCACACACTCAGCGGCACTTTATATATCTTTACGCTCTATTACCCCCGTGGTGAAAGCAGCACAACATACAATATCAATGTTTCGGAATTAGGTACCTACCTACCTACATGAATCCCTGTGTGGGAATTAGAGTACCTATTGGCTTTTTTTCGGATTAGAAATGGCTCCTCCTGCATGACTCCTCCCGCCGTGGGTGGGGCGAGACGGAGTGTCAGACTCTTACTGACTAAAACCTAAAAGTTCTTTCGAATATCCCGGATAAGAGTATGCCTGGGTGCGTTATCTGGGAGTATGGAAACCATACTTGGTTTAATATATTTCTATAATGCTTTGTTTGAGCCTGTTTCCAAACGTACAAGGACCTATCAAATAAGTAGGACGAAGTGTAACGTGTGGCGTCGTTCAAACTTTGGAAAACCCAGGAAGCTTATCTTATACCTAGGTACTTATAATTGGATATGTCAACCATTGTACCTACCTATAAGAAGGAATTTCAGTTAAGTAAAATCTAGCAAAGCTTATATCTCCCAGATACAACATATCTAGGCACATTTACTTATGACAGAATAAATAATTAATTTATTCTCTTGTCACGAGTTATGAAGTTAGTCACAGTTCAGCTTATGAAACTTTATTGAGATTACGAAACAGAAAGGTCTGGCAGTCACAAAGATATTACAAAGTTTCAGACGTAGGTATAATAACACGACTACGGCGATTCAAAAAGGAGGGTTATGACTTTTATTCATGTGTTCCCTTATAAAGTCGAAACTACATATCAACGAACGACTTATCATAGTTTGATATAAATGAAGTAGCGTTGGAAACGTCTTGATCGTCCGCTGGTTATGGGTTACCTACCCATAAGAAGCATACCATACATAAGAATTAATAAAAAAAACTTTGTGAATGATGCCGTGTGGGGTAGGTATATCAAATAAAATGGCTTAATAAGCATATTGCAAAACTACTTTTAGTTTTCGTGAAAACCCCAAAAGAAAGAAAGGGAAAATCGAACTGAAAAGCATGAAAGCAGAAAATATTCCTGCCGTATTGCATGCCGTAACACGTCGCATGCCAGGGCAACTACTAACTACCCTGGTAGGTAGTTATTCTAAATGTGCATTTTCTTGATTCACGCTTTTCAGTTCGATTTTCCCGAAGCCGGGTTCTTTTTTTTCAATTTAATCTGGTTGGGTAACAAATTATCAGTTTGTCGAAACAAACGGACTTTAATTTTAATTACGAGACGACAAAACTCACAAACCTCCAATACACATTATCATGTAAATCACGAAGCTAATGCCTTTTATAAGTAGGTTACACCAACCCGGTATAACGTAAGCGATTAAGCGACCGCACCCGGAGATCTATTGTCGGACGACCTACAATCCGATAACATGGTCATATGTCCGATTTTACCGTAACTGTCCTTGAGACGCTCCTACTTTGTAATCTGCCCTACCCTTTATTATTGCCTGAAAATGAAGGGGTTCCGTAATTTCAGTGGTTTGGCACGCCTTTATACTGAGAAACAATAGACTAGACTAGATTGTTTGGTTGCGGTTCTGGATTTCACATCTGAACAAAACAATGGTGGTTTAATTCTCAGACGAATGTTCAGGACTGTGTGCTAGTTCTTTGTTTGACTCTTACACTGTACCATAGAATACTTAGGTACTTTTGATTCTCATTTGAGCATACAAATTAGTAACACACAGAGGTTATGTGTATGTTTATTTTTAGTGGTTGTACTAGCAAGTGTGTTCTGGTTTTTATTTCTTATTAGTAATGTTTTTTTTTAATTCTGGTGCCTACAGGAGGGAGATGAGAGCGGCAGCGCACGCGCCGCAGAAGCAGCATTTCGCACAGTGCCGAAAGATCACACCACTTTCCTCGTTTGGAGAATTACGGTAAGTACTATAATTACCTTTACATAGGTACATACATAAGTCTCTTCTTAAGTTACTAAATTGCCATACGAATATAATTTCCTACAAAATCCTGGTTAATTGTCTCACCAAGAAATGTGACTGAAATCATTTTCAAAGGAAGAGAAGTATCTACTACTACACACAATATTAATTTTGATTCAGAGACGTCCTTGAACACTCACGTAAAGTGATTGTCACGTATTTCACTAAGCAACAATGAACTTTAAAGTAACCTATCACGCGATCATACGAATGTTCGCGTTTGAACATTCAATTACATGTTATTGTCATAAATCTATAATAGTAAGACATAGGTACACGCCAGTTTATGCTCATACATAACAAATTTCGCTTTCACTGCTGAAGACAAAAGTTGTGACTTGAGTCATCATTTGCAGCAGTATGTGAGTTCGTTGTCACTCTGAATATCGCAACTATTGTTAGGAATAATTACGACTGTATAACGAACTTGAATTAACTTTTTAATGCGCTCGCACGGCATGCTGACCGATGAGTAAACCGATCGGGTGTTAGGCAGTGTCATAGAAGTTTTGTTTCATATCAATCCTACTCTTATCTGTTGTCCTTTCACGAAAAAACTGCGGAATGGATTTGAATGGAATTTGGTGAACGCATAGTTTATAATCTGGATTAACACATATGATACTTTTATCCGGGTGCGCGAAGTACTTTCCTCGGGAAACAGCTAGTAGAATATAATAATAGAAATTATAATAAGTTTGTACTTATAGTCAAGATATTTTTCATTGTAGTTGTAGTTGATTTAAACTAAACGGAAGCAATTTAGATAACAGCGGCCAAGAAGGTAGGTACCTACCCAACTACCCGCTGCTAATGAATTCGTTAAATATGACTAAAGAAAATTTCCAATATAGGTAGATAGCTATGCTAAGCCAGAGGCATGTGCTAAACTTACCAAAGTATTGAATATGAAAATATGAATTATGTTTTGTGTGACTACTACATAGTTCCCGGAATGGCGGATAGTGCGCGAACAGTGGCCTTATCTATCAGCCACATTATATAGGTACCTACCTAAATTTAAGTTATATTTCCAACCGTTCTCATTTTGTGTTTTAATAATAAACAAGTTTCTGGTGAGAACTCTTAAACTATCGTAATCATTTTAGAAGAAGGCATCGTAAAAATTCTTACAACAATGTGAAAAACGTTTACGGTGTTTGTCTAAAGAATCTGTGTGGATCATTTCCTTAATTTAGTAGAACGTGCGAAAGGTCAACATGGCGCTCTATATTTTCTCAGCACCAACGCGTACAATAACTATTGCAACGAACTGTAAAATGTCGAAATTGTGATCTCGGTCCGTGATGATCTCAAGAGAATACACATTTCTTTAGCTCACGGATTACTTACGTCACAAGTTACAGCTAAAATTGAGATCTCCCGCCTTCTCCTCATATTTAATTGTATATTTAGGTATTTCTATTATTTTAAACCGTGACAGTAATGTTACAGTAATAAATAGTTACTTGCTAACAACTCGGAGATAATTATATAATTAATGTGCATGAAAGTGTGTCTCTCTCAATGTGTATCTAATTAAAATCTTGTCTATGACAATAAGTATCGTCTAGTAGGTAGGTATATAGTAGGTAGTGTAGGTTTAAATGGTTAGCCAGGATACCACGAACGGCCAGTCAAAGCTGCCACTACCTTGCTGACTGGTTAATATTTTTACCACAGCATGAACAATTATGTAATTGATTCCGATACAAAAGAAAAATAAAAACTTAAAAGGTTTACTGCCAATGAATCCTAGATATGAAAGTCTGACTAATTAATGCAATCAAGTAATTTTATTGTTGTAAGCAAACAACAGTAGGTAATATATGATAATAATTTCTTGAATACAAAGTGACAAGAGAAAGTAGGTACACAATTCAACATAAAGATAAATTGCAGCGAGATGCATGTTAAGCGACATGGACGCGCTTACCACGCTTGTTAGCCGCGCGCAATGCGATGCAAACATTCGTACTACAGCCATCATTTGCAACCATAATATATATATCTAAGTACCAACTCATCTGTGGTACTTGCAAATAACCATTTATCATGTATTACCCACTTTCTGTTGCATTTCATATCTATAGCAATATTTAGTTTCTAGTAATCCGACACTTTAACCACAGACGCCGTACAATTGCCATCTTGATTACACATGACTTTCTACTATTAGTTAAATAACAAAAGTGGGTTATGTCCGCGTAATTCACGCTCAATCTCTTGTACTATATAACAAAATGATGCATTGTCAAAAGCTTCTTTCATATTGTTGGTAAGTACATAAATCTGTTTTCTTTTCATGGGTGATTAATAAGAGGGATTACTCGGAGCATTTTTTACAGCAAACAACATTACAGCACGAACTTTTCTGAAAGTAGCAGTAAATCTTAATCATTCAAGTCAAGACTGAAAATAAAACGATCCATTTCGTGCCGATTAGATCATAAACACGGAGATTATAAAAAACACCCAGTACGTAACTAGCATTTAAGATTCCTATCATTTTCTGCCAGATTTCTCGCGCTGTCAAATAAATCCTTATAATCAGGCTGTCCGCCTTTTATTTGTTCGTTTGTAGACACACTTTTCGTGTAAACAATTTCATAAGATTTCTCCAATAAATTAATTAACTAGTGTGCTCCATAAAGATAAATAATAGCCTAGTACGAGACTTGCATTGTAACGGAAGACCACAGGCGGCACAGATATTGTTGTGCTACAGGGTTAGCCAAAACTATCCTTAACAATATTAAAATTCAATACCTAATAACAACATATTTATCATGCCATGTTATTTTATCGGCACGTTCGTGGATTTGGTCAGTCAAATTAATAACAATAATATGAAATATTAGTTACCTACCTATACTTAAAAACTTTCTTTTTCTGTCACGGAATAACTGATCGTTGTTTGACTGGAACATGCAAACACACACTTAATGTTTTTGTAAATATTCTTGGCTTATGGCATCATGAAAATAGATGAAAATCCTTACTAATATTATACTACATGCAAAAGTAAGTTTGTTTATTACACTTTCACGTACACTACGACTAAACCAATTTAGAGGAAATTACTTATGAAAATAGCCAGAAACGACGGGAAACGGCTGATATTCTCATAATTCTCACTATTACCACCATTTCAATACACAGCGGACATCAGTCAGACCTGTCTGTATCCGAGTGTGATGATTTGTATTCTGCCGTCATAAGAAGAAAGGCTGTAACGAAATGTATGTTTTTCTATATTGAGTTAAATATACGAAATAATAATGGTAATTACGGCCTTTTTTGTTATGGCGGCAGTAACCAAAATATTGGGACAGCCCTGAATGGTACCAGCAGCAGTGATTCGAGTGAGTCACACTACATCCGAGTCCCGCTACATGGACGGAGGAACTGGGCCCGCCAGACCGCGACTGAACGATTTTCAACTTAACATTACAATACAAACAAAGATGGCTATCAGTCACGGAAATTGCCGGCGTTAAAGAACTACTTGGAATATAAACCCGGGTTACTAATAATGTTGAAATAACGTTTTTAAATTGTTTGGGTTTTTTGCAGCACTCAATAAAAGCATTAGTTACCTAAGTATAGTCTGTGTAGAAAAAGTATCGTTCAGCTAACCTTTTAACATTTTAGCGATTCGTTCGAGTACGGAGCATATTTGCTCGACTGAACTAATTATTATCATCCAATTCCGTCAGAATAAAATTACCATATGCATGAATTTAATAACCATAATATGCGGATAAATACTCGAAAGCGTATTCACAAAAACCAGATCGCGTGTAATTAAAACACGTGGATGATCCAGTGTTTGGTGTCGTGATATAACGCCACTGGGAGATGCACACTCGCATGAGTCGCATGCCGCCGTAATTGTACATCACTATGCACGAATGGCCAATGATGTTCCATTCAGCAGAGCTACGATTGCCGATGGCGAGCACGGCAGTTTTATGTAAAACAATAAGTAATCAGTACATTTGAAACATCTTAATTCGCTTCAAAGAGCGTGACACATTTTGATTATGACATTCAAACATACTATTTACTTATTACGGTTAATTTATAAAATGCTTTCAACGTAAATATACACTACACGCGATAATAATAACTTATGATTAACTAAATTATACCACTCTATAATAACAGTTACAAAATATTGTAATGGCAATCATTCATTGTTTTTTTGTTCTGCAATAACGGTCGATGCGCCCGCGCAGACACCCGCAGCTATTCGGATTGAGATTAATACTCGGAACTCTTTGTAGCGATTGATTTCTATTATTTTGTAAGCTACCGGCGCCAGGTCAAGAGTCGAGATCGTTCACCTTCCTTTATTATTACTTAAATCTGCATGACGTCACGGATAATCATAACAATTTGATAAATGCAGTAGGTAGCAACATAGGTTTCATTTTGGCACATGGAGATAACAAAAGTTGTTTATTTGCAGGAATCGAACACTGAACTGTTGCCTCGCACACATTACGGCACATTCTACGACGCTGAAGCTTACTTGGTGTACTCCTGCTCCCTGCCTGGTCAGCCGGCGGGACCAGATGTTATTGTAAGAAACTCTGTATAACATAAATCTTCTTCTAGAATCAAGAATCTTGCTCGTCTGACCAACACCCAGTCCATTAGAAATACATATACTGAAGAAATGGCGACTGACTGAAATATAATAGTTGAATCGCAAATTAAAGACAAATAAGAGCATTATGTTTATAACAATAGATAGTTTTAGTATGTATATGTCAACTTACCTAAGACCATGTCACAGTTGGCACACTGGGTTAGAAATGTTGACAGTTCACCACTAGCGTGATGATACACACACGCACACATGCTTAAAACAATAAATTTTACCAGAGACGAGAAATAAAAGAAAACGGCAATGGGGAGCTCCTGGAGCGTCACATCCACTCGTGGGGCGGAGAGCGCAGCGGGGGCCTGGTGGGGCTGGCCCTACGCCGAGGTATCCAACTCGCGGCATACCTCGCGGCCCCCACGGTTGTGCACCGAGAGGCTGCCACCAAGGAGACCCCCAGGCTATTGTCATATTTCAGAGATGGAATAAGGTAAGCCGCGAATTATTCCTGAACTTGTTTAGCAAGGCATGAACCATTTTACTACGTAGATATTTATTTTATTATTATTTGCGTCATGCGTGCGATCAACTCTATAAATAAGTTTTCACAGAATATGAACTTTTCAGAGATATAAGTGAAACATAATGGCTCTCTCGCTTCTCAGATAAAAATAGAAAAGTAGGATCAGTAACTGCAGGCAACAGTTATGGAATCGACCTGTAGATTTAAGCATTTGTAAACTCAGGATCCTTCGAAGTGGCTCAGCCAATCTCAATGGGAGTGCGCGTCTGTACCGCGTGCGCGGGCGCAGGCCCGTGCTGGTACAGCTGGAGCCGGTGTCGTGGGCGCAGCTCGCTACCGACGGCGTGTTCGTGCTCGACACCTCCTCGTTGCTCGTGCTGTGGCTCGGCCGGACTGCCAACCTCGTCGAGAAAATATTTGGAGCCAAGGTTCGTGGAGTTACGGTTGACGAACTTATATGAACGCGGAATGACTACCTACTACGTATTATTATCCCTGTTTAATTGCTATAAGTTATTTAAAATGACGCATACTTGGGTAATCATGAAGTAAATCAAAGTCACAATGCATGAAAATGTTCGCTAACTTAATAAACCGCTCCACTGCAGATCGCATACCGGATGGCTCGTGGTGCGGACAAGGGCATGATGGCGCGTCGGATCGCGATCGCTCACGACGGGTACGAGCAGACGCTGCCGGCGGGGGACCGCGCGCTGCTGGACGCGCTGCTGGAGCTGCGGGCGCGTGCGCTCCGCCCCGCCGCGCCGCCCGCCGAGCCGCCGCGGCCCGCGCGCCTGTACCGCGCCACGCAGCCGCCGCGGGCCGCGCCCATCACTGTGCCCTCGCAGCGGCCTGCAGCCAGGCTGGAAGAAATAAAGCGCGCACCCCTCTACAGAGAAGATCTGGCTGATGACGTGAGTTAACATAAAGATTTAGGAATGCTCGCTTACGCAATCAAGCGATTCAGGGTACAATTACTGCGGAATATCATGCTACCACAAAAAAAATATGACGCAGTCTTGTTAACGCTTGAGTTGTTCCAAAAGGCAATGTAGTGCTTACAATATTTTATTGAATGATTTCAGGGCGTATACATAGTGGACAGTGGTAGCCGAGGTGTGTGGGCGTGGGTGGGTCCATCGGCGACAGGCGCGGCAGCGCGGGGCGCCCTGGCTGCGGCGCGGGGGCTGGCGCGGGCGCGCCGCATGACTGTACCAGTGTCTGCAGCGCCGGCGGGCCGGGAACCGCTGGAGTTCGCAGCGCTGTTCCACAACTGGCGCTGGTGCGACGCAAGGCGTGACGGCAGACTTCGCGCTGCACGCTCAGCTACAACCAGACTAGATGCCGTCAGTCTGGCAACGAATGCATGGCTCGCAGCTGAGGTACCGTTTTGAAAAACTTTAATGTTCGCTGTGGTATATAGTAATTATTCAACACGTATCCACACAAAACCCCATGCGTGCCCATATAAAAATGAGCTCCTTCTCTAGCGTCACGCACGCTGCCATGCCTGCCATGACAGCGTGCATTTTTTCCCAACTGGGGCCTTACCATGACGTGCCAAAACAAGATTATTTTCGTTATGAAAAAGAGACGGAGCTATAAGACGTTAGTAGCTGTGTCACGCTCTCAAACTTGAATAGTGATTGCAAAAACACGTGGTGGTACAGCCCCTGGAATGACAATATCATAAGATCGATCGATTCATCGATTGGTAGCCTTTTGTCTCCCTGCGCTCACGGTCCGGGCCGCGTGTGCAGGCGCAGCTGCCGGACGACGGGTCAGGCGCGCTGCGCGTGTGGCGCGTGCGGCGGCGCGGCGCGGACGCGGAGGACCCCAACAAGGAGGCGCTGGCGGAGGTGGAGCGCCCACAAGCCGCGGTCTTCTACGACAGAGACTGCTACATTGTGCTCTACACGTACCACGCGCCCACCGGTGACCAGACCGTGCTCTACTATTGGATGGTGAAATATAACTTGTTTTTTATACTAACTATATTATCAAATATTGAAATAAGGAAAGAAGTATGTCATAAAAACTGTACTCGATGTTAATATTACAGGGTGGCTCTTCGCCCAATGATCTGAGGAATTTGGGCGCCAAAGAAGCCAAAGACCTCTACACTAAACTGGGGCGTTCTCCAGTACAGGTACGTACTGTAAACATTTATTGATACAACAAAACATAAACACACTGCTGTCATGTTAAGAAATACCGTAAGGACCTATATTTTTGCTTATTTTTAGGCATGGGTGTATCAAGGCAAGGAACCTGCGCATTTCCTTCAAATCTTCAAGGGTCGCATGATCACTTATGTCGGTAGCGCGACTGATTATGACCGTAAGTAACGAGATAATGTGAAATGTCTAACAGGTCTTTTAGTTTTGAGGTTTGATAAAGCCCATGAGCGAAACCTTAACAACATTGTCAACAGCTACGGGTCGTCGCGTGCTCGCTCCAGCTCGCGTGCTCATCCGCGTGTCGGGGCAGTACGCGCGCGAGGCTCGGGGCGCCGAGGTGCGAGAGGGCGCCGGGCCGGGGCAGGGCGCCGGCGCGGGCGCGTGCTACGTGCTGCGTGACGCCGTGCGCGTGTGGGTGTGGTGCGGCGCCAGCGCCACGGGCGACGAGCGAGAGGTCGCCAAGAATATGGCTGCCACTGAACATGCTCTCGTCATGCAAGGTAATCTATAAAAAACCTTATAAAAACTTTGAAGAAAAAGTAGAGAGAACAAGTAATAGTAGACAGCGTAATACACCTCAATACATTTTCGGAAACATACAATACAAGTATATTTTAGAACCACATACTTTTTCATTGAATGAGTCATCAAAAACCAAAAGAAATAGCATATTTCCATTTCGATCTCTACTAAAGGTAAAGAGAAGCCGGACTTCTGGACAGCGCTGGGCAACCGTCGTCACCTGCTAGTCCCGTCTCCGCTGAAGGAAGTGCAGCGTCCCCTGCCACCGCGTCTGTTCTACGTGTCTCTCGGCGTGCCTACCCATTATTCATGTAAGTGAAACAAAAGTAATAATGCTGTAAGTACTTAATATTCTGTCTGCATTGATTTTCTTTCAGACTATGCTAATTATCGCTTTGCCCAGACACTTATCTAACCACATACATACACTAACCGTCTTATTCATAATCAAACCATTTTTAGCTACTAATCTGTTTTGTCCTTATCTGTCTGTCAAGTTGAAATGAAGTTTGACGGAAAGAGACATAACAGTTTGATAGCTAAAAGAGGCTTATCAGACGAATGACGTTATTATGAATGAAAATATAAATATATAAGGACAGGCCAGTGTAGTCCCACCTAGTAGTAGTATCACCTAGAAGTATAATTGAAGAAGATCCTTCAGTTAATGCAGTCGCACATTCAGTTAAATTTGTCCTCTCGCCACAGTTGAGGAAATAGTGTCGTTCAGTCAGTACGACCTGGCTCCCGAGATGGTGGGCGTGGTGGACGCGCACGACGCAGTGTTCGTGTGGCTCGGCCAGCACTGCTGCCCGCGCGCTAAGGAAGATCCCAGGTCCATAGCACTCGCCTATCTCACGCAAGGTAGCTGCCATTTCATTATATTATTGTTTAAGAAGTTTATATAAGATATAATAGATAGAAACTATACACGCCGTTGACGTGTTTTACTTTATTGATTGAAACTGAATTCGCTAACAGTAGTATCTGCTTTCTATAACAATTCCATTCTATACATTCTTCCATAGATCCGGCAGCACGAGACGCCGGTACACCTATTCTAGCACTGAGCCAAGGACGTGAACCACCGCATTTCACCGGTTTCTTCCCTCATTGGAAGCAATCCATGTGGAAGGTATGCTTCTGAAGGAATTCTGTATGTATTTAATACGAATAAAAGTTATATTTTTTATATCTTCTATTTGGGCACAGGGTCACAAGACGTTCAGTGCGATCATCAGTGCTTTAGAAGGCAAGGCAATTGTTCAAAGTGGCAACAGCGCATTGCAGAGTGGCAACAGTGCTAACCGCTTTGATCAGTATGAAAAATATCCTTTAGCAGTGCTAAAGGGGCCCAAAGAGCATCTTCCTCCGGACGTCGACCCTCTCACCAAGGAGGTAAATGATTACAGCTCTCATCTTTAACATGCCTAAAAAAGAAAATTACTTGGTAACAGACAAGGAATCTAAAGAAAATTGATAGCCGTAACTAACTCATTTCTATGTCTATAAAATGCACGCACTTGGCGGATGATTACACAATTTGGCCAATAATTCTAAGAGTCTGATGTCTACCAGCCTCTCGTTACCTAACACATGCACAATATTAATGCGTGCATAAAATAAAAATATCGATGTATGTCCAACGTCGACAACGCTCGGCAAATAAATTTAGTGGGAAATCAACAATTATTATTATTTACTACTAGTTTTGAAATATGATTTCAGCTATACTTGACACACGACGACTTCGTGTCGACATTCAGCATGCCCTACAATGAGTTCCGGTCATTACCTGGATGGAAGCAAAAGGATCTCAAGAAGGCGGTCGGCTTATTCTAAAGAATCTTAAAAGATCTTAGAAGAGTTAAATTTTGAAATATTAGCAATTTTAACCTGTCTGACCTCTCTGTCGACATTAATATTGCTAACAGCAATAATAAATTTGCGTGTGGGAGTTACAAACTCGTAATTGCCCGGCGTGGAAATAAAAGCTATTAGCTCGATTGTTTTAAACGTATGGATTTATAAAAATAAAATATTAAATAATTAAGATTTTAACATTTTTACATGTTATAAAACATAACGTCTAAATATTCACATATACGATGTTATCAAGTAGGTAAATATTGCACTTGCATGTTTTTTAATTGAAGATTAATTATTGGTTTATTATATCAAAGTGTAGAGTCGGGATTGCATAATATTGTACTATTTTGCAACACTATAATTGCTGTCACACACATATGTAAGGTCCATATAGGTCCATGTAGTCATACCCGAAATATTTTAATAGACATCTATAGGTGGTAAAATAGCCATAGAAACGAAAAATATTTCAATTTTTTTTTGTTAGAAAGTAATAAACTGAGACTGAGTTAAACGGAGTCTCAATAGAAATAGAGATTAGACAAGCACCTCGCTCGATTAAAGGTTTTATGCAAAAGTTTTTTTACAATAAAATATTTAGATAAAAACAATGTTTCTATGGCTCCCTTACCACCTATTAAAATATTTAGATTATGAAAAGATGGACATTTTACATTAGAGTATATTATACAATTATAATGTGAAATAATTCATGAAATAAATACATATTTTGTTAATATAATAATTATTTTTTTAACAAATAAAACAATAAATTTTAAAATGTTATTTTTATTTTAAAAATAGTACTTATTAACTATTGGGCATTAATTACCTTAAAATTATTAATCTTTACAATTTACAAGTGTTTCAAAATCCATAAAATATCGGTTGAATTGAAAGCGTATTTACACTATAATAATGACAGGTATCATGATATATAATAAGCCTACATGATATGGGGTGAGCCGTAGCTAAGGCACGTCGTATTAGTGTTGCGTGTCAGTGCGAGCTGGCCGTGTTCACACTACGCTCCTACTACTTACAGCGATGATTCAAACCATATTCCAAATATTATATCCAATATCATAATAATATTTTATAAAACATACGATACGATGGATTATACGAAATGTTCTCTATCAGCAAAAAGCTACTTGAAAAAAATCTTTACAAAATAATGAAAAGCTAGTTAGGAACTTACAATTTTAGTAGATAAATAAAACGTTACAATAAATGATTTAATTCGATAATAAATAATTTACATAATGATTTTACATTATATCAGTTATTGTTATTTAAGACAATTTGGGAGTATTTCTATAACCGCATCGGTTTATATGGTTGCGGTTGTCGAGAAAAATACTCCCGAAAAATGTCATCTAGAATAGTAAAATCAGGTTATCAGAATTATGCATAGTAAATAACAATATTATTATTATTACATGGAATTAACATTAATGACGAGACATGGAACGAAAACGCAGGCTTAGAATCCAAAATAAACAGCTCTTTTTGTCATTTTTAAACTTCTTTGGTAATAATAAAACCGAACACATGAAATATAAAATACATCTCATGAAATAATATGGAATGAAGTGCACGAACAATACAATGCGTAAGCTGCCATAATAAAAATAAAATGCATCTCAAAAATAAGCGTAACACTACGACAAATTGCAATTATTTAACTATTAAGTACGTAAAATTTTAAATTCGCATGTCAACATGAATGAAGAGATTGTTCCGAACTTACACCTAAAAGAAAAACAAAGCAATAACTGGATATGCGACAGAACAGAGAACTTGAGTCAATATAAAACTAAAGAAAACAAAACTCAACATAGTTTTCGTTGCAGGAATGTAAACAATGTGTAGAGCAATATTAAACAGGGTATTTCATAATATTTAACAAGAACTAATAGTAACAACAATGCGTCGGAGGCCTGTTTCCTTCTAGCACCACGGGTGTTAATAGTCCAGTCAAATTAAACAAACAGCTCATTTCAAAGTCTCACGCAGGCGTTTCGTAGTTTGCCAAGAATATATTACATACAACCTTTATTATTTATAGTATAAATATAATTATGATAATGAAAACATGTCTTTTTAATCCCCTGTAAAAGACGTTAATCTTAAACGAGAGCTTGCGGAGACCAGCTGCTTATTTGGCTGAACTACAAACATAGACACGACTATTTATCACAGCTATCCAAAGCCTTCACACATCACACGAACCGGTCGCCTCTCCCTCTACGTCACTAATCGCATATAGATGCAGAAACTTGAGATTGCCTAGCCCACTTATATCCGTAAAAAAACTAGTATTTTAATGTTACTGTTATTTTCAAAATGAAAATCATGTCACCGCTCACGCGATATGTCCTCGTATGAGCACAGAGCAAAGCACGAGAAGGGTTCTCGAAGCTTGTTAATTTAATACAATAGAGCAGAGTTTGACATTAAAATATGTATAGTTGTGAACAGTTTCAACTACCTTTGTACTTTATACTCACAACTAAACGAGATTTATTGTACACGAGATTATACAAGGCCTATATAAAATTGGTGTTTCAAAATTTGTTACATACATTAAACATCTAATATTATAGGTATATTAGGCCTAATGACGTATTGTAAAAGATACAAAAGTTTAATAGAAGGCTTCACGCTTAAGAGCCGACTTGGTGTTTCAACAATTGAGAAAGTTTGGCACTCTTAACAAGTCGTACCATAACAAACATTTAAGACACGGTCAATTATTGCTTCAAAATTACATTTCTCAGCTCGAAATAGCAAAAGAAATTTAGTGCAATCGAGGATGCAAGTATACAGAAAAATATGCTTTATCTAATTATTTAATAAGCTCAGCAGCTCACTACAATATAGTCTAGAATAAATTGATCTTGTGATTCAAGGAAGCCCGTTCAGAGTCTTACTTAGTTAAGTAACGTCGCGGATATTTTAGAAGAACTAGGTATTTCACTTGAGCAAATATAATAATGAGACGATTCGTTAAAAACAAAAACACCTATGGCACGGTTCCTTCGTTAATTGCAACACTTACGCGTTGTGAATTGTCTTACTTGTGTACTTAATCTAATATAAAAGGGTCCCTGAATCATTTAGTATAATTTTCTATATTTCAATTAACATGATATTTATATGTTTAACTAAATTCTTCTAACAATACATAAAAATTGGTAAGTCAATTCCTGTAAGGATCAATTCCCGTATTTTAAATCTAAACGTGTTTGTAAATGTGCAACCGCAAAGCAAATAATGTTCGCTTGTTGTGACAAAGCCACTCATTACTGTTCTTTTTCTAGAGTGGAATACACCATATTTCAATAGTCTTAAATGGTTCCAATAACAGCTTCTCAAGCGATATCTATATACAACAATAGTATTCGATATACAACATACTGAAGCATAAACATTATGTGCTGTTAAAAATAAAAACGTAACAAAATACATTATAATAAAAATGCTCTACTGGTTCAATAAATTGTACAAAAATATTATTGAAAAATAACCAGTTTATTCTATGTCACTCTAAAACCCAATGAAATTGACTACTTGACGTTTATAATGTTATGAAAAATAGTGTTAATTAGTTTATGTATTCCATTATTTCATGATAAAAGCTTCACAAGCTTACTAACACCTATTCCCAAATACTACACAACATGGTCGTCGTACGCAACGAAAAACCGCATCCGAAACCGCAATATAAGTATACAAAAACAATAATATCAACACGGTTACTAATATTCACTTGACACAATTCTAATGAACCAAGAAAATATTAGTCTTCTTTATACAACACGCTTGAGCTGATGTCATATAAATGTGAATAACTTGCAACTGATGCACGCGATAGCACCATTGCATCCTTCTGTGAGATTTCGCCATGACAATCAGCTTCAAAAATAATATTAAGAAAAACTACTTGGTGTTGGTAAATTTTGATAAGTACAAAATAGTTATATTTTCAATATCTATCACAGCAGTCATGCCGAAATCTTATAAAAATTTGGACAAAAATACTTAAACTTATTTAAGACTAGTTAATTTACAAGTTTATTAAATTTTGGATAGCAAAATCTGAAAGATTCAAATAGCAAATATTGTCAAATGCCAGATCAAATGCTAGCAAACGAGCCACGCGTCGCGTTGCTCCCACTTTATTTCTTAACAATACTCGATGAATGATTTCCTACAAGATATCCAGAATACTTATTCAAAAGTATCTCGATCGATAGAACGATAATATGAATTCAATTAGTTTCCGAAATAAACAGATTATATTCTAGATCCCATAGAATAAAATGTTCAAAATAGTGTTAGTAAAAAAACCAACGCGCGATGAACAAAGCGACTCACGACTATAACTTTTAAAATCAAGAAACGCGAAGTAAGAAATAGTACTTAGCGAGGGGTGCCCATGCTTCGTGTCGATAAACTGTCAAATACCGTAGAGGGCGAGTGCGGGCTAGCGGGCAGGGCGGCTCACTGGCGCGGCAGCGACGCGTTGGCCGGCAACGTGGAGCTGCGCTGCGACGCGTTCATGTACGCCGACTTCAGGTTGGAGCGCATCGAGTCCCTGTAACACGACGCGGGTGAATGATGGTACTGCACGCGAATGGGGGCACTGGTAGGGTGAATCTACAGAAATAATGCGATTGGTTGTTCGATGCTGTGTGCTTTCTCGATCGAATTTCATTATTACCAGCCGTATAAAAACCAATCCGACATTGAGACACTTAATTATTTCACATAACAATTTTAAGTTCGAAATGCAAACTATTTTTATTTGTGGTAATGAGGATTCGGGCCAGGCGCGCCACCCAGCTGGGCTGCTGGTGTTACCTGGGCGACAGCTTGGTGTCGTGCGGGTGGTGCGCGGCGCGGTACCCGTAGCGCTGCACGCGGCGGGCCAGGCGCGCCACCCAGCTGGGCTGCTGGTGTTACCTGGGCGACAGCTTGGTGTCGTGCGGGTGGTGCGCGGCGCGGTACCCGTAGCGCTGCACGCGGCGGGCCAGGCGCGCCACCCAGCTGGGCTGCTGGTGTTACCTGGGCGACAGCTTGGTGTCGTGCGGGTGGTGCGCGGCGCGGTACCCGTAGCGCTGCACGCGGCGGGCCAGGCGCGCCACCCAGCTGGGCTGCTGGTGTTACCTGGGCGACAGCTTGGTGTCGTGCGGGTGGTGCGCGGCGCGGTACCCGTAGCGCTGCACGCGGCGGGCCAGGCGCGCCACCCAGCTGGGCTGCTGGTGTTACCTGGGCGACAGCTTGGTGTCGTGCGGGTGGTGCGCGGCGCGGTACCCGTAGCGCTGCACGCGGCGGGCCAGGCGCGCCACCCAGCTGGGCTGCTGGTGTTACCTGGGCGACAGCTTGGTGTCGTGCGGGTGGTGCGCGGCGCGGTACCCGTAGCGCTGCACGCGGCGGGCCAGGCGCGCCACCCAGCTGGGCTGCTGGTGTTACCTGGGCGACAGCTTGGTGTCGTGCGGGTGGTGCGCGGCGCGGTACCCGTAGCGCTGCACGCGGCGGGCCAGGCGCGCCACCCAGCTGGGCTGCTGGTGTTACCTGGGCGACAGCTTGGTGTCGTGCGGGTGGTGCGCGGCGCGGTACCCGTAGCGCTGCACGCGGCGGGCCAGGCGCGCCACCCAGCTGGGCTGCTGGTGTTACCTGGGCGACAGCTTGGTGTCGTGCGGGTGGTGCGCGGCGCGGTACCCGTAGCGCTGCACGCGGCGGGCCAGGCGCGCCACCCAGCTGGGCTGCTGGTGTTACCTGGGCGACAGCTTGGTGTCGTGCGGGTGGTGCGCGGCGCGGTACCCGTAGCGCTGCACGCGGCGGGCCAGGCGCGCCACCCAGCTGGGCTGCTGGTGTTACCTGGGCGACAGCTTGGTGTCGTGCGGGTGGTGCGCGGCGCGGTACCCGTAGCGCTGCACGCGGCGGGCCAGGCGCGCCACCCAGCTGGGCTGCTGGTGTTACCTGGGCGACAGCTTGGTGTCGTGCGGGTGGTGCGCGGCGCGGTACCCGTAGCGCTGCACGCGGCGGGCCAGGCGCGCCACCCAGCTGGGCTGCTGGTGTTACCTGGGCGACAGCTTGGTGTCGTGCGGGTGGTGCGCGGCGCGGTACCCGTAGCGCTGCACGCGGCGGGCCAGGCGCGCCACCCAGCTGGGCTGCTGGTGTTACCTGGGCGACAGCTTGGTGTCGTGCGGGTGGTGCGCGGCGCGGTACCCGTAGCGCTGCACGCGGCGGGCCAGGCGCGCCACCCAGCTGGGCTGCTGGTGTTACCTGGGCGACAGCTTGGTGTCGTGCGGGTGGTGCGCGGCGCGGTACCCGTAGCGCTGCACGCGGCGGGCCAGGCGCGCCACCCAGCGCCGCTGCTCGGGCGCGCCGCCCGCCAGCAGCAGCAGCTCGCGCGCGCGGTCCGCGTGCAGCTTGCACGCCGCCACGCCCTCGCCCTCCGACACGTGCTCCGCGTGGATCTTCATGCGGCAGCCTGCGCACACACACCGCACTTAGTTCTACCGTTTCACCCGTACGACCAGTTACTTGACACTAATAGGCCAGTGCTTTCAGCCTTTAAAAACGGTAAAAAGTGAATAAAATAATAGTAGGATGAAACCCATTGGAAATGGAGGAGAATATAATAAAAATGATAGGAAAAATAAATTACGGGCGATCTGAGGTCGGGAATTGGGGGGAGGGGGGAGTTTAAGGTAAAAAAACGGTTTATCTCAATTTCCGGCAAAACTACAAGTCCTACGGAAAAAAGTCAAATAGCAAAGTTGTAGGTAATCAAAAGATCTACAACTTTTGTAATAACACTTTTTTCACATAACCTCAAAATTATTGTGAAAAATTCAAATATAAAAAACAAATTGGATTTTTAATAGCTTTAAGGTCCGTTTATATCTACAGACATTGAGCGTGTCAGACACGTTCCCGGGGCTGACACCGACAGACACCATTTATTTACATGTAAGCGTGCCATACACGTCCCAGGTCAGACACCGACAGACACTGTCAGCAGCGTCAGGGCCGCTCTAACAAGCAGTTTATGAACAGCTTTCACAATGTTCAGACACTTCTCTGTATAAGATTTATTCATAATTGCGTTGTTGCAAGAAGAAGCAGCAGGATAAAACAAAAAAAAGAGCAAAACGCATGGCCGTACATCCTGGCAAAAGGCCGCTGCGCGATTCCGACAGCTAAACAAAACAAAAGTAGTCTGCACGGTTCTGTTCACACACGATGCTCTGTTCACACTGCCCGGCAGGTAGCCACAGACACGTTCAGACATGAACCGTACAGACAAAATATTCTTACCGCGAATACTGGCCGCACACGGTCCGGCCGTGGCCGTGTAACGATAGATGTAAATACGTTAACAGACACTATAAAATAACATTGTTTTGCCAAGCCACGTGTCTGACACGCTCAATGTCAGTAGATATATACGGACCTTTAGAATTAATAAATAGTAAGTGGATTGAGTTGGAAAATTAATGACGTCACATTTCGCTATTGCCATATAAAATGTTATAACGCGTTTGGACAGCTCTTAAAACGAATGTCAATTAATTGGTGGTGTCAACTACCCCATTGAAAAATAAGTTGATACCCAAAAAGCACACCAATCAGAGTGGAACAAATATCAGATGAAACAAGTTCAACAAATATAATTATGATAAGAAAGTCCAATCGAAAAATGGAAAAAAGTTTATAATTAATTGACTACTTATTACAACAAATGAATACTCGTACTAATTGAAATGACTCACGTCGACACTCGTAGGCCTGCGGCGGACGGAACATGTGCCAGAGCGGACGCGTGCACACCTCGCACGCGGTGGGGATGTGGTACGTGATGCTGACCAGGTCGTGGCCCTTGTGCTGCACCGTGTTCCCTGCAGGGTTCAATTATATATTTAAAATTACTTCCACTTTACGAGGAGGAAACTTGTTCTTCATTGCCACAAGATCGAATCTATGACACCAATGATGCTACCATCTCCAACCTCCTTACCAATTTAACATTATAAAAGTTTATTTATGCTTCCCACACCACTGCACAAAAAAATCTAGGAGTGACATTTTCTTTTATTAGTTCCTCAGCTCTGATCCGGCGCTAACATAAATCATATTTAACACTAAACGGGTTGAATCACGAATAAAGCGCAGATAAGTTGGCATTGACCATTCATCGGTGAAAAAGTGCACCACATGCGTGTAAGGTTTACTTCTGGGAAAGCTAGATGTTGTGCGCTTTTCCCTTACACCTTAAAATGGTGTGTTGTGTAAGCACAGAGATACAATTAGTGTGCTAATGTGCAAGTTAACGTAGGCGTCTGATTTCTGCACTAACTTCATATATTACGCAGCGACAGCGAACCCTATAAGAAATCCGTAGCACTGCGCCATCCAGTGACAGGCACCTCTTACATCGGTTGAATTTCATACTAGAGTAAAATAAGTGATTTAGATCTACAATTTTACTTACATAATTATGAGGTTATTATTTTGGTTGCTATATTTTCAAGGGGCCTAAAAAATCGACATACTACCGACAATCCCAAGTAGTGGTAAGTACGACGCATGATCTCCGTAAGTGAATGGGCCTACCAAACTTTTCTCAGATTTTTTAATGCTGTATATTTAAAGAAACCTATTATGTAGTTAAGTATAAGTGAGAAATTCAATGAAGTATATCAGACCGGTGTGGTCGCCGCCCTCGGCGGGCAGGTCGGCGAGGTCGCCAGGTCGCCGCGCCTCGCCCTCGCCGGCGTAGAGCAGCTGGAAGATGCGCGGGATGTCCTTCGCGTCTGCGCGGATCACGTCGCCTTGCGTCACCGAGCGCACGTGGAACACTTTACTGTAACAAAGAAATGTTTTTATTGCAACATGTTATTTTAGTCTGTAATAATTAGACCATATTTAAGTTTACGATAAAGAAATATTTTTCAGTCTATACAGGGTGTTATTGACAGTCCTCCACAAAAACAGAGGATTGATTCAGCTCCTTATTCTGAATCATATCCCACCGGAAATTTTCTCAGGAAAAAAATGTTTTTTGCCGTTTTTTCTGCTGATATTCCTCTATTTTAATGTAAAATTACATATTCTGTATGAAACACTCCATTTATGTAAATAAAACAGCTGAATTAAAAAAAAACAGCAATGGATGTTGAAATACTTTAAACGAACGACGCTTGAAATCGCCGGGGAGCCCGCGTGGTGCGGGAGCAGCCTCGCTCAAGCTCGCTGCGCTGACGTCCGCTACGTGCGTTTTGCACACGGTAGCGATACATTGCGTGTGAGGTAATAAAACAAATCTGGTTTATTGGATTCCCATAATGTTCCTGAAAGAATTTCGTGTACCGGTCATCTTAATATGATGTATGGATATCAGTTTGCGGAAGGCTGTCAAAAACATCTTGTATAGTACTCAAATTTATAATACCATGTAGAGCAAATATACGTACGTACAAGGCTTGGGAAAAACATTTACTTACCTCAAATCCAATATCATAACAGGATCCGTGGTGTTCTGTTTATCATTCTCGGTGTTATAGAAAATTATCTTCTTGGAGGACACTACGACGTACTGCTTCTTCCAGCCGTGGCGGCGTATGTTCTGTTTGAAGGGCACGGACAGCCAGCCCTCGAGCGTCTGCTCCGTCTCGCCGTCCTCGGCGTCCGCGGACGACTGCGACGCCGTCTCACTTGTCAAGGCTGCCAGTTTCTCTTTTAGCTGTTCGATTTCTACGTCTTTACTGTCGACCTAGAAACACACATAATCTCATTAAGACACATGTTTGAGGTTTTTAATTGAAAATACTCGATACGGCGTTTCAGAAAGCATTTAAATTGCCTTAATGCAATATCACCTCGTGATCGTGTATAGATCGTAGATCTAGTTATCTTGGATACTCTTGTTAGCCACGTAAATAGATCAGCTTTGTGGAAGTTGTATGTGTTGTATGAAATTGACTAGGAGGTACCTCCATAGCGAGCCGCAGCCTGGTGGACTGCTCCTCGAGCAGCTGCTGCTGGCAGTCCTGCAGGTCGCGCTGCAGCTTGGAGATGTGCTGGTCGAACTTCTCCTTCTCGCGCGTCAGCTCCTGCTGCAGCTTGCGGTAGTCCTTGTCCTTGCGCACTGACATCTTGCTCTTGTTCTTAGTCGTCGCCGGATTCATGTCTTTTCTGTAATATGAACACGTATTTGTGTTAGATCACTTTATAATTTTGTTTTGAAATCTATGTCTAGTTGCTGACCAATTAACTTACAAGCCGAAAGCCACTTTAAACTAGCGAGATGTTCGACGGCTGGCTATAACTAGCGAGGGCAGTAGCTTAGCTTCTTATTTAAACAAGACCTACAATATAACTATTTTTTAGTGAGTCCTTAGGATAGTACAAAAATGGTTGTAACCTGTTCAAGATCTCAGCAAGTTTGTTGACAGCTTGCTGCTTGAGCATGATCTCTGAGTTGAGCTTCTTGTTGAGCCGGTCCACGTCGTCTTGCAGGCGCTGCAGCAGGGCCACGCGCTCCGCCAGCGCCGTGCCGCTGCGACGTAGCTCGTCTACCTCCTGTAAACGATAAACTAATGAAAGACCACTGAACGTAGTAAATGAAATATTTCTGTTATTTTCAAATTATTAATCACGGTCCTACAGGCCTTTGTGGGAAAACAAAAATATTAAAAAATAATAACACTTGAATCATAGAACCTAGTAGTAATTAGTAAATAATATTAGAAATACATTATTTAAATTCTTCAGCCTCTACTAATACATTTAACACAGTTATACCCAGTTCCGCCAACAAACTTTCAGGTTACTTATACATGAAATGGAAGAAATGTCATTCAAGATCGTCAAAATGGAGAGTGGAAGTATAATTTTGCTATTATTTTATATCGTTTTGTTTGAATATTTATTTTATATGTTAGCTTAATTATTATATATATATGTATAGAATAGAATAGAATAGAATATGCTTTATTCTGTACACCAATTTTAAACTTAACAATATAATTAAGGTAGGTGACACAATGGGCGGTCTTATCGCTAAAAGCGGTCTCTTACAGACAACCTTTGGATGGACTGAGGACAAGAGGAAAAATCAAACAGTAGGTATAAATAACATTAAAAGTATGCTAATTATTGATATCATGTTTTGTGATATTTTAAAAATTAAAAATGTTAAAAAATATTTGGTGCAAAATGAGTGTGGCCGGCACATTACCTTCCGCTGCAGGTCGATGGTGGCCCTGTTCTCGTGGTCGCGGTCGCGCAGCCCCTGCACCAGCGCGTCGCGCGCCGCCAGCTCGCTGCGGTGCTGGGACAGCGCGTCGCGCATCTCTAACTCCTTCATCGTCTTCTCCTTCTCCAGCTCGCCCACCGTCTCCTCGGCTATCGACCTGAAGTATTTCCAATAAGAATTTATACTTATAACAGCTGTGACATTAAGAAACGGTAAAGGATACAGGAAAAATATTTTTATTAATAATTATCAGTTGAATACAATAAAATACCGAATTCAGAATTTCCGATATTTAACTATGCGCATGCCAAATTATAACTTGTATACAGATCATTCCACTGTTATCATTATTTAGGCATCGAGTACACTGCTGTTATATGATCAAATAAATGTGAATATTATTTGTGATCTATTGTTATCAATGATAATGCCAATTAATCACGAAAGGAAAAAGGCAATTGTTTTAAAGTACGTGAACAAACTACAAAGCTACTTCACAGTTATGATAGTATTGTACTGGTAGGTTCTATTGATCGATCGCAGCAAGGTTACATGTCCATATCTAATACAACTTAGACAAACTTTAAAATATAACTAATTGGTTGTTTCCCGAGGTTTCTTGAGGGAACTACTTCAAGTACCCGAATAAAAAACCAGGTTGGAAACTATGTGTGCACCAAATTTCATGAAATTCCATTCAGTAGTTTTCGCGTAACGAGTAACAAACATACATTATATCCTTTCTATAAGTCTGTTCCAAATGATTTTACAAAAAATATAAACAAAATCATAACCTATTTTGTTCTAATTTTCCCATATAGATAAATAAAAAGGCATTAAATGATGAATGATGATGTTTAGAGCATGAAATTGACATAAATGCGCCAACAATTACGCCATTTTGTAAATTTCACTGACAGAACTAGAACAAAATAGGTTACGACTTTGTTTACATTTTCCGTATAATCAATTGGTACAGGCTATAACCTATAACTTCCGCATTTTTAATATAAGGAGGATTATTAGGATACTTTATTCATATTATTGGCTTGCAAAGAGCTTACTATCGTCACGAACACACGCAACGATTTGAAGATTAACGCTGGAAGCCTAAAATGTTACGATATACTTCCGCCAGCGGCTTCGCCCGCGTGGGCTATATGAATTCAAATTAAAGATGAACCGCTCGACCGATTTTGTACAAACTTCACATAAACCATCTACTAAATAGTCCGAACAAAGCCTAAACATTTGGTTTGGATAGGTGAGCCCGTTCTTGTGTTATAAAATTACAATGAAAGTGGCATTGATTTTTATATAGTTAGGAAACTCTTTAATTTTGTCTATGGTTATGAATAAAGAATATAAAAAGGCGGGAAATGAACTGTCAATTAGAAGATTCTTGGGTAAGATGATGGTCGACGTAATTTGTAAGTGCAAATTATTGATTGTTTTATGGATAAAATAGTGACTGAACTCCTTAATATCATCTAAGTTCACCGATTATTTGTTTTTAATAATAGTCCGCTTCTGGATGCTAAATATATATTGTTTTTTTTTATGTTGTGACGTGGCACCGACCTGGCGATGGCTTCGGAGTCAGCGCGCGCGATGGCCAGCTGCAGCTGGTGCAGCAGGCTGGAGCGCTCCTGCTCCGAGTCGCGCGCCGCCCGCGTGTTCTCCTCCAGCATGAGGCGCATGTCGTTCGCCTGGCTCTTGTACACGAAGCAGTAGTGCTGCTCAGTCTCCAGCTGCTGGCGTAACTCCTCGCTCTAGACATACATAAACATCTATCAGAACATCACCTCTCTAGCTTGCGTCTTTTACTCATACACGTTCGGTTCATTGGACTATCTACCCCGTGCTTATATAGTCACAGACAGTTTTTATTATAACTCAACAGATAACATTTCAAAGCCATTTATTATAGTAGTTAACTAGCACTTCCTGATAATTGCGCCGGACAATTGCTTTACTACAACCTTTAAGTTTCAATCATCTATCAGCATACCAATTTCATCTAAATTGGTTCAGCCATTTTAAGTGAAACAACTCACATTCGCATTTGTATGGTAATCCTATTTTATAGGTTCATAAACATTATACACGAAAAGTGGGTAAGGAGCTAATTCATAGCTTGTGAATACTTATACCTATTGCCTAAGTTCACCATAACTGGAAATATTAGCTGAACAGGAGGCAACGGTATTAAAACTTGTCAATTATAGATTTTGACTGGTACAGTTGCAAATGATTGCAATGTGTGATAGAATACGCTGACGTCACCTCAGCTACCAGATCTGACACTCATTCATCGCAAAATTATTTATCATAGATTTATATAAGGATATTATTATAATAACTGAATTATCATATTATTTGGAAGAAGCTGCGTTCTTTAGGTGATTTATAATTATAATAAATCTATAGAACACAGAGCGTTCTCTCTAGAATTGATTACGCCATATGAGTCACAATTTTTATTGTAAGTCTGACATAATCATGCAGCTACAAGGGTCACAAAACTCTTACTATACATACTATCGGAGTTTTTACTTTTCATGTGCTATAACTTTTTTTTAATATACATAATATATATCTGCCCTAGCCTTTTCCCAACTATGTTGGGGTCGGCTTCCAGCCTAAACCGGAAGCAGCTGTATTTTACATGGAGCTACTGCCTATCTGAATCTGACCTCTACAACCCAGTTACCGGGTAACACGGTACCCCTTGGCAAGACTAGTTGTCAGAATTTCTGGCTTCTGACTACCCGTAACGACTGTCAAAGATCGACACATGACAATCGGTACCAACACATTAACGTGCTTTCCGAGGCACGGAGGAGTCTCGCTATGATTAGATTTAGACTGTCACCCATCAACGGACCGACCGCGCCAAGCGCACCTTAACCTGTGATCGGTTGGACCATGCGGCTGTTACTTAGCCAAAAACTCCTCCTATAACTTTTTTTAAATAAACATAAAAAATATATCACCAAAACGTTGACTCTGCAGACGAGAAATCATGATATTCCGAAAAATACTAATTCACAGTTGTGAATGGTAAGCCATCACATACATTAAGGCTTTCTATTTTATTGCACATTTAGCAACAGAGTATAATGTTAATAAGCGGCCAGTTTAAGTGTTTCAAGTCTGTTATATTTATAAGCGCCTAGGTAAAGAATGTACATACAAAGTACGTGTTTAGCTGTAGCATTCACAAGAAAACATTATTAACAATTTATTGTACAACGATACATGTCCCAGTTGAAGATGACCAGGAAATTAACACGACAATAACACATTCCTGTATATTAATGCGTGTCATCATCATAATGGAAGTGTTTTATAGGCTTGTCTCCATTGCCAAGGCTCTGTTTGTTCAGCACTTGTGTTCGACTAATTCATAACTTCACACTGATTCAGCTCAGTCTGACTCGTATTAGTTCAATGGGAGTTATAAAATCATCATTTTACTCCTACGTGTATTTTCATGATTATATTTAACTTTAGGTAATAGTTGTCACAGAAATTGTTTATATTTAATACACACTCAAAATACACACAATGTGGAATTCTGTTCTATTCTAAAAACAGTTCACAGTTATGCAACAACTTGATATACATTTTATTTCTAGGAGACCCTTGGCATTTAGAAAAATAGAAGCTTATTTGTTTTTTTTTTAAGTTCATGACATAAATACAATGTACAAAGATATTTTCTAAGTATATTATGCATTAGTAACAAACACTCTTAAAATACAAAGTTTTAATCTGTGGAGCCAATCTCAAATGTGTGTGTCATAAATATCAAGGTCAAGAAGAATACCTACTTTTCATACTTGGGTAATTCATGCGACTAGCGGTATAAGACTGCAATAAAATACATTATGTTTATTCATATTCTATCTCGAAATATACTATTGTATTCTACTCACTTAACAGTGTACATTTAGTTTTGTGAGCGTACTTTGAAATAGATAGGAGTGCTGTTACAATTTGATAAAGTATTAATGTTCTAAACGGTCACTCCGGTTGTTGTGAAACTAATTAATCTCCTCGACTTGTGAACTAATTTTACAACAATAGCTGAATCGAGTTCCCAACTAAGGAATGATTTATTTTCATCGGCACGACTATTAATATTTAATTGTCAACAATTACATTCCGTGAACTTTAATGAATAAATGTTCTATTAATTGGCAAATCACATCATAATCAATGAGTAAGGCATTCAACTCTAGAAAAACCGCCGTCTACGTAATCATATGTTTATTTATTTGGAGAGGAGCGCACGCGCAGCTTTATGTCGTATTATCGTATAAGGCAAAACCTGTGTGTGTGTGCATGTTTGCCGTCCACAATGACTCACTATGTTGTAATGCTGGAGGACAGTCTATTTCGGCGCGATGAGATTATGATTAATTCACAAGAAACACAGAGTTCGTTAAGTTCGTTGATCAATACATTCATTAAATGCATAATTACATACAATCATGGATTATGAGAGGTGTAGAGAACAGATAAAGAACAAAAATGTGATACTTTGACATATTTTCTTTACAAAATCTGTCTAACTGATTTATTCATCAGATAAAATTTATCTGATCATTGAAAAATCGGCCCTTACAGTTGCAAAGTGACATAATTATGTGCCTTAATATTGCCTCGATATTTGATGATTTTTTTTTTTCCTAAAACGGACTTTACATCTAAAATATGGAATTAAGGCGTAGTCCCTGTCAAAATAAAATGTTTAATTATAAAGAATGTGTTGATTGAATTATACAAATCAAAGATATCTGGGACAACCCACTGTTCATAGTCACATACCTATCACGGCTATCACAATGGGAAGTGACAATCTCTTTTGTCACAGACTACTTACGAACAATATCCATAGTATTAAATAGAGCGGTGCAAGTTACTAGTGGACTGTCAAGCACGTTTCTGTCGATATAGGGTAGGAGTGGCCAATCAAAGGTGGCTATTGGCCGAGTCGGCCGTCGCAAGCCAAAAATATACAAATATAATAAATTAAATATACCTAATGCATAATATGTAAAAAATCTCCCCAAAAGCCATGCACAGAGTTCGCACGAGGTTTCGTCATTCAGTAAACTGTAGATCTTGGGTCTAATCAAGTAAATTTAAATTAAGTTGGATAGTTTAAGTTGCACGTTCTCTATGTTGTTCGTAGATTTGTCTACATCGCTTTCATTCTAACTCTCCAACAGGTTTGCTGGAAGATATTTCTTTACAAATAAGGAGTACCTTTTTACTTTACTGTCTTATTTTGTGTTTATAAATTGCTATTACCTGGGAGCTCGTGGCTAAGTAATAGCCGCACGGTTCGACCGATCAAAGGTTAAGCTGCGCTTGGCCCGGTCGGTCCGCGGATGGGTGACCATCTATGTCATAGCGAGACTCCCACGTGCCTCGGAAAGCACGTTACGCTGTTGGTCCCGGTTGTCATTTGTACATCTTTGACAGTCGTTACGGGTAGTAAGAAGCCAGAAAGTCTGACAACCAGTCTTACCAAGGGTACCGTGTTACCCGGTAACTGGGTTGCGGAGGCCAGATAGGCAGTCAGTCCACGTAAAACACTGGTACTCAGCTGCATTCGGTTTAGACTGGAAGCCGACCCCAACTGAGTTGGGAAAAGGCTAGGCAGATAATTGCTATCACCTAAATGAATGTAGTAGTGATGGTGTGGTGTAAGGCACTCACCCTGGCGCAGTGCATGTCGCGCTCGGCGGCGGCGGCGGCCAGCTTCTCCGAGGCGTCGTGCAGCGCGGCGCGCACGGCGTGCAGGTCGCGCGCGCGGGCGTCGCGCTCGGCCGCCGCCGCCCGCGCCGCCGCCTCCGCCGCCGCCACCTCGCCGCCCGCCGCCAGCCGCGCCGCGCGCTCCTGCTCCAGCGACGCCGCCAGGCCCATCGCCTGGTACAAATATTCATTTCAGTTAGGGCTGCCATTCATCCGGATTTCCCCGGATTTGTCCTAGTTTAGAGGGCGTCCGGGCGGGTTTTCAAAAAGCGTCCAGGGGAAAAACCAGGACACTTTATCTGATATCCGATCCCAACTGATTGAAAGGTAAGCAAATAAATTAAAACAAATAATAAAAAGTGTCCGGAGAGAAAATCAAACTCATTCAAAATGTCCGTGGTTTTTATAGTTTTAGTCCAGAGTCGACGATTTAGGTGATGGCAGCCCTAATTTCAATAGATGACACCACAATCAATTGATGCACCTTTCATGAGCTGCCAAAACGCGATTCTTCCATAGGTTTTGTATGACAATGCAAAAGAGTGATGTCACTTTTATCCTAGTCAATTGGCTAATTATTTATTGATTTCAAAGCAACACGAAATATAATTTTACAGTCAATTCAAAATATCTCTGACTTTAGAGCTACAATTAAGAGTTTATTTTTTAAGATTTGAGTCTTGGAACTGTTATTTGACATCCCAGCTTTCAACAGACCATAGCTACAAATAGTTATTTTAACTTTGAAGACAATAATCTTAATAACCTTCTCAGTTTCCTGTCGATGTTCGCCCTCAAGCTTCTGCAGGCGCTGCTGCATCTGCCGGTAGTCGACGCTGAGCATGGACATCTGGCGGTCTTTCTCCTGGCACACTGACTCTGAGCGCTGTCTCGCCGTTTTCTCTTCGTTCAGTTTGGATTGCAGAGCTGTTGCATTACATTGCGAGCAAGTCATAAATATGTGCATAAAGAAACAGCTTTTGTAATATATGTTTATAATAAACTAAATGCAGAAATTTTCGAATTTTGAATTAAATAATATAGGTAACTTATCTATTCATAACAGAAGTTGTCTTTAGATACTAAAAATTGATTATAATCTGCATGGAGAAAGAAGGGTTGAATTTGGAAGATGTAAAGGTACAAGGTCAAGGTCTTATATTTACTAGAAACTGAGACTACGCGGGACCTACAAGTATCAAAGGAGTTATATTAGCAAACTGAACAATACCTTTAAATATCATTTCCAATGTTCCTGAGGCATGCAAAAAGTGAAGGTATGAAATATATTTTCGGGAGCTTACACATTTTAGCTCAGTTGAACATGAGAGGATTGTAGCATGGGCTAGATGGCAGAATAAAATAATCTTGGAATACTAACACTCACCCTTGACAAGCTCCAAATTGGCTTCTTGTTTAGAGAGCAACTGAGACCGTTGCGTGTCCTGGTGGGCGCGCACTTCCTGCTGGTACATGTGCTGGGCTGCACGCAGCTCGTGAGCCAAAGACGCACATTCCTTCTCCAGTGATGAAATTCTTTCTGAAAGCTGCCTATTATCCGCCATGATTTGATTTAGTCTGCCCGAAGACCGTTCGAGCTCAGCGTGAGCCGCGTTCAATCTACTAGTGGCTTCTGTGACGGCCGCGTCTGAGCGTTGTTTAGCTGCCTTGACAGCAGCAAGTTCCTCAGAAAGAGTACTTCGTTCCCTCTCCAGGTTGTCACGCTGAGCACGCAAAGTTGCCACTGTGCCATCGTTGACAGCAGCGGCAGCGGCCTGCGCAGCTGTCAGTTCTGCAGCTTGTTTTCTGGACTTGGCAGCAGCCTCAGCTTCTTGCTTTAATTTGTCACGTAACTCTGTCAACTGCATTTCTAGAGCATTTATTTTATCGTTGTATGTCTGTAAATTGTTTATTTCTTTAGCTCGTTTGCTTTGCTCTTCATCAAGCCGCCGCTTTGCTTCATTAAAATTAAATTCAGCTTTTCTTCTTGTCTCTGCTTCAATGTCAGCCTTTCTTTGTATCTCTTTCAGATCGTGTCGTAGTAATGCTAATTCTTTGTCTGTATCAGCTATTATTTTCTTATTTCTAGATTCCCTCTGCGACAATTCTTCTAACTGAGTACATAAACTTACTTGGGTGTCTTCCAATTTTCGCCTACCATCTCTTTCTCTTTCAAGGAGTTTCTCTAGCTGCAATATAGCTTCAGATCCAACATTATTAATATGATTATTAGAGATAGTATCTACTACATCGGCTGCCTTTAGTGCCTTAGAGCATAATTGATAATCACCATTGTATGTAAAGCCAACAAATGGCAAATGATTACCTACAAATGCTTTGGGCACAGGAAAAGATTCATCCAAAGCGTCAGATTTTTCCATGTCGTCAAAATTCCTTGTATCATCATCACTAGATAATTCAGGCACAACTGGTGGTACAGAATCTCTCAAATTTTCAAAACTCCACTGATCATTGATGAAGAATGGATGTTGCTTAATTTCATTTACACTATTTTTGCCTAACCTTTTTATTCGGTCTGTAAGAAGACCTCTGATCAGGGATTTGGCATCCTTTGAAATTTCTACATCATCAGGAAACTGTAATGAGTTCCTATGGTCCATGATCTTACCATATGTACCTACCAAACTGTCTGCATAAAAAGGAGGATCTCCAATGAGCATTTCATACAAAAATATTCCTACTGCCCACCAGTCACATTCACGACCATACACTCCCTCTCCATTCTGTGACTGTAAAACTTCAGGTGAGATATAATCTGGAGTGCCGACAGCATTGTTGGCCCTCACAAGACCATCAGGCCCCATTCTCATGCAGGTACCAAAGTCAGCTAGCTTTAGGTGGCCATATTTGTCAATTAACATATTATCTGGCTTTACATCTCTGTGTACAAAACCCATACCATGAATTACGTCTAATGCTAGGACAATTTCCATTGTATAAAATTTTGCCCATTTCTCAGGTATGTCATAGTTCGACATGAGACTAACAAGGTCACCGCCAGGCATGTAATCCATAACCATGTAAAGATACTTGTGATCTTGAAAAGCAAAATGAAGTTTTAATATCCACTCAGAGTTAGCATGTGCCATTATATGCCGCTCCTCCCAAAAGAATGTAGAATCAGATCTCTTGATCATTTCAACCTTACTCAGTAACTTCATGGCATATACTTGACGTGTAGACTTGTGTCTGACTAGTTGCACTTCACCAAACGCCCCACGGCCAATCACCTTTATCAAATCAAAATCTGCTGCTTTCATACGCAGATCTACTATGTCTGAAGCAAAAGTTTCATCTATAACAAAAAAAACCTCTATTAATACATATTAAGTAGCAGATTGTTCTAATCATTTGAAGACTACTACAGAATTAATCCAAAAAAACTCATCAATTAGGAAAATATAAAACATATTCTGAACATGTTTCATGTGATGTCCATTTAATTTTTCTTTTTTTAATATATAAAAAAACAACATAGAATTTTTAATATGTAAGATAAAGACACTACAAAATTACATTATTTTCAAAATATATAAATTGGTCCTATTCAATCAAATTTAAACGAATTAATGTCAACAGTCTATTGTTAAGGTTCAACTCAACATTATTCAATCTAAAGCTATACAATGTAATTCTTGTCATTTATGATCAATGTTCATTTATGGTATAAGCTTTTGCCCACAATTTAATCAGCATAAACTATGAATTGGGACCAGATACCTGGGCCTAATTGGTCATTGGATGTACACCAATGACCAATTAGGCCCAGGTATGTACCGAAATCCATTCAGTAGTTTTTGTGTGAAAGAGTCATATGTACACATATATCCTCACAGAATTTTGCATGCAAAAGTGTGTTTGTTTATGTTAAACTGAATAAATAAATTTTGATGACATTTGGTGCGGAGACAAGTTGGGCCGTGCATATATGCCACTTTATATCTGAGTGTGTGACGCAAGATGCAGGTGAAATCATGAGAAACAGCTATTGATAATATTAGCGGGATCAGCATTGCTGTTTCTAGCTATAGTTGCATAAGACAAAGAAGTATTAATCAAATTTATGAAATCTATAGTCAAATACCTCTCTTTTTGACTAACAATTAGAAGATGGTCTATATTCTACATTCTTAAAATTGGGCTGACCTACCTCATAAATGTTTTTAAAATATAATATTATAAAATGTTTTGATGGTCTAAGTTGATTTAGATTTTATTTGACCATTACAAAATGTGCATTTTTATAGCTATTATTCTGTTTGTAAGCACTCTAAAAATAAATAGTATACACTCTCAGTGCTAGGCAACAAAGGGACGGATAATCTGCATATAGCTAGGTACAATTTAAACAACTAAATCCAGCAGCAATCTAAAATATGTAATCAACTCACAGAGTATCATATTATACAAGAGTAAATTTTATCTTTCCTTAATTGATTACATGTGAAACATGCAAAACAAACTTACAATATCAATTAGTCTCCTGCATATGAAATTACATTTAATTATGTATGTGATATATATTATTAATAACATTAGATAAGAATTCTAAACTATTATTCGACAGCAGTAGAATCCCTATGCACTTTGAATATTTCAATTTAATACTAGGTATGTAGAGCATAGTATGAATCACTGTAAAGTTGACACTTGAACTGGATTACAGTAAGGTAAATAGCAGTTAACCAAACTAAGTAAAGGTTATACAATTAAGCAATAAAATAAATAATGAGTAATTTATATATTAAAACACTGGGTGATTGATTTGTGATGTCATTCACAAAACCATTAAATGCCTGACAAAACAAAACCTATATACTAAATAATGGCATATGTATATATATCACTCTTTTTTGCTTACTTTATGTTAGAAGTATTTTAAAAATCTAAGTAACAAAAGCTAACTCAAATTGTTTATGATGTATGCAACGCTTAGAAGAAACAGGATAGTGGTACCCAGTAAGAATGTAAATGGTTCCGGGCAGGAGCTTATACATGTAAATGTTATGAACAACTAAAATACCTCAATGTTAGTTCATTTGAGAAGAATATATACTTGCTTCTTACAAAAAATATTCAGCAGATACTGATGTAAGAATGTCTGAGAGTCAAGAGAAGTTCTTCATTCACTTCTTATGAATTTGTTTTTGCCAAACATAGGGTATCAATTTTTTATGAAATCATACAAACTCAACAAATGATATTTCTGAAAACCATTTAGCTTTGAACACTTACATCTACTTGTATATGCTTCGACGTTCTTCATGCGACGGATAGCCGGGTGGTCGCAGTCGGAGACAAGCGCCGTCACAGTGTCCAGCAAGCAGTCCACGTTGCCGGTGGAGCGAGGGTCACACAGCCGCTCCTCCAGGGCGCGCAGCCGCCGCAAACGTTCTTCGTCCTTCACCGATTCCATGCTGGATCCTATTTCTGACGTCCTCTGCCACTAAGGCTAAACGCCACCGCACATTCTCCCGATGACTGCTCCGTGTAAGAACACCACTCTCATCACGACACATCAACAACTGGATACTGATTTGTTATTCTTGTACTCTAGTTCAGTCGGTAACCTACCATTCAATGGATAACTTATGTTTCATTATCGAAAAATTCAGTTGCTACAACTCAGAATGACAGCAGATAAAGGTGGTGGTTCTCACAACAAAGCATATGCACGTTTGCAAACACAACAGAATGATTATTTACATTTATAAATATCCACTGACTTTGAACGGAGTAAGAACACTAAATTAATGTAACGATTGGCACAAATATGGAAAAATTAAGTAAAATTACGAATTATTCGACCGCTTGATTGATGAACGATGGATGATCGAACAATAAAGTGAAGTTAGATACATATTTTTAAGAGAAGTTTGCAATGGCGTATTGGCATTTCGTAAAATACTAAAGCAAGTGATACACAATACTTACTAAAATGAAATACCAATATATTACTATTATTTTAACATGAACATAACAATAAATTACCGAAATATTTGTTTATAAAGTGATTATACGTATTATTAAGTAATTTTAAAGCTATATACAGCTGTTGCTGTTGTTGTGCTGATTGTCATACCCAACAAATAATATAAAAATGAGTGTGATCGGGGGAGCCCCGTCAAGAACGAAGTTCCTTTTTCGCACTCTGCCAGACTTAACACTCATATTATAATTAGATAAAGAAAGAGAGTTACAGACTAGTTAGGGATATAGAAAGAGTCGCGTGGAATGGGCATGATATGTGATGATTGGCAAGATCGAACAAATGATAGTATGTTACGTATGTTAACCGTAAGGATTAAAACCTACCCAATAGCTAATATAGATATTTTTGAGATACTTCGCTTTTCTGTAAGACTAAGAGGTATGGCCACCTCCTTTATGGGTGTATTACGTTAAACTACAGTGGCGCCATTAGCTTTGCATAATAATCCCCTTAGCAGTAGAGTTGCAGACTAAGTTTAAGTCACATGCATGGTCATTGATAATCACAGAGCAGAATGTCTCTCCGAATTTATAATCTCAATTCATATTATATTAATAATTGAGAAAGCCCGGAATTGCATCTTCGTCTCACTCTTGGCAGAGTGGTCGTGATCGTCAGATCAGGAGTTGTAGCAAACTTCACAATTTGCACCACTCCTCCCGTATTGTACTTCTTCTTGTAGATTCCTACAACTTTGCCCTGCATCACAAGTCGATGCACAGATGTGTCTTTTCGACGAGCATGAAAAATATAACGCGCGTTTTTCACTACATTTGAATAGTGGCACATTAACGTCGGAATCAGATTATGAAGTTTTAAAAAACCGGCCAAGTGCATGTTGGGCACGCGCAGTAGGGTTCCGTAGCAGGTCTTAGTTAGTCGACTATAACTCTGTAACTAGTTAAGCCTACTTAGCTGTGATAGTTTTCCAAGTAAGTTCATTACATGGGCTACGTCTGTGTTTCTTTTCAAATTTCTAGGGCCAGCCATTCAAAAGTTAGAGGGTGGGGATACTCGTATCGAACAAACATTTTCACTTTGAAGCTAAATATTTCGCAAACAGATCCCTAAATCGAAGAATCGTCTTCACATTCCTGCTATATTTTTGAAAGACCTATCCAATGATATCCCACACGATGGGATACATGAGTAATGCAGCAAAAATATTCATCCCCACTTAACGTGTATGGGAGCTACCCTAAAAAAAATATTTTACATAATTTTATTTTACCACTTTGTCGATGTAACTTATATACATATCCATACCAAATTTCAGCTTTCTAGTACCAAGAACCTCTGAGCTATGCCGTGGACAGACGGACTTGGCAAAACTATAGGGTTCCTTGTCGGACTACTGAACCCTAAAAATAGGTACGTTTTTATTACCGTGTCATGTTCGGGATTGCATCTCTATTGATATATGTTGATGATTATAGTTGTTACATATTTTTTTATCATAATTAAAACAAGTTAGTACAGAAGCTAATATTTCGTTTTTACATCTTTAATTTAGTAAGCAGCCAACTGAATAATCCCGAATTACGATAGCATAGACAAAAGTGGGCGATGATTCTGCAAAGGATAATAAGTCATTCGTGTTCTTTTTCATTCATTCAATTTTGTTCATCGAATGGAACATGGCGGTGCTAGGCAGGATGTGCATAAGTTTTTGATTTTTGCATTTATTAATGAGTTGCTTGTATCAGATAACTTTCTAAGTAATTTCTGTCATATTTCGTGTGTTGTAATATTTGTTAATGTGTAAAAGCTAATTCATCCTCGGAACCTTGTCTGGACTTTTTTAGTTCTGCAATGAAAATTATTATTCGTTGGTAGAGTAAAAATAATTGTGACAAATATATCACTTTACCTCAGGTAAATTGTTGTTTTATGTAATTATCTTACATCAATAATAAATACAGTTTAATCTGAGATCTTATAATCTCGACTATTGTCCCACAATTAGTCAATAAAAAGTTACGAGCCTGCCCCATTTTGGTTCAAGTTCATTCTCGTGTTATTTTGTTCATTTTTAATTTTATATTTAGTAAGGAAATTTTAAATTATGATTATATTTGTGTTGATGAACAACTCTTGGGATTAAAAAATAACAACCAGGATTAGTTTTTATGTGGATAACTTTTCTTTGTGGTCCAAAATCACGTGTGGTACAGGTCGTTATGGGGTCAATAACTGCTGACTACGAATTATTTTCGTTTTAATCGTATAACGGAGAATGTAAATAATTATAAATTAGCGACTGCAGGCCTAGTTACTCATATAATAAGCTTAATCTATAAATTAGTTACAAAGTAATCTCTGGTATGTAAATTTGCATCAGGTAAAGCACACTTGTGCGCAATTTACATCTAGGGGTGATCGATGTATTAATCGGCATTATGCATGTGCAGTGTAAACTAGGCGCAGGGCGCAGGACGTAGACAGGGCGTATGGGAGGGTGGGGGGCGGGGGTAACGCGGGGCGGGGGCCCGTCCGGCAGTCAGCTGTGCAAAGTGTCATGTTGTCGCGTCGCGCCGTACCGTGCCGTGGGAAGTGGCCTAAATTGTGCCCCTCCATTGAATCTTGATATTTGTTTCTGCTCTTTTGGAAAAATCTTAATGTGAAAGTATAAAACAGAATTTAATATTGAAACTGATGTATTTTAATATAATAACTTAGATATTACTTAGTTATTCCTTTGTGATGAACAAGATTTTCATGTCTCATTACATACCTTAGTTATTTTTTAACTTCAACTCTGCAACTACAACATCTAGGTATGTCAAGGTGTATCTTATACTCTATTAAAATCTAAGAGGAATATTGTCAATAATCTAAATTAATCACATTCTAGATATTAAAAAAATATTGATTAATCTGTGATTTTACTGTATTATTCTATGAACAAATAAATTTCGTACTTTTCAAATGTATTTTAAATAATATTTGTTTCTCAATCAAAAATCCTTAATTTTATTTATTTATGAACTAAATAAATTACTTTCCAGTGTCACAAAATACAAATTGAGTAGCATTCTCATATAATATTAGATCTTGCATAACTTTAGCCAAAAGTGTGCTTTGTGCAAATGTTTTCATTGTTTCATGTGTGTTTGCCATTTGCCATTGTTGTGCAATCAACAATTTTCAATAAAGTCCTCTTTATGGTTTACCGCTGAATGCTGACGATAACAGCTATAATCACACTTTTCTTGCTCTCAATGTACAAACTTAATCAGTGTTTCATTACAATTGTTGATTCATATCCTGTAATAAAAAATATTATTTTTGAATGAATACAATTACAACTTTATATCAATAGTTTCCAACATGTTTTTGTTCAATGGTAATAGAATTTATTGATATGTTTTGACATCTTCCTGCAGAATTATTAATTAAACTATGATGTACCCTCTATTATGAAACTTATATACTATAATGGTGTGAGTTGTTTGAGGATTGAATATCTAATTTCATGCTGCTGCAGGATCTATTTATAGCAATGTAGACATAAGATACAAATACATGAAGTACAACTTAGTTAACATTTTGATTGACACTGGCTAAGATTCAGACATGAGTATGGAATGCTCATGTTTATATCTGCTCAATAGCAATGCATTTGAAGGAAAAGCCATAATAACTCGTGGTATTGGAACTTTATAATTTTTATAGTTAGAAATAAACAAAACTCAACCTTTGTTAAGACAAAATAATGAAAATATTATATTTTTTAGCATATTAACTTTTTTATTTGAATAATTTTCTGTGTATTTGCTTATGACCAAATAGTCATGAACTCCTAATTATTTTATTCCAGTGTGCCGTGGTCACCATGGCTACGCTCATCCAAGAAAATGGTATTAAGGAGCTGAGCAAGGGTGCCCTTGCACATGGGGTTGTGCCCAACCGTGGCATATCCACTCATAGTGTAACAAATCATATGGTGCCCGACCATGAGTACTGCGAGGCTGGCTCGGCCAGTGCGCCTCAGATGCAGTGCGCCGATTCAACCGAGCCGGTGGCACCGCCTGTCCCAGTTGAAGAAGAGGAGGATACACCCGAAATAGATATAATGATAAACAATGTCGTGTGCAGTTTTAGTGTTAAGTGCCACCTGAACCTTAGACAGATAGCATTAAACGGTGTTAACGTAGAGTTTCGCCGCGAGAACGGAATGGTAACCATGAAGTTACGGCGTCCGTACACCACCGCGTCCATCTGGTCGTCCGGGCGCGTGACGTGCACGGGCGCGACCAGCGAGGACCAGGCGAAGGTGGCGGCGCGCCGGTATGCGCGCGCACTGCAGAAGCTCGGCTTCCAAGTGCGCTTCCGCAATTTCCGTGTAGTCAATGTATTAGGCACCTGTCGGATGCCCTTTGGTATAAGGATCATATCTTTTTCCAAGAAATACAAAGAAGCTGAGTAAGTTTAATTTTTTACATACCTTTTTTCTGTTTAAGCTTACTTCTATATTTTTATCATTTCACTTTCTGCTACAAATATCCTTTGTTTACTATTGACACTTAAAGCATTGATCACTTACTTGTTTGCCTAAGACTCTCTTAACACCTAAACAATGACATATTTCTGTGTGTTTTACAAACATGACCACATTAACACAAAGTCATCATATTATAAGGCAGTGAAGTCTCTCATTTCTTTAGACCTATGTAGGTAGGGCCCCCTATTGACACAATGACAAAATTTGAAACAGTGTGGTCAATCTGATCCCTTTGTATATTTAAATTGTATATTTAGATCTTAGATTTTGTTCTGTTGGCAATTACTTAAAATATAGAAAGTATAAATCTTATCAAGAAATACAAACAGGAGTCAGGGTTCAGATGAAGTTGTTTTATGTTTATGATAGCTAGCAGCTTATGCCCACTTGAATAATATTCTACTTGAAACATTTCATTGATAATTTGAGAGATTTGAGGTGGTTCAACTTTACCAATTCTTAAACATTTCTGAGATACATTGCACTTACAATAAATTATACTAGTACAAAAAAATTTGGTAAATTTGTGTTACTAGATCTGCTGAACTGATTCTACAAAAATTCTTTTCATCTACTTTCTTAGTAATTAAACTACTTTCGGACATTCTTTTATATAGAAATAAATGTAACTATGCAAAATAACTAGTACAAAGATCAAAGATGAGTATGCTTTAAAGATGTTGTTATAATTTCTTTCAGTTATGAACCTGAGCTTCATCCAGGAGTAACATATAAGTTATATAACCCTAAAGCCACACTTAAGATATTCTCTACAGGAGGTGTGACTATCACAGGTAAATTTAGAAAGTACATTGACATTTTCAGGAAATTTAAACCAAGATAAATAGAAACATGCTTTAGATACGCTGTATCCCTGTCGTCAAAAGAGGAAAGGCTATAACTCAATAACGATGAAAATGTTAATTACGGCCATTCTTATGTAATTGTACACATGCCAAGTAACTTTTATTAATTCTGGCCTTAATCTAAGGAGGAAAAACAAAATATTTTTTCCAATACTCACAATGTGCCACCACTAACCATTGTAAATGAATGTAACAGATAATCGGGTATCATCCTATATTAGGAGTAATGAGGACTCCATCATGTGCTAAGTACCTACCTAATTTTTCTAATTCTAATTTTCACGACTCGCGACTGTTACCGCGCGGTCCTTCGGAAAGCCTAACTAACCTAAGAAGAGTCCTGTTATTTTAACCGACTTAAAAAAAAAGGTTATCGATTCGACCCGTTATTCTGTATTATTGTTAAAATTATATTCGTATATTCTTCAATAGGCTTAGAAAAACGTGCGTGAAATCATAATAAAATAGGTCGGATTCGGAGCATTCTATTTTTATTGGCTTACATTTACTTCAACTTAGTGCAAGTTTCATCAAAATCGTTTAAATATTTTTCAAGATTCCATATCTTACAGCTAGCGTAGCAGTTAGCGTATTCTGATCGCTGAAAAAACTCACCATTCGTTTTTTTCGTGCTAAAGTGCAATCTCGATACATGAATTCATGCAAATATTTGACCAAGACTATAAAGAGAAAATACAAAAACTTTTTACAAAACATAGAACCGATCTTCTAAACCAGCTAGCTATACTCAACATGCGGCTCGCCGAGCCTTTGTCATTGGCCCACATTGAGTTACAAAATTGTAAACCATTTTAAATTTCGCATCCATCACATAAATTATGGACCCACCGCGTAAGTACAATAGGTAACTACTTCATGTAAGTAATAAAATAGGCAACTAGTAATGAGGACCGTATCAACATTTCTGAGGAAAACTTATTAACATTTTTATTAAAACCCAAAAAAAAATTCTTGCGGCCCGCGACACCAAGACTGAAATGTTTTTGTGGCCCCATAATAAAAAAGATTATTAAATTATTTAAAGTTTTTCGGAAGTATTTATTGCAAAAAGTTTTTGAACGTTCATCATTTTATAATTTATTATCCAAATGGCTTTCAGTCGATCCTGACTGCTATAAGCAGGCATTCAACATTTTGTTCTAACGCCAACCTTTGCAAACGTCTCGCTAGGAGATACTGGATCATACACATTTGAAGGGTCTAAAAATGTGATCGTCAACTCGTTTGCACCAAGAGATCTATATTATCCGCATTTGTCTTTAACACGTACAACTTTCGCTTTACAGCTTTCGCATCAGCATCATGCTGCATGCACTATGGGATAAAACTTTAGCCAATCAGAAAGTTAGAAGCAGAAGTGTTAGACGGTACATAAAAGTATAAACCCCGTTTTAGCTTCGCCGCAGTAGGGGACAAATGTACCCCGAAGGTTAATAAAAACCGTTGTTGCTCAATATTCGTCCGTCTCGACTTGTAGTTTTTCATGTCTTAATTTATTCTAAATTTAATAGGATAACAACGCCGGAAAACCATAAATAGCCTTTGACGATAACAAAACATAACAATGTAATTATAAAACTCGGGTCTCCATATCACTGTACCAATTAAAAGGCACGTCACTTAACATTTAAGCCTACGTAGCTGAATGTTGACGGATATACCTATTTTAAGTAGCGATTTCACGAAATGAGGATCTTTGCTTATATTCCATTAGAATTTAGTTTTCTGTGCGTGTTCAACGTTATAAATAACCCACAAATCGTAAAACATAGTAATGAAATAAATGCTTGTCGACAGCCCGGAGCGTGAGTGACGTGCAGTCGGCGGTGGAACGCATATTCCCGCTGGTGTACGAGTTCCGCAAGCCGCTGACGCCGGCGGACGAGGAGCTGCTGCGGCAGAAGCGCGCGGCCCGCGCCGGCGTGGCCGCGCCCGCGCCGCCGCCGGACGACGAGCGCATGCACCTGGTGACGCTGTCCGACGACGACAACGACGCCTGGGAATGACGCGGTGGGGCCGCGCGCGCCTCCGCCGCCCACTGAAGCTCCCGACGCGACGCCCCGTGCGGGAACGAAACGAACTCTATATTGGCATCGAAGCAATAACTGTCGGTTGTTAGTGCGATCGCGTGTGACTCGTCGGCGAGCTGTTCGGTTCATGCCAAAGATATTTATTAGGGGAGGTGCTTCGCGCCCGGTCCGGCGTGCGCGCGGCCGCGACCGCTCGGCTGAACGTTCTGCGAAGCGCCCGCGCTTCTTTACCCTTCGTATGTACGATTGTATCGTTTTTGTGATGACCTGTGACCTCTTTAGTATGCGTAGATGAAGTCGAATCGTTTACGTTGAAACCAAAATTGTCATAAAATAAAAAAAAATGTTCAAAATAAATCTCGATAACGATACTCAGTCTCGTTTTTCATTTGCCGTTATGATTGTAGAATTTGTAGTGATAATAGTGTTCAATAAGATTTGTTCTAAGAATGAGATGACTGAACGTTAGAAGTTAGTGATTGTAAATATGGAAGCTTCGACATTATACGTTTCAATAAAAACCATGTTCGTTTTATTTTGTAAAACTTTAATATCCAAATAATGAATAACACAACCTGATATTGATCTGGCCAGTGGCACGACTGATGTCTAAGAATCTGACTCGTGAGTGTCGTACTCGTCACTCGTGAACCTGGGTTGCGAGGGTCGAGGTGGCCTGCTAAGCCGTAATTGGGACTTCTCAATTCGCTGATTCACAAATCTTTTTGGTGTTCGGATGTAGGCGCTCATGTCCACTACAGCGAGCCGAGGGGTTTTGACAGCTGTGCCTATAAAAAAATCTAAATAAAGTTCATGAACTTTTAGGTGGTGGTGCTCAAACCTTTGCTACCTACCTGTAATTATGGGCAACATGAGGTCCACTTCTAGCACAGTCTTTGGTCGCGACTTTAGTATGGGGCGACGTGATAGCCTCGCTGGCAGAGCTTGCAGTGCCGGCGGGGATACTTTCGGTAAGGGTGGTGATAATATTCGACCAGCTAGAACCCGTCGCTCAGGGGATGAACTGGGAGACCTAAAGATAGAATAGAAGAATGAGATATAAGATAGTTAAAAAAATAAGAGGAGAGGCAAACATAACGCCCCAGGCGCCGCAGGAGATGCCTCGGCTGTAGGGAGTCGTGGAGGCGTCGTTCCAAGCCACCATAGGCCTGCAGACGAATGGCAAGGATAGCTCGTCGTCGGATAAGGACCCAGTCCGGGTCGACGTCTCATTGTGTTCCACGCTCGCCTCAAAGGAAAGACGGTGCCGAATAGGCCGATTTCCTGTCATTTAAAAGTGTGGAGAAGTAAATTAGAACCAAATAAGTGACAATATAAATCAACACTTAAAGAAATTGATTGCACAACGGAAGACTAGGTACCTAGTTACCTACAGATAAAATTGGAGTCTGAATGATCAATAAAGAGACGAATAAGTTGCTAAAGATCTGAAAGAAATACCTATGTCGATTTTTGTTGTTGGTTGGCATGAGACGTAAGCAACAGTCTCCCACACGCACGTCGAAGTTAAATACACAAAGCAGTATTGTTTCAGCAACTTTCACGAAGTATTTAGGTGGTTCTCTGGCTTCAATTTTACAAAGTTATTTTTATATGGTTTCCCTTTCATAATACAAGTTTTTTATTTGCAAATGGAAAATTTCCTGAACTTCCTAGAATGCTGCTTACTCGAAAATACGGTATTGTGTTTAAGTCTAACTAATGTTTAAAATTAGACATAGATAGATACATAAGTAAGTAAATAAAGTGCTTTTTACATATTACATAGCAATTTAGGTACATACACTCGAAAACTACTTACATGTAGATACCTAAGTGTAACCTACCTATCGCGTTCAATAACAGGTCGTCTCCGCCGACGTCTGCCCCTTTGATCTTTCTTCTTACTCCGACCTACTCGCGGAGGAATGACCCCGATATGTCGGTAATAATCGCAGAGAGATTTTGCTAAAGATTTACCTATTTTAGTATCTGAGTGCCTTGTTAAGTTAATTTAGGATTTATTTCAATCTATACATATAAAATACTTTATCCTGAATGACGGATCAACGCACAGCCTAAACCGCTGATCGTAGAGACCTGCCTGAAACTTAGAGGGTGTGTTCTTTGTATGACATAGGCATTTGATAAGAAAGGATTTTTCGAAATTCTACCCTAATTCGGTGTAAAGAAGGGGGCAAAGTTTATATGACATTCTGTCATTTTAAATTTGAATTCGAATAACACACTCGGGCGAAGCCGCTGGCGGAAAGTTAGTTAAATTATAAGCTCTACATACATTTAATACATTTAGAATTATTAAAAAAATATGTATGTATAGGTATGTATGATATTATTATACAGGCAGTACGTAAATAACAAGAATTCGATGACTAAAGTTTAAGTATACCTAAAGCTTATCCTACCTATTTCAGGTAGGGTCTAGGTGGCTACAGGGTACACACATATTATTAATTAACAAGGATACAAGCATCTTCTGTATAATGTATGTAAGGTCCTCTGGGGGATAACCGTCGTCCTCCTAATGAAACTAAGAGAGTGTAGGCGTCGATTGATCCCGCAGGTAAAGCTCTTCGTGCTGTGCCAGCTAGCACTGAGTCCGCGTTGTAGAAACAAGCTTCTGGCCTCCACGCTTCTATACGGGCTCCCAGGAACTTCGGGAGAACTGCTTGACGTTCAAACCTACGTAAAAATATTTCAGATGCAACCCATAAAATAAAAATAGCCTATTGAAGTACATAAGAAGTGATTCCTTTCGGAAATAGCCAAAGAAAATATATGAATGATATTTCATTTCGCAATCAAGTTTCAGCAACACTTTGTACCACAGCGTATTGCTAACAGCCAAGCCAGTGCCGGATTTAAATTTTTTATGAGTGTAGGCCACTTTATTTCCGCCGCCCATGTACCTTCCTAAAATGATAATTTTACATTTGTGGTAAGGAAATCACTAAAGTTAAATAAAAAAACCGGCCAAGTGCGAGTCGCGATCTTGCTTTTTTTCGATCGCATAATTAAGTTTGTTTACAATTATATATTTAAAAAGTATGTTAATTATAGCGAATAATATTTTTAAATAAATGGTAACTAAAACAAAGTTTGTCAAATAAGGCCCAGGCGCGGATACAGGATATAGAGCGCGACCGAAGCGAGCGTGAAATTTGTGCGGATTTCAGCGTCTGCGGACTTTTTACTAATTTGTAAGCGCGAGCGAAGCGAGCGCGAACTTTTTGTAACATGATAATATTTTTTAATAAATAGTAACAAAAATGGAGTTTGAAAAGAAATACCTGCGTAACCGATAGCGCGAGCGAAGCGAGCGCAAATTTTTTTTAGCATGTTTATTATAGGGAATAATATTTTAAAATAAATGGTAAATAAAACAGAGTTTGCAAAGAAACATAAAAATCCACGTAATCGAAAGCGCGAGCGAAGCGAGCGCGAATTTTTTTTAGCATGATAGGGAACATGTTTCAATAAATTGTATCAAACAGAACAGAATCTGAAAATTAAAATAGTAGGTATACGTAATCAGAAGCGCGGGCGCGAACTTTTTTTTAACATGATAATTATATTTTTCAATAAATTGTAACGAAAACAGAATCTGAAAAGAAATAAGAATATGTAATTGAAAACGCGAGCGAAGCGAGCGTGAATTTCTTTTTTAGCAAGATAACTAAGGGGAATAATATTTTTTTTAATGGGTTAACATGGTTGATGTTGCAACCTATTTTATTTAGTTTCCGAAGATGGGAGAATTTTTCGCTAGTTCAATAAGGTTGCCTAATCAGGTTTTGGGGCCCCTGGGGCACTGCCACGCCTAGCCTCTGGGTAGCTACGCTTCTGCTCATGCTTTTATTTAAGTGATAACTGTAACAAATTAAAGCATATGTTGCTTTCCGCGAAAACAATGAAAAATTCTTCGACATCCAGGCTAACTTTCTGTGTAGGTTTATGCAAACTACTCTACGGGTTCCCATACCCCCGGATCATTGATACAGCTGATCCAACACTCACGCAGTAATATAGATAAAATAGGTACAATAACATAACAGTAGGTACCTAGGATTAATAATTTTCGATAGGAATGAGTTTCTTTAGGGATTTAACGTATTAGTATAAAAAACTATGAGAAAACCAGTGAACTTGTTTGACTTTTATCCTCTGAAATCGAGTGGGCGTCCTCTGAAATCTGCCGCCCCTAAGACGCTGCCGCCCCTAGGCCGCGGCCTATACGGCCTATTGACAAATCCAGGACTGAGCCAAGCGTTGTGACGCACATTCACAGAGAAAAACGAAAAGTTTCTGATGATTGCACAACTAACAAGAATTGTTAACTCACGCGGCGCTTACGCTCACTTAACGCAATGCTTGCGCAATCGTACCTACGTTATTTATTTTGGTCTTCGAAATTTGCCCGATTTGTCTGAAGCACCAACTAAGGCTTAAAGTTTTGGTTGTTGTAAAGTAATTCAATCTATACTAATATTATAAAGAGGAAAGATTTGTTTGTAGGATTTTAATTCAAATACTACTGAACCGATTTAAAAAAATCTTTCACCGTTAACAAGCTAAGTATAGCAGAAATAGTTAGGGATCCCTACTAAAACTGAATAATATAAATCAAAGGTGTAAAAAAAAATTCCACGCGGGCGGATAGCTAGTATTAACTACATATAATGCTACACATAAATGTGGACAATTCTATACAAATGACCAGACTTCTAGTAGGTACCTAAGAGCTTGTTGACGCTCACCTGTATACATCGTCGTAAGAGTTCCCTCGAACAAATACACCCTCGTGGCTTATGTCTGCGTGAATGTCAATGATGAAATCCAGCTGCACGGACTGAGAACAGTAATTTTGGTTTGTTTCGTTTTATTTCTATTTGTTACGGTAAAACGTTACGTACGGACGGGACGGTCCTAGACTTTTTATCCGGGTGCGCCAAGTAATGTCTACCCTCAGGACCGGTAAACAAGTAATCTCAATATAAAGTATAGGTAATGATGTTCACCCGCGATCTCCAAGAATCACTAATTACAAAATCCATGATGGACCATGTAGGTCATAATATGCTCGAATAAAAAATTTAAACCCTCTGTAGTTAATTCGTGATAGATAAATAAGCTTGCCTAACGAACACAAATGTACCTATAGGTAGGTAATTATAATTATTACATAGGATTTCATTATTTATTACTTTCTCCGAGGCGAGTTTCTTGAGGAGATCATTAACGGCCACTAGAGCGGGATGCGCAAAGCTGGTGGCTCGATTCCAACTACGATTGAGGTCGCCGCCGAGTAGGTCCGACCGCTGGTTGCCGAGGAACACCCCGTCAGGGTTCAGCATCGGGATCACCTGGTAAAGTGCGTAAAAAGAAAAAGAAAGTCATTCATTGTATCTGAGATGGTAGTAAGTTTCTTCATTCATCTTGTTTCATTACTAGGTAATGTTAGTAACGTCTATTTTTAGGTTTATTATGTTTGCTATATTAGGCACCTAGAGTCCTAGTTGGAACTACCCGCTCCTGTTTGAGATTGGCATTTGAAAACTAAGTATAAGCTTATAATGAATTTTCTTACCTCTAAAACAATGTTGTTCCTCAAAGCCACTGCCTTTTCCGAGGATCCCAGCAAGTAGTCGAGGAATCCTATTCAAATTAAAAAAAAAACATTAGTATTCGCTAAATTACTTGATATAAATTTTATTAAGGCACCTAAGATGATTATGAGTATAAAATGTTAAACCAAAAGATAGATTCTCACATTATTTAGAGAATTTAACTTACCTTGACATACAAAAGAGGAAGGTGGTTCACCCCCGTGTGTTCTAGCCATGATGAGGACGACCCTTTTCTTTTGCTCTGCAGGTTTTACTGTTGGTTTAGTTACCGCGGGCTCTTCTTTAATCTCTTCTTTTTCTTTGATATTATAATCTCCGATAGTCACGAGATCAATGCGGCGTTTTTGCTAAAAATATGGCATTTTCTAATGTTATGGGAAATAGTGTCAAAATAGTAATTTGGATCGGTAAGTATATGTATACAGGAAGCCGACCCCAACATAGTTGGGAAAAAGGCTAGGCAGATGATTATGGAGTATATGTATACAGTAAGGTAGCGGGTAGGTTTAAACTCACAGTAGTCTGAGCAATGGACTGCCTGGTGGCAAAGGCCTGGGCTCTTTTCTCCCATGTAGCCAGGTGCTTCTGAAGCCTTGAGTAAGAGTACGATGCTCCCGCAGAGAACTGGTAAACGTCTTCTTCTCGATCAAAAGCAAATGCGATGCTTAATATTTTTCGTCCCCTGTGAGGCAATGACCGGTGGTAGAATATCAGGCGTCTGGGAATCCGTTGCCTGTGCGAATGAGAATGTCTGAGGAGATAAACTTAGTAACACATTTGCGACGACATGTTACACTGCCTGCATAAGTTAACTTGAACTTTAGAATAGTTCTGTTCTAGTTAGTAGCTACATGGGTTCTTGCGCGTAAAGGCATTTTGTTTCCATGTAAGCGAATCAGTAGTAAATAATAGGAAGGTACCTACTATTATCCTCCTCTACAGCTAAAACAATATCTTACCATTTGGGTCTTGAAGTGGAACGAACGAGCGGCGTCATATCTCCGTCAAACAATGTTGTTTCTTTGGCCAAATTAATAATATTTAGTATCACTCTCTGGAACAGAATTTCATCGTTGTTTTGGATTAACTAGGACTGTTTTTTCGTAGATGTACACTATAAAAAATACAAATGAAAAGTTCACCTGGTCCTGCTTAACATTTTCGATGGTAAAGTTAAACCAAAAGCGCGCCCGCGGTCTGCAGGTATCCGGTCTGATGTATAGATCGTACTCCAAGTCAGTGATGTGATCGGCTCGTCCCAGGTTCCCACACTCGAAAGCCGCGTCGAAACACAACTGTCCCCGCTTGGCCTTTCCACTCTGTCCAGGAGGGCGAACTATCAGTCGGCTTAAATTACCCAAACCTCCCTCTCCATCACTTTCTTCACTATCTGTAATAGCAAATGTGTTCCTTTCAATAGGTACATCCCGAGATTGCTTATAATTTCTTCACCTAAAATAATAATTAACACCAAAATGTTTCAGGGGAGCACCTACACGCTTTTGATATTCCTAAAATCATTATTATTTCGGAAATTTAATTTAAAAATTATTATAACTTCACTTGCAGTTTAGCTGATGCCTTACATGCTGATGCAACGACTTCAAACTGCCATTTGGATTGTATGAAGCCACAATATGATTTCCATATTCTAATAGAATTTGGAAAACCTACATGTATAGGTAACGTTGTTCAATCACAAACAACATGACTGACTGTTACATCAACACAATCTATCAAATTTATTGCACGTATTATTTATTTTTTATTTAAAAGGATTTCGCGCGAATTTCCAACAGCGGTACATTGAGGTGTCCTAAGTAAAATATGTTTTTAATACCGCAAGCGGGGCGACGATATATGGAGGTGTGATCCAGAGCGTCGGTGTACGCAGCCATCGCTACACAGCTAGTGTTCCCGACTACACCGCCTTACTCAACTAACTTTAACAATGTAGGTGAACAGATTGGCTACAAGATTGACGGCAATGCCTAGGCGATAAATGCACGAATATGTAAGGAAAACAGTTTAGCGAGACACGCCAACCTTATATTGAAAGTTTTTTTTTCTTCAGTCGATTGAAATTTAAACGATAAGAAACTGATTCTTTGTTTGGAATCTCGATGGTGTTTATGTGGAAAGTATTTATTTTGAAAGTTATAGCCAGTACTATGAGCTTTATTATCTTTCAACACTTTGTTGATATTTCAACAATTTTTCCATTCTTTATGACTTTCAAATTACCATTTGTATCAAGCTATGATTTGTATCGTATAATGTACTCGTAGCTTATAGATGCTCAAAGTGCGACAGTCATTCATAAATCTGTTTATTGCTGCTATTCGTATATAATTCTCTTCTCTAATAATTCATAATAAAAAATAATTAATAGAGTCGGACTCGCGTTCCGTACTTTGGAAGTAATATAAATATAGTTTGTTTTTAAAGGAATTTTCGGATAACGGAAAATTACCCGTTTTCATCTCATATTAGCCCCTTAAAATTATTAAAGTTCAACGCACAACGAACGCACAGAACAATCCTCTATAGAATGAACTGATAAGTGGCACTTAATGACACTCATCGCTTACAAAGTTGGCACTGATACGCACCCGAGAGCGTTTTATTGTGTAATATTGGCACTGGATCTGGCTACTCATGCCCATCGATCGATGATCATAACGGCAGCGACGTTTATATTTTTTGAGTCATGTAGGTTCATCAACCGATTTCCAAAAAAGACAGAATCTTTTTTTAATTATGTTCCTCAATTATTCGAGTCTGGACCGATTTGGTTTTTTTTTGTTTGTTTTAAACGTATGGTAACTTTTCGGTGGTGGTTCAATGAGAATAGAGCCCATTAATATTTTATCATGAAATGTGTTATTATGGTGGTCAACACCTCAGTTATTTTTTTTTGTGTAAAATCACGTCGGGGTCAATATGGAGGAGTATTTATTATTTAACCTTGATTGTTCAGAGTACATTGAGACGCTGTCAATAAAATAATAACGCAATAACACTTAATAAAATACAGAAAGATAAAAAAATAGACCGTTAAAGATAATGATTGATTACTAGCTGTTTACAGTGATTTCATTTGCATCCCGTATTTCATTTAAATCGGTTCAGTCGTTTTGCCGGGAGCCTAACATAGTTATTTTCGCATAATTATATATAGTTACTACGAAGTAGTGAGAATGTGGTCGACGTAGCACGAGCGTAGCGCACTACGGCGTAGCAAGTTTGAGCTTTTGCATTGAGTAGGTCCCAATCTTTCTCTATGAAATTATAATTGTTCAGAACGTAACAACGATGAGTCAAAAGTAGTTCAAGGTAGCTTAAAATAATAAAATATTTTTGTTGTTTTTTTTTAACGGAAAAAAATACGTACCTACTCAATATAATAATTTAACAGTTACCTATTATATTTTTTAACAATACATCTAACTTGTTAGTATACCTACAATAATGAATCAAATTGAAATAGCAATATTCTTGTATATATAAAATAATTTCGCGTATCTCGGAAACGGCTCTAACGATTTGAATAAATTGATGTATGTATTTAGATTATAGGATTTTGCTTTTAAGTTTATCTAGATCAGTCTCGAAAAAAAAGGCGAGCTTACAAAAATAAGTTCGAGCTGAGCTCGGTCGCCTAGCCACTTATTAATAAAAATACCTCAAAATTAGCACAATAATTTGAAAAAAAGTGTTCTATTCTTAACGCGCCTTTTTAAGTGTTTAAGTATGTTGCACATAATTTAAACACAGCCATCTCTATGCTGCTCTCCTCATCGCTGCCACTGGGGCGAAGCTATCAACAGCGTCTGTCACCACGGCCTGTCATGCAGCCGAAGCGCGGACCGCATAGCGCGGCATGCGAATATAAATGACATCATCCGTCATGCTTTTGTTGCCGTCTGCTTTCCAACCGTATTAGAACCACATGGCTTGATACGTGACGATGGCAAGAGACCAGACGGTATGCCATTATTTCCATGGATGATGGGTAGGCCTTTAGTGTCGGACGAAACCTGCGTCGACACTCTTGCACCGTCCCTTCTTGATAGCTCTGCGTGCTGCGCTGGCTAGCCATACAAAAAAAAACAAACTGTGCTGGATCCGTCGCTGCGGCTGCGGAGAACCGGCTCAAGTACGAGTATAGTAGCCTCATCGGAAACTATATTTTTGAGCCTTTTCGGGTTGAAACTCTCTGGTCGTGGGGTCCGAGCGCCCATCTCCTTTTCAGAGAAATAGCCAAGCGGCTTGTTGACACTTCCAGTGGTCTGGCTGGCTTTTATTTTGATTAAAGGCTAAGCATTGACATCTATCGTGGCAATGCTATCAACCTCTTGGGTACACTCCCGATTGACGGCGATGAGGATGAATTTTTGACGCAATATTTTAATATACGAGTGTATATATTTTTATATGGCAGAGTTTTTTTTTTCTATTGGTCAAAATGTATATAGTTTAAATGTCTTAAATGTTCTTAAAGTTTTAAATAAAATTCAATTAATCACATAAACCTGTATCTACGAGTACATACGCGTAACTACTTGCATTACGTATCTACAACTCATTATCTATCATTATTTAATTATCTGTATTTAATTTGCTTGAAAAATGCATCTAAATAAGTCTGCTCTATTTTACATTCAAAATAAATAACTTTTTAACAATGAAAATAATAGCTTATTTCCGTATCTTACCTGACATGATAGATCTATACGACGATCAGGGTATAATTAGTAAAGCCCGTCTGTTCCTCGAAGGAGCTTCATGATCACTTGTTGTGCCTGTTCCCTCACCGCGTCACATTGCTGTCACCGCAGGACTCTGACTTCCTTTGTGTCCTGCAAGGCGCCACGTTGCCACGATACGCCGCGATGCGACATTTTCCTCATAATAATAACAAAAAATAAAATTTATTTCACTTCATTGCGTATTATTGGCGTAGCTAGTGACTGTTGCTAGGCAACGGTAGCGTCTCTGTTTTTAGATGCACTTCATCGCTATTTAAACACGATGTAATTGAATCTACTATTTTCCTGAAAGGTCCATGATATTTCTATGACCTTTCTAGAGTATTTATTCATCAAAATAAAAATATTAATTATTATAATTAGTAAACCGGACAACTTCTTATATGTCGTGTTTATACGGTACCGTTTAAAGCTTATGATAAAATTAAACTATTTTTGGACAACAACAAACAGTTTTTTTATTACATTGCGTTCTTATTCATCCTACAGAAAGTCGATTCAAATAAGCGCAAACGTCGCCTGAACTTATCATCATGAGGATAAAAATATATTCTTAAAATGCGACATAATTATATGCCACATCAACTTCAAATCATATATGGATTTAGGGGTATTTAAATATTACTGTATCAAACCCTTGGACCTGACATTTATGACTTACATAATCAATCTAATATTCTAGGATGCAGAATACGAGCTGCGAAATTTCTACATCATGCTACGTCGTAGCACCGTAGTCCTTCTACGATCGTAGCAATTAAAAAAGAAAAATTTACTAGGTCGGCTCTTAATTTTATTATTTTAGATTCTCCTTCTGTAGTAGCTTATTAGCCACCATCAGTTCTTTCCATCGATTTGTCATTGCTACGAACGCTACGCCGTAGCTTCATAACATAAAATTTAAATTTTGGAGGTCTTATTATCCGAAAAGTGTTGTGTGAATAAAACAAATCATTATGAATATTGTCATTTACTCAATAAATAATATGTTGTTATATTATTAATATTATTTTTGGCATCAAAACGCCTCACGCACCACAAACATTGAACAAAGCTCAACGTTTAATAAATACTAAAACAATTCATGCGTATGATACTATAAAACCATTAGCATTAATATTTACAATTTTCTTCTATCATTCCAGTAATAAATATATATAAATAACAATCACATAAAATGTAAAAAACTTAAAATATTTGCGCGTAAAAATGATCTAAAATATTTTTGCGATCATTCGATTATTCATACGAACTAGTACCCGTGCTAACTCAAATTAAACGTACACATGTATAACTAAAATATTGATCCCTAAAACCGGTAACAATTTAATTAAATTGTTCAAGTAAAGTACAAATGTTAGCAATTTAGTATTCAAGAAATAACACAGAAAATTGATAATTGAAACATTTCAAGAACATTACCCGAAACAGAACGTGAACGAGTGGACATCCTAACTGCTGATAAAGTATTTGCGTAACATTAACAATATTCGAGCAAGTTTTTGAAACAATCGAATGATAATATCTAGGTTTTAGAAAAACTTCACAATATAACAATTCCTTTTTTACAATCAAGTACCTTATCATTCCTTTACATAGTTAATCCCACCCAATAAGCGAACTCGTAGAGCGTTCCTTGCTAAACGAACAGACCAAATCAAATATTACACTTAAAAAAACTTCAGCATCAAAACAAAAAATATGTATCATTATTAATTTAAGGTTTTGTGACAAAACTACAACCGATGGAATGCTTAGATTGCAAAATAATGACCAATCAAAATTACTAAGACATCGATACCTCCTTATTCTTAGAATGCTTAAAATCGAACAGAGGAATTCCATGCAAATAAACATGTAATTTTACAAAGAGAACACTGAGATACTGAAGATGTTTCGAAACATTTACAATTGGACATCAGCCGACACACAGGAGGGGTCCACGAACTTTTACACAAGGTACATGAAGCCATTTGAACAGCGACACATGGGACCTGGTACATTCACAGTTATACAAGTACACAAACACTAGGTAAGTAAGATATAAAATCACTCCTATGTACTATGAACGTATTACGAGTAATGTTAGCAGAGAGTGAGCCTAGGTACACTTACTTTGCGTTATTCAAGTATCCTTTTTAGTTCAACAAGCATAGAATATCACATACTTTAGAAACGTCATATCACATCGTATGAAACATCGCAGGGCTGGTCTATCGTCTTTAGAGCGTATCATTATAGCTGACGTCGGTCTGTCGGTTTAGTACGCGATCGACGTCGGCGTTTCTACGACGTGCTTGCGGCCGAGCTAAGGCTGTACCACCACGTGTTTTTGCAATCACTATTCAAGTTTGAGAGCGTGACACAGCTACTAACGTCGTATAGCTCCGTCTCTTTTTCATAACGAAAATAATCTTGTTTTGGCACGTCATGGTAAGGCCCCTGGGGATTTTGACGTCTAAACGTTTTTGTGGTTTAAATGTTTTGTACAAAAAATAAAATTATCACAACAGGGGGATGCATTATTCAGTACAAATAATATTAAACAACTTTTATATAATACAGCTTTGCTGCATATTATTGCTCGGAACAGAAATTACTTACTCTTCCAATATAGAAAGGGAATTTTGTGTACTGACTTGTAAGTGTACCTAGGCTTACACTCCCTACATATATTTCTCTTAACAAATACATACCTGCGGTACAGTCACACTATCTGCTCAAAACGATGACTTAAAAATAATAATAACCTGATGACCAAACAATATGACCTATACCGCTTTTTTAAACTATGGGTATTTATAAAATTATTGTAAAACTATGTTAACTCTATAGACAACTTTAGCCGTTCCTTGACTAGTAGTTTGTATTGTACACATTATTTCATTAAGTTGTTGTCAATTCGAATAATTTGAGTATTAAATGTGTCTGTTCTATCCAGATTGTTACATTGCAAATATTATAAAATTGAATAAAGATTTGAATAACTTCCCGTAAAAAATATGAATTTTCACAACACCTAGTTAATGTTGTCTTACATTACAAATAACAATTCCAGATCGAATGATTTGTTAAATACTATTGTTTAATGGACCATTATTAGCCACTGGCCATCCGTTACATACGACTTTATTTATTAAAATAATAGTTTTGTTACTGTCAATAAATATAAATTGTATTTTGTATTATAGATACAATATATAAATATGATTCTACAAAATCTTCAATTGTGGGGCATAGATATTTGTGGCATAATAATTTATTACTAAAAGATCATCCTCGCATTAAAAATATAATTTTACATCCGTAACAATCATAATATCCTACTGAATTTCAACCATTTTACCGACATTTGATAGTTGCACGATACGACTATCTTCCGTGCTAGTAGATGTGCCCGCTGAACCCATACCAACCAAACCTCAGTAGTAACAATTAAATGTTGCATGTATCACCCCTAAATCAGATGTTGATGGCTCATGGTCGCTAACATATTACGGACCATTTAATTTTTTTGATACGCCATATGTGCCACATACGGTCCTCACCTCTACTTGCAACAAAAATCGTAGGTGAGCGTAGTGGGTAGTGTGGGACGGGTGTGTGTGTGATCACGCCTGGGTATCGGCGTCGGTGTAGTGGCTGGGCCCCTCGGCCGAGCACACGGAGTCCTCGGGCGTGCGGGACGCGTCACCGGCCTCGCTCGCCTCCACGGCGCTGGCGCTGCCGCCCGCCTTGCCCTTGCAGCCGCGCCGCGCCTGCAGCGCCTGACACACAGAACACCATTGCAACTCACTGGTCCTAATACTCGACGACGGATTCGTGAAATTAGTTGATTTTTTGTATGACTTAAATTCTAGATTTGGTGATCCCTTGAATAGTGTCATCAGTTTTCTTTGGCATTATTGTATAGAAAATCTTGTCTTTTTCAAAATATGGCTCATTTTTAGATAAATACTAATTAAATCAAAAGTCAAAGTTTTAGTAAATACTAAGTAGTGTAGACACCGCTACCTGTGTAAAGAGGTTATTTATTTAAAAGACAGCTTTTATTTAGATTTTGTAAATTGTTGTGTATGTTCGGAAAGTTTCAATATTTATTAAGTAAGTACCCAGTAAATTTTTTAATTTTTAAAGAAAATCAACCGATTTCAGGTCGTATCGTCGTTATATTTAGAAAAATAAAAGTAAAACAGGGAATGAAGCCGCACAGTTGATTTAACAGACATAAAAGTATAAAAACACATACAGCCCCAGCCTGAATATTCAGACCGAGAAGAAAAGAGCGAGAGTGCCTCTTTTGACAATACGTTCCTGCCAATTAGTAGTAGTTGAGTTCGGCACCGGGAGCACAGAGAAAGCGTATATCTGAAACATTGCGACAGTCGGGTAGTGTTGCTGGTTGCTGGGGAGTGCAGGGAGCGGGCCGGGGCGCGGGGGCGCGGGACCGCTACAGGCTGACATCCACAGGGGTCATGCGGGTGCTCCACGTGAGTGCGCATGCGATATATACGTAAGTATGTACTGTTACACATCCTTACCTTTTCACGACTGCCCTTTTTCTAAAGTCGGTGTAGGATGGAAGATGAAACATTCAATTAATGACAGTGGAGATAGAACACCGATATACGAGGGCTGAAAATACCTGAACTCTAGTCACATTACTAACTCAGGTTATAATTAGATGCTAGATGTTAAATCCTCATCAAAAGTTTAGAGTTATGGGACAAAATCGGATTGTCAACACTTAATATTCAATCATCCTCAGTAGGTAAGGTACTATTACGGAGACATTAAGACAATACATTGAAAGAAGGTTAATTAGGTGTCAAACTTGATCATTAGATATAAACTAAAGGTTAGGACCACACATGTCAACTAATACCTATAGGTTGGGAGAGAAAAATACCATACAAGATACCAAACTGAATACTCGATTGTTCTTTCGTATGTTAAAAGTTGATTGCTACTGTGTACGGATTGGTCTATCTGTGTCTATAAAATCAAGGAGCTTTTAATTATTACCTGACTAAAAAGTTATCGATTCAGTATGAGTCAACGTGTTTGTGACAGTTTAGTTAAATTAGTAGTGATAAAGGAAGATAACTATTATAGAAAACCTGAGTACAATATCAGTTTTTTTAGGCCTGTGTGTTTGTACCTGTAATGAGAATCGTCGATGCGGAGGCTTCCTGCCGCCGCGACGCTTGCTGATGTGTGGGTTGTCTCTGCGCAGTGTCTTGTTGCGCAGGATCTCTAGCTGAACGTACAACCTCTTCAGTTCAGCACGGACTTCTTCCGAAGTCGGTTCCTCTTCACCTTCCACACCAAAACCCTCCGCAGGACCGCGCCGGGATACCTTGGAATGTGGGATTATGAACACAAATAGGTCATATTTGGCAATTTATCAATGTAATTATATTACAGTTCTGTAAATAATCACAAAAAAGATAACTGACTTTAAATAATATCCAAGAAGGTAGTTGATCGTAACAAAAAATAATATATCATTACCTCTTGTGCGAGCGACCGTGCGCGGTAGCCGTGCCAGAGGCGCGGCGCCAGCACGCAGGCGAGCGCGGCGCCGGCTGACAGGTGCGCGCGCGCCGCCGCCGCCACCGGCCAGCGCTCCGGCGCCGCGCCCGCCGCGCCCCACGCCACGCCGCGCCACCACACGCCGCACAGCCCCTCGCAGCACAGCGCCGCCGCCAGCCACCCGCGCTCCTACACCGACCACACACTCGTACATAAGTAGCCGTACCTCAGAACAATCAAGGATGCCTTCATATTAAAAGGCATCCCAAATGATTGGTTCCTGCACTTGCCTACCTCTAACATAAAACTCTTATAACTTAAATTAGAAACATTGGCTACAAGGTATTGCAACATCACGGTAACAACCCCATGATAAATGCCATGCACATCAGTTTTTTTAAGTAAGTAGATACCTGGAACGGGACATTGGCATTTCTGGCTGCGTAAGCTATCCTCAATCCCGCTATTAGTAGCAGCAGCTCAGCTCCAGCGGTAACGTGGTGCCAAGCAGCGCGGGCGCAACCTGCGCTCGCATCCTCTTCACACGCCGCCGTCGCCGTGAAAGCTGCCAAGTAGCATGCAGCACCCGAAACCATCGCGCCAACCACACGTAACACCTGGAAATTGTCCAAACGAGATTCGCAATCTCCGTACAAAACTTGGACCAAGTGCTGCTCAGAAATAAGTTAAAAGGATTCTACCTCTGAATCTCTCGGAGTCCACCGATGTGCTTTCCTAGTGCGGAACTCAGCGAGCAGCACCCACAGTCGCAGCACTACGGACCCGTAGCATGCGACGAAGCCAAGTTCCCGTAGCCACGCTCCCGCTATGCACCGCCATTTGGCCACCGATATGTACTGCGATGCAGCCTAAAAAAGACGGTCATATACGCGAATTTAGTATAGAATTGCGCATATAGTTAATTATTGCTGTATTTAAAGCTTAGGTGCCTGGAACTGGTAGATATACATTTTACCGTTTTTTCATGGATTAGAAATCATCAAATGACCCCTCCCGATATGAGTGGAATGTAAAGGAGTATCAGACAGACTCTTACTGACTAAAACCCATCTGTGTTCCTTAATTTTCCCTTAGCGTTCTGTTGTGTCGGTTACTCTTTCTAACTATCCCAACCCTGGTAGGCACTGGTTCTATTGGGCCTCGTCAATTATGCTGATATACATCTCTTTGGGTCGCGCGTGGTACGCAATGGATTGGACCTTATCAGACGGCGAGCTACTAATTGCTAGCAGCCAGCAGACCCGTGCCTACGATGGCTCGGAATCGCCTCGCGACTTCCGTCTCCTGCGGCGGCTGGGGCATGAGGACTGTATCTCCCATACGCGTTCTGCTTCTTTCTTAGCTAGAATTACTGCTTCGCAGAAGTCGGTGACTGCTTTCCATGCCTTCTTGCTCCAGGCCATAGATTTTACTAGGACCGAACGCTAGAGATTCCCGCCGCCGATCGCCGCGTCTGCGATGATGTACGCAAGTGAGGCAGACTTCCACCGTATGCTCCCGGGCGTATTCTCCCGCCGAACCCGACACAGGTATCTCCCGAAACAACTGTGTCGGTTGAGGACCTACGTCAGGTTGAAGACGCCGTGGCGCCTCTCTAACCACTCCTCATAGAGGAGACTTATCACCACGATTGTGGCGTGCCCAATGAATGTTTACCTCAAATAGAATTCTTTATTTAATTTTTTTTAATATAATATTACTGAACTTCTGTTGCTATCAGTAACTTAAGCTGAGTATCTACAGTCTATTCACCGATTACGATAACGTATAATAATCCCGGTAAACAATATTTGTTGTTGCTGGTGACAACACTATAAGAGGCAATTGATGACATAACAGATTAGGCTGATTTTATTATTTTCCTTACATAATAATAAAATCAGCCTATCGCATATTGGATCCACATTCTAGCAAATACGGAAAACTATAAACAGGCGAGATTTTTGCTTTTAGAAATACAGTTGTCGGGCATAAAGGATCAATACAATACTTATATATACAAAACCATCATTTTGGCGTTTACAAGTATTTTCAATACCTACATGTACTGACATTTATGTGATAGTATCCAAACACGACAAATGATTTGAGATAAATATATGAAGATACACTTAATCATTGAAGTGCGGGGGGCACTTCAATGATTAAGTGCCTATGATAATACGTAGAAACGAGACCAAAGTTTACTTACAAATAGAATAAACAAAGTGTCTAAAATGAGATAATATATCTAAACAAGATTCACGCTGACGATGCTTTTTAATAACCTTGGTGAATAAACTGGTCAAGTCCGTGTCGGGCCACGCGCAATGTAGAGTTCTGTAGTAAATTTTAGTTGATCGATTATAACTCTAGCCTGTTAAGCCTACTTAACAGTTATAGTTTTCCTTTCAATTTCGTCAACAGACCACGGAACCCTAAGAAATAATGTAGCTACATTTTGTTTACTAAAAACTGTCAGTTTCCAAATTTTTATATTACTTACTGAAGCATACATTAAAAATGCTCCAAGAAGTACAACCTCTAGGACTGTCCACATTCCCATTGCCACCGCCTGAAAATAATGTAATCATTGATTTAATTATTTTTTTTATAAATATTTAGTAAGATCTATTACGTTTGAAACTGAATCTTCACTTACTTTACATTTTCTCTTCCTAAAGATAATGAGTCCGATTACAAGACATAGTAGCATGCCAGCTAGGTTGGCGGCTAAGAGTGCGACACGGTAGGCATCAGCCAAGCATGCCGTGGAGTCACTCCCCATACCACAAGGTGTACAAGTCAAAGGCCCGGAGTTATCCGCAGCCAGTGTAGCTCCACTCAGCCACCCGCTGCCGCCCGCCTTCCAATGTCCCGCTTGACACTTACAGCGATACTGCAATCAATAGATTATAGGTTAGTATTTAACAACTCACAGCGCCTAGAACTAAACTCATAATTATTAAAATTACCTCTATCCTCCGGTCTCCAGAACCAAAAGATGGAGTCGCTTCACAATCTGTCGTAGCAGCATCACACAAAGGAGGTCCACCCAGCCAATCGTTCATAGCTTCTTCACAAGGCAAAGCGGGCCACCGTCGAAAGAGCGCTGCCGCAGATCTCGCCGGTCCTGAACCACGAGCTGCTGCCACACCACCCCACCAGCCCTCGCTGCCCTTCTCGCAGGAGAACCACGCGTTTGACCACACCGCTGTAGTTGCATTCCACGCAGAAGCCAACGTCCTCCAAAACTGACGTAATGTTATTGAATTGTTTTGTTGGAATACGACGAGTTTAGGTGGGTCCGCTATGTATAGGACGCCAAGGTGTAACTGTGGGGCTCCTAGAGCAACAGCGGCGGGCGGCGGGGCGAGGGGCGCGCGAGTGGCGGCGCGGGCTAGCGCGGCGGCGCGGTCCTCGTCCGCCACGCCCTGCTGCACCAGCTCCACCAGCGCGCGCGCCGTGTGCATCGCCGCCGCCTCGTGTTCACGTGCATTCTGTAATTTGAATCACGAAAATATTAAATTATAAGCTTTCTTTCATTCTCAATTTATTTTTTATTCAGTTATAAGATAGACAGTTGTTGAATATTTCATTAAGGCGCTACCTACATAGTCGATGGTCTACAAACTCGACTTAACTCGAGCGTACTTAAACATATTTTTCGAACACCAATCCTAAAATACCTACAGCATTAGAATAAAGCTACGAGTAATGAACATACTGAAGGCATGGGTGGCATGTTTCTTAGCAGAAGGGGTTCGCAGACGGGCACAGCGGGCGCAGGAGCTGGCGGCGCGGCGGCGGCGGTGACGGTGGGGAGCGGCGTGCGCGGCTCGGCAGGCGCGGCCGCTGCGCACGCGCACCACGCCAGCGCCCACGCCGCCCACCGCACCTGCATCCTTCACCTGGCTAACCACAAGACCTAAAAAATATGTAATTATTAAATTGTATAAGTTATTGTTAAAGTCACACGAAAGGACTACAACTTTAAGTTTATGGTATCTACCTAGACCCTAAAGTAAAACAATACGCCAAACGTTGCCAAAAGGCATTCAACAGTCCATACTTTAATTATCTTGCTTGGAGCTAGGTTTAGAAAACTTATGGTTTATAGTAAGGTACGTACCTACTTTATATTTTACATATTTATGTCACCAATCAAATTGGTGACCTTACGCAGCGCCTGTTTATTATCTCCATCCAATATCGATATGTTTCCCTCGACACCTAGATGAAGATAAGATGTCCAATAAATATTTAACGTTTGAAATGTAGTTATCAGTCAGTGTGCTTTACGAAAACAAAATGTTCCTAAGATCAACAGGCTTCTTGTAAGTTAATGTTATTTTATTAAAATGCTTAACATTTAGAGTTATCTATTAAGCAAAATTGTACATTTCCCTATATCGTATTTTTTAGATTATTATTATTTACGTTGTCTGAATGCCAGTCTGCGCAAATCTCTCGACATGATGTAAGAAATTTCCCTGATGGTTTTATCTTTGGGACATCGACTGCGTCCTACCAGGTCGAGGGAGGCTGGGACGCAGATGGTAAGGATATATCAATGAAAAGTGTATATTAATATTTGTATTTTCTACAATTAGCCGTTAATTCCCAGGTAAGTCCGAAAATATCTGGGACCACATGACTCATGCCGATCCTTGTGTGATCGCCGACTGTTCAAATGGAGACGTCGCCAACGACTCATATAACAAATACAAAAGAGATGTTGAAATGATGAGGGAATTAGGACTGGATTTCTACAGATTTTCTTTATCATGGACCCGCATTTTGCCCACCAGTTTCCCCGATCGCATTAACGAAGCAGGGACTCAGTATTACAGCAACTTAATCGATGAAATGCTGAAATATAACATTGAGCCGATGGTCACGTTGTATCACTGGGACTTGCCGCAACGACTGCAAGACTTGGGTGGATGGACTAACCCCCACGTAGTCGACTGGTTTGCGGACTATGCGCGCATCGCCTTTGGGCTGTATGGTGACAGAGTTAAATATTGGGTAACAATGAACGAACCGAGAGAGGTCTGTTATCAAGGTTACGGAGCAGATACTAAAGCACCTCGACTGAATTTCAAAGGTGTGGCTGAGTATATGTGTGCCAAGAACCTTTTGTTGGCTCACGCTAAAGCTTATCATATTTATGATCAAGAATTTAGACCAAAATATAATGGATCAATCTTCATATCATTTAGCGGTCAATTCTATGAACCAGAAACTGAAAAAGACGTTGAAGCTGCCTATGTATCCAATCAGTTTGAGGTACGAACACATAGTATAGCACTTTAAAATTGTTTTATAATCTAAGTTGTTATTATTTTGTTACAGCGCCAATAATGATAATGACATGTTTTTCAGTGGGGCGTTTATACCCATCCTATATTTTCGGCAACCGGAGACTTCCCACCGGCCTTAAAAGAAAAAGTTGCAGAAAAAAGTGCTGAGCAAGGTTTCTTCAGATCTAGATTGCCTGAATTTACACCGGAAGAAGTTGACTATATAAAAGGGAGCTCGGATTTCTTTGGTCTAAACCACTATACAACTTATTTAGTATATAAAAACGAATCCGCTGTTGGCCGATATGCCATTCCGTCATTCTACGACGACTTGGGACATGTACACTATCAACCAGGTGACTGGGAACATGGCGCGTCAGGTTTCCTTAAGGTACCTCTATCAATATATCTATGCAGCATCTATTTTAGCGACTTAACTTTCAAATACTTAGTCACACAAGAACTGATATGCAAAATTGACTGGTTATTTTATTCCATAGGTAATTCCCTGGGGTTTCTACAAACTTTTGACCCAGATCAGAAAGGATTACAATAACCCACCCGTGTATATCACTGAGAACGGCTACTCAAGCTACGGCGGTCTGGTTGACGATGATCGTATCTCTTACATTAGATTGTACCTCGACGCCATGCTCGACGCTATTGATGAGGGTTCTGATATCAGAGGTTACACGGTCTGGAGCATAATGGACAACTTCGAATGGATGCAAGGCTATACGTGAGTAGTCAATATTATTTTAATTTCATACACACAAAGGTTTTAACTATTATTTATTCTTATTCTGCAATAATTGCCTACCAATAAAACGCCTTGATAACCACTAAGAATAATTCTTAGCAAAAACAAAAATTAAATATATGGTTATTCATACAAAGGTAAGTAGTACTAAGTACTAGTAATATACAGGTACAAACTATCACAATTAACCTCACCTTGCTAACTAACATTTTTACCACGAAATTATATTTTTTTATAGAATTTTCACACCACCCTAAGAATATAGATATGTTTCAGCCTCAAATGTATTTATGAATTCTGTTTGTTTTAGTGAGCGATTTGGTTTGTATGAGGTAGACTACGAGAGCCCTGAGCGCACGCGCACTCCGCGCAAATCCGCCTTCGTGTACAAGGAGATCGTGCGCACGCGCGCGCTCGACTGGCACTACGAGCCCGACACCACCGTGATGACGATCGACGAAGGGCACTGATACAGGACAATAAATAAATCACTCATAATAAATGCTCATTTAAACCACTAACTATTTCTCCTGTTTTCACTCACCCGGATAAAAACCTTTTTATGTCCTTCCCTAGACTTCAGTCTATCTCCAAACCATCGAATGTTCAAATCATAATATCAAGCTTATGATACGGACAGACAGAGTTCTACATACATAGAACAGTTCACATCAAGATACAGAACGTTTTAATGTTACCATTAATTTTCTCTATGGCATATCCGAGTCCAAATGTTTTTACGAAAATATAAGTTACCCTTTGACACATACATGAAATCTCAAGAATCATTATTAAAATAGTTTATAATCATCGTAGCGTGTCACTATCGATGTTCATTATCAACCTAAACCAATCCAAACTCTGCTTACACAAATAAAAATTACCTACCAGTAAAAATCACTGAAATAAGTAATAAGTAAAAAAATGAATAATATTTATCACAAACAGACATATCAAAATCCCTAATAATCTGTTAATATGTATGTTAGATTACACCAATACAGTTATCATTTGGACCTTCTCAGCTGATGAAGTGTCAATCAAGTGTACCTAATCGTGATAAAAATATGGTTAGGCCAGGTAAAGATACTTCTCGTATGAGAAAATGACGTTGAACTGAAACTGAAACGAAATCCACTGCCGCGCATCTCGCATCCAGCAAATTCCCGAGTTCCCTTAACTGTATTTTGGCTCCATCACCAAATTGACTCCAGACCTTCATAAAATTGTAGTGCTTTAAAATACTTAATGAAAAAATTAACAAACGCACTAATTGCCCCTAGGATTTTCGAAAATTCCCCCTGGACTTCTCTGGGATGCCATCATCAGATGTTGGTTTCCTTATCATGGGACCATTTGGGAAGTATACCCTTTCCAACAAAAAAAGAATTTTCCAAATCGGTTGGCAAGCGACGGAGTTATGCGCGAACAAACATAAAAAAAAATACAAACATCCAAATTGATAACCTCCTTCTTTTTTAGAAGTCGGTTAAAAATACAAATAAACAAAATCGACTGATAACGATTCAAGTGACAGTGTATCTATGCAAGAGATAATCTTGCATTCATAAATTCCTTATCTTCAGCGAAGGTCAACTTCGCTCAGGTATAATACCTCGTGGTGATGAGTTGTCACTCAATCCACTGATAGTCCATTGTCCCAATTTTAGCCAGAAAAGTATCCCGGTTTTTTTTGCGGATATCATTATAATTCCAAAATTAAAAGACATACAAGAAAACAAAAATATATATGAGAATGTGCAAATGAATGAATTTCATATGCTATCCCACATGACCTAGTAACTATACTTTGAAATTTTAAACTCCAGTTCCCCTCACTTTTTCCATAAAAGCAATATGATTTTTCCACTTTTTAGGGTTCCGTAGTCCTCAACGAACCCTTATAGTTTCGCCATGTCCGTCTGTCTGTCCGCGGCATAGCGCAGAGGTTCTTGGTACTGCTGAAAGCTGAAATTTGAAATGGATATGTATATTAGTTACATCGACAAAGAGGTAAAATAAAATTTTAAATTTTTTTTTTCAGGGTAGCTCCCATGTACACGTAAAGTGGGAATGAATATTTTTTTCTCATGTATTCCATCGTGTGGGGTATTATTGGATTGGTTTTCAAAAATAAAACAGGTCTTTGAAGACCATTTTTCGATTAAGGGATCCGTTTGCGAAATATTTAGCTTTAAAGTGCAAATTTTTGTTCTATACGAGCATCCCCCCTCTAACTTTTAAATGGCTGTCCCTAGAAATTTAAAAAAAATCACAGACGTAGCACATGTAATGAATTTACTAGGAAAACTATCACGGCTAAGTTGCTTGGGCGGTTTTCATTTGCAATATGCATGAATAATCGTTCTTTATAACTGTTCCAAATTTCAAGTCGGTAGAAGTGAAAACATAAGGATTTCTTTTTACCATTTTTGGCACGGAACCCTAAAAATGCTACTCGACTAATTATAGACAAGGTGAATGTAATGATACTAAAATGATAAAATAATGTGTGAGCTAGGCTTGTCATAAAACAGTCGCATCTAGTTTAAAAAAACCAGACCAGAAGTGCGAGTCGGTCACGTATTCTCACACTTTAGAGATTTGTAAGCCCCCATTTCTCCCACTTTATTGTGATGAAGTATCTACAAATTCACGGTTTTAGAAAATAAAAACTTGCTACATACCAAACCTCTAAAAATGACAAAGGTACCTCTAAAAACCAAAAAAATACAAAATCAAGATTTATTCATGGAAAACTGTAGGTGCTTTGGGTAACTTTACGCTTAAAAGTTTTAGATTACGTTGGTTTTGCCTTGTTTATTGATTGAATTATTCCTATCCACTATGCGGCTATTAATAGATTAATAATTCTTCTTGCATCTGTCATAACGTACGTATATATTATTACATGATGTCAATTTTCTAAAATGATCAAGTAATGTGTACTAGCTTAAATACTCTTTAGTGGGTTGTAAAAGGGACTTTCACTTATTTGATTTTCTTCTAAAGTCCTTGCTGAATCCCACTCACTCTGAATTAACTTGTCAAATGTGCACTATAGAAGTTTAACCTCACACCATTGTCTCCTGCTTTCTACGATTGCTACGGCTAGTCATCCAAGGCATAAGTTTTGTGTTGATTCCCGCCAAAGTAATTCAGTTGCAAATGCAATACGAATCATTTGGATAATTCAATGATATTTTATTACATTGCTACGTTGCAAATATCAATAAGATATACGTCCTAACGGATACAGCAATGCAAACAAACCTTAGGGAAACGTATAGTACGGAATTTTTGTTCAGCTACTACTTCACTTCTAAGGTGGGTTGTTCGTTTTTAGCATGTAGATATAAACAGCCGCACCTTCAGATATTTTATTGACAAACACGTGAAAAACTTTGGTAAAATTGCTGTCATGTACACGACTTTATGGCTCAGCAAAGAGAGATATGTCTAGACGTTATTGATTTTGCTTATGACTCTGGGTTCAATTTGGAAACGCACAGGGTCCACCTCATAAAAGTTCCATGACCTTCTTTTGTCGATGTGAAAACAGTAGCTAAAAATAGCACTAAAATACTAGAGATGTTGGTATGCCGATAACGGCCGCAAGATATATCTAGAAGAAGTGGGTACTTTATTTATTTCGCTCCTACTACTAAACAATATTTCGCTTATTACATCTGACGGTTCTAAACGGCCCTGGGTATATAAATAATATATCACAAAATATAAAACCGCAAACGCAGTGACTGTTTTATTTACTCTGGGTGTTAGTGTACCTACCTATCCACAGTTTTTAATACAATATGAAAACTCTTTAATGGTTATACATTATTATAATTATAAAATAGACATGTCGTCAAAGGGCGGTACAATCGGTTTTGTATCCAAATCCAGATAAAGACTGCACTCTTAAACAATATATTTTTTTGTTACAGAAGTACCCAGCTACCTGGTGAACTAGTGAAGTGAAAATCAATTATTTAACCCTCACGTTTAGGTCTAGTTTTCTTTAAATAAATATAACTTGGTACTGTAGTTGTTAGCAGAGACTAGTAATAGTTATTAGGAAAGCATGTAACATGCTAAACAAGCTTGCAAGTGTTTTTTTACATTATGTTAATTTTAGCGGAACAGACGAGCGTTATCGAAGTTTTATTACTTGCATGCAAATTTTACTTAGACCGTTATGTAGTTACTTACGTAAATAAAGAAAGTTACATCTCTTGGCTGTAAAGACAGGGTTCTGTTTTTAATTGAAATATTCGACGCCATTAAATATTCGAGGCCATTAACGCATAGGTATTACTTTTAAAATGTCTTAAAGTATTTCTAAGAATCTAGGTACTAGTTAGCTTGTAAAACAAAAAGTTAGGTTATGTTGGTGTTACCTTCTGAAGTTCTCGTCTGTAATCTAATCCATGTAATAGATTGGAGAGAAACTATAAGTTTCTGTTAACATACATAATATAATGAACACTTCTATCTGCAATCAAGCCTTGTTTTACGCTTCAAAATATGATTAAGTTCCCTTCAACACCTACCTACATCCTTACAGTTAAGTTAAATTACGGATGTAGTTTTTCTAAGTAAACAGTTTCTGTCTTATGTGGAAACACACGTAAAAACGTTAGGTAGACTATACAACCGTTGCAATCCTATCACTTAACCTGACAACTTTTCACACAATTCGGTGTTTGAAAGCCAACAAGATACCAAAGTTAGTCTCTACTCATTTTTACGGTCATTTTCAATATCCTATCTATCGGAAGATTTTCTTACTAGAGATAGAATTTTGCCATAAAATCCATACAACTAATGTCAAAAACTTATCTTTATTAAAACTGAGGATAAATAGGTGATTGAAAATGGTTCTTACTGAGAAATGCGTGTGTAACGATTACGGTGTAGTTGTAACGTTATTCTGTATAGTAAAGAGTATTCAATTTATCTACTCGTGCACCAAGCTGTTGCTATGTGTTTTATTAGGTGGGTACTACACTTATTACTACTAAATCGTCATCAAAGTCACGAGTTTTGATAAATTGATATCATCTTCTATTTCATAAAAGTCTTTCATAAACATATCACAGATAACCTCCCAGAAATCTTTATCTGGAATCGATGATCTAATGAAAATAATTTTATCTATTTCCATAGTATTTTTGCTTAATGTTAATAGGGTTTGGGGGATCATTCGAGTTATTGCTGTTCTGGAACGCAAAGGGCAATGGAAGGAACACGGGTGCGTTTTAGAGAGTAAATTCTGATACATCCTCCCGCACTGCCCAGAGTGGGAGGAGTAATTTGAGGATTGTACATCATTGGGTACAAAAAAGATCTCGCAGTAAGCCTTATGACACTTTGTTGTTATAAGCCCTACTTTTATGATATTTTTTTTTTGAGATATTATATTAGGCAATACCTAATATAACAAAGTTGTGGCGTACACGTGCACGCGAGGCAATCATTGTCCGTGTACAAGGAGTAGAAGTAATCTGCACGCGATCGGCCGACTTAGATTGCGATGCTGATACGCCATGACTATTCACGGGGGACAGAAATGTAGAGCGTCACTGCTTGAATATTGGTCAGGTTTAATAAAACATTTAAAGTAATTACAGAAGGGCATTAGAACGGTCTATGTACCTACTTAGCTTACCAATTTAAATATTTATTTATATTATGTAAAGGAATTTACAGTAGCTATTTTAATTTTAGTGTTTTTTAAATTGAAACTACTATTTTAAAACCACGCCTGTTTTCCCCTATGGTTTCAGCAGCCGAGTCAAACTTCTCACATAAGTCCCATGAGGTACATGGAACTTTAAAATCCATTATAATCACCATGGTATATTCATAGATAATAACTTAATATACAGATATCCTAGGGTGCCTATGAAGGACCAGTTAAATTATGGCTGCTATGGTAAATTAAACTTTTAGATAATCCTGTGAAAATAAAAATAAAAAATAACTGAAATAGTATAAATCTAGAATATCATTAATATAGAATATAATGTTCACAAAATAATAATGTGGTTACTATTTGATACTGAGCGACCAAAACCGACAGTTGCGGTCGAAATCAATTAAATATAGTGCAGGTACAGGGGAGTTTATACATACTATTTATAAATAAATGAAACTTCATTATTAGATAAAGGACAACTATAACGGTGTGATTCGAACTTCGAATGGTTTACGACGAATCGTTGTTAAAGGCAATTCACACACAGACAGGAAAGAGTCACATATATAAAATTCCGTATGATGCTAAAAATACTCTCCTCTTTTTCTAGCGTCTAAAGTTACTCCGAGTATTTTCTGACCGATTTATTATTATCATTAGATACTTATGCCTCAAAGAGAATAGATTTCGCTTACCTACTTATATTCTTGTTATGGCTACGCTTCATAGGTAAACAAACATATTTATATTTTATTACAATCACAGACTTCGAAATAAAGCACAAAAATACTGTGGAACAAATGCGTAAATAACCAATCTCATAAATAGAAACATCAAAAGTTATATAGAAACTAGCGGTGTGTTATGGCAAAAGCTTTAGAAATCTCGGCTAGTCTTTTACAAGAACGAACGCTCCTGTCCCGGGAAACGGAGGAAATGTGGCAAATACGGAAATCATCCTATCGCGATCGAGAATTCGCATTTGTCCCGGCATAAACGAACTGAGAGGCAAATGTAGGTAGCTCATTTACTGTAGGTACCTAGTAGTTCACAATCATATATAAGTATGTTATTATAATAATAAATTAAGAATTTACCACAAAAACGCAGCCAACGCAGTTTCTTTCCTATAGCTACGAAGTTTATCAAAATTCTTGAGGGTTACCCGAAATGCCTCTTAACTCAAGACTAGACATTCCAGGCATGCAGATGGAATGCCGTTTAAGATGGTATTGTCATACTAAATGCAGAGACGTCGTTGTATTAGTCGGGCGTATAGTAATACGCCCGATAATATCGTGTCACCAGTAGATACGCATAAGATTTTAACTTGTACTGATAACATGATGGGAGCTTAATGTTATTAAAGTAAATACTAATTAAGAGCTCACAAAAACCCAAGCTATCTTTCGAGATTTTGATGAGCTGCATGAACCCCAATAAACTAATTACTTGTTTGCATAATCGCTTATTCTTTCTGCTTATTTACGTGTATTTATATAGAAAAGGTAACTGTGAATATTCTATATCGAAGATCGATTACTCCTGTCATCCATTATTGTCACTAGATAGCTTTCTTTCTAAGGCTACCTTACTTATGCCGAACTAAACCAGTGTAACGTGACCTGTCCAACCCTCACTCTGCTGTTATAGTGCACAACAATAAGGTTTTCCAATGAATTTACGGGGATCTTGTTTGATCGCTCGTGTGATTTTGTGGCATTTCCAATCTTTCTGGGCGCCCGAACACTGTCCCTGAGGTGTGTATCTTTAAAGACATTTTATATCAAACGAAACCAGTATTAGTGAACATTTTCCGGTATTATGTTAAGAAATATTGTTCTTATTTAAAACCAGGAGTGATATTTTTTCATTTATCTATATGAAATTGGTAGATGGCTTTATATTATCCCATGGGAAAATTCCAATGTATATAGCATGATAGCAGATCATCTTAGCTTAGATATTTGATAGGCAGTTAAGGCAGATTTTTATGTAATACACAACAAAATTCCATGCAAATGGATGTTCACGCGACACGCATACGAATTACCGATGTAGAATCAATTTAGCGGAGATGCGTGAAACAATACCTACAGGATGTCGTCTGTAGACTACAGGATGTAGTTTGTAGGCTTCAGGAAATAGTTGCTTGGTACGTTTGAAACTTTAGTTCTGTAACAGTTTACGGTACTGACTGGCAAGGAGAATATTCATCCCAATTTTATTATTTTAAAATTTTGGTCGGCATCAGACATATCCTCAGAGCGAAGCCACAGGTAGATAGATCGAGGGACACGATGAAACTACGGTTCCTTCTTGACTACGGAACCCTAAAAACCAGCCAAGGATGACTCGGGCTCGCGCACTGAGGATTCCAAACTTCGTCGCATATTTAAACTTCTTTCATTTGCAATACATATTGATAATCATTATTTATACCTAAGGATCTTAACGATTGTTCTTTACAATATACCTAGTTCTTGAAATATCAACGAACAGATAGTCATAAGACTGATAAGGTCACACCATAAGAATTAATAATGGAACGGAACCCTAAAAATATTGTCAGATATCTTAACCCTTAACTTGCTTATTTAAAAAAAATAAGCAAATTAAGAGTTCCTATTCTAAAATAAAACTGTGTCTAACAGCTATCACTAAGTCTGATCTAGTTAGTATGACCTACCTACGATCTATGAATATTGTACCTATATATTAAGTTCATCTTTTTTCAGCCAAAAGACCACTCATCCCTTACCTCCTCCTGCCTCGTAATGAAAGCGCTCGGAAGCACCGCAAGCCACTTAAATAGAGGGCGTCTTGTTAATTCCTTAAAAACTCAAGTGCCCCCATCATTGTTCAGAGGCCTCGCTCGCCCGAACAATACGGAAACACAAGTGTTGAGTCACTGACCCCTAATTATTTCACACAAAAAGCTGACTTCTACGCATAACAAAGATAATGTATGGTTTTTGTACAATCAAAGTAGATTCTGTTTTCTATTCAATATGCATATAACACAAACAATCGGTAACGCTATGTAAATAAATTCAACTGCTGCGAGTTAATATCTATACAAATAAATGAAATTGAAGTGTCTGTTTGTAATTTAGTTTTTTTATACCAAATGCACGCGGCGTAGGCAAGTCCTATACCATTTATTTTAAATGTTGTCTATCTATCCGTATTTTTGTTGTAATATTCAAAACAACTGGACAGCTTTTGATTTTGGGATATAACAAAGAAAAAAAATGGTTTCGTGCAGAAAAATAAAACCCTTGCAATTGTAAATCGTGAGCAACGTCGCGAGTTGCAGCTAGTCCATAATAATTTAGGGTCAGTGTATTATTATTTGAATGCGTTCGTAGTACAAAGATAGTTACATAAGCTCATTAATTGTTCCGATGATAGTAAAGTATCGATGTACGGACATAATTTATATCATGGAACAATCCCTGGCCGGGTGCCAGCACCTACTGAAGGGGAGTTGTGTATTCAAGGCGTGCAAACAATCAACCTGTCGAATAACAGATGTAAATATATAGTATCACAACATTTAATTGCATGTGTAGCCTCCTGATAGGACGCTTGCGGAGTAGGAGAATATAGAAGAATTCACAGATTATGAAGGTTGTGAAGCTGCTCAGCAGAGTAAGGCACAGTACAAGACTGATAAGAATTCAAATACCTTCGTAATGCTGGATTTTTTAAATTATTTGTTTGGCCCTTTAATGAACATGGCATTTTAGATCTTAAGCTGTTGAGGCAGGTACAAAAAATCAGAGCGTGAACTTTTTATGAACATAACTAACCTTTTCCCCGTTTTCACTGGCATCGGTGCACCTAGTTACAAAGTATTCCACGTGTTAATCAGGTATAGGTAACTATGTGTTTCATCCAAATTCATTCAGTAGTTTTTACGTCAAAGAGTGACAAACATACACACATACATCCTCAGAAACTTTCACATTCATAATGTTAGTAGGATATCAAACTAATTAGTTGGCGCTAAGGATTTCTGTTCCCTTTGGATCCTAAAACAAGAAAGTAGGCAACCACGCCTGGTGTCGTTACATGTTCATAACACAGTATAAGGGTGATGGCTAAGTTGATACAAAAAGTTTCATTCACGACTAACATCACGTTTCACTTGTAATAACGAGCACAATAGCTCCGACTTTATGGAACCATGACACATAAACTATAAGTTCTGCCTACAAGTTGGATACTACAAATAGTAAAGCTGCCTAAGTTACTTAATTACTGCTATTGAGTAGGTACATTTATCTACTTAAACACTATAATAGTTTATGAGAGTTTATTTTTATTCTTGACACTATATGAAAAACTGCGTCTCGTCATTTTCTCACTTACGGAAAAGCTGAAAGTAAAGTATCTCAATCTTACTCACGACGGAACGGAGAAGGTATATGCGTTTGGTCTAAGAGGTTGTATGTTTTGATAATAAACATTTAAGTAATAATTATGACGTCATTGACCTAAACTTGCTTTACTTTTACCGTCTTACTTATAAAAAACCTGTAATCAGAAGTTCATCATTTCTCACCTAATCCTGACTTAACGTTGTAATCCGAGAGATTAAGCTACTAACTTAAGTTCGGATTAACGCTTTGTAGCATTTATGAGTGAGATGTTTGCTAATCCGTTGCTAAACAGAAGATAAAAATATCCAAGACGGGTAAAATAAAGCAAAGCAAAAAAACTTTTTTTTTTCTCTTACATCCACACCTAATAACTGAACGTTTATTTATGATTTTAATCAATTTTAACAAGTACTTTACTACTAATTAAATGAGCAGGAAGGAAGGCGACATTAAACTAAAGAAACCCCAAACAAACATTGGGTGGTGTAAAACATTGAATTACGAGTTCAGTGATGCGTTTGTGGCCACCTGGTCAACGTAAACCTATATTTTTATATGCGATCGTAAATTATTTGTGGTGAACAACGTGGTACACAGCCCGAGCTGCAAGCGTACAACTACGGTTTGTTTACATTATAAACATATTGCAAACTTCAAAGGGAACGTGTATATCGATATGTCATTGAAAATGGCATATCCGATATGTAGATAAGCTGATCGAGCGAGCAACAGCATTAATATCTCTTCGAATAGGTACCGCGTTCAGTTGGATATATCTACTTATAAACTTATATTTATCTACTACAGTAGGTATCTGTAGTTTGGAATGACCTATAGAAAGTATAGACAGAACAGAACCAAGGGGAAGGACGGAAAGAAGGTCTTTGACTGCTATTAAATAAAATAATCTGTAATTTACTAGACAACAACTAACTAGCTGATGTCAGGAATTCCAGCACTTTGTTTTAACCAAAGTAGTTGTCTAGATGAAACCTAGTTTTTAGTGAGGCAGGATCATATTTTCTTAGTTTCGATACGAAAACAACATTTGGCATTGAACATTGGATGATATAGAAACCACTAATAGATACACTTAATAGTGAAGTAGCACCTAATACCTACTACATAATTAATCATAACTGTTCGTAGTTAACCCAATTTTAATAAATACCAGAATAGATAACAATACAGTAAACGATATCCAATCAATTATTTATATAAATATTCCACTAACTGATGATTTACGGAAGATCAAATAATAAATAATTACATGTGAAGTGAAGCGAGGCCAGTACATATAATTAGGTAGGTACTTACAATGAAACCATTCAGAATACTAATAATTTAGTTAGTTCGGAGGCCTCTCTTCCCCTAATTACGTGCCTCAATTTCTATGCCATCTGATTAAACCAAGTTGCTGTGTAGGAACTCACTGACACACGGTGTCTAAAGCACTCATATCACTCAGACAATTTGTTAACATTTCCCCCTGAGAACCCAGTTTCCAGTGGGAACGGTAATAAATTGTCTGTCAGCCATGTTATGTAAGTACTTAAATATGTATCCTACATATTTATCAACTCATAGTCTAGTCATAAGAAGTTCATGCTTTGCAAATTATCTAAGATGATATGAAACATCCAACGTGAAAGATGTGTCGTTCATTCGCTTTTGGAATAACACCAACCTGAGCTACGCCCTTGATTCGTATCACCTTTAGAAAACTTATTTCCCGAAGACAAAGTAGTTATGTATCAAGTCTATTCATTGTCCAGTGGAGCGCACACTGTATAATGGGCTGCCTATTTATAATAGCTTCAGAGGCTCAGAGCCATTCAGTGGACATGGAGGACGCCAGCATCGCTCCATTTAACATACGCGCATGCTTCACGTCACCAAGGCTGGGACTAAGACAGCTTCGAATGGGGTCGACGAAAACAAATCACACCAAATATTAATAACAAGCGTGGAGCACTACACGTTTGCACAACATTTCCCTCGCGTTATATCAAAATATAAACAACCGTCAATCACTCGAGCAAAATTTTGTAACGTTCGCTTAAATTTCTCTATAATATTTATGAAGGTGTGTTATTTTATTAATAACCATTGTCCTGGTCATCGTTGACGAATTTAATTAATTTGGGGGCAATCGAAATCTGTCTGGTTATTTGCCTCCTCTCTCTCGGGGTTTCCAAAAACTAACTCTCCAATTATTGAGTTCCTATCCTCGAGAGCATTAGCGATCTTTACGGACAATAGTATTATGACGTTATCTTTCTAAGTATAATTACTGTTGTATATAATCAAAAGTAAATAAGACCAGTGGGCAACGGCCATGTCCTTCAATTATGTCGTATAGTGGCTACTATTATTGAATTGCCAATATTTGTCGCGTCTAACTCGATAATGGCTCTCATTGGGGCTGGCGCGGCGGTGTCAGAGCCCACAACCTAGATACACGACTCTTTAGCAATGAAGTTGACCACTTTGACAACACTTAGCTGCGTGTTATTACAATATTGAATCATAGACTGATTTGCCTTTTTAATGGTTCCATTATAAGGAGAGATTGTATATAGAATCCAAGGACAATACAACTATCCACTCACCGTAGGTAGTACCGATGATGTTGAACTGCCGAACATTATTGCCTTTTTCCACTGAACAAATAATTAGCGCATGACACAGACGATAAAGACACCCACTATTTACATTATCCATTCAATAACTATTTTCATAACTATAATAACACAACAACAACACGTCGATTATAACTTCTTATTCATTAATTAAAAAATGTTACCAATAACATTTAACATTAATCTACACATTGATTACACATTCCATGGGTGTGCTTATTAATCACATGAAAGCAGATGTCCAGATATGTTCCATGACTTTTTTGTAAGATGCCGGAATAAAGGAGCGAATTTTATACATTTATCTAACATAATCAATGAACGGAATCGAGACCACTTGGAGTTTGAAAGAATACAGTTAATAGATCAAGATTTTGACCGATTGCGATTTAAATTTTCAGTGAAATTGACGGATGATAGTATTCAAATATGAATGTTAGTGCGCGCCCTGGAATCGACCGGGCGTCCCGCCGCGCCACTGAGGCATCTCGCGAGGCTCCCGGCCCGCGGTTGTGGCGCGCATGCGTGCACCGCGCCACCCACGCCTGTCTCCACCACCACACTGCGAGCTATACATTACTCGATCATACTCTGCGACCGCACGCACCTGCTGCTAAACGTATAGCAATAAGCAGCGTACGCGCTGTTACGAACGAGCACTCGCCTGACGCGCCACGCATCACAATCAGTGGTCAGTGATAGGACAAGAATCATAATTATGACGTCACCAGTTCGTTTTAGAGGGCCACAATGCAGAGGCGTATTTTCGGAAGTATTTAATTATCGCTATCGCTAGAATCCTTACTATTTAATGCGAATGTAACTCTCTCTCTGTCTGTTTGTTACGCTTTCACGGTAAAACGGCTGGACTGATTTAGATGTAATTTGGTACGGAGATAGAGTGAAACTTAAGGAGGGACATGGGATAGTTATTATACGGGTGCGGGTGAAACCGCGGAAAACGGCTAGTACTATAGACATAAAGCAAGTGGAATGACACTCGACAGCCTTCACGTGTTGAGTTGTGATACGACAATGCACATAATAATTATGTATATACAAGAAAATTTATACTGAAGGAAATTCTAGAGGGAGATTATATAATACACTCTAGCGTTGTACTATAGTCCGAATAGATTTTTTTTGCAAAAGGCTCTGGTTTGGATCGCTTATAAAAGATTTTCTCTGAAGTCTAGCTTCGTTATTTCTTTATAATTTTTCACTGAACTTCAATCTGAAAACTTAACTGAAGGTTAGCGAACCTATTTCAGTCTCAAGCTGCGTCGTAACCCCGGATGTTCTGGGGCATCTGGGGACCTCAACGTGCCGCATATAAGGAGGCCAAGGTAGATTGCAGCCTACTACCGCCAGCCAGCAACACACCCGCTGAAACTGCTGTCTTTTATCTTTAAAAGTATGTAGGTACCTACTCCACGTGTTAATACAGGTAACTACCTAAGTACAATTTCTATTCAGTAGTTATTGCGTGAAAGAGGAACAAACATACATACCTACATCTTCAAAACTATATTTTTTTTTATAATATGAATACTGTTGGAAAAAGGAGGATTTTATGATACTGTCACATGAGCTTCTTAACTTCTTAAATTTTTATAATGCCTAAGGATACTTTACATTACATGGACAGCAGTTTTAAAGACTATATTTATTATTTTGTACGTCTTAACTTTTTTTAAACTATTGCCGGTCAAGTATAATAGGTCGGCAAGTAATAGTAGATACTCTTTCGGAAGTTAGATGTCGTGAAGGACGCCTAGAGTAAATGTTAAAAAGACTGACATCAATCTCATCATCATCATCAGCCTATATATTGTCCCACCAGCGCTAATCTGAACATATTACCTCTCCTTTTATTTGTTTATGCGAACAAGGTGGCTGCCATATTAGTTTTAATGGACTGGATACTGCTCTACACAATGTCTGATTATTGTGAACTTCCGGAACAAATCCGATTGCACATTCGGATCTTGTAATAAACATTTGTCTAAACAGTCCATGCACATAATTTTACACAAGGTTAATCGGTTTCGAATAAATAGGGATGTTATAGAAAGGTGAGAAAGGTGATGTTATAAACAATAAGAAACGCGTCTCACCATAACAAGCACCTGTATTTTATGAAACTGTACAAATTGAAGTAATAACAATGTAAATGTATTGTTAATATAGTGTAATTAAACTGACATAATCATGGAGGCAAGTGTGTTGAAGGCAGACAGATAAAGAAAATGGAATTAAAGGTACCTAAAGTAACAGTAGGTATTTAGATCTCTAAAATCACATGCTTATACATACGTACATATTTCAATCTTCAATCTAAACATGGCCTAAATTATTAATACCTACAAACTAATTCAACAAGTCATACATGCTGTTAACAAATATTTTCACCAAGATTTAAATGTACACTAGCTCCGTCAAGCTACAGTCGTGGGTGTTGTTGAGCACTGCTACAAGCACACGATGCGCTCGGTGAAGGCGCCGATGATGGTCATGTCGGCGGCGAGCGCTGCTCGCATCACCTGCGGAGCGACGCAGTCCCGCACTCGGAGCGTGAACTCGCGACGCGTCGGCGCCGGCAGCCCACCGCCCACCACATTCAGTATCCTATTGCGCCCGGCCACATCTAATGGTTTCCCTTCCTCACTACACCCGAGCACTGTCCGAACACATAGCGTTCTACACGCTTCTCTCTCAGCGTCGTGAAGCTCCCGCGCTGCTATTTCGAAAGTCCTTCGAGTGTCAACACCACCGACTGATGAGCTCCCGGTAGGTACACCCTCTTCGTGTGCCTTCACTGCTCCAGCTCGAAGTATAGCTGGCAGCAGAAGTTCTGCGGCTGCGCTGACGGTCCGCGACCGTAAAAAATGTAACACTTGCTCGGCCTCGCGCGTCTCGTCGAACAATCTCCGCTGGCGCGCAGCCGGCACCGGTCGCGCAACACTCCACGCCTCTACCCAAGGGTTACCTGGTAATAACATACGGTCACCTAAAGCCCCACCATCGTCTGGTTTCCAGTCCCGCGGCGAGTACCAACGCACAAAATCACACAGTTCAGCGCCAGGGTTGGCCGCTTTAAACGCTTCCATATCAGACAGGAGCGAAGCACTCATCATTCTGGCACGGAGTTCGGACGCTTTAGCGTCGTCTCCGAGTCGCACCATTAGTTCCGCATCCTCTTCTAACTGATCTTCAGTTTTCGGTGCAGGGTCCTACATTGCAAAGATACATTATACGAAAATGCTGAGGAAATACGTTTGATTATACTAAATTCAAATAATTACCTAATTGAGCCATTATTTGAATAGAATAACAAAGGAATGTCCACTCATACTGATCGTTTTCTACTTAATAAACACTGACAAAACACCATCTTTTAAATATGCCTTTTTTAAACTCAAGGAAAACTTGTAAAAACAAACTGCTTAATATCCCTATTACAACCAACTTAAGCTAGCGACTTAAGATAGATTATACACACCTGTGTCCGAGGCACATACAGGGGCGCCCCATTCTTAAGAGTGGCGTCACCAAATCGACTCAGTCTGCCAACTGGTCTGTCCCAAGGCAGTTGGTCTTCATTCTCACCCTCGGAGCAATCAAAGAATTCATCATCAGAGGAGTTCCCCGCCAGGCTACTGGTGCCTTCCAGAGCCCGTGAGATACAACAGTTGAGAAGTTGCAGCTTTTGATGAAGTAAGCAAGTCCTCGCGTTAGGTGCACCTTCTGCAACTCTGTAGACAATTAAAAAGTTCAGTGTTAAACTTTGATTTTTGACCACGTAGCGGGAATTTTCGTGATGTCAACTTCTTGTTCAACCCCGGCTTGGTAATCGACCGTTTTGGGAATAAAAAACCCAAATTATAGGTTATCCATAGTATGGTAGATGTTTGAATTTATGGTAAACAGCTGTTTTCAGTTGATCGGACCGTTATCTTGTCGGTGAACTTGGGCCTTAGATGAAGTATTTTAATAGATTATGTTTAACGTTGAATTAATTCTAAATAGGTTGATTGTTTGCGTCGTGAATGTAGCTCTTGACACAGTAATAAAGTATAATGGTAAACTTCCGTTTCCATTAGTTAACAAAATTTATGTCAGTCGGAGAAAATGACGAAAAATCTGAATACTAGCACATCCTATAATTTCCTGTTTATTAAAACAAGCTGTTATTGCAAACACCAAAAATGAACGATCACAATCAGGTTAAAGCATAACGATAACGTGTTACTAATAAAGGATTTCTCATAAGCATCCTTTTATGAACACTAAAATAAAATCGCAATAACGGTAGGCTTCAAGCTGTGATTCACTGTAAGCTGTTGATGAACGAACGTAGTACGAACGTAGGTATTATAATATACAATACAAGAGTATAGTAGAGTAGACTACATGTGGTCGTTTTTTAACTTGTTTTGAAGTTACAGATTAACATTCCATCAAAAATAAAAGTTACTGGTCTCTGGACGTTTCAATTTTGTTCGTATTATCTCGCATTCGAACTGGTAAAGCAAAACAAAACGAATTTGTTAGAAATTGACGGTACATTATCATTATCACGATCTAATGAATGTAGGTTATCGGGATAATAAACCTTATCATAAGGCTAGCTCTACTTTGGAGGGCACTACGCTTAACTGTCAGAACTAACACTTAAAAGCTTTTTACTAATTTGCCGTATATCCAATATATGTATAATATTTCGTAAATAGTACCTAACTTTTTTCATTCATTAAACTACGACAGTCACGTAGCTATGCCAACCGCCAACATGTTAGAACTTTCACTTTAAGCGCAATTTTAAATAGATAATATATATAACTTCCTCTAGAAGAAAGTAAATTAATCATTTGAGATACTAAATATTTTCACGTAACCCATGGAACATGTATTTTCTCTTTCGTGTATGCAGCGTATGCTAAAGCACAGTTGACTTAAGTGCGACGGCATGTTCGCTACTATATTGAGACAAGTACGCGAGCGCACGAATGCACGAATGCAGAATCAGAACAATTTAGTCTCGATTTGTGTGCCACGACCCAGAATCAACGGGAACTGAACTAAACGCGCGAACGCTCTCGGAACCGTTATCACATTGAATTACAAATGTGTTGCAGTTGCTGTGTGGCGAGCAGAAGGCGACCGCCAGTAAGGTTGCGTCTCTAAGATGCTTGACGTGTAATCGGTCGGTGAACCGTTTGTTTACCGGAGCCGGTGCGCCAGCAGCAACTAGGTGTAGGTCAGGAAGCAGGTGGGGGCCTCGCGCCGGCCAGCAGTCCGACGCCGACAACAGCCGCGAGCGCATCCACCGCGCAGACATGGACCTACAGTGGTCAATCTGTGTATAACCAGTTCCTGACACTGAAAGTGAGTTCCATTGTTGTGTTTAAGGATGAGACCTATCAGTGATTTATAAAATAAATAAAACAAAGAAAATAAACACAGTGCCAGTGCTAGAACAAAGTGATCAGCTTCATAGGATTCTTTTCTTGGTCATCATTGTTCCACAAAATGGTAAGATTTAATAGTACGAATTAGACGAGTAAGAATTTTCTATCGATAGCCGGCAGGTAAAGCGTGACAGAAAATGGTCTCTTCGCGTACGTTGACCCACTTCTAAAGAATCAAGCGTACGTAGAGCAATAGGCACTAAGCTAATTAACAAAACTATGTCTGTGCGCCGAATCCGAAAATATCGAGATACAGATCTTGAGGTGTGATTTTGAATAAGATACGCATAATGATTATGGTACTTTCTAGGATGGAATTGATAAACTACTGACCTAGATGTACTCCAAGTAAATTATAATATATGAACATCTTTGAAGTATCTTATATATTTTAACTCGTAATATAACTGATGTCGCATTTGACCTAATCGTCTTGTGATTGGAAACTGGTAATTGGTTAGATATTGCCGTATTGAACCGGTATCAGTCCTCAGTCAGCTCCTGAAAAGGAGGCAATAAAATAAGCATCCGCACGCTGGGCTTGTGGGCTGATGACCGCAGAAACATTTTATGTACATAGAAGTATGTGCATAGTTCGTATGTATGTCATCATAATGAGTCTCGCGAGACGCATCGTGACAGCCACAGCCACATGTGTGACTATGTCAATCACACACTTTCTCTAATACATGATGTTTAATATTTTTGAAACTCAGTGTGACATAGCGTTCATATGGCTTCGTCAAAAAAATCGTTTCATTTTATTTAAATCGATTTCGATAAGAAATCATTAGTTCGTAGTAGCCAGTTTAGCTCATTTAATAGTTTACTCTGGTGGTTTGTTTACTTGGTAAAGTTTTCTTATGTGCCGGCTTAATAGTATATTTGTAGAGGCGGCGACGGTGGGACGATCACCCTGCGGCGACAGGGTGGCCCAAGGTCTCAGCGCCCAGTCTCTGAACCCCTCTATCTAAGTCAGTTCCGGACTTTCGACTTCGTTAATAGCCACCCTGTTTACTTTTACCTATCTAACCGTGATGTTTTTCTTCGGAGAGAAATCAAACAAAACACCTTTGAGAGTTCATTATAATAAAGAGATTTTGATCCCGTCTTGCCACGACTACGAGCAATAACAGATCATCAGACATTAGACACTCATACTTCTTTTTTCATGATTCATGTAATCAAAACTGTTCCTATCAGCGCAGACAAATGATTAATGAAACGTTAAATTGAAAGCAGTGTTGATGTTATTGATACCGAAGACTTGTATTAGTAATAAAATACTAAATATCAAGCGACATTGTTTTATAAACATTCCGCATAGACATCGGATGCGTTATTCTGAGAAAGAATAAAAGTGTTTATAAAGTTTTGTAATTTACCCTATGAATAGACAACGTGTTTAATATCTTGGCGAATCGAACAAATACTAATCGCATGAGCGGGTTCGGCCTATTGTCATAATCTGTGCTTTTGTCGCCCACCGCCTGCCTCCGCCTACTCTGCTCAATCAGAGATGACCTTATCAATATACGACTGTCGAAGTATTTTATAGATATTATTGTAAAGGTGGGAAAGCGCACAGTCTGTTTTCTCTTCATTTACAATTCATATTCATTTTATAGTTAAGATAATAATATTCTCTTCATTTCAATAATACCTGTATGCAAATTACTTGTATTGTTTCATACAAATTAAAGACAGAAAGTCTTTCACTAATTTCAGTCGCCCGAACAAGAAACCCATTTTTGGAAGGACATTTTTTATCAAAAATACAACTTCTTAGAGCATCAACTTTATCACCAAGGAAAGAAAGAAGAAATTATAAATCTGCTGGCAGGCAACTGCGACAGAAGCGCGCTAAAAACTACTTTAGTAACAAAGCTGACATTAAACGCAATTATTTTCGTAAATTAATTAGAAAAGTGATGTTAGTTACAAAGTTAAACAATACATTCCGGACAGCTATGATTCCGGTCAGTAAATTGTAACAAGTGGGGGGTAGGTACGTGTATTCCCTGCAGCCGGCAGCTTGCGCAGTTTCCACCGGCAAATAGTGTTACCCGTGAAATTCAGTAGCCATTTAACCAATTAATTCACGTAGCTCGCATTGCGCTTTGGGCACACGTTTTAATTGCCTCTCGCGAATCGACGAATTTACATAAAAGATGCCCATGAAGTTATTAATTAACAAACTTGTGTTTAGTAAATACTCGCACGTATATATTTGTTGAACATTATTTTATGTGCTTATTTTTATGACTACTTTTGTCGTAAATCTAAAATAACCGGCGAGTTAAAAGCTTTTATTTATAGCGTATGTTGTCGGGGTTATGTCCCGCGGGTGCTATGGTCGAGGTTCTTGTCATGATCCATGCCTTTCCTTCGTAATGTATAAGTTCGACCCGCGTCGTTTGATGAAAAATTAAGTGCCATCATAAAATCTTCTAGTTACGCACAAATAATTACACAGATAGGTACATAGATTTTGGAGTGCTATAAGCCAGATACGTAGAGTTCATGTCACACTAGGTATAAATTTGAGCCAGAATAAACAAACATAGCTGTAGATATACCTATTGAAAAAATAAATATTAATAGACGAGCTGCTGCAGTTATCCAACTCCGAATGACATTGAGTAACCTTGAGTATAATAGATTCCGAACACGGTTTGTTTTTGCGATAGTTTTCACCTAAGATCAAAGAGTTGACAAAAACCCTGTGGCAAGGAAGTTGAGACAATAGACAGAGTAACTGTGTCGCAGTATAGGTGACGACGCACGTCCGTGGGAGACACGGTGAGCACCTTGATTGTGTACGAGACGCTGCACCTACACGTTATTGCATGCAGCCGAGCTACTCACTTATTGCCAGTGTAAAAATAATCCACAAGAACATTGAATTCCTAAAAAAGTGTTTCATAGCAGTAAAAACATTATTTTCACTTCATATAATTTTCAATAAACTCAGGTATAGGAATATAATCTTTTATCTCTAAATTTACTGAAATTCTTTGATCATTCTTATAAGGATACATTACAGACTAGGGCAATTAGTGAAGAATGAGCTTTCTTTTATTTTTAATGCCGATTGACGAAAAGTGACGTGAGACGGCGAAGAAAATCGAAGTAGTTTTGTAATAGGTTTATATCCGGAGTCATTTGACAGAATGTTATAAAAATATAATATTTTAATTTATGTTTCGATAACATTGTAGTTAATCTAAATATTAATGATAGAAAGTTGTGTCAAAGTCGTATGCTCGACCGGTTAGTTTTAAGCCCACATTATCCATATAAAGTAGGCATTAAGAAAATTAGATACATTTTTTTTTCACTAAAATTTGAGGAATTACGTGCAATAACTGGCTGAGAGACGGTTTTCAGATAAATTGTAATGAATATAAAAGAATAAAAAGGTCACATTTCTTTTACACAACGAAGAACTAAGATACAAACATCAATGTGAAAACAAAAGATAGAATATAATGCTTTCAAATAAATCTATAGTATAGGCAAACTTTCATTGCTGCTAGAATGTACCTAGATCAAGCTTTGATTTGTATAGGAACCTTTATAGCGACTCTTTAGTACAATAGCTAGTCGTGTCTGTAAATACTAATAAGTAGGGACATAACCATGTAACCTTATCTTCAAAAATTGCAAAAATAATTTGATAGTTTTGAAGTAATCAGCATTTTTTTAACAAAGTGAATTATGCGGTCGAAAAAACAAGATTGTTACGACTTTACTGCGTATATTTTTACTTCTGAAGTTCTGAACCCTCGGTGCGGAGTCCGACTCGCACTTGGCCGGTTTTTAGTGTCGTTTAATAAGTGCCAATCAACATCCACTTGATGTTAGTATTAAGTGGCTTTAGATTGAAATCAATAAGGTTTAAACTTTAAGCAACACTATCTGAACGTTCGCTCGTCGAGGTACATCGCTATAATGGCATGACATGACACATGAACCCGGAGTCTCAGAATTAATAATAGTCCCGGAGTGCGCGCTGCTTCGCACTCCGCATGCCGCGCAGGTTAAGCCCGATTTGTTTCTCTCCGGGATTTCGACATCCGAATAACAACAATAAACAGAATTTATAACTATTCGCGGCGCGTTGTTAGTTGTTGTCCTTTGGCTGGTCGATTTAAACCTGACGGCAATAATAATGATGCTGTCAGAATATTTTGTAGGCACGCACTGACTTTATTCAACAGCTTAGCATGGTTCCGGTGAAGACCTGACATTAGTTAACTAGTTTAATGTTTATTTATGCGAATATAATAACGCAAAATCTGTAATTCTGTTAGATGTTTGTGTTTATTTAATTTGTAAATTAGCATGTTGGATTTTATTGAATATCTTTAACCATTATTTGAAGACCTAGAAATCATTATTTAAAGCCATTTGTTCATGCCCGAAAAGTATGCTGTAGCAAATAGCCTTATAATTAAAACATAAACTAGATCAAAGAAGTTTGTTCTCACAGTGGCAGCAAGTTTTAGGTACTAGCTATAAGGCTTTAATGCCACTAAAAACTTATAGTGTTAAAGTCAAAGGCCTCCATTGGGTTGTATCCACTTTCTAAATGATTGAAGACACACATGTGTATGTCTTAGACTCCTAGGGAAATTCTATTAAGTACTATACTATTAACAAAGTGACTGGCAGAGTCTTTTCCCTTCCTTGCTACGTACCTATTCTAAAAAGGTAAAAGTTTCCATAATGCCTAAGCAAAAAATTCGTAAACAAAATACATAATAGAGTACTCTGTACTGTACCTATTGGTAACAAGTATTAACTGCCTGCCGTAATGATTGATTTTTGATGAACTATTGTTAACCACGGCGCAATGTTTGCGTGTGGCAATTTTATTATAAACAGCATGCGTTTCGTGTAAAACTGATGTCTCTTAATTGGAAGCAACAGGCCACAGTATATTTTTTCTGCGTGGCATGGTTCAGCGACCCTCCGCAGGTGCAATATTCATCTACGTCACGGTTGCCGTCTCTGCGAGGCGTGAAGATGGATTGGCTACCTTCGGAGCATTAGCGACGGTTGATCTAACGTGATTGTAGGACGTCGGCCCAGACATACCTACCGCGAGTAACACGCTCGGGAATGCCACGAATAAGGAAACTTTATGTTTTCTGTATTGCCTAGAAATAAGTAGGATAAAATCATATATTGCGTCTACATAAATTCAAATTAAAATGGTTTAAGGTCCGACTTCTTATATCAATCAAATCCTTAAAACCATGTTCGTTTTCTTGTGATTGTTTTATTTTATCCGGTCTATTTAAATCATACTGTTTATCCGAGCAGAGACCTATTTAGTATCGTTACCTATTACCGTAGCTCTACCCTCCTAGGTAAAAAAAACCTAATTGTATAATAACCATTTAAGTACATACATACACGACGGAGTTTTCACTTCGGTTTCACTCTACTTTATAGTATTTAGAAAATCCACAATTAGGTAAAAAGTACTTCATAGGCAAACCATGGAGACGTTAATGACACGTGCAGAGTGCACCCAACCATAGCATATGGGTCTTATTTATCGTAGACGTGATGGAGCAGAGTTGGTCTCGCGTCGTTCAGCATTGCGGGCAGTCGCCACCACGCGGCTGCGTACCGTGCACCGCGCGTAGCTACCGGCTGTCGGCAATATCTGCGAATCTCCACATTCGATCATTAACGCCTCACTGGCTTTCAGATTTTCTGAGCAGCACACTAAACATTTATTTAATACTGGCTAGGATTTCAGTTACATTTTAAATAAACAAATAAGTAGGTCAGAAATACAAGGAATCAATAATTTGAATTCAAAATGAATCTTTTCCAGTTTCGGAATATTTCAGGTAGTAATCAAATCGGCCTAAAAATCCACGTACCTAATTTCGATTCATAATATTGTCTTAGCCGAGACCGATGTCGATGACATAGAAAACTAGACAGCCATTACTGCTGCTTATACCTACTTTTAAGTACCTCCTTGAACATTCCGTCATTTGTTTTAAAAGGCACAGTTATCATACAAATTGGTGAAACACCAATCTGTAATACCTGACTACTGCATTCTCTCGCCAGCAAAAAAAAAAATGCGAAAAATTCGTAGCGCGGTAACTTCGTTTTTATTGAAGCTACCTATTTATGATTGTTCAATAACGCTAATCACGAAAGAACAACCTACAGTTAATAGATTGTATCGTAGACAACATAAGGAAAAGGAAAAAGCGTAGGGCTCCGGAACACTAAAACGGTAATAATTTAAACAATAACAAAAACGTTAGGTAGGTACTTTTTAATTGCACAATCATAAGTTGGAGTAGGGAAGTTACTTCAGCGCACCCAACATCCGCAACACAAACCCACGCGTCGCTTCCCGCCAAAACGGCATTATGCTCCGCCATTATCCGCGAGCTCTCTAGGATCGCAGCCATTACCAACACCCGGTTATTTTCTATTACAAAGTCTGTGCGCAGGTGGTACCTCACTCGCGGAGATACCTGCCGCAACGAATAGCAGCGCAATTAAGAACACGACACGATCAAAGAGACTACGGACGCATGGTTCCCTTCACAATAACAAAGACAATAATAACTCTACTTTGGTACGTACAAGTTATAACGAGAACAAAGATTTTTTGAATTCTCAACTTGACTTGTTTTTATTCTTTCTTAGAAATAAACCTACGTTTCATGTATTTCTTTATGTTTATTTTCGTTCTACTTAGTTACGTGGATTATGGATTTATGCTGTTGACCGCTAGTCACATCGGTCGTCACGCACAACGTCTAATCGTAGGGAGTGCGAGTCGCGCTTTCTACCCACATTTACGGTTAGACACAAACCAACACTTACTTACGTTCTGACTCTGAGTAGCAGTGATACGCTTAATTAAATGAATGCAACAGATAATATAATTGGATGGGAAATGCATTACCCGAGATACACTTACCGTTATAAGGCAAACTCTAGTATTGCCTCCTCGCCCTACTCCCACTTTCCTCCCTCTGACGACGCAGACGGTCCCACGTAGCTATGTATAGCACGAGCGAACTTAAAAGCCCGGTAAAACGATGCTGATAAAAGAGTCAATGGGGATTATGGTAAAGCTGTCTGCTCTAAACTTTAAGTCTTCTAAACAAGCTTTGTAGTCTAGTCAGTCATAGAAGTCGTATAGAATGATTACGTTTCGCATGCGAGTGGTGCCATCTTAATTTGTTTCACTAACATTATCATGAGATTTTCTTCCATTAGACTTTGGATTAGGTAGGTACATTTGTTGTGGTTTAATATGTGTAGTGAAACTGGCAAACCTTGCGGGCAACTCTGCAGATTGGTTCAATTAAAAAACAAACCAATTCCCAAAACATGTAGGTTTCTTACCTAAGTGTTTTTCCTTTGTCTAATCTTGATGGTATGCAGGACGTACAAGTATTTTCGTCTCCGAGTTCTATTATTCACGTATTACGCATGTAGAACATAGCAAAATCTTTGTTTTCCCATTGCCTCTACTCGGTTAGCGGGTGTTGCTGAGCGAACAGTAACAGCGCGTAGTCGGCAGCTAGCGGCGAACGGGACTGATTTACGTCGAATAGCTAACATCACTGACATTAATGATACATTCTCTTGACTGCTCTTTCTCATAACGGTCAAAGGCCGGCAAATAATATGCATAAAAATATGTACTCTTGCTGCTAAGTTGATAGGAATTATGGTCGCGCATCTGACGCTAGTACCCCGTCGCAGTCAGTCGAAGGAATTATTTTGATGGTACGTAACTTCCAAGATAATTTTATAAAAAATCAATCCCAAATCGTCAAAACACGTGTAAAAATGCTAAATCTCGCAACTCAGGTTTTCTACGCAAAAAGTTGTGAGATCTAATGTAAAACAAGTTCGATTAAATTTGACACAATATTCAGGCTGGCTTTACCCACAACGAAGCTACGGAGAGAGAAAATGGTCTGAATACCTATATACGAGAAAAGGTGGTATGGCTCTGTCTTTGCTCGACTTAGCGGAGACACGGTCGGGCCCCCCGATTGTATAGTTATAATATTTATGATCATGCACCAACCGCCCGAATAAAAAGTTCTATCAAAAACTGTGCTATTGCTATGTTACGCTTCGTAAAATGATTCATAGCATAAAGTGCAAAAGCGTAAACGCTCTGAAATTTTGTACAGAGAACCATAATAGTTATTTTAAATCCCCTTTGAATTAACCGACGTATTTCAAAAAGAAAGTGAGAAAGATTGAGTAAATTATATAAAGTATGAAAATCAAAGCCGGGCTAAAACTGGATGGAGAAATTAATGGAGACTCAATCTCGTGAACTAAATTTAGCGTGAATGTTTTATGTAATTACCTATACATAGGTATCAGGTTGAATCTAGGGTAAATATCACAAATGCGGCCCGCCTTTAGTTATTCCATTGAAAATGACACCATAATGATAATTGGACGATATATACAGTTTTAAGATTCCCTCAGCTTGTAAAGAAATGTTTGCCGTGTAATCTCGCGCTTTTGTATACCTAAACAACATCTTGAACAACATATACATACGTAAATAGTAATAGGTTGCCAAGCCATGCGCATCGTTTGCCGTGGTGGGTGACCCTTCACACTCGACTGACTCTTATGACCTGTATGGGTATCACAAGACACAACATTACTACCTACTTCTGTACCTAATTCCTTAATTAAAGCGGCTATTTATTCACGGAGCCGAATTCTGATTAGTTTCTGAAGTTCATAGTGTGACTCCTTCGATTGTATGTAGTTAGATACCTATGTGCTTCAGCAATTTCCTCTAAAACTATTTTGTATGATATTTCAGTTAGTAAGTATGAACTATTACGTACTGGTTTTATAATAATTATACAAAAAGTTTCAACTTTATAGTAGGCACAATTATACGGCCATTTTGGTTAGTTACACCGTGCTTCAAGTCTCAACCATATGCACCCGACTCAAAAACTACTGATATAAATATAATTTGAAAGTACTGAAATGTTTTTGATCACCCGTAATATAAATATTTGAAGCACTAACTAGTAAGCTGTATCGGATAGTTAATCGAAACATGCGTATGAAACTCTTCAAGCTGAAAATTTCTCATCAAGACCACAAAGCCAGGCCAGTTGTATGAAAACAAAAAGTTAACCGTTTGAAAAGAATAAAATGACTAAGCTTTTACTAGCCTCTATTTATTTTCTACGAGCCTTTTGAAACCCGCCACACCTAAATGTTGACAAATACTCCAATTAGGCGGGTACATAATATTCCTAACAAAATTAATTTCAAAATTCGTTCCGAGACGGCAGCGACAAAATGCCATAGGTATGCAAAAATTAATGCAATTAAAAAACCTTTTAACTATTCTGGGCAATTTTAAAGTCAAGTGTCTGAAATCATTTTGTATTGACAAAAATGTTATATAAAAGTAAGTGTTAACCAACTTATATTGCTGACTTGACAAACAGTACGTGCACTCCATCGCCTGTGTTTAAACACGGGAGGTAGTATCGAGGCTGCACACTACAGCACAGCAGTCCTATCGGGTCCTAAGTAAACACTGCGACTGTTATTTTCCAACTACGCTGGTTCGGTATTAGCTATCCTCGCCATTCTCGTGCCCTCGTGCCGTCTGTTGACACAGGTTAGCTACACGTATTATCGGCTTTACCATCTGAAATCCGATATTCGAAATGAAAAAAATAAATGCGACAGCCGTAGATTATATTTTTAATTGGAAATTGAACATTGCTCTGGAATGAATATTCAGATTAAAATATACACAATATTAAACAGCCCATTGATGACGTATGAAATAAAATTATGGATTTTGTCCAATGTTGGATTTATAAATTACTAACATTTCACATTTATAAGCTTGCTGGCATATATTTCCAATCGGAAGCCATGGATAAAATTAAGAGTGACATCTTTAGTCAAGACAATAAATCATGAATTAAGAATTCTTTCACCTACGATTCGGACTAGCTCCTGGAGAGCTGGCCTTATGAAGAAGTATCCGGGCGGAACAGTTTAAGTAAACCTGTACTAACAAACGGTACGCATGCATCAGCCATCTGTATCATCATCTGTAATGAAATGTAAATGAAACTGCGATTTAAGTGAGTGGACAAGTGTGACACAAGTGGGGCACGCATACCGCACGTTCCGGGAGTAAGGAGGCGGCGCGCGGCTGCAGCACGGCGACCGACATTATAAGCCGGTTAGATCACCACAACTAGCGCATTGTCGATAAGCTCTATTAGTCAAATGTGTAACAACCGCTACGTGTGATAATTGACATTGACAATCGATGAAGACTTAAACATGCAAATTAATTCTTTCGTCGAAATTTTGTAATAACATTGTAATTTTGATTGAAAATAATCTCTATGTTTATAAATTCATAATGCAAATCACGTCAAGAATATTTTAATAAATAATGTTAAAGCTGTAATGAATAATATGACTCAATATAGAAAGGTCAATAGAGAAAGAGTCAGCTTTACAAACTTCGGTCATGATAATGTTGAATCGGCTACTTTCGCCGACTAACTCCGCAACACCACTCCTATACGCTGTGGATCTGAGGAGCGTTTAGACGCATGTTATAGAGAACTTTAATTTTAACACCTCAATTGCTTAAGAAATATTTTTACACAGAAATAATAAATCGTTTTTATTAGTTTTATCTTGACGTGTTAAAATGATTTCTTCGATTTCAAATATATGTATAATCCACGTGACAATTTTAATTAATGTCATCATAAATTCGTAAAGCGAGGAATGTTTCTCGCGTCTTCTAGCTAACACTATTTTCTTGCAGTTTCACTTCTAACATTCCATAGGCGATAGACGCATTCAACAATTTGTCTATTATAGCATACAATCATACAATAATTATTATTTTGGTAATGGGTTTTGTAAATTTTATATAAGTAGAATTAAGGGTTACTTTAGCGTTGAATTCAAGACTAGAAAACTCTAAACACGATCGAGTTAAATCAAGAACCTTCATAACAGTTTCGAATTTGGATCCAGTTATAACTTTAGGTGCGACTCTAAATAGAAGGCTCGAATACGTACACGTTTACGAAACACGGGGGTAGAACACACCGCGCCCTCGCTGTGTCACAACCGTGAAACTTTAATGGCGACGGTATATCTCGAAGCGACTCGAGATAAATTTGGCAAGATCTTTACAACCTCGTCGTTACTTAAAGTTGATTGGATAACGGTCAAATAAAAAATGAAAGCCTGTACTGTGGTAATTTCTGTGAACGAAAGTTAAGAACGTGTGTGTACTACAAAGTTCCCTGCAAATATCATATAAATAAAGTCTAGTCTAAGCCCATGTCTTCTACGTTAGAATAAGTCTCTTAAATTACTTACTTATAAGCGCAGGATAAGTGTAGAAGCATCACGTTATGAGAAGTCTCTCTCGTCAAGTTAAAAACACGCTTTCTTAACATACCGAAACCACTTGGAGCAGAAAATAGTTTACCTTTACACAAGCAAAATCGTTTTCTTTGCTCTCTCCGACTTTAATAAAGCCAACTGGCTTATTAAACGACAGTTAATTACTACAGACGACCATAAAGAACTTTACCAAGCAGAAGCAAGTTAACAAAATTTATCATAGTTTCACAACTAAACACTTTAAAGAAAACTCTGCAAGTTAGTGTAATCAATCATTCTCTCATAATAAGAGTCCAATTTTTATTGTTAATGCAGTAGGTAATCCATCGCAGACCGGAGTCGATACAACATCTTGACATAAAATTAATCATAGTCGGCCCTCGAACTAGCACGCTTTTCATGACCCAGAAATTTTCAAAATCAAAATCAAAATTCTTTTATTGTGGTCATAGGTTAACAAAGGTGTTCTTAAAATTTAAAAATTTAGTATCACTATGTCCTGCTAGTGAAGCGTACAATAATATTAATTCTTATATTTAAGTTATATTTATTAATAACTACCTAAATCTTTACTTACTGTAACAAAAATATAACTAAACACTATCATTTAAATAATCTGACATTGTATAATAGTTTATTGATATACTTACATAATTATTATTTTTTAAAACGAAACTGTAACGATTTATGGTGAGGATGGAAAGCGAATAAAATTAGGATATTAAAAGTTAGAAAATAAAAATAGGTAAGCGGTATATTTTTTGTATTATTATATTTTTTTATCATATTATGCTTATTTATTACACAAATTTAACCAAAAGTGAGTTAAATATTCCGCACTCTAGAACCACTAGGTAATAGGTACCTATATCAAAAAAATCTAAGAACAGTCTTTTACTATCTCGCTAAGAAATTTCAAAAAACAATTGCGCTTTCGCTTTCAATAGGTACCTATGTAAATATTGTAAGGGATCATTAAAATAATGCCAGGAGAACCTCTTCAGGCGCTAGTAATACCGATCGTGTCTTGAATTAATTTTGTCGAGCAACGTTAAATGACCTGCCTACTACGGCACTGTACGCAGCAGCTTATCGTATAATAAAAAATAAAGTAAAAACACCTGATAAAAAGTAGCTAGTAAGAATTTTAGGAGGTTTTATTTGAAATAAAACTAGTAGTTTTTTTAAATACAACAATAAAAAAATATCGAATTTCGAACATTAGTGAATAGGCGGTAGGCGAACACACATACCTATCATAAGCTTGTAGTCTGCTGTAGTAATTAGTAATTTAATATAGTATGGATCTTTCTAAAATTTGGGGGTCAGAAGGATTTTAGCCCGCCTTATGCGTAACATTCGGCGGCGGACATCATGCAGTCGCAAGTCCAATCCGATCATCATTCCCCGTTTAACCTTTGGAAAGATCGAATATAATTTTACCGCGCAGAGACTATATAACAGCGGTGTGAACGAAACCATAGCGCGATCTAACTCGACGCCAACGCCATCTATCGAGGTGCCCGTAAGTTTTTGACATCGCCGTGTTGTGATGATAAAAATAGATTATGATATCGGTAAATAACTCAGATCATGTAAATAACTATCCAAAGAGGTTTCTTAATCACTGTGTAATTATTCAAATTCACTAGCTCTTCGCCCACAACTCCGAGTAATAGAAATATAAATAATATTTATTTGTCAAGGTAGGTAGGTAATAAAAAATACATCAGATGTTCAAGGAAATCGCGAAAAGACTGGTCGACACTTCGCGAGATAGAGGGCTGGCTTATTTTTTGGGCACGTTTCCGGATGACAGCGATGTGGATAGTAGGAGTAGGTTTGACACCTAATCTTATTGACGCATATGCCTGTATAGATTTGTTTAATTTTTTTATTTGTTGTATAATATATTTTTTAAATTCTTATTTTTAAGTCTTTAGATTTTAATATAAATAATTATTGTACAATGTTCATTTAATTATAATATTATCGGTAACAGAAATCGTAGTGAATGTTAATGAAATCAATAAAAAAATTGAATAACGTAATATCTAACTCTCTCGGCCTATACTTTCGCCAAATCACTATAATTTTGCATATTTTATACAACCTCAAAAAGTAAACAAAACTCATTCAAACTCTTACGAGCCGAACACGCAATTATCCATTGCATTAATTATATTTTTGTCAAGCTACCATCAAGATACTTGCAGTTGAATGTAGTCAAACTGATTAAATCTAAAATTAAGTGCCATACTCCAGGGCGATGACAGGTGAACAGCAGCAGCTGAAATAATTTCTATAAAATGTACCTTCCAGCCAAGCCGAGGTGAGGCGACGCCGACGGCGACATTGATTTCTCGAAATTAGGGAAACTTTAATCGATCTGTCACTCAAACTGGGTGCTCGACAATTGGTGAATTACTTTAGCTTAATTAACTGACACCACCTGATACGGAACGTATAAAGGATGAGACCGCTGCATACATAAGTTTATACATTTATGGCAACATATTCAAAAAACATAGTCGTACATCTTTGCACATGCAAATTGTGTCGACCTTAATATTTTTTTATTAATTGACCATTTTAGACCATTTTATTGTAACTATTTTAAATAAATGGATTGTTTAGTAACAAAACATTGAATGCAAACTATAATAAGATACTGCGAAGAAAACTTAATTAAGAAAGATGTTCAATTATAATAACAACTATACCATACGATGACACCACTGGCTGTAATAAATAACTTAAATATTCTGACAGGTCATTATGTCAACTATTTTTTTCAGTCAATAATTCTCTTAAACTTAATGTTTTTTTGAAATGACGATAACATACATAAGTGAACGTTTTCCTAACAAATTCAAGATATGGCAAGCCGGCAAAGTAGAAAGCTGCGAACAGAAGAACGGCTCGTTAGCAGCTTTTGAATAATTTAACGATTTCAACATAGAAACTTTCCCGACTATCAGACTTCATAACCAATTATGAAAATATTGCTCAAGTCAGTTATTTAAATAAAAATATGATATAGTACGATATCATTACTGATTTCAATATTTAAAACTACTTTTTCATACACAATCTTTTTGAGCACATTACTTAACTTAGGAGAGCTCGCTGTACGTAAAAACTAAACAATCGATGCTGAGTTAATCAACAGTTCATAAAAACAATAATGTGTAGTTAGGTCAGCGGCTCTTGCGCAACACCCTACGTGTTTGCTGAAGTAACTGCACAGCATACTAAAGATGTACTTCCGCGCTGCCTCAGCCGCATAACGCATGCCAACCGTTACGCACTGGCGCTAGGCGAGCACGTACAACTTGCATACCTTCCAGTAATACATGTACAAGCAGCATACAAACCAAATTCGCGAATATTAATCTATACGATCACCTAAGTAGTACGAGAAGCGAGCATTCCTAGTTTAAAATTTCAAGTATTCTCAAGTGCTGATTCTATTCTGCCTTAAGCCTAGGCTAAGACCAACTTACACTTTGAATACAAACATGAGTGTATGAGGAAGGAAAAACCCGAAACAAACATTACTTTTCATTGACATCATAAAATAAATGGTATCCGAAATTCGCCTATTAATTCGGCATTTTTTAATTAAAAATAAGCGATTCTACTTTCCGAATATTTGCTAAGCCAAAGGCACGCCAAAGGCCATGAGAAAGTGAACTGTCAGTGTCTCGGCCGCATGAAGTCGTTTTCGGCGCGCTGCGCCTGCGCGTATAGTACCGTTAACAGCGAAATCGGATGACTGGCAAATTTATGTAAATAGGCTAGTGGGGCTTACTCCAAAACACAAGCATTCCACCGTGCGTTAGTATTTACTACTATCACTGTTAAGAAATAAAAGTTGGTCATTTTACTTTTACATTATTACAAAATAAATATGCCTTATCAAAAGAAGATAATACATGATATTTCAATTCAAAATCCCCTAAACAGAAACGAACAAATGCGTTTTGACAAAAAGTCTACAAAAGTATATAATGGAAACCCGAGCTTAATGTTTGACCCATCGATTATTTTGTTTGGACATCCGCAAATGTTCGCTGTCCAAGTGTCTACATATCAAATGTTTGACATTATGTGTTCTTTTGTGTATGTACTGATTACAAAGTTTAGCTTAATGATTGATTTTGTCGAAATTCTGAAAAAAACAGTTTTACATCAAAGTTGATAAACAATATTGGAGGAAAAATTACATTGGATTGTCTTTGCAGCACATTAGCAAGTCAAGTGCAGGGAAAGCCAGCTGTTCCGGGCTAGTAGTCCGTGGCCGCCACGCTGCACTTCTCCTCTACGGTGTCTGCACCGCTTCATTACCGCATCTATCAAACGCCACGATACACTCCCGCACCGAGAGCTTTATATACTGCGTATAAGCAACATTAAACTTTTTACATTATATAATTGAATTGCTTCTCCAGCAACATTAAATAAGATTATTAAAAAAGTAGGCGCTTATTTCCAAACTCAGTGGATTACAGTTGAAATTTTACCTCGGCTTTTTCCAAGTTTATAAACGAAATTCGACCTATAAGTACCAGGTTAAAATTATTACAAAGCAAAGTCTTTAATGTGATAATTTGTTTTAATAACTTTACCGTGTCAAAACCCGCCTCAATATTTTAAAAGTTTTTATCAGTGATAAGAAGCCATTTAACTCAACAACAAAGCGCTCAGCTGTATGTATTTACAAATGCTGGAAAACATTCTCCAGCGAATAGGATATTACAGCTTGATTGTTTCCATGTCTGTGTACTATTAAAGCTCCTTCATTACTGATAAGGTTGTATAGTGATGACTTCACCTCACGATAACTACACCACATTATGACGTCATTTGTTTGTCAACGAGCTTTTATCTTCAAACAGGCAATTAATTGTACTATGCGTTATTATCAGTGTCATTATCTAAAAAAAAAGTTGAAAATCATAATAATATATTATTGTTAGATTTCTTGCATCGCCCCGAGTAACAATTATAAGCTGGAAAAATATCCGGCGAAGTGTGAGTCGTTCTCGCACACTTTCGAGGGTTCGCGGAATCTTCAGAAGGAAAAAGACTCTTTCTCTCTTTTCAGAATTCGGACCTTAGGTGCGCGAGTCCGCTCTTGATTTTTCATTATAATTCGTAAACAATAAGATGATGAAAACGAAAAATAGGATGTACAGATAAAACATTTTCATATATGATACACCACATGACCTGATAACTACACTCTCACACTTATAAACCGACACTTTTTTATGGTGTAACTACAAATTCGCGGTTTTCGGATTTTCCTTTACTTGTGCTTTAAAACCTCATTCCTTTGCTCTTTAAGAAAGAGTTCCTCAGGAAGGTCTCCTGACTGCGATACAACTCCTGATTGTTTTTTTACGTTATATACCTACACGAGCTTTTGCGTTTCGTCTGCGTGATCTTATTTACCGGGATAAAAGTATCCTACATACCTAGGTGTTTTTGTGTGAAAGTGTGACAAACTTACATACCTACTTACTCATAAACTTTATATATAACGATAACCATCTAGTTTTCCTCATCCCAAATGTACTTTTTTTATTTTCAGGGAGAATCTAAGCATAAACATAACCGACCATGGTGGTCTTCAGCGCTGCTATTACTGATAGTTAACTGCGCGAGCGCGCAGTGTCCGTGGGAGGGTGCGCCCACTCTACAAGCGGCATGTGTATGCGCACATAACTTGGCAAGGGATTTATCCGTCCAATGTGATCAGGTAAAGTTGAATATCGTTCATGCTAACTTACTGCCAGCTGGATGGAATCCATATTAATATCGTTCTTTTATTCAACAGGTTGACTTCCCAACGCTTCTATCAGCTTTAAACATGAGCACACGAAATATTGTAATCGATCTACTATACATAAATAATTCAAGCATTCCCGTCCTCACTCATAATATGTTCGCAAACCTCAAAATTCATAATCTTCAAATATCTGGATGTGGAATAAAGCGAATAGAAGATGACGCTTTTCGAGGACAAGGACCATATCTCAAAAACCTGAACTTGCAAGATAACGAATTGACTGAAGTTCCAGTAAAAGCCCTGAAAATATTAATAAACCTCTCCCTTTTAGATATATCTAAGAACCGCATTGTACACATACCCAATCATTCTTTTATTACTCTTCGTAAGCTTACAACATTGAAAGTTTCTGATAACAATGTTACGCTAGAACCCCAAACGTTTACTGGTTTGGAAAACTCATTGAAAAATTTTAATCTCAAAGGGACGAAACAAAAAACAGTACCCGAATGTATAAGAGGTCTTCGAAGCTTAGCATTCCTAGATTTATCTCAAAACAGTATCAGAGAACTTCCAGGGCCCGATGGTAGCCGAACATTCGAGGGATTAGACTCGCTGACTGCGCTAAACTTAGAACGCAATCTGATTGTCCATCTCAGAGAAGATGCGTTTGCTGGAATAAAGACTACACTCAGTTCTTTGAGTCTTTTAAACAACCTGTTGCCTGAATTCCCAACTGCTGCAATAGGAACACTGAGCGATTTAAGAGTATTAGATATTGGGTTCAATTTATTAAATAGGTTACCAATCGACGCTTTTGTGAACAATCCTTCGATAACTTTGCTAGCGTTAGATGGTAATCCTTTACCGACATTGCCCGAAGAAGCATTTTCTCACCTTAACCAAACTCTTCGAGGACTCAGTCTTGGCGGTAGATTCTTAAATTGCGATTGTCGCTTGCGCTGGATAATTGAATGGATTCGTAATGGAGAATTGCAAGTGACATCACGTGAAAGAAACCCGCAATTCTGTGGGAATCCAATTCATTTCCGAGAACGTGGTTTTTACAGCTTCGAGCCAAACGAATTGGTTTGTGATTACGATGTCACCTCAACTACCGAAAAACAATCAACAACAGCAAAAGCTTTGAATGAACCTAAGATAAGTCACGCGATAACGACGACGTCCACCACCACCTCTGCCCCAACAACAACCAGCAGCACGTCACCACATGAAACCGAAATGAGCAATAACAACATTGATGTCTCAACTAAGCCAACCATAGTATCGACTACAAGCTCAACAAGCACCGCACGCCCAAGTCGCATGCCCTCCGTCCGTCCGGCCGCGCCCACATGGCGTCATGCCCCACACCAGCGTCCTCCACTAGTCATGAGTTTCCCACAACAAAAACCAAAAGTAGATGATTCCAATGAAGTTATTGTGAAAAATGCGTACAGGCAAGACAATTCTGTAATCATTCAATGGGACTCAGATGTTGCCAATATACTCGGCTTCCGCGTCGTTTATCGACTCTTTGGAGACAAAAGCTTTAAACAAGGACCGCCTTTAGAAGCCAGCGAAAGAGAATTCAAAATAAAAAATGTTCCGTCTCAGGTATGTATTCGAAGTAAATGTATAGTTTTCACACAATTGTAAAAAGACAAAAATTCACTATTCCTTCGTAGCATTCAAACGTTTAACTATTGAAATATCCATATCTATGACACGGTTGCAACAACATCTAGACCGTATCGTGTGACTATCATACAACTCGTTAAAAGTGAAAACTTATGCCATTTTGTCAAACTATTATAAGAGATCATATTAAAATAAAAACCACCAAAATTTGAGTTGGGAGTAGGTTGAGCGGGCCAACCCATAACAATTATGAGTACCTGTTTTTATCTAATAACAATGCTTAACTGCATAATTATTAAAGTGCTGCTTACATGCTGCGCCAACCCCATATGGTTTGGGATAAGAGAATGACATAATCATCAGCTTATATATAATCCCACAGCTGGGCAAAGGCCTCTTCACATATTAGGCCAGTGCTTTTAGCCTCTAAAAACGGTAAAAAGTGAATTAAATAATAGTAGGATGAAACCCATTGGAAAAGGAGGAGAATACAATAAAAATGATAGGAAAAATAAATTACGGGCGATCTGAGGTCGGGAAGTGGGGGGAGGGGGGGTTAAAGTTAAAAAAACGGTTTATCTAAATTTCCGACAAAACTACAAGTCCTATGAAAAAAAGTTAAATGGCAAAGTTGTAGGTAATAAAAAGATCTACAACTTTTGGATTGACACTTTTTCACATAACCTCAAAATTTATGTGAAAAATTCAAAAAACCAAGTTTTTGGTTTTTTATTTTTATCTTTTACAATAATCAATTTTTTATCACGAAATTTGGTGAAAACTTACCTTTTTATGTCCCAAACACACTGTAATTTATTTGATTTAAAATGATTATTTTTCACCCTTATTTTGACTTAATATCGAAAAAAAACCCTAATTTTCAATCGAAAATTCTCGTGTCAAAATATCACTTTTTTTTAAAAAGTTGGCTGTCTTTTTGTTCTTTGAAATCTCTACTTTCAGATGGTATAAAAAATATTTACATTGCTATGGTAAATGTTCTCAGAAAATATAAAGAAACGCTACGAAATAACAGTTAGCAAGGCCAAGATCCTTCTAGCAACTCCCCACTTCTCTATGAAATACCTTTTGATCAGCTAAAAGGTATTTCATAGAGAGGTCCGAGGTTCCGTAGGTCACTCAGATACATAAGTTATCTTAAAATAGCAATAAATAGGCATCTACGCAAAAAAATTAAGCCGGTCTAGGCCTTACTACCTGTTATTTTGTAGCGTTTCTTTATATTTTCTGAGAACATTTACCATAGCAATGTAAATATTTTTTTATACCATCTGAAAGTAGAGATTTCAAAGAACAAAAAGACTACCGACTTTTAAAAAAAAAGTGATATTTTGACACGAGAATTTTCGATTGAAAATTAGGGTGTTTTTTCGATATTAAGTCAAAATAAGGGTGAAAAAATAATTATTATAAATCAAATAAATTACAGTGTGTTTGGGACATAAAAAGGTAAGTTTTCACCAAATTTCGTGATAAAAAATTAATTATTGTAAAATATAAAAATAAAAAACCAAAAGCTTGGTTTTTTGAATTTTTCACATAAATTTTGAGGTTATGTGAAAAAAGTGTCAATCCAAAAGTTGTAGATCTTTTTATTACCTACAACTTTACCATTTAACTTTTTTTCATAGAACTTGTAGTTTTGCCGGAAATTGAGATAAACCGTTTTTTTAACTTTAACCCCCCCTCCCCCCCACTTCCCGACCTCAGATCGCCCGTAATTTATTTTTCCTATCATTTTTATTGTATTCTCCTCCTTTTCCAATGGGTTTCATCCTACTATTATTTTTTTTGTTTTCAAAAGTTAAAAGCACTGGTCTATATAGAGAAGGCATGAGCTTGCTCGAAGCGGATAGGCGATGTCTTCCTTCAGTTAGTCCGTTAGTCAGTCACGTCTAAGATATACTTAGAAAGTAAATATGACTTCAGAAAAGTCTCATTGGTATTTGGCCAGGTTATGAACCCGCACAGTCTTACACGTGATGCAGGTGTCTTAACCACTAAGCCACCACGACTTCATGACATACAAAACGGTATTTTCACAGGAATGTATCGTGGTCTGCGTGATCTCCTTGGAGGAGGTTCACGTGAGTCCAGAGACCGTGCCGTATTCTCAGTGTCGTGAGGTACGCACCGTTTCAGCCGCCGCCTCCAATATGGACAAGATCACGATAGCGGCAAGCGCCGCCATTTGCGGCACAATAGTAGTGGCCGTACTCGTATTTGCCGCGGCATCGCGTCGCCGATCTCGCACCGTGCATCGCCTACACACGCAAGCTCCTGAGAAGATGCCCAACCCTTGTTGTGGAGGTCTCACCGGCACCCCGAGCCCCAGCGGCCCGCTGTCTTCGTTAGCTACAATCGGCGCATTTGGAAAGCAGCGTGAGTGGGATCAAGTGTCGGCTTATAGCGCACGTTCGATCCCGCGTGCACGTTCCTATACTGAACCGGCTCCTCCGGACCCACTACCAGGTCGCCCTGGAAGAGCTCGTTCCCTCGCTGATGGTCAGTCGCAACATAGCTATTCTCATTCAGGCCGCTACGGAGTGCCTGGATACCCTAGTAGCCTTCTAGGATCACGAGCTGGTAAGTTCGACTGTCGCTTTAAATAACTTCTTCATTTCACTTCCAGCTTTTACTTAATATTTTCAAAATTTTAAATTGGGTATTTGACACCACCAATCTATTGACATACTTTTTATGAGCCGTTAAAATGCAATCCTCCCATGGACATTTTGAATGGGATTAGCAAGCTCTGACGTCATTTAAATTCCAACTCAATTCACTTAAAATTTATATGATAGTCTAATATCAGCCTAACTATTAATTGATTCCAAAGCAAATGTTTTTAGGCAAGAGGTATCTTAGAAGTAATTGCTATTGGTGTCAACTACTCAATTGCAAGACACAACACGTACAAACTTAATTTAAAAAAATAAACATTTTAACTTTTAGATCTGCGACAGTCGCGTCAATCCTTAGGAGCGGCATCGGAACGTGCGTCTCGGTTGTCTCTGAGTGGCGCGGCAGGCGGAGCCACGGGCGGTACGGCAGGTTCTCGGCGGAGGCCGCGATCAAGATCACGACCTGCTAGCCGATATAGCGTTGGTTCCCTAGGAATGGGGTACTGCGACACTTCCGACAACTGGACTGATCATGATATGGACATCTATATGGCGCGGAATCCGACGACTCGGAGTGGTCTTGTGCCTTTATAGCGTGCAAGGGACACGGCGCGGGGAGATGTGACATGTCGCGGGCCGTCATCGCCCTCTAGGGGAGCCCCTGGAGCCTACACCTCGTGGTGCAGTCACGAAGTCCGTAAAGGCCAGCGCCAGCACCGACACTCTCGCCGACATAGCCACGAGAAATACAACAGACGTGCGCACACGCACTGTAACCGACTCGCGGGTCAGAGCCAGTGTGTCCGGTATCCGTTAGAATATTAAGTATAATAATTGTTACCTACTATAAAACTTTGCGATCATGTACAGTTATCTAAGATTTGGTGTACATAAGTAAGTATGTTATGTATGCCAAAGACTGCAAGTTCTATGATAAATATTTTGTTGGAAATTTAATTCAATTTACCAAATTGTTTAAAACTACAAATGTAAGATTCTCACATGGCACCACTGATAAGTGAATCAAAAATAATTACTAAGACATAAAATGTTTTGCGTAAGTATTTTATACCTACCAATTTAAATATTGTATTAATTAAAAATTAAAGCAATTGGTTAATGAGGACTAGTCAAAATATTTGTTCTTATACTGAGTTTAAACTGTTTTGTAACTCAGTATATGAGACGTTAAATTAAATTACTGTGGTTGCAATTAAACTTGCCAGTAACAGAGTAATTTAATTATATTATTATGTCCGCATTTCGAACACACAGGTTGTTCTTATTACCACTGATTTGTATTATATGTTAATTTTAAATTTTATGGTGCTTATTTATTTATAGTTAAGGTTCAATTTACGTATAAGGTTGTACATATCTTCGTAAATAGATATATGTTTAAGTAATTTAATTAAAATTTTGTAAACAGATTAAAATCTCATGATCAGATGGATCAGCCACTGACTGGGCAATAAAAACTAAATGTTGTCTTTTTAATTTTAACTTATCATCAGATCTGTCTGTCCTGAAGGGTAAGGCAGAGGTGTATTTATATTATAGTACACCAGCATTTTACCACATTTCTCATTAATATTATATATCCCAAAACTATTTAAATCAAAGTGTTTAGTAAAACAGTTGATTTTAAAACAAAAGGAAGAATCACCTTATATCAAATAAAAAATCCTATTATGAGTTTGTTATGTTGCTTATTATAAATAAATTATAATTGAATGATGATCAATATTAAATTTAGCCAGTCCCTAATACTATCCAAATGACTATGTACTTACCCCGGCACAAGAATACGATGTTCCCATCGATACTGGAGCTCCTGGCAGAACTCGTACCACAGATGCGCTAGGTACGGCATTCCGCCCGCGTCGAAGAGGCGCGCTGCCGTCAGCGAAACGCGCCACACCAGCCCACCCTCTGGACTTGTCTTCACATAACTGCATAATTTTTGTTCACCATCAGCCTGAAAAACCATGACACAGACAGCTGTAAATAATGCACTCTTTTCACAACTAACGCCATCTAGTAACATAATTAGAAAACTTTATACCTGTTTGAATTCTATTTCCAACTGTTCAGGATACTTAAAACTGTTATCTTCGACTGCATCAGGGAAAACATAGTACAGTAGAGGCATTAGCAAGTCATCTGCTATTGGTCCTTTAAAATCTGCCATATTTCTGTTTTGCCCCATAGCAGCCTTCACTAACTTGGATATTGTTATAGGAGCTTCTGTGATCTTATGGAGAGGATTTACTAATCCTAAGCTTTTGCTTAAACCCAGAGTGTCCATAAGTAAATTATTATTATCTAATAAATCCATTATTTTACTTATGGTTTCAGATAATTGACAATTGAAAGAGTCCCTCATTTTTAGGGTAATTGTCCATGTAGGTGCCATAATCGGATCAATTTCAGAAAAGGTAGAAGAATCTACTATAGCACATTCACGGAACTTTGGCCAGATAGCATTAAGTAATACACTTTGTATTGGATTCTTCTCAGAACCAAAAGGTAGTTCTATTAGCTTTTTTACATCAAAACCATCTATTGATAAAAACTCATTTGACTGTGTGGTCTTTTTCCAAGCAAAAGCATCCACTTCCTTCAATTCATAGGAATACTTTGTAGAAACAACTACAGCATCTAGTGCAACAGGCGATGCAATTTTTGATTTAAATAAGCTTACAAGGCCACTCAAATGTGAACATTGATTTGAAATTCTTTTCAAATGAATTGTGTCGAAACTAACTTTGTGCTCACTGTCTTCATAAAACCCTAAATATGTTTGCTGCCAGTGTTCACGTATTTTGACAAAGAAAGGCACACCACAGTCTGTGTTAGCAAAAGCAATGTTTGCCGTGCTCATTACAAGTTTTATTAAATTTCCATCAACCAGAGGCATACTCGAACACAGCATTATGTACCGTTTCAAACCATACCAATTAGACACTGGAAAAGGGCTTCCATCAGGGTCATCCATAAAATTAGTGGTTGAATCCCAAATACCATTGTGCAAGTCTAATAGAATAGATTTATCCTCTAGCTCTTCAGATTGCTCGGTAGTTTTGGCAGATTCTAGCGTGTGATAAGATAATATGTATTTATTGCCCTGGAAATGGATTTCCTCATATTTTCCTGTCCATTTCTTTGTGTCCCCTGATAATTTAGATAAACTTGACTTCGACAACCGCCACTCTTTTAATATCTCTTCTATACGAGCAATAAATACTTCCCAGTCTGATACCGTCGTAAAATCCTGATGGTAAATATCATATTCATCTATTTCTTCATTCATTTTGGTGTTAATTTAAATTATTTGATTGTAAGGCAACAAACACAAAAAACAAACAGCTGTTACAATTTGACACTGACAAATACTCATGACTGACATAGACAGAAATAATGACAATGGAAAAGACAACAACTCGAGAACTGGCAATCGAGTGTGTAGGATATTCCATTGCATCACATTGCATGCGTCGCAAGTTTTCCGATATTATAATTTATCGGAATTTAAAGCAATGTATCAAAAGTTTTTATTTTTGGGGCATTGGCAGTCGTTTATGTCTTCTATTTATAACTTTGGTCAATTTATGAATGTGGCTGACAGGTGAACTAACGCTAGCTACCATCTTGAAATGTTTTTTTGTGACAGGTCAAGAAAAAAAATAATTTACTCCGTGGAAAATTCACAACCATAAAAATCATAAAAATAGAGTTGTGTAAGAAACATTCTGAATGGGATTCCCAATTTAAGGGAGTGGGAAAAGACTAAACAGTGATGATGGTTTATAAGGCAATGGTCTCCTATTTTATGCCGTACGCGGCGGCAGACGTTAGCGTCACCGTGGCTGACGACGTCTGGACGCAACGCACAGCGTCGGCGGTCAATACGTCTGGCGTCAATCGCTACTCGCGAGCGGTCACGTGCGGTAGTGTTTTCGCGATTATGGATTTGGTGACACTTTTAATGATACATTTGTTACTAGAATTTATACTATATACTATATATTATAACTAGAATTACTGCTTCAATCAACAACTCGTCTTTTTCTTTATTAAACCTCATCATTTTGTGTGACGCAAGCGACGACCTTCACGCTGCAATGGTTCGAAATGACTAGAGACGCGGCGCACGGCGTTGGGATGCCGCGTACGGCGTCAACACGCCAGCGTCGACGTGTGAAAGAGATCACAACAGTACATTTCTATAGTAAGCATTGTGACGCAGCGTACGGCGTAACGAGACGCCGCGTACGGCATAAAATAGGAGACCATAGCCTAATCTCTTAATATTTTAATTATTGTTTGTATTTTTAACACCAGATGGTGGTGTGTACGACCTCTGAAAACAATTTGCAGTCTCTTGGTATCTTGTATCTAATACTTTATCTGCATAGAAAACTCCTTTTTAATCATTATTCAACATCAAATCTTAAAACAAGAAAAAATGCCTAATTCAAGCTATATATTTCTGATTATAGACTTGGACTAACTTACAATATTCGGTGTAAAAGACCCTTAATCATTATGGTTGTCATAGTTACTACATAGTAAATAAACAAACAGCATTACTTTGCTTATGTAGAATATTTTTTTAAATAATGTTTAGAGGCGATAATCCCCATTCTTTAAGCTATGAGCAACAAGCTAAGTTTATTCAAGATCGAATAACAAATGTTGAGAAAAATTTTGGGGAACTTTGTGTTGCATTTGGTGACTACACTAGGAAAACTGCAAGGTGAGCGTGGTACGCAAATGGTGCCGTGTATAATAGCTATGTATGCCACTACGTATTTTACTTTTCATCAATATCCACTGTTTTTAGGGTTCCGTAGCCAAATGGCAAAAACGGAACCCTTATAGATTCGTCATGTCTGTCTGTCTGTCTGTCTGTCTGTCTGTCTGTCTGTCTGTCCGTCCGTATGTCACAGCCATTTTTTTCCGAAACTATAAGAACTATACTGTTGAAATTTGGTAAGTAGATGTATTTTGTGAACCGCTTTAAGATTTTGACACAAAAATAGAAAAAAAGCAATAAATTTTGGGGGTCCCCATACTTAGAACTGAAACTCAATTTTTTTTTTTCATCAATCCCATACGTGTGAGGTATCTATGGATAGGTCTTTAAAAATGATATTGAGGTCTCTAATATCATTTTTTTCTGAAAATAATAAAACTAAAAAAATATATGATATAGATTACTATGCAAACTTCCATTGAAAATTGGTTTGAACGAGATCTAGCAGGTAGTTTTTAAGTAATCAGCAATTTTCCTCTACAAACAAACTTAATTATGCGGTCGGAAAAAAACTAGATAATTGCGACTTTACTGCGTATTTTTTCTTTCCAATGGTCGCAACCCTCGGTGCGCGAGTCCGACTCGCACTTGGTCGGTTTTTTTTTTCAGTTTTTTGTCCTAGTTAAGTGCTGTAGGTAACTTGTACTTTTTACTGCTTTTTGGGTCACATTCAGTTCCGATTTAGGGATTCATTAGCTTCATATTAACCTGTACCGGGGGGGAGGTACCTTCCCTTCTCTACCTACCCTTCTTTATATTCTAAATTACTCCTTCCAAGCATTGAATATCAATGCTTCCAAGATATGTGAAAAAAGAGCAGTATTCTATATATTGGAGATAAACAGAAAACTATCACGGTGACTTCGAGTTGGTCAACAGAGCCATAGGAAAACAACTAACATGACAAAGTATCTTAATAACGTTACCGTTTTTGAAATAGATTACGAGATATGGGAGATGACCTCATTAAAGTTTTGAAAGATTACGCCAACAATGAAATCGTTAATAAATCTCTAAGTAGCGGCTTAGAAAATCTCTCTACTACATTAACGGCCATTGAGGAATACCGGAACTGCGAAGTACAGCGGTTGGAAGCCAAGGTATAATTAACTTGCCAGACCAGGTACTTATTAGGTACTTACCTACCTAACAATTTATGTAAATAAAGTAGGTAATAATAATATTATTTATAACCTATGTTTTATAATTTAATTTATGTACCTATACCATTGACTTATATGTTTGTTGACTTAAAGTTTTTAAATCAATGACTCTGTATACACAACATAAAATAGAAAAGTAGGTATAAGTACCTACACCTACATACAATACATACTTATATTAAAATAATCCTGTATAATGTTTACTTAGGTAATAGGAGAGTTGTGCCAATACGAGACAATTTGTAAACATGCCAGGGAGGAGTTAAAGCACACAATGAACGTTCGTGAAAAGGAACTGGCACGCAAGAAAGTACTCGACAAAGCCAGGGAGAGGCAGCCTTTTAACAGACAACAAGTTGTACGTTTTATTACAGTTACATTTTGATCTAGAATTGTACCTACCTAAAAAGTAGATAAAGTTTGCACAGCATCTAGCTATTTTTTCGGTAATCTCGATCCGAAACACATTTCTTCTTTCTTTCGTATCGTGTTTCTACATTACCTGACTGCTTGAGGAGCTCATGGCTAAGTAACAGCCGCACGGGTCAATCGATCAAAGGTTAAGCTACGCTTGGAGCGGTCGGTCCATGGATGGGTGACCATCTATATCACTCCGAACTCCTCCGTGCCTCGGAAAGCACGTTAAGCTTTTGGCCCCGGTCGTCATTTTGTAGATCTTTGACAGTCGTAAGACGGCTAGTCAGAAGCCAGAAAGTTGGACAACCAGTCTTACCATGGGGTATTGTGTTACCCGGTAAATGGGTTGTGGAGGTCAGATAGGCAGTCGCTCCATGTAAAGCACTGGTACTCAGCTGCGTCTTTAGACAAGGTTTCAGGTTTAGACAAGAAGCCGACCCTGACATAGTTGGGGAAAGGCTAGGCAGATGATTACCTGATTGCTTGCTGGCAAGATGTCATTAGATATATTCCTGCCAAGAGAAGATAACACAGTTTGTATGTGTTTACGTTCGAATTGACGTATGTATCCGCCGTGCTAAGCCTGCAGTATTACTTAGTAGCCTACTTAAATAGCTCTGTCTAATTAGGCAAATGTGAAAAGATATTAAATATTAGGAAGGTATCTAAGTATATTTTATGTAACTAATTCAAAAATTAATTCAACCCAACCGTATTGTTTCACGTAAGTATAGGGCTGCCATTCGTCCGGGTTTCCCCAGATTTGTCCTAGTTTAGAGGGCGTCCGGGGTGCGTCCGAGCGGGTTTTCAAAGAGCGTCCGGAAAAATCCCGGACTTTTTACCTGATATCTCATCCCGCTTGATTGAGAGGTAAGCAAAAAAATTAAACAAATAATGAAAAAGTACCCGGGGAAATAATCAAACTCATTCAAAATGTCCGGGGTTTTTATAGTTTTAGTCCAGGGTTGACGATTTGGGTGATGGCAGCCCTACGTAAGAACCTACCTAGAATTCCTGTTATAGACGTATGCTGAATCAGAATTACTAAAAGCTTCGGCGGAAATGTCTCGTACTGCAAAAGGGTTGAGTGAGCAAACAGAGTTCTTCGAACGCCGCAAGCTTCAGCAACTGAAGACTCTTCTGTCAGATTTCGTCATGATTGAGATGAGCTTCCACGGGAAGGCAGTTGAACTGCTCACTGTAGCTTATCAACAAATCAGTGACATCAATGACAAGGCCGATTTAGAAGTGAGTTCCCATTTGACTTATTTAGCTAGCAGTTAAGTTCTTATGTTATCAGTAAGTAGGTCCTAACCTATCTTTCCCACCTATCTTACTTACCTACCTTACTACTTTTAGAAGATAGGTATTAGTTAGACAAATCTGATATACCTACCTACGACGCCTAATGAATTAATTACCATCCGCATAATTAAACTTGAACCTGAATCAAGACTCGACTACTAATAAAATTACCTACATGAAATTAGATTCATCAAATCAAATGGCTCGAATAAGGTCTTGGCTTCAGTAGGTATCATTCAAGTCTATAGTTCAATTATGTTACTAAAGCATGGATCAAGATCCATGATCTAGGACAAGTCCTGGGCATCCTATGCAAGGATTTGGATGATTGATTGGTTGAGTCCAACCTAGTGATTGAGTCTCTTGAGTCAGCTTCTATACCTAATACTTACGGACCTTACGTACCTACAGTAAGTAGGTAACGCTAAAGTAATCACTATCTAACGGTATTTTTTTCTGCTAAGCGTTTGAACACAGGTCTTTCAGATAATGAGGTTCCAATGGTAAGTATGATTAAATCTTGTCATCATTTATATCTGTACTAACCCTCAGATTTTATATTGTTCTCTATGTTTTTCTATACAGAACTTTAGAAGAAAGTTGCGTTCGCCGGAGAAACAAACCAACCCTGGGATGACAGCAAGATCTTCTTCACTCGCATCTCTTATGAACCCTCACTCTCCTTCTAATGATGAAGACTCAGTGGTTAGCATTAGACTTATCTATTTAGACAACTCCTGTAAACATAGGTAGATACCTACCTATTTAGCTCATCCAACAGGGCATGCGAAATCAGAAGATTCGTATCTTCAGGTGGTCATAGTCGTTATAGGCAGGATCTAAAACAGGAACTATGAAAACACACTCTGTTTTTGAAGCTTCATTTGTGAAAAAAACCACGATTGGTATTTGCGACTGCGTTTTGGTAGGTACTTACGTAAATAGTGATTTTGATGTGCCAGGGACTTGGATACGTAGGGACGGGCCTACAATACAAAATACGATCGTGTACGATATCGATTTCATCATATACGCGCGCATATGTACTTAGATAGTACTTACCTACCTAACCTTTTGGAGTTTTGGTTTATACTTAGTAAGTACTAGTTAAAGAATCTCTCAATGCTCTTGAACTGAGTTGTTACTGAGTTTTTATGTTCTCAGCTCTTACCATGTTATTCTGAATTTAACACTATTCGTTTATTAAACCTATTTTAGTTATCGAACTGTTAATCACTGCCCTTTGTCGGAAAGACATTAAATAGGTTATTACCTATCTAAAGACCTTATTAGGTACTATAAATAAGGGACCACCCTAACTAAGGGCTAAACTAACTCTAAATAAGGGGAGTGTAAGAAGACCCTAAATTCAGGGCCCTGATTCAGTGTAGTCTGATAAGACCTTAAGCGCATGTTGTTAATATACCTACGAATAACGCGGTTAGGTTAACTTTAATTAAATCTTCATTGCAGAGTGCGCGAAAATTAAAGTCTCCCGAAAAGTATGCAGGCTTGGCTAGATCCAGCTCACTAGCAGCTCTAATGAATAACTCACCAACAAAAGAAGATGAAACATCTGTAATTTGACTTTTACCTATTTATTATTTTAATGAGATTTAATTGCAAAAAAATAATAAGATTTTTCTTTCTACAGGAATCAGAGGAAACTGATGATGAAAATTCTTCAGAAGAGACTGAATCACGTTAATGTGTATGTACCTATGCTAAGGTGTGCTTTCTACTGTAGGTACCTAGCTGATTTTACTCAAGAAGAATACAATAAGATTTTTTTCTTAGTAGTATAGTATGTAATACAAACCGTCAAAATAATACACTTTTGAATTTGAGTTGATATTTTATTTAGATAGAACTATTATTATGTATTCTCCGGGGAGCTTCTACAAAAAGTATTGCAAAATATTCAAAATGTCTGCCGTAAAACTATATTATTAGATAGGTAACTTATAACTGGATATCGTAAATATTATATAGACACAATCTAGTTTGTACATTTTCATATTAGGTACTTGAGCATAAGAATTTGTTGATCATACCAAGATAGATAGAGTAGGTACAGCTTTATTCCGCGGTATACCTACCTATAGGAATACTATAGTATTAATAGAGAATGTTTCCTTTTTATGAAAGGCAAAAACGAATTTAGTAGGTATTCATTGAACATGTCCAAGCTGTTATTACAAAGCCATACAAATCCTTACTTACATAAAGAATAACTAACTCTCCTTTTGATAGAATATAAATTGGAAGCAAAACAGTATCGCATGTGAAATTGCGATACCCTTAAAATTATTTACCTTCGTGGCATGCACGCGATCTTGTACCATTACGCGCCAGGCACTGTAATGATCAATATTCACCCTCTGGATACTTGCAATTGTTTACTATAGTAACAAAAACATCAAATTTATAATACAACACAATTTAATTATAAAATAAACAATTATACAAATAGTTGCGCAAACACAGATGCATCCACTGTGCTTAGTAAAAACTTACAAGAAACCAATTTTCTGATCACTCCATATTGCTTTGCATTGAAATTGATATCCACTTCCCATAGATTAGACAACTACTAGCGTACTATGTAACAAAGGAATACTTCTAAATGTCTTAAATCCATCGCATAGATCCCAATATTTTTGAACAAACTGCTTGCCGTACCATTACATCTAGTTTTTTTTTAAGTTATTGTTAACTTTATTACATGCACTCTACGGGATCATTATGTCAAATGATATATATCTTATTGTGTAAACTAACCAGTCTAACTATCAAGTAGTGAATTCGGTAACACAGTTCAAAATTTTACTAACAGAATTGGTTTCATTACTCAAGTACATTCAAACTATGTGGAACTAATTCTATTATGTAATAACACTGTTGTGGTTCAAAGTATTATTAAATTATAATTGAACTTATAAACTGGTGTTACACTCCATGTCATCTGCAATTATTGCTTATAAATATGGAGTGGAATAGGCTATGGCCCCTTTCCTGCATTGTTACTTATGTTTAAATAATATTATCTTATCTATAATGGGTGGTCATATACATAATATTTATGAATACAGGAGCCACATAATAATTTAGCCCCTATAGAGTGACTACACATGTGTATTTAGGTATTAACTTTGACATTAAATGGTAAAAATGACATGATTCAGGCACAAAACAATGTGGTGTGATAGTTACTCCTAGAACCACTGCTACATTATGACTACTTTTCATTTTCAACACCAGCTTGTGTCATAAGATCTGTGATGTTTTTCTCCAATTCATCAACTCTAGTTCCCATCTCGTCTATCCGGTTGATAATCTGATCAGACATACTTTGGAATTTATCTTGCATGTTTTGCAGAAGGGACTGCACCTGAAGTATAAAAATAATAGTAAACATAAATTGGAATATAAAGTGAAGCCTTTTGATTTTAATAACGGATTTTGCCCAGTAGTAGGACAGCACAGTTAGGGAAAAGGCATTATTTAATTTATCAATTCATGCAAGTCAAGTAGTGACAGAGTTGCAAGAATTGAGGTTTGCCTCTATTAGGAATGTTGATGATAGATGATATATTTATTCAATGAATGTAAATCTTACCCATGTGAAAATATATGGGCATATTAATAATATATAAGCTTGTAAAAAATTAAATTAATTTATCATGTAAAACTTAAGAAATCAAGATGTTAGGATAAGTAGTTAAGATGTCCATTATCAATCATGATTGATTGAGTTAATTGACAGATACTCATGATCTGGATACATTTAAACCAGAACAACAAAATTTAGGCTTAGGTTTTATGCAAGGTAATTTAGGCTTAGGTATTTATGCAAGTTGCAATCATTACATAATTTTCTAAAGCTGATAACTGTGCACTCATATGAACTGTACTGCTACCAATACTAATATTACACGGTTTTGAAATATCTAGGCCCATAAAAATTAGAACTACCTAGTATGTTATTGCTTACACATGATAGAGCAAAAGGAAACTCAACTTACGTATTGTGTCACCTCTTGCATGTTTTTAGGATCATTTCCCGGTGCTGTGTAGGTGCTCTCCACTTCATTTGTTGTTGTTTCTGTGTTTTGCTCTGCCATTGCTTGAATTCTTCTCTTCTACAACCGAATTGCAACCTTTTCGAATCGATACTTTCTTAGTTTACGTATTTCTTATCAAGATATTCAACTCACGGAGAGTGCTCACGCGTTAAAATTCTAGCGATAACTGAATCGAAACCGACTCGACTTCGATGTAACTTAAATAATAATTCAACTTCTAAAAAGTTATACTAAAACATTGCCTAGCGAATTCATTGACAAAACAAAATGACATGACTAATCACTGACATGACTGACATACGTCCTGACATCAGACTATGGGGGGTAGAAGGAAGGAGAACTATCTCTGTATTGAAGAAATGTCCGTTGAAATGTGTTACATAAGGATAGCGCTACATGTAGTCCACCGGGTAAACAAAAACAAACCGTCCAACAGTTATCATCACCATGCACCAATCAACGAGGACTCTAGATTCGGCATACTTTAATCCATCTACAACACTATAATATTCATACCCTGTAACTATACGAGCGCCATGGTTTTTGTTTGCAGCTAACAGATGGACACATTTTTAACCCTGTCCTGTCCCCCATAAGAGATCATTCTCTTTAACTTTACCCTCCATAATAGATTGCTATAAAAAAAGATCTTTGTCTACCTGTCACATATTATGACAATCAAATGTCAAGTGTCAAATTCAAAGAGTATAATTTTCCCGTTTTCTTGTTTCACAGTTTGGTTCCGGTAAATTTTACAAAACAAATTGTAGTTACTTTTAATGTACGTTATTTATATTAAAACATCATGCAGCCATTGACAATGAATACTAAAGGTGATATCCAAATCGATATTAACCAAGTAAGGATCGATATTTTACATGGCATTCGTGAATGCACGGATCGGGGACTGACACAAACAGCTAAATGGCTTGCTGAATTAAATTTCTCTCTTAAAGATAATAAAATTACTTATGATCACCAATCAACTGCCTTTGATGATGGTATTTCGCTAGAGGAGAAAGAGGCGTATACCCTAGCCAAAACTTATTTCGATTGTCAAGAGTATGACAGGGCTGCACATTTTTTAGAAAACTGTTTGAGTTCTAAATGTGTTTTTCTTCACAAATATTCCCAGTTTATGTCAAGTGAAAAAAAACGATTAGATAATGCTACAGATCTGGGCACAGAAAACACTGAATCTACACAAGTGTTATTGGATTTGCTTTCCTACTTTAAGGTAAAAGAAAATAAATATTATTTAATCAGTTATTCTCAACTTTGTCCACTTTCTTATCTGTTCATGAAATTAATGGACTGTGGCTTTAACTGAGTAATGAATAAATAATCTTATTAGATGGTTTTTACACCAGGCAAACCGTAACAACTTAGATGGATACCTGCTGTACTTGGAAGGTGTGGTATTGAAGAAACTAGATTTACGAAGTCAAGCAGTGACAGTGCTGCAGGCTGCTGTGGCCGCGGCACCCACTCTCTGGGCAGCTTGGGTGGAACTTGCAGGCCTGGCTAATGAGTATGAAGCTTTAGATTCACTTCAACTTCCTAAACACTGGATGATGTACTTCTTCGCTGCTCATGCATTTGTTGAATTAAAATTATCAGAGCAGGCTTTGGAAGCCTACATGGTGTTAGTTGCCGCAGGGTTTGAGAAGAGTACATATGTGACAGCACAAATGGCTATTGCTCATCACGACAGAAGAGGTAAGTTGTACAAAGTTGAATTTGCTATAATGCAATAATATTACTAAAAAGAGCACTGTATCAAGTAATTTCTGAATTTTTCAGATGTTGATTCTTCCCTGGCATTATTTCGAGAACTCTACCAAAATGACCCATATCGACTGGACAACTGGGATGTGTACTCCCACCTTCTGTATCTAAAAGAGAAACGAATGGAACTCGCAAACTTAGCTCAGAGAGCTGTGTCTATAGATAAATATAGAGTAGAGACATGTTGTGTTATTGGTAAGTGTAGCGTACCTGCATGATTGACTATTGTATTTCCCTGAAGTTAGTATTGTAAACATTCTCTGGTAAAAAATGACAGTTCTTTGGCAGTTAAATCATTCACAGCATAGTAAGGAAAGCAAGATGCATACTTGTATACTCACCTTTCTTTATTATTATTTAATAAATAAATATATTTTAATTACAGGAAACTACTACAGTTTAAGAAGTGAGCACCAAAAAGCTGTGGTGTACTTTCAAAGAGCTCTGTCATTAGATCCTCAATACCTCTCCGCATGGATACTCATGGGACATGAATTTATTGAATTACAAAATTCGAATGCTGCAATACAATGTTACAGACAAGCTATTGGTGAGTATAATGCTTCATTCAAAATAATAATGTGATAAGGCAGGCTATTATTATCTTGAAGTATCTTGCACACTGGCACAAGCTTTGTTAAAAAAATAAAATTGTTTTCAGATGTGAATAGGAATGACTATCGTGCATGGAATGGACTTGGACAGGCTTACGAAATATTAGGACTTAATGGTTACTGTATATATTACTACTCAAGAGCAGCACAACTCAAACCTGATGACTCTCGGATGCTGGTGTCTCTCGGAGAAGCCTATGAGAAAATGGATAAAATCCCTAATGCACTCAAATGTTACTACAAAGCCCACAGTACCGGTGATATTGAAGGAATGGCCTTATTCAAACTAGCCAAGTAAGTGCAAAGGCTCCACTGATATATGAATTAGAAATTGGATACTGTCAAAGTGACAATTGTTAGCCATGCCCTGAGGCAGAAGATAATATGGAACATATGGTTCTCTAGTATGATAACAAAAACAGTAAATATATATTTTTTCAGGTTGTATGAAAAGTCTAACATGCCGAACAGTGCGGCGGCGGCGTACACAGCTGCTTGTCAAGATCCAGCCAATGCAGGAAGCAAAGAGTTACCAGCGGCGCAGCGGTATTTGGCACAGTACTATCTCAGGTTCTCATTGCTGGATCATGCTGCGCACTATGCCTATAAGTGTTTAGAACATGAAAGTGTATGTTGATTATTTTTGTTTCAAAATATTTCCTTAGAATTTTGTAAATGATTAATAATAATTATTTAACATTAATTTACAATAATATTTACAGACCAAAGAAGCTGGAAAAAATATTCTCAAAACAATATCAGAAAAGCGATCGTCGGCAACATCGTCGCAACCGGCAAATATGCCTGAAGATTTGCCAGAAGCCATCAAAAATGTATCGACTGTGTCGATAACACACGAGACTCCCAAAACCCCTCTCCCGAGCCCTAATGTGACGCCCGACAACTTCTCCACGCCAGTATTTACGCGAAAGAACAGTAAATATAAAATGTGACATACAATTTCTAGAAAATGTAAAATGTGAAGAGACTGACTGATAGTGTAAGTGTACCAATATCACTTGTAAAAATGTATAATTACTTAAATAAAACATGAAAGAAAATATTTTCCCACTTTTGTTACTCCTTTGTTGTAATTTCTATACAACTAAGGGCCAAGTTCACAGACAAGATAACGGTCCGATTAACTTAAAACAGCGGTTTACTATAAATTCCAAATTTCGATGGCTAATGTATTATTTCAGATTTTTATTCCTGAAATGGTCAATTACCAAACCAGAAGTGGGTAACACGAAAATTCCAGCTTCTTAGTCAAAATATATTTTTGTATAACGGGTCGATTACGTAACCATCTGTCGGTGAACTTGACCCCATTCTAAACACGTAGGTATTAAATTCCACAAGTGCATGTATGTATGTTTGTCTGCATTTTTCTCATAAGGATCCGTATGAAACTACAATCAAATTTTCGCTTTCGGTGAGTTACGAGTAGGCCCCATAAGCCCGGGTTCATGGCGCGTATTGTTCCATGCGGTCCTCAATGGGATGCCAGCATAATTGACCGCGCCCGCTAAAGGCCGGTGCCTGTCAGGGTAGCAGAATTGTACGATACCGTGGCCATGGAAAACAAAAAAAAGAGCAATTGAAGGAATATGTCAGTCACTAGAGTCTGACAGTGGGAGAAATTCCGTTCTGCCCACAGCGGGGTGGAGGGTCATTTGATTATTTTCCATGAAAAAAGGTTCCAGATTTGATGTGTGAAGAAAGTCCTCACTAAAACCTGGATTGGGCCCATAGGATACTTATTATCCGAGTATGCGAAGCAGCTCCCTCAGGACGCGAGTGAAACTGTGATAAACATTATTAAATAAAAAACGATTTGTATAAAAAATAATAGTGATTATTTTTATTTATACAAATTAACAGATCTTAGTGCTCAAATAGTAAAAAAACAATTATATTAAGAACTAAATAAATAGGAAAGTGCATTGATTAGAAAATAAAAAAAATTGTTCAAGTTAGCTCCTTGCAAATAAAAATAAAACTGATTATAATCACAGATGAAGCACATAATTTGAGAGCTCATTTTCTAAGAGGCTAATTACAACTACATTTGCAATGGATTCCTTTAAAAATATGGGAGTATATAAATGATAACCCTGACTAAGAAAATGTTCAGTTCAATTTTTGTCAAGCGAAATGTTAAAATATTAAATAACACTAATAATAACTTACATTTCATGTGGTGAAATTACAAAAAGTCAACAATTCATTACATATTAAACTTGAAATGGAAGAGATTATTTAATGCTCAGGTCTTTGTTGAGTTCATACATCTTTAATATATTTAATTTTAATGAGCAATTCATACATGGACATGAAGTTTTTAGCTTATATTGAATCATTCATTTGACACCAAAATGTGGATTCCTACTCATAAAATACCCAATAAATTATCTTAAATATTTTATCTTACATATTTTTATCAATATTTTTTGTACCATTCCATACAATTCCAGACTACTCTAGCAAATAAGGCCAGTGACCTCTGTATGACATCACTGCATGGCAGACAACACCCGGCCACTGGCTGACTCACTGAACTAAACGTACACAAGGCACTGGTTTATGACTGCAATATTGCTGATACATTTTTGATACCTGTGTTTATACATTTCGCAATAGACTTATTTATCTGTAGGCCAATATTAGCTTCTTTATTTACTGGTCATTTCCATACAATAATTTCATCTAAATAATTTAGAATAAAGCTAAAACCAGAGTCTAATTAATCAATATTTCATATATATACACATTTTGATATTTTTTAACTTCACTATCCACATACTAAAATACTTTAATTTTTACTTTGAGATAATAATTATAATCATTGTAAATACATATTGTAAAATGTAAGGCATATTGAGGCACTAAATTTTACAACCATAACAAGCATGGTGCATGGTGGTAGCTATGAACTGTCAATGTTTAAGATACAGTAATATCCTCTAATTACATTAACAATTTTGTGAAGTTTTGTAAAATACAGGAAATTATTGAAAATAGTGTGTGTAAACATAAGGTGTTACTGTATCTCCACTATGGCAGAACATGAATAAATTATTCAACTACTATACAATAATTGCTCAATAACATAAAATTTGTAGCTTGGTTTGTGCTTTTTGTTACGTAGTTTGTTCTTTGACATCTCACTTAGTTCTTATGTTTCATGTAGTCCAATCAGAGGAATGGATTCTTGGAATTCACGAAACCGCTATTGTTTGTAGACTGCTAAAAACATGATAAGGTAAATTAAATATAATCACACAAATGAGTCACTGGATTTATATATACTACACATGTTGCCTACTACAGTCATCTATTTCTATGAACTCACACACACACCTAACATCATCACACAGTAAAATATCAGTGGCAGTTTCCTGCATGTTTCAACAGATAACATTATCAAAATAGTATATGTTATTCATTGATGACAAAATTACAATTGTTTTGTTTGTTTTATACAAATAAGTGTGGCACATTTTTAGGGTTCCGTAGACCGACAAGGAACCCTTATAGTTTCGCCATGTCTGTCTGTCTGTCCGTGGCATAGCTCTGAGGTTATTATCACTAGAAAACTGAAATTTGGTATGGATATGTATATTGATCACGCCGAGAAAGTGGTAAAATAAAATTTTGAAAAATATTTTTTTTTAGGTTAGCTCCGAAACACGTAGTGGGGATGAACATTTTTTTTCTCGTGTACCCCTTAGATAGGTCTTTTAAAAATATTATGGGTGTGTGAAGACCATTTTTCGGTTAAGCGAGCCATTTGCGAAATATCTAGATCTTAAGTGAAATTTTTTGTTCGATACGAGCACCTCTAACTCACCCCTCTAACTTTTGAATGGTTGTACCTAGAAATGTGAAAAAATTCACAGACGTAGCACATGTAATGAACTTACAAGGAAAACTATCACGGCTAAGTAGGCTTAACCGGTTACAGAGTTATAGTCGACTAATTAAGACCTAGTACGGAATCCTACTGTGCGTGGCCCGACACGCACTTGACTGGTTTTTTTTTCTGTGTTGTTATTGTGTTGTTATTCTATTATAGACAATTTATTATGGGACACAAATAACTATAGATTAAACAATGCAATCATAAACAAAGAAAACAAAAGGTCATGAGGTCCAAAAAGTTGCTGATTCAATGCCAAATAGTATGCTGATGAAGCAACTGAGAACCTGATGCATAATAATTTATTATTATCTCTCACTAAAGTGTTGTACCTCTCCATTAAGAAACATCTAGACATGCATCACATGCCTAATGCCATCTGTCAATACCAAATGCAAACACATATGCTAATATATACAATAAACAACTTCATGGACATGGCTCACATACAAAATAATTATAAAATGTCTATATTCTACTAGCTGACCCGGCAAACGTTGTTTTGCCATATAAATAATTTCCTAGTAATTAAAAAATAAGGGTTGATCGTAGAAGGGTGAAAATTGAGGATTGTATGTATTTTTGTATGTTGTATCATAAAAAAATAGAAATTAAAAATTTTGTCTAAAAAATAAAAAATAAAATTTAGGGGTCTACCCCTAACATTTAGGGGGATGAAAAATAGATGTTGGCCGATTCTCATAGATACCGGATAAGCACAAAAAATTTCATCAAAATCGGTCAAGCCGTTTCGGAGGAGTATGGCAACGAAAACTGTGACACAAGAATTTTATATATTAGATATGTCACAACTGCTAAAAATGAATAGAATAATAATTAACAAAACATTGAACCTTTTCCCAAAAGTATATGCTAACTGATAGCACATTACACACATTTATTATTGAATCATTGAAGTTTTTTCTACTATTTTCTTATAGAAACTTTGTAAACTTTTTTATGTTTATAAGTGACTAGCTGCCCCGCGCGACTTCGTTCGCGTGGTATGCAACCTCTACCCAACTCCTTGCTATAAACCTCACGGAGGCCGAGACCTTTCCAACGAATGCAAAACTGTAGAAATAGGTTCGTGCATTCTGGAGTTATAGCGTCAGGAAAGAAAACCTGACTTATTTTTATATAGTAGAAGCTAAGTTATTTATCAAACAAAATATAATTTATAAGGGAGATTGATAGTGTAAATTATTATAAAAGAGCTTAAATTCATACCATAAAAGGGTTGACTGGTACAGTTGCTGCGGCGGTACTCCATCCTCCATTAAAAAATGGGTTTTTATTGGCAAACAGATCATTGGTTGCAGTGCTTTGGAATGGATTTTTATTATTTACAATGTTATTTTCTTCTGAAACAATAGTTTGTGAATTTATTTTCATGGCATATTTTACAATTTTAAAATATTTTTAACCGACTTCAAAAAAAGGAGGAGGTTCTCAATTCGATCGGTATTTTTTTTTTTTTTTTTTTTTTTTCTATGTATGTACACCGATTACGCTGAGATTTATGATCCGATTTACGTGATTCTTTTTTAGTTTGATGCGGAATAGATGCCATTTGGTCCCATAAAAATTTCACATGGTTTGGCCCAGTAGTTTTCATTTTGTGAACATTTTTTACATTTTTGTTTACATCGATGACGTAATTGTTTCGGAGTCGATTTATATTTTCCGTTCCCGTTTCTTGATCTATATTGTTTAAAGCTGCACCTTTCGTAGGCCTACCCATAGCTACTTAAAAAAAAACTATTTAACATATAATTATGACAATAAAAACAACGAAATGTTATAGCCTTCCTTATGTAATCTATAAAAATCCTGTAGTTTACAGAGCAACTTATTACAGACACTAAAAAGTAAAAAATAAATTTAAAAAAACTACGTTTAAAAAAACCGACTTCAAAAAAAAAACTAAAAAGTATTAAAAAAGTATAAAATAACTTAATAAAGATTTAACACAAACCTAATACCTTTAATATTAATAAAACACCATTATTTGTATGTGTTACCTATTGACAGGTTTGAAGTCGGTGCCAAGTCCTAAACAAAATGAAATTCCTAAAGATTAACCTACGTAAATAAACTTAAAGAACAATGTGAATTAATGTGAAACAGATGAAAACTTTTTAATACCTGAATGAGTAACACTATTACATTTGGCTTGGCACCGACTTTAAACCTGTCAATAGGTAACACATACAAATAATGGTGTTTTATTAATATTAAAGGTATTAGGTTTGTGTTAAATCTTTATTAAGTTATTTTATACTTTTTTAATACTATTTAGTTTTTTTTTTGAAGTCGGTTTTTTTAAACGTAGTTTTTTTGTAACTTACAAACACATAAGTGCATTAAAATTCTTACCCATATGTTTCATGTTTTGTTGCCTTAAAGCCAGATCTAAATCTGCCAGTGCAGCATAGCGGTCATCTGCAAGAAACACAATAACAATAATAGAAAACACTTTATTATAATAAGTGATCATATTATGATAAGACAGTGACTGATTAGTTTGATAACTTACTTGTGGGCTGAGCTGGGGGACTAAAAGCATTGAATGCTGTTGAGGTCATGGACGGAGGTGATGCAAAACTATTGTTCATATTATTGTTGAACTGACTACTGTTATAAATATTTGCTGTAGAAAAATCAACAGGAAAACTGAAAACAGACAGATAATTGTTTATGTTTGGTGAATTAAAAATTAGATACATAAGAATAATATTTTTTACAGTAAGTAAAACTCACTCAGGTACGGAGGGTGGTGCAACAGCAGGTACTGGGGTGACAGTGTTCGCGATAGGCTTTGCCAGATGATGGACTGGCTGAGCCACTCTGAAGTTAATGTCGTTAGTAGGCAGCAGATTGTTTACCACTTTCGCATTTTGGACGACGTTGTTATTGTTGACAGCGTTCTTCGAAGTTTGCGGCGAAATCGATATCAACGGCGTTGAGCCCGACGCGTTACTTCCGGTCTTCACTTTGGGCTTATATTTTATCGAACTTCCATTGACGGGATTGCTACTGCTCACAGGCGAATCCAAATAATAACGCTTCTTTTCGTATTTGTCTGACATAAAATCTTTAACGCTTTGCTCATCTGTAAAATTCACACTTTCACCCTCATACAGGCCTAGCCAAACGCGCCTGCAGTAGTCGTTACCTCTCGCTTTTATAAATTCTATTTCTTCCGGCGTGAAAGTGGCCATGGAAATGGACTTCACGCGATGAGGCGGTGTAAGGCCACGCCTGAAACATAATTCAAGAATCTGTTTGTTGATCTCATTCATTTAGACAAAAGCAGAATAACGCAGAAACAATACTCACAACATTCCCGAGCATTTCGAACACACGAAAGAACCGATTGTGGTATTCACGTATGTAGGTCCTCTTTGGTTGCAATCTAAACAATATTTATTCCCATTTAGTGAAATAAGCTCACGTAAAATTTCTAAATTTTTATCGTCTTGCTTGCGACGATTTGCAGCCATTTTTGTAATCTATGTGTGGGTAATGTTTTATTTATATGTATACCTATAAAACGGAACGCTACAGTATTGAACTTTTGTGGTGTGAGTGCTTGAAAGTAATTTTGTTGATCAGTCAACTTCAAACTTCGACATGAGTATAATTGTTTATGGTTTATAGAGATGCAATGAATCTTACTAATAAACTAATTATAATAAAGTTCAATTATGTAGTCTTGTCTCTCTGTGTCCATCCCATAGTGTTGCCAAAATAAATAAATAAAATATTACTCAGGAAATTACAAATTCGTAAATGTACTTATTATAAAACACTAAAATCCACGCGCAAACTGCAAGGGCTGGTCCGCAGTCTATACTACTTAAGAAACATACCAGGCCATGACTGCATACCCATACGATAAGGCTCCCAAATACTACTAGGGTAGAGGTATGGGAGAGAACTGTCTCTGTGTCCGTCAAACGCGTCCAATAACAAATTTTAGAGTACGTAAATAGTTGAGGTTTTAAACTTTTTAAATATTTAAACTCGGCTCACTACTCAGTACACAAAAGATATGTTCTTAGCGTAGTTCTTCGAAGCCAGCGATTTGTAATAAATATTGGAACCTTTAATTTCAGTATACAGCTAGAAACTTTTTCAACTTTCCCCATGTAAGATGGTTCTCCTTGCTCTACCCTCCATAGCAAATACGAATAAAATATGTGGTAAAAAGTGGAACTAACTACTATTTAGCTAACTTATAATATTACTTAAAATAATATAACAGGTATTCAATAAAAAAAGGAGCGTATATTTTCATTGATATATTTTTAAAGAAAGTTTTAGATATATCACTACCTTTCTCTTTCTTATTTGCAATTCTTGAGCCAAACTGAAGTGCTCTTTTAGGTAAAACAACAGCCTCAGTTAATCCAAGATTGACAGCAACTAGTCTCAACATGAGCTTGTCTCCTATACCAACGCCCAATTCTTCACTGGGAAAGCACCTGTAACAATTATAGGTACAACAATAAAATTTACACTTTTTTTTCAATGATTCCTTTTTCACCACCTATTTTCAAACATGAAATAGCTCATCCCACCCAGTAAAAACTCGGTAAAAATTATTACTTGCAATGGCTTGAAAATATCTCCATAAGAAGAATTGCAGTCTTTATAATATTAGTGAGGATAGTTACCTTAGCCATGGTTTCAATTGAAGTACATAATTTGCAAAATCATCATCTAAATATGGCATTCGAGGTTGTCTACCATGATCACATATTACCCTGTTATCTCGTGCTAGATTTCTAAAGGAAATCCTTTTCCAGTCTAGTTGTAATTCTTTGTTGAGCCCTAGCCAACCATTACGCTTGAAAGAATTTTTATGTCGGGTATATCCACCAAATAATTCATCAGCACCAGAGCCTACCAATAAAACCTGAAATCAAATTATGTTTTTAATTAGCCCCAGGAATTATATAAGGTTTTACAGATGGCATTCTTATAGTTGATTTCTAGTTAACTTACTCTACAAGTAGAAGCGTTTGAGTTATCCTGACCTCTAGCGGCGAACCACAAAGCTGTTCCAAGACTTTCATCTAAGATAGTTTTTCGAGGATAAACTAGATCCCCAATAACAGTTTCTTGATATTCTTCTAGTTCGTCTTTTGGTATATTAACTTCTTTGAACACCCATTGCCTTAAAATATATTAATATTAAAGACAAAAGTAGATAAATAAAAAAATATATTTTAATTAAATTCAGTTTGAAGAGGTTGTTACCTTGTTGGACAAAGTTTTTGTAATTCTTGTAGTGATTGTCTTCCTGTTAGTCTGTCAGGAACTTCATATGTATTTTTGTCATCTTTTTTGAATGCAACATTGATAAGGTCTATGCTTTGTTCCTTTGGCAAATATTTATCAGCTAGCAAAGCTAATATTGTGCAATCAAGACCACCAGAGAACAATATGCCTACTGTACAATGATTGCACACATATGTGTCACCATTTAAACATTTTTTACATTTATTTGGCTGTCTATTCAATCTCAAATTAATGCTCCTTTCCAATAGTTCAGTCACTTTCAGAACTGTTTTCTTTACAATAGTGTGTTCTAGCAGTGTCTTCATTAATGTTGGTTTGCACTTTATATCCCTAGCTGCTGATTCTATGAATGCCACAACTCCATCCTGAAATAATCAGAAAATAAGATTGTAATAAAGCAAGGAAAATAAAGTATATAAAAAAATAAAATCATAGTTTACAGTAATAAACTTACCTCATCTGCAAATTCTTCTTCAGCATACTCAATATTAAATTCATTGTCTGGTAAACTTTGTTGTACTTGTAGTTGTTGTATCCAATCATCAACATGGAATTCATTATATGAATGTAACTCATCATACCATGGATACAGCTTTATTCTGTTTGTAGTTAAATCTAATATTTGAATATGTGTGGCTGGAACTTCAATGCAGTCATAATTCCTTCCTAATATGTTGCTGATAATGATTGAATTGTCACCTTTATGAAACAGCAAAGTACTTCTTCCTATTCTGTCTCTCATGAAATATAACTTTCTTTTTAGTTTTTCATAGTATATTATAGCAAATGGCCCTTTTAATAACTTCAGTTGTTGTACAATATATTCTTCTGTTGATTTTTCCTGGAAATTAAAGAACAGTCAGATTTGAATTCAGCAGGGTGGCTAGATGGAGAAGCAAACCTCAGGCATTGAGTCCAGGTAATATAGTAATATATATTTATTACTATTTTTATAGCAAGAATAAAAATCTTACAGCCTTATTTAATTTTTCCATAATCATTGTCGTATCGCTAACATCACAGGGCCAAGTTTCATCAAATATATCTCCGTTGTATAGCAACACACCTTGGTCATTTTCCAACGGCTGAGGTGTTAGCCGTGGACCTTGCATCCATAATACTGCTCCACAGAATAAAGCATTCATGCCATCACCCAAACTCATTTCTGCGGTTTGAGTACAATCGGGGCCTCTGTTTATAATGCGTTCTATTACTTGGTTATCCTTTAAAATAATAATAATTAGTAAATAAATAAGATTAATAAAAAAGGTTAGTGATTCCCAATAGATTAAATGGAAAGAACCTTGATTAAAGTCTTGTTACAAAAACCCAATTCACATAATATTCCGCACATTATTTGGATCTAATTATGTAGAAGTTGTATAGCATATATTATAGTAATAATTTTTCAAGTTATTTAAAAACACGCACTGCAAAAGTTGGCAATTTGACACATTTGACATTACACAATTTTGAAATAAAACCATAGATTAATTTATCTTTATTCACAGAGTATATAATTACTAACTAAAGCTAATATTCTAAGTCCAATCTACACTGATCCACACTCCAATCCACAGACTAATAGTAAATACTACTGTAAACTACTCCAATCATGCAAGCCATAGAGTGGGATTTTGTTTTTTTTTTTATAACTGACAGCAATTAAATCTGTCAAACTCTAACCACAAACATTCTGTCAGGCCTGCGACAGCTGGGTTCCCAAAAAATGCGCCGCGGCGCCACGGTCGGTCGGTAGCCATGTTGATGGTCGCCATTTTCAGTCGTTGACGTGTTGTTGTCAAATTGTCAGTTGTGAATTTGTGATCTTGGTTCATTGTTTTGTTCAAAGAGAATACTGGAGAATACAATACTACGTATGTTTATTCGTGAATCGTGTCGAAGCTATTATTGTGTTCTGAAATAAAGTTTTAAAAGGTGGCATACTAGAAAACGTGGTGAAACAGATGTGTATGTGTAAGATGATGGAGTTTCTTGCCGGTTCTTCTCCATAAGACCCACTCCTTGGAACCGTGCAACTAGCTTGACGTTTCATAAGTACCTGCAAAGACCTATTTGAAATAAAAACATTTGAATTTTGGATTTACACCTCAACACATTGCTTATGAAAAGTTTGAAGCCCATAGATTAAGAGGGAATAAATATAAAACGTAAAATTAAAAAGTCTTTTTATTTTCCTATCTTTCTTCCTAGTTTCCAACGACGATAACAAAGAATCTTGAAATAAAATTAATCCTGCAAGAATAGGTAGGTAAGCCGTGGTCATCACTATGCTATCGATATTTTATACCGAATAGCCATCGATATTTACAGCAGCCTGTAGATCATCCCTAGGCGACATTAAGACACTAGCGCCACGACGCATTTTTTGGAACTAATCGTCAAATTGAACTGTCCTATCTGTCTCTGACTAGTATATAGTAATCTGTGCATTCTGTGACAACACACTTGAAAGAAGAAAATATTATTAAACTTTTTTACTTGAACCAGGACGAACGAAACAATTTACTCTTCGGCCTCCCAATGAAAACCTATTTTATCGGTAATATATTATTATGTTATTTGTAAGGTTATAAATATGACTTCCAACGAAAAAGATGCAGAAAAAAGTGAACAACAGACAGACTCGGAGAGTAAAGAAGAAAATGCGGAAGACGAGAAAGCAGCCCTCGATGAATATACATCTAACCTAGAATCTAGAGTAAAGCAAAAAACTGAACTAAGGAATCAGAATTTAAACTGTGTACGTCCGCCTGATAACTATTTCTCTAAATTGGACTCTGGTTTAAAAAAGAACACGACTTTTGTGAAGAAATTAAAGTCGTTTAGCGCTACACAAATTGATACACTTTTAAAAGATTTTAATGGACTAAATCTTACAAAATATATCTCGGAAGTGGCAGCCGCGATCGCGGAAGCTAAGCTAAAGATGTCTGATATATCAGCGGCTATCAATCTATGTTCGGCGCTCCATCGCACGTACGCTGATTTTTCATCTAATTTCTTTGAAAACTGGCAGAAAATTCTTACATTTAAAGCGACTGATAAAATAACTAACTCTTCTAAATTGCGAGTGGACATAAGGTTTTATGCAGAGCTGGTAGCTGTTGGTATATTTACAAATAAAATGGGCCTCCCTTTGTTGGGCAATGTACTAACTGTTCTTATAAATATGGATAAAGAGGAGCATAACAACATACCAATCCTGTTGTCATTTTGTAAACATTGTGGTGAAGATTATGCTGGACTGGTTCCAAAGAAGATCAGAGAAGCTGCTGAGGTGATTTTTGTATTCATTAAATGTTACATTTTGATTCTTTGATTTAGTCTAAAGTAATCATCAATAAAATAAAAATTATTCTGTTTTTACAAATATACATATTATATATATACATAATATTTTAGGTCTGATTTCAACTTATATTTATTTAATTTCCAGAAATATAATGTAACAATTCCCAGGAATCCATTTCTGCCAGCTGAAAAACAAACAGCAGTAAGAACTCTCCTCAAAGATTACTTTCTATCACTCAGTAAGCATTTACTAGCTGAGAGGGCACAGCTACAAGCCCTGCATGCGGCCAACCAGAGAACTTTGCACACCAGAGGGGAATTATCACAGGAAAGAAAGGACCAGTTGGAACAACACCAGGTGATTTTGACCTCTGAATAAATAACAGACATTTATTTCTGCACACATCTTTTATAGATTTTATTTTTATTCAGGCCACCTATGACAAGCTGCTTTCTGGTGCTCAAAGCTTTGCAGAAGTGCTAGGAGAAGATTTGGGGGAAGCTGGGGAACCCCCCACCTTGACATTAACAGTAACTGAAACACAAGGCACTGTGACCATAGGTGGGAATGAGGAGTTCATCATGCAGGCTGGTACAGATCCCTGGCAAGACGAGGATACCAGAACATTTTACACTAGCTTACCAGATTTAAAAGTGTTTATGCCTAACTATCAGATGAAGGAAGTAAGTTGATCATTGATATGCTAAAGAAAATACAAAATTGTATGTCACATAAAATATGCATTTTCTATTAATTATCTATACTGAAACATGTTCAAACTAATTAAATTGATAGTAGATCTACTACTGTAGATCTATAACATTGGATTTATTATGTAATATATTTTTGTGTATATATTTTTCATTCAAGTCAATTAAGTTATCCAATACAACATTCTGGAAACAACTGTTTGTATTTAATTGATCATAATTATTAATTCATCTTGCAGACAATAAAGAGTAAGCCTGAAACTGTAACAGAAGAAATGTTGGATGAAGATTTGAAGGAGGATGAGCTGAGTGACAGTGAAGGTCCACCAACTGTGCCTGACATGGAGCAAGAGGAGGCTCAGCCATCTAATGTTTCTAATAAGTTTGTATTAATATTATTATCTCTTTAATTTAATTTAAAAATATTAATTTTTGATTTCAAAAATATTTTATTAATGAATGTAGTCAGGATAAGCAAGCTGGCTTGGGGTAGTAAACAAAATCAATATTTTTCACAGGTATGCTTTGGATGCATTTTTGAATGAGCTGCCAAACTGTATCAACAGAGAGCTGATTGATAATGCTGCTGTGGATTTTGTACTGAATCTCAACACGAAAAATAACAGGAAGAAACTGACAAGAGTTCTATTCAGTGTTGCTAGAACTAGGCTAGATCTGTTGCCATTCTACTCAAGGTTTGCTGCAATACTGTACCCAGTGTTACCCGATGTTTGTTCAGATTTGTGTCAGATGCTGAAACAAGACTTTAAATATCATGTACGGAAAAAAGATCAGATCAATATTGAGTCAAAGGTATGAGCCTTCATTTATTAATTTTAGTTTAATTATTTAAATTGAATATTTTTTTATTTATAAGTTTATTCATTCAAATAAGAATAGTGTTTATTTATTGCAGATAAAAGTTGTGCGATTCATTGGTGAATTGGTAAAATTTAGTCTTTACTCGAAAATGGAAGCACTGTACTGTTTAAAGGTACTCTTGCATGACTTCAAGCATCATCATATAGAAATGGCATGCAATCTTCTTGAGACTTGTGGCAGATTTTTATATTGTAATCCAGATACACATCAACGCACTATGATATACTTACAGCAAATGATGAGGAAAAAGGTAACAAACTCTTGTTGACATACATGAGTAAAGAAATAAAATATTAAACATTTTCAAAAAAGTTTTCATTAAATAAAACTTTAATTTCAGACTGTATCAGCATTAGACTCACGTTACGTCACGCAAATCGAAAATGCCTTTTACTATGTGTGTCCACCTGAAGCGCCAGCTCAACCTAAGGAGGAGGAGCCGCCTATGCACCAATTTATAAGAAAAGTACTTCATGAAGACTTGCAGAAGAGTAATGAGGAAAAAATACTAAGACTGATGCGAAAACTAAATTGGGATGATCCAGATACTGCAGCTATTGCTATACAGCACCTAGCTGGCGGCTGGCGGGTCAGGGCCAGTGCCCGCAGAGCACTGGCTAGGCTGACGGCTGAGCTAGCAGCATGGCAGGAAGCCGTAGCCCCTGCAGTGGTAGATGCTATTCTTGAAGAGATCAGGGTCACTATGGAAGATCCGCATCCAAGATATAATCAGAGGAGAATAGCCACTGTCAGATATCTTGGAGAACTCTACAATTACAAATTGCTAGATTCCCGCGACGTGTTTACTGTTTTGTATTCTTTTATAACTTTCGGCGTAACAAACGACCACGCTAATGTTTCTCCTCTCGACCCTCCAGATAACGTGTTCAGAATAAGACTGGTGTGTGCCCTCCTAGAGACGTGTGGCGCTTATTTTAATAGCGGATCTAGCAAAAAGCGACTCGATTACTTTTTAACATTCTTTCAAAATTACTACTGGTTCAAACAGTCGGACCCTCATTGGACTGATGATAACATGTTTCCTATTTATGTGAAATACATTTACCAAGAATGTTTAACTACTCTGAGGCCCAAGTTGACATTGTTTGCTAGTTGGCAAGAGTGTAAGGACGCAATAGAAGAATTGCGCCAGACGCTGTACCCAGAGCTAGGCGAGGACGATAATGATAACGATGACATGGGCGACGATAGTATTAACGAAGGATTGGATACTATTATTGAGACAGATGATGAAACAGATAATCCTCAACTCCCTGAGGAAAGTTCTGATGAAGAGCCTATCACAGAGAATACAGGGAATGATGATAATGAGCTTCAGCAAAATGATGATATCACAATAGAACCCAGAAGACCTGCTCCAAAACCAGTAAGTGGCATTTTGGAAAACCACTTTTAAAGAACTGCAAATCACTTCGAAAATTAACTTTAAAATTTATTTATAGGTTGAAGATGTTGAATTTGAATCAGCTTTCGAAAAGATGGTTATGGAAAATATTGCTGAGCGACAACGTGAGACTAGGCCTCAACAGCGAGATATAGCCGTTCCTATGACCTGCCGACAAACCACTAAGAAAACTTATGAACAGTTGTTGGTATGTGATATAATTTCCTCTTTTATCTATTTTGTTGTCAACTACTGCATATTAATTTGACAAGGCATAGTCTAAACAACAAGTAGTCAAAAAGTAGTTTTAAAGTCATAGAAATAAGATTTAATTCCAATATAAAAGAAAAAAAAACATTGTTTACAGCAAGGTAAAGAAGGCGTACCATTTGTGTTGATGATGCGAAAGGGTACTAAGCCGCAATACAAGCCATTTAATGCTCCACCTGAACTCGCGAGTAATTTACAACAACAGGCCTTGGCAGATAAACAAGAGATGGAGAGGATGAAACTGTATGTATATACTAAATCATTTTGTAGTTTTTATCGTGCTTAGTTGCTTATTTTTTAAAACAAATATTATTTTAAATAAAAACCATTATTTTAGGTTAACCCTGAACATATCAGAAAGACAAGAAGAGGAAGAATATAGCGCTGAAAGCGGCGGAGGTTCAGGTGGCAGTGGCAATCCCAACAGAGGACAGCACGTCCGACAGAAATATCAGCATCCCAAAGGGGCGCCCGATGCGGACCTGATATTTGGACCTAAAAAGTTTAAATAGCCTATAATTTTTTTTTTTACTAACTTTCAACAATGCTTGTTCCAAGTTGTAGGCAATAATGTTGCCGAGTTCATTTAACAGACATTTCTTATAATGACGTGTTTTATTATAACATCCCTGCAGTTATCGAAGTCGATCATTTGTATTATATGATATATGTTTATGTTTTTAAATGTACTATAATATCTCAGAAATAAATGAGAGTTTATTTGGATTTCTACTTTTATTATACATGTCTCTGCCATGCATGGGACTACTCTGTATTCACCTTTAGCAACCTTTAGGGCGAAGCCAGACAGCCAGCAGACCGTGCCCCCAGAAATAGTTGCTTAAATTGCAACAAGGAGGTATCGGGTACGTGAGTGGCTGAAGGGTGAAGGTGCTTTGGCGGGTTTTAAGCTCAGATCATTTGCTCCCTGAGGGTCACATCATCACTGGCCCACTTACAACGAACCGTTCTCCCTCCGAACAGAGCTTTTACTCTTCTCTAGCGACGCCACTCTGGACGGCCAATCAAGGCAGAGGCCAGAGGAACGGTAACTTCTCCCTCGAGCACAAGGTAGCATAGTCATCCGCCTTAAGATGCCCTGCGGGGTTATTATACACATTATTATTTTATCTTTTGAATATAGATATGAAACTTATCCAAAGTAAAATTCCTCAAAGAAAAAGAAAGCTTAAATAAGAAGTCACAGAAGTACTTTAAAATTCCAAGATGACAACGCTAGTTCAAGTTTTCACCACTTTCATCAACTTTCCCTAAAGATCCATATACAATACCGAACTTTAGTGGGCTTGTTATTTTTTTTTTACTTAATCTGTGCTCGAAATATTTGACAGATCAAGATCAAACTCAACTGTCAGTTACGACAGTTACTGTCAAGTGCCAGTTTACAAGCGGTTTTTCAATTTCCGCGATCGCGAATGAAACAGGACCATACCGACCGTTATCATAATAATTTGTTTTTGTCCGTTTATATAGTAATAAATGTATTCCTAAACTTAATTTAGTGCCTGTATATCGAATCAATAAACAGTAGTGTCAGACTAGTGTATTTGCGTGTAAACAAGCTTGGATAACCTATAGTGCACGATGGCAGACGACGATTTTAGTAAATTACTGCAACAAGCTGAACAGTTGACGACTGAAATTGAGGGTAATGAAGAATTGCCTAGGGTTGAACGTTCTTTAGGCCAGGTGCTTGAGGCGTCGCAGGAGTTGTATTCAAGAGTTATCCAGTCAGGGGCGAATGATATTCAAGCGTAAGAAATAGTTTGATATTTACTTGGCCTCTTTACAGTTTATATTATTAATTAATTTAACATAATATGACTATAATATGTGTTTTTTTAGTCATCTTCTATTTGGCTCGAAAGGAATAGATTTACAACAGATATCACAGAAACTCGAAACACTTAGTTCCAAAAGGACTTTCGAGCCACTCCAACCTATAGCTGACTCTGACATTGAAAGTTTTTTAAGAAATGAGAGAGAAAATGCTATTTTATCACTTATTGATGAGGTTAACAAAAATGTAAGTACCTATAAATTTCAATCCAAATTTTTACTCAACACATTGTGTTGTGTATGTATTTATGTACTTATAAAATATATTTAATATTTAATGAATTCTATTCAATTATAGTCACTTCAAACAACTGAAGATCAGAAATGGGAACACATGTTATCTGAATGGAACAGAGAAAAGATTAAGTTAATGAATGCTATGATTGGTCCATCTCAAAACTGGTTGGATCTCAAGAGGACCCCCGAGCCACCAAGTATTGCAGACACACCTAAGAAGTTTGGACATTCCATGCTTGACAACATAGAGGCTGCATATGCTCGACAAGTTCACCAGTATAACAAGCTGGTGTTCCAAGGGTCTAAGTCAAGGACTGCTTTACATCTGAAGTTTGCCCAAGTTGCTGAGGAGTTCAATGACCCTGTTAGTAATCTTAGTATTCCCAGTAATCCCATAAATGTATTTTCATAACATTTTTTTAATATTCCTCCAAACTTATGTTATAAATTACTTATTTTCAGAAAGTCAAAGAAATGTGGGAGATCATTAAAACAATGGCTAATATTCCAGCCTTAGTAAGAGATGAGGATCCTCTCAAGGCTAGGGGGAATTCTACCATCCAACAGTGTCTTGTAGCTCAAGGGAAGAAATATTTGGAGAAAAGGTATTTTCATGATAAATTATCAATCATCTTTACATAATTATTATATTGTTGTTTAGAATCTATTAGTACATGATACAGTTTATGTATATTCGTATTTGTACTCATGTCATAATATTATCCAACAAAATGTGTTACTGTACTTTAAATGAATATTGTGATTCATTTATGCTAAATTCGAAACACAATCCTTGGTTTGTTATAGATATAAACTATACATGAGTGATGTAGTTCGAGCAAACCCTGCAGCAGCAATGCGAGGCGGCGAGCCAGGCACATACCCCCTAGTGCGGGGATTTGTAGGCCTCCGATTACAGGGTCAGAATGTGCAAGTGTTGACAGATGGCGTCATTGACGAGCGTCCGCTTTGGCCCATGGTCTACTACTGCCTGAGAAGTGGTGATGCTAATGCAGCACTGCACTGTTTGAGGAAGGCTGGGTAACTATCATATCAATAAACTTTAGTTAAAATACTAGATCTATTGCAACTATTTTAAAACAATTGAGGATAATATTGTCAACGGATATTTTTCTGTTATATTATGTGCTTTTCCTTTATTTTGAGTAAATAAAGTTTTTGATTTGTATTTACAGCCGTGATCATGAAGAATTTATATTGGCTCTAGAAGAATATATAAAGAACCCAGAGAAGCCTTTGAGTGACAAATTACAAACTGCCATCAATTTCCAATATAGGATACAAGTGCGCAACTCTACAGACCCATACAAAAGAGCTGTGGGTATACTTATCTTCATAATACATTTAGGCTTGCTTAATTTTTGCGTTTATGAATGTTATTTGTTCTAACCTCAGTTGGTATCACAGATTCGTCTTAATTTTTACAGGTGTACTGCATTATAGGTTGTTGCGATCTTAGCGACGAGCATTACGAAGTGGCGCGAACAGCAGACGATTACCTCTGGCTCAAACTATCCTTCATTAAATCACGCACCAACAATGAGACTGAATCCTTCTCATATTCTGATCTGCAGAAAATGATTTTAGAAGAATATGGTAATTTTAGGTTAAACAATTTTTTTATTATACATTTGTGTTTGTGTTCTGATGATTACTCGTTTTTATAGGTGAAACACATTATCATGCTTATGAGAAGCCAGTAGTGTACTTCCAAATGCTGACATTAACTGGCCAATTTGAACCTGCAATAGAATTCTTATCGAGAATACCAAGGTAAAGTTAGCTGTAGCATTAGCATTCACTATTATTTGCATCAAACATAAAATATGTGAAGTTATTCATGTGTTATTAATTATTCTAGATTCCAAGTTCATGGTGTCCACATGGCATTGGCTCTTCATGATGTTTACATGTTAGGCACACCCCGTAATGTTCAAGCACCATTATGTAAGTAAATTTGTCAATCATACTTTTGTATAATTTACAATTGTGTATAAAGTGTAAAACTAAATGTTTCTTTTGTAGTGTCTGTCGATACGGACGACCCGTCGCCACTGCGTCGTCTTAATTTAGCAAGACTGCTGCTACTGTATGTCAGAAAGTTTGAACTCACAGACCCCTCTGATGCTTTACACTATTATTTCTTCCTGAGGTACAGTCACTGACACACATGTTTATTTGCTTGTATAATATTGCTTGCGTCATTCAATAATAAAATGTTTGAATTGTTTAGAAACCTCAAAGATCCCAGTGGAAAGAACTTATTCATGTGCTGCTGCACTGACCTGGCTCTTGAAAGCCGCGATTACGACCTCTTGTTTGGTCGAATGGATGCTCTCACTGGACTGCGTAGCACCGGCTTATTGGATCAATTCAATAATCCACATATTGATAGCAAAGTATGCATATATATTTTTTGTTACATTTTTATTTGAATAAGAGTCAACTATTGTAATAATTGGTTTATATTTTAGGTTATAGCTCTGAATGTAGCAGAACAGCTTGTGAATAAAGGATTATTTGAAGATGCCATTACTATGTATGACATTGCTGGAGTAAGTAACTAATAGAATGCTTCATTCTGGATTGCATACATTCTTTATTGTGGATTGCAGCTCCTACATGTTTAATTATTGTTTGCAGAACTTGGAGAAAGTTTTAGAACTATTCTGCGTATTGTTAGCACAAGTAGTGAACAGTGGAGGTGGCGCGGGTGGACTACGTCAGCGCCTGTCGTTATTGGCCGAACATGTGTCTAGAAGACTGCGCTCGGCCGACGGCACTGCGCTGCCTGCCGCTCTAGTGGAAGCCTATACTAAGCTTTGCAAGCTGATGACTTTCTTTGATCAGTTCCACAGCGAGAATTATGAAGGAGCTCTTGAGGTATGATGAAACCAAAAATTATAAAAATAATCGTGGTTTATGTGTCATCGTTACGAACTTGAGTCTTATTTACAGACGCTTCGTGATTGTGAGCTGGTGCCACTGAATGCGAGTGAGTTAGACGCGCGAGTGTCAGCCGCACGAACTGCGCGTGGAGAGCTGCTGCGCAGCTTGCCGGCCGTGCTGCGTGCGCTCTGCACCATCCTATTAGCGCAACGTCAAAGGTTGCGTACTGCAGCACAGTCGCAACCTCTTGCATCACAGAATAATAAGGTCAGCATCACCATTATAATAGTGGGAATATTTAGTGATATTTCGAAGTTTTCTTTTTATGATGAGTGATAAAGTATTGTAGCATTAGGTATAATGAACATTTGGTTGATGTAATTGGAATGCAAAGTTATACAACAATCCTTCTTCATTTTGTTTCTAGCAAGTGGAATGGCTGCGTGAACAAGCCGAGGTACTGAACACATTTGCTGGTAACATCGCCTACAGAATGCCAGGCGACACCTACAGCCAGCTTGCACAAATGCAAATACTGATGCATTGAATGAGGATCCGTAACGTTTTTAGTTGACAATGCAGATTTGTAGAGCTAAGTAATCCTTAACATACAGTGCAAAAATTTTTGATCTACGATAAAAATTGACGAAGTTATGACCAAATTACTAGCGAAGTTCACCGAGCGGTCGCCGCGATAGCTGTGACGTCACTCCAACGGTTAGCCGTTGGCAGCAGTATGGCGCGCAGTGTTTTGTTTGATTAATTGTGACTTTCAAACAAATTAAGTGTCCGATTTGTGTCTAATTCACCTTTTCAAACATGTATTAATATTGTATAGTGCCAAAATGTACAAATACTTCTATTATTACCTTAGAAAAATTATTTTTAACGTGCCGAAAAACGCAAAACTTCTTCAAAATGGTATCCTGTTGTAAAGAGATGATTGATGATGATTTTTTCAAGCCATCCTAAGTAGGTACATACTGAATGAATTATTTGTAACAATGAACGAGGTGGCAAAAAATAGCCATTGAAAACCAATATTAAGGTTTCCGTTATAGATCGACAAGTATATAGGGAACTATGAACTAAATAAAGCGCAAGTTGGTTAAATAGCCATCCGCGAAATGATCCGCATAGGAATTAACGAAAACAACATTTGTTTATCAAGATTTCTGTATCAATACATTATATTCATTATTTTTTACACCTACCTACTGCTGCCTCCACACAATCACCGATGATCGCGGTGATTTGCTATACATTGCTGCGTTGGATGAAAAACTCTCAAGAGTTTTTGAGAGTTCACAGCAATGTAAAGCGATTCACCGCGATAATAGCCGATTGTGTGGAGGCCTAAAGATTTTAAATCAATATCTTAAGATTACTAATAAGTAACGTAGATTAACTTAGAACTAGATTACTGAGATAATCAAATGTCATGAAAGAATCCACCTTTGGAAGATTATCTGACTGAGCTCGCACAAAACCAGCCTCTACTTTATTAGTACTCATATTTTAGGACGTTTTATACTCAAATATCACAAAACACACTCTAACAACACTTTACGTAAAATAAATTGCCAAATATACTGACCAACCGCGTCGCAGCTCCGCCGAATAGTGAAATATGAATGCAGACTGCGCTCGGTTCCGTTGGAGTGACGTCACACGCTCCCGCGGACATTAATTTTTAGCGGCCGGAACGGCAAATGTTTATTACTTAATATCTTCATAAGTAATGGTCCGATTTCGATAATTCAAAAAGATATATCATTCTTATGTCATAAAGAATAACATAGATACTAGTTTTATTGAATTTGCTATTACATTACTGATCCTCATTAAGAATGTGTTTGAGAGAAAAAATGCCTGTTTTAATTATGTATTAAATATTTTAGTATAATACTGGGTTTCATTCAAATAGAAAGAAATACAATAGGAATATAAGGACCTTCATTAAGGCGGACAGTAAATTTTTCAAAAATAATTTGCATTTGACAATGTTCAAACACTGTAGTAGATTCTTTCTGCAAGCTGTCTTCTCACTTCTATGCCAATGTACAGATCATTAACATTATCATCAGGCATTTCTGTCACTTCATTTATGACTGGCATTGGTTCTGGGTCAATATAGGGCTGTGGGTCTGGCAGCCCAGCTTTTATACAAAGATTGTGCAATACAGCACAAGCATTTATTATTTTTGCTGCTTGCTGGGGTGTGTAGTGTAGTGGTCTTTTGTGAAGGCACTGCCACCTTCCTTTGAGCTTGGCAATACACCTTTCTATACAAATTCTAGTTCTCCCCTGAAAGTGATTGTACTGAGAATCTGGTGTACCTTGTGGGGCATGTACTATTGGTGTCATAAGCCAAGCCCTCTGTGGATACTTGTTGTCAGCTGGAATACAATGTAATGTATGACAGGACAGAATCACATCAAGAAATTCAATAAATCATAAAAATATTTTGATTAAACAAAAAAGCCTACCAATGAGCCAACTCATTTCACCCTGCCGGCTGATAGTCTCAATAAAAGGTCTGATGTTCATTTTATTCCAAATATATGCACAGCTGGCTGATCCACCAAACCTACAGCACACTGCTATTATTCTAGAATCTGCATCACAAATCTGGAAAGGAAAAACAATATTTAAGTAAGTAAGTAAACTGGTTAGGAGCAGATGCATTCCCAAAGTATAGATAAATGGTAACTCACAATTTGGGCATGTATAGAGTATTGCCCTTTCCTATCATAGAATGCCTCTTCATCATCTCTTGGACAAACTATCTCAACATATGTTCCATCTAGACATCCAATGGTTTCAGGAAAATGATATTTTCTATAAAACCTGCAACAAACTATTCAGTAAATCAAACAGTAGCACAGTTGTTATGTGAAAATGTTTGGTTTTCATTTGAACCTAGCAATATAAAGGACTTATTAAAAAAAATACATTTACTTTTATTCATTAACACATATTTACCCTTCTTTTATCTGGTCTCTCTGCATCACGGTACTGGGGAATATGATACAGTTATTGAGCACCATATTAAGACCCTCAACCACGATCTTTATAACCCGGCTCACTGACTTCTGTGAGATATTGATACTGAAGTCTTTGCCCACTGACTTCTGGTGGGAACCACTTGATAAGAATGACAGTGTCACAAGAACCTGAATATTAGAAAATAAAATTACATGCTGTATCTGTTATGGAGAAAGAAAGTCCGTTTAAAATCATGCTCTTAATAGTTTCAAGAATAATGTAAACCACCTTCAAAGAGAAAGGTATACCATTAGATCTTTGAGTTTTTGGAACAACAGGTTCCAGTAATCTTAAAATATGATGGAAGACTTCTCTATTCACACCACAATTCTTCAGCAGATAGGAGTCAGGTAAGTTTAAACAGTCAGACGAGTCGGTTAAATGTCTCCGAGCTATTCTCTCCTTATAAGCACTTCCTCGCAACATTTTTAATTTCATAAGTGTATTCATTTTCTTTAGTATTCAGTAATAATTACTAATGAGTTAGGTAAATTTATATTTCTACAGTTTCAGTACTTAAATTATTTAAAGAAATATTTACACAAGTTTACTATCGAATGTAAACAAATCTTTATTTATTTTCACAATCTATCCATAGACTACTTTGTGACTCTTTGATTTTTATTGATGTACTACTCTTCTTACCTACTACCAGGGTTTTTGAGACAAACTTCAGTGAACATAACGCACTTTCTTCTGCAATTTAATGTCACCACGTAGTATCTACTAGTAGTCTGTGGTGGAACGAGACGTTTCGTTTGACATGAACAATGAATGATCACTGAATGATTGGCTTGCCTTACTTGCTTGACAGCTGCTGGGCTGAAATAAAAAACAAATCTGTGTAATGCGGTAACAACAAATACTTAGATTTTAGTAAACTATTGGTTTTCTAACAGGAAATATTTCAGTTTGATGGTTGTAAGTAATAACAAGGCGATTAATGACTGTTTGTGAGAGTATAGAAGCATTAATCTGCCACTGTTAATACAAAATCATAACAATGGAAAGACGGAAAGCTAGCCCGGAACAGTTAAACATGCTTTTACATTTTCTTGAGGAAGACAAGGAACTAGCCATTGGAAAATTCACAGGCCTCGAGGGAAGGATTCGTCAAACAAATGCGTGGATCAAAATTACTGAAAAACTGAATGGAAACTCAGGTTTTGGTTCTGGTGCTATCAAAACTCCAGATAAGTGGCAACAGGTAACTGCAGCTGTTTAGCTTTCGCTTAAATGAATATTAAAGTATGCCGTTGATAATTAACATTTAAGATAAAGAATAACCCAAGATAAATATGTTTTCAGACATGGAGAGACTGGAAGTCAAATGTTAAGAAAAAGGCTTTCAAAATACGCAAAAATAGATTTACTCCTGGCTGTAATGCTAACACACAACTAACAGAGCCTGAAGAAAAAATACTAAGACTTATATGTACAAATACATCCGTGTTTGGCCTTTCAGGAGTGCCTGAGACTTCGGCTCTGAATAACACTATGGTATGAAAATATACAAACATTTATAATACTAAAGAAGTAAATAAAACATTATTAAATATTAAATAGCTATCACTTTGAAATATTTCAGGCACCAGCACAAAGTACTGGACCCACTGATGACATGTGCAGTGCTGACCCCTCTACAAGCAGTATGGTAATATTCTACAGCATAATATGCATGGTATTAAAACTTGAAATTGAGATGTCTATTTTGATTAACCTTCACCAGTAGCTGTTATAAAATACTAGTTCACTTTAAAAATATAAAATAAATATTACCCAATACCTGGCTTATTATAATAGTGAATCATTGAATCAAATAAATAGTTTAGCAACATACTGGTACAAAACTTTGCTGAAAATGTTACTTCTACTATTTCCTTATTTTGTTTTTCATTGAATAAATTGCAGAAATGGCCATCAGACACTCAGCACTTTACAGCAGCTGACATAGAAATGAGTCTAGGTGATGGAGTAGTGTCTGACCCTGATGCTGGCATGGGACCCAATGAAGTGTCTTCTGGTCCAGTCACAGGGAAGCCTTTGTGGAAAAGAGGCAGACCAGTCAGTGAGTATTGAATAATATCTGATCATATTGTTGTTCTTTTTCCTTCAGCATTATCAGAAAGGCATTTTGGCAACAGGTAGATCAAACATTAATTTTAGAAACATAACAATGTTTGAACATTCTTCTCAGGACTTGTACATGACAGACTTCTTAATCTGGAGGAGGAAAGAATAAGGATTGAAAAACAGAAGCTTTTAGAAAAGAAGAGGTGTAACAATATAAGACTTAAAATGGAAAAAGATAGACTTGAGATTGAAAGACATCGCAATGTTTTGTTAGAAAAGTGAGTATTTGTGTTGTTAATATGTATCATACCAAAAGTGTTGGGTTTTTTTTTTCAAAATCTTCTTAATACATACTTTTTTATTTGTTTCAGACTTTTGGTAGCTGTGGAGGCTGTTGTGCATCGATGATAATGTTATGATAAAGCATAATTATATTTTTGTATTAATATAATATTTAAAACAGCAATAATAATTACATAATGAGACATCATTTAAGTGTAGATTAAGCTTGTGATATTAAATATTTATAATAGTTGAATTTTTTTTTAACCATACTTCCCAGCGATTACGTGAAGAATTCTAGACTTTCAGGACCTAAATAAGGATTAGCTGTAATTCAGAAGTATAGTACTTGCCATTGTTTACGCTAATATATTTTGTATGCTGAATCTTGTTAGGCGGCCTGGAAGCCATACTCACGTTGTTACGAAAAGGCTAGAAATATGATGATTATCGTGTACTGAGAGATGTTCTGCAAAAAACGTCCAGGGTTTTCTACCGAGAATATTGGAAACTTGGGAACACGTTCAATACCTATGCATAGAATACGTATTTGTACTTTAGAATTTCTCTGGAACGCATTAATTGACAATCAGATTTTTGACAATGTCAATAATACGTCAAATGTCAAAATAGAAAAACATGTGTTTCTGTTTTTGTTTGTATGAATAATAAAAAAAAGTAGGAAAATAATTTATGTGACAATAATATAACATCCAACAATAATGGAAAATAATATGAACCGCGAATTAGTTGGTGTGCTTTTTCCTGGAATTGTAAAAAATGACGACAAAGCAATTGCATGTTTAGGTGGTATTAGAAACATTTCACAGGTATCTTTTTTATTTAGATTTTCAGTCTGTAATATGTAAATAGCATGTTTATTTTGTTTCTTAAAAAATAACCGTTATTTTGCAGGTATATAGTAATTGTGCCAAGAAACGTCTTGGGTTGTCTTTCCAGCCAGATAATCCATTCATTAGAAAAATATACAGCAATCCTAAGAGAGCGGCTGGAGTTTTACTAAAGGTGAAAGTAAAGAAGGTGAAAGATGGTAACGAAATAAAGAGAGAAGTTCTCTCAACAACTGTTGTTGGCTGCATCAAGACTATGTTTAGATTTGAATGTAAGTTCACACGTTTGATTTAAATGATTGATGTTTTTAAAACAATAATAAAAAAAATTAGGTTAGGTTTAGGGTGTGGGTCGGGGTGTTTTAAATCCACGACAAAGTGCGTATTTTGCGTGAGAAATCCCTATGTTTCAGCAATGTGTGACTTTCAATACTTGGCTGCGCACAGAGAAGGGTCTAGCGATGGCCCTCTAACTTGCGTATTGGAAAAGATCTTGCCTTCAGGAGTAGACACTATTGACTTCATGCTGTAAGTAGTATCATCTGAATAAATAAACAATAAATCTATGTTCCAAGGTCCAATATCACATACCTAAATTTTTCTTATTTTTTTTTCTAGAAAACCATCACCATTACTGCTCATTCCTTCAAGTTTCACACGGTTTGAGAAACCTATATGCTATGCTTATACTGATAAAAGGTATCCAGATCGATCTTCACCTGACCAAGGTGAAAATGTTCACAGCAAAACTAGAAGTCTACGTAGTTCACAAGTTTCCCCATATTCATTCAACTTGATTGATGACTTGCCCAGTGAACCCCATGAAATATATATAAAGCAGAAGGAATTGAAATGCGAAAGCAATCCTAGATTCATTGAGGAGTATGACACTGTTAAAAAGGTTTGTTTCGGAATTTTACTTAAATTATAAATAGACATAACTAAAGATTATGGCTGTATTGCCAAATTTTTGATAGAGTCAACTATTTTGTATACATAGCAGATACAAATTTGGCCAGTTATGATCAAGGCATATTGCCATCAACCAATCACAAATCTAGATTTCAGCTGCTATTTAGAAATTTCACACAAAAAAACAATCCATTGCCCAATCTGCTGTTTTTACAATTTATGCAAATTGAAATAGAAATATGTATTATCTTTCAGTTGCTTGAGAAAAGACCAGTATGGTCACTGAATCTGATCAGGTATCACACAAAGATCAGGCTAGTGTCTCTGAAGGTCATCATGCCTTGCCTAGCTCTGTACATGAAGACTGGCCCTTGGAGGTCTATGTGGGTGCGATATGGCTATGACCCCAGGAAAGACCCAGGGGCTAGAATATATCAAACATTGGATTTCAGGTTGAGGCATGCAGGTATTTTATTGTATTTTAATTTTCATATATATAGTGGTAATTATGTTGTTATGTGATCGTAAATAAATTTTATTATATTGCATTAAATTTTTTGGTTAGGTCCAAATCAACAGTTCAAATTATTTATTTATATATATTAATAAACTACAAACAAACAATGAACAAATGTATATAGAATTAATTACAGCTTCCGAGCCGAGCAGTCATATTGTGTGTATATCATATTGTGATATTGACACGTCAATGAAAGCTGTAAGGTAAATAATGTGGGCTCGACTCGACAGCGGGCGTGCGCTCCATGATAATGTCTCGCGACGAGATCACGACGGACCGCGAGCGCACGTCCAAGAGGCAGCTGACGGAGCAGGCCGCCTCCGCCTCCGAGGACATCGCCGAGGGAAGCGTGTACTTCCGCCCAGGCATGACGCCCACGCAGAAGCATATATTCTATCAGGTATTCAGGAAAAAATTAATTTATTCATATTAATATATTTTTATTTTTCATAAAATATTTTTATTTATATTAAATTGTGTTTTCTTATTTTCTGTATGAGGAAAACGACATTTTTATCTTGTTGTTTTCCATGCTCATGGTAATTTGGTAAAAATACTTCACATTTAGTGACTGAATCAGATTAAGATTTTTGACATTTTGAACAGTCAGTAATATGTTTAATGAAATATCCATGACCTTATATTTGTGATCCTAAATTCAACTGTCTAATTATGCAATTTTTTTCTCAGTATTGTGACATTCAACTACCAGAAATTGAGGAGATCCTGGCGGCGGAGCCCCCTCCCGGGTACATGTGCCATCAGAAGCGCGGCTGGCTCCCACCCAACACGGACGAGATCTGTCGTGACCACATGTTTCGATACGTTAAGGACACCTTGTTCAACAGCAGTAATCCTGATTTAAAGTTTGAGGTGACCATACAATATTAGCAACTTGAGACTTACGTATCTATGACAGTGTGCCGTAAACTGTAACTTTATGAAGTTTTGTTACCCTACACATCAAAAATGATCTGTTGTACTGTTTGTGGATGTCCAAGAACAGCGTATTCAGTTTCGTTTTATTCAATACTCGTAATAATATTGTTGGTTCGTATTTTTGTCATTGTCACGACGCTAATTAGGTACAAACTACTTACAGTGATGATCTACACTAATATTATAAAGAGGAAAACTTTGTTTGTTTGTTTGTTTGTAATGAATAGGCTCAAAAACTACTGGACCGATTTTAAAAATTCTTTCACCATTCGAAAGCTACATTATCCACGAGTAACATAGGCTAAATTTTATTTTGGAAAAATAGGGTTCCGTAAGATATTTGGGTTTTTCGGACACACCTTGTAAGAAATCAACCAGAAAAGTTACTTTTTTGCGTACGCTCCTAATCTCAGGAACTACTGGTCCGATTTAAAAATTCTTTCAGTGTTAGATAGCCCATTTATTGAAGAAGGCTATAGGCTATATTTCATCACGCTAAAACTAATAGGAGCGGAGCACCACTATTCCACGCGGACGAAGTCGCGGGCAGAAGCTAGTTAGAAATAATTACCAAAAACAATTATTTAGATCGTTAATCTTCGAACGGCAAAGCGAGCTATATCTGATGGTAGCATAGCAATACAATGTACTTTAATTGTGCCCATTATCACCTAGATTACACGAAGTTAATTAGACATATCGAGCGAAGATAATATCTCTATTGCTTAGTATACTGTCTTCGTTCAGTTGCTGGGCAAAGCCTTTTTAAGAAGAGAGAAGTCGGCATTACCCAGCATGCTAGTTCGGTATAGACTGATAGTTTCAGACCATTTTAAATCTAGGTTTCTTTGCGATAGTTTTCTTGGTCACTATTGAAGGTGAGGTGTAACTTATACCAGAACCTCATAACGGGATCCCTCTAATTAAGTCCTACTTATATAATTAGGTAATTTCTCTGAAATTTTTAATTTGCAAATTTCTTCGCAGGGAGGGAGTGGCAGCGATAGTGATTCCAACTCGGATGACGACAACACAATTAATGACGTCGATGAATGATAAAAGTAAATAAATTAATGTATTTGTTTTTGACTTATTGTAGTTTTTCTTTACGACCTCTCTGTTTCTTTATATCTTCTACGTAATTTTCCACGACTTTTCCACACTACTTTTCGACTTTGATTGATTTTATATAATATGTATTCCAGTCTAGTTTAAAATATATCGTTAAAGTATTTATTATGGTTCGTATATTCTACGTATTATTTTTTAACGGCAACTGGATGAACATTTTCCTTTTTCAAGTTTGCTCATCACGGTTTGGCTCTACATTCTGTGGTTTGACTATACCTACGTAACTATTTAGTTGAAATAAAAAAATATATAAGTCCTTCATATAAAATTGATATGATTTTTGAGTAAATGAATATGTATGATTTTTGTCTAAATAAGATTTAGTCAATTTTAGAAATTTCTCCCGTATCGTGGGTGCATTTACAAACTTATATTTCACATGCACAAATATCAGACCCGGTACAATTTTAGTTATCCCGTGCAGAAATCGAACCCGCGACACGCAGCGCAGCAGCCATTTGCGCAGCCACTACGCCAAACGTGCCGTCCTAAGTTTAGTTTGGTAAAATGTTTAAGTGTGGTTGAGTGATGAGTGATTTGTAAATAGATATATTTACCTAATATCTTGCTCCTATGTAGCCACGAATTTTCACGACCCCTAAATATCCTTTACTTAAAATATTTAGGTAGCTAGTTACACTTATTTAATACAGTAAGAAACGCAACTCAAGCTTGAACATGATAAAGAATGATGAACAGCATAAAGACACCATAATTTTACAAAAAAAACAAAAGATTGGGTAAGTAGGTAAGTACCCTTTGCACTTATGTAAGGTCCTCACAAGGTCGGACACATCACGTCGGTAGCCAATACATATTACAATCACAGTACGAATATATCGTATAGATTAATCATTAATATGATATAATATTAATAAGTATAAAGGTTATTTAATGTAATGTGAAAATAATATTTTTTTATTAAAAATGCAAATGAATGCTAACTACTGAGTTACCTATAGCAAAAACACAATTTTTAGGGTTCCATAGTCGACAAGGAATCCTTATAGTTTCGCCATGTCCGTCTGTCTGTCCGCGGTATAGCTTAGAGGTTCTTGATACTAGAAAGCTGAAATTTAGTATAGAAATGTTTATTGATCACCCCGACAAAGTAGTAAAATAAATCTGAAAAAATGATTTTCAAGGGTATCTCTTAAACATGTAAAGATAGGTCTTTCAAAAATAACCGGTTACAGAGTTATAGTCGACTAACTTAGACCTACTGTGCGTGGCCCGACACGCACTTGGCCGGTTTTTTTGTCCGTTTGTCTCTCTGTTGAGTAATCAACCGAAACCGAAACGGGTGGACTGATTGTGATGGGACCATCACTGGCTGATAGCTGATGTTATAAGGAGTAAGGTAGGTACTATTAGAAAAACTAACGCAAAAAATAGAAACCCTTGAAATTGTACAATGCGGGCGACACTGCGGGGAGCAGTTGGTAGGTATTTTATATATGATTATACATATAATTATGATCCGGCCCCAACATCGGTGGAAAGTTCCGGCATAGTAACTTTTATCTATTGCGAGTTCAGCTGTTATCTTGGTGTAAGCGATGTGGCCCAATGACCAGACTACGCTTAATTATATTTATTTAATTAATTAATAATGAATGTGTTCGTCTGTACGCAGTACCTACCTATGATAGGTTTACCAGGCCAGTACCTACTGCGAGTAGGGATGACTGCCGCAGTTAGCCTAAAGGATCATTAGTTTAGACGCGTATAATTAACTCCTTTCGTGGAACAGAGGCCTTACCACGACGTGCCAAAACAAGATTATTTTCGTTATGAAAAAGAGACGGAGCTATACGGCGTTAGTAGCTGTGTCACGCTCTCAAACTTAAATAGTGATTGCAAAAACACGTGGTGGTACAGCCCCAGGACTCGCTCAGCTCACACACTGAGAAGAGAAACTCGAACAACGAACCGTGGATCCTACCCCGATTGTTGCCTTAGGTCCAATAGTCTCACAATCCCTACTAAGAGTTCTCTATCGACACAGACCGGACTTAGCTACAGTTTGCAGTAGCTACCTAGATTATTGCTGCTCAAGTAGTCAATACAAAAAGTGAGTGGGTACTGGATGTATACTTTTATGTTTTTGTATGAAATAATTCGTGATTACGTTCAAAGTGACCCCTGAGTTTGTCGCTACGTCAGCGTTCAGTGATAATATTGGCTACGAGTACTTATATAGGTGCAATATAGGTGCCTTACGTCAATTTTCACTCGATAAGCTATCTGGTAAGGATTCCTATCAACCGGATAATGCATTTTAAAATCCACTCCCAAAATTAATAGACCGGTACTCGATAATTCTATATCACGGTCAAGGAGGTGGGTAACATTCATTATACCTGTCCAGAATTAATAATATCATGTACCTAACTAGTGGCCGAACTGCACATTATTATAAAGAAAGTAAAAACATATTATTACAGACACGTACGGTCTTTGTCATTATTATGACAAAGATGTTTTGGGCTAAGTCCATAATAAACGTAGGTATAGAATTTCTGAACAAAACCATTGTCTTCGAGTGCTTTAAAACAATGAAATTAAAATTCCGTTTACAAATTGTGATTTTTTATTAAAATAATTTGAAAGAAAATAAAAGAAAGATAGACTATTTGGTTTCAGTCTAATTTAAATACATGACTTGATTTTTTTTTAATTAGTCCTAACTTGTTCGTGTTTTTATATTTAAAATAGGTATACGTATACACTAAAGTATATATATATACCTACTTGTATACAACAAGAACATATCTGTACCTAGGACTGGGACGGGCATCCGCTCTAGACCAAGGCCGAAAAACATATTATTCATCTAAGATCTAGTCACAAAACGCTCAGTTCTATTGTTTTTGCCCTTCCTTTAGGCAAGCCTAGACAAATCGTTTATTGATGATCAATATTTTGTGTTATGATTATAATTAAGGAAGTATAATTGAACCACCACTCTTGATATTTGTGCTTGATATTATAACAAGCTTTTTACTCATCATCTGCCTAACCTTATCCCAACTATGTTGGAGTCGGCTTCCAGTCTAGCCGGATTCAGCTGAGTACCAGTGTTTTACATAGAGCGACTGCCTATCCTCCACAACCCAGTTTACTGGGTAGTACGATACCCCTTGGTAAGACTGGTTGTCAGATTTTCTGACTACTCGTAACGACTGTCGACAGTGGGACCAACACCTTAAGGTGCTATCCGAGGCATGGCGGAGTTTCGTTACGTCACAGATGGTCACCCATCCACGGACCGACCGAGCCATGCTTATCTTAACCTTTGATCGATTGTCGAAACGGCTGTTACTTAGCTTTTTTATTAAATGAATAAAATAAAAATGCGAAAACAATACCTCTGTTAACCATATTATGCTTTAATTAATAGGATGGAGTTGTAAAGAAAGAAAAAACGTTTTTTGTTGAGAAATAATCAGTAACCAACGATTTGATTTTTTTAGACTAAACCAAGTGTGACATCTTTAATGTTTAGTAGGAAATCGGTCACCTACTAACACTTCAACTGTAGATTGTTGCAGCGAGGAGTTTCTTACATACAGTCTTGAACAAAGACGTTTGGGCAACGAAGTCCCTATCGCGACAACAATAATGTGTCTTTGTGTAAATACATCCAATATGTGCATATGACTCACTTATATGGACATTGTTCTTTTCTTGTGTGGCTACAATACTTCTTTGATCTGTGAACTGTGAACTGGTCGCGTTACAGATAAAATATGAGCCTTGGAATATTTAATTCATAGAAACAATTATGTCATTTTGTTTTCAAACGACTGTTGATAACCTAACGGTAAAGGCGTGAATGGCAAGCGAGGTGGCTTGAATTTCATCCGCGAATGGTTCAAGTCACAGATAAGATAATACTACAGCCTATTGATACTTTAGTCAAAATAACCGTCCATAATTAAATCAAAATAAAGAGCAATGCAACGCGATCAAAAGATCGAACATCAGAAAGAACTGGGGTTATCATCAACACTGTCGCCAGCCTTAGAAGCTGGCGTTTAGTCACAAACATCTGCCACTCATATGGAGCCTCCAAGTTCAAAAGGTTCTACTGTGTTCAGTGTTAGTATGTGGCTGTAAATCCCATTATTGTTTTGACCAAGGTACTCTTAAAAACAAACAATTTTGCCGCAAAACATAAAATATGTCTCAACTTAATAACACTAAAACTAAGATCGAAGAACTGGATGCAAATGACTGAATAAATTAACAAGCGAAGAACCGTTATAGAAATAAAATAATATTTATTTCAGCTGCATTTATAGTATTTACAGATTTGGAGAGTTTATGAAATTGATCCGGTTCCATAACAATGTAGTTGACGAACAATAACAGTTAGCTACTGTGATTACTAGTTACTGCTTAACTATTTGGAAAGCATATATATATTCAAAGATACATGATGTAAAAAATCATTGCATGATGTTATTAAATACAAATCGAGTGCATGTACCTAAGTCAGGTACAACTTATGAGTCATGTTAACCTAAAGATGTGGTAATTTCCTTTGTAGAAGAATAGGTAAATTAGACTATATCTTATCATTTTTATATTACATTGTAAATACTGTTTGACAGCATGTATCTACATACGTCTGCATACATAGTCCATGATTCGTCATGTTGTATAAGGAGTAATTTAATTATGCTATAACTTTAACTGTAGCCGAGTCTTTTTTAGAGTTTCAAAGTTTCAATCAAAATGGTAAATGTATGTAATAGTATTGTTAAAAGCATATCTTTTTGGCATTGCCGTTGTCGGATACAAAAGCCAACCCTTAAATAGGTATTTGGTAAGATTAATTAAGTCAAAGTCAAAAGTTTATATTTTATGTAGACCAACCCCTATAAAACGTCACCTAAAAACTAGATGCACTTATTTGTATGCGACATTAGAAACTAAATTGTTTATTACTTATTGCAGCTTAGTATAATTCTCTTGGTGCCCTTTTACAGGAAGGATGCCTGAGTTGTTTCGATAGTAGGAACATTTCTGCCATACACGGGACTGACTACGGAGTTCCAGACCTTTAAGGCGAACGCTGGGTTACTATAATTAAATGTAATAGTGACACATATAGCTATTGCAAAACATGGAAAAATACTACTTGGGATATTGTGATGGGATCATAGTGAGTAATTATTATGAGAATCATTACCCTAATGTTAATGAATTGCTGATAAGATCCTAACAAGATAGACTAAAAATCGTTCGCTAAAAGGCTTCTGACTACCCGTAACGACTATCAAAGATGTACAAATGACAACCAAACAATGATGTCGTTTGTATATGATTATTGTAGTATCAAGCCTCACCTTTGCAACTGAACCTTTTGAGTTACCTACATATACTACAAGATTGCACCAGTAAACAATGTTGGTAGGTATGTGCTTCATCAAGAAGTTAGATCTGTAACTATGCTTGACGCGCTTATTTTCATACTGTTACAATACAAGTGTAAGTTGCAAGGCGCTGCGGCTGGGGCACAAAGTAAGCGTGTGCGCTTATCGTGTCTATATAACAGCTGGCTGGCTGCGCGCGCGCACACTCGCTTACGCCTCTCACTCGCCGCACGATCGATTTTCCGCCCTTTGTGATTTCCACCGGCGCGTGAATCTACGCGAGTGAGGTTAGTGCATTTTCGCAATTCAGTTTATATTGTTAGTGAAAAATATTGAGCTAAGGTTTGCAAGAGTTTGTGTTCAAACTGTGTGGTGCTCGTTATTGTGCATGTACCTATGGTATTGAGGATATGCGTATGGAATTATACCTGCATTTAATATTAGTCCGACCGGAATATATTTTTTCCATCTCAGCTTTCATGAATTATTGAACAATTGTGGTTTTGAAATATTTTAGTGTGTAATATCAACCTATTTATAAAAGAGTTCTATATTATCAAATAAACTTTAAAATTAATAAAACTTTAAAATAATAACATTTTAATTTAGTAAATACCCAAAATTTAAGTTTCGGAAGTACCTACTGAATGTAGTGTAGTGGGAATGTTTGCAGAACGAACTGCAGAGAAACGTCGCTATCACAATACTAATTAGTGCAATTTTCAAAAAAATATTTCAATTGAAATCTGTAGGTACCTATTAAAAATAAAATCGCGAATATAAGTCCTATAAACCTAAAAAAATAAAGGCACGCATAAATTGAAACAAATACGACTTACCAAAATCATCAATCATTAATATAATTGTATAGTATTTAATTAATATTGCAAATCAGCGATTGGAAAAGAAAAAAAAAACATCAGCATTTCAGCTTTCGCCTAGACTTTTATGTAGACTTACCTATACATATAAATAGTATATTAGGTAAGCGGTTTATGTAGAACAATAATGTGCTCGTGTCGAGTTGATTGAACTCAAGATAAATAGCAAATATCGAATGTGTCGCCTAAGAGCTCTTCACTGAACATGTCAACCTTTTGTAGATATCATTACAAAACACTTTTCTAGGATTTGTTTTGCTATAAAATAACATATTTACGGGTCTTGTTTGTTTTGTTGCTAAGGCTTTAAATATCGGTAATGAAGGTCTCAAAATATGTCAACAATTCATGCACCATCGCTAATAGGCAAATATATACTTTTTGAATTTGTATATTTTACCGATAAGTACTGTTCGGGTCAATAAGTAATATTTTCTTTAGTGGACACATATACAATGTTAAATTATGTAAATGAAATAGCTCATTAGGGAGGTACACAATCCTGAAAGTTTCTGAAGGAATGGTTGAAATACTACATCTATAGTATTAATCAAAACTTTTGAAGTGAAAGCTCAGTTTGAAGTAGGTAACTTAGTCCGAATGAGTCCATTACAAAAACAACCTGACGATTATATAAAAACTCCCCGGTTGCTTAATGGCATCAGAAATAAAACTTCTTAACCGCTATTCGTTATAGGCCGGCGGGTCATTTTAGCAATGGGTAGTGGTCGATAGATTTGTGCAATCGATCTCGACGCAATGATGTGTTTTTAATCGTGGAGTCGGCGACACGTGCTCCGGCGCAGCGTGATCTGAATCCACAATAAGTCCTTGCCTTGCGGCCAGTGTCATGTCAACACACTCCACCGGCCGTTGCTATACGATGCCCTTTGAGAATAATGACTGCTAACATTAAAATTTTATCTGATAGATTCAGGCATCTGATATTATAAAACCTTGTTATAGCATAGGTATACCTACATATTAAAAAAAAATAGGTCATTCATAGAAGATGCAGATAGAGCTAGTATATTATTTTTAAAATTGTTTTCTTCTTTCCAGATATCAAAATGAGTTCAAGTGAGTTCAGGTTAGAGCGCAGCATTGAGCTGTCGCCAGAGACGAGAGCGATCGCTGAGAAAGAGTTACGCGAGACTCCAGAGAGAGTACGGGAGGCACTTGAGAGGCTACGGGAGCTCCTTAAGGAGAACAAGGACTTGTGTTTCGGAGATGATGATGAGCTGCTCACGATCTTCTTGCGACCTTGCAAGTGGTACCCCGAGAGCGCAATTGCACTTGTAAGTTTTTCTCATATCCTTTAGTTATTTTTTCAGTCTGTGGCTTAGTTTTAAAAAGAACGAAAGAAGTTTGAAATTCACAATTTTGATGAATTATTATGCACCTGTGCTCAATTATACACGTGCGGTTAATGATCCACGTCAAGTAGGACTCCGTTCCGGTCGCGAGTGGACTACATTTAAGTATGCAGGCTCTATTTTAACTTAATTTAATACTTAATGCTTAAATCTATCAATATAGTTGTTCAATCTGTAACAATTTCTATTAGTAGACACGTTAAACGGTTTAATTGAACCAGTCGACATCTTCACTGAGCATACGAGTGCAAGCTAAGCGGGTCATATTGTTACAGCCTACTAACTTTGCGTAACTCGGCAACTACATAATAATGTAGTGATGTTTGGCAACTTCAATTACAAACGGTTAACGACTGATTTCGTCGGAATTGTCCTAGACCCCGCTTATTATACGATTTATACCAAGGATAATAAACTGTGATTATAATCAACTTAAATATGATGGAGCCTCTTGATGTTGGAACATCTCCTTGAAAAAATGCTTGGCCTGCTTACTGTTTTTGGTATCGTCTTAGTAAATTTAAGTAAATTGAATATTTATTATATCTTTTAATAGAAATGAAATCAATTAACATGGGTATAATCTTATCATATCAAGACTAAAGTCCAAAGAATTTATTTCACGTACTTATCCTACATTTTAAAATAATTAGGATTAACCTTTACACTTAATTGCTATTTATGTAATTTAATAATTAAAACTATGAATGGAACTTATACCCAAAAGGATGAGTACTTTTCTGAGAAGGTTCTTCTTACATTTGTCGATTAAGGGTTCATTAGTATTTGCTATAGGTAGTGGAACGATAGAACCATACCAGCTTGCAAGTGCAAAATAGAAAGACTCAGTGTTGCAAGCTACAATTTGATAATAAGTAATAACCTTGTTGCGTCTATTATGTGAATAAATTATCGCAATCATTAAATACATTTATTAGCCATGTAAGGAGGTATAGACAGTACACGCTTACATAATCCGTCGTAATGCAGTGACAATGTTATACAATAACAATTAAAGGTGAATAACCAATATTTGTTGAACTTTTAATGTTATTTGCGATTGTTCTTTAATTAAATTGTAAATAGTGTTGAGTATCGATAAAATAAGAGTATCTATGAACTGACGTTATTGAAAGGTGATGTTATCAATATAAATTTAATTAAAATGATCATCTTATCGATCCTAATTTTAAATTATTTTTTTTCGTCTATGTTCGTTGGGAAAGTATTTTCTTTCAATCGCGTACCCCTCGTGTGGGGTATTGTTAGATAGGTCTTTCAAAAATATTATGGGTATATGAAGACCATTTTTCGGAAGCGAGCCATTTACGAAATAATTAGATTTTAAGTGGAAATTTTTGTTCGATACGAGCATCTCTCTTCCCTCTAACTTTTGAATGGCTATACCTAGAAATCTAAAAAAAAAATCACAAACGTAGCACATGTCATGAACTTACAAGGAAAATTATCACGGCTAAGTAGGCTAAACCGGTTACAGAGTTATAGTCGACTAACTAAGATCTACTACGGAACCCTACTGCGCGTGGCCCGACACGCACTTGTTTAAACAGAATCAAGCAGATCAGTAGCTAGCAGAGTTATCTGTTGCTAGTTAACTGATATAACAACTTCCTCTATTTATAAACATTGAACATTATATAGATGAAACTGCTGCTCGTTTGCCGTCGGAAAGGGTGAGATAAGCTGCCGACGCACTGTCAAAGTTCAATGTTTATCGTAGAGAGATACCGTTATCGCACATCACTATTTGCCGCTATATTTTTAAACGTTGCCGGCGTAAACAATAAATTAGAAAAGTTGTTTGTCGACTGTCGGGGTCGCAAGGAAATTGAGGTCGAAACGATATGAGTTCAAAATTTGTATTAATTTCACCGATGTTGTATTTTATTTAGTTTTTTGAAACATAGATACCAGAAGCTTTTAGACACTTGTGAAAGCATGAAATATTTATAATTTTTAATCCATACATCCAATAGGCTGAGCTTAGGTAGATATCAAGACTGTGCCGGTTGTTAGAGCACCTTGTAGTGTCAGAGTGGGTCTGATAAAGCAAATGTCCTGTCGGTAAGCCTTCAATTGATTCCATACTTTTATTCCTAGGAACATTTGTCTTTTGTTACTAGTCACCCATTTTTGCTATCTCAAAAACTACTGTAATTTAGTTTTTTTATGTAGACTTTATTAACTGCGTATCACTTATTTTCCCGCTAAGTGTTTGTGTTGTTTGCCCCGCACATTTGTTTTCGCGCGAATATCTAGTGTAGATAAACAGTGACTCCGTTCAATGCCAGCCGCACTATAAATTAACATATATAATTTATATACATACCGACAAATGCAATGTGTTTAGTTGAAAATACCTATATTTGCAGCGAAACACATTGCACTTGTCGGTATGCCTGTTTATCTGACAACAACTATAAATAAATATGTAGCTATTGATTAAAAATCAATTCTCGTGCCTTCTCTGTATTAGAAGAGGCTTGCGCCCAGCAGGGCGACAATTTGTTACAGAAATTTTTCAAAAAGTTTCAATTAAAAAAAGCAGTCTTAAAACTGTCTTATAATATGAACCAATGAGCAAATCTGCTTGAAAAGCCATAATTAGTATTATTTTATGTATTAATCACTTTAAAAAAATACTTAATTTTATTTAGGCTAATTATTAAGTGCGCTGGAGGCTCACTGACATTTATGTTTAAGTAACTCCATAGATTTCTGCAATTGAGCTCAACTTTTGAAATTACAGTAGGACAGGTGAGCGGAATATTTGATGTTTATGATTTGTACACTGTTAATGTTTCGTACACTCACTATCATCGTGTAATACGTACGAATTTGTTTAATAAACAGCGCGGTGTTGCATGTCTCACGCGGAACATTTGCAATAGACCAGTTACACCGCGCGGTAAACGCCGGGAAAACAGGCCGCAAGGTCTCTAGTACGAGCGAGTACAGCACGTGCGCCGCTGGCTTTCTTATTGCTGAAAATTTCGTGTAACACACGTGTTTACTCACATTTTCAGTACCTACGTAAATATTTCTTCAAACATGTCAATCTACGTTAGTATATAAATAACATTATGTATACAAAAATAAAATCTAGTAGCCAAGTGCGAGTCGGACTTGCGCATTGAGGGTTCTTCCGAAGGATAAAAGCGCGGTAAAGACGAAATTATCTTATTTTTTCCGACCGCATAATTAAGTTTGTTTATATAGGAAAATTTATGATTAGATACTCTAAAACGGTAATTATTGTTTTATATTTTGTGTTAAACTTAGGTTAGTAAAACAAAAAAATTTACAACTTTTCGTATGATATCCATAGTAGCTCACTTAGAAATTTTAATCCGCCACTTCCACTTTTGCCATGAAACCAAAAATCCATATCAACTTTTTCATTTGCAATGCATATGGACAATATTTTTCATAACTTTCAAGTCAGACAGACTGATAAAGAATTCCTTTTTACCATTTTGGTTCAGAAACCTGAAAATGATTATTTTTATGTAACAACGACGATAAGTATTCCAAACAAAAAAAAAAAAACAAATGACGTGTCCCAAAGTCTGAAAATGAAAATGAAAATGAAAATGAAATCTTTATTTGTAAACATAGGTTTAAGAAGGTGGTTCTTTTCGAGTTAAATGACATTGAACGGTTTCGATAAACAATCGTTTACATATAGGTATGTATAACAATTGGAACAAAGGTTAAATTAACCTAAAGACTTCATGCCTAACGATTGACAAACACTAGAATTTCAAAACAAAGTAAACCTTGATGTTGATTACGATGCGTAGTTATTGTCCAAAGGGCGCGATCATGATCCGATTCGTGAAACACTGTACATGAGTCAAGCGTTTGTTAGCTTCACCGGTTATCAAGGCCCGACCCGGATATATTCTAGTCTGTATAGCTGATAGACTATCGTTAATTTCAACATGCAACTTGTTTATTTCCATTCATGTAGTTTAATCTAATCAGTGCATAGTAACAATACTGCTTTTGAAAGCTTTGCACATAGCACCGATAATATCTCGTCTTTCTGTTGCTTATAGGAAAATAATTCCTATTTTTGAGATTCATATCAAAGTAGATCCTTAATGAGAATAAAATCTGATAGGATTAAAAGATACAATGATAAAATGAGTCTACCTACCTACTTAGCGTACCTACTTAACGAACCGATGTAAACTATCCAATTGTTTAAGGACGTTTAATATTGTTCTGTATTGTTTGGGTTGTTGGTATTAATTAAAAAATATACATACAATGTAATTACAATGCATCTTATTAAGTACAGCTAATTGCTTAATGCGTAGAACCATTTTAATATCCGTAGAAAAAATAAATAAATATAAGAGCAATTAAGCGAATATTTAAGAAACACAATTCCACGATGCACTTTGACGTGTAACGAATCAATCTTACTCAATGTGTTGCGTATGCGCGTTTGCAGATGCTTATAGATGCGTTCTAATGTGCATTGCATTCATGACATATGTAAGGAGGTACTTTGCGATAGTATGTGTACTTTCCATAAATGTAATCTTATTTGTTCAAGAAGCATTAGATATTATTTAATTACAAAGTAAATATTAATATCAGTGTTTTGATCGTTTCTAGATAGGTGCAGAAATTATATAGCGGGGTTTTCTACACAGGGTTTTTTTAGAGGCATGCGGCTATCTGTTTTCTGAGTATCATTTTGGCCTATTAAAGGACTTTTTGTTCATAAAATCAATCGTTCTGTAAATATACATCAAAATTTACAAAACGAATCCTTATGATGTGTTTACGTCTGTCTGTCCATCTGCCACAGCTGATTATTTCAGGAACTACTAACTTCATCAACTTGAAATTTGGAACGTTGTAAAGAAAAACGTTTTCAAATAATATTGCTTTCAAGGCAAAAGTGGGACGAAGTGGGGCAGTTTAGGTCGCAGGTCACCTCGGTGCGGGAGTCCGATTAGTTTTAATACTTTGTTATATAAGATTTGTGTAACCAGTATCTATATGATAATAATGCAGATTCGCTGCATTATTCTCTTCTATTCTAATTTAAGAGCTATTATAAATTTTAAGGTAGACACGTAATTTCAACCGTAATTGTTTTGCCTTGCATGCAAATAATCACTCAAGGTGAATGATAAGTCTAATTACAAAACTTAGTAGGTGATTCATACATTAGAGAATAGTTTATATTTTTTTGTATGTGCATACCGTAGGTATATATATAATAGTATGGACATTAAGGTTATTATTGTGATAACAGTTGACTGTTGGCCGGGCGTTGCTTGATAATAATTAATGATGTGTTCGTCAATAGATATTCTGATCCATGAATGTTTTGTGTCAAATTATCTTGCATGTTACAATATGTATTACATACTTTAACAAGTCAGATATTATTTTAGAAATATGACTAGGTACTTATACATATAACTAGCTTTCCGCCCGCGGCTTTGCCCGCGTGGACATTTTTTTACACCTTGGGATACATTATTCAAGTTTTAGTAGAGATCCCTAATTATTTCTGGAAATAAATATAGCCTATGACACTTCGTAAAGATGTAGCTTTCTAACGGTGAAAGAATTTTTAAAATCGGTCTAGTAGTTTTTGAGTAAAAACTCGACATACAAACAAACAAATCTTTCCTCTTTATAATATTAGTATAGATATAGATTACGTACGAGAATAGATTTTATTTGATGAGGCAGTTAAAAACACACTTAGGTACGTACGTTACCTAATTAAATGCAGTCGTCAATAGTTGTGAATTGCATAAGGTGTGAGTGCTAGATACCAGTTCACAAAGGCAGACACAATTAGATGTTATTAAATATAATAAACAGAGATATTAGGCAACAGCCACGCTGCGATGGTATGGTGAACTACGTGCCAACTATGAGAGTGGCAAGCGCTGCAATCACTCGTTAACCGGTCACTTGCTTGAGCAATCAATCTTAGGCTAAGGACCCACAGAGCGATTTATCAAAACTTAAAGCGAGCTACACACATGCAGCTTTAAATGTTCAGTTAATTATTAACGCGTTTCCAAATCTGAGAGCTGTATCTACAGTTGAACTGATAAGTGATCAAATTATCATGAATTACTTAAGTGACCACAGATTTGTGTTAATTCGTAGCCGCTGATGATCATAAATTAATTTCGATAATAATAGCATAATAATAATACTAGCGTATCGTATTTTACGATCGATCTTTTACAGTGAGAACGCCCCCCAAAATTTTCGCGACTTTCATTTTGCCTAAGATTTCTTTAACTGCTTATACATACGTATACATTACGCTTACAATAAATGTGCGGTGTTTTAACATTTTTTGTTGTTCTACGGGGTATCCTATTTCGTGAAGTATTCCGTGTCCTAGTATATGTTTTGGCTTAAAAAAATGTTTCAGTAAAAGATGCAATCTTATGTTAGGCAATGTTTTTTTTCTAGAAATTGTTGACCGTGAGATAAACATACATTGCATCGCTTAAATTGCTGCAATTTTGGGTGCAAGTTATGATAAACTTACAATTTAAAAGTGACTGAGACATGCGTGTCTGATTTCAATCATCTTAATATCAGCAATTTTCTAAGAAGATAATGTAGGTAGATTAAGTTAATATCAGCATTCTAGTAACTTGTTTGACGCTACTTACGTTGCCTACTTATTGTCTATGCGACCGAATTTGCGTCGCGGCGCCCGCGCCTGCGCGGTGCCGAATATAAGTAAATTAATTGACTCGATTACGCGTAGTTTGTACGAGTCGCGTGTGTGAGCTGTCCCATTCATCAACTTGTTACGTGATTTACATAACACGATTGACTTTAAACATAGGTATTCTGCCTATAAAGCTACCTTATGTGCACCTCTCTTGACAATAAATTACTCACCGGTTGTTTTCATCATTGTATTGTTGGTAATATACCATATTATCGAAACTAACAAGGAAATGAGTTCCATTGTGTTTTGCACAGATAATGTAAACTATTCGATTATTATGATAACAAGTTGAGATTACAAGAATCGAGTTAAGTTGTCAATATTTTTGTTTTTCTTCGCATATTCTACGTCGTTTGCGATAGATAGCTTTTGCATTTTTTAATTAGGTGCTTATGTTGATCTTGTCTAATTTACCTATTAATGAACTAGAGAATAATTTATCACTAATTAAACAGTTAATTTCTTCGAGCCAACTGGATAAATATCATACCAACAATAGGTGCTAAGTTAAATGAAAAATAATCTAGTTATGTATTTATTTAATCTACAAAATACTACATCTTATAATGGTGTACATTAATAAATTATAACCTCTAGACATAGGTATCTTCCTAGTTATAGTTTTTATCAAAAATATTCGAGGCCATTATAATTAATTTAATTTATTTCGCAATACCTGGTATTAAATGCACGAGACTAGTTCGTCGAAATGAGCTAGATCCAGACAGTAGACAGGTAGACCGGCAAATTGTACCAGCACGTCTACCCAAGCTCTAATTATATAATTAAATTTTCTCTTTGAAGCTAAAGTTTCTCACCGGAAAGCACTGATAACTTATACATAAATAAGTTCATTGCTTGGAAAACTTGATTTTACAGCTGATATATCTATCCCGCTCCCACTAACGCTTTACCAGCAGGTAAATCTAGATTTAGAAGTAAAAGTACCTAGCTAAGTATTTTCACTTTGGTCTATTTTCAAAAGGCTGCATTCAAAAGTCCGGGCCTTTGTACCCTTATACGACGTTCTTCTTAACGCGTTTGTATCTTTTCTATAATTTACCTCAATATATACCTTCTGGTTTGATGGAGTTCATTATTGTTATAGGTGACGTTTATTGCCTATAAATAACGACCTCATGATCCATAGTGCGTAAATATTTATGATTTACTTATTACCATGAACCTTGATCATACCTAGTTGCACCATAAATTCTTTAACAGCGATTAAAAATGTTACGTCTGTTATGCCCAAAAGGTTAGACTTTACATAATTATGTCCAAGTCAGAAGTCAGATGCAACTATCATCTTTGGTCAGTCTATTACCATCAAAGGCATACGCATAATCTAAAATACGGTCTTCCCCTGGGGTCGCTTCATCGACTGACCTACTAGCCGTGGCCTGCCTGATTCGGGTAGACCAAGACCAAGACAAGACCGGCCTCGTGCGTCTTTCTATGCCTAAAATGGTATATATCTAATTACTCTACAAGCATAGAAAGTCGTTCTCATAACAGCTCTAATATCGCCCTCTCCCTGGGTATAATCTAAAATACATTTTATTTGCAGATGCGTCGTATTGCTGAGTTCAAACGGGACAATGCATCATTACTCGACGATTTGTTGCCTGAGCAAGAAAAAGTTGCATTCCTCGAGCACAAAGTTGTGAACGTTCTGAAGGGCCGGGACCACAAAGGGAGGAGGGTTCTCATCGTTAATGTTGGAGGTAAGCTTTTCATGTAATATATAATACAGAGCAGAGAATTAGGGTCACTCATTAAATAATTTAGGTCTCCAAAATTCTGAATGTTGTTTATCCGAGACTTTAATAAAACAGTTTTCACTTCGTAGAGCGAGAAGTAGACATTGGTGGAGTGTTTATAAAAAATCCATTGATTGTTATTGAATCTTAGCAATTGTGTAAGCGACGGGCTAGGTAACAGTTATACTACTGCTCATGCAATATGGCGACCTTTAAACTTAATGAGTAGGTAATGGTTATATATGTACTTACCAAGTTGGAGGTCACAAAACTTAAATTCTAGCGCTACCCACTTCAGCACCACATCACTCAATCAACATTTAGATTCTCCTCAAAAATATGTCAAATGTGATTACCTACTTACAAATTGAATAACGTTTATTTAAAAACAAGATAATACATTCACAACACGAATTCTACGTACTATCAGTCACCGGTGAATAAGTAGATAATCGATCTATCAAAATAATATCTATAGAGTTGTGATTGTGCCTCGAAGAATCTTTGTTCCGTAAGACAACAATGGTGATAAATTGTAATGATTAATCGCTTGACTGTACTTGTGAGACAATACATGAACGAGAGGACACTTTCTATTTTTGTGCACGATGATACCACAGATCAAATAATACTACGATGATACGTTATCAAAGATATACATACATATGTAGGTATATTCTTGTCAATAAAATGGAATCTGGATCACAATTTTACACAAAATACTCGAAGATAACTGTGTCGGTTTAAAATAGTAGCGATTCAGATTTTTTAGAAAAATGCTTTCCTTTCGTGTTTTCCTTGTATAGACCAGCACTTTGATAAATGAGACTTATATTTTTTTTGACAATTCACTATAGATGGCAAACCAAAAGTATAACTTACCTTTTTCAGTGGATTTTTTATTATAATTTAAACAGTGGGATCTATCCTACTGAGTGCTCTAAAGCGACTTGTATGTAATTCTGTATTCGATGCGTATGCGCAATATGCATAAATAGTGACAGTCCGCTAGTGGGCCGCATACAAAACATTACGAAAACCCATTCTCTCTAGTTGACATATTGCACTGACAGGCAACAATAAATCATCCAGTACCCAGTAGCCTTTTGTTTAGGAAAAATATTTCATGTTTTTGAAAAAAAAGAAAATTCTTTTTAAACACTAATTTGCATTTTACTCATGGGTTAGCTTTACGACATAGCTTTTATTACAGTTTCAGATTGAAATCAATGTATGAATTCTATGGATATATGCGGGGTCACCGCTCGAGGTGTCTAAATATGATATAATATTTATTTAAGTATGTTTTATCTAACCAATGGTAATCTACCAGGTTCATGGGACCCAAAGAAAGTGAATGCTGACCAGTTGTTCAAGCTGTTCTACTTGATCCACGAGGCGGCCATGTTGGAGCCCGAGTCACAAGTCCGAGGCACCGTCGTTATCATGGACTTCCACGACATGGGATGGACACAGGTCAGTACACTGTTTTAATTTTGACAATTGGTATATCCTAATTTAATTCGTCCGTATGTGTTACTAGCTGTTTCCCACGGTTTCACACGCATCCCGAGGGGGTTTTCTTCGCGCACGCGGGTTAAAAGGAGCCTATAATTATGTCCATTCTCAGGTTCTAGACTATATGTGCACCAAATTTTAGTTTAAATCGGTTCAGTAGTTGTGGTGTGAGAACGCGACAGACAGACAGACAAAGTTACTTTAGCATTTATAATATTAGTAAGGATTAATTTGGCGTAGAATTTCAACTTAATACTGAAGTATTTTTATTGATTGATACCAATATTTTACATTACAAATATTTGTTAAATGTTTTACTTAGGTACTACTTAATTTGCAAGAAAAATTCGGGTTTATTTATTACTTGTAATAAGAGCGTAGTAACCATTTCAACTGGTCCGTGTATGCGACGATTGCGTTCATCAAATTAAAAGCGTTGCCCGTCTCGTATCGTCCATCTTTTGGGTTTGCGTCAAGCGCATGCGTGGAGTGCCGACTTTTTCATGACGAAATAATTTGTCGCTATTTGTGGCAACTAAATTGTCGTGTCGTCATAATGATCAAACGATGTATTTGCTAAAACTAGTTGTGCTATAATTGCGCAGTACCTGCAAATGTCGCTGACTCTTGCAGCTATTGTATTAGAGTTCAATGCAGTTTGCACAAGTGTTTTGGCATAGCTAGTCCCTTGCTTTTTCAGGAAATTGCCGATACAATAACGAATTCTAGGTCGTTGTTTTAATTCTATATGGGTCTGCATACTAATATGCATTGTTCTTTATTATTGAAGTGGAAAACTTGTTCAGTCTCACACAGAGGTCTGTGCATTGTATGAAATTTAAATGCCTATTTAGTGGTGATTGGCAATATAACCAAAAAATGTACTGATTAGCGTATTGATAACGTCATTGTTTATTTATAATAATATACAATAAAATACCTATATGTATACTTGCGCATAGAGATAATAGCTATTCTCGATATCATTGTTGGAAGTGGACAGATCACTTTCACTGCGCGTGCGCATACTGATTTGAATGCATCGTAACGAAGTGACAGCGCTGTGTCACACGGTCATGTTGTGAGATACAACACGATTTTTTAATAGTTAAAGTTGATAGATTGAAAACTCATTTCTTTATCCTATTGTTGTTGAAGGTTTAAGTCACATATTTTTAATACGACAGACGCGTGCATTATCGATGCTCGTGTGGATATTCTCACTTATGCATACGGGCCCCTATATGCATTAATACATATAATCTTGTTTATCATAATTAATCTCCTATCAAAATTGATTGATAGACTTTAAAAGGAATTATATCAGGTTAAGGTTTGACATTGAACGCTTAAGTAAATATTATTGTTTCTATGCGTGGCGCTCTCGCTCGGCCAGCATGCGGTCGAGCTCATGAATCATAATCATGAAGTCCCTAAAACAAAGTGCGGTACTAGCCCAGAGTACAATGTTCATGTTTCTGTGTGTTACGAACAAAGAAATGCGTAAAGTATGTCTTGGCGTGCCGTCGCTCTTTGCATTGTGCGGTTTATCTTTGTTCCAATGCGCAGTTACGAAATAATAACATGTGCATTAATACTCAGCAAATAAGGTGTATTATTATTTATTTGGCTTGACAACACAGCCTTGTACTTAGGTATAAATATTTCTTGCGGTTTTATTAACACCATCTCAAAGTCGAGGAATCGTTTAAATACTCATGATGTTGCATCGGCGCGAATCAGAAGTATCAACAAACACTGTATGAAATAATGTGTCACACCTACGTTTATTTGAGTTGTACTTACAATCAACTAAATTAAACTTATACTCTGAAGAACGTCGGTTTGTAGGCACTCAAGAAAATATTACGTCTAGGTGAATCATATTGTGCAACCCCGCTCTATGCAGATAATAAAGTCATGTATTTCAATAAGAATTTACTAAATGTTTCGCAAATACTGCATTATGTGATGCACACAGAATATTATCATATTTATAGAACATAAACAAAGTGTGTACTGATTACGACATTCCTTGCTTATTACTTCTAGATTGTGGTTCTAATATATGTAAACATTGAACAGGATCTTGTGTATCAGGTATACTAGTATTTATCTTATCACGACGTATGTATAGCAATCTGTCTTTTGTGCGCAGATTAACATGTTCGTTTTAAAAGATTATAATTGAGGTTTAATGTTGCTTTGTCAGTCAGGTAGGAATTATTTGACATTCCGAACGTATCGCATTTAAAATATTGGCAGAGTCACTTAGATAACGAGAATGTCATAGTAACTTTAATTTGTTTTTGTTTCTATTTTGCAGTACGAACACTCTGTTTAAAATCTTTCATGGGCTCAGTGTCCAATAGAAAAGCACGACAAATATTAAAAATCTAAAACACTAATAATTTCTGGAGACATTGTCTTGTGAAACATTGATTCTTAATTAGGAAATAAATTAATAAAACATATAACAACATCACCGTCGTTTAACATGTCCAATAAATGGTATCCTTCCGGTAATAGGTACCTATGTTCAAAGTCTGAAGGAAGTGTGTTTACCAATAAACACATTAATATTACCTTTGCTAGTCGCATCACGATCGGTCGAAAAGGTCGAAGCTGTAAGGTGTCCAGCCTGCTTTATATATTAGGATCTGCGAAATTAATGTACTTAGCTAACGGATCACGTCGCCCGCGTCATGATTGTGAGAACATATTGATATCATTAAAACCGTGTGAATCGCCACTGCCGCGTTATTTTATCACTTATTGCAATTGTTTAGGTCAGTTATGGCTTCATTAATTTAAATTATTATCATTACACTTACATACGTGTGATATCTGTTAGTAACTTCCTTGTTTCAAATACATATTTTGATAAAAGTATAACAAAGGCTGAAACTGAAGCGTTTCGGATTTCATATTAACACGTAAAATAACGTTTAAGCACGTCACGTGTTCTTGAAGCTGAACTTCCAAACAATGGCGTTCATTAAGTTAATCAATTGAAGGAAACGAATGCAGATTAATGTGTAATTGTATGAAAATGGAAGTAATTAGTCATCGTTGATCAATAGTCATCAACATCCACAGGGAAAACGTACTCGCTCAGGGTTTCCTCTCAAGGGACGTCACGTCCGAGGCTGTTGATCATTCCGCAGATTGGAACGGAATGTAGTACGTAAAGATCCTTTACATCTTTTTCTTGTTATTTTTAGCCTTGGACTAGTAGTCCTAAGCAAAATTATTCACACGTGCGAAAATAATGTATGTAATGTTAAACCGCTGAACCCACGTTGATGAAATGCAGCTCTTGGTTTAAAACGAGACGAGGACGTATTTTTTTGCACGTTTTTATTTGTCGCACAATATACTTACATTCAAGTGATAATGATAGAATGATGCAATTATGTTGTTATTAAATGACACAAAACTGAGTTAGCTGCAGATATTAACAAGTATTTTACTACTATGAATAACCAATGTTACGAAAATCAGAGCGGAAATTGTGCAAACGCACCAAGCAAGTTAGTTTGAATCGAAGCCTCTCTCTAGTTCGTGATACAGAACATCATACATGTTTACTCCTTATCACAAATTCACAATACGTGGTTTAACGTTAGTCTTCACATGTCTATTATTTGTGACACTTAAACAATAGACTAGTCAACACTATAGTTAAACTACAATCCGTAACAAGGATTTAGTTTAACTGAAGATCAATATTTTAGTTAAACATCCGTCCTTTGTGCTGGTATAGAAGGAAATGAGTTTTCCTTTACGTCTGTTAAGGACGAGTGTCAATAAACGCGGACGTTGGGTAAACAGTTGGTATCGTGGTTCCACTTGTTTGCTCCTCAACCTTATGTTATCCTCGACCTACGTGGTCGCCGCGGCCGCAACTGGGTCGTAATGTATTGTCACTGTCTACTTGTTATGGATAGCATTCTCTTTACTTAGAGAATCGAGAATCTGGTTACAAAAATCTTCATTTCGATCCCTGAATCGGAAAAAATGGTCTCACACCCGCAATATTTTTAAGACCCATCCTTTTTTTTGTATGGCATCTCGCAGGTCAACCTAGAAGGTTGTCGACTGCTTAACCGGGCTTGAAAGACCTATCCTACGATATATATGTGGATGGTTGATTTAAAGATCACGGTCTACACAATTCTGTAGGAGTTACCTTTAGATAAAAAATCTTCTTTATCGTTTACGTACGAATGTAGGACAAATTCAAACATTCCTGAAGTAATAAAAGGATAATCTTAATATCCCTACGCTCTAGGAATTAATTGATAACATTGTTACTTAACATGATAACAAGATTAGTACTACAAAATAGATAGTTTATTTTTTATTATAGTATTAAGATAAGAGTCTTGTCTAAATTACTAGGCTTTTAAAAATTTATGGCAGTTTATCACAACAGGTCAAACATATGACAAAGGTTTTGCGTCTTTGCAGCCGACGTCCACGTGCAATGATGCATAATGTCTGTTGCGCGGGTTTTTGTTTATGTTTTTCCAATGCTTTACGTTCTTCGGTAGTACCTCTCTTCTTTGCAGCTGGTCATATCTACTTTTTTGGGTTCTTTAATTTTTTAATTCCTGAATGTATTGTATATTTTTTCTATTGAATTCTATTTAGTTTATGTGGTTTCCCTTATATGGAATATTTTTTTATAAAAACATAATATGAGTTTTAATTAATGATATTGAATCTCCAACATGACCAATGAGGTTTAGTTTTAAAGATCGTAGAGGAAATACTATCCAGCTAATTATAAATAACGTAAATCATTCACTTAACATCTTGCCAAGTTGCTGAAGTCAATGAGGAATCAAGTTACTGACGAACACATGACAAGGGGACGTGCTAATTGATGCATTTGATACAGATTACATTATTAATTGAAGTTGCACAACAGAGCTGGGAATCATCCCATAAATGGGAATGCCGTGAGGCAACGATAGATGCATACAAAATGTCTATAAGAGTCTGCGACCGCGATCACTGACCCACGTCAGCCAAGGCGGAACCGCTGGTCGTTCGCGCTTGCCAACCCGTAGGGCGTAGGTTATCAAATATGTTCGGTCACTCACCCACCAACTTTGCCAAATGACGTTTAATCAAGCTAATTAAAATTACTCAACGATTTATTGTCTTTAAAAGGTTCACGTGTTATCATTTCTATATTGACACAATACATTAAAAGTTATATAGACCTGCTTATCAAACTGATGCAAGATGAAGAGTCAAACAACTGAAATTGACTTTTATTCTTAGTAGCAATAGGTTAATAATGCAAAAGTCTAGTCCTTAGACATTGGGTAAGAAGAATTTCTTGCGGTTGTAGGTGATGTGGTTACAATCGATATCGATGCGCGGAGGTCAGATGTCAATCATTCCGGGAACATCTAGAAACTTCATACTGATATGATAGGCAAATAGAGGCTTAAGATGAATGACATATTTCTGCATCGTTAGGCCAGGCAATTGGAAAATAGAATCGGTTATTTTAATGGAAGTTGGCTCTACCCATTTACTTAGGTACTTAAGGCCATCGGCTAGATGTTAGGTTTAAGCTTAGTTTAAAGTTGAATGATGTCCTTTGGAAAGCTTCCTTTGCCTATATTCATGATATATTTATATTGTTAACAGACAATGGGTCTGACGCCAGCATTCTCCAAGCGCCTTCTCACCTTCATCCAAGACGCCATGCCACTGCGGCTGAAGGAGGTGCACTTCGTGAAGCAGCCCATGATCTTCAACGTTGTATGGAACATGTTCAAGCCTTTCATCAGGGAGAAGCTTAAGAACAGAGTAAGTATAACGAAACCATTTAATGCATGCGGTATTTAGTTCGTGAATTACTGACAACGTTAAGAGATTGATGATTATAAAGTAATATTTTTATTCTGTTATTTAGTCTCATCTCTAAATCTTTGTGGCAACTGATACCTATATAAAAAAAAATCCACATACCTATAGTGCGCTGTAGTGTTTTGCTTTACATTCAATTGAATTTAAATTATCATAAGTAATATTGTAAAGAAAACAGGGTTATTTTTATAATATTATCATAAAATTAAACAACGCTGCTTATTATTCACAAAGGACTTGTGTCAAGTGGTTCCAGCAACCTGTCATTGAACTCAAGTTTGGAAAAGTACACACAATTGTGCTTATTTGGATCTCTTCCTCATTTTGTTGACAGAAAGGCAAATGACACTATTGGTGCTATAGGTATTGGATATTTATTGACCTGAAAAATAAATTTTATAAAAATAGATATTCTGATGTTAGCTTATTAAAAGTTGCGATAGGACGGCCATTAGATATCAAATAACTAGCGCCATCTAGTTTGATTAGTTTAAACTATCGCTCCAGCCTAGGTAGCTTTATAAGGCATGACTGTAGTACGTTGCCAGAAATAGGCTAATATAGAATTACTAGAATTATTATCTCTACCATGCAGAGGCGAAGAACCCTGGATCTATATAGACAGTTTTCAAAGTTTTCATTTTGCCTGTTTGCCCTTCCAGATTTTCTTCCACGGGTCCAAGATGCCGTCCCTCCACAAGCACATGGCTCCGTCGCACCTGCCGGCCGACTACGGCGGCGAGCTGCCCGCCATCGACTACTCGGGCGCCGAGTGGTACCCCGTCATCAACGACGTCTTGCCGCACATCAACAACTGGAACACCTACGGCTTCGCTAAGAAAGCGTAAACACGTACTATCTAGCAGTAGCAAAGTGAACTTGTGACTGCCAGCCGTGGTTGCAAACGAACATCTCAGATCAGTAGTACAAGATATTTATAACCTCAAGTTTTTCCAATTCGAGATGGAAATCTCATTATCCTATTCTGAAACGGTCTCAAAATCATTCTTCAAAATAATTGCGAATTGCAGCTTTTCCTTTATCAGAAATCACGTTTGGCAGATCACACTTGTTTAAACTATTCTCAATGTAATTTATATTTAGGATTTCTTTAAGACTTAAACAAAGTGGAGTACGTGTTCGAATAGCCGTTGTTGTTAAGTCCTGGCTTAGAGTGGTGATTAGATAATTGTTAGATAATGCCATGTGCCCGAGCACCAGTAGTATAATGCCTGAGCTCTTCCATAATCAGGGTTCTTTGTTTTGTAAGAATAGATATTACCAAATTTAGAATTAAAATGAAGAAACTAAAGAAGACGGTAGTTGGTAGCTTAGTTCCAAAAGTTATGAGTGTGAGTGAATGATTAACAAATATTATGTGATAAATATTGACAAGTAATATAAGGCTATAGTTTTAAGGCTTTAGGTTAACTGAACGACACAGGCTAGATAGCTGCGGTTGAGGAATTAATCGCTAGTACGTTTCATCTATGCAGGTTTTATGTAAGTTATATGAATATGCAAGGACTGGTTGGTTCATATTATATTTAGGATACATTGCATGTATGTGGTACATAAGGAATGTCAATTTCTATGGGAATGTGAGCGAATTTCATGACATGTAGGTTTGAACACTTTGTGACGATGTTAGAGTTTAATTTATTTAAGTGTAGGAAAGGAATATGTTCCCGTTGATTGAGCACAACTCGCATGTCGATAAGGCTGTGACAGGGATGACGAACGGCGCCAGTTCTGTACCAATAATCACCAAAAGTAGTGTAATTTGACATACTGTACGTTTGATAATATTTTTTGGGAAGAGCGTCTTTAAACACAGTACACTTTCTATTGTAATTTATTTAAATCAGTTTTCAATTTGCAATTGACAGGGATATGTAATTATTGAACATTAACAGGAGCTTTCGCATTTTGTCGCATTTAATTTCCATCTGATTGCGAGAAATATTACGTGGAGAATGTTTTATAATAGAAATCGAAGTGCTTATAAAAATAACATATCCTTATTAGTTGTAACGCTACAAATTCACTGGATCAGAAGAACTTTAAATGAGTTACTAGCAATTATGTAAGGTAAAGTATGTTTGAAATTGTTGGATTGTTTTGGAGAAAAATGTGACCTATGTTAGTATGGACATGGTTTCTCTAGTGATGCCCAATGTGCCTTTAATAGACGCATTCCAAACATTATTTTTATATTATTTTTATAGGTTTTTAATAATTTTATTGAATGAAAGATGAAAATACCTGATTTGCTCAATATAATATTATAATATACATAATAATATACCGTTTATAATTTGGAATACGCGTAGAATTCCTTATGCGTTTCGTTTAGGTATCAATATAAATAAAATGATCAAACCTAATTTTTTGTCTTTTTTTTATTAAACCTGTTGTTCCTTGTCACGGTTACCTGCAACCGTCCTTCGTCAAGGGTACGTCGTGCACAGAAAAAGGAGTGTTATGTTTTTCAGAAATATATTACATATATATTATTTGCAAAAACGATGACTATAAGAATACTTTGTCATTGCCATACATATTAATCATCTTGTTTGGAGTATTTAATAAGTTAATAAATTACAAGTTTGTTGAGAATGATATTTACTCGACTTCGATGTTAAAGATGATTCCTATCTATTAAAAAAATATTTACGTGAGTGAAGTCGGGGGCACAAGTATTTATTTATCAACGTCGCCTTTGTGTCGCAACATCTAGATTACTGGTAATTATAAAGTTATTAGTAACGGGCTGTTAAATTTTAGATATACCATATAAACGAGATATGGTATCCATCCACGGATATAAGCTTCCGTTGCGATTGTGGCAGTATATTTTGTAACAATGAATAGGAACATTGTTTTAGCAATTTTGTTTTGCCGTAATTTAAGTCTGTTCAGAGATTAGTGCTAGTGTAAACTAAATAATTACTTTGTTTTCCAAACGCATTTCGATCCAGTGACGGTTCGAGGGGACATGGCCAATGACCATGACCAAAATCGTACACGTCTAGTTGATAAACCTCCCTATATAAAAACAATTTATGAAAATTGTAATCTCCCTATTTAAAAACAATTTGTAAAAAAAAAAGTAATTGGTAGGTTGTCCATCGTAATAGATCCAATTTTGGATCTTGTTTGAAACCTTCAGCTTCAGCCAACACTTTGGCCAATTTTGGTTAATGATGACCCCCCCCAAATATTTGGCTGCAACCGCTCCTGTTTCGGTCACGGCGGTCAACTCATTGGAGATTAGACGTCTGCGCAACCGGAGACGAGCCCTGATACCACGGCCAGGGACAGATCAAGCGCAGTACCGATGGCTTTATGCACACTCCGATGCAAGGAGGGGGTACCTCTTTGCCAAGAATTATAGCTGAGCTAACCACATGGTTGATACGATTACAAGCACTTGCTGAATGCTATTAGACTAAAACCATACTAGACAGAAAGAACTGGTCTGCTTAGAGATATCTCATGCATGTCTCAGATAACACCTGAATCTAGGCAACCTTGTCTGTAAGCACTTCATGTTTCAATAAGTGTAATTGTCTATTGCAGTTGAGCTAACTAGATATAGTATATACCGATTGATTTTACGAAAAATATTAATGAAATCATAACCTATTTTGTTATAATTTTCCCACATAGATAAATAAAATGGTGAATGATGATGTTTAGAGCATGAAATTGACATAAATTCGGCATCCTTACCTATGCCATTTTGTTAATTTTTGTGGCAGAATAAGAACAAAATAGGTTGCGACTTTCTTTACATTTTTCATAAAATAAATTAGTACGGACTACAGCGTATAGCTACTATTTAGCCCTAGTGCGATCCATCTTTTAGTAAGACCTTACGAAGACACTTACGAAGCTTGGCCTTGTTTAACCTTAAATATTCCGTGACTTTAGGGAATTTCTCATTATCATGTCACTTTGGGATATAGATAAGCCTAAAACAGCTATCCTTCTTACTTTTTGTGATTTAATTGGCTTGTGATAATAAAATATGATCTGTCCTTCAAAAAGGATATCTAAAGATAATCCCTTGGATATTTTTTTTATTTTTGGTGTCTTTCATTTATTTGAAATGGATGTAACACTAATGTGAGTGTTAAAGCTTTATGTAGCTGTATGTTTTTTAAGGTGGGTAAGAATATAAATAAGTTATAAAACATTATGTTTTTTTTATTTCAAGGTTCTAATGGTGTTTATCTGAGTTAACCATTTTAGTAACAATAGTTGGCACTATGTGCAACGGAAGCTCTTTCTTCTTTGACCACTGCCTGTATAAATAATATAAGCTATATCGCATAATGTAAGTAGGTACGTACAAACACTTTGTTTTTACAAAGTTACACAAGTAGGTACTGATTACAAGGTTTGACCAGTTTTTAATCATACAATTTTAGCAATCCGATGCTCCTGACTTCTCTTTTCGAGCAACGACAATTCAGTTAAATTATGCCAACAAGTTAAGTACAGGCGTAGGCGTTCAAATCAAAATGTGGTAAAATCATAACGACATTAGACATTTCACATTTTTTTTGTAGTGATGGAAAATCATCAGTTGACTTCTTCTGCTGTGGGTGTAGCGGGAAGAAGTGTCATATTCTACTGACTAAAACCTACCATGTTCCTTCCTTCGCCTTTTGCGTTCCGGGGCCGCGCTACAACTTGAACAATACCACAGTAAGATCAAAGTATGCTAAGAACTTGTTTTTTAGCCTTTCATATTATATACATATATATTTTTCCATAATAAGTACAAGTGCTGAATGACTTTCGAACCGAAATATTTAGTAACTTTACCTTTAATTGCTGAAATAGACTACATGTGTGTGTGCTGTGATTAGTTACTGTAATGGAATTCAATACACTTACCTATAGATTTATAGTAGGTAAGTACGACTTCCTTATTTAGATAGCAATAGCAACAGTGACTGGCTCAGAATCTGCTGACATAGTTTTCAGCAATTTGTATATTGCAAAACCAGGAAAGAACCAAGTTACCTATATACCTCACTAAGAACCTCTTGCTCACTGCTGTTGTTTCTAAGTTAAAATAAACAGGAAAACTAAAAGAAAGACATAAGAAAAACATCTTAAGAAGGAAATACTTGGAAAATAACACATATAGCTTATTCAAAACATGTGTTTATTTATGTTTTAAATCGTATAGTATGCGTTGAGAATAGGTATTTGTTTAGAGCACAAGTGAACGGCGCCGACACCATGGCGGTGGTGGTGGGATACCGTTAAGATGGGCTCACAATGGCCTCTCCATTAAGCACTACCTTGCGGCAGCCGGCGCGCGTGCAATTCCACCTCTATATAGCATATAATTCTTTTATCCACGGGCTCAAACGCTTCGCAAACTTAGGCGCGAGCGCTGCCGTTACAGAGTAATTTTTACGTTTCGTCCATACATGTGTCATCGTCAATTGTGATAACTAATTATTTTAATCTCTCACGCGTATAGTAACATTGTTAAAAACTGTGTCGAGTGTACGACTGGCGACATTCTGCTGACACGAATTATAATTCAAACGTGAATTATACGCAAGCACATGACAGTGCAAAGTCGAAATCGATCAAAGCGAAAATTATAAGAAGATTAATTTAATTCGCCGTGTGGCTATTGTGAAAAACATTTAAAAAAATGGAAGTTCAATACGGAAGTGATGGAATACCGTTTGTGACATGGGGAGGTAATAAAATAATGTTGGAGCTCGACCCGATTGAAGATGCAGAATGTAAGGAAAAAGCTGAGAAAGAATTGAGAGAAACTCCGCAAGTGGTTGAGAAAGCTTTGATAGAGTTACGACAACTTTTGAACAGTAAGTAAGCAACTCGCATTATGTTAAAATAAAATAGGTACCTACTTACTTAAAATTTAAGTAAGTATGTAAAACTATTATATGTGCAACGTTATCTGAAGATATATAATCATCACACTGATTACTTACTATCAACATGTCTGTTTATTAATCACCACTAATAACATTTTGTTGTTTTTGTTGTCAATGTAATTTTCTAATTAGGTAATCTTATTTTTTCTGATTGAAATAGTTGTTTTGTTCATTGTACTGTTGGTAAGTATACCTTCATATAAGGAATTTGCCAACTTATAAAAAGTTAAGTTATTGATAAATTTTAACAGAAATATCAGAATTTTTGACAAACATAGGATTAGTTAAGAACTTATGAAGAATAGACTTATAGAAGACAAGAGACTATTTACAGAAAGTTATGCATATTCTAATATTTATTCATCTTAAGTTATAGCAATCGTGAAAAGAAAACTACGAACTCGCTTTCATTTCGAGTGAATCGAGAGATCACTCAGAATCATTCCAAAGTGCACGCGAGTATAAAATGAAAGTTGGTAAAATGAGATTATAATGCTTTCCCTTTCACATCTCCCACAGAAATATCATAAAAACAAAACGGAACGTACGCAATGGATACACTTGGAAAATAACTTTATTGTTTTTTTTTAACTTTTATCTTTTTTTGACTGTATTTTCCTTGCGCCCTATTTAGAGAGAATATCCTAAGATCCAATCGTTATAAAAAACCTCGTCATCCGATCGTACTAAAATTACCTAGGCATTATTCTAAAATTAATTATTAGTGAGAACATTTATCTAATTATTTTCTATTATAAATTAACCATCGTGTTTTTTACCTTTTAATGTAAGGGCGTATTGTCGCATATAAATATTAAATCAAACAAGAATAACAATTAAAATTACCTACTTGTATATTGCATTGCATTTGGTTAGACAACAAATGAAATCTTTACTTAAATTATACTTATTGCAATACGTACGTACTGACAAACAAATCTACATAATTATATATATTGTTTATTTCGGTTTCCCCGGCGCAGCGTCCCAATGGAACTACTTAACAGAGTCGGATAAAAGTACCTACGATCTCCAGGTTCCCATATATCATCCAAATCGGTTTAGCCACTTTACCGTGAAAGCGTAACAAACAAACTCACTTACGCATTTATAATATTAGTAAGGATTAGGATTGTTTCTCTGCACGCTATATGGAACCATGATGTAATAGCTGATTGATGACTTATATGACAGCTTTTGTGCCTAGATGTTTTTTTTGAAAGTGTAAAATAAGTAATTATTCAAGTTTACAAAACTTGAAACCACGCACGCGATATTCTATTATTGTATTTTGCTAATTTCTAGCGAAACGTTGTTTGGCACATTACTTTGTAGCTACACGATTTTTTTGGTGACTTTTAGATTTTTAGTCTTACGTAGAAAAAAAGCAAGCCCACACTTAGATGCAACTTTAGATGCATTTTACAATCAGAGGATTGAAAATATTATTATTATTATTATCCGACAGACAATAATTAATCGGTTAGTGCTTGTTCAATCATATGAAGATCTTTATAATCACTATTAATCATGCGACTTAATTCCCTGAAAGGATAGGCCGAGGTGAACTCAACGACTTTTCCCTAGTATAGCAAGGAAAAAGGCCTTCCCGTAGGCTTTTCCCTAGTTTATCAAAGTATTATAATATATTGTAATTGGGGTAGGATTTATCAAGAGTTTTGAATACCTTATTAATTTGATTATTAATTATCATAGGGAATTTTGCATTATCATAGGGAATTTTAAACTTCTGTTAACTAAGACTTCTGCTGTTCTTGTCTCTTCCTCTTTACAATATTCTCGTTGTACTTACTGTTAGTTTTTTTACACTAACCAAGTAACACTACATGCGTACAAGATAGTTTTTCGTGATATCTACCTTGACTTGACAGGAAGGTTATGCGCAAAAATAGTGACGATATATTTAATTATTCTAGTAATTTATAAATAGACAGGTTCAAAAGATCATTTTAAATCGTGCATGATGACCGAATACCACCTATTACTAGTTTTTGTCCTACTTTAACGAGTAGGTGGTACTTATGAGGATATAATAAGTAAGATTCCACCTTCGAAATATAAGCATATAAAAAATATGCCGAATAATGATGAGCTTCGTTGCACATTGCCCTCTTAAATAAAAACAGGGAGCCACTCTTTCAGACAAGTAGGTAAGTACTAATGTTAATCCCGCACATGGATTGCAATTAATTCTAATGCTAATTAATATTTTAGTAATATAGAGTTGCAGCCATTTCCTGTAGTATTGATTTCAATTAGTTTTATTTGTTTTATGTTGACAACAAAAATTACACGGCGCATTAAATATTATTAATGTATATCCTTAATAAAACAAAAATAATAATCGGGTATTACAATTTACTATGTGTCAAAATCATTCAATGTGTTTATCCTTTACGTCATTCAATTAAAAAGCATCTTGTTATCTTACGCTCTATCTTGCTGGTCATTATGTGGGATGCGAACATAGAGAAATTCTTTGGATGCGAAGTACGCTACGGTGTCGATTCCAACACCAGTAAATATTGAATTTACTTTTGGCTCATTTTATTTTTATCGTCAAGTCGATATCGATTAATGTTATCTCATCTATTTAAATTTCTATAATAAAATAAGCACAGATATTAATTTACACGTGGTTGTTATTGTGATGGAACTCAAGCATAGCAACAAAAACATGCCAAAAGTAAGACTTGTAGGTAGGTATTTATGACTTTTTACGGAGTTACGTCAAAAATAAATCATGCGCACGAACATGCGTAACATCGGCTTTTTGTAAACTAGCTGTGCCCGAGGTTCATCTGTAATTCTATCCAAAGTTATAAAAGTAAAACAAACATATTCAATTTAAAACTATATTCAATTTTTAATGAAAAAAGCTTTTATTCTGAACCCAATTATCCTGAAAACCCTCTAAAAATTACATGCAAATCCATTCAATAGTTTTCATGTCCGTGCAAAAGAAAAACAGAATAGAATTCTAAAATAAGATGATTTGTGTTTTAATATTCTGTAGTCGGCTCCTTTCTTTTTAACTATTCTTTCAATGTACAGACACCGAGGTCGGATGTTTCATTATATGTATAGTTAGATTAGATTTACGTAAGTAGTGGCTAGCCTATCCTACCAAATGCGTAGTAGCTGTTGGATGATGAATCACAATACAAGTTTCAATAATTAGACTCGAAAAATCATTGAAAAGGACTAGTTACACGATTTCTAATTACCTTTGCACCTTGAGTTACTTAATAGTAGGCTAGGAAAGTTACTAGACATCCATTAATCACGCTTGATCAAGAATTAATAAAATAACATCAATAAATAGATACCAGTGTGTGTATTTGATAAATTAAGTATTTCATTTTTGATAGCAATTAGTTCGATAATTCTCATTAGTGTTGAGATTAAGTTGTTTTTGTTTATGTATGTTTATCTTGTTGTTGTATGATTTATCTATTAATAGCATTCGTACAATGTTAATAATATCACAACGGCTTTTATTTGACATAATAAAACGAGTTCGTAAATGTTAAGTATCAATCTTTATCTTTATTTATTAGTGTTTAATGATTTTTTAACGTTGTCTTTAAATATTTACGACCAGGCACGGTGTCAGCCGTGTTGTGTAAACATTGAAACTTAGCCAGCTTAGCCTATAGCTCTTACTGATGGTGTAGTAGGTAGTTGTAATAAGTAATGTAGTTACAGCGAGAGGTGTAGAGGGTACAGGCGGCACCCCGCGGCGTCACCCCCGTTTTATAATTAAAAGACACTAAAAAAATGTCTTTATAACATCAGTTCATCAAAATTGGTCGAGCTGTTTCGTAGATTACCTTGAAAAAACAGACTGCTTTGCTATGTGGGTAGAATATACTATAACAGTCTAATGAAAAACATTCTGTCGGCTAAACATATCATCATCATCATCACCAGCCTATATATTGTCCCACTGCTGGGCACAGGCCTCTTCTCATACAGAGAAGGCATGAGCATTGATCGCCACGCTTGCTCAAGGCGGATTGGCGATTTCAGACTTTTAAGTCCAGGTTTCCTCACGATGTTTTCCTTCACCGTTAGTCAGTGATATCTAAGATATACTTAGAAAGTACATATGACTTTAGAAAAGTCACATTGGTACTTGCCAGGTTTCGAACCCGCACCCACGTACATGAGAGGCAGGTGCCTTAACCACTAGGCCATCACGACTTTTTACAATTGCTAAACATAGTTACAATGCAATTGGATAAATAATTTATTTCATGGGAAAAGTTTTTATTCAGTAGATGTCATGTTACATTACGTACCGGTTGCAAAATGTACATATCTTTTAGCATTTTTTTTCATCTCGGCATTCTATATCACCATTTGATGCTTAATACAATCTATGTATCTCTTCTTCAGCCTGCTTTCGGAGATGATATAATAATCTCTGTTATGTTCTTTCAGAGGAACCATCCCTTTACGTCCCCATCGAGAGAGATGATTATCTTCTGAAGTTTCTCAGGCCATGCAAGTTTTATCCAGAGAGTGCATTTAAAAAGGTTTGTCCTTGTGAATATTTATATTATTTTTAGCTTTTTACGACAGACTTTGTGAGCGGATATTTTAAGATCTTCAAAACACTTAACCATATAGATAAAATAAATTGATACTGTGCTGGCCTGTATTTAAATAAAATAACATTGAATGACATATATATATTTTTGATTGACATTTAGACGTTATTTGATTCTGATCTAATATTCGTATTATCACAGAATAATATGAATACTAGATTTGACAAAATATTTCTTTCTATGAGAGAGATGCATGACCATGAGAAACAGCATTAATTATGAATTTATTTAATATGATTATTTAATCGATTAGTTTCTGTTAGAACAAAATCTTTTTACGAAGACTCAAGTTTTATCACAGTTTCTAGCTTTTTTATTCATAGGATTGTACATATTGCATGTTTATCACTAATTAATCATTCATATTGTTTGTTCTCATTACAGATACAAGCATATTACAAGTTCAGAATAGCACACGCAGAATATTGTCGAGATCTGCTGCCGTCGGCGATTCGCTCGCCGTTTGAACATTCAATTGTTTCAATCTTGGCACCGCGGGACCAACACGGACGTCGTATTATATTAGTTGAATCTGGAGGTTGGTAAATACCAATATCTTCCCTTTTACTGGGCTTTCCTATAGCGTGTATATCTTAAGTCCCAAGTCCTAAGTCTTTCGATCGTATCAATCCGATCGACCTATTTGGTACGGCTTCCCTGGTCATTTGGAACAATTATGAAGGCTGACGAAAAAATCTGAATTTCAACTAGTTTTCAGTAACATCAACCTTAAAATGATTTCTCATCGCGGTACATATCTATTCGTGACCACTTTTAAAGTCTGCAATTCTGCATCTAAATGTCGGGTTTAAATTCGCAATAAGTTTGCGGTGAGCCCCTAGATCTCTTTAAATTGTTTCGGTTTGCAATTTTCCATCCTTGAACAGACATGACTCGCGGTCCGTATATGCATTGGTGACAAATAATAATAATAAGTAATAAAAAAACACGGAACCACTTATTATCTCTGTAAAAAATTAACCTGTTTCAATAGTACGTCGATATTTTTTGCGTGTTTGCAGCGGAGACGGTTATGAATTGATTCTATCAAATAATTATTATGACAGCTTCTGTGTGCGCGCATCATGTTAGAGCATTGATGTGATTAAACATAAGTAGGTAAAATACGGCTTTTTTTTTCGGATGGTAAATCATCAAATGACCCCTCCCGCCGTGCGTGGGGCGGGTGGGAGTGTCAGACTCTTACTGACTAAAACCCATCCATGTTCCTTCCTCAGCCCTTTGTCTTCCGGAGGCACGGTATCTCTTTCGAACGTCCCGCGGCCCCGGCAGGAAAAATACGGCCTGGAAATTCATACCCGACACATAGTTGCCACTACTAGAATTAAATGTATATAATAATACCTACTTAAGTTGTTTTTAAAAACTATAAAGGGTATTTGTATCTTCGTATTTTATATAAGTTATTAAGTTCTGTGGTGCGCATGAAATTGATACTTTTATAAAGAAATAGTGCATGAAGTAAGGTTGATAGGTACTTCATATCTATTTATATGTTGAGGTATGCTGAGTAACAACAAGCATATTATATATTTATAGTCCGATATAGATATTTCCTTATTTGTTTTATACGCCTAGTGTCTAGGAAGTTTATTCATGAACAATTAATAAGTCAAATACGTAAAATTTATTTAGTGATGTCTTGGACAGAATTCTGATTTTGACCTTATTGTAGTTAAACAATTTATTTAATTGAATATTATATCGATTTGATTTTTTTCTAATTGATTGATACATGGTATAACAGAAGATTATTTGTACTAAGCACTTATGCTACTATACTTATATACACTATACTTATGTTTATTGTTTAACTAACTTTCAAATTCCGAAAACAAGAATTCGTTAAGGTTGATATTTTTTTGCATTTTCCGATGTGCATGTTCCTGCATCGGCATTATGATCTACAGACTGAGTTTTCTATTGGCTAAGTTGTATAAAGTAGGTAGTTTAGCTTTATTCGATCCTGTATTTATTGCACCGATATGTAATGGAAAAATCCTAGGCTTTAGCATTTTGAGACCAGCAAAAACTGAATAGGTACTCATTAGACGTGGATGCATAAATAACAAAATACTTAATTCATTAAAGAAAAAACACCTTAGCCATATAGCCAAAGTGAAACTATGAGTTTTTTACATAACATCTTCAATGCGAATTCAAACTCTTGACCCAAACAAGTTTATGAAGTAACAGAACGAGTATTATAATTCTTGATTGCATACTTCTTAACTGAAATTATTGTAATATTCCAGAGAGATGGAACCCTCAAGAGGTGTCCCTCAAGGAAGTGTTCCGAGGCATCCAAGTTGGGCTGGAAGGAGCCATGGCAGAGCCCCGGACACAGATCAATGGTGTCATCAGCTTGTTCGACATGAAGGGCTTGTCCTTTAAACATATAATGCAGTTCACGCCTTCCTACGCTAAGATGGTACTGGATTGGATACAGGTAAGATTTCGCAACGTAGTAAAGTATAATATTGTTACTGAATATGGCCTTTATCCTTATCTTGTTGGTCATGGTTATTATGGAAATTCATTTTTCATTACCTATCAATTTATTCAGCCGAAAGATTGATAATTGTGGTATGACATAATTATCACAGTAATTATGTCATATTGATATTGCAAAATCAGGTGTTATAATTTTTAATTTATCATGAGACTGACAAATTGTAAGTAGGTAGGTAGGTACGCTTGTAGTTACAGTAGCGTTTCTTAAATGCCAGTGCAAGTGTGCAATAATATCTGGCGATTGAAGCAGACATTCTGAAACGCAATATGTTCAATTATTTCTCGTGAGGCGTAGCGATGTTGGTCAAACTTTATTAGGTATATATTACTGGTCGGACTGAGGGCGTTGACCCGCTGCTAATATTACCCAATGAAAGCAACACGTGAGGCTGGTTAGCAGAGACCTACCTGTTTGACCAGAAGTCACTTTCTAGGTCATATTTGTATAGTTTGTTTAAGATATTGGAAAGTAGTTTTGTAGATTAATGAAATTCAGTTATTGCAGATTACATAATATATTAACTACGCAGGCGTGTGATACCTACTATTTTCTATAGAGATATAGAGAACGTAGTGGTTATTGATAAGATATGTATGTTTTTGTCAAAAGGAGTATTTATAAATACATAATAGGTAATAAATAGAAATAGAAGTTACATAAAACCATCTTCTCATGGAGGGTAACTTTTGGGAGGTCCGAGAGACATGCGAGCTGTAAAAGAATTTCTTTTTTTTCTTTTAAAGAAAACTAATACAAGCGCCTTAAAAAGTCTGTTTATTCCGCCTGCGATCTTATATAGGTATTTTGTTGGTCTAGCCAGACATACTAGAATGGCACTCACTCTTTTTACATCAAACCAAAACAACAGGTCTTATTAAATCAAACCAAATCTACAGCCGATCATTTAGGAAAAGGCGTTATTCAATGTAAATAACTCTACTGCACGTTTCGATTCCAGGAATCCGTCCCGATACGCGTGAAGGCGGTCCACATAATTAACCAGCCGTACATCTTCAACATGCTGTTCGCCATCTTCAAGCCCTTCATGAGAGAGAAGCTGCGCTCTCGCATCCACTTCCACGGCAACAATATGAACTCGCTGAAGGAACATATCGACCCTAAGGCGTTAAGGAAAAGGCATGGCGGCCTTCTGCCTGAACCGGAGATCACTGGTGATGTACTTTGGAAGATGCTGAGGCATTATGAGGAAGAATATAAATGTGAGTATATTATAACCGCTTTCGATGTGTAAATGTCATTCACTTGGGTTTTCTGTAGTGAAAGTGTCATGGGTTTCCTGTTGTATGTAAAATGTGGTTGTATGTTTATTTAATTTTGAGGAGCTCGTGGATAAGTAATGGGAGCACTGATCAACTGATCATAGGTTAAGCTGCGCTTGGCGCGATTGGTCCGTGGACGGGTGACTTTATGTCATAGCGAGTCTCCTCCGTGCCTCGGAAAGCACGGTAAGCTGGTCTCGGTTGTCATTTGTAGATCTTTGACAGTCGTTACGGGTAGTCAGAAGCCAGAAAGTCTGACAACCAGTCAAACTGAGTGTATCGTGTTACCCAGTTACTTGGTTTGTCGGTGTAGGAGGCATTCGTTCCATGTAAAACACTGGTGCTCAGCTGCGTCCGGTTTAGACGGAAGCCACCCCAACATAATTGGTCAAAGGCTAGGAAGATGATGATGTTTATTTAATTTTTAACATTGCCTTTCTTATATGTAGGTGTAATGTGTATGTAGTATATATCTCTATGTGTGATGGATTAAAATAATGTCTAGGCGAAATAGTAAATATTTAATGATTATATAGATTACCATCCAGCTATGCTGCTTGAATGTTTCAAATTGACCTAGGTGAGATAGGTGCATATTTCTAAACATCTTTTTCGTACTCTTTTTCAGTGGCGAACTCCTACGGCTATGTAAAAAATGTGAATAATAATAAGGCGTAGAAATCAATTTGTCACAGCAGTGCAAAATGGAACTCAGCCGCTATAATATTTAAGGACGCGCGAAATATTATTCTTCTTTTTGTGTAATTTAATTTGTGCATCTTTATAGTTAAGGCATCGTAAGATATTTAGTTAATAAAGTAGGTAATTATTCTATAATTTTATACGGATCTAAAATATATTTAGGCCAGTGCTTTTAGCCTCTAAAAACGGTAAAAAGTGAATTAAATAATAGTAGGATGAAACCCATTGGAAAAGGAGGAGAATACAATAAAAATGATAGGAAAAATAAATTACGGGCGATCTGAGGTCGGGAAGTGGGGGGGAGGGGGGGTTAAAGTTAAAAAAACGGTTTATCTAAATTTCCGACAAAACTACAAGTCCTATGAAAAAAAGTTAAATGGCAAAGTTGTAGGTAATAAAAAGATCTACAACTTTTGGATTGACACTTTTTCACATAACCTCAAAATTTATGTGAAAAATTCAAAAAACCAAGTTTTTGGTTTTTTATTTTTATCTTTTACAATAATTAATTTTTTATCACGAAATTTGGTGAAAACTTACCTTTTTATGTCCCAAACACACTGTAATTTATTTGATTTAAAATGATTATATTTTCACCCTTATTTTGACTTAATATCGAAAAAAAACCCTAATTTTCAATCGAAAATTCTCGTGTCAAAATATCACTTTTTTTTTAAAAGTCGGTAGTCTTTTTGTTCTTTGAAATCTCTACTTTCAGATGGTATAAAAAAATATTTACATTGCTATGGTAAATGTTCTCAGAAAATATAAAGAAACGCTACGAAATAACAGTTAGCAAGGCCTAGATCCTTCTAGCAACACCCCACTTCTCTATGAAATACCTTTTGATGAGCTTAAAGGTATTTCATAGAGAGGTCCGAGGTTCCGTAGGTCACTCAGATACATAAGTTATCTTAAAATAGCAATAAATAGGCATCTACGCAAAAAATTTAAGCCGGTCTAGGCCTTACTACCTGTTATTTTGTAGCGTTTCTTTATATTTTCTGAGAACATTTACCATAGCAATGTAAATATTTTTTTATACCATCTGAAAGTAGAGATTTCAAAGAACAAAAAGACTACCGACTTTTAAAAAAAAAGTGATATATTGACACGAGAATTTTCGATTGAAAATTAGGGTGTTTTTTCGATATTAAGTCAAAATAAGGGTGAAAAAATAATTATTATAAATCAAATAAATTACAGTGTGTTTGGGACATAAAAAGGTAAGTTTTCACCAAATTTCGTGATAAAAAATTAATTATTGTAAAATATAAAAATAAAAAACCAAAAGCTTGGTTTTTTGAATTTTTCACATACATTTTGAGGTTATGTGAAAAAAGTGTCAATCCAAATGTTGTAGATCTTTTTATTACCTACAACTTTGCCATTTAACTTTTTTTCATAGGACTTGTAGTTTTGCCGGAAATTGAGATAAACCGTTTTTTTAACTTTAACCCCCCCTCCCCCCACTTCCCGACCTCAGATCGCCCGTAATTTATTTTTCCTATCATTTTTATTGTATTCTCCTCCTTTTCCAATGGGTTTCATCCTACTATTATTTTTTTTGTTTTCAAAAGTTAAAAGCACTGGTCTAATTAAAGGTTAAAGAGAAATAATTTACAAAATATTTCGATTATTTTTAAGTAATGGAGTAAAGTGAAAGTACAACGTGGTTGGGTGTTTAAACAAAGGAAAAATATTTTTAAATACAAAATTGTTTTATTATTTACTCCTGGTACCTTTCATTCCAACTTAATATAACGAATGGATAATTTAATAATTAATTATAATATCAAACTTTTCAGACAATAATATTTGTAGATACTTAGAATCTATAAAAACATATAGCTATTAAATACCATATTAAATATACATCTCATGAGTGGTAATGTTACAAGCTAAACCTGTCTTTTACATAAGCATAAGTAATAATAAGTAATATATACATTGGACATACCTTTCCTTTGAAATTATATTTTCTTAAAACATTAGTTTTTAAATCATGTCATGGATTTATCATATATACCTTAACGTACTAATGATTTTAAAACCATGGCGAAAAAATATTTTTGCTTCGCTTTTTACGAGCATGCATGTAAATATGTATGCAAATATATAATATGTATATTTATAAATAATAAATATGTATTTGTAAATGCTGTTATGTAACTTCAATATATTTATAGATTTTCAGCTCAACTTTAAATTTTTAATAACTTGAATTAGCTTAATAGCGTTATTGTATATTTTTAGGAAATCACAGCCTATTTTTTTATGTAGGTAATGATTTAATTGTGTCCAGTTATTCATGTCTTTTAACTCCAAATTAATTAATTATGGGTTTAAAATTTACGCATTATAATAATTATAGATTGCATATGCAACCAACATGTACCTACTTTTGCTTTTACAGGTGAACATTTTTTGAGCTAAATACGTCATTTCTCACACACACTGCAGGATAACTAAGCTTGCTCCTGTTACATAACTATATTATCTTATTTTAAGCATATACATAGACATATTTATGTTCCCAGCAATCCACAATATCATAGTGAAATAATCCACTTTATTCTACACCATACCTTAATACATAAAAATGCCAATGGCTAAGGCTTAATAATATCATTTGTACGTATAATTATCTAAATATAAGTATCATTATCACGATATGCATATATTCAATATCACATTGCACAAAGTCGACCGTCATAGCGCGGTTCCGCAGTTTTCATTTCTTCTTGTATCCATATGAGTTGATCGCTGAAACAAAATGGATGAAATTAAGTAGGTGCATAGATAAGTGTCAATGCATTTATGTTTATTGTCGATTGATATAGTGACCACGTTCAGATATATTATATGTACGACACGCGCATCCATTATTAGAAGACTGTTTCAGCCTACAAATTGCTTAATACGGATATAAGTGTATGTGCATTTGTACTCAATTCTTTTGTTTATACAAAACTGCAATATGCAATTTATTCTATAATGCGCTTGCCATATTTAGAAACCCCAAGTATTATTTATTCTAAGGGACAAATCTTCCAAATTCTATGTCTCACTCCGCAAGATTTTGAAACATTTGTTGTTTGTTTCAACTTACCACTGAATTCTTTATCACACATGAGGAGTAGTTCCAGCCACTGTCCTCCTGTCACACTAGGAATGTTCAGGGTGCCGCCATACTGATCGGGGAGGCACTTCGGGCTGATGTACTCATGCAGCATCTTCTTGTCGCTGCCCATGAATACGATGCGGGAACGAAGCTTTTCTTTCAAGAAAGGCTTGAAGAGTTTGAACACCATTTCGAAGATGAACGGCTGGTTGATTATGTATAGCCCTTTGATACGAAGTGGGATGGCTTCCTGCAATATTAAGAGTTACAAGTTAGAATAATATTTGGCTGAAGGGAGAAGAATACGAAGCAGACCAAAATATAGCACATGAAAATTGAAAATAGCTTAGATAGGGCAGTAAGGTTTTTCAACAGGCTCGCTCCTATTACATGAAACTTAAACATAACTGTGCCAAATATTGCCGAACTTAAACGTCTGTCTAAACGTTCTAATAAGAGAAAAGCATGATGCGTGAACTTTTTTTTCAAATTTAGAATAAGCTTAACAGACCTGTAGCCAGTCGACGATTCTGTTAGCAAAACTAGGCGTGAACTGCAACACATGCTGCATGGAGAGGCCGTCCATGTCGAAGATGACGACGGCGCCGCAGATCTGCGTCTCCGGCTCCAGCATAGCGGCCTCCAGGAACAACACGCAGCCCTTGAACACTTCGTCCAGGGAACACTTGCTTGGTTTCCATTTTTCTGCAAGTAATAAGGGTAAATGTTAAAATATAATAATAACAAAGATACAATTACATGATATAAGGAAGACGTGATTAAATGTTATGATACCTCCAAAAGAATAAGCAAATGAAATAAAGGCCGTGATTCAGTAAATAAACCAGCCTTTTGAAATATGGGGTTTCTAAAATGAGTGACCACACGAATCAGCCCTGGATTTGTCAATAGGCCGTATAGGCCGCGGCCTAGGGGCGGCAGCGTCCTAGGGGCGGCAAATTTCAGAGGACGCTCACTCGATTTCAGAGGATAAAAGTCAAACAAGTTCACTGGTTTTCTCATGGTTTTTTTACACTAATACGTTAAATCCCTATAGAAACTTATCCCTATCGAAAATTATCCATCTTAGGTATATATACAGTACATAACAGTATATACTGTTATGTTATTGTACCTATTTTATCTATATTACTGTGTGAGTGTTGGAGAGAGTGTTGAATGGTGTGGGGGCGGGTGGCAGGGGCATTTTTCATTGTTTTCGTGGAAAAGCAACAAACGCTTTAATTTGTTACAGTTATCACTTACATAAAAGCGTGAGCAGAGGCTTAGCTACCCAGGGGCTAGGCGGGGCAGTGCCCCAGGGCCCCCAAAAGCTGATTAGCCAACCTTACTGAACTTAACCTTATAGAACTAGCAAAAAATTCTCCCATCTTCGGAAACTAAATAAAATAGGTCGCAACATCAATCATGGCAACCCATTAAAAAAATATTATTCCCCTAATTATCTTGCTAAAAAAGAAATTCGCGCTCGCTTCGCTCGCGTTTTCAATTACATATTCTTATTTCTTTCAGATTCTGTTTTCGTTACAATTTATTGAAAAATATAATTATCATGTAAAAAAAAAGTTAGCGCTCGCGCTTCTGATCACGTATATATTATTTATTTTCAGATTCTGTTTTTGATACAATTTATTGAAAAATGTTATTCCCTATAATTATCATGCTAAAAAAATTCGCGCTCGCTTCGCTCGCGGCACGATTACATGGGTATTTGTATTTCTTTACAAGCTCTGTTTTTGTTACCATTTATTTAAAAATATTATTCCCTATAATTAACATGCTAAAAAATTTTCGCTCGCTTCGCTCGCGCTAATGTTTACGTACGAATTACTTTTAACCACTGTTTTTGTTACTATTTTTTTAAAAATATAATATTCCTAATAATGGTTCAGCTGATTATTTCAGGAACTACTCATGCTGGCAACCATTATGAAGAACAATTGTGCATGCGTATTGTATTGTAAATGAAAATAGATGAAAAAACATCTTTTATAGAAAAGTGCGGGTTTAAAATATATTTAGGCATCATATTATATTAAATTATTTAAATTATTATTTACACATTCGAATATAATTTTAATTTTTCTGGTATGTCTTTTAATTTTGAAATTATAATAGAGTCCGCAAAATTCGTTCTTATCTCCGAAGATTGAGAACAGAAAAATCTGAAATAATTAGGGCTGATAGACATTAGCCTAAATATGTATTACAGAAAAAATAAAACTATGATTTGTATCGTATTGTAGTTTTTAAGTAATCAGTAATTTTCCTCAACATACTTAATTATGCGGTCGAAAAAAAAACAAGATCCCGACTCGCACTTGGCCGGTTTATTTTATTTAACTTTAGTGTTTTTCTTACTACAAAATTATTATTTTAAGAAGGTACATGGGCGGCGGAAATAAAGTGGCCTATACTCATAAAAAATATAAATCCGGCACTGACACGAATAGATTTCAGCAAAAACCTATATTTTTTTATTATTTCTGTACACCGCAGTGATCAATTGCTTACGTTTACATTACGCAAAATGATGATTATGGCAATAATGACGTGACGCTGGCGCACGATGATGAGTAAGCGATGTCCCAGTCCATGCGAATGTTGGTATTGTGTGCAACGTATTATTTGTTGATCGTTATCATGTGTACGCTTGCGTGACTGTTCGAGTACCCAGAACTTTTAATAAGATTTATCTTACTCATTATCTACACGTATAAAAAATTAGGCAGATTATGGATTAATAATTGTGTATGTTAATTAAGGTACACCGATCATTGATGATGTTGCGTCGGCTATACTTGACCTAATTTGTTCAAAAAAGATCAATTATTAGGTAAAGGTTTCCATGGGACTATGGCAACGGATCCTATTATGCTATTACTAGATAACTATTACTAGTACTGCGATTACTACTATACTAATACTATAATTACTACTACTCCACTCTACGACTACTATTACTACTACGAATACGATTACTTCAACCGTTATGATTACTATTTGGTACTACTATGTACTTACTTCCAAGCTCCAGCACCAGTACTCGCCGGCCATATTGGTCTCGTGTGGGCAGTACTGTGAGCACGTTTTGATTGAACACGTTGGTCTCCTTGCTGGGCGTGAGACCGTCGTAGTGCTTCGCGTGCTTCAGTTTGAACCCATAGTAACGTTTAATCTGAAACAGATAGATAACAATGTTAAATATTCCATAATAATATTCCATATTTCATAACTATACTAATATTATAAAGAGGAAAGATTTGTTTGTTTGTAGGGTTTTAACTCAAAAACCGACCGATTGTAAAAATTCTTTCACCGTTAGAAAGCTACATTTTTACGAAGTGTCATAGGCTATATTTATTTCCAGAAATAATTAGGGATCCCTACTAAAACTTGAATAATGTAACCAAAGGTGTAAAAAAATGGTATATATATGTGGTCCTGGTTGTCGTTTGAAGATCTTTGACCGTCGTTACGAATAGTCAGAAGCCAGAAAGTCTGAAAACCAGTCTTACCAAGGGGTATCGTGTTACCCAGTTGTATAACTGTGTAAAACACTGCATGTAACGCTCCATGTACAACACTGGTACTCAGCTGCATCTGGTTTAGACTGGAAGCTAACCCAAGATAGCACGGAAAAGAGTAGGCAGTGTTTGTTTAAAATGTTATAAAATAATAGGTTTACTTACTAAATCGTGGGCGCTTTCAGGGTAGAACTTGCAGGGCCGCAAGAATCTAACCAGCCAGGCTTCACTCTCCAAGGGAACCAATAAGTCTTTATCCTCTGCAACAGAATATATAGACTTTTTTTTAAACATAGACCAATACAAATACATACATCCCAGCTTAAACATCCTCAGCAATGGGAGTTTAGCCTAGGGTACCTGGCTGTAAGGGCGTTAATCTACCATGACGTCACGTGTCATTCGGTTACGAGACATAACGGACTATAGCACACATTACGAAAGATGTTTCCTGTCTGGGCTTTGCTGGGGCTGCGGGACGTTGGAAAGAGATGTCGCGCCCCTGGAATACAAAGGGCTGAGGAACGAACATGGATGGGTTTTAGTTAGTAAGAGTCTCCTCCACTCCTAGCCACCCCACCAATGGCGGGAGGGATCATTTGATGATTTCCCATCTGAAAAAAAAATCCTGTCTGCGCTTGAACTAACGACCTTCTAAGTTGTCACTGCTCATTTAAGTTCTAAAATTATTTATATTGTATTATTTTTTATTTCAGCTTATGGTTCATAACCTCAGTCATTGTCTCACTAATCAAAATAACATTAACAAATGTCACTTTATTTAGAGGCTCTGTAAAATAACAATGGTATTGCTGAAAATAATTATTTGACAGATGATAGACACCTGTAATAATATGCCAAATATTTTAACATGATGTGACATACAGAATATTATTTGATTGTATTTAAATATAGGCCAGTGCTTTTAGCCTCTAAAAACGGTAAAAAGTGAATTAAATAATAGTAGGATGAAACCCATTGGAAAAGGAGGAGAATACAATAAAAATGATAGGAAAAATAAATTACGGGCGATCTGAGGTCGGGAAGTGGGGGGAGGGGGGGTTAAAGTTAAAAAAACGGTTTATCTCAATTTCCAGCAAAACTACAAGTCCTATGAAAAAAAGTTAAATGGAAAACTTGTAGGTAATAAAAAGATCTACAACTTTTGGATTGACACTTTTTTCACATAACCTCAAAATTTATGTGAAAAATTCAAAAAACCAAGTTTTTGGTTTTTTATTTTTAGCTTTTACAATAATTAATTTTTTTTCACGAAATTTGGTGAAAACTTACCTTTTTATGTCTCAAACACACTGTAATTTATTTGATTTAAAATAATTATTTTTTCACCCTTATTTTGACTTAATAACGAAAAAACACCCTAATTTTCAATCGAAAATTCTCGTGTCAAAATATCACTTTTTTTTTAAAAGTCGATGGTCTTTTTGTTCGTTGAAATCTCTTCTTTCAGATGGTATAAAAAAATATTTACATTGCTGTGGTAAATGTTCTCAGAAAATATAAAGAAACGCTACGAAATAACAGTTAGCAAGGCCTAGATCCTTCTAGCAACTCCCCACTTCTCAATGAAATACCTTTTGATGAGCTAAAAGGTATTTCATAGAGAGGTCCGAGGTTCCGTAGGTCACTCAGATACATAAGTTATCTTAAAATAGCAATAAATAGGCATCTACGCAAAAAAATTAAGCCGGTCTAGGCCTTGCTAACTGTTATTTCGTAGCGTTTCTTTATATTTTCTGAGAACATTTACCACAGCAATGTAAATATTTTTTTATACCATCTGAAAGTAGAGATTTCAACGAACAAAAAGACCATCGACTTTTAAAAAAAAAGTGATATTTTGACACGAGAATTTTCGATTGAAAATTAGGGTGTTTTTTCGTTATTAAGTCAAAATAAGGGTGAAAAAATAATTATTTTAAATCAAATAAATTACAGTGTGTTTGAGACATAAAAAGGTAAGTTTTCACCAAATTTCGTAAAAAAAAATTAATTATTGTAAAAGCTAAAAATAAAAAACCAAAAACTTGGTTTTTTGAATTTTTCACATAAATTTTGAGGTTATGTGAAAAAAGTGTCAATCCAAAAGTTGTAGATCTTTTTATTACCTACAAGTTTTCCATTTAACTTTTTTTCATAGGACTTGTAGTTTTGCCGGAAATTGAGATAAACCGTTTTTTTAACTTTAACCCCCCCTCCCCCCCACTTCCCGACCTCAGATCGCCCGTAATTTATTTTTCCTATCATTTTTATTATATTCTCCTCCTTTTCCAATGGGTTTCATCCTACTATTATTTTTTTTGTTTTCAAAAGCTATTGGCACTGGTCTAATAATGGTGTTTACTAATTTGATAATTTTGTACCTAGGATCATTTGTATTAAGCTTAATCATAAAATCTGTTAGTTTAGAACGTTTTCACATCTCATGAGCCACTATGGTAGTTTTATTGAGACTTTAAGAAACATGCCGATTGTCCTTATATAGAAAAATAAATAGGTTCTTAATAATTAATTTATATTTTAGGTAAAGTAAGTGTTAAGGAAATTGCACATGGGAAACTAATGTCCAATAAGTATGCAAATATACGTACTATGTCCATAATTTCCATGACTGTGTTATTTACTTATTAAATTTTTTTGTTCAATACTACAAACAATTTAGAATAATATAGACGAACGTACTGATATTTGTTTGAAATAATTTACATTACTGATCACTGGGTTTTTCCACGTTCAACCATCTATTGTTTGGTAAAGTAAAAAAATATTATTTTAACGACAGACGAAAAAGGTCTGACATGGTACATTGACAGAGCTACTTAAAATTCAAATTGTATAGGTACTTTAATTTTTGTGGGAAAATATTTGCAAAGGGTATTTATTTCCTTATATATAGCCTACCATTAAAAATAACACAAATTAGTTGATGTGCCGCATTTTAATTTTAGATAAATTATTTATATAGTAAAGGTAAACATGAAATGGATTGTTGTGTAGGTAATCTTAGTAGTATACTTCCAAAACTACGTCACCTTATGCGTGTTTTATTCTTTCTAAGCCCAAGATGGTATTAAAGTTATAAGTGTTACAAGAATGAAAATTACATATTATATTTGTAGATAATAAAACGTTGAGTTAACATGAGATCAATTATTACTAACAAAGATCTTAGCCTTCGTACGCAGATTAGAAACGCAAGCAGAGATACGTGTAGGTTTAACGTATTATCGCAAATGATTTGTAAACTTGACCTTTGTTTTCTAACGAACAAAAAACCATGTGCCATTTAATATTAATTGAATCACAATGAATCAATTAACTTGCAGTGTTTGTTCAAGTAATATTCGATGCTATGCTATGTTTGTTTTATCACGTACACTCTAACCGCTTTCTCGAGTATGGTGTAAATTAAAAAAGCTGCTTAGCGATGTCATTGTGTGGTGTCGTGAGAACCTGATTAGTGCTTAAACATTCTACTATTTAGTTCAGCATCGGTGACTATGATAACTTGTTTCTTTATAGTTTCTGTGTATGTATTCATACTAATAACAAAAAAACCGGTCAAGTGCGTTTCGGTCCACACGTGTAAGGGTAATACGTTTTAGTTCGTTGACTATAACTCTGTAATCGCTAAGGTTCTTTATACACTCGGCGTCACAAAAATCGCACCTCTTTGAATATGAGTTTTAAGCATGCCCCGCCATCAAGGAATCAATTGAACCCAATTAATACTAGTATCAATTGAAAGTATATTTAATGACCTTTAATTTAACAATAGTTAGAATTCCCAAACACATCAAATCTCATTAGCACGTAACGTTAAACAAAATGTTGTCAAATTACGCATCACATCATCCACTAATTGCACCCCTCTAGAAGGGTATAAAACGGGCAACCCGGGTTAAATGTGAGTCATTCGCTCTCCAACCGTTGAAGTGAACACACGTGAACAGCTACATTAAGAAAAATACCCCTGAAGATGGATACCACTGCAGATGAAGCCGCTCAAGTCATTGCACTACTGCAATCAGGGATGCGGCAATGTGATGTTGCTCGGCAACTGAACTTGAGTCGATTTTCCGTTCGACGAGTGTTCCAACGGTTCCAAGAGACTGGTGGCTATATTCGAAGACGTGGATCTGGAAGACAACGCTGCACATCCGAAAGAGACGATCGCTTCATTGTTTCGACGTCTTTACGAAATCGGTTCTCCAATGCTGTTGAGCTGCAACAACAACTCCGATCAGCTCGCAGAACTTCTGTGAGTGTCTCCACGGTTAGAAGAAGGTTGCGGGAGAAGAAAATTGCAGCTCATAGGGCTGCTACAGGGCCAAAATTGACTGCACAGCATAGGAGAGACCGGTTACAATTTGCTCGGGAACATGTGGATTGGACAATCGAACAATGGAGGACTGTGCTCTTCTCAGATGAGACAAGGGTTTGTCTTTTCTGTAACGACAGGCGTAGGAGGGTGTACAGAAAGCAAGGGGAACGATTCACACATGCCTGTATTCAAGAGACAGTAGAATACGGGGGTGGCTCGTGCATGTTCTGGGGCGGCATGTCAATCGACGTCAAGACGAACCTTGTGTGCGTTTCTCGGACTGGAGGTGCTCGCGGGCAAAGGTCGCTGACTGCTCCTCGGTACATAATAGAGATCTTAGAGGAGCACGTGGTCCCTTATGCGGGTTATATTGGCAGTGGGTTCATGTTAATGCATGATAACGCCCGCTGTCACACCGCATTAATTGTAAGGGACTACCTGCAAGAAGTTGGGATACCTGTTATGCGCTGGCCAGCGAGAAGTCCAGACCTGAACCCAATTGAGCACCTTTGGGATGAACTGAAACGGCGAGTACGGGCACGGGATCCTGCCCCTACCACGCTTCAGGACCTCCAAGATGCCGCCGTAGCAGAATGGGACAACATTCCTCAGGAGACTGTTGTAACATTAATTAGGTCCATGAGGGAACGCATGGAAGCAGTTATCAGGGCGGGGGGGGGCAACACTAGGTTTTAAGTTGTTTTTAAGGACTCTTTTGTATATTTTTTTTTGTTGTAAATAAACATGTTTTAGTCATTTGCATAATCAACTTGCTTTTTTTTATTCCCTGGTAAACAAAAACGAAATCTTTTGTTTTATTCTTAAATTTAAATAAATTACCTTTCGAATGATACCCCATAGTCATATGTCTACCATTGATTAATAGGGTTAAAATGACTTTGAAAAGAATTCTTGATGAGGTGCGATTTTTGTGACGCCGAGTGTATATGGTAAATCTGTTATGATTTTTTTTCACGTATCTAGGAACAGCCATTTAGGAGTTAGAGGGGGGGGGGGAGGAGGAGGGGAACACGCTCGAATCTAACAAAAATATCAATTTAAAGCTTGATATTTCACAAACGGATCCTGCCTATATTATCTGTGTTGCAAAAAATAAGAGGAAATAAATCTAACTGCAGACATAAAAACAATCATCCATGGGTTAGTAAAAAAACTTAGAAAAAATTTAAAAAGTTATTTTATTTACCCTCGTTTTATAGCGAAATTGTTATAATTAATAAAGATGTAGTTTAGTGTCAATAACGTCCCCAATACTTGTTATTGTCAAGGTAAGTTACAGTAATTGCTGTTTACGTAGGAAACGCGAACACTCCCCGTGACAGTCACCGTCATCCTAAGTGTTGATTAAGTCTGTGACGTCATGAAATTTCCGTATATTACCAAGGATTTTTTTGCGGTACTAAAAAAAGGTAGATGTGCTAATTGTCTGAATAATTATCGCTGATTTAATTTTAAATGTTTTTTTTTGACGGTCGTTTTTTTTTATAGAACAAAGAAAAAATTGAATAATTGACTATAAAATAACTTAAGAATAATAGATCCGGGTCAGTTTATTACATAAATCTTAACACATAAATATGAAGACGGTTTTATTAGTCAGGAGACCTTTTAATGGAACTAATTGCCCGAAATTTATTGTTATTACTACTTGTTTCAAGTGACGCTAATTATTAGATTCATGACCATCCTGCGATCTATTGGGATACCCATAACCAAACTTAGCAAGGATGACGTCAATCGGTTGTTGACCCGAACCGGCGCATGAGTCATAATGTAACAGCTCTCCTATTGCAAATAATTTAGAAGTGACTATGTATTTAACCCCATTTTGGATTGAATAGGCATTAAAAAATCTTTAAAAAAGGTTACCGTTGATGCAGTATCTAACATTGAGATGGGAGCAATATACAAGTTTTTCAGAGTCAATTTTATTTGCTGTTTTTTAGGGTTCCGTACCTCAAAAGGAAAAAACGGAACCCTTATAGGATCACTTTGTTGTCCGTCCGTCCGTCCGTCTGTCAAGACCCTTTTTCTCAGGAACGCGTGGAGGTATGAAGCTGATGTGTATTGTCCCTTGAAGCTGTGAAAAAATCAAACTTCTAAGCCAACGCAATCAAAAGATACAGCCGTTTATGCCGCAAATTTTCGACACTTGCAAGGGAATCAAAACCTACAGGGTGCTTCCCGTGAACTCAGAATCTTGAAATTTGGTACGAAGCAACGTCTTATAGCATAGATAAAGGAAAAATTACGAAAACCATAAATTTTTAGTTACATCACATAATATATTTTTTTTTAATAATTTTAACCTTACTACCCATTTCCTCATAAACGCGTAGAGGTATAAAATTGAAATTCATACCAAATACTCAGGTCTATAATACCTTTAAGCTGTAACAAAATCAAACTTCTATGTCAACGCAATCAAAAGAAACAGCAATTTAAGCTGCATATTTTGAAACTCGCAAGTACTCGCAAGGGAATCAAAACCTAAAGGGTACTTCCAGTCGACCTAGAATCTTGAAATTTGGCATGAAGCAACGTTTTATAGCACACATAAAGGAAAAATTCCGAAAACCTTAAATTTTTAGTTACATTACAAAATATATATTTTTTAATAAATATAAACTTATTACTTTTTTCCTCATGAACGCGTGGAGCTATCAAGTTGAAATTCATATCAAATACTTAGATCTAATTGCCTTTGGTTAAGCGAGCCATTTGCGAAATATCTAGCTTTTCAGTGCAAATTTTTGTTCGACACGAGTTACCCCCCCCCTCTAACTTTTGAATGGCTGTACCTAGAAATGTGAAAAAAATCACAGACGTAGCACATGTAATTAACTTACAAGGAAAACTATCACGGCTAAGTAGGCTTAACCGGTTACAGAGTTATAGTCGACTAACTAACTCCTACTACGGAACCCTACTGCGCGTGGCCCGACACGCACTTGGCCGGTTTTTTTTATGAATAAAAGATGTTCAAATAAAAAATGTGATAAATAAAGGACACTTTCATAACTTATCATTTGATTAAATAAAACTGCATTTTGCATTATAAAATTGAGTAAAGTCATCGATAAAACACATCTATTGTATGAAATGTATAGATCTTGTAATTTAATATTTTACTGGTAGGTATTCGATCCTTCTCACTACTCGTTCAAATTACATAACATTTTAAACCTAATCATTATTATTTTTTGTACCTACCATCCCCCGTTTTTTATATATTCTAGTAACTATATTATAATAATATCAAAATAAGTTACTGGATGAAGAAATAAATCCTAAGTAGGTACTGATGATTTTATTTACATGTAGTTACGTATTTTTTTGATGATCAATGTATTTAAAGTTGATGACAGATAATTTCATAAATTAAATTGACTAGGTATATCATACTGGCTTTACGAATTCAAATTAAAATGACAGTGTTTCATACAAACTTAGGCCCTTTTTACACCCCCTAGGTGTTAATCTCGGAAAATTCTTTCTTATCGGATGCCTACGCCATACAAAGAACATAATATACCCTCCAAGTTTCAGGTCTAAGGTCAGCGGTTTAGGCTGTGCGTTGATCCGTCAGTCATTCAGGACAAAGCATTTAATATGTATAGATAGATATACCTATGAGAAAGCCTACAATAGGCTAGAGTGGACCTTATTCAAAGATACATTTTAAAATTTGCCAGATTCTGGCGTGAAATTAAGAAGGAATTCATGATAGTTTATAATATAGGTTATTGTGACGGTGTTGTTTCATTTGAAGGTTCCTGTTGCTCAAGTTTATTGTTCTCTAATTACCTACATATCACATGTCGAACAAAGGGAGCGATGTCCACGCAATATTTCATTTACATATATTCGATTACTATCTACGTCAATGGGTCAGCTCTGGTGTCTGTTTGTCTTTGGTTTTAGCAGAGTTTTTAGTGACCTTAGATTTAACAGTAAGCAAATATCACTACTTTTATATTTGCAAATAATTACTAACGCTAATAAGATTTAACTATTAGCCATAAAGATTACACATTGTTGTGTAAATTCTGACGATTGGCTCAGTTCAAATTCTATACCTCAAAGTCCAAGTGGTGTTAGTAAAATTCGTTTAAAGTTAGGAGTACTTCGATTTAAATTAAATTACTGCGTGAGACATTTTCAATTCTTTAATTAGCTTCGAGTAGTGTCCGGTTATTGTCTAATTAAGCCCTCATCTTTAATTTATTTAATTGTTATTTTACACAAAAAAACATGTTTTTTTTATTAAAACTGCCTTTTGGCAATTTTATTGTTTCCAGTCTTTTTTCCAATTAATATTTTAATTTGCTTTAAAGTCATATAAAAAATAGTTAAAGGCTCATTAAATGCCTTAGTCTCTAAGTAGTAAGAAGCAGCTGGATCAACACATGAAGTCAGACTATAGTAATCTAAGTACAGTATTTACCTTCAAGCAGTCTCTTAAGTTCTTCGACAGCTGGTTTGACGATCTCAGGAGTTTCCCTGAGCTCTTTCCTGGCGATCTCCCTCACCGACTCCCGGGGCTCGTCGAGCTCGAACTGCAGCAGGAAGTCTCCGAGCTGCACTCCTGGGATCTTGTCCAAGTCTGTCAGCATGTGTTGCGATACTGGAAAGAAGAAGATTTGTTATTGATGCGTAGTAAATAGAGAATCTATTACGCTTGTAGCATATTTAAACCACCATTGTATTATAGGCGGATTTTCTTTTGAAGATGTTAAGGATTGTTGATCGCAAGACTAGGGTACAGCAATATTAACCACAATATTAGATGTTATTTTATTTTGTTATGTTAGTGGATATGGTTTAATTATGTTTTTCACTGCTTTAGTCACAGCTTTAGCCGAAGTATAAAAGTGACAACACTACTAAGTTGAAACAGTTCTAGATACCGCTTAAATATTTAACCTGGAAAGCAAATATCGCAACTATTGGAACATTAGGTTACAATGTTTGATTTAGTGATGTGTCAAGTCAATATTAAAGTTTGCATCTGAAACATACGGACACGTATCGATACTGCAGGGAAAAGCATTCACGGATACTAAGAGAAGGTCAGACGATACACAGGTATAAGTTTTTTTCTTTGTATTAAGTATCGTTTCTTTTAATAAATTAATATGACCTTATAATTAAATGAATCGACCAATTTGTGATATGTGGAATGCGTCATTCGATTTATTCCATTCAATGCATTGCATATATATGTTTTTAAATAAGCGATAAGTTTATAATCTTCTTTAAACCACAGCCTCTTAATAGACAATTAATGACGGTGGAACATTTGTCAAAACCTTCCACACCGAGGCTAATGATCTAAGTTATCTATGAATAAGTATAGAACTATGTAGAAGTAATTAATCCTAATCCTAACTAATACATATTATAAAATAATGCGAAAGTGAGTTTGTTTGTTACGCTTTTACAGTAAAACTACTAACCAATTTAGATGTAATTTAGTATGGAGATAGCTCGAAGTCTGGCAAAGGTTATAGGATACTTTTTATCTGGGAGCGTCAAGTAGTTCCCTTTGTACGCGGATGAAATCGTGGAAAACAGTTACTACCTACAAGTAATTATTGTAATGTAATAACTAGTTTGAGCATGAATTTTGTACCTGCACGTATTTCTTCAGACTCTTCTCAAGAGCATGTTTTCTTTATAGTAATAACATGTTTTCAATCGATCCGATCGTTTCATACATTTCAGTAACATTAAAGGTATACACCGCCAACGCCAATTAAGTGTTTTCCGAGAAGATCTCTGCTTTTATAAGCTTTTGAAAAGTTCCTGTTTTCCTCATAACCTATGGTCACTTTATTGATTAGTTTTTGCAATATTCTAGACTAATGACACAAAAACTCAAAGGCATGCACAATTATAACACTATTTAAAAAAATAGCAACTATAGGAAATTGCTGTGGCTTAATGCACTTCAATTAAGTATACGAGTTTTTCGATTTACGATAGGTATAGTATACTGACAATATACCTAATCCATACAATGATTTCTTATTAGATCTATCACGGTTTCACGGTAAAACCTATAAATATAAAACGGCTGAACTGTTTTGGATAAAAATTTGTATAGATATAGCTGGAACTGTGCAGCAAGAAGTACTTTCTTCAGGATGAGAATAAAAACTAGGAAAAAGTTAGTAAAATAGATATAGTAATGCCGATAATATGATGGGCAAAACGATTTCGAAAAATAATCTACGTACTATTCATCGTGTTCACTGGAACCGTACATTTTCTTAGGATATTAAGTAGGTTCCTTGTTTAAGGAAGCTTAGGATCAGAGGGAGCATGCCATACACGGTGCAATAAAGATACAATTCGATTGCACACGATCTGTATTAGGATTTGGATTTGAATTGGTATGATTGTAGATACACTTAATTATTTACTATGAATTATGTGTTAATAGATCCAGTTTAACTAGTCACTAGGGCAAAAAGTACTAGGTTTATGCTTGCTATTGCTGCATGTAATTAAATTGTGTTTAAAACAAAATGTATTCACCTATGAATTGTTATGCTTTTTGTATCATTATTGTCTTAACAACCCTATGCTAATGATTGAAATTTGTTTGTTCGAGCTATCCATCAAAAAACATTGAAATCTAATATTTTAATTACTTGTAATAATCTTCAGATATTGATCTGTGAGCTGTTCTAAAAATAAATAAATACATGTACGAAAAAACAATCAAATATCAAACCTCTTTTTGATGTCGATGTCGGACAAGTATAAGTTATTCATCTGAAGATTCGTGCACATTCGTAGTGCGTTTACATCGCATGTTTGTTATTATTGCATTATTACGTACATATACCTTATTATTAAATACCTACCTATCCTATTTAATTCAATGTAGTATTTCAAGATTCGATATCACCTATATTTTATACAAAATAATTTTAAGTTGATAAATACCAGAAATAGATTTCTTCGCAATAAGCTAAAGTTTTGGTATTCAAAATCAGACTCGGGAAACTTATTCCAATAGTTATTTTGCAAAATTTTTAGGCCGGAAGCAAATTCTGAGCAAATCAAAAATAATAATTAAAAATTATTCCATCTAACTAGCCCGACTTCGGTTAATAGATGTCATAGATATTAAGACAGTAATCAGAGATTTAAGGAATGAATAAAGTACTACAATATATTTGGAAATAAACATAATTATAATATGGAGTTTGTAGTTAAAACTGTATTGTTTATTTTTTAATTCTGCTAAGTAAAAGCATCATCAGCATGCATCCTCGATGCTTTCAAATAAATCTATAGACTATTTACGATAGAACTCAAAGTTATAAAGTAAACACACTAGATCTAGTTGCGCTACCTTTCTATTTACATTATATTTATATACGGTTCACTTACATTTAAATTGACACGAAAACGTAGCACGAGTTTATGAATGGGAGAGAATGGAATCGATATCCACTGCCGGATAGGTACATATTCATGTTTATTTTTAAATTGCTACCTTCAAAATTGCTGATTCAAATTCAATAAAACAGACTTGCATTTTATCAATGCGTTCATCTTTTTAAAATTCACTTTAAATAGAACTGTCACGTATTAAATAAAGATTCATAAAATCATAATATATTAATCAATTTAATAGTCCTAATTATTGAATATAATAAGTTTACTCACTTTTCCCCATTGTGTTCGATATTATGTTCCACTTATTTGCTATTGATTCACAATACGACGTTACAGTAGGCGCCTAACCACGAGACTGACTTTTGGCTATTGAACATTTACTTATATTAAGCGTCAAGTTTCCCTGCGTTCGGTAAGTAATCTGAATTACACCATTGGAAGCAGCATTTTGTCATTAACTACGTGTGATGTACTGATTAGCTTGTCACTGACATCTAGAAACGGGGGGTAGCTCTGAGAAGTCAGTCATGAATGAGAGCTGACGTCATGACTAGCAGCCGCGTAGTGACGTAGTTAGTAGACCGTAGCGTGGAGCTCCGGCATACTGGAGCGAAGCGTATATGTGATGTGAGTGTTGCATTCCCTGCAGTGTTCGAGATAAACTGGATAGTATTCGGCTATTCCTAACTAGCAATGCATAGCTGCAGTGGTGCACTTTATCATATATGCACTATCTAACATAAAAAATATAGTTTATTCTTAAAACGATTTAGAATCGCATTTCGGTCTTTTTCGCAATGGAGAATAAACTGATAGCATGATTTTAAAATAGCTACTTGGAACGAGGTAAAAGCGTTATAAAATACATTGAATGCATTTGTGAGCGTATTCAGAATATTCAATTATTTTACTAGTAGAACAAAACAATAAATCAAATGTTCACTGATGTTGAAATACTAATACGAAAAACAGCGCCATCTGTTATCGAGTGGACTAGTTACGGACTACCTTGATTACTCGAGTCGAGTTCGAGTGCCTTTAACTGCCTTTTAGTTGTGTTAATCCATCCGACGATAGATGGCGCTGCATTTTTCAGGCTTAGCATAAAAAATACCTATAGAATAGTCAACCAATAACATAGATCTACTTTAAATTACAAATAAACTAGTCTTTATATGAAAAAATGGTTCCTACATTTGAAAATTAACGTATTATGCCAAGATAGAATGTGACCCATTAATTCAGATCATCGGACCGTAAACAGGATGACTATTTAGTTCATCGCACAATTTCAGAATATTTTTTATCTAGACCGTTAACAATTAATTTTGTAGGCATTGGACATCTAAGGCCTCTACAAAAACCCAACATCAAGACCCTATTCGAGTGGGTTATTTTAATTGTAAAATTATATCCTTCTAGTTGACTTGTAATGAAATGTTATATAGTGGCCATACTTGACGATTGTTAAGTAACCGTAAAATGATGCAACTGGCCCTTGATTCAACCTCCAATGTTTACAATAGATGTCATTGAACTCACCTAACAGTAAAACTAAGGTAGTAAAATTCAGAGATAGTTTCTATATGATATTGTTTGGAAATAATAAAATTAGAAGAAAGTGCATGACGATTGAAATACGCCATTACTTTTATTTTTAATCATTAATACACGTGGAGCATATAAATGTCTTTTATCTTCTTTGATACGTCTCGCTCGGCAACTTGGCGAGCTAGGCCAAATCTGGTTATTCCTGTTACGACTTCAATAGCGTCATCACACGTATTGAGGTAGTCTCGTGAGGCTATCTCAGAAACTATTTGGACTGTGCTCTTTTTATAAAGCTTACAATGTAAACAAATTGTTGTTACTCGTGTTTATACGAATTTTAAATGAATATTTTTCTTTAAAACTTATATTAATTTATATCAACTGATTTTTGAAAAAGGTATTCTGATTCCTTTACTGACATAGAAATTTTATAGTCATTTACATAACTAATAAATATACTTACTATAAAAAAAAACATTACATTTATTTTACGCCTGAAAATTGCGCTAACTAATTTATTTTTTAGACGCCGAAAACCACTAATTAGTAAACATTTTATTTAAAATATTCCACTATTCATTTTTTTGCGTTTGTTATTCTGGGTCAGTGCGTCTAGTCTGTGAAAGTGAAACCTTGGATCTGCTTTATCCAAATTTTGTGCAAATTAAAATGGTTATTATGTTGTCTTTTGAATTACGTTACCATGTTTGTAATAGGATTGCACGTCGAAGCTATGTTAAATAACTCCATTATTAATGGTACGTTAAGTGTTGATTGTATGTTTCTCTATGAAATATGCGAGAGATTCACTCCCACCCCACTCTTTCTTAAAACAGTGAACTCAATACGCAAAAAATCTTTGAAGACTTGCGTCAAAATGTTGTATGGTCTATTAGTAAGTGGCAAAAGGCTCTTGCTCCTGTTTATAGCTTGGCGCCGAAATACTTCTCTTTCTAATTTCTTTCATATTCAAATAAGGAAATTAGTGATGTAAACGTTGTGTTCTCATAGTCTTCTCACAGCGCATGTTTGGGCAGACGCCAACGCTATGGGTTAATGCACGATTGCACGTGGTCGTAATACGTAAACAGACACCGTCTCCAATCAAATTAATGGGTCATTGTCTAGCCTAAAAATAATATACGCAGATATATCATACATTGTTGCAATTGTTATAATAATAGGACATCTTAAGGACAACTGTATGAAATGTTTGGATGACGTCAGTTATGGACAGTGATAGTATTATGAATTGCAAATGTGTGTCTTAAGCATTTTTATGACGTAAATGAGACGCGTTAGATGAGACTCGAATTTAGGATTGTTTTCTTTATTGAATAATTAATGACGTTTAGCGACTTATATCGTTAGAATGTAAAAGATTCTGCTTAAGAGTATGAGTATGAAGTCTATCCGTTGGAAGCAATGGAATAAAGTGAGTTAAATATTATAGTTTCCTATCGTAATAATTGTGCAAATACAAACAAAAGTTGTAATAGGTTGGCATACATAGATTATTCCGGTCATTTGAAGTGTAAAGTCATCGACCCAATTTCACTGCAAATAATTTATAATGTAACAAACAATGCAGGATGACACCTATCACTTTATTTACATACAGATAAGAATGGTTGACTTGTATAGTAAACTGGCGACCCGCCCTGGCTTCGCACGGGTGCAATATAGATAATATATAGATTCTCTAATATAATATACATGTGTTATACATATTATTTTATTATTATTTTTATTATTTATTTATTTTAGTTCAAATTGGAACGGCCTAGACCAATTACACCAACTGAATCAATTATCCAGGATCAATTTCGGCACAAATGTTCTCCCCATGGTCTCGGAACAGCAACATATAAACCTTCCTCTTCGATCAACCTATCTATTGTTGAAAATTGAATTAAAATCCGTTGCGTACTTTAAAAGATGTAAGTGTACAAACAGCGGGAGCGACTTTGTTTGTTACTATACTATGTAAAGATGTGTCATGGTAGCATGCACTTTGACCGACAGATGATGTCTAATTAGTCACTAGTTAGAATTCTACCGCTGTCCCTCGTGTTGCAACAGATGGCTTGATGAATAATCAAGTCTGGATATATTCCGTTGCGAATAAATTACTTATTCCGATGGTATTTAAAAATCACTCAGCAAAATTGCGCCTGAGAGGAAAATTTTGAAGTTTATTAAAGGACAAAGAGACTACCTTCGGATTCTTTTATTTTCTTATTAAGTCCTTATATTTAAAACAGGACAACTACAACATCGCATCCGGCAATTCCATACTACTTGGAATATTACCAGTTATTGTGCCTTTTTTGTGGCCAACAGCAACTTGAATCGTCTGAGATATGAGTAGTAAAAAATAAGTGGATCATAATAAACATAAGAGATTTCCATATATTGCATAATAAGCCTAATAAGCAGATATAGTTATGCAAGGACTCGTATAAATGTGGTTTTCTCGCAACCGATTACCGTAACCTTTACTTTCGGATTGCTTATGCCGTGTGCATTTGAAGGTCTCGGTCGGATAATCATGTTTTATTCGAATGATTTATGTAATGATTGACATGGAAAATTTTAACGAAAATCAGTTTTAGTCAGAAGGTTTTCTTATAAAACGAAAGTTACGGATACAAATCATAATCACAATTTAGTTTGGTAAAGATAATTAAGTATAAATTCTCATTCGAAGAAGGTATGTCTATTTAACGAGTTAAGACCAATATTATATTAGCAATAATACGACTTGTCAGGATTAAAAAAAAACAGCGAAAAAATAAACACTGACTGGCTTTAATAACTACGTCGAGTTTATTAAAAACATCAGTACATAGGTATAAAATCTTGTTGAATAATTTATTTTTTAATTAAAATGCGTGAACATCTTCTTTTGTGTTTGCCTTTAGAATAAAATTAAATAATTAATGCTGTTTGTATTTTAATTTACATTATTTTATAATTACTACCGAATTTGAAAAACCTCCTTTTACTTAAGATCTAATGTAGCTATAGTGTAGCAGCTAAAAATATAGTTTGTTTTTGTTTCATTCATATATACGCACACAAAGACAATGTGGACACTGTTTTATATTTCCATATATTTTTTTATCTCGTAAGCCGTGATATATAAATGGAACGTGACTTCTGATAATTTTGCCACCTAATCTGTGTTGCATTGCAACTGATCGGTGTAATCTGAGCATATTACAAAGATAAGGTTGAGATGATAAAGGGAGACTTCATCTTGTAAAATGTCACGGATGTACATGCATTATTGTCACACATGTTAACGCTCCTTTTAAGATATCAATTGTTCGATAAACAATAGATAATTGTACTATCTATTTATATCAAGGAATTTAAATTTATACTATTTCCATGCACTTCGTTTTAATATACAAAAGTTAAGGATAGGAGTGCTCATATTTAGGAACAGGGTAGGCGGACAATAGATAAAGTATATAACCATTTGAAATTCATACTAAAAAAAAAACTGAAATGTGTATACGTATCTATTGAGCAATTTCTACCAAGGTTTCAGAGGAATTTAATTTCAAATATGAACTACAAAAAATCAATAATTTTAACCATAATAATAATAACCCTGATTGCTACACAACATTGTTTAAGCCGTAGGGAGAGTCAATGTTCTCCTTAACCAATAACCTCCTTAAGTTCAGGTTCTCTTATGCAACGGCGGAACCTTTTATGGATCCATTATCACGACGACGTAACCCTTATTAATAAAATGATTCATGGAACATTTGCGTCACAATATTAACACTAGTATGTCTAAGATTTAAGTTAGTTAGTCATATTCCATTTCATTGTTTTTTTTAATTCACAACACTAAAGCTCGACAGTAGTTTTTAACAGAGGAGAAAATGGTAGATTTTTGTCTTAGCCCATTGGCCTATTTGGACAAAAAAAAAACTACTATATGTACCCAGTTTTTTTTATCCAAATAAGCTTTTTTCTCCAATACGTCAGATTTAATTATGTCTCATCAACGGGGTACCTTCATGTTTTATAATTCTTTACGTACAACGTTGGAACACTAGGCATATTGGCTTTCTGCCATGAGGCCATACCTCAACGAGTTTCTAGAGTTCGTTTAAAGCATACCTGCGCAAGTGTGTGCGGTATTTTCCCAGGGAACTGATATTCGTAAAGGGCAGTTCAGATATTTTTTGTTAATATGTTCGAAATTTTATTTTATTTATTGTTGTTAATTTATGCCTAGTCATGGCGTTAAAGCGTGTGAATCGATACTTATTTAAACTTATAAGGTAAAAATTGTGTACCTAAGTTTTAAGTGGTTTTATTGTTTCAGATTGGATTCTTTTAAAACCTTACGAATTGCTATAGTAACACCCTAAATGGAAAACGAATCTTTATTACGGCTACCTATTGTACCATTTACCAAGTTCCGAAAGTATTCCAGTTTAAAAAGACTTTCAAAGACTTCTTGATATTAGGCAGGTACCTACCTATTATACATATTTGATGTATATATACAATGTTGATTAGTTCAATTGAAAAGTTTAAAATGTTTATACGTGTTTTGAAATCAGAGTTTGATTACGCAACCTCATAACCTACTTTCTTATCTAAGTAGAATATGTTTTAAATAAAATTAAATATATGTAAAAACAAATGGTTTTATAACCAATGTTATCTCTACATAGAAGGTACACTTGCATATTTCTTGCTATTTATTTGAACATAAATTTGCACAACATAACAAAACAGAATTGGATGACAAGTAAGTCCTATTATAGGTATATGTAAAATTGGTTTAAGTAGAAAAGTATGTATCTCATCTGTCCAGCCTTTTCCCAACTATGTTGGGGTCGGCTTCTAGTCTAAACCGGATGCAGCTGAGTACCAGTGTTTTACATGGAGCGACTGCCTATCGGACCTCCACAACCCAGTTACCGGGTAACACGATACCCCTTAGTAAGACTCTGGCTTCTGACTACCCGTAACGACTGTCAAAGATCTACAAATCACAGCCGGGACCAACAGCTTAACGTGTTTTCCGAGGCACGGAGAAGTCTATGACATAGACTGGACAATACCAATTTTAGACTGGGTTCTATTAAGTACAAAATAGCCGAGTTAGTATGGTTTATAACCTTGTATCACTGTGCCGATATCAGTTATGTATCGATTGGGTTATTTTCGGTTTAGAATCGTGCATGCTTTTTACGTCTGGTTTCAGACAGTATCATTTACGTTATTTATACTCATCCATTTGTAAGCTTTACTATTTTATTTATTTACGTAACACATTATTCTACGCCTAAAAATCAGGGGGGACTACTCTAACTCAACGAAAACGAAGATTCGATTGAAGTTTCGTACGTTTCCTTATGACTTTTAGGTTGGTTAGGTGCAAACAATTGTTGTATATATTTGGATAGTATACCCCTCCATGTACAGAGCATTACATGGCACCTTGCCGCACCACAAAAGAAGTTATCGTCTAATCTTTCCGAAGTTTCATTTCGGTGAGTTAGAGGAAAAAATGCAAGCGCTTAGGCCCAAGGGCTTGCATTTTTTATTGAGACTTATCTTACATGAAAGTAAGGGGAGAAGCTGAGGGAAAATTAAACAGAGATCTGTGTTTTTTTTTTGTTTTTAACTCAGTGTTAATATTTCTGATCTCAAGTTCATTTGCCCTGCGACAAACTTGCCTTTGTGGAAAGTAGTAAATAAACCTTAACATGTATTTTGATTTAATTGATTTTTAATAAAGCCATGAGCTTTCTAATTAATGCGTACAACTGATATTTTTATTTGATATTTTATCAAAACGAGACTTACATAACAGTAGTTATTTGTATCGGATCTATTGAATATAGTGGTCGGTTGATCAGTTTGTCATAGAAATATCATCGCAAGCTAACCAATCATAATTGCGATTACAAAATGAGGTCGAATGTGGTCACTTGGAAATAGCGACTGGTATCGATAGCGACCATAATATAATGATGATACTTATTCACAATAAATGATCTTTTATCTTAAAAAAGTAGGTCATTGTTCTCCGCCTAGTTTAGCATCGTTTAGCCAGCAATTTTTGTAAAGATTGATACATTAGCTCCATTTTACTTTGATTTTTTTATGAAACAATTTTATTTATTTAATTAACAAAAACGACCATTGGTCAGTTACATAATTTGCTAAAACAATAAAAGTACTCACACACTCATCTCATAGTACCTACTCCAAACACATTGACAGTAAATCATGACAATAAATCATGAAAAATTAAAAAGGTTCATATAATATATAAGTTTGAATGTTTTTTTTGAGATAACCAGTAGTTTTTTTTAATGCAATTGTATATCTGAGTATCGCAGACCACATTTGCGGTAAGGTAATGTGTAATGATTCGTCTTGTCTTCAACGCCCGTTTTGATGGCAAATAGATTAAATCGTAAAACAATTAATGATTATTTATCAATAACAAAAGGCTCTTTTATATGTCCAAGACAGACAATTAATACACGGGTAAACTATTAACAAGTAGGTATACGTTTGTGTTTTATTTTGCCTCTAGATATGTTATATATATTATATTATGTTTGACCTATGTTATATCATAATTGCGTAAAATAGGTTTCAGGGTAAATGTGCGTAAAAGTAGTTTGTTCGCTTGCCATTAATAAGCCGGTTTGAAAGTCGTCTCATTGGCAAAGCTCTTGATGATAGAGATTGAGGTCTAAGCTAAGGATAGCATTTCTATAAATAAACTGCAGGTCCGTAGTTAGTAATACTATTTGAACTAAGTATAATTACATTAATAAAGGCTACCCTTTAAACTTTTTAAAATCATTACATATAAAAGGAGTTTTAAATGCAAAGCAAGCAGCAAATACACTGGCTGAATTGTAATAAAAAAAACAAAAGATGCTATTTACAAGACATAAAAAGAAAATAAAAAGTAAAAACCTAATGGCATTCTTAATTTTTTGGCGGCAAATGTCCAGTAACAACTTCATAAGCAGGCATCAAAAAAGGTTAAACTCAATAAATTGAAAAATATGTTGATAATAATATTATGTAAAAATATTAATAAAAATAGTTATGTTTGCATAGTAGATACTATATAATAGCTAATAACATTATAACAAAAAGTGGTGTTTAATTTATACAATATATTTCATCCGCTTTTACCGCTGATCGTACAGACCTGAAACTTGGAGGGTGTGCTCTTTGTATGACTTAGGCATCCGATAAGAAAGGATTTTCCGAAATTCTACCCCTAAGAAGGTGCAAAAGGGGGACAAAGTTAAAACTCTGTCATTAAGGTTCCGACCAAAAATGGTAAAAGGAACCCTTATGGTTTTTTTTATTTGAATTCGGTGGGCGAAGCCGCTGGCGGAAAGCTAGTCAATTATATTTTACTAGGATCACAAAGGTTATTGAGTATTTAGTTATTTTATTAAGTTGATTTAAAAAAAAAACAAAATATATGTTCGTGAATTAAAATATAACAATAATTTAATTAAATAAATATATTTTATAATCCATTTAGAAATACAGCCTTACCTTGAGACATTTGAAAGCGAAACTGATTAAAAAAAAAACAAGATTTTAACGTGACTCCGTGACTCACGAAGAAACTTTGTAGGTAACATACCTGTAATATGTATTTAGAAACCACGTATTTAGAGCCTTGTATTTATAAGAAGTGTAGTGGGTGAAGTGTTAATGGAACGTGGCTTACTATTTTTGGGATTCCGTATCGACCGGTTTCGTAATAAAAATAGAGTATAGTTCATAGAAGACTGACCTCAAGTCGAGGGCAAAGCAGCGAGTGAACTGTGCTATCTAGTTTTAATATTGTAGGTACCTACATAAATAAAAATAAATTAAATATTTATTATAAAACTGTCCCTCTGCCAAGCCAGCCCTTCCAGATAAAGGCTCAGTTGGTAACACGAGTGACAAAATTACGAAATATAAGTGTAGGCTTGATTAAATGCATGTTCCCTTTATTCATAACGATAGTTTACTTTCCTTCATTCATAATAATGTTAGCTACTTATTTTTTTTAATTAATTTATTTATTTCCAAAACAATTTATTTTAAAAAGAGTATCCATGGGGTTTCTTGCCGGTTCTTCCCCATATGACCCACTTTTTGGAACCGTGCACCTAGCTTCTATTCTTAACTTTTTTTAAGTACCTGTAATTGGACTATATGGAATAAAAACCTTTTGACTTGACTTGACTTAATCAAGTTTTTGTAAAATAGTAGCTGTTCCCGCGTTTCGAGCGAACTACTTCACGCGCCTAGATAAAAACTGTCCTAAATCCTTGCCCTAGTTTTAATCTACTTTAGTACCAAATTTCATTCAAATTGGTTCAGCAGTTTTCCCGTGTAAGCGTAACAGAAGACAGAGTTTATTTCAGATTTCTATATTTATATTTTAGTACGCAAATAAGTTTCATCAGTTGTATGTTTGAAATACAAGTTTAGTAAACAAACATTCATACGGTGGACAAGTTTTATCGTTTTATATTTTAGAGGTTGTTAGGGTATCACCGCATTACGGTTCCATCGTTTATATCGTTTGTTGAAACGTCTTATATCTCCAATGAAAAGAGACTTTAAGCACATAATAACTTTAGTTATCATCAATATATTGATTAAAATTCTCATAAAGAAGCGCTATAGATATGTAGGGACAAGGCATCGTGTTGTTATTGAAAATTATACTTCAATCATTCTAGCCTTTATCTAAATAGCCTTTTGTATCAATATTCATTGCACATTAAACAGTACAAAGGGATATCAATCAGACAACGTTTATATATACCCAGAAAAACATTATACTCGGAAAATTATTAATTAATATTGAGTCATTACATGAAGTACCTCGTAACTGTATCTATAAATCAGAACTAAGTAAGCAATTAAACCTAATATGTAAAATAATACATATAATAATCACTCCAGACCGACTTCAGTCACGTTGGCCAATCTCAATGAAAACTAGTACGCAGGAGATATTTTACTGCACAAGCGTTTGCGTAGACACAGGTGCACTCTCTATTCCCTCATTCTCATAGTCCGATGGGTTGGCAATCCGACACGACCGAGAGATCAGGCGCAGGACCGATAGCTTTACGTGCACTCCGAGGCATGGAGGGGTCTCGCTATGTTCAGAAAATAATCCATCCATGTACTGACCGCGGCCAACGTAGCTTAACCTTGCTAATCTATCTATCCGCACGGCTGTTACTTAGCTACGAACCCCTCATCACGAAAGTGTATAACGACATTATAATGAAGTAGATTAATAGTAGTGAAAAAACATTCATTTCAGTACGAGAGAACAGGGTCAATTTACCTTTGCAATTGCTATTAGTAATTAAGATATTGACTTGTCATACAACCGTAATTCGCTACAATTTGTATTGGTTACTAGCTGTTTCCCGCGGTTTCACCCGCATCCTGAGAAAGCTACTTCGTGCTCCCAGATAAAGCTGTGTCCTATGGGTTATCCAGGTTATAAACTATGGGCCCTCCCCCTGGGCCATAGCCTGTCGGGGCTGCGGGAGGTTCGAAAGAGATACCACGCCCCCGGAATACAAAGGGTTGAGGAAGGAACATGGATGGGTTTTAGTCAGTAAGAGTCTGATATTCCCTTCCGCCCTACCCATGGCGGGAAGGGTCATTTGATAAATTCCCATCCTAAAAAAAAGGTTTTTAAACTATGTGTGTACCAAATTAATTCTGTTGTTTTTATGTGAATGTGTAACACATTATCTCCGCACAATTTTCGCTATTATATTTCCAATATAGATTGGTTGGTAAAACTTCATGTCATCCTCTGGTCAATAAGCCAAGACGGAGTTAATCGATAGTCAATCACAATGGTGGTACTATAACCCATCAGCTGGTATGATTGCACATTATAACATTATTGACGACGTGGCCGTGATTACATCTAAGTTGAAAATATTTTACAAACGGTAAATGTAAAATGATTTTTCGCAACAAAATATTAAGGACATTACTGTAGAATAATGCGTTATAATGATAGGCACTAACAAAGGACGCGATGTTATGAAATTAAAAAAAAACATTATATCTTTATTTGAAGCGATGGGCTAACCCTTTCTCAGTTCGGCACATGCATTAATAAACAGCGGATAACTCGCTAAAGATACTAATTAGAGTAAAGGCACGGTTGACTACCTGTGTTGTTTACTCAGGTAACAATGTTCCGTTCGATAAACCCCGTAAATAATCCGTAGATAATAAGTAGCCACTCAGCTTGAAATTTTCAAGGGTAAAACAATTTTCTTTCGTACTGACCGTTCACGTCACTTCAGGGAATTATTAGCCTGTTCATCGTCAAAATACATAATTAATGGTTCGTCAAATATCTACAAAGGGGTATAGGGGTCACCCTATAATGTTACATATACATTAAAACATACATAAATGTTGCCATATTGCCGATATTTTTGAACAACCATAGCAGCGTCAAATAATGCTTGGAAAAAGAAATAAACACGAAGCATTTGAGCTTAGGTTAGACCCTTACTGATCTGATCTCTAAGCTTCTTCCCCATTTATTACACCTCCCATTAAGATGTTCGCCCCAAAATATCAGAACATTCAAGTCTGTAACTGACTTTAGACGATCGTCGCTTGCAATAGCTAGACCCCAATTTTAGTAAACAAAGGCGTATTCGAATGAAGCCGCTAAATAGAATTGAAACACTTAAAAATGACCTTTATTTGTTTGTAGGTCGTAGATTGTTTGAATTAGGTACTAATTTGATTACTCGTTTTGGTTTTCAGCGGAACACTATGATTTTGGAACTACAACGATGAAATTTGGTACACACACATAGGATGCTTTTTATCCGGGAGCGCGAAATAGTTCACTCAGGATCATGGTAAAACAGCTAGCATATGATAGCGTATAATTATTTCCATTCTTATTGTTAATGTGCTATTTACAATAAGTTTATCGTAAAAAAAAATATAAACTTTATTTGCTAACGAAACTAAATACATATTAAATAATGAATTTCGATAATAATTTAGAACAAGCTCGATTCATATCATTGAAGTTGCTTACGAATAGTAGCAACTAGTCTGGATGCTGTGAAATGATAAGGTTTATTCAGCAATGAAGTCGTATGAATGAGCAATGTTTCACGACTGTTAATATAAAAATAATGCCCTCTGTCTACATATCAAGTCACATTAAAGCACCGTTACAAATATGCATGCACAGAGTGCAACAGTCATACTTCCTCAATTTAATATGCATTAGTTTTTACGTCACTGGTCATGTACAGGTTATAAAACTAGTCAATGGAATATGTTTACATAGTGGTAGTGGTTGTACACTATAACACTAATGTTTAACCATAAAATGTTATGTTTATAATGCCTAACAGTGTTAAGTAATTGTCAGTTGATTACTTACTTTACTTTAGTACATATCTATAAATGTAAGTGGAATTAATTAAATGAGGCAAATGTTTATTACTTACAATTACTATTTTTGAAAATTTATCTAGGAAATACACGATAAATGTCACTCAAAATGGAAAAAAATAAAAATTGGACACGTATTCGTCAATATTAAATCTATGTAAATGATTTGAACTAGATTACTCAAATCTCGGCCTCACCTATCTATAAACAAAAATATATTTGACGTGTAAACGTGTTATTTTATAACCTACTTGCAAAATAAATATAATTTATTATTTGTCACTCTTTACAGTGCCGGTGCTTAAATCTCATGCTGTCACTGCCGTAATATAACGTGTATGATGTATCACAGCGGCAGAAAAACTAAAGTTTATTGCGTTTTCAGTATCTGGAGTAAGTATGGGCATTTGAAAAAGACATTACTTAGCAACATCAACAATTTACGCATCATCGTTAAGTTATATTGTCACAGTTCACTGCCGTTAAAACCCAACAAAGTAAAAAGGTCTTCCTCGTTATATTTTTTATACTGTCGGAAAAAAATGCATTTTGTTTTTTTTTATGTTTACGTGTCGGACTTGAAAATACTGAATACTGAAAAACTGACAAGTTGTTGGGTCCAAGCGAGTAGTATAATTTTTTGTCAATAGACCCTCTACGCATGAGTGACGACCGTGAAAACGGTTTTTATTGATGTCTTTAGAAAAAGACTTGAAGATTTGTAGTTTACGTTTACGGAGTTGAATTGGTGCCCATTTTGAGAGAATAGAGGCCAACATTTATTGACTCCTTTATAAAGAAATGTCTTGAAATAAAATTTAATTTCAATCCATTTCATCCCACGCTCATGTCAAAAAGATCAAGGTTTAAATCCTCACAAATACGAAAGTTACTCTATCTGTCTGTCTGTCACGCTTTCACGCTAAAAATGCTGAACCAATTGAAACGAAATTTGATATGGAGATAGCTTTTATTCGGATGCGTATAAAAACTTAAGTGGGGTAACGTCAGTTTACAGTTAATAACAAACTCAGAAGGATCTACTTTCCTAAGTAATTTACCATTGTAACTTGTACTTAAAGATTCGTTCTTATAAAGATAAATACATTTAAGACGTATGTAAATAATGCTGCAGATGACAATATGGGCGTTTAATTATTCCTTAGACAGTGTCATCAAGGGCGGAATTAACTTATTCAGCACTCGATTAAACGTGCATTAATTTACCTTGAGACCACAAACCCGAAACCTTCGTGTCAGCCGCATTGTCTGTATTAAGAAACGGTTATAGGCCTACTTGCATATGTTTATATTTTCGTAAGATGATTACATATAAGATTGATAAATTCTTGTAACTTGGCCGGTTTGTGGCGCAAGTTACAATCGCGGCGATGGACTCTGTTATCAAGTTGCTACATTGATCGAATAGTCCATTCTTTTTTTGAAATTGTGAAAAACAAAGTAAATAGTTTGCGTTTGTTATTGTACAATATGAACTTACAGTAGGCAGATAGCAATCTAAAAGGCTAAATCTTAAGCAAAGTTCCTTAATAATCGTCGCTACCACAAATAAATAAAATTAAAATGTCAGTTGGTAATGTGTAATATAGCTTATTAAATGTATATGAGACGTTTACGCCTATACAAAACCTTTACATTTTTTAAAAATCTTTGTCTCTCTATTTTTTATAATCTCCTAAACAACAAGACCTATTTTGACGGAACTTTAGACAGATAACTGATGTTTTAAGCAAAATAACTCTGTTTTAGAAAAATAATAAAGGTTTCGCTCAAAAACAGAAACCCTTGAAACCCCTTTTACAACGTAACCGTATCGCGATGAGCAAAGCAAGATAAGCAGTTAGAATTAAATATAGTATCGAATTAAACTGTTTCCAACGCCTTCCTCAATACACAACAATGAATCGGATTCACGCGACAATGGAGTCACTGCCATTGGCCTCTGCAATTATTATGCTTACAACTTACTACTCGGTCGTATGTCTAAAATCGGCTGAAATTGTTTTCCTTGTTGTTTGTTTTGAAAAGGATTAAGCACGTGACGATAACTGTCAACTGTTGTTATATTTTGTGTAAAATAATATAATAAATTAGGTTGTGAAGTTTAGTTGCTGTCGTTGTTTATAACAAAAGCCTACACTGTATTCCCATGTATGTCAACATGAGTTTGACCTAGTTTGTGTCGGTTGACATTCATCATTTGTCATTGCGCTGAATGGAGACTCAGAAAAAAAGAACTAAAGCTAGTCATAAAATTAATTAATTAAACAAAAGTTAAAGTACTCACTCTCTGGTGTAACGTCCCGAAGCACGATCCTGGTCTCTGCTTCTGCCGGCATGGTTAACACAACTTGGAAAGCTTAGCGATCGATTTGTACGTTGACCCCTACGCTAACACAGACTGGTCCTTGACACGTTTAGAGAACAGGCAGTTATATCGCGTGACTAGATCTGAATTAGGAATAAGTTTTATGTCATGTTTATATGCAGGAGTGAGGGTGCGATGTGGTGAATGCGGGCGTCGTCGCACAAAGCTCGGCGAGGACTGAACACTGACAGTAGAATGCTGTAGATGTCGGCGCGCGCCTGTATTTCTCCGCGTTCCTATATTATCGCGAGTACTACTCACAATCACAAAATCACAACACACTCACACGTTAGCGTCTGTTGTTGTTACATTAAGTTGGGCTTGACTCGCTTGTTATGCTTTGCGTCATGTAAGAAAGTGTTGCGCTGAAACTATCTTGTTCTAAGGCAATCCTGCGTCGTTAATGTTTTGCCATACACAGTTTCACCACTAGCTAAAGAAGTCAATAAAATACAAGTCATATACCAAAGATGATTTTATTCTCAGAGAAACTGCGATCCAGCTATGTGTGATTGATAACGTAGTTAATTGTTTCGTAGCTCTGTCTCATGGATGAATGAATCATGTTTTGTTTATATTGTTTGAACGATGTGTACCGAACTATTAGTAGAGTAATTTTCTAGCACAATCTTGTACCAAAACTAATTATATTTGTTAAATATTCTCTGACCTTTAAGTAGGTACATTGTTTGACTTTCTTCCACTTGTGAGGTCGTAATTATTTTTAAGTTTATGCTTGTTGTTATGCTTACAAAGTGTGAGTGCAATTAGCGTCAGTTAAAGTTGAAGGTGTCAATTAATGCACCAACCAGAAGTTGCGAATGCACGTAAGGTTAATAGTTAATTAAGTAATTAAACCATTTCCTGTTACTCGTCAATGAGGTGCTGATTAGTCTAGTTCCGTGATAAAACCTTGAAGAAGACAATTCTCAGATATATTTTGATGCGTGGTTAAGTGACTTTCCTATTCCTACTCAAGATTACTTGGGTTATAAATAATTTTACAATGAGAAGCAATGTTTATTCACGTTATAATCCTCTTTGAAGGTTGATATCCAATGATAACAAAATTACTGCCATGTTGGTCTAGTAATCGCTGTTGTAGAGCATGTGGTCCTGGGTTAAGTTTCTAGAATGGTTATAGTGTTATTGAGTTAAAACTCAATAACACTATAACCATTCTAAAAAAAATCTTCGTGGTAAACCACGAAGATTTTTTTCAGTAAAAATAGGTACTTGGGCGGTTGAATGTGAGTGTAAAATAACAAGTATACCTACGTTTTAACCTTTTGGGGGCGTGATTAAAAACAGGCATGTTGTTCTGTAACAAATAAATAAACTGTTGATGATTCATAGTATAGTAGTAGTACCTAGCACAGATTTTATTGTCTTGATGAATTTTGATTCTTTTCACTCACCAGATCAGTTTTTTTTTACTTGAAGAATATTTTTAACCGGCTTTCAAAAAAGAGAAGGACGTTCTCAATGCAACGGTTTTTTTTCGTAACTTGGTTACTTATATGTACGTATTATTTCTACAACGATAGATTTTATTGTCCTAAGTTTGGTTATTTTAAGAAACACTTCATAAAGCAAATCTGTTGTAGATTAACGATGTAGAAATGACCAAAGTAAATGCTATGATTCAAATGAGCTTTTTTGTGTAAGTTACTTAGGTTAACTTATGTATGCGCACACACGGTCAAGTTCACCTATCTGGTATGCACGCTAAGTGCAAAGACACCGCACAGGGCTGTGTAATAAAAAACAAGTAACTCGTAGTTTTTAACTGAACAGGTTTGTAACTCGCCGTTCAGGATTTTTGCAGTAGCTAGTAATATAAAGGCTGTCTAAGTTAACAAAGAGAACTGGCATCGATCATTATCCCGAAAATATATCTACTGCGTTAACGTCATTAAAAAAAAATCCATTCTATTAATGATAGTAACACCACTGTAATTTCTTCGGTTTAAGTTTTTTTTTATTAGATATAGGGCCGTATCTACCTTGTCTTAAGTAGTTTTTAGTCTATGTATAAAATATAGAAACTAGATACATACTAACGTAATAATTAAACAAGAATACATAGGTAATTTAGATTATTTATATTTAAAATAAACTGTTTATTGTTTGTTTGTAAGGGTGTGGGATTAGAGAAGAGTTAAAACCTAAACGAGTGCTTCCGTCTGTCAATATTAATTTCTTTTTGACAGCGGGAAGCATTGGTTCTCACAGGCGTCTATGAGACAAATAAATTGACCAAAAGCGTGTAACAAAAAATTATACGCGAGCGAAGCCGCGGGTACTTTATAGTTTTACAAATATGACGAAACAAGATATCAATAATTAGCATATTTTTAATATTTTTATGTTATCAATACATAGATATAATAATAAAGGAAACATACATCATATATATTAAGACAAAAACCATAAAATAATAGCAAAATTATTCAATTTCATCCTCTAGTTTGACAGATGTTGGATGACAGTTGTTCCGTTTCACGTCTATATAATTGACCGCATATTTTTTTGGTGTAACCGGCTGTAAATATTCGTATATCAGTTCGCTCATTTCCCTTATATTTACTTTTCATTGTGATGTCTTTTAAACAGTTGATTCAGAGACCTTTCATGTGACTTCCCACATAATAACCTTTCTTTGCATTTCTGAGAAATCAGTTTATATTTTTCCTGTTCACTTTAACCTTTCATTAGCCCTCAGAATATCCACTGATTAAACTTTTACGTAACTTATCATAACTTTTATGATAAACTTTCATTAAATATTAGGCGAAAATATACATACTTGTATATTTTCACCTTGCACATGCTTTATGTGTGCAATGCAAACTCAATATTTCTATTTTGAGTAGCTTTCAAATCTGACCAATATTTTTTCATGGATTCCCATTGATTTCAATGGATAATAGTGTGACGTTTCTTGACAATCAGGTACATCAACCTATTTAATTTAATGTTTTAAGTGAATAGACAGTAAAACGTGCAAAAAAAAATATAAGGAACTTCAACGTCATTGTTCGAAGGAGTTAGCAGAGCTCCAGAACGCAAAGGGTGAAGGAAGGAATGTGGATGGATTTTAGTCAGAAGGAGTTTGGCACCCCGCTCCGCCCACAGCGGAAAAGCCATAAACATATGATGATTTCCCATACCTAAAAACCTTTATAATAAGATTTTTAATTAATTAATTCTATGTCATTAATATAATTTACACACCACCAAAAAAACATAATTTCGTAGAAAATCATAATTAATACAAGCTAAAATATTAGGACATCTAACGTCAAGTAGTTACAACTATAAATATGTGTATATAAGTTTATATACTGACATCTAGTGGCGAGTAGCAACATTATTTAGAAGCACATCAAGTTTATACAGCCTTCACTCGATGGACTATGTCGGCTACGTAGCGGTTAGTTCACAAATTTTCCGTTAGGAGCGCTGTAGTCAGTTGAACTTGTAGCTATACTAAGGACAATGAACTTGTTGTTTATTATTGTGATTATGACATAATGTTAGTTTACTGTCTCCTTGGTCAAGTTAGTGCAAACGGGACTGGTAAGCCTGGGTTCAATTCCCAGGTCTGTAGTTAATATAGATTTTAGTGCCATCTGGAATTTCTAGAAAATAATAGAACGCAGCGCATGCAAATTAGTAATTAACTTATTGTTATAATAATTATGACCCGTTGGTAATTACATTATATTGCCAGGAAAATTATGAATAGGGAAAGCCATGCGATCCAAGACATTCATATAAATGAATACCAGTTTATTATAAAATTATGTCTGTGGAAAATTAAACATATAATGCGTGACAACGATTCATAAATAATTTCTTTCCTTTAGTGTAAATTTTATGTTAAACAATAAATTATGTGATAAGTAGATGCTATTTTAATGTAATATTTCGAAAATTACATATGCAACTCTTTCTAATTGGTTCTAGGTTCAAGAAATTTAACACCTTCAAAGAAATAAGCGAAAACGAATTCGGAAAACTGAAAATTTCTTCCGCAAAGCGTACAATTTTCTTTGGATATGGATAAACAAAAAACATTAAGAATATTATATTTTGAACGAAGTTTTATGCATTGTCGAATCTTTTCAAGTACGCGAATGAACCTCGCCTATTTTTTAATTTAAATATAATTTTGTTGTTATAGATATTGAATGAAGGCTGCTTACACTACTTATTACTACACGTCGTGTCTCACATCACTTTTATTAGAGAGATAAGTTGGTAGGCTCTCACTAAAGCCAAGCATGATAAAACCAATAATAGGTTAAGCATCCCACTAAGAAAGTTCAAGGTGTAATAGTTTTATCTTCTTTGTACATTGAACTTACCTTTTATTTAATTTTTATATCATCTCCAGACAGCACTCAAGAGGCGTGGGCATTGTCATAACACAAAACAATGCTCTTTACTGCTTTTCATACAATACTGGAGATTAAAATAATTATATTGTCAGGGACAGCTTTGACTCTGGTTTTCTTTCATGTCATAATTTACTGAGTTTCTACGGAACAACGAGAGTTATGACTTTAAAAGTAGATTTTAAATTCATGTATTGAGAAGGGTAAAAAATATTTTTTTAATTTTTTTTTTCTCAGCACAAACTACGTTTATGAAAATCCCTCATAGATAACGTTGTTTTCAGTATAGCAATTTGTGGAAGCTTGGGGCTACGATACATTACTCTCATACTAATATTAAGTACATTTCTATACTAACTACTTTAAACTTTTAATAGCAATAACCTATCAATTTAAACTTGGGAGTTGCGTTGTTCTGATAGCATAAATTCTTTTATCAACAAGTGATTAAACTTGTACAACTAAATATGAGTATATTAAAATTTTATGATTTTAAGAATTAAGAGCTTAAGAAGAGGCATATGCAGCAAATAATTCGATATATCTACAGTACGGCGTCGTCAGGTTGTTGACTTTGACAAACTGGTTTTGAATGAGCATAGGGTGTATACATTGAGCTCAGGAGCGTTGAACGATGTGCAAAGGACTACTCGGCAATGCCCTAGACAATAAATTAGGGTTTATTTTTTGTAAACCCTATCACTTAACACGTAATTGATTTTTGTTAACAAATTTAGCAATAAGAAAGAATATATCTATTAATATCAATTTAGTTGTCATGCCTGCTTGCTCTTTTTAACCGACTTCTAAAAAAGAAGGAGGTTATTAATTCGGATGTTTGTATTTTTTTTAATGTTTGTTCGCGCATAACTCTGTCGCTTGCCGACCGATTTGAAAAAATCTTTTTTTGTTGGAAAGGGTATACTTCTCAAATGGTCCCATGATAAGGAAACCAAGATCTGATGATGGCATCCCAGAGAAGTCCAGGGCAATTTTCGAAAATTCTAGGGGCAACTAGTGCGTTTGTTAATTTTTTCATTAAGTATTTTAAAGCACTACAATTTTATGAAGGTCTGGAGTCGATCTGACGATGGAGCCAAAATACAGTCGAGGGAATTCCTCAACGATTTACAGCAGTTACCTTATATTAAACCTATACGGTTTGATTAATTTGTATTGATGAGAACTTTACACCTAGATGGGTTGTGACTGTCATAAGGGTTTTGATGATGAAGACGAAGGACAGTTAAGGGAACTCTTCAACGATTTACAGCAGTTACCTTGTGTTTGGACTTAATTAATTTATATTGATGAGAACTTAGCATCCATATGGGTTATAACTACCATTCCAGGTCTGGTGATGGAGACCATAGACATTCGAGGGGGTTCTTAAAACACCTGAAAGTTTCTAACAGTGCAAATCTGATGCCTGGGTTCAAAGATAGGCACCTCGTGAATGTAGCGTGAATTCGCTGGATGCGAGATGCGCGGCAGTGGATTTCGTTTCAGTCGAGTCGGTGCCAAGCTAAGTAATGTAACGACTCCAAATTTTTTAAATTTTATTATAGTTTAATCGTATGTTAGGTTAGGTTTATTAATATAGGTAGGTTTCAGTATTATTTTTAACTTTTTAGTGCTTTTCGGGTTTTTGGAAGTCGGTTTTTTTTTAATATTAAGAATTGAATCTAGTAGGAACACTGTTTACTTAATATGTTATATAAATTCTACAAGAAAATACGCCTGGCTTGTTCTGGTTTAGTATCTTCTGCTAATGATACAATAGCATGGTTACAGTGGACAGTAAGTGGTTTGGTTAATGTACTCACTGGTTGGCCTTGAGAGAGTTAGGGAGTTAAAAGTAATTAGTAGGTAGGTAATTACCAACCTTGCCCAAAGAGTCTCATTGTAAATTATTAAATTCATACATAATTTTAATCAAAAACTTCAATAAACTGTTAAAAATCATGAAACATTTTTTTAAATGTCACCTGTTACGCAGAACTCAATAATGAAGAAGTCGATTTATTGAATACTATACTACATTTTATTTTTATATAGATAGGTACTGCAGGCATTTGCTAGCCAGGCTGGGCAGTCAGACGGTGATCGTTTTAACCTTTGCTGTCTTAATGTTTATTTTGTATCGGCAACCAATAATTTTATATTGCTATGGTGTATTGAGTTAGTAAGTGTCGTCGCACTCGCTTATGAAGATATATAGCTAAATCATTCAATATTGTCTTAGGATGAAGGTGAATGTTGACTGAACTCGTTTGATAAGACTGTACTTAATATAATATCTGATATCGAAAATTATGTTGAAAAACTGTATGCAATGACGTTTATGATCTCCATCTAGAATATTCCTTTATGAATTCTCCCTTCCAATTGTAAATAGCTTCGTTTTGATGTTGCCTAGGATTCCTTGCAAATTACAGAGTGCGCTGGTACACACCACTGATATGCTATAAGCTAATTGATGCCCAATGGGCATTGCCCTTAAGTGCTGCAGAAAGTGCAAGAGAAACGTAGACAAAAAATGGGCACAGTGTTGATGTTGAAGATCCAAACGGACTCATCCCGACGCCAAATAAACAAAGGTTAATGAAAATAATTAGGCATCAAAATTATAAGTGAACGTCTTAATTAATATAAAGGTAATTAAACACGCATACGGTTTATAAAGTGATGGATCGTTTTGAAAGTAGGCAGATTAAATTTTGGTAAACAGTTGCACAATTAAGTTTGTTTTCATGTGAACTTTTTAATATGACATTTTGAACGCTAAAATCTTTTGTATTCATAAAGGGTTCTAATTGAATGTGCAGTTATAACTGCACTCTGGTGTATTTGCAAAAAAAAAGACTAGATTTCTGAAAGGTCATCGTATAAGGAAATATTCTGGATGTCTTTGGTCATCACTTGGATACAATATCGGTTACTGTTTCACAGCAAATAAAATATAAATGAGCTAAAAAGCAGAAATTAATTTATACTGATTTTTCACGTCCACATTTTAACGCTGGGTTAACCTTTCACGTAAGGTAAAGAGAATTTATTTAAAACTTAACGATTACTTACCGATTTAGTTATCGTCGTATAACGTACAACTTTGCGTGTGCATTTGTAGAATTCCTATATCTAATGACGATTTAGTTTTCCGAAACTTTGCTATTACCTATCAATAGTAGGAAACGAGTCATTTTTTATTGTTAACAATTTACCCAAGGCACTATCTAAATATCACTTGTTTAAACGGCGAAGGATGTAAAATTAAGGGAGAATCTGACAGACATAATCTGCTAATCTGCAGTGTGTTCAGATAGAAGACTCGCCCCGCAAAAGCCCGTAATAATATATTTTTTTAAACTTCATGCTTTTCAATTCTGACAGCAGATAAAAAAGTTTTTTAGCTCTTTTAAGGACGATTTTTAATTTGTTGTCTGAAACGATTGGAATTAGTTACCTATTATTAATTAAATTATAACAGTCCATTTTATTTTCTAATCGTTAAATTGGAACTGGAGCTAGTGAATAATGTGCTAGTTATTGTCATAATCAGATCTAAGGTTGACTGGCTGGTTTTATAGCGACATTGGGAAGAGATTCGGCTACACGTGCCGACTTTGATTATGTATTAGCTATTAGCCGTCAAGGTCCCCTCGTTCACGCGATATTGCTCATGTTTTGTATGTTATTTTTTTATTTTGATCTCCAAATATAAAGTTACATAAAAACTTTTACCTTATGAGTTATGACGATAGCAAATGTGTTCATCGCACAGGAGATTCTAGGTACAAAAAATAATACTAAAACACGGTTTTATTTTATCACGTGTATCCTGTTATGGGCATTGCCTAAAAGGATGCTTCAAAACCTAGTTAAGCAGTAGACAACTTGTAAAACGAAGTAACGTATTTTGTATAAAAAACTAGGTAATGGTATTGTTAAAATCTTTAAGTTCTGAACCTTGTATTACATTTCCCGTTGTGAAATCCAATAAGCATGACCCTAATGACATAACTTTTACAGTGTGCCAAAGAATTCAATTGAATTGATTTGGTGTATAAGATTTATGTGTAATTGCAATTTTGAGGATTTCATGGTATTTTTATTGTAATTTCTGTCTATTAAAATGCGTGTGGTTTTATGTGTTTGGGTCATATGGAAAGTAATTTTTAATCTTTTCTGTGGTTAATAAAATGATGAACAGGAAAATTGTATAGGTAATATTTGGCTAAAAGGTTGTATCTACGCTTGTATATATGTATTTAATATATTGTAGTTTTAAGAACCGGTTTTATTAGTTTTAGAAGTCGGAAAAACTTTACAGGTATTCAAAATCGATTCGATGATTTTTTTCCCGATACATTGACGCTTCACCCTATTATCTAAGTTAGTTTAGTAAAAAAATGCCCGTTTTCATTCTGAAATCCTAATAATATTAAAAACGCGAAAGTGAGGATATTTGTTAAGCTTATATGGTAAAACGACAAAACCATTTTAGATGAAATTTGGTATACATACAGAGATATCAAGGTCTCTTGACGGTTATAGGCTACTCTTTATCCAGGTACGCTAAGAAGTTCCCCCAGGACGCAGGAGATACCATGGGAAACAGCCAGTTACATTATAAACGCAAAATGCACGCAAAATGTTTATTTAAATAAGTTAGTCAATTACTGGTTTAAATAAATGTTTTCGAAATGATGAACGTGTTCAAAAAAAAGTATTACCTATTAAACAAGGAAATGTCGAGGTCAGTTAGATAGTTTTCTAGTTCTATAAATGTCACGGATTTTATGAATAATGTGGAACTGGTATTGAGAATACTGTTTGTGATTCTTCGAAAAAGGAACAAAGTGAATGATAAGGAAGGAATGTTGTATATTTTAAGTTCAAGGCGCAGTTCCTGATTATTTTTTTCGCTAAGGGCCGAGAGTTATATTCCATAAGGATGGTTTGATTGATAGGATCTGGTTTGAATTAATCACTGTACTATACTGTACACTGTACTATGCTATTTTTTTAGGCCTAGGTCTAGGCCCAATACACCATTGCTCTGGTGCATAGCAATGGTGCATTTGGCCTAGGTTAAAAAAATATTTTTTGGAAAAATAATAAATTGGTCATAGGATTATACCTACCCAATACAGTTCATACATAAACAAGCTATACAGGAACGTATGTTACAGCTGTCTAAAAATGTGATCGAGCATGTTGGTAAATGTCATTGATATTTTAAAAGAGGACTATATTTAAACATACTAAAAATAGAAAGAATTTTCTGACTAAAACAAATGGATTTATTTTATAGCCACATCGAATCGATCAAAAGGTTAAGGATTGTATTTGTGGTTTAAACAAAGGTCGACACACACTGGCCTCGTCACAGCAGCTTGCGGCAACTAGCCATAATCACCTAAAGACCAATTCGTTACTTCTACGTGAAAATTACTTTCGTTTTGGTGGTAATACATTGTAATAAATTGACGTACTAATTATTTTTGGCGTCGACCATCGTCCCCACGTGTATGAGACCTAGTGCCAAAAGTACGTGGTATAAAGCGTTCGAGTGGGTTCGCGTGAATGCTTAGTGCGGGTAAAGGACTCTGTCCGTGAGCGGGTGTTCTGTGTCTCATACAACGCGTAGAGCGCCGGCGCAGTTCTCGTCGCGCCGCACCACTGCGCGCGCGCCTCATTTTGTGCTTTGTTTGTTATAAGGGTGAGGATATTTTTGAATTATGCATCATTTTCATATTTCATAAGTGTAAAATATACAGTAATTTCACATACACTCTCATTTATCAATTACTGTTAAAAAAAGTTGAGTTTCCTTTCGACGGCTTGTGCTTTGTTTTGAAACATTTCATGCGATAAGATATAGATCAAAATAATTATTTTTACTGCAATTACATTAAAGAAGCCGGCTTTAGACTTTTACCAAGAGAATTATAAGGATCGTGAGCTTTAATAGCTGAAATAAATTGAAAGTTTATACATGTAAAGAACATTACATTGTGTCGCACTGAGCTATGCTTATGACATCATATTAGAGGCAGCGATAATAATAAACAAGCTTGCTTTGAATCAGTGCAGTAGATCATAATTTATTACAATAGATACAGTAATTAGAACTGCATTTGTATAAATCATTCTTAAGAGTTTTGTTGCAACTTTATTACAGACACGTTCAGAGTGTTGTATGTTTGAGTGTTGTATGTTCAGACTGTTGTACTATACATGTTGCAAGTTGTGTATCTTTTCTTCTTTAAAGATACTCGTATTTTATCTATTAATATCTTATGTTTTAAATTGTCTTTAATTAGCCTCATATCTATATAATAATTAATCAGGCAAGTTATAGATATTGTCAGTTTATGTATTAAAATTTCCACTGTTTAATTTAGCTTGTTGTAGATAATTTGGATAATCTACTTTTGATAAGGATAATATAAATTCTTAAATAGTTTTAATTACAAAATATTCTCAGTAGCAATTGTGCGATACTTGCGACCTGTGTAGCTATGGTATGTAGTGTTATTATTTGTGTTTTTATTTATTTACTAGCTTCTACCCGCGACTTCGTCTGTGTAGATTGAGAAATAGGTCTAGATAACGGGTAAAAAATATATGTGTTTATTCAGGTTACAAACTTACACACATAGTTTCATTATATTCCGTTCAGTAGTGTTTGCGTGAAACATACATACAAATATTATCACAATCTTTCGCACTTATAATATTAGTAGGACTAGGATTTATAATTATATAAGGACTATTGCTGTGCATGTCTGCTGAGGCGCAGTGGAAAGGTCACCTTTAGGCGTTCTTTTAGCTTTTCTGTCGTCATTTATTTTTATTTGTTTATTTATTGGGGAGACGAAAAAAATTACAATATGTCTTACAAATAAAGTAACAATAGTAACTATGCTAGAGTAAAATCAAAGACGTTTCCACAAGTTACCTGTAACTAACTAATCGATATAGTGTAATGTTGTTAGAAGTACTTACAAGCTATTCATATGTTAGCAAGGCTTAAGATAGGGCTGCCATCACCCAAATCGACGACCTTGGACTAAAACTAAAAACCCCGGACATTTTGAGTGAGTTTAATTTTTCCCCGAACACTTTTTTATTATTTGTTTTAATTTACTTCTTACCTATCAATCCGGGATCGGAATCGGATTGGATATCAGGTAAGAAGTGCCCGGGTTTTCTCCGGACGCTCTTTGAAAACCCGCCCGGACGCTCCCCGGACGCCCTTTAGACTAGGACAATTCCGGGGAAACCCGAACGGATGGCAGCCCTACTTAAGACGCGGACATTAAGTTTAGGAGCATTTCTCATGTCATGGTCTAAACTTTTTGGCTCGTTATGCAGCTTTTTGCTCTTTTTTCATTTTAAATTCCTTGATACGTTTAGATACTTAAATATAAAAGCTAACAATTGAAGACGGATGTTGGGTTCTACCTGTGGTTAAGCGGTAGGCATTGGCACGATATGACCCTGTCAGATATTATTTCATATTGATTGATAATTACTACCTACACATGTATAATCAATTTGATCATTTATTCAATGCCACATGTTAGTTTTTTTTAATATGAAGGTCACCGATTTTTTATTGATATAACAAGACATGGCAGAAAATGTTATTTATTTTATCATTTTCGGTGCTAAGACACAAATTAAAACATCTATATAAAGATATTTTGAAAGCGATTTTATAAATATTTGTCGAAATCAAAGTTTAATTTTAATGTTTTCTTAGGACATTGCACTTTAACCTTGCGTTCATAGACAAGTGATGAAATACTCAAAAAGAACGTTCTCTTCGTTTCGAAACATTTTGAAAATCATCGGTTGTATCATTTCACGTTCAGTAGGAGCGCCCCGCTCGCTGGCCTTGACGACGGCATAGCGGCTATTCATTCGCACACGTGGTGCTCTAGTCTACCATCCACCATAGCATTGTCAATGCCATGACCATGGTTTTTTTTACATTCCATTTTATAAGCGCGTTAGTGATTTTGAGATCCCACTCCCATAATAAACGGCATCTTGAGACGGCATGTTGATTTTTCTGTAAAGTGTATAAACTTTACTTAAAAGAGAGTTGAAAGTTGGTGCAAGATTGGTGCCTATTTTGAATGACATGATAATCTTACACGGTATTATAACATCAAGGAAAAACACAGCAGGAAACTGAGATTACCAAAAAATCGTAGACGTAAAAAACGTCTACCAACCCTCACTCTGATTGAGCGTGGTCTCACAGAAAAAAGCTTAAGGCACAACTATGGGAATAATATGGGAATAACAGAATAAGCATGAGCTTATTGTGTAATACATAAATATTTAAATATAATGTTTGATAAAAATTCAAAGAAACTGAAAATTCTTCTTTCGTAAATAAACGAGGAAATTCACGACCCTTGAACTCGTGGTTGTTGCCCGCGAGCGTTCACTGACTTTAGAATTTGTGTCAGTTGTTCATTTTGTCATTTCCTTTACCCTTCTATTGTGTTTACGGTTTTTATTAGCTACAAAAATAAACTTAACTTTATTTTAATAACCAGCTATTTTGAGGTAAAGGAAGAGAGTTTACTGACTTGTGATAGGTACCTACTTATTCAAACGCAGATTTTCTGTCACAATTTTCATTTTATGATATTTTTGTTTATTCCGTCTAATTTATTGTTGCTCAGGTACTGATTGCAATTTGATCGTAGTATTTGTTGCTGCGTGTGGGCGACTAGGATGACTCAGAAATTGCACGCTCCGCCCGTTGTTTAGTAAATAAACAGCCGCGGCACTCGACGCATTATTATGTATTACATAAACAACACTCACATTCGCATTTCTTTTATCATGGTAATGATCCAGCGTTGTAGGTACTTGTTAAGTTGTTACAACAATAGCTGTGTTTTACACATTTTGTTGACTTGTTTTGTCATTTTTTTAAACCTTGAAGGCCTTGGATTCTGTAACACCTAAGTATATAGATTACTAGATAATGTGTTGTATATAGAACAGATTAGCGTTGACATTGATGATAATAATAAATACTAATTAGAGGTTTAATAAAAGATAAAAAAATCGCCTTGTAGGAATTATCTTGTTTTATTATTTGATGATTTGGTTGGCCTCTAGATTTTTAGTAAACCTTTCTAAATAAAGTAGGTACCTATTATGAAATGAAAAAAAATATATGTTCGCTAAGTCAAATATTTTTGAAATCGTTTTTTTTTCCTCATTGGTTTTAATGGTTGTGGTCTCAGCCTCTCAGGCCAGTTTATGTTATTAGGTGTTTATGTAGAAATGTGAGTAGTATGCCAGGATCAGATCAGGAATTGTATTAGCATAAAGTAATAGGCTCCCCTTTCCTACCCAGGCCCTAATAATGATAAATTGTACAAGTAAGCACTTCTGCTTACCCCTTCTATAATATACTCGTATCACACTCATAGACCCAACTACCAACAAGCGTGAATTAATATAATGTTGTCGTGTTAATAGCATAGTACGGAATGATAATTGAATGAATGTCATAAATAGGAATTCTAACTTTTTATCGCACACACAGGAAACCACACTCAGTGATAGAATATAGTGATTCACAGAGTCAGGAAGGCTTGTGAACACATAGTGGATGCATGAGCATGTACCTACATAGTTTAAATATAATTAGTTAATGGTTGATTGTGAAGGTTTACGTGATGTCACATGTAAGTACCCACTAAACTTAGTTCTTGCCATATTTTACCTCATTATCATTAGAAGTGGCTAATATCTTTGTTGCTCAACAAAAACTAAACAAAATACATCTAGTCTTCTGTCACAAAGTTGCAATTAGTGTCTAGTCATATTTAGCAACAAAGTAATAAACAAAGTTGGGAAGTAAATTACTGATCAAAACTACAAAATGGCCGACAGCATGGTTAAGGCCGGCTGCGCTCGAGCCTGTAGGCCTTCAACGCTTACCTCAGCCCCCGCAAGGCAAACGAAACGACGTCTAAAACCGGCCAAGTGCGTGTCGGGCCACGCGCAGTAGGGTTCCGTAGTAGGAGTTAGTTAGTCAACTATAGCTCTGTAACCGGTTAAGCCTACTTAGCCATGATAGTTTTCCTTGTAATTTCATTACATGTACTACGTCTGTGATTTTTTTCACATTTCTAGGTACAGCCATTCAAAAGTTAGAGGGGGGGGTAACTCGTATCGAACAAAAAATTCCACTTAAAATCTAGATATTTCGCAAATGGCTTGCTTAACTGAAAAATGGTCTTCACACACCCATAATATTTTTGAAAGACCTATCTAACGATACCCCACACGAAGGGGTACGCGAGAAAAAAAATATTCATCCCTACTTTACATGTTTGGGAGCTACCCTAAAAAAAAATATTTTTCAAAATTTTATTTTACCACTTTCTCGGCGTGATCAATATACATATTCATACCAAATTTCAGCTTTCTAATAACAAAAACCACGGAGCTATGCCGCGGACAGACAGACAGACAGACAGACAGACAGACAGACAGACAGACAGACAGACAGACAGACAGACGGACAGAGCGAAACTATAAGGGTTCCTTGTCGGACTACGGAACCCTAAAAATACGATGCGCGGGAAACGCGAGCGCTAGCGCGTCGCTCATGAGGTCACGAATTTTAGCAGGCGTCCGACACTCGCTCAAGACCACGCATTATATACCTACCCCTTCGCATAGTCAGGGCTGGGCAAAATACATGCTTTGCTTTAATTGAAATACAAATTACAAAATACTGTATCGCAGGTAATTAAAATACGAAATACAAAATATCTTTAAGTAAAGTATTTGAAATATAAAATACAAAATACAGTTTTTTAGCTATTTTTAATTGTAATACGAAATACAAATTACAAAACAAGTAAATCTATACCAGCACGGGCTGAAAAGCAGAGGAAAACAAGATTAATTAATCAGTAGACCAGAATTTCTTTTCATGAACACTAGATTTTTTAATGACAAACAACCTCTCGTTAAAGTCGTCGTCTCGCTAAAGAGAACCTGCTAAATGTATTTTAATGTTAAAATGTAATTTGAAGCCTCAAGTATTTGAAATACAAATTACAAAATACCTCGGCGTCAATTATTTGAAATACGAATTACAAATTACATTTTAAAGAAGTACGTATTTTAATTACAAGTAATTCAAATACTGCCCAACCCTGCAATAGTAGATACTAATACAAGCGACAGAGGGCTGCCGAACGCCGGCCGAGCTCACGCATGGCACGTTTCCCGCGCTTACTTATTGAAATGCCGAAACCACGTAATTATTTTGTAGTGGATGGGTGTCAAAGTCAAAAAGCTAATGAAAAATTGTCTACGACTAACAAATGATAAATTATTTACGAGATTCATGATATTTTCAACGATTAAATTTAATAACCGTGAATTCAAAGACAGGAAAAAATTTATCCATCATTTTATAAATCTGAAACATATTTGATCCACAAAAAATGTTTTTTTTTTTGCAATATTCGTGTTTACCAAAATCATCTGACTACTCGTAGTACAACCCTAGCGCATTCGTTCGAATACGCGCTTGCAGCACAGGGCAAAGCAATCTCAACTCTTTGTTACGTGCTTATGGTACATTTTTGCTCGCTGCGAACAGCAGGTATTATTATTAAGATTATAGCGTAGGTTTTTTCGATTTTGTATTGAAGAGATGTATCTGTTACGTAGTAACAATTTAGTAATCTGTGCTATACTCCAATTACTAAGAGATTAAACATTTAAACGCACGCTATTTACCGTTTGTTCAAACGATGTTGAGCTCTATTGCTAAGGTGACATGACAAAAACAGAATGCAGAATATATTTGTTATTGTAAACATTATTTTGCTTTCAACACCATCCTTATCAGAACGGAATAGAACTTAAAATCGGTTTTAATAAGCTGCAAAAAGAATTTGGAAGTTTTTCTAATCTTATTTTACATGAAGCATAGGCAAATAACAAATATTATAAACTAAATATATCCAGACTAATAAACAAAATAAAAACACCCGGACTAACACAGCGGCGACCCGGCTGTAATATTTGTAATTTTTGAGAATAATAAACCATTTTAACATTTGCGCATGTCTGGGCTTTAATCATAGGCGCATAAGGTTCAAATTGGTCTCTGCGCGAAAAATAAATCATTATAGCTTTTTGCGCGCGTGACTTCTTTATTTACTTTATTACCATAGGACATTGAGGTATACATAGGGTGGTAAATTCAACTGTTTTATACACATACTAGCTTTTGCCCGCGACTTCGTCCCCGTGGAATAGTGGTGCTCCGCTCCTATTGGTTTTAGCGTGATGATAATAATATATAGCCAATAGCCTTTCTCAATAAATGGACTATCTAACACTGAAATGATTTTTCATATCATACAAGTAGTTCCTGAGATTAGCGCGTTCAAACAAAGTAACAAACTCTTCAGTTTTATTATATTAGTATAGATTTTGTAAATCTATTTCGCATGGTACCTCTACCTACTTAGTAAATTGAAGCATAATATAATGTAGATATATTATAATAATACATATTGTCAAAGCATTCATACCTTTTTTGTTTATTCAGCATTCGTAGAGCTAACTATGACAACCTATTTTTATTTTGAGTTTTGCCCATTTTCTTAACTTAATTACTATTACTACTAGACCTACCTAATAAATAACTAACAATTATTATATACAACTAAACTCTATAAAGGTATTATTTTTACAAATTATTTTCGACTCAGCCAGTTGAGTAACAAAACTTAGCGGGGGTGGGGCGGTTTCGCAAAAATTGGCATACGTCCGACCTCCAACGCGTTCCGCTCGGGACTAAATCACACGGCGCGAGCGCGTTAGAAGATGAAAACACTTGATTTTGGAATTAGTGGTATAGGTATTTTCATATTTCAAATTATGTCGGCCGTTTTTTATCACATTTTTTACGACCTTTATTATGGTATAAGTTTTATTGTTCAAAACCTAATATTACTCAAATGAAATGGGTTTTAGATCACCATTTAGACTTGTCTTTGCGATTAAATTGGATGCAGCCAAATACACGTAATCGTGTATCGAACGGCCGAATCACCTAGATCAAAGTATGAACTGTTTTATATATTTTTTTCAAAATTTAAATCCATGTTATCAATGAATAAAACACAAAACAAAACTACGGTTTTCAGGGATGCCTCGCCTTAAGTTATATTATGTTATATTGGCAAGTTTGTTATTGGTCTCACTATTGAGATAATGATATAGGTAAGTATTGATTTATGTCACAATGCCAGTTATTTTTCTAAACTACTGAAATATACTACAAGGGGTGAATTTGCCTATAGGTCGGTCCGACTAGTAGGATCTAGATCAGAAAAATATCCGATTAAGTCGTCACCAATAAGTTTATTAAATTAGTGCTCGATAATAAAACATTGTTAAAAAAAATCAATGATGCATAATGCACAGATAAAGTAATAAACGGGTCGGACAACCGAATGAAAACCTGCTCTTAGCAGAGGAAAACAAAACACAACGTGCAATCCAGTTCGACAGCTTTTTTAATAATACCAATGTTAGAAGTTACAAACATGATTAATGTCGTAGAATATCCAGACAATTATTATTATTTTATCGTGCCTACCATATTCTCTTCAATGCCATAACACGTTCCTAGACCAAGAGCCATAGTGAATTTCTTGTAAGTGCACGTAGTTGCACATACAGGTATACACCCGAGATCACGAAAACAGGTTTTATTTGAATCGTTTAACCTTGATCGCCAATCTGGTAGAATGGCAGCTTATGTAGACTGGTTAATTCGGTACGTTTCCTGCCCCACAGCGTAATGCGTGACGCCCCATCTCAGTATAGCCTGACCTTGGTCAAAGTAACTTCGTCAGTCAAGGTTGAAAGGCCAGGTCAAGTTATCTTATATCGATTTAGGCTCAGATTCAGACGTACAATCACCCCTTTAAAGCTTGTTTTGATTAAAAAATCTAAAGCCACTGTGCTTGGAGTGTCAAGCGACACTGCGTAGTGAATGGTGATTGAAATATTTATAATTACGCGTCACTAACAAGTCGCACGAGGGAAATATGTAAAGCCAATTAAGTAGAAACTTGTTATCATCATATGGAATTATAGGTACATGTGTGCATATTAATAACCATTGCACCCTGTTAGGTAATGTTTAACTTACGTTCATACAAGTGGTTTAACACTTGTATAATACATAGGTACATTTCCAAGCAATTTACTGGTTAAGTGTAATATTTTTTCCAGTGTACACGCGATGCAATTAAACTTAACTTCGTAAATGCTGTTTCGTCTGAATTCAACTCTACAGAAAACAACAAAAAGCTTTTTAAAAAGCTCTTAGAGTCCGTCAAGCCCGTTCAAGTTATAAAGCTGCACAATACAATGTTTTTTTTTCTCTCTCTTTTTCCATCAAAACGGGCGCGTAAAACTGTTTTCTTTTTACTTGGAAGTAGTTTAGCTGGTGCTAAAAGTGATGAAGGACACAGTTACTGCAAATATTTTTCTGTAATTGGCATTTTAAGTTGCTGACGGCGTATTATTAAATAGCACTTTTTCTGCAGAAAAAAATATGTTTTGCAAACAAATTATTACTACTAAATTACCGAACGACGAATTAAAGAATCTTTTTAATATTTTTTCGATTTTAAACTGCTGAGGTTGGTAGGTGCTGTTTTATGAATTCGAAATATTTTTATACAGTTAAGTAAATCAAATACCTACCCAAAAATACAAAAAGTTAAATCACACACACTAAACTTGTATTAACCTCCGTAAAACGTTAAACTAGTTTTAGATTGGACACGTGAATTTCAAATATGAGACCTTACACGTAGATAAATCACGTGCGATATTTTTTTTAACATTATGCACTCACAGCTAAAAACTATTTGTATAACAAAAAATTTAAATGAAAAATGTCAAGCAAGTAGAGTTGATTCAATCAGCAATAAAATACTTTAATGAAGTTTATAATTTTAAATTATGTGATTAATGCAATGATATTTTAACCACAAATGGTAATTATTTTGAAATGTTTGTGAATACGTATATTGCGTTTAAGAATGTTTAGTTGTTATCGTAAACTAGAACAGAGGTGCAAAATTTAACAGAAGCATAACAATGGATTGCTTAATCTACATAACAATACCTGCATAGTTCCCGACTAGTACCATTTACTAAGACAAGCCGTTAAGAATTTGAAACCTTCAAGATTTTTATCTAGATCTTTATTTTTAAGTCAAAGTCAGAGAATTCATTAACAATTTACCTATCCGTTTTTAAGCGATTTCAAAATAGGAGGTTATTTATTTTGTTACACGTAATATGATTATAACATGAACGACGTCAGTACTTTTTTGCTTTAATGTTAATTTGTGATAATTTAAATAAAGTTTTGCTACGTAATATAAGCATTAATATGTAGTAGTTATTATTGTTATCTACTTGTGGTCAGTAACAGTGACAAAAGTTTTGCCTAAATTTGTTTTAAAAATAACAGTAATAAAATTACAATATACGCGTAATAGAAACATTTATCCTTTGTTCAATTTATTAAATGGCATTATTGTTGTATATCATTATTATTGTTGCAATGGCACAGTTTTAGGCCAGAACCTTCGTAAGAGAACACAGAAGAACCCACTTAAGTTCCATCACAATAAGGAACTCATAGAGAACAAACATAAAAACATTCATTTTTATTTATATAGGTTGCTGTTTCCCGCGGTTTCTCTCACTATGCCAAATTTTATCTAAAACAGTTTAGCCGTTTTAGTGAGAACGTAACAGACAGACAGAGGTACTTTCGCATTTATAATATTAGTAAAGATTAAATTGTAAAAATTGAGAAAATAAAACGAAAAATGCTAAAGTAAAAAAAAACTTGTAAATAACTTTTTGAAAGTATACAACAGCAATTTGATTACGAGCCGAAGTTATTTATTTTATCAATTACGGGTCGAGTGTTTGTTATTTCGCAAGTAACCTTAATCGTGGACCTCGAGTGAAGAAGGTTCACCGGCGGAGTACATCTCCGTCTTTAGAGAGATAAACATTTGTATCATATTGTAATATCTATACTATCCTAATCCTAACTAATATTATTAATGCGAATGAGAATTTGTTTGTTACGCTTACACGGTATAACGGCTATACCGATTCGGATAAAATTTGGTACGAAGATAGATGTTTATTTCTACCCGGGTGCGTTAAGAAGTTCCCTTGGGATGCGGGTGACACCATGGGAAACGGCTAGTTATATTATAAAGAGCTAAAAGTTAGCCATTTTTTATGTAAAGGGTTATCTTTAAAACTACAGCATCGATTCCGGAAATCCTTTCACTAATAGATAGCTACATTGTAGCAGTACTGTTGTGGTACTGTTATAGGCTATGTTTCATGTGCATAAAACGCGAGCGACGCCGTGAAGCTAGTTAATATAGGCCAGCACCCTTCGAATAGTGAACAATGCGATTTGTCAGGCGATGAAAAATACTTCCGTACTCAAACGAGGTAAATAAGTAGTACGTGTAACTATACATCTCGTCATGAGCATATATTTTTAAGATATTTATTTGGTTGAATCTAACTTTATGACATGCTTGAGTATCTAGTCAGGTTTGGACCAGGCGTTCGATTCCAGGCTTTGTTGAGCCAAAATGTATTTTGTCAAACGACGAAATTGTATCATTCATTCTCTTCGTTACCTAAGGCATGAAAAGGAAGGAAAGTAAACGTTAGTAGCAAAGATTTATATCTTAAAATTATCTGCAATATAGTTTTATTTATGAACCGGGAAGCGAAGTTCCACTTTAACTTTCATAGGATACTTTTTATGATCCAGGATATGAAATAGATCTAGTCTTTATTTGTTAAAAACTGCTGTCTCTGTGGTAGGAGCAGCGAAGCGTGTTTATGTGAATTGGAATTAAAATGGAATAATTAGATTCATATATTATTATTATTTTATTTTATACCTACGTTGCTTAATGTCCTATTTGATAGGTTAGGTAACAACAGGCAATTATATTCTTTAATTTACTGAAAATCATCGACGTAACTTCCAATAAAAAAACATGTTTTATATATTTCGTATCAGATGCAACACTGAGGTAAAAAACAGCTCTTGAATAATTTTCAAATAATCGCACCAATAATCGATAATCACAGATAATCGCTAAAGGTCTCTTTATCGATCGTCACTTGCAATTAATACTAGGTAATCATTTTATCCATACTATGTATCAGTTTCAACTCTATGGTTCTTGTAGACGTTATTTTTACATACATATGCTAAGGATCTAATGACTATTGTAATTTAACATATCTGACGCTTGATTGGAAATATAATATATATATAATTATTAAAAACAGTTATTGATTGAAATATTCAATTAACCTCATTGATAAACAAAAAAGAGCTGTGTTAGTATCTCGCTCATTGCACAATATGATACCAAATATGTTATCTGAAGGACTGACCTAGTTTATTTAAGTAAAAATAGTAACTACTACCATGAGATTTGGAAAAGGCATTCTAGTTTATGTGGTACATGTTTCTAAATAGTTCAAAGCCAGCCAGCAATTTTGAAGCATACTGTCTGTACTTCTCATTATAAATATTATAATATTACACCATAATACTTACCACTTGTATCATCGAGGCAAATAATGAGGTTTTGCAATAAATGCTTGTTTCCAAAATTGTTTTGAGCGAAATTAAAAGTAAAGTAGATTTGTTGTACACGAAAACAAGTTTTGAATGCAAACACACAGCTGTCGCGATGTTATGTAAGGAATAAGTATATAATAATGGTAACAAACCGGAATACATGCCGCAATAAAATTGCAATAAAGGGCACTTTTCGGTTGCACTAAGTTAAGTAAATCGATGACCTAGATATCGATAATAAGCTGTTTTTTTATTAACTTACGTTGTGAAGAAGTCCTTTGTGGTGCTCTTGTATACAATAACGATATTCTATGGTAATACGTTTATTTTATTGTGCCTACCTACTACTTCAATATTGATAGTTTTTGTTAACTGCAATTTTAATTTTATTTACTTAAGTAAAGTAATGCACGACAAAAAATAACGTTAAACCATCTACCCAAATTTTAATTTATTTTTAAATTAATATTCACTTGTATCTATTTAATAACATGGTAATGAAAATTACGAATGAAATATATTACCATATTTTATTAAAACCTTAGGAACTGTTCATGTGAACGTTTTTACTGTAAATTGAACAATAAAACAATAAAACTACATCACTGTGGTCATTTTGAATATGAATAGTTTTATGTGGCAGCATTGATTGGTGTTGTATACCGTGACACTTTGTGAAACTTTACTGATGTATTCGTAACGTGTTCAATAGTTTATGTGAATGAAACAGTATATCCACTATTTCACTTATCTCGGTCTCAAACAAGCAGGTATTATTGGCCATATGAAAGTTATTCCTGCGTTTAAACAGGCGTTTCGTGACCAGTTTATCTACTAGTAGCCTGTTCCTGGCCGGCTAGTGCAGGTACATTTCTCTACACTTTCTCTGTTATGCTCCCCTGGTGTACCCTAAACCGATTAAATGCACCGATAGCGCAGTCGTGAGCACCACTTTTCCTATTAACAGCTCTCTTATAAAACTACCTACAGCTCAATCATTGGAGCGTTTATGTCGATCGTAAACTTAATCTGTGTTTGTGATCCTTTCGCTTGTTTATTCAATATATAAAAACAACCACGATAATATACGGAAGCAAAGCAATGTATTGTAAAAAGTGCATTACTGTTGCGTCACTCACTTTATCGGTGATAAAAACTGAACGAATTAATTTTGCGATGGTAATAGAAAATAATATAGGTATGTAGTTTAGTATTGCAAATTATAGTAATTAAGAAGTTGTAAACTGTTTAATGTTCTTCAATTTAATTTATTTAACCGCACCATTTATTACAATTTTTAATCCAGTAGTAGAAAGTGGTGGTCTAATAGCTGCATGTAAATTCAATTATTGTATTTATTGCTTTTATTTCGTGAAAGATTTTAATGGCTTTTTTGACCACAAAATTGGAAAGCAATAAATACAATCTGCATACATACTATCATAAACGAATATTATTGAATTTCAACAATTAAAATAACATTTTTTTGATGTCAGTTATTTAAAATTTTCCTATTACATAGTTATTTTGCTTATTTTGCTTTTCAGTTGTTATAGAGTTAGGTCTGTTGAGTTTATTTAAACTTTCTTTACGTCTCGGCGTCTATTTATTCTGACAAACAAATAATTGTGCATCTGCATAGTTAAGCAAACAGTATCTTAGGTAATAGGAAGGCGGCTGCATTATTTGACGCAATGCTCTTAGTAAAGCTTTGTGATTCCTTTATATTTCGCAATATCCTACTGTTACGTGTACACTGTCGCTTTTTCTTAGCAATTTTCTTCTGAGGAAAGACGCAGAAAGATCGCGATTTATTTATTATTTACTATGCAGAATCATCAGTATATCAAGTTATCTACTGTATATAAACCTATGTCCTACGAGTATTATCGGAAAGACGAAATATATTTTTAAAATTTTTTACATTGCAATATCAGTATTAAACCTATCGTTGGCTAAACTTAGTCCATAAAAGTAAAAAGTCGTTTTCAAATGTGATATTAAATATTAATACATACGATACAGATTAGAGACTACTATAAAAATAAAAACGAATAAATAATAGTTCCTCTAAATATCACTTTGCCTGCTACCATTTTGTTGCAATCCAAAAGTTTATGCATAATTTAAATTAATTAGTAATTGCTTAAGAATAGTTTTAAAATTACAATTTTAAAAATCTAAATATTGCTCAATAATTTTGTGCTTACTGGAAACGGGCGGTACTTAATTAAAAATTCAATATCATAACAAAATGAGCTCAAGGTTAATATTTTGACGAAGCTTAGAGGCTAAGCCATTGACTTTATACATTATTGTGCAACTAAAACTATGCATGATTTGGTTTTTAGTTAATAAATCTACGAAGACCCCATGCATATTGTTAATTTAATTTATTTGCATCTGTAGTTACCTAGGATATAAGCTACCTAAGATATTTTCGATTATTATTAGTTGTCAGATTATTGAATACCCGTAACGACTGTCAAAAATCTAGAAATAAAAGCAGGGATCAAAAGCTTAAAGTGCTATCGAGAGACAGAGGGGTCTTGGTATTAAATCGATGGTCACCCATCCACAATCGACTGTTATTGAGCCACGAAGCATTCAAGAACCCGCAAAGCTTACAAGGTTATCTTATGTATATCCGCATTAAAACTAGGTAAGGCGTGGTGCTCTGGAGGATAAGGCGCCTACACCTTAAGAGATAAGCGATATCACATAACTCAACGTGCAAGTTCGAAATCTAGCAAGTACCAATGTGACTTTTTCATAGTCATATTGTGCGTTTTAATTGTATGTCGGACACCATTGTCTAATGGTGAAGGAAAACATCGTGATTAAACCTGGACTTAAAGTCTGAAATCGCCATTCTACCATGAGCAAGTGTGTTGATCAAAGTTCATGCCGTCTCTGTATGAGACATTACATTTGCCCAGCATTGACACAGTAAAAAGTCCGATGATGATGAAAACTAAGTTACATATTATTCCTCAGGCCGACATGCCGACTCCAGACTACAGCGTGGACTTGGACTTGGGCGAGCCTCCGCCGGAGCTGATGGAGTACGCTCATCAGCACCTCGGAGAAGACCCCAACACTCGCCTCCAGGCTATTTACGAGCTTAGAGAAATGATTTATGGTGAGTATCTACTAAGCCCGCAAAATTGTAATAGAAAAAAATATGATAGCTTTTATTTTGAAATGGTTGGGTTATTTAGGTGCCTAACTGGATTTCTAGCATCAAAACAATGACTATAATCATTGTATACCTAATTACGCTTGTACGAAATTCGTACATTGAACTTAGTTTTGGCTGACAAGGTGAATCACTAGGTTCACTTGTCATAACAAATATTATTACTTATTTAAAACTCAGTGTGCAACTAACCAACACGCGGAACAGACGTACATGTTAGAATCACCTATCTTTACGTTGAACCTATGTATAACACTTGTAAAAAATAAAATTTGGGTTACTAAGGGAAGTTTTTTATATATCGGACACACTCGCTACCTACACAAGAACCAACAAACAAACTGTTATAGTGTACAGTTCAGAAAACAAATTGCACCGTACAACGCACAAATGTTTGACTTAACTGAGAAGTTATGAAAATGGTCAGTTACAACAGTTTGTATACATAATAATAGACACAAAAAAATATATAAAAAACCCTGTCTATTGTTATTTCGCGGTTCGCGGCACAGCTGATCCGATTTAGATGTCTAAAACTGGTTTGGCATTGACGAAATCCTGTAAGATGGTCTATACATCCATGAGCATTCTCTTTCGGCATGGAGATAGACTAAGACAGATGATAGTATTTATCAGATACATGAAAACGCATCCAACCGCGGAAAACAGCTAGTAATTTATAAAGTAAGGCCGACTTATTTCCATTTATTTAAAGTAAATCATAAACGCACGTCGCGTATAATTGCAGCGCTTGATAAACCACGTACCAATAGTAGTACAGATACAATTACGCAATATACCCTGCCTGCCCAGTCCGCCAGCTCCCGGTGTCCTTTGTTGCGGTTTGCGGGCTAATCAGTCACGTCTACGCACGTGTACCGTCGATTTCAATGTTGTTGTTGGTGGACTATATACATAACATCACGAGTATGACTGTTTTGCCCGAAAGATTAGGCTCATTACCTTTTTTTGCATGGGAAATCAAGAAATAACTGACTCCACCCAAGTGGGAGGCAGTGTCAGACTCTTACTAATTAAAATCCATGTTTCTTCCTTTGCCCTTTGCGTTCTAGGGCCACGGTAACTCTTCTTATTCGGATCGGCAATTATCAAATGATTCTTCCCACCGTGGGTGGGGCGGGAGGAAGTGTCAGACTCTTACAGACTAAAACCCATACATTTTCCTTCTTAAGGCAGAGATACACCCACGCATCATATGTGCATTGTTCAAGTGTCATGTGATAAGGCTGAGGCTGTTGCCATCAATAAGCTCCAACCAATAATTACTCATTCAAAAGCCCGATCTGCGAATCGACTGCAAGACCTTATGGTCTGCAGTCGCGAATACGACCACTGCACTTACGAGAGTAATAGAACCTTATTTAAAAATACCTACATATTATGTTGTCTGTTGTTGTACAATAATTTGATACGATTTGTGCGCTATCTATTGAACATTGAAGGCACTATGTCAGAATAATTTAAAAGTTATAAAGTTTTTTGTACTAAGTTTCAAATTAATCGAAGGAACTATTCACGAAAAATGACTGTGCAACATTTAATTCTAATTAATTATTAATGAATTTAACAATTCTAAAAGTTAATTGTCGGAAAATCATTGGATTCTGAGCTAACCACCAAACAAACCAGTTTATCTAACTATAGTTTTTTATTATTCACATGATTTTGTAGAATTTAACAATTCTAAAAGTTAATTGTCGGAAAATCATTGTATTTCTGAGCTAACCACCAAACAAACCAGTTTGTCTAACTATAGTTTTTTATTACTCACATGATTTTGTAAGGCAAACGTGCTTTATTATCAATGATCAATGAAATTGCATACGGCATTCTGTCATCTAGATAAGCTAGTCAGCTTTCGATGAGATAGATCACATGGTAATTAATTATAATGCTTTTTATGTTTCACAACAAATGATTTGATAGTCGAACAATAGGACGTAGGCGAGATGTAAGTGACCGTGACATGATTAGTGCGCCAATGAGCCTTGTGTGTGTGTGTATGTGTAGCTGGACGATGCATATCGCGCCTGTATTATACATGAGGAGTAAGGGAACAAAGTAAGGAGTAAGGAGTATATTTGAACTACACTTTATAAATGATAAAATTGATGATGTAATTCGTCTTGATGCTTTTTTCTCCACACATTTTTTGCATTGCCAGATGTGTTAAAAAGCTTTTTCTGTTTGATTTGGTAAAGCGTATTTTTTGCTAAAACTAAATAACTTCAGGCTACTCTCCTAATATTCTATTTGGGTAATAGGTACTTATATTAATAAAAGCCGCCAATACAAATCAAAACATTTTTTCAAGTAGACTTCAACCTATTTTGTTTGCTTATTATGAATTTTTTTAAAGTGTTGTGTATAAAATAATACCGGGTTAAATTAATAGCTAAGATTTTGTTAGTTTCTATACAGTCTGCTGTAGTAGGTTAAACCCGTAAAAATAAACTGACTCGAACGTAACTTAAAATTGGATTCAACTAATCAAAATGGCTCTAAATATCTCAAGCCAATCTTTGCAAACAATAACAATAGTCATGTATTGTTCTGTAATACGGATCTTAGTATTATATATCTAATGGTACAAGAAATAGAACATATTATACGGGTGATAAATTATTCGGCACAAATACCCTGTGTAGACAAAACGAGGCTCTTAAGTCGGCGGCGCCTACCAAAATGAGAAAGGCAAATTATTTAGATACATGCGCATAGTAACATTTGGTAGGGCGTTAAACTGTGAAACGTTGAGTAGGCACGAATAAAAGATTTTCTTTTGCCTTCGGTTTCAGTTATTATAACTTCAGGGAAATAATAAAGGGACGTTTGAAAGAGATACCGCGACCCCTGAATAGAAAGGGCTGAGGAAGGAACATGGATGGGTTTTAGTCAGTAAGAGTCTGAAACTCCCTTCCGCCCCACCTATGGCGGGAGGGTCATTTGATGATTTCCCATTCGAAAAAAAATACGAAAATACTGGCCTTCAGCATGTCTTTCTTAAAGCACTGTGATGACACACCAATAAAATCAATTTAGCGGTTGACTCGTGTAAGATGAAACGTACAGGAATACAAAGTTACGAAGACGACTTTTTTTTATCCAAAATAGCATTCACAAGGTTTCGCGACACCTAACAACATTATGTTTGTAGGCTATATTGATAAGTCACGTGTAGAAAAAATCTTTGCTCCACTTATGATCGTATCACATTAACATGTCAATAAAAGCAAGAATCTTTGTACATGCCTCCAATAGTTATGATAAATAGAGACAAACTGAATTTACCAGTACGTACATACTGAGTAAAATAAAAATTACAAATAAACAAATAAATCAAAATTAATTATTAGTTAATTTTATTCTGTATTCTGATTGTGTAAAACTGTATTCTATAAAATCTTGCAGAATAAATTTCTGAATCTATTTTCATTCTGTTCATGTTTCAGAACGCGGTGAATGCACCCCCCATCGAATGGATGACGATTTCTTGATCAAATTCCTGCGTGCGAGAAAATTTATTCCGAAGCGAGCTCATAGATTGGTAAGCTGATTCGAGCATGAATTTTATATCTACTTCTACTATCATAGTAATTGTTTGTTCGTTTACAATAAAAGGCGATTGAAGTATAATTATGAACATGTGTTTATAAGAAATAGCTATCAAAGTAGTAATAACGAACCCAAGCAAAAGGTGTCCGACCTAGGGCTCCGGTGAAAGGAGTTATCTTACGGTATACATTAAGATCATAATATAATATGATTTAATCACCTTCAGTGGCGGTCCGAGGGGCAGGAGGTCACAGGGGGTATGACCCCCCCCCCATTATCGTACATGTCTAATTGACAAACCTCCAAAAAATAAACAATTTATGAAAATTTTAATTGTAATTACGCATTTGGAGCTTGCTTGAAACCTTTGGCATCGGCCAACACTTCGGGCAACCCCTCCCAAAATATTTGGCTGCGACCGCGGCTGAATTCACCTTTAATAAACCTAAGTTTACACTGCGACAAAAATTGTGACACAAATTTTCGCTGTGTCTGTCGCAGTGTCAGATTTTTTTAACTGTCCATACCCCAACAGTTTCCTTGATGTCGCTTTCGCAACACTTTTCTCATGTCACACACTTGTTTACACTCAGACACTCGCTGTATACACTGAATCTATGGTTTACGGTCTCCGAAATGTAAACAGAGTTTTACGCTTTAGCATTCATATTATGTAATGTTATGTAAGTATTTGGATTTCAGCCGCTATATCAAATATACATTCCCCATTAGTAGCCGACATTGAAAGTATTCTGTTCCTAATAATGCTTCGGAAAATATCGCATGAATATTACAGCTTTTATTTAAAGGAAGAGGAGGTAATAGGTATCCATGAACATCGGCAGTAAATTTTACTTTCCATAATTATATTTACGAGAGTTCTCCGGGTTCAATTTCTGCATAAACCGCCTTTATAGATGCCTCAGTAGTGAGGCTAGTTGTTTAAACTTTCTCTTAGTACTTTAGTAGCAATTTTGTTGCACTTGATTAATATAATATTGGTGCAAAGCATTAGTGAGGCCATCGAGACTCGTGATTTGATTATCGCATGAAATAAATATTTGTAAAATAAAAAGATAATCCGTTTCCCACACGGTTTATCCATGTCGATTGCTGTATTTGAATTTTTTTTTGTAATTTTTATTTGAAACAATAATTCAAAGTAGTAATTCCTTGATTAAAAGAAACGAAAAAAAGAACATACTATAAATGCTTATCTATATGAAATACCAAGACACAGATTGGATGTCGAAAATAATGTAAAAAAAAAAGGAATTGCAATTACAATCTTATACTGGAATATTTAGTTAATAACCACTGAGCAATCAGTTCAATATCGCTTATTTGAATCAATTGATTGACTTTAATGGAGGTATTAATTTGATTTATATATTTTATTACGATACACAAACGACTTTCTTACAGTAATAATTAGATACTCAAAATGTTAATAGATTATTTATTTAATATCATGTTGGTTCATTTCGTATTACGAAAAATTGCATTACAAGTTATACCCATGAAATAATTAAACGAACTAAAAAAAGTATGAATACAAATTATTTGATTTAGATCGATTCGATTATAGGATGTGTGGAGGATCGATTAAAAACTTTTATTTTGACATCAATGTCTGAAAATGTACGATGGATGGATGGGTTGGATGACAATGATCTCAAGTTGTGTGAGATACTCTGATGATAGATACATACAATAGTTAATTCCAATACCTGCCTCTCATACTCGTATAGACATAATTTAGTGTGTATACTCGCTAGTATGTTCATTACATTTCATTAAAATTGTCTCAGAGGGTTTCTGCGTGTAATCTTTGGATTGGATCCTTGGGTAGTGAATGGGGTACGTTCACTACCCAAGGATCCGACGAGACATGGTTTATAACAATAACAAGATAATGAAGCCGTCAAAACTATTGTTACATGAATTAACTAATCATTTTACTCGTATTTATTACCTAGTTTGAACAGAAATATTTTTAGGTTTTATTTAATTTGTTGCTTAAATTCTGTGCATTATGATCCAGCCAGTCCTTGGTTATCCTCCCCAGTGACGCTTAGCGCGCTGTCACTTAGTTTTAAACTTAGTTGTAAGCCTTGGCTGGAGGCCTTAATTTAATTAATTAAATTAGGACACATTGTCACATTGTCCGGTTAAGCAGGTCGAATGCTGCTAGAAGCACCCTGCAAGAGGTAGGATAAAAGCGTGCATAATAAAAATGTTGCAAATGTTAAAATTCAAATATTTGCATCAATTTAATTTAATTCTATAATAAAATTCCATTGCTCTTCCAGATTGTTAATTACTACCAATTCAAAGAAGACAATCCAGAGCTGTTTGAAAATGTGTTTCCATTGGATTTGAGAAAAATTGGAGATGCGAACGTGATTGCCGTGCCCCCATACAGAGACCAAGATGGCCGCCGACTGCTGTTTTATAGAATAGGTAACAAACACGTTATAGTAGACTGAATTTCGTGAAAACTGAAAAAAAATATGTAGAATTTTGTACAATACACGGGACGTAGTCAATAATGTAGATCCTATAGTTTTTTATTTGTCGCGCGCAATATGTGTATTTTTTTATGCTTTTCGACGCTTATTTATTCTAAACTACTAAAGAATAGCTGAGCTACTAAAAGTATTTGCTAGTCATTAAGTTATAGTGGGGTTGACCAGGGTGCTCTCTACGAGTCGTACGTGTCGTACTAGGCCATCAAACAGCGCCCCAATTGCTTCTCAAAGAACCGATATCTATAGAAAACTTAAAAAAATGATAAATTCAGTCATTTGGCTCTTAGAGGCAACAACAATAGTATGTTTTAATATATGTATTATTGTGCAGAATTTGTATACAAGTATAACCACTGTGTGTACCACATCCAATTATATTTAAAGGTCTCACAAAAAAAAAATATGCGAAAATTCCTACGGTCTTAAAACTAACAATTCTGTTTTATTTTCGTAGTGGGAAATATATTTTTTATGTTGCTGATTAATGTATTAGTTACACGTATTTGCATAAATTAATTAAAGCCTAACATTCTATTCAAATATTTATTTTCGGTTTAATATTTTTTCTATAATATAATGACTTTTTAAACATTTTCAGGTTGCTGGAATCCAAAAGCTATTCCCGTGGAAGACCTATTTAAAGCAACCATCATGGCGCTAGAGCTTGGTCTGCTAGAGCAAAGGTCGCAAATATTGGGAGGTGTCGCTGTTTTTGATCTCGAAAATATTGGGACCCAGCACGCTTGGCAAATCACACCTTCGGTTGCATCCAAAATGGTGAAACTAATGGTGGTATGTATTCAATGTTAAAAATAATCAAATATGGAAGAGATTCTAAATTCAAGATTTTTATAAATATTTTTTACATTATTTTATATTTTTTTTAATAAGTCTACTGTCGACTACATTAGAAGGATTATAGAACATTGCCCTTTTTAATGGACGCTTTTAATGGTCCTTTTTAATGGGTATTTTTCAATTACGTTCTGAAATACTTTATACAGTCTACTAGAACTTGTTAGTACCCTCAACGGAATTTATCCAAAGAGCGACAATTCTCAAGTAGGTGTTTTATTAACGTCCGACAAATTCTTATTACTATTATTTGTATGTTGCAGTCATGCTTTCCCGTAACGACATACGCCATACACATCATCAACCACTCGTGGCTATTCGACAAGATTTACAACATTTTCAAGCCGTTATTGAACTCCACCATGAGATCCAGGATTTACTTCCACGGCCACGATAACACCTCCTTACACAAACACATACACCCCAACCACTTGCCAGAACGCTACGGGGGAACATGGCCGGATTACTCGTACACTATCTGGCTCAATTCCCTGAAGAAAAACTTTGATGTGGCGAAAGAAGTGATCAGCTACGGTTACAAGTTCCGCGAAGAAGAGGTCGACCCCGAAGTCGCAAGACAGTTGAAAGAAAATGGGCTAAAGTTATATTGAAACTTGTGCGAATAAGTGTAATGCTAAACTTTTCAACGCAATGCTTTTAAGATACTAATGTGATTAATACGAGTATAATGCAGTCAGACTGATCTGAAATTCAGGTCATTACTATGAGTCATCTAACCTACCTATATAACAGACTGTGATGCTATTGGGAGTCTGTATCTGATGAATGTAGAACGAATAGTATAAGTTATGCTTGAAACGAAAAGGAATGTCCGTAGACTAGATGTCTATTATTGTTTTCTTTAAGTAAGCAAGATTATAAGTAGCTATAACTATACTGATCCCACTAATATTATAAATGCGAAAGTTTGTAAGGATGCATGTATGTTTGTTACTCTTTCACACAAAAACTACTGAATGGAATTGGATGAAATTTTGTACCACATAGGTTATAACCTGGATTCATACATGGGATATTTTTACTCCGGTGCGTGAAGTAAGTCCCAGTTGAAATCGGGGGAACATCTAGTTAATATTATAAAATAAGAAATCTAGGGCCCCATTATGGCGTGTCAAAGCAATATTGATTCCTTTTCGAAACGGAGATATCATTATACAACATCTATGGCAGCGTCTCACTCTCGCATCAGAACGTTGATGGCAAAAACACGTCATGGTAGGGCCCAGATCTTTATTTTCAATAGAGTATATATTTTAATGTCAATATTATAAATAAGATGTATGTGACATTGTCTTCTTACGTAATAACTTTGCTAAGCTATTCTTCTTTCATTCCTAAGATTAGGTATGTTATGTAATTCTAGAATGAGATAGTAAGCACAAATAAGATTTTTCAGTTATAGTTCAAAAATATAGAACAATGCATTGAACAATTTCTAACATGCGTGAACTAGGCAACATAGCGTGCAGTCAAAAGCTCTTTTTTTCTTCGTTTTTTATATGAATCGAACAAGTAGTATGCAGGAACAACTTCTATTTTAGTGTAGGAATTACTTTTAGGTATTTTGATTAATTAAGTTAGTTTAATTAAGGCTCATCGACAGAATTCGTCAAAAAACCTGTGATAGAACAAATTATGCATGTAAATGCACCCATAGTTGTAAGCTAAGATTATTTTTTACTATTGTTTAGAGTTACGATGTACCTACTAGTATGTTTATTAATACATATACAATATATAACAATTTGGTTTGTTTATTTCAGTTTCCTTACAATTATACAACTATATCCTAGGATTTTATTGGTCGTTTGTGTTAGGGCTGGATAAAGAAATCAAATAGTACAGGTTGACAAGACTCTTTGAAATAGACGCTATGAACATTGGACAATCGTGCTTGATTAGTACATATTTAACTTTATTTATCAGTAGATTCAAAGTCACACTTACTAAAAAAAGGTATCGGTTATACTTATTTGCCAGATAATATCACACAAATGACAGTTCATACATGAATTAATCTGCTAGATATTTCATATCCAGAAATTTAAACCGGCCCGTAGTTTCCCCGTATTTATAACTTATCTAACAACGAATTAGCAGAACTTTTACTTCAAACAAAGTCACACGTGTATGAGTCAGTGTTCATGGGAAATATAATAACCCGGAAACAAAATAGTTAAATCAATAAACGAGATAGTTTAAATTATATGTTGAAAAACGTCGACGACGCTGGAAAAACAAATATTTAATTCTTATATAAGCAAACGTTTGTTTATTATTACAACAATGTTTTCGAGTTGTGTCCTTACACCTATTTATTTATAATTCTTGCAAATTCATATGATATGCGAGGTCATTGCCATCGGCTGTTACACCTAAGTCTCAACGACAACTACATAATCCTAAAAATAATTTATCGATATATATATCGATATATCGATTTTTCTCTTCACGATAGACTTTAGAATTATTTTATTTATAAATTTTATTATATTATCTCATTAAAAACTTGAACACTAATCAAATACTCCATGACGTGATTATAGTTCTCTTGAAACTCAAATGACGTCAACCACCATATGACTTACTTTAACGTAATTTAATCATCCGTATTCCCTTGTGTAATAAATATGTGATCATAGAATATAAATAAGTAATTAAATTACTTTTTGAGAGACGATGTATTGAGCCTTAGCTGTGAGTGATTTAAACTTCAATGAAACTTTTGTTCCAAGAAGGGTCGACACTTTGAAATTATTTATTTTTTATAAAATCAAACCTAGTAGGTTATACGTATATTGTAAAGGTTATAATAACCTACCTTATCTATACTCTATACTAATATATAAAGCTGAAGAGTTTGTTTGTTTGATTGAATGCGGTAATTTCAGGACCTACTGGTCCGATTTGAATTGTCCGATTTGGCCTATTTATCGTCATATATCATCACGCTAAGACCAATAGGAGCGGAGCACTACTATTCCACGTGGACGAAGTCGCGGGCAGAAGCTAGTATAAAACATAAAGGCCTAAGGTATGCCTTAAGCCGTCACGTATGACCATCAGCATCGGCCTATATTGCCCTAATGCTCGGCAAAGACCTCTTTTCACAAACAGAAGGTTCATTCACCGGTCTTGCTCAAGATTTTTTTTTAGGTCAGAGTTTCCTTACATGTTTAAACTTTACCGTTCCTCAGAATAAAATACGAATTTAAAAAAAAAACATCGGCACCTACTTCATAACCTCTAGGCCAATATATTATCATAGCCCCGTATGTGTACGATTATTGCCAAATTACTTAGATTGAGACAATTTTTATGAATGAGAACCATCTATCATGTTCACTGTCTAGTCAGGAGAGGGGATCAGGGCATTGAACGCGAAACCTTAGGTTACGTCACAAGACGCGCCCCCGGGCGACAAGTTGCTGTGACGTGCGACGGCTGATGAAGGGCGCGAAGAATGGGTTTGTACGGCTTCCTACGTTCGTATTGTAATGTCGGCCACACGAGAACTTACGAAAAGTGGTCCACGTCTGAAACTATCATAGCGTGATGACATAGTCGTCTCTACTCACACACTACCAGCATACCAGCGAATTAATTAAAGTTTGTAAGTATTGAACTTAAGTGTTTGCGATGCGTACCTATACATTAAATTGAGAAATACATTTTCAGCTTCTTTAAGCTTGATCCAGGTACGTCTTCGCTATCATAGTCAACCATCAGGTTAAGCACGAAGTTGACATTTATATTTAACGTCATCATCACACTTTGCCGAAAATAAAAATAATGACTAGTAGAACAGTCTTCAATAGCCCATAAATAAATCACGTATCATAATAGTATAAAATTACATGATTTTCATTTACCTCCTCGCGTATTCACACACATACATCTAAATACCCATACATAAGTATTTGATGCATAAATTTAGCTTTATTTATTTTATTTATTTTTTTGTAATTTATTGGTAATCAGAGTATCGTTAATAAATAAAGTAAAAGATCAATATCATTCCAAATACAATACGGTTTATAATAATACAAAACAAACAAAACTACCTTCTAGAATGTGTCACACTTTTTTTTTCTTCTAAAAGATCACCTTTACTATTTCTTGAATGTCTTACATTAGCAGTTCTTATATTTTCGTTGGAAGATTCTTCCGATATTTGTACTAAACATGAAGAGTGGGGGTTCCGTAGACGTGCACATCTGGGGAATTTAAAGTTTGATATGTTTTTAGTTTCAGACTCCTCTGTGTTCTGCTCAGTTACGTCGACAGGGCGTCTGAATTTCCGAAACGTGTTCCTCAGACGCGCGAAGAAACCGTCTTTATTAGATTTCGGAAACGGTAGTACTTGATGCATTGATAATGACGGTCCCTCTCCAATTGGAGAACAGTAATCTAAATCTATTTTTGAAATCTTATGTACATTAGAATAATGGTGGTTATCGATTGGTCTACTCAAGTTGCAACAACTTTGAGTGGCCTCTTGAGGTTTCGATGGTCTGCGGCTCTTCTCCTCCAGACGTTTGCGGAGGAAGTGTACGCTGGCCGTGTAGAACAGCTGCTCGTCGTCAGGTTTCGCGAGTGCCACATCAAGAGAATCCGAAGTCGCACTGTCAGGAGTCCTAGATGTTAAACTGTTTCGCCGTTGCATCCCTTGTCAGTGTAACTATTCGGTTTTATGGCTGAATACATTTTTATCGATTCATCAGAAAATACTTTAACAATATTAAAAGCTTATTATATTTAAGAATACAAAACGATATTAATTTCCCTAATTGATTATTAACAAATTGTGTATTGAATTGACGGAACGTCACTGTCACCGAAAAAATTGCCTATGATTGCTGTTTATTTTTTTATGAAAATGTATCTATGTAGTTTTTGATAAGGTTTGCTCTCAAAATAAACGTAAGGCTACTTAACTATGAACCCTAGGAAACTGTTTAACTTATTATACAAATATTTTCAGGTTTCTGCGAAACGATATTCAGCGAAAGAGATAAGAAAATTATTTCCGTCGTAATCTAAAATACCTGGGAGATGTGAATATTTTAATAGGATTAATACGTACGTAAGTACGAGATTAGCTAGGAGAGAATAGTGAATTCCTGTAAATATGTATTATCCCAACTTATTCGTTTTTCGAAATAAATATGTTTCAAATTCTTTGCCAGTTGCCATCATATTCTTGACCATGCTATTCCAAACATACCCCATTACCCCTCATTAACCGACCATGGAAATAACCTAGGTATTAATACATCACAGACGGACATGCAATTACGAAATATTACGAGCGCTTGCAAATGAACATCATCGTAAACACATTTCTATTTCAGACTAGACTAAATTAAAGGTCAGCCTATTAAATCAAAGAAGATGTTACGAATCGGTACGGTTACCATTTAGCGTAATAAAACATTACATAAACGCATTTAATTTATATACGTATTTATTTATATTAATACGTACCTATTACTTTATGTACTAATAATAATAATAATTATTGTTTTAAACATTTAAGGATCTGACCAATTTTCGATGTATTCAGACAATAAAAAAATATATATATACGTTGCCTTCCCTCTATATTCTTGAAAATTAAAGATTATATTGATGACAAGGATGTGTGGTGTTAGTCCATCTCTGCACATGTGGCTTCCCCTGGCGACCAAGATTATATTAGGTCTACGATAATTCAGAATTCTTATTGTTATCTTGTATACCTTAATAGCATCATATTGTATTATATAATTTTCTCAGAAAACTATTGTAACCATAATATTGTTAACACAACTTTTGAAAAGAGTATCCATGGAGTTTCTTGCCGGTTCTTCTCCATAGGACCCGCTACTTGGAACCGTGCAACTAATTTGACTTTTCATTAGTGCTTTATTGTAGGCATATGTGAAATAAAAATGTTGACTTTTGTATTTAACAAAATATACTTTAGTAACGTTATTATTAAAATACTATAAAAAATGAGGAGCTCGTGGCTAAGTAGCAGCCGCACGGTTCGACCGATCAAAGGTTAAGCTGCGCTTGGCGCGGTTGGTCCGTGGATGGGTGACCATCTATGTCATAGCGAGACTCCTCCGTGCCTCGGAAAGCACGTTAAGCTGTTGGTCCCGGTTGTCATTTGTACATCTTTGACAGTCGTTATAGGTAGTCAGAAGCCAGAAAGTCTGACAACCAGTCTTACCAAGGGGTACGGTGTTACCCGGTAACTGGGTTGTGGAGGTCAGATAGGCAGTCGCTCCATGTAAAACACTGGTACTCAGCTGCATCCGGTTTAGGCTGGAAGCCGACCCCAAACATAGTTGGGAAAAGGCTAGGCAGATGATGACTATAAAATAGATTCTTACGCATAGATACAGTTTCTAACACACGGAAAAGCTAAATTGATAACCTAGACGATCAATGGATTTTGTCAACACCAAGCGCTAGAAATAAAAAGAATTTCATTGTCGTCTCACAAAATTTTCATGTTTTTTTTCTAATTCATCAAGTATTTTTCCATTAATCAAAAATACACGTACATTATTCTATCAACATAATTTCTAGTAAATGTAATATTTCTGTCATCTTAAAAAATACTTCAAATAATCTTTCAAAGCAATGATAAATTACTGTTTAGAGATAAACAATCAGACGAGTTATTTAGTGGCTGTGTTCATTACATCTAGTGCTTACAGTACGGTGACCCTAGATTCTTTAAATATCTGGCTATCTCCTCGTACACAATGGAATTGCTCCGGAGTGCGGTGGCAGTTCGGCAATAAATTTACTTAGTCGCAAAAGCACCGTAATGAACTCGAAACTTTCCCAGATTTAAATAAACGCTTCCTTTAATACTTTATTGCAGCAGATAAGTAATCCTTTGTGTTTCAATCAATTATATTTAAATATCAAGATAAACTTTTACTCACATTATGATTATTATTTGACTTAATCCATTTTTTCTAGAATTTACTCAATCATTGATACATGAAAGAAAATGCTCAAACCTTATAATATTTCTTGAGTGTTTTGAACTTTAAGAACGGCCGTTGACCCATTGATTTTGAGTGAAAATTCACATCAAATAAGCGCTCCGAGACGCGATTTAAAAAATGTATACCAAAGTAGTCATCCACAAAGTTTATTATTCGAATAAAATCAGTTTGAATTATTGAAAAACATGAGCGCACAATTAAGATACTTTTGTACAGCTGAACTGATTGTCCGATTGCTAATACAGACTGTTCTGAATTTAAAACGTTAAAGGATCAATGTACCTACTATAATGTTTTCCTGGCAAGTTAATATCCAGTTATTAAATAAAATACATTTAAAAAAATAAAGAAATGTAATATATAATCGCGACGAGAAACTGAATACTGATTGAATTCCAAATATCACATAACCAATGGTAACTGATCCTCTACGTTACGTCACACAAAGATCCCCAGAAGATTCTTTTTTAGAACATTGGTAACCTTAGCTAAGACGATTTCACCACATTTATAAGGTCACTCAATAAGTTGTAGACAACCCGTGGCCTTTTCACATTACGTAAGAGATCCGTTTGCAGGTAATTTATTGTAGAGTTGTCTGATTATGTCCCGTTATAGAATTTAATATATACCTTGCTTACACGTGCCTCTATATGATTAGTCGGTTTACGTAAACAAGTATGGTATTGATGTTCGTTTTCATAAGCTGATTGTTTTTATGCGCAATTTTGTTATGGTAAATAAATCTTATTTATGTCAACGGTGCTTATTATAAGGTGCTTATAGGATAAGTTTAGTGCATATTAGGCGCTATCCACACATTTCCGGGTCAGTGCTATCCGTGTTAGGCGTGTAGGCCAGACTACATTTCCAGAATGTTCTACGAGTTCTACGTAACAGTTTCTATCCATTCCAGCGTCCATTTTGACATTTGTCGTAAATATTTTAATACTTCGTCAACTTTAGTTAAAAAACCCATGTAAAGACAAAGCCTACTAAATATTGTGTCAACAAAATCAATTTCATATCACTTAAGAAATAACACGTCCTTCCATATCCGCGTGTTTGCGTAACCCTGTTATCCGAAAGTAATAAGTTAACACAACCTACTTTTAATAAAAGATACGCAAACATAGATTACTTAAAATAATGAAATTCTGGAAAATCTTCAATTTCCGTGTATGGAGGCCTGGAGGCTCTATTTTTTTGTTAAGCCGTATTAGAAGATACAACGCCCCACGACTCCGCGGGAACTGTGTCAAGCATGGAACTGGGACATTGACTTTTTAAACGAAGTCTTCATTACAGATGTAGCAGTAAAACCAGGTATATATTTAAGTATCTACTTTGTTGTAATTAAAACCGTTCTAGTCTGAGTTAATGACCTTACGTTAAAGAGCTTTATGAGCAAAGCTTTTGAAGATAAATTACGAATAAATCTGTACAGGTGAAGGATTGAGGCGCTACATTCGTAGAAATGAAGATGATTAATATTTCAGCACTTCAGTGTACCTATTATTGGTACTTCGAAATATCTTTTGCCATTAACCTCTAGAGAGTAAAATTTATGATCCTTTGCCGGAGTTTTTGGCGTGTTTTTTTTTTCTTTCATAATAAATATTTTTGTAGGAATTATGTTATTCAACATCAATTAGGATTTTTGTATAGATAGTAATTCAAATTCGTGTCATTGACCTTTAAGTTTTTCACCCATTTATTACAGGTTGAACGTACCTTCGGCAGTTAAAAATGTTATTAACATTTTTATACTAAGTACTTTAAATACGCGGATAAAGTTAGGCAGTTTTAATACCCGTTTATTTATGTTGACGTGCGGCGCCAAAACTGACAAACCCGACTGAAGCGCCCGACAATGGCTGTCAAGATCGTATTAAAATACATCATCGAATCCTCATATTGTTGGGTTTACCATACTCTTTGTGTTATGACAGTGGGTAATATACGCTTTGTGTTCAGTAGGGTATCGAACTTTCGTAACACATGACTGAGATGCGGCCCTGCATAATAAGCGGTCCGGTACAAAAGGTGTATATTTCATAATAAGATAAGGTGAAAAGTTGAGGGTATATTATCAAGTAAGAAGTATCTAATGAGAAAAAACAGGCCCTTGAGAGAGGAGTGAGTTCATCGCCCCGCGGCCGGAGCGAGCTGGCGCGACCTTTGACCCGCGCGAGCCTGCATCCTGCTTGTCGGTTTGTTGTTCAGACCGGGAACTGACGCTTTCTTGTGGAAAATTAACTTTTCCACCTCAATTTCTCAACATTTCAGCCTCTTATAATAAATATATGGAATTTTTACCAGAATAATGAGGTTTTGTAAGGTCCGACACCCGTGTAAATAAATCATTATTGGAAATGTCAAACCCATGTTTTGAATTTATTATTTGAGGTTCAATAGCATTGTTTATGTATTTAATTATTGATGTTTCACTTCACAGGTCCTATTGCGGTTCATAGTCCTGTGTTTCCAAAGTTTAATCTGCACTATTTAAAAAATAGTATAACATTTATTTACCTAATTATCTTGAGCTTTATATCGGTAGGTTAAAAATAATAAATAATGTTTTATAAAATATTAACCATATGAGAAAAATATGATCCTCAAAGTAAAGAATATTCTAATGTAAATGAGATTTTTCATCTTTCCGGGTGAATGTACGATGTGCTTCATAAGGGAGAAAATGATTTTGTGAATAAATTCACATGTTACAAAGAATAAGCCTCTTTTATACTCTTCGTGGAAAAAAACATACATCAATGTAATCCAGTTTTTCATTGACAAAACTGAATACTATCAAAGTATCCACGACAGAAATAGAGTACGTTAATAATTAAATTATTACGTGTGTTGTGCATTCTCAATTATCATTGGGTTCAAAGTTCATTACTGATTAAATAAACCCGCGAACAATGCGATAAAATTGCATTCCGAATAATGTTCTGAAAGGTACGCTCTCACTAATAACTTGAGTAAATTATCTCTTAAGCCGCGCAGAGTAGGAATAAGTCAATAAACTCATAACTCAGCTGAGTATTAGAATAAGAACACCTATTAAAATTTATGTTCTTCACTTGTTAACCCTTGATCCTGAATAATATTGACGACTCGAAATAAGCACGTAATTACATTGTTATAGTTTTATCCATAAAATTTTAATGCCTCTTGTCTTACCTACAAAAATAAATTGTATCCAAGTGTTTTCACAGCCTAATCGAATACGTGCGCGTTAGAGGTGAAAGTACTCTAAGGTAATACATACACGTTATAAGACTAAAATGACCTGAGAATTAACACGTAGCAGTAATAGTATTGGTTCATTTTCGCGCTACGGTGATATTTTTCTTAGAACTGGTTGCTACGTTATATTAAGTCGTAGCACTCGTAGCCTGAATGGGTCAGGTAGATTCAAAGACATTTCAGTTACTCTAAGCTTTGAACTCGTTTATTCTTTGAAGCATTTCGAACGTATCGTAAGTATATTCTTTTGTGATTTTTATAAGCTATAACGCATTCAAAGCTGGTATTTGAATCATCATCATCAGCCTATATATTGTCCCACTGCTGGGCACAGGCCTCTTCTCATACAGAGAAGGCATGAGCATTGATCACCACGCTTGCTCAAGGCGGATTGGCGATTTCAGACTTTTAAGTCCAGGTTTCCTCACGATGTTTTCCTTCACCGTTAGTCAGTGACGTCTAAGATATACTTAGAAAGTACATATGACTTTAGAAAAGTCACATTGGTACTTGCCAGGTTTCGAACCTGCACCCTCGTACACGAGAGGCAGGTGCCTTAACCACTAGGCCACCACGACACACGGTATTTGAATGAAATATAAATATAAGAGTTCCTGAATATAGGTGTACAACTATCAAGCTATTGGTTTGAGTAATATCTTTTTTTTAATTTAGTCCAATTTTAGAATTCAGTTTTTTTTAATTCTTATTATGAATTCAAAAGATTTTTAAACATATAAATTATTTTTAAAAACCATTAAATTAATGATCCTTACTAATATTAATTATAATTTTCAAAAGTAACTATGCCTGTTTGTTTTTCTATTACAGTTTCACGATAAAACAGCTAAAACAATTTCGACAAAATTTCGTATGGAAACAGAATGAAACCTAGGGTGGGAATGAAATGAAACTATCCTATGATAGTTTTTACCCTGTGTGCGAAATATTCCCTCCGGATGAGGGTGAGACAGCCGAAAACAAAACATAAACAAAGAGTAAATATATTGCTATCATTAACCAAAAATATTATTATTTATCACAAGGTGAACAACCCCGTTTTTCCTCGCGGAAGTGCCGTTTCGTGACAGTTCTATCCATAATAATTACATAACTATTCTCGCGGGTCCTCACGACCGAACCAATCAACAGTTTTATAACAAAAATGAGTAAACACCAAGTTTCATCACGTTATTGCTAATGAAATGTGGGAGGCCCAAAAAGTCATTGACCTTATAGTTGAAAGCAATATAAAAAAAAACTAAATGAGGTAAATGACTTAATATTAAGATTCTTTTTTACTGAATCCGTTGAACAGTGTTTTGTTTGAATTTCAATAAACTTTCGTGAAATATTTACTTCCTTGTATATTGTTAGTATTCAAAGGCGATGGCCAAGAAAAAACCCTTGAATGGGCTTATTGTGTATAAAAAAATATATATTTATTTACTTCAAAAACTATAGGGTTTAGTTTTTTTTCATCATAAACATATTATTATATAATACTAGCTCCACCCGATATGTGTTACAATGCCACTTTTATTAGGCCAGAGTCCTACGCGGGAATACACAGAAGAACCCACTAAAGTTTCATCACAATCGGTTGAATGGTTTAGGAGCCCATAGAGGACAAACATACAAACATTATTTTTTTATACCTATATATATAAAGATAGAAGAATATACATTCGTTAATAGACAATTACAATGCAGAGGACAATCAAGACGTCTTCGACGATACCTCATTTGCCAAATGATAATTAGTGGTTAAGGAGTTGTGAGGGACAGATGAACATACATAACTAGTACTATACATGTGTTGACATAATAGACACGTGCATATGTATGCAAGTGTCTACGTATAATACATACAGGTCAAAAAAAAACATAACACTCCTTTTTGTTTCGCCGTAGTCGGGTAAAATAAACATTTGATGTATATTTCTTATTATTATTGTTTTACATATATACCTACACCAAACCCATGACGGGAAAACGAAACAACAGACGAATCAACGATTACAACATCCATTTTATCTGTACCTATAAGGCTTAGTTGGCTGGAATAGAGTACCAAATATCCTTATTCGCAATTTCAGACTCAAGTCTGATCTGAGATAAATGAGATCTTTCACATAATCTGAAGTACAGGTCTTTTGATATTACAGATTATCCCTATATGGCAATAGCATTTACTATTAACTTGGCCGCCTGTTTGTTTGAAGTCTAATTCACAAAAACATTTCCTTGTGGAAATTACCATTCATATGAATAACATCCTAATCCTAATTAATATCATAAATGTGAAAGTAAGTTTGTTTATTTGTGTTTGTTTACCATGGAAGAGCAACAAACTCCTTCTTGGTATAATGGCAAAACAGATTTGGATGAAGATAGATGGGACCCGGGAGACGGTTACACTTCTGAGGATGGTACACTTCTGAGAGTTTTTAAAACATTTATAACATCACACCTATATAAAAAATCGTCTACTGTCCTAACATTAGCACTTTGGAAAACCCAAAATTATTTTAGTATTTAGTAAATAAGATGAATTGACGTACATTCCGATATTTTTAATGATGATATAGTTGAGATGCTTACTTACGTAAACTATGACTGAAAATCTCCAAGGTAATATAATTAGAAAGCTTATAATTATAACCGTATCGAGCTAATTATAGCTGAATCAAAACTTTTCCTACCGGCTACGGCTGTTTATTTGTACTAAAAATTTTCCAACGTCATACCCACGCCGCGCTGCCGTCAACGCCTCGTCAAAATATTATCAGTTCCTTGAAATTTAATAGTGTCGCAATATAATAAACAGGTCTTATTATTCGGCTGTTGAAAGGCAATAAACAATAACAGTTGGACTTTGACCGGCATCTGAAATAATGCGTATTATAATTATTATAAATACGCTGAAAGGTTGAATACAAAATACAAAGGTCCCGTTATTCTCATCGGTGCCATTATTTTAGCGATTGTTTTGATTTGTGTTTACCGTGAATGATTGTGACAAAACGATTAATTAAATGTAAATATACAAATATATTTTTGTATTTTAGTTATCTACGGTCAATTTTTAGACACAATCGATTCACGTAGGTATTTATTAATTATTTCGGTGTATTATTCGGTGTATAACGGTTTAGACTGGAAGCCGACCCAAATACAGTTGGGAAAAGGCTAGGCAGATGATATTATCTTTTTATTTATTTCTTGGCATATCGCAATGTCTATAAATCTTGCATGACTACTTCTCGTGTCTAAAATATGTAATCAAGCATGCAAAACCAGTCAAGTGCTGCATAGGCGATTTTGGCAGTAGGTAGTTGCAACTTCATATCAAATTCATGTGAAATCCCTAAAATAGCTAAATTACGTCGATAATATTGGCATTGATCTTCGGAAACTGCCACAAAATATATTTGCACACCTTACTACATTAAGTTCTGTGTATGAAATTATTTTTATGATTACTTTAGCTAATCGCAGAGTAATTAAATCTGTCATTAAAATATCATTGATACAGACTTGTGGTGTATAAAAATATGATGTTTGCGGGAGTAATGTACCACAATATTATTAGCACAGAGTTTTTCAGACATCGTAAAATGCTTAGATGGCGCCAGATATATCATTTGACGCGTTGATGATGAGCAAGTGGCTAACTCTTCAGACTGGCTGCGTCCTGTTGTAAGAGCACTTCAACACCTCAGCTTTTTTTAACTGCATCAAAAACGTTACCAGATATCGTATAAAAAACTATAAAAATGCAACATCTTCACCAGTAATCATGCTTGTTTTTATTATAAACCAGAGTTAGTGTTATGTTTGCTCCTCATTCAATACCTATGATTATTATACGAACCAGGCACAGACTTGAAGAAGTGTATCAGATATTTGTATGCAAAAACAAGTTTTCAACGAGCGATTAAAGATTTTGATCAACAAGAAGTTGTTATTGTTTATTTACTTTTAAATGCATATTAAGTTTCAAAGTGTTTAAGGAAAATAAAACATTAGCTGTCAAATCAAATAAATAAATAAAATTATTTCTACTAAAGTTTCTATTTAAAATTTAATAGTTTAACCTCTAGATTGAACCTTACCTTACCTGAGATCTATCGAATTATAACTCTCAAAAGGGGGAGACCACAAAACACTTAATTGTTACAAATTCAATAACAAAAGGCACATAATACCGTTTATTATGTAGCCTTATTATTACCACATATAATAGCTTTATTGTATGTATTACAATAATATCGAAGTATTAACTTTGAAAATTCTTGGGAGAAATAACCTTTTAGAGTAGGTATATTAGGTTTATACCTACGTATTTATATTTGATATCTAAAACCTGTGTAATTATTTTCTAGAGATATAAATAACTATAAAATAAAGGTAGCTGCGTCACAAATACTCAATGTAATTCCATTCTCTAGTAGCGTATTCCATTACCCGTGTCTACGTCGCCTATCAAGTTTGAGTTAATCGATCAGATTATTCTAGTACGCGACCATAAACTAAAGATGCGATACTTACTGAAATCCGATCAGTCGGTGAGGCAAACAGATCAACACGGGGTCGTTGACCCTGCGAACTCTGCGTCCGTGAATCTTGCACTCAAGTATGTACGTTCCAACACTTTTCACTGTAATCCGATTGTTGAGCCGTTGGGCGGTCAAGGGTTTTGAGCGGGAAAAATAACTCGCGACATTCAGATTCGGCATCGATTTTAACAGGACATCGGCCTAGAATATTAAGTGGTTTCATCAGAGCAAAACGTGGATAGAATCCTAATTAATACATATTGATTAAAGTCCTTAACTTTATATTTTTCACTCTTAATTACAACCAAATATTTTCATGCGTTTACGAAACGTTTCGTCTCATGATTTCAAAAGCGATAAAAAAATTACTGTGTTTTCTTAACAAATAAATTAATACTCACTTTCGTCATCTGTTTAGACTAAACTATCAGTTTAAAATAATCAAGGTGAGTGTTTGCTTCCAGTGTTGCATGGTGGCCTAGAGATATCAAAGTATGTTTGATTGGTTTATAACTGATACAATACGCATTAGGAATTATCTAAAGAGGTAACCAGATCGCATGACCTTAAAATGGGAATCATAAACACTTCCTGGCGCCGACCCTGGATCATGATCGGAATGATGATTCGAGTACTTCTAATGATGAGGTCAATGATTCATTACTCTGTTTAGATACGATAAATAGCCAGTTGATTATTTCAGTATAATTGTACATATTAGGTTGCTCATATTAAAATCCTTCTAAATTATTTTTTTTTAAATAAAAAACCGACATTAATAATAAAGTGAAAAATATTTTTATTTTGTACGGTAACACTTTACATAACCCCTGCCTCTGTTTTTCGAAGTCAGTGTCACAAGATACTATATTGTGAGTTGTTGGCATTATATGTATTGTTTTATGAGCTAATTTCAAATACTACTCACCACTCGATTTTCCTCTATCCATTACAAAAAACAATTCAATTCTATGGACACAGCCACCATGGAGTTATCGGCAACCAAAAATTAAATATGAATGCTTCCGTCTTGTCGGAAATCGGTTTAAAAATATTTAAGTTTAATAAGATACCCTACTATAAACATATTCTTTTCAAGATGGTGACTGTTATATCGAGGCAATATTTCAACCTGACAAAAACATATAAAACAACAAACGAAGCCTCATGCCGCGATACGTGTTCTTGTCGGATAAAGGGCAGATGAAAAACAGAATCCTCTTTCTTTCGCGTGAATCTGTTTAACCCTATCTGGTCGGGTCTGCTGCAATCATGATAAAAAATAATATATTATACAAAGGGCACGTTCACAAGGTAGGTGAAGAGCTTCGCAAATGGTGTCTGTATCTGACACTGAGCCCGTCTGGAAAATGGCCGATTTGCGCTGAAGTATTTTCTTTGTAATAAAAAAGTAGGGTTTTATAAATTTCAACATCAGTTATAAAAGTTTAAAGTAAAAGTTCAGAAGTAGTACAGTAAAAGTTACATAAATGCAACCAAGTGCATTGCACCATCAGTTTTTGCATTGTATGTTATACCTATAAAAAATTAATAAAAAAAAAACCGGCCAAGTGCGTGTCGGGCCACGCGCAGTAGGGTTCCGTAGTAGGAGTTAGTTAGTCGACTATAACTCTGTAACCGGTTAAGCCTACTTAGCTGTTTCCTTGTAAGCTCATTACATGTACTACGTCTGTGATTTTTTTTACATTTCTAGGTACAGCCATTCAAAAGTTAGAGGGAGGGGTAACTCGTATCGAACAAAAATTTGGACTAAAAAGCTAGATATTTCGCAAATGGCTCGCTTAACCAAAAAATGGTCTTGACATACCCATAATATTTTTGAAAGAACTATCTAACTATACCCCACACGGAGGGGTACGTGAGAAAAAAAATATTCATCCCCACTGTACGTGTTTGGGAGCTACACTAAAAAAAAATATTTTTCAAAATTTTATTTTACCACTTTCTCGGCGTGATCAATATACATATCCATATCAAATTTCAGCTTTCTAGTATCAAGAACCTCGGAGCTATGCCGCGGACAGACAGACAGACAGACAGACGGACATGGCGAAACTATAAAGGTTCCTTGTCGGACTACGGAACCCTAATGATATTGTTATCATAGTTTATAAATAATCATTTGTGTTAGCAATGTTACTGCCGTACATGAGGTACTAGGTTCAATTCCCACCTCGGTGAAAAATATCATTGGGTTTTTCTTATGAGGTGTTTTTCAGTTTCAATTCGGATTTAAGCCTAGTTCTCTATAATATCGATTTAGATACCTGCACATGTATTACCTATATGAATGAAAGAATGTGGTTGATATATCTATCATGCGTGCATGTCTACCAAACTCTTCGGGGAATTCAGGCGTGATATTATAATATAGTGTAATTTATTTGATTTCCATAATATACTTCGAAACAAACAAATTAAATTACGAATTCAGTTTCGTACAAACACATAATTTGAAAAACTCGGCATAGACTATAAGTAACTGGAAACAGGATAACTGACCTGTCCGTAGACTTCATTGCCTTACGCCGAGTCCCGTCGGCAACAAATTACGTCACCATCAGTTACTGCCTGTTGCCCAACGGACTGGAGCCTTCTCGGTAGTCCGTCGCTTTCTAATTAAATCATAAAATTTTATGTTAACGTAATAACACAAGCTATTATTATATCGTGTCATTAGTTTGACTCCATTTGTGGTTGAGTTCACTTAATTAGATGCGCTATATACATATCTATGCTAAAACTTATAAAGGTATTTATTATTTACTAGCTTCTCCCCGCGACTCCATCTACATGCTCTTATATACGGAAATGGGTATTTTGTAATATACTGTGTGTACCACATTAAAGTCTATTAAGTGGTTTTTGCGAAAGAGTAATAAAATCATACATACATATCTCCATCCTTACAAGCTTTCCCATTTATAATATTAGTAGAATTTTCAGCATCTGGCCTATGCTGAAAATTCTACTAATATTATAAATGGGAAAGCCCTGACCAATAAGCTACAATAGGCAGTGACCAATCCATATATTTCCTAAAATATAAACAAGAATTCCAAATTCAAACCCAAACACTTCATGCCTATGCTAAATATTTTGAAAATAATGAACGTGCTTATTTTGAACGGATGTTAGTAGACATATGTAAACAATACCGAATGTTGAACGATTTTCCCCGAAGTTCACATTTTAGTGTACATTCATCATTCTTATAAAGCATTCGAGCTGTACTACGGTCATTCATAACCAAAAATATCTTAGATCAAGGGGACTCAGACGTACCATATATGTAAGCTTAGTTGTACTGTGTATGTAGCGGTCGCGTGGTACGCCACATGGGTGCAGATCAATCTTAGAGATTGCATGTTGACATTTAGTTCCCAGACATTGGTAAACACGTCGTTATTCAGCTGGCCCTAGCTGTCATACAACTTTAATGGCTCACTGTTTATAAATATATTTAAATAAATAAATAAGTATGAATTTCATATTTATTTTGTCTAATATAAACCTTTTCATAGCGTAAGCTGCATTTTCTGCGCCATCTCAAATTACTTATCTTTTGATGATTGATTACCATTTATCCTATATTTCTTTGAAATAAACTATAAGTATCGAACAGCTTATTCGCGCGATAATATCTCTTGTGCGTGATATTGTTATTTACTTTATGGTATTATTACATAACTATGAACGCACGTAAAATGTAATGTATTTACTACCTCGGTAATACTTGAGATAACATGCAAATACAAATACATATGTGTATATTTAAGTGTAGATTTAAATACTTACTCTTGCGACAAAGCCCTTTAAATAAATTAAAAGAAAAAATACTTACTCGTGTTTTGTTTAACGCCTTAAATGTTTATCATAAAGCTAAGTATCTATATGCGTCAAAAGAATTGGAAAAAACTGACGCTAGATGTTCGAAAGAGAGAGATGGATCATGGATGGGTTTTAGTCAGTAAGAGTATGACACTCCCTTGCGCCCCACCCAAGGCGGGAGGGGTCATTTGTCGTTTACCATCCGAAAAAAAAAAGATTTTAGTACACCACACACCTCACCAGCTCACATGATAAGAAGACGTACCTTTATAATACACACAGGCATTCCATTTGACAATTCCAAAATATTATGCAAAATATATTTTATGTAAAATAATTATTGCTATAAATAAAATGTACTTTAAAATTAGATGCAATATTACCTAACAAGTAGAACTGCATTGTGCTTGCAAATTACCAGTTTAATTTCTCAGTTCTCGGTAGTAATTGACCGAGCTGTCTTAAGGCTTCAGCAAACGATAACCCGTCGTAATAGAGTGTTCTCGATTGCAGAGCAATGTTCTTGATTTTAACACTTCGTTGCGCCACGTAACTTTTAGTTCTTTGAAAAGCAAGAAGCCTTAGTAAGTCTTGAAAGGGAGTTGAAAATTTCTATTACATCATATTTTTTATGCCTTACAAATACAGTTCTATAAGCATTTCTTGAAATTGCAAAATTGTTTTTGCATTACAAGACTAAGTGTATTAGTAATTTGAGAGGTTTTTTTTAATGAAACTAAGTAAGAGCTTCAGCACAGTCAACAAGTATAGACACATTCATAAATTATTGCTTTTTAACCAAATAAAAAACGTGTTCAGTCTAGGACTCCTCGCCTAGGTAAATTCCTTATTGAAATTGTACTACCATCGGCCGCACAATACCCATCTTTTCTAATTTCAATACTTTCACGCACAAATATACTGGCATATAATAATAGAAATAGTAAAGAAGAGAGAAAGGGAGAGAGTCGCATGAAGTGGGCATAAAGCTATCTCTTTACGTGATGACGATTTAGGTCGTGATGTTACCTAACTATGTAGCTAGTTTTAATGTAACAGAGATTCTGTTCTCTGATATTTGCGCAGGTATCACAGTAAAGTTCAAACAGATCATCATAAATAGTAGGTACTAGGTAGGTAGATGCGCAAAGATGAGGTAGGTAGGTGAATTTCACACATATCGTGGGTTCCGCAAACTTAAATCTTACTTCGAAAAACACGGAAACTGTTATATGTAGGCTTCCACGACGAAATTGAACTAGCAAATGTCCAATCTTCAAGTTGTAAGTACGTGTGGTGGTTATTGGGTTGTAGAGGTCAGATAGGCAGCCGCTCCTTAGTAAACAATAGTATTCAGCTGCATATAGTTAGACTGGAAGCCGAACCCAACATGTTTGGGGAAAGGTTAGGCAGATGACGATGATCATGACGTATGGTGATTGCGGGAATTATAAAGATACACTCGTATCTTTATTAAAGACTAGTGGCCCGCCCCGGCTTCGCACGGGTAGGCAGTCTTTGTTTTTAAACAGACTTCAAAAAAGTGGTTCTGTATTTTTTTTTATATATGTACCCGTATGTATGTGTTTTTATGTCCGCGATTATCTCAAAAACTACTGAACCGAATTTGATAGGAGTTTTCGTTCTTCAAAAGCATAGTCAAGTCAGTTTCAAGGAAGGTTTTTAGTATAATACTTTATAGTATATTGGGATCTGATGAAGTTCTCCGGAGATAGCCAATGGAACTCTTTAATTACTAATAGTAAAGGAACAGCGATTACTGCAATCGTATGCAAGTGATTGTTTTCACTATTCTATAACATAACATCACACCTCTAAGCTTTAAAGGAGAAAACAGAGGTATAGAGTTCACCCTTATTCAAGGTGATGAACATTTGTCTGGACATTAGGATATTGTTATTTATTTAAATTACAAACTACTACACTCAAAAGCGAACTGAAAAACTTTTTTGCAAAAATAGAACTGGCATGGAAAATAAAATTGAAAAATAACTAATACATCGTTCCAGAAGTCGGTGTATCCAATTAGGTATTGTGTTGTGTATTTTTGATCTATTGCAAAAAGTTTTTTTTTTTTTAGGAATAGAAAATCATCTCCCGACACTTCCCGCTGTGGGCGGAGCGGGGGTAAGTGTCAGACTGACTTAAATCGATCCATTATGTTCTCTTCTTCGCTCTCTATTTTCTTAGGTCGCGGTAGCTCTTTCGAACAGCGCCCCCAGGCACTTTTCCTGGGGGTGGGCCCCGTCAACTATGCTACATCTCATTGAGGCATGCGTGGAACTCAAACGCGCCGTCTACGCGGGCCTAATTCTTACCGGATGGCCACTTATTGCTTAAAGTCTGCAGGCCCGGGCCTGCAGTGGCCTGGAGTCGATTCCTGGCTCCAAATGCTGATGGCTAGGCTGGGGCGTGAGGTTTGTCTCTCCCTCACGCATCCTGCTATCTCCTTCTCTAGCATGACTGTTTCGCATAAGGAGGCCACTGCTTCCTATTCCCACTCGCTTTGGACCATGGTTTGATCCAGGGCCGAACGTTAGAGGTCACCGCCACCCAAGCGGGGCAAATCACCACTGTATGATCCTCACAGTGTCAACACCCCGACGTTAAGGAACAGGACAGGAACCTCCCAAAATATCCGTGTCCGGTGAGAACCTGCGTCAGGCGTAGGCATAGGATCTGCGGTAGGGCAAGATGCCGTGGCGCCTTCCTAACCACTCTTCAAAGAACAGATTTATATTTATCGCCACAATTGTGGGGTGCCATGCACTGGGCGTACGGGTAATCTTGATGATTAGGAAAAGCTGGAGAACGGTGAATTATGTTCGAATGTATGTTTTATTGTTATATCTATACGACATCGCGTGCCAACATATTCGCTAACAGTTAGGTGTAATACAAACGATCCTTACTCAGGTTCATCAGAATACATTCAAATGTTTGGCCTTATGATCTGTTAATTAGCAAAGGGAATTCTAGATTCTTAAGTTCTGAAGTGTAGAATAGAATTAATTCAATGCAAAGCGCATTTTTTTTTTGGCTTTTAATTATTCCACTGTTATGTATGAAAAGAGGTCATTTTTATACATAGAATGCATGAGCATTAATCACCATGCTTTATAAAGTGGAATAACATCTACATAATATGATGACTTGAAAGCGCTTACTTTTAACAAATTCGTAACTTAATTCTTAAAGCCGCTAAAGGTGAAAAATATTATGTGAAATTAACTAAAAGAAAAAGAAAATTGTGTATGCACCAAACTCAAAAAAAATAAATCTAAAAATATGTGGGATTCGAGCTTGATGTAACCGATTCGCATGATCATTAATACAGCCCCTCCGCTACAGTGCTCGTTGACATTGAAGGTAAAATTGACGTTCTAATACAACGTCTTTTCAATTTTAATTACTGCTTATCTGCTTTAAAAACGGGCGTGATGATTTTCATGTCAAAGATTGTAATGATAGCGAAAATGCATAATTATAAAAACTTGTTAGGTCATCCCATTACAAACTTATTTCAAAGCCTCACTGCTCATTCCCCATCATAATCAGCGTGATGATTTGTAGCCTAAAACTTGACCCGATTCATAAGAAACATTTTTGGTGAATTTCAAGTAAAACTGTTCAGACGTTTTCGCGTAAAGTTAAAACATATTTTTAATCTTACAAACTTTAAATTTGAATTTTTCACCCTGGGGCTAAAATATTGATAAACTGTGAAACACTTGTTTAATTATTTTCATTTTACAGTGTTTCTACAAAATTTGAGTTTAATTGAATCAAAAATAAAACTTACTCCATACAAACTTTCAACCCTATTTTAGTATACTTAGGGTTGGAATTTTCAAAAATCCTTTCTTATTACTTGTCTAGGCAATAAAAGGCACCTCCTGTCCAAATTTCATTGCTCTAGGTCCAGCCGTTTCGGCTCTGCGTTGATGAGTCAGTCATTCAGTGTATGAGGTTGTCATTTTATATAATAGTATAGATTATATTAATATGTATTAAAAGCAGTACAAAGTACAAACCAATAAAATGTTTTATGTAATAAATCAAATATAACATGCATTTTGTATTTACGGTATTCATAATTGTTTAATTTTACATCACCACTTCAAGAACTTTTTGAAAATTCAAAAAATTCAATTCAAAATTCAAATCATTTATTTCAACTAGACCATTTACAGGCACTTTTGAATTGTCAAAGAGTCATAAGTCTGTCAGTTTGTCGAAAAGAAAGTTGAAGCTATTTGCCCGTTCCAAAGCGTAGATTCCTATGGAGAAGAACGAGCAAGAAACTCCATGGTTACTCTTTTTCAACATGTTTTACAATGTTCGTATATACATCAATATTTTTTTTTTTTTATGTGAGAACGATGTAAATGTTAACATTTAACAATTCTAATATGCTAATTCTTGGCAATTTAGAGATGACCAGCCTCAACTGACAGCGCCCGTTCACGAACTTGACGCGTGCATCAGCACCGCTTAACTCAACCATTTTGAAGGGAATCAAACGATCCAATACACGCGCCACCATCAGCGAGGCCTTTAAGCGAGCATGACATACTCCAAATGCCAGACTAAACTTTTACGAGTAGACTTTTATGATTAATACTTAGTAAATGGTTACATGGTACTCACATGTACATCAGTGAGAGATGAAACAAATGCTACAATTTATTCTGTCTAATAAAATGAAATCTAGCAATTAAAAAAAAAATACTAGTCGAGAGAAACAAAAAAAAAAATGAAAAGATACAAATTCAAAATGTCATTAAAATCAATACATGAAAAGTATACAAAACAAATTTTATTTTAATATTATAACCAACTATTACTGGTGTGAATTAATTAGAGTCCAAGTGAATGTGGAGCAGGACCAGCAGTTAGCCAAGCATCCTTGTCAGCAATATAATCTTCAAGCCTGTAATATGCCTGACTACATAGTGTGCGTTTAATACACAATTTAAATTTAGTGTGTGAAGTATTTAAACATAGAATAGTTCTATAGTTCTGCTTTACCACACATTCTTGATGTTTTCAAAGTTCAGCATTAGGTACAGTCAACCAATTTAAATTATGACCCACCATAAGGTTATATTGTTACATACATTCAAATACAATTAGGTCGACATTCGCGTAAACATACGTTTCCATGGTAACAAATTACTTTTTATTCTCATAGAAATTATTATTTGACACCAATTTCTGAGTGACTTTTTGACGTTGTCATATTATAATCGAAAGAGTTCGAACGTGATTTTGAAAAAGAAAAAGATTGTTCCAAAGAGCTGGATTCAAAATATGATTATTAATGCTTTATAGAAAATATTATCTATTGTAGTGATAACAAAGGTTAAAATTGCATAGATCTCCAACCCGTATTGACTTGCTTAATATTTAAAACGTCCTAAGTGAGGCATGCACTGTAAAGGATGGAAATCTTTGTTATTTTGACGGTTTCAAACGATTTATCGTCAAAGTAGGTCATGATTCAAATTTGTCGATTGTACAATGGAATTTTCACACAATTAGAGTTTCTATATTTGTCTCGACATTGTTGTGAAACACAAAAAACATAAATAAAAAACTAGTTAAGTAAAAAAAATACCTTATAAAAAAACATAATTTAAATTTCATTCAACAGATTTGTACCAAATAAATACTCATAACACGTGTCTCTACGAGACTGTTGATATACAGCATAATAAATTAACAATAACACAAACACACGTTTCAACACAACACAACACAGATTACAGTAATTTATTTACCTCTCATGAATGAGGGAAATTAGGGCAACGGATTGAGGATAATGGGAAAAATTACCCAGTTACCAGAGCATTACATTTTAATGGCCGTAGACAATATGGTAAGAAACCATTCATTTCAAACGTCATGAGACACGTGTAATATCAATACCGTTATCGTTCCCAGCTCTAATTTGCTACAAATACCTCCACGTGTTTTACTCCAAAGCGAAACTAATGAAAAATAGTCTCAAATTATCTTGAAAAGGTTGTTGTCTAGACTACTTTCTCTAACACATTCTTGTATAATCATACGAGGAATATTACAAATATTTGATTCTACATATGTATTTTTATCATATATAGGCCTATTTCTTTTATTCAATATTTTACACCATATTCAGTACACAATTTAATTACAGATTTAAGCAGACTTTTGTCACTAAAATTCATGCAAATTAATGCAAGCAAAAAAGAAAATGTTTTGTATATAGCACTGTAATCATTTGTTGCTAAAATATAGCACAATTTAAATGTGCACATCCTCTATTTATTAAGAATTAACGTAAAATATGATATACTGTCTATAGAATACAGCCGCCCAAACGTCTGTTTCACAATCTTCGAACATTAATCTCTGTGTTGTCAATGTTACGTCTACGCTATTTTCATAGCGAAGGTGATCACTACTTTGAACCTGCTTTTCACCGATTTTAATGGCGACGTACTAACATTGCTAATATATACGAGACAAGGTCGATTTCCGTATAACATAATCAATTAAACATCAAGACAGTACACAAGGACAATTTCGTTTACACTTCTACTTGTCGGAAGAAAATTGTTGGTGAAATTCGTAGCTAGGTTACCCATTACTGCAACATTTAAAACGTTTCAAAACATGTTGTGATCGCCTCTGTTTGTATTGTAAATCCCCCTCAATAGAAGGCATTAACATTGTCGGTAAACAATAAACATGTTTTTTAGTCAAATATTCTTTTAAATAAAGCTTTTGATGCCGTTTCGAATACCAAACAATAGTTAAATGTAGGTACCTGCACGTTAAACAGGTAAGTATTTCAAAATTCTTAATTGTATTTTCATAATATTATGTAATTATTATGAAAAAGCGAAATCACATTTACAGAAAAAACAAAGCTCGTACGAGGACTCTAGTTTCAAACAACCCAAAAGTTAAACAGAGTGGAAATAAAGAATGGGAGCAGATGGAGATACAAATATAATTATATAATACAACGACTGCGCATTATATAATCATGGGTTATATGTAACATCGTTTCATTATAGAACAAAGTTCTTGCAGTTAGTCTTATGTAGGTACGACGCCAAGCTTCCTCATTAAGTTCTGATGCTTCGTGGAAACTGGTATTATCGATGTAGAGGAGGTAGGGGTAATTCCTAACATTAAATGATAAATAGGTAGTATTTTTTTGTTATTATTTACATTGCAGTTACAATTATGACAAACGAGTTTTTTATGATACATTTTTAATTAAAACTGTAAATCTAGAATTTATCTACGAATTGTAGTTTTCGGCTGCCTTATTCAACTTCAAATTGCGTGCTATCTACGCGATGTTAGCTAGCACAGTTGAACTTACTTGAACATTTTTTGATATGGTAAAATAAGTATTGCTTCAAGTTGGTTTTTACCCTTCTCTCCTCTTTTTATGGCGAGAGCATCCGGTGCGTCTAACGAAGTTATTAAAGCTTTACTTCGATTAAAAAAAAACGATGTCGAGACTTTTTTGTTTTAACTCGATACTTTACTTATATAATTATTGAATTAAAATATATACTTATAATTCTCAAAGCTCTGTATTTATCATTACTTAGGCTTTTATCTAAGTTGAACCATCCAATGGTTATGTTTTTGAATTTTATAAGCTGATAAAATCATGTTACAAGTACTTCACGTGGACAGCTACTGATAAGTGTGAGATACTCAGACAAAAGGATAACACTGGCTAGCAGATAGTGCTTTACTATAAGCCGGGATTAATCTACGACACTTATCAATCAGTCTGCACATAATATTATAATGTACCTACTGCATCAATAAACGATGCACTTACTATAAATACAATAACAAACACAAAGAAAAAACTCATCGATGTTTGAAAAGGCTATTAAGAATTCTTAAACGGCTTCTCGGTGAAAACTGCTCGTATATAAACAAACAAAGTTAATGAAATCGAATCTGAGATATTTTGTACTGGTTCTTGTACGAACAAAGTGTGTTAAAAGGAAACAGCGTCACAGGACAATTGGAACAAAATTATTGGAATGTAAACAACCAATTCAAATTGCTTGTCACGTGGAATCAGCCTTTAAGGCTTTATGAATAAACTCTATGCAAACAAGCTGAATGGGATGGTAGACACTTGTGATGTAACACGTGTCAACGTTGGGGCTGCTCGAGAAAAGCGGCTTACTACACTAGCTTACATCTCTACCAATACTTCGATCTGGAACCGATCCAGTTCTCAAAAAAAAAACATTCTTTAAACCAAATGTTGAAATTTGCAGCCAAAGTTATGATTGTAACAATCATAAACAATGGTTTCTCTTAATTGTAAATGATTTATTGTAAGAAAATCTTGTTTACACAAAACAGCTGATATTCGAGAATCGAACTTTGAAGCCATGAATATCTGCAAATAAATAATGCCTTGTTCCGCATTGTTCATAATTTACGTATGCAAATCATAAAATGGGTACCAAAAATATACAATAGACAATGAAACGTTTGGTGTAGGAGGAGTTATAACTTAAGTGGTATTCAAATGAATGTTCGAGCGTCCTTGCAAACGTCTCATTAAGATATGTTCACACGTCCTCTGACAGCTAACCTTTCTGTAGAACTACTTGGAAATGGCTATTTTGCTGTAAAATGGATGCAGCTGTCAGCTGTTGACAGTATCAAATAGCCTGCCAGATAGCAGTTGTTAAAGTTTCCATGTCCGTGAAAACGCGGCCTAACAATACACTTCCCAGCGCTGATGTGTTCCGGCATCTGAATAGGAGCTCTGCTGTAGTTCCACAAGGCCGGCGGCGACTAAATACAGGTGTTCCAGATATGCATACCTGAGCTACGGCAGGAAGAAACTTATGACTATAATTTGATATATCCGTAATAAAGAAGATTATTAATAGAACGAACTAGCTTTCCACCTGTGGCTTCGCTCGCGTGTATATTTTTTTACACTTTGGGTTACATTATTCAAGTTTTGGCGAAAGAATTTTTAAAATCGGTCCAGTAGTTTTTGAGTTAAATCCCTACAAACAAACAAACAAATCTTTCCTCTTTATAATATTAGTAAAGATAGTAAAGATAATCATAATAATGGTTTTTTTTTTATATTTGGCATCATTCAGCATCTGTTTTCTGTAGAGAAAGTTTAATGTTTACATCTCGCTCGTTATCTGTAATAACAATTGTTTATAACGTTTACTAGTAATTGTCTTATATTCATGCAGTCATTATGATGATTCATACCTTTTATCTCTACAAAGAGCTTGGTCTTATTAATTGGTACTCTGGGTTTATTTATCGATATTTCCATAAATTCATTGTCTCAGCCTTCTCTTTAACTCGCTTCTTTACTTGCAAATACTACACACGCTTTAAATAAAAGGTTTGTTTGCGTGTATCGTTTTATGGAACTCTACGGCTAACCGTACAAAATTAATCCTCCTGACTCATCATAATCATAATGAACTTCTTCTTTTTACAAAAAATCCCGTCATAAATTTTACAACGGCCACCAGAGAGAAAACAAAGAGTTTTGAATAAAAGCTCTCGGGGTTTAGTTGTGACACGAAATACTGGCATCGAGTATTTAGGTATTATCTTGACTCACGTTTCCTCTGTCGACGGAGTGCAAGCGTCACGTGCTCATCTACCAGACACTCGGTCACCGTTGTACACAGTAAACCGAGTTACATTAGCGTGACACTACTTTAGTACACGTGACGAATAAGACAATGTAGCTTTGGGACAGCTCAACGTGATACGTTGTACGAGCGTGTTTGTATATACCTTTCCTTACTATTATTATAATTCCGAAACGGGATCTATGACAGGAAAACGGCGGAACCGATTGATATGAAAAATCTATGAAGATAGATATAAACTTGGAGAAGAACATTTTTATTCCAGTACATGAAACAGCTTGTACATATAAGTTACTAGCTTTCGGCCAGCAGCTTCGCCCGCGTGGGCTATATGAATTCAAATTAAAGATGAACCGCTCGACCGATTTTGTGCAAACTTAACATAAATCATCTACTAAATAGTCCGAACAAGGCCTAAACATTTGGTTTGGATAGGTGAGCCCGTTCTTGAGTTATAAAATTACAATGAAAAGTGGCATTCATTTTTATATATATTGATTATAGTATTTTTGGGAAATGAGTATGCATATATTGTTATTGCTAATAGCATTATATAAATCTTCATAATTATGTTTTTTGACTCCATCCGGTTTCAATTATAAAACTAACGGTAGGTAATATAATATATAGCGAATGTTGAAAGATCCACGCTTATGCGGAACAGTGTAATAAATTGTATCTGCTTTTCTACTTCCGACTACCGCATGTAGGAAGTTAAATGAAAAATAAATAAACGATTAAAATCCTTCGCTAATCCGGTATCTAAGAAGTTGATTAATTTGCGCAATGTTTTTGATTTCAAGGTAGGGAATATTAGCCTCGCAATAAAATAACATTTTTGCGGTCCATTTTCACCTTCTCATGTCGAAAGGAAGAGCATTGAGATATCAAACGTCTGATTTCTACGTGAACTATAATAATAACATTCAGTTGATTATTTGATATACCAAAAGATTCGCGTGACTAAAGACCGTAGAATTTCTGAAGTCATGAATGAATGCGCGTAGAGTTTCAGACAAGGTTCCTGCTTGATGTATCGAGGTCGTTCCTCGGGGATACATGAAGATTATAAACAAGAATTATAGTTCATTATACGCGACATAATAATTTGTTAACACTACATCAAACGGCCCGTTGTTCTGTCTTACGAATGACAAATCGAGCATTGAACCTTACAACTATTTTTTGTGTAAGTTATTACGGGTTAAGCCCTTCATAACTCCATCGTGCAGTCAGCCGTAACTGTTCCAGAAACCTCGTTCAATGAGGAGTGGCCTATAAATATTAAAAATATTTTTATTAGCCACGAAGTTGATTTCAATTGATCGTGGTGATTCACAGGTGTTTATTTTCACAGAGTTTAATATTCATAACAAATAATTCATCCGAGACTTAATCGAGTGAACCCCAATATTTAAATATTCAACAGTTTGAAAAACTATGTTAGAGATATCAAGGTGGTATCTAGGCAAAATTTAGAGCATGTTTGCTTTAAAAGAAAACAAATGCCTAGCGTAATCGTCATACCTAATAGGTACCTACTGAAAATAAATATTGCTGTAAAACAACGTATGATTTACCTTTGTTTAAATGAATGCCTCATTCGATGACTCCTTCCTCTTAAACCGTACGTACCTGTGTGAATTATGAGTATTTAAAATAATTATAATATTTCTCTGGTCATTGCTTTTGAAGAGATTCAGTGTCTTGCCTTGGAGTGCTACAATTTCGCAATGACACACATTAAGTTCATTAACCTTTTGAAATTTTTCTTAGTCTCATAGCTCTGTGACACCTAGATACGTTAATTTTATAAAGTTTGTCCACTAGATATTCTTAAAAGTTCAGAAAAGTGACAGAATTGTGTTACATTCTGTCGTAGTTTGAACATAGATTGAAATAAATCACATAAAAGGCGCTATTATGTATGTGATAAACGATCATCATTCTAGACAGAGTTATGACGGAAATTAACTGATGTTGCTAAGCCGACAACACAAACGGTTATTGCTGAACGGCTAAACATATTGTGTAACTGCGTGGCCGGGTGCCACCGCGGCTCATGAATTTATCGCATCGTAAACACGTAGTCTCTGGCCATCCATGTCGACGAGTAGTGCAACACAATACTTGAATGAAGCCAATGAGTTCGGAGTTCAAAGACTAACACGCAGAAGCTACAGATACGACTTAGTCATTTAAAAGCATTCGTAATAACCAAAGAAATGCAAATTTATTTGGGGAAATGTTAAGTTTGAGCGAACGAGCCATTGGCAATAAAAATATTTGCTTCCTGTTAGTATTTTTGTTTACATAAAGATGACTTATATAAAGTATTCGCGGAATAAATGCACACAAATTTCTATTTTTTGGAACGGGAATCTCGTTCAGTTTATTTCCAATCAACAGTAAACATTTATTCATAGGAGCTATAAATAGCGAGTTTATTCTTACTCGCATTTCCACGACTGACAGTTTCGTACGTCCGGGATTGACTGAGAAGCATGAGTATAGTAGGTAAACATAAATGAAGACAATCCATCAAGGCGAAGGTGACCACAGGTTATCACATTGTGAACATACATAAAAAAGTGATTGAAGAAACGAAAGTATAATAATGCAAAAATCAATACCTAGTACCTATGAATTTCTTTTCATTTTCTCTATAGAATCTCCTTTGCACATTACTGTAAAGAGTGTGCTGCCTGAAACCAACATTTATTTGCAGAACGCCTAATTGTAAAGAAAACAAATTCCGAATCATTCTGCTAATGTCTAATCTACTATTCAGAATGTCAGTCTGTAACCTCATTTTGTTTAATTTGATTACATAACACCCGCAGAGTGAACATTTTATGAATGGAATCTGGAGGAACATTTGTTGTATTTAAAATATATTTTCTTATTTTATAAAGACCTACATTTTGTTAGGATTATTTTCTCTAACGTGTCGGTTAACAGTTATGTAGAACAACTGAAGTCTTTGAGAATATTGCAATCTTGCAAATACAAGAATTAGGTCGAATGTGTTTTAAAAGTGTGTTCTATTTTCTAATTATGTAATAACACATTATAGTGTTGAAAATGTTTACATTTGGAGACGAACTTGTCCAACATTTAAAGATGAGTCACATTTATATAAGAAAAACACCTGTGGAAAATACTTCTATTTACATGCTCTTAAACGACAACACTACCATTACTCTTAACTAGTGAAAGTACTCCTGAAACAATAGAGACAATGTTAGTTGTAAGGTGACTGTACGAAGCTTTGAAGAAACATTGTCACTCAGGTTTAGTCAAGTGTCAATGAACTGAAGAGTTACCAGACTACAGTAACTTTAATAGTAAATAACAATTACTTTAGTAACATTAATTAAGATCGAAGGTTCCGGATTTAATTAAATATATTTTCATGTTTCGGAGAAGTGTCGAGGTCTAACAATATTATAATAATAGCGATGAATAAAGTTTTCTTTGACGCCTGACGTATTGCGTGAAACTAAAACTTGATTTAAACTTGGAACGAAAATTATTTTAAGATCTCACAGTGTCACGCAAAATCAATAAAATTACTATTTTCCTAGATGAATTATTTGATTTTTTTTTAATTCTCGTCGATTCCTCTCAGTTAGCCGTTATTACATCATTCACTCTCCTCGCTTCATCTTTCACGCTATCGATCAATCGATAAATGCAAATAAAACAATTATTTTCCTTCATTTAATTTTTCATGCTTCTCCATTTCTAGCTTATTATGGCCGAACGCCAGGAAAAGTGCCTAAATCCGTAAATAGTCAAGCATAAACAAGTAAAATCAATAAAATTTTCTTTTTTATATAATATCACACCTTCAAGGTAAGAGACCTTACTATAGACATTAGGAAGTCTATAAAAAATCAAATGTTTATTTTAAACAACGGCTATTTGGATTTAGTGCTCTCTTAAAGCAACAATGACCATGGAAGATATATTTGTGAGACCGATAAACGCCATGAATTTTGTCGGAGGACGCATTATATTTGAGCTTGGTACGCTGGAATTAATGGCTGGCATTTGATCTTTGTTGCTTTGTAATAGTTTTTGGGGTTCAGAGAAAAAAAGCTGTTGAACTAGAATCGACAATCCATCTTCAGTAGGCGTGGTGATAAATTTTCATAACTTTTCTACATATGAAGAGACTTGACCGGCACTATAACAATAACATTGTTGCATGATCTAATTGTCTGCCCGTCTGTCACAACTACTCATTACTGAGATTACCTACAATTGTCATCGATTTTTTTAAAAGCTTTTATTTAACTTGCAATGTATGTATGAAACTATGTTTGTTCGGGTGGAATCTTGAAACTCAATTTTTTATACTTATTAATTAAAATTGCTTACCTATGTTTATCGCTAACAAAGTTTTTTATCTACATTTGTTAAAACGAGTTAAAAAATAATTGTATTTCATAAAGTGTGCAACTTTTTTGCCGCGCCCTATGCGGAAGAGTTGTAAAAGGGTCAAGCTATTTCAACACTGCAATCTACTCATAACAGTCGCATATGGGTGTTGTTACAGCTGGAAGAGATACGACAAACACATCATCATCATCCTCCTGCCCTTATCCCAATTTTATTTGGGGTCGGCGCAGCATGTTTTCCTCTTCCATACTCTTCTATCTGCCGTCATCTCGCTAGTAACATTCATTCTAATCATATCAACCTTCACACAATCCATCCATCGTTTCGTTTTTCCATACGACAAACACATAATCCTAACAAAACCAAAAGTAACTCTGTCTGTTACTTTCTCGCTAAAACAGCTGAAAATGTCATCTACATCGCGATGAAATTTGGTGTGAAGATATCCTGAAACCTAAAAAAAAACTTAATAGTTTTTCTACCTCTAATCTACTGCTTTTGTGGTGTTATCCGTGGGGTGGGTCCCAACTATCCGAAACACGTTCAATACTGAGACTATAAACATATCGATTATAATTATTCAATATTGGAATAAATTAATTAAATATTAAAAAAAATACAATTAGTCTAGTCCCAAGTCCTTTAAATATTGACGGGATTATTATGATAAATTTTTGCAATTGTTCTCTCCTACTTTTTCACCTATAAAATATGTTTTTATTATCAAAATTAAAACGTTATTTAAATGTGTTGAAACTGAAAGGTCCTTTTTTACTGTCTTTTTTTTTATTTTCGCATTTATCTTCAGATAAGAACGATGTGAATTGCATAAAATCCACCTATTTGGATTAACGATGGACATAAAATATAAAGATACTGGGTTAAAGGGCAGCAATAAAAGGAGTTTAGCGTTAAGTTTAACGCGGTACATACGAGCATTTTATTAGATAACGCCCACTAACTGGCACATAAACTGCAAGGTGCACTCTATTTGAATTATCTATATCAATATTAACTGGAATAAACTTAATATACAAAGTCTTAATTACAGCGAACGCAGTATAATAATGCATCAAAAATATCAGATAAATATCAGATTCAGATCTGTCAAAATGAAGGATAAAATTAAATAATTTTGATTGAATTTAATTAAATGTTTACTTAATTATTATATCTATGTATTGCTAGCATAAAAAAATATTAAAATAATGCTAATTTATTGATATCAAGTTCTGTGATATTCGTAAAAGTATAAATGATAAAAAGTCTGATGCAACCGGCTGTTAATGTATGAAATTCTAACGTTGCAATTCCCTACATAAGTTATTTTTTTTAAATATTATAAAATCAGACCTAAAATTTTACTTCGCCAAATCACCATTAATTACTACTAATGTAAAGTAACTATTGTTTAGTGTACCTAATACTCACTCGACACAGTACAAGTAGTCACAGGGTGGTACAAGAAGAACCACCTCGTGACTATTTTTAAGCTACATAGTTGTATAGTAGGCGGCACGTAACTTGGCCAAAATTGTAAGTAGTTTTTCTCTTTTCTATAACTATTTTCTACATATAAATGTTTAAAAGTAAATTAATACAATAGACGATAGTGTAATGACAAGCATTGAAAGTGTTACTTTTAGATTGCACTGGGTGCACATGCGCAAACTTGTTTCAACTACGTTAAAATCTGGCCAAGTTATTTGCCGGTAACTATACCATGTTGAAACATAATAACAGACACTTCCAGCCGCGATAACTCTGTGTACACGATGATCGAAGGGCTCGCAGCTACTAACTAGAAATAGACGTCGATAGTCGACAACCCGACACGCCCTCGTTCTTCGTAAATACTGTATATAAGGTCACCAGTCGAGACAGTTACGTAAAACCACGTTTCTTTTTACCTAACAGACTTTTCCAGTTCACCATTATTACTGAAGTAGGTGTTACAGTTTTTGCGCAAACTGCCCGAATAAACATAGTTACGCTAAAAAATTCAGTTTATGTAAACCACATCAATAACAGTTATCATATATTATTACGTTTTTGAAAACTTCCTCATCCAACGTAACATTAACACACATACTTTTAGAAATTTACTATTCTTCCGCAAATACATAAATCTTGTTTTCGGTTTGCCATCTCTATAGTCGTAAAGCATACATAACTACTAGTATTACTTACCTAATGTACCCATGAGGATGTTTTAATAGAGCATAATATAGCGTAATGTCTTATTTCGCCTGTTTTTACACCACTTCCCGCAAAAACGAATGTTTTGTTTTGTATTTATGTATGTGAGGTTCTTTAGTCCACCATTACTTCTAAATGCCTGAACATATTTAGATGTATAGCGTATCATTAGAATCTTTACAGGATTTTGCAGGAAAAAATGACAGATTCCGTCTCGATATATCCGTCGGGAGATGATAAGCATCAACCAAATACAAATTCAAGATACGGGATGCACCTGACAAATTCCTCAGGGGAAACTTAATGACACTGCCCAACTGAATCGAACCCGGGCCTACATGCTCACCAGTCACTTGCGACCACCAAGCCAGCGAGGTCATCGAATGCAGTCAGTTATCAAATTTAATAATCAACATCATACATATTGAAATACGAGTATCTTCTTGAAAAACAATAACCCAAATTAACCAGGAAACACCATGTCTGGGTTGTGCAACGCGACGACGAATGTTGCGACATCCACTCGCTGAATGAACGCCGCCCGCCCAGCGTGGCCGCTCGCGCCTGCTGCCAAACAACTCCACGCGTTGTCGCACGAGCCGCCCAAACTATCGATGCACTATGCTCCATGCATGCACTATGCTGACTCACTATCACTATACGTCTTTGTTAAGCGTGGATCAACATACGTACAAATATAAAGTCGTAATCAACGTAGTAACTTACAAGCAAACTCTGAACGCACTAATCTCGGAAAGTTCTTATCAAATTAAAAAAAAAACTGATCTATTACTTGAGGAAGATTATAGCCAGGTTATATTGACATCACACTACGACAATGAGAAGCCGAGAAAAAAAAATAACTGTAAGCCCTGGAACGCAAAGGACAAAGGAAGGAATATGGATAAGTTGTAGTCAGTAAGAGTCTGACACTTCTTCCCGCTCCCATGAGGCATTTGATGATTTCCCATCTCTAAAAAGAAAAGGTACTAGGTGGGGGTACGAGGTAAACAGGTACAAGGTAAAAAGGTACGAGTGAAACTTGCAGCCAGTAGAGTCTACTCCACTGCACCTTGACTGATCAAATGTAGCTATTCTCGTTTTCTTGTACACTTCAGATACAATATCGACCTAAATTACTCAGAGGCATTTGTAGAGTTATTGTCGGAAAGCCGTCAAGGGAATACTAGCACCTTATTATGTAATGAAAGGAAAATTATGTACAACATAAATATCCAACAGTACATTTACATGAGATTTCGTTGCAAGCTCTCTCTCGTAATACAGGATGTTATTCTGATTGGTTCCAATCGGTAGCCATTAATAGAACAGAGAATAAAATTTAAAGTAATATAAAGCAGTGTGTGATGATTGCCTAGTCTATCGAACTAGATCTAGTGATCTTAAATGCGACTGCTAATATGCTAGCGTAGTTCGTACAACAATTCCCGAGTTGGAAAGTGTTGTTCGGGTTTTCATAAGGATTTTCCCAGTAGCAGTCCGTAGTCAAGTATAAAATTGCACCCTCTCGACGCAATAAGCTCGTCTCAAAATCAGAAATCAGAAATACGTGCGGGATTTCCTTAAAAATGGTGTGCTTTATGTATCCTTCTGTCTGATATTATATTTTTATTAAACTTTAAAGCTGGGTACCTCAACAAAGGACCGAATAATTATGAGTGATGCATGACATTGAATGTCAGCTAAATACTCGTGTACATTAATTTTGCACTTGCATTTCTTTATTCATCCTACATCAGTCACCACCATTAAAAGGGGAAATTAAAGAAAAATATAAAAACGCTGTAAAACTGCAAGACAACAATATTTCATGAGTGGCGCCGAAATATTGTTGGTGACTTTCAAATTAGCAAGATTAATTGGTGACGGCAATGATGCATCAACATTTATAACCGGTACTAACAAAGTGGTATAAGCAGTAAGATTAATACCTTACAATATTTTATTTCAACTGAATAATTCCCTAATGAAAATAACTACACATTGTTTTATTCCGGGTCTCCTTTTAAAAGGAAGAAGACTTTTATGTTACGAATGAATCTTTTAATGGTGTTAAAAAAATCTATCACGAGGGCAGTGATAAGTGTTATAAATCTTGTAGTCGGCGCCGAGATGCGCACGCGCCGCTGACGACGGGAGCCACCGCCGCGAGCCGCCGCTGAAACTTCATAGTGAGGCTACCAACTATGGAATAAGCTTTATTTACATATGTAAGTCTTAAAATTTTTACAGTACTTTAGTGTGTTTACAATATTTAGGATATTGCAGAAATCGTTAGTTAGGTAGTGTAGTTTAGTAAAGAGATTGTAAACATAATTCTGACCAATTGCGACACGTCTAATAGTTAGATCACGACGATAATTTTGCCTTCGTATTTTTTCATGGAAAGAAAAACACGGCCGATATTTTATTGTATATGCGCGTGTAAGTTAAACAAATAAACGGAAAGTTCGGAAACGTATACCATTACTACCGGTTGACCATGACAGCTTTTCTTTGAACATCTTAGCAGAAATATTAAAAACAATTATTAGTCAATGAATAATTTAAACTTCTGGGAACGATTTCGACGACATGTGTAGGATACGGGTTGTAAAATGATAATTTGCGTTGGGTTCCACAATATGTTAGCTGCGTACGCGCATAGTTGGCTCGGGGCCAGCTGCACTCGCGCCGGATGCCGATAGCCCTAAAGAATTCGAAACCGGCGGTTGGCGTCGCCCGCGCACAGCTCCGTCGAGCAAGCTACCGCTGAGTTCCAGTAGGAACTAATCATCATCATCATACAATACAAAAAATATAGTATATGTATATGATTTACATGATTATAGTTTCTGGTTTATTTGTGTTAAATTAAGTATTTTTACTAGACTAAACGTTAAAACTAAATGCGTCGTAAAATATGTACATACAACAAAAAAAAAGCTTTCATGTTGTTAGTTAAAATATAATTTAACGTTTTATGTATGTATCAGCGTGCATTAGGTATGTGATTTTATTTATGTTTAACATACCAATAGTAGTTTATTACAGGTTTTATTGAAATACCTCACATTTTTTCATGCGTTTAAACAGTTTCATGTACAAATATTTATTAAAGTTCACATAATAATAGGCAGTAATATAAACTGAAATATTTTGCATCAGTTACTGGTTCATTTTCGATGTGAATAACAGTCAACATGTGACTTTAATACGTATCAAAGCTAACTTACCGTACTCAAACTCATGCAAGTATATAGAAATTACGTACTTCATTCAACAATGTGCCTTAGTCACTTTGGCATTGTCATAGAAAACTCGTTTACTTTCTGGGAATCCGACCAAGTTTAAAAACTACACAGCATTAATCGAACGCAAGTCAAGTATTAATGGAACATGAAGTGATTACAAATACTGTTAGACTTGATTTATTTCCAATTTAAACTGCACTTTGTGAAAATGCGGCGCAGCTTTCAAATTGGCTAGAACGTGTTTACGCGTTCAGAGGGAATGTGACACGCGCCGACGGATGTCCACTACTCTCTGCCAGGAGCGCCGACAGCCGCATCTGACATTGCAGCATGCTTTATTATGAAGAGGAACATGCGCAAATTATAACTGCAATATATCTCTCAGTCATGTGCATATGAACCTTGCAGGCCAAGGTTTAGAGCACTGATGGACGAACGAGGTTATTCCCACTGCAAGTAATTGATTGATTGATTTACAACGATTCAGAAGAATACCACAGTAATTGCTTTATGGCTGTTATTAATAAGTAGAAGTGGCTAACCCTGAAATGTACAGGATACGCAACTTTGTTGCTCTTTGCCTTATTTCCTTTAAATATTCCTTAGCATTAGTCAGCGTATCAACTTTCAACAACACCTAATTTTAACAACCTCCAAGGTTCTTAGTAGTCGTTTATAACGATTTACAAATGGTCTCAAGGAAGTAGATTTTATGCACCATAACAATAAAAACATCGAAAACTTTAGATGTCAATGACACTAAAAGATGTAGAAACGTTTTAATGAATACTGTAGATATGCCAGGCCGCTGTAGATATGGAAGGCCGAAATGTGGTGAAACCCATCTGTTGGTATTGGTTTACAGATAATTAGCACCGAGAGCGACAGCTGCCGGTAACTGTTCACTCAAGACCACTTGACAATGTCATCCAGTTCGGGGTTCAGCGGAAAAATGTAAATGACTCATTAGTTACTACATAATCGGCTGTTTTTTTAACATCGGATTTTATAAATTCATGAAAAACTTGTTTTGTTTTTGTATAGCTTTCGATTTAGCAATGATGTTTAGGTGATCAAAATGCTACCAAAAATGTAAGAGCAACAAAGTTTATAATGCGATCCACTTTAGAACTTACCTTAAAATTTACTACGCAGATACATAAAATTACAATAATCTTAGTTGATCGATGTGATATTCATGCGCGCCAAACCTTCATGTTTGTTCTCGAGTACAAATCTCTCTTATTCTGATTCCAAGTTCCTTAAATACCTGAACGCTGATGTGTAAATCCCTTATTGTTTACAAATACTATGTGTGTACAGTGCACACGTTATCACGGCTCGTGTCAAGAGTTTCGGCCTTCCCCGAGGCCGCCACTGACCTGGATTTCGCCACGCGGCGCCCGCGCATATGACTCATTGTTTTGGTGCGCCTGCGTTGCTACCACCTCGCGTATTGTGTTACGTTTCACTATTATACGACTAGTTTGGGGTTATGTAGTGAAAAAATAGAGCACGGGAAGAATTTGATTTTTTTATGATCGATAAAACAAATGAGTGTATTGAGCGGTTTTGTTTTGAGGCGCGTGAAGATAAAGTTGCTTGTTTCTAGGTTAGTGCACAAAAATATTTTGCATTTTTATTCTAAATTACTTTCAGAGGCATTTTACATCTGCAATTTAATCATTTAGTAAAATATGATAAAAATATAAAGGCGAAAGATATTTCCGCGATAGTTGATTGTTTCAAAAATAACCTGCGTATTTTTGGATGGAATTTTTTATCGCAGATTATTTAATATATCCAAATAGTTAAATTGTTAAGCCCGTCTTCTAGGCAGTGGATGGAGGTGTCAACCTAACGTGGAAATACATTCGATATCATAATATTAAAATTTTCAAACAATCCTTAACTCTAAATAGTTCTCACGTTTAAGAGTCAAGTTACTAGTAAGGGGGTCAGCCACCTAACCAACAGGTCATTACCGAGCATAGTTCAGTAACACGGGTATAGACAACAAACCTTTAATGATAAGATAAAGCGGGATAAACAAGTTTAATGAAGTAACTTTAAACTTACTCCAAGTTTTTCATGAGCGACGCAAATAATAGACTGATAAAAATTCTTTTGCGAGAAAAAATCTGACCCACAAAAGTGTCGCCGAACTTTTAATAACAGAAGGTACTTTCCGACAATGTTTTGCCAAATGTTAGCAATTTGTATCACTAGGGATTTATGTCTTAAAAGATTAAGAAATTCTTACAGCCAGTATATTTCTATGATGTTCTTAATGGAACTTTTATACACTCTATAAAACACATTTGCTTTACGTAGCATCCCAATTAAGATAATTTGAAAATAAAAAAAAAATCTTAATTGGGTCCTAATTGGAATAAAGCTAGCTATTCTGTTACACTAGAATTAAGTTAATTATGTTAGTAACGAAAACATACTTTCAGACTGCAATGAAGTCACCCAGGCACTCAGCATGGATGTCTGGAAGAAATTAAGGGCATTCAACGATAAAACATTACTGTGTTACTGTTCTGTGTTGTACTACTTTTATTTACGTACATTCCTGATCTATCAATCATTCCGCAAGCAAATATCGATTCAACGAACTTTTGCCCGCAACCACCTCTTAAACTTTACTCCATTAGTACTTACTCATTGCTTCGTCTCTTGGATTTTTCTTTTCAATTCTATACGATATACAAGTTTATTTTCGATTAAAAATTATCAATTAAGATATCACTCTAGAACAAATTTCAATTTTCGATTTATAAAGACTGACTGATTTATCAACGTATGAAAACAACACGTACAAAAATAACGTAGAATGGCTACAAACTTGTTACTGGTCATATAAACGGATGGTATCTTGGCGGATATCAAGAAAAGTAAGTAATTTCCTTAGAAAGCTGGTGAAACTGTGGACAGCAGCTCGTGCTACCATAAAAGTCCCAATAAACTGACCTTCATTGTTCTAAAGGAAACGTGAAGGCCTCTACGTAAAAATAAATGTAAGTAGTAAGTAGTAATATTCTTCACGTGTATGTTTACGTCCAAAGTATTTTTACGATCCTTCATCGGCTCACTCAAATGGGGTGTGAAACTACACAATTGTCTTGTTTGCCCACGAAACAGACAAAATTAGCATTACAAGAAATGAAAAATGCAGGTTTAATTATTTGAACTCTATTCACTGTAAGATAAGTCTCAAAATATTATGGGTCACATCTACGGGTGTTACTTTATTTATATCATCTTCTTTTGTTTCCATGAAATGTTCTTCTATCAATACAGATAGGGAAAAAAAATCTTATAAAACACGTGGAGAATTTCCTCGTTCAAGGTTTTAGCTAATTCCTAAAATTTATTGCTATGGTGAAAGTGTCTGACTACTATACGTCTGATGACGACTGATAGTGGGTATTGTCTAGTTATAATATAGTGTAACATTCGGTCGTTAGATATCTGAGGTATTTAGGACTTATAAATATATTAAACAATTGAAATTCCATTCACTTAGATACCAATCAGTAGGGTTAATTTGTGATCGCATCCACCTAATCACGCGACGCAACCTCTCCCACACATGGTTCACCGATGACCTCTCTAACTTCTGATATTCATACCATTTGTCATTCATTGAACTATTCCCGGGAAGTTTATGACCTATGGAAACGTGTTGATTGGCTGACGCGAACTGTGAGCACGTGACTCCGACAGGCCGTTATACCATCGTAAAACAATACTCTATTATCAATGATCCAACTCGTAAAATAATGATCGCATACATTTATTACAGACGTAAAGTTTGTTTGTTTGGCACGTGGTATACCATAAATTCTTTATGTATCCACTAATATATTAGATGTATAACTTCCTAAATGCAGGTTGTAACTTATTGGTCTGGCGAGAATGACGACAATTGGAGAGTACCTACTTATTGAATTTTACTAAGTCATATTTTTTAAGAATAACCACATGAAGTCTACTATCGTCAGTTGGTAACACGAATATATAATATTTGCTCAATTATATTGAGAATATTCTTAGATATAGGTGAACAATTATATCAAAAACCTGTTGCTAAGAAACTGCCTACAAAAGTCGTAACAATTCTTCTGCTTCATCTAAATCTTTCAACAAAAATGAAATGGTTCGATGGTGATCAATATTACGAGTCGTATTTCATTCATTGAGTGAAAAAAATATTATTTATGAATTATCGTTTTGTGTCGTCCCACACGTAAGGTAGGTGTATAAAACCTTACCATTCATTGAATTACAGCGTATGTGTGATCTACTAAAGACGTCCTCTAATGACCTCAGATTATTTTTGAGGCTGGCTTCTTAGGGCCAAGATCACCGATGGCTGGTTTCATAATCGGCCCGTTAAACGAAAACGTTTTTTAACCACGAGGCGAGAATTTTCAATCTACCGACTTTTTGTTTAAATTCTAGTTGGTGATCGACTGTTTTGGGAATAAAAAGATCAAATGATAGTGTTTCCTTTCGAAACTAGCAATTTTGAATTTATTGTAGGTAAACAGCTGTTTTAGTTGATCGGAACTTGGGCCTTGGTCACACTGTTAATGGAACAACTTGAGTGCGACTCCAGTGCCTGCAGTCTCGACATTGATAGCGATCGCTTTACGACAAAAATCGGTCGCTACGTGCTAACGAACCGATCATAACGATTTTTGGTAGTCTCTACTGCAATGATATGACTCTATTACGATTATAAATGAACTCACGTAAATATCTATAGTAAAAATGATTCCTAACCATGTCTGTCCGACTTCGCTAAAAAGTATAATTATGAAACCGGTTTTTAAGTCATATAGAAATTATAACGGAGCTGCTATATTTACGTCATTTCAGATATAATCGTTTAGTAACGTACCTTCATACAGTACCCAAGCGAAGAATAGTTACCTAAATTAAATAGTCGCCAAGGAGATCGTGCCAATTAACCGGTTACGTCATATAGTTTGTATCCACGTAAGTATGTATGTTTGTAGTGCAGACGAATTTATTCAGGTGATTAATTTAGGATAAATATACGGGTATTTAAATAATCGTTTAAATGATCAAATTGCATTCCGTGAATTCTACGTGCGGAGATATAAATGCAGTCTTGAAAGCCGACGTTGACTTATTGATAATGAAAATGCTTAAATAAACATAGAATAGATGATTTTCATAAAGTATGACTCATTTTAATACGGGATATTTTAACAGGATTCTACATAAATATTATAAAGAAACAAATAATATGTTACATTATTCAAAGCTACATTCAAATGACACACATTGTTATCTGAAGAGTAATTTTAAACCAAACTCGAGATGATCTAATTTTAGAACATTCTTTCTTTCTCATCCCTATATAGAATGCTCTAAATACAATTTTCTATCTACAATGGGACTAAACAATTACATCCCACAACCTTTTTGAGCGACAAAAGAGCTTTATTTACTTAATGCCGTTCTGGCTCAGAGGTGAATGAACATTCAACATGAAAGTTTCCGCCACGCGTGCTTACTTCAAGCAAACAAAACTACTCGTGACTCTGCCTGTGTATATTTTTTCTTCCGCTCGCTTTACGTCGTCATAAATGACATGAACACGTGTCACAGGTCAAAAATATAAAGGAATCTTTTTAATTGCGCTATGATCGTTTAAAAGTGGACAGTAACGAGCTCGGGGGAACTGTTACGGAGAATTGTTAAAACATTGTAAACGAATGGTCGGACTTCACGTACCTATACATACACGTATAGTCTGAACTAGCTATTTCCCGTGGTTTTACCCGTATCCTGATGGAATTTATCCAGGTAAAAAGTCTCCTATATGTTAATCCAGGCTATGAATCCCATGTGTACTAAATTTAATTCAGTAGTTTTTGCGTGAAAGAGGTTACTCTTTTTCAGGTGCGGTAAGAAATTTCCTCGGGCTTCAGGTGAAAACGCGGGGGACAGGTAATGATCATATAATCGATTAACAGATCGAAGACAGGTCGAAGAAAATGCGATACAAATGTCTTTACTTACTCGTGTAGCGTTAGTGCATGGCAGCTGTCACTATTAACTAAAGAAATAGCACTGTTTGTCAACTAAAGTACTCGTTACGTAGGTGGTAGGTAACCTTTGTATTAAAGGTTGCAAGATAATCAGACTAGCGTTGCTACATCTAAGTTAGATTAGAATACTGTAAATAGGCACGTAATGAAACACAAGAATTAGATCGTCATTTTAGAAAGACCCACGGTTACACAATGGTAATAACAGTGAAATGTTTGAAGCATATGGCAAAAAATACTTTACAGTAATTGGCGATCAATTTTTATTTACTTCTAGTACTTCATCCCATAACATGAAGTCCCGTTTCCCCCGAAGGATTAAGGTGGAGGTGTAACTTTCTATAGTAATCCCATGTGATAGGGGCGGCCCTTTTACAACAAACCTAGACTTTAGCCCGCCATTGAAACTTTATTAGTAAAAAAATCAGTCATCACTCTGCCGTCCCGTTAATTAAATCAAGTTAATTTAGTGGTCCTATCACTAAATTAAGTAGGGAAATATCCTAAGCCCTAAATAATAGTACATAATACGTACATACGTAATAATAGTTGTTTGTTAAGCTTTCACGGAAAAACGGCTGAAGTGATTTAAATGAAATTTGGTATGAAGATAGATGGGACCCTGGACCCGGTCAGAAACTTTATCCGAGTGCGTGAAGTTGTCAGAATGTGGGTGAAACCGCTCATAGTTACTAATAATCAAATCAATAAAAGGTGGTTGACCACTGTCCGGTAAAGCAGCTATTCATAGAGACACCTCAGACAGTCCGTCTGTACACACACAATGAAATTAGGACGAAATCTTTGCTTGTCAGTGGCGGTGGGTATTTACCGCGTTCTTACAGGTGAGGTGCTTGACCGCGCACTTGAAGACCGCGGCATTCCGTGTGGCGCCAACAAATTAAGACAAACTGAGATTAAGTTGTCGCGTAACTCAGAGGGATACGTAAATGGAGTACTAATGTAGGTACTTTATTAAAGTAACATTAATGAATTGTAAGTTGGTGGATGATGCTACATACGGTGCAAATTCAACTTTTGATTAGAATGATGTTTTGCACGCAGAAATTGGCTGACAGTAGGACCTAGTCGTATCTTTACTAAATACAATTTAAGAGTACCATTTTTTGTGTCTATAAAAATCATTTCACTCGTTTTTTTATTCAATTTATTCATTAATTAAGTCAAACTTGTTTAAATTTGTTCTTGACATAATTACTTTTTATTCATATTTCCCGCGCATTGTAAATACCGGCTCTTGTACTAAAACAATTTGAGCGTCCGTAATCAGAGATTTCAATAGCACCTAAGTCTATCATGATCGCATCGCTTTATTCTCTTTGGCTCCATGTCACGTTGGAATCCGGCAACACGCCGGAGGAACGACCCGTGGTCGCCGGGCGGCGCGGCGCTTCGGCGGGCGCTTGTCGCGCGTTCGACGTTCGTACTTCAACGCATGTCTTGCTGAAATAAACGATTTCCTTTATTTGTACACTATAAAATTGAATTAATGCGACCATTTTTTTCAGTCCTTAATGTGCTTTCCTAACATAAAGAATTTTAGTGCGCACACAGTTTTATTTTCACGAAGTGAAGATGAAATAAAACAGATTGTGGTGACATCTATTTCTTCTCGCATTGTAAATCTCTTTTAAAAGTTAATGTTTCCTTTTACGCGTTATAAGTTTTAAAATATGCAGGATACACATAGATTCGTATTTGTCCGTTGGATTTAATGGCATGTCTACTTTAATCTGCGTTTGAATCATTTATACTTCACCCACGCGATCTAGCTTGAGTGGAACAGTTTGGTCTATTATAAAATGAATAGCGTAGGTACCTAATGTATAGCAATCAATATGACCGTCCACTTGTACTCTAAAATAAATATGAGTATATTGTAAAGAATTCAAAGAAACGGCTAATCTCATTAAAATAGCTAATGACAAACTACAAGACAAGGTAATAAGGTATTTGTAAGCAGTGCTAATGTCAATGCAATGTAAATACAGATACCTGGAAAAGTAATTTTTCACGACGACACATATGTCGAGTGATTCAGACGTTCGGTTCAAAACCGTGGGCGACGAACAAATCCGCTTTATTTTTACAACTTGACTTGTGATTCAATAAAAGACTAATATTAGCAACTTTACATTTTCCCTCATGTTACACGTTTTTATTTGAAAACATATTTTTGAAAATTTTAAACTCTTTTTGTTCAGGATATATCCGTACACTGCCTAAATTACGAACGTATACAACATTCTTTAATGCTTATTTGACAATGTGCTGGCGATGTTTAAATGTGGGAACATATTCACATACTTACGTCAAGTCTCATTTTACATACAGGAACAAGATGCACGAGCTGCAGGAAAGGGTACAATGTACCTATATACTTTATTAACATAAACAACAGCTTTTTATACTAAGTCACGTCCTAACAATATTGTGGCAAACAAGATCATTATCTGACGGCATTATCAAAGTGCATAAACAATGATAACGATACCTAATGAAGTGGATGACTTTATCCCTAGATAGTAAGTACCTACTACTGCCTGTTTCCTATTTTAAATTATAATAGAAATAATTAAATGTATGCGAATTTAATTTTAACCTTTTAACGACCTCAAGAAACACCATTTGCAGTGTAGCAAACCATTCCTTGATGGCACATACTTGTAAATACTCTCGTAATAGAAACACGAACATTTATTTTGTGAGAATTAGTCAAGTTTGGAATTGACCCAAAATTGTGACACGAGCTTGACAAAATGCATATAAAAGTAGTCTTGTATAAATATGAGATGCGTTTAGAGTAATATTACCAATTTTATAAACACAAAAAAATGCTGAAGGAATTATTACTATGCTGCATATAACTGTTTCAGCCGTCATAGTAAATTTAATATAAAATATTTCATTTTTTCCTAAGGTATGTAGAAGCGTACTTTACGTTCTGTCAGTTGTACCTATTTGGCGATCAACCAGGACCAAAATCTAACACCTAACCTCCTCTGAAAAATTACACATTTGAAAACCCAATAACACTTTGCCCAAACCGGGAATTATGTCCAAGATTTCGAGCTCAGCTGTCGCTCTCACTGAACTAAAGGAGTATTTACCAGTAAATAGTTTTCCAACTCAAAAACTAGATTTTGTAAATAGGTAAATATATGCATAAATGACTAAGACAGTGTAGGTACTAATGGGAATAAAAACTACAGCAGCCACAATCACTATATTATAAATAGATCGCCCTCGAGCGAAGTACTGCGATTTAAAGGGAATAGCGAAATATTCAAACTATGTTATGACGTATGCCTATATGAATGAGGAAGTAAATTTCACGCATCTAAGTATGTTTTGACTATACTGTGAATGTGACAAATTACATAATCACTGTAATGTATTCAAAATGTAGCGAGATTTATGTAAGACTAGCTTCTGCCAGCGACTTCGTCCGCGTGGAATAGTGGCGCTCCGCTCCTATTGGTCTTAGCGTGATGATATATAGCATATAGCCTTCATTGAAAATGGACTATCTAACACTGAAAGAATTATTTAAATCGAACCAGCGGTTCCTGAGATTAGCGCGTTTAAACAAAATAACAACATTTCCCTTCACTGCTCTGCTCCTATTGATTGTAGCGTGATGAAAAGTATACTATAACCATCTCAGGAGTATGACAAATAATTGTACCAAGTTTTGTTAAAATCCGTCGAGTAGTTTTTGTTTCTATAGAGTTTATACAGACAGACAGACAGACAGACAGACAGACAGACCGACAGACAGACAGACAGACAAAAATTTTACTGATTGCATTTTTGGCATCAGTATCGATCCCTAATCACCCCCTGATAGTTATTTTGGAAATATATTTCATGTACAGAATTGACCTCTCTACAGATTTATTATAAGTATAGATTATAAGTATAGATAGAGTATAGATTTACGGCCGGCTGCACAAGACGGTTTATGAAAAGTCCGCAAATTTTGGTAGTATTTATTAAACGCTTTACAATAAAAGTGTGATTTGCTATAATTAGACAAATACTTGCTTACAGATTTTGTAAAATTACCATTTTTTACCTAATTTTCAATCCGATGATGCAAGATGCACATTAGTCTTTTTATACATACTAGACTTGCTACAAATTCAATCTACACAACACCATATTATAGCAAAGCTCACAGAATATTTTTACTCATTGTAGAAAAGCTCGCACTGTTGTGTAGAACGGAAAATATAAATGTCCAACAAAAGTGGAAAAGGAATTCGTGAAAGTGCTACACCAGTGACCTACATTTTTAACTTTAAGTAAAGCGATAAACCTAGGCACGCACGAGCGAGCTCATCGCATCTCCGTTGAGTTCATGATACATAGTACGAATTCCATCCATGTATGCGGCACACGTGTATGTACGAACTTTATCGTAAGTCGAGAACTTACAGGGGATATCTTTAGAACTATTATCTAAAGCGTACTCGTAACTCACGCTTAACTTATCATGTTATCGGCGGTGGCTCATATTACAGTTGTGCTGTCATTCATACATGCTTGGATACTTACAATACTATAGCCAACAATATTATATTTTCGAGGGTTGATACTTATTATATTTACTTTTTCAATACTGCTTCCTCAAGGTCTCTTTAAACTTTGACAATAGATAATCTGTCTAGCATCATTGTAAAATGCTTTTTTGTTTGCGCTTCCAATGTACCACATCAAAAATATGACTGAGAATTTATCACCAGTTTTTTTTTTATTCTTAACCTAAAGTCTTTTAACATTTCAACAGATAATTACATGATGATAAAATAATTATAATATGTGTGACATTCAAAACTCTAGCACTCAGCACATATCATAATGACAAATGACAATCGTAAAATGTATTCTTGTAAATTACTAAATATGAATCACATGATTTAGGCATGTTAGTAGTAGTCAAGGTTTCACACATCTTGATATATATTTTATAAAACATTGTTGGAATAGTGTAAGTGCGTTATTTACCAAGTTATAATAAAAAAATGTATTCCTTCAATATGTTTTATAGTTTCATGATTAATTTCACAAACACTGATCAAATTATATCCCATTACCATATAGATACATTACTTTGTAGTAAATTGTTAGATAGTTGAGGGATATTTTATAAAATTATTGCTGAATATTGGGACTTAAGCCAAACACGTAAACACAGACGTAGCATCAATGTGGTGAAAGCATCCTTATACATTTTATCCGTAGCCAACAGAGATAAGATACCAACTGTTCATAACATCGTCGGCTACTATTTACAATAGTAATATAAAAATACTACAGACACCAATAATCAGAGATTATTGTTATATCGAAACGGTTACAATGACCGGCTGGTACCGAGCAGACGTTGGTGGTACCAGACACTAATTCTGAAATAATACACATCGTTTTCTTGCTGCGTGCTTTTGGGATTTTGCTTATGTGAATATAACAAAGCATATTTCACATAAATTGGATATTACGCAGATCTTAAAAGCTCTCGTGGAAATATTTATACTTTGTTACTGGATATCCATAATATACCTACATGTCAGATTGTACAGGTTGCAATATATTTAACAAATCTTTTCACATAAGTACAAGTGTGGGAGAAAATGCATAAAATAAAAGAATTACTTTCAAAATAAATATCCCACTATACATATAGCATCCGTATGCCAAATCTGTAACAGACACAGAAATCTCTGCTCCGAAAACAGAGTAGGTACATTTAAAATAATGTTATATTAGAACTCGACACCACCTTACTCGCTGACAAGTGACGTGCAGTCATTAACTACGAACACATGGTGACAGGAGCCAGCGTTTCGTAAATGAACAATCGTCTGTTCGGAATTACCTAAAGACACCGTAAAAAGAAATTACACCTAGTGTGATGAAAATGTGTCATTAGTCACAGCGCTCATAAAAATCGGTCTGTCTCAATTTTTCATCGACTTCTATAAATAACATTGGAACCAGGATGAGAACCGAAGGGCGAAATATTAAAATAACTTCCTTCATCCTGCAACTGGGACAAAGACATTGTATGCATTCATAACTGACGATGTTTACATTGATTATGTACCGAATGGATTGTATTTTGTCATTATAATAATGACGATTCAAGGTAGCACTTTGAAGAGGCTTGAAATTTTCTTAACTCATTGACTTCTATTATGGGTTGTATTTTAGTCTTAATTACTTGATTCACGATATTGCATATTATTTACACTAATTAAGTGTTCCTTAAACTTAAATATATTGAGACTCTAACGTATCTTAAATTAGGCCGACCCAACGTGTGGTGACAGTGCTATCAATAAAATAAGAAATAAATGCTTAAAAAGATCACAAATAACTGATTGTAGAAAATTCTTATTTTTACGTCATACACAAAAGTGGGCTAAAGTATTTTTAACCAGAATATTGAATTCAAACAAAATAGATTGAACAAAGTCAATTATGGCTATGTTAGTTCTATAAATAACGCAATGGAGTGTTGGGCCGATACCCAGCGCCCACTTGACGCCGTGACTTTGCATACAATGACATTGCCGCCGTTAGGTAACTAGGCACTTCAGCATGATCGGCTTCTATTTCGAGCCATCATTGTTTTAGAATGAATTAAGTATTACCAAACAATTTCACTCAAGTTATGAAGCATCATTTCTAATTTAAAGAGCGAGAGTCAATGGCCACGAAATTAATCAAAGATATTGATACTACTGAGTATGAGAGGAATCGAGGATCATGGTGGTGAGGGACACTTAAGAATTGAGAATAAGTGATGCAAAATAACTTGTTAGGCATTTATCAATTTATGTTAAATTGATGAAAAGGCTATTGAGAAGGGCTTGTGCCAGTAACGGTCTCGCGGGTCGATCGTTAAGCTATGCTTGCCGCGGTTTATCCTTTTATACCTACAATAACTCATCTATATCTATACTTATAATAAATCTGTAGAGAGGTCAATTCTGTACATGAAATATATTTCCAAAATAACTATCAGGGGGTGATTAGGGATCGATACTGATGCCAAAAATGTAATCAGTAAATTTTTTGTCTGTCTGTCTGTCTATCTGTCTGTATAAACTCTATAGAAACAAAAACTACTCGACGGATTTTAACGAAACTTGGTACAATTATTTGTCATACTCCTGAGATGGTTATAGTATACTTTTCACGCTACAATCAATAGGAGCAGAGCAGTGAAGGGAAATGTTGTCATTATGTTTAAACGCGCTAATCTTAGGAACCGCTGGTCCAATTTAAATAATTCTTTCAGTGTTAGATAGTCCATTTATCGAGGAAGGCTATAAGCTACATATCATCACGTTAAGACCAATAGGAGCGGAGCACCACTATTCCACGCGGACGAAGTCGCTGGCAGAAGCTAGTATTGAATAAGAGCCTTTCAAATTTATTTTTGGATATAATTTATATAACAACAAAAAATCACTACTAATTTCTCTGTTTTTCATTAACTTTTTTCATCAAATCTTCAAGATACGTAATTGATATGCGTGAATAGAAGTTGAATAAATATTTTCTGTCACACCTATAGACATGAAATTGTCATGAAAAATTATAGACTTTAATAGCTCATTTCTATGTGGTCGACTGAGCGTTGAACTACCTATTTTTACAGCGAAAAATTATTTGCTATCATTGAACTCTGCCTGTAAGCCAAGTTGATAAGCAGTGTAAGAACTACTAGGTAAATGCTACAAAAAATACATTGTTCCAAAAATAATACAGAACGCGATATTCGAGAGCGATTTATCATGAATCTAGATTTAAAACTGACTCAATTATAAACTAAAATCAGATCTTTACAGAAAATGAAATGCACAACAGATCATTTTTCCTCAAACACATACTACTCGTACTACATACACCTACAAGTTCTGAATTACTGATCAGCTATATTCAAGATTGAATGGTACAGCCAACGGAAGTTTACCACAAATGTCAGTCGTGCCAATTCAATAAAACGGAGTAACGATGATCTGCGTGCAATTATCTCGTATTTAGACAACCGCTGATCAACCCACACAATGACACTTAATAGGTTACAAAATGCCACACAATTGAGAATTCAATTAGGAATTATGTTACATCAAACTCCAACAAACTATGAAACAAAAATACAAGATTGTTTGTATTATTATTAAATGAAAGCTTTGTTCTGGACTTTATCATTGCTAGGAAATAAAGTAGCTTATTGCCAACTCAATGTGGATTATTACAAAATTACTAACCATCATAATTGCTACAAGAAATTAATTAAAAAAACACGCTTTAATTTTCATTTTTCATTTAGATAAATATGAAAAAAATTGAGTTCACATTTGATACAGAAGCGAAAACATTTAATCCTTTTTAACAACACTGCACGCACGGAAGAGCGTTTTAGCGAGCGAATTTATATATAGTATATTAATAATTTAATCTCAGTTATATAATAAAATTTTATATAGAATAGAAGTGCAGTTTAGAAAGCAAGAATTAAAAAGATTGTTCTGCATTTTGACCAGTAGGCGAACACTAGTATAAATTAATACGTAGCTCTCGATAATAAAACATGAACTTTAAAAGACTTACATAAATTCACTATTAAAACTTTGAGACCTTTACAAACTATCTGATCATAATTGCTAATATATATATATGTACTTAACCTTATCAAATACTCGTGTAAATGCACCTGTATAGGCTCTAGTGATCTAATTACTGTAGGTGGTTGATTGTTGTTTTAAAACAACAAGTTGTCTCATTACGTCTGCAGTGGGCGGTGTGATTTGTTATTTTTATATGTGAACTTAGGACGAGGTACATTATCTTCTGTAACAGACCTAGCAATGTTTCGCCTCCTTCTCCCCTACCATTAAATGATTTAAGTTGGGTAAAGAAAAGTAATCAACCGAGAACGCTGGTCGTTGAGGTCGGTTGCTATACGAGTTTTCCGCCATCATTCTCATTACACTCATATCTACATTTCTCGAAGGCTTTTATTTTAGGCTTTTATTGATACAATGAAAAAAAACATTTATCTATTTAAAGGTAAAAGGTATTTTAATAAACTTTCAGCATGAAACTGCTGTCAATTACCAAAATAATACTGTAGTCAAATTGTGTCACGTCTGCGAACAATATGAATATATTTTTATCTCTATTTCATACGTACGGTATGTCATATCGGCCCACGCTCCCAGTATTTCATTTCGGGTCCCATTAGTGGAGCGCCTGGGGGTTTTCACCTCGGATTAGAGTTATAGTGAATGAATTAATATTATCGATGTGGGATATTGTTTTTTAAACTATAAATTGCAATGTTTACCCATTTTTTTTTTGTGCTTATCATTGTTTCATTGTTTAAACAAATTATTATGAAAAAATAATGTTTAACCATATATTTTTACTTTAAACAGTATTTTTTATTTATTTATATGTTAAATCTTACCTGAGTAGATATATAGGAACATTTTTCAAAGATACCTGTGTATAAAAATAGCAGTAAAGATCTCGAACAGTGGAGGGGAGAGCGGAGCGACAGCTGCTATGTACAATGAAATTTCTCGGCCAGTTTAATTATAAATGAAACGTACTCTATTGTGTACATTTAAAAAAATAAGGTAATTAATTACGACTAATGAAAAGAAAAAAAAATATTAGTACAAAATCTGTTTATTTAAATACAGTAAAACCCGTTTAAGACGATTTCACAGGGACTCAACCAAAAACGCGTCTTAAAGCGGGAAAGCGTATTATGCGGGATATAGGGAAATAAAAAACGGACCTACTATGTAGTACGTATGTACGTACTACATAGTAGGTCCGTTTTTCTAGTACATATGTATGTTTTCTAGTACGTATGTACGTATGTATTAATATTAGGTATTGAATTGTACATTTCAAAATTATGTACGTTATATAAAGTGCCGTGTATCTATCACGTTATTTAAAATAATCACTTATTTTAGTTTGACAAAAAGATTTTGAGGCATTAGAAATTACAAGTTTTTTAACGTAATTTAACTTTTGTAGTGCGTCTTCACTTTGATTCAAAGAAGTTACATAGCGTCTTAAATCATTAACTGCTGATAATGCCTGGGCGTGTGACAAAATCGGAGTTGACTCATCTTCTTGATCATTATCACTTTCAGCCTCTTCTTGTGTGTTATTCACATTCTCAATAAGATCTTCAATTGATTGAATTTCGTACAATGGAAGAATATCCAGGAAAACCCTGCAGTATTACGGGTACTTCTTCTTCCAACACGACGCCAACCTGGTTATTTCTGAAACCTGCTTTCTTGAAACAATTTTGAATGGTTTCAGGCTTAATTGCTTCCCAAGCAGCTGCAATGTTTAGAATTGCATCATGCACAGTCAAGGGTCGCTTGCTATCAGGGTCTTCTATTTCCGCCGCTGGCCGCTGCCGCAGAGGTAATATGTGTTGGCGTTAGGCGTATTAAACGGGATGACGAATCGTATTAAACGTTAAAGAATGTATGAAAACATGTCTCAAGTTGTAATAAAATGTATATATTTTTGTTCTTATTGTTATTTTTATTCTTTTTACTAGCTTTCATTTGATACCCATATTGCTACGGAAAAAAAAATCAACTCCCCCTCCCATTCCGCCATTTGCGGGCGCCAGTTTGAAAATCTATATAGCCTATGTCACTACTACAATTTAGACAAATCGAACGACACCTCATATGTCAAAAACCGTCCAGACGTTTGGGCTATAGGGCGTGCCAAAGAAATGGGCATACATACACTCGAAAAACATAACCCTCCTTCTGTCGCAGTCGGGTAAAAAAACAAATTTTTACTGTTATAGAAACACAATATTCACAGAATACGTGTTACTTGCAACTAAACTAGCCGAGAAATTCCATTGTACATAGTAGCTGTCGCTCCGCTCTCCCCTCCACTGTTCGAGATCTTTACTGCTATTTTTATACACAGGTATCTTTGAAAAATGTTCCTATATGTCTACTCAGGTAAGATTTAACATATAAATAAAAAAAATACTGTTTAAAGTGAAAATATATGGTTAAACATTATTTTTTCATAATAATTTGTTTAAACAATGAAACAATGATAAGCACAAAAAAAAAATGGGTAAACATTGCAATTTATAGTTTAAAAAACAATATCCCACATCGATCATATTAATTCATTCACTATAACTCTAATCCGAGGTTTTACGGTTTTGAATGCTCCAGGCACTCCACTACATCCATTATATTTCCCATACACTTAATAAATGGTAAAGCTATGACTCCCATTGAAGCCCTTGGAACCGAGTTTTTTTTTAATTATGCGTTTATATTACACAACAGTATTTGAGAAATCCTTAATATTAACATCTTGCGGTCTCCAAAGAGTAAGAATCAGACATAGATCCACACTTTTCACAAGCAATGTTAAGTCCCATAGGGGGCGAGTATATTGCCATCGAAGAGGCGAATCACATATCAAGATTAGTGATAGAACTTTTGGTGGGATTGATGATGAGGATTAGTGCTGATAAAACAAAGTAGAGCTCTTTTCTCAACCTTGGAATCGAAGGCAGAACCATCTGTCAGCAATAAGCAGCGCTTATCACCACTACAGACGCAATAATGACGTCGCTAGTATCTATACTAATATAATAAAGCTAAAGAGTTTATTTGTTTGAACGCGCTAATCTCAGGAACTACTGGTACGATTTGAAAAAATCTTTCAGTATTAGATAGCTCATTTATTGAGGAAGGCTATAGGCTATATATCATCACGCTAAAACCAATAGGAGCAGTGCACCACTATTCCACGCGGACGAAGTCACGGGCAGAAGCTAGTTTTGAATAAAAATATAGTTATAATCACAAAAAAGGATTTTATTCAAATAAAGCGTGTTCACAAGGGCAATAATAAAAGCAAATTATGATCCATATAATGATAACGTCTGTGTTCGGTTTTATTGGAAGTCTTAAAATATACAGTATCTTTCTAGGTTAAGCGATATTGCCCGAGGCTTGAAGTTTTCATATTCCCAGTTGGTACCACAATTTGTTCAAATTTACTGATATTCCTGCGTTTGTAGATGTAACCAGGTTTATAGAAAAACTTGTTTTAGGAAAAGTACTTAAAATTATATGAGAATAAAATTGAATGATGGACAGTAATGTCTGCATGGCCATTGGTACTAGGTTCTAAGAATTTGCAAAACAGGAGGCTTGTTAATAACTCATAATTAGCAGAAAGAGTGACTTAATTTTTGACATTTGTCTATTTGTTACTCATGGCTCAATATTTGACATAAAACAATGTTTTTCAAAGGTGCATGGAATCCTAAAAATAATGAACTCATTGTAAGAGATCGTTTTCGTCATCCTTCAAAATTCAAAAAATATTTATTCAAACTAAGCTGAAAATCAGCACTTTTTAAACGTCTATAAAAAAAAACTTCTTTAAATGATCCTTGAGAAAACCTGAAAAAAAAAAACTCACTTTCAGCAGTGGACGATTGTTAAATTAATAACAGAATCACGTATAACATTGATACATGTATGCATTAGCGTCACACACAAAAGCTTATGTACGCAGTAACAAAAAAAAGTGTTAAAGGAAAAATGCGACGCATTACCTGACGTACTGGATTATTCCATAACATTTCACCTTCGACAAGTTGCCGATATTCCGCGAAAAACACGGTCATTGATAAACAAGCTTTATTACTTTATATTTGACGCGGGCGCGTTCCTTAAACAATAAATAAGCAAATCTGGATATCCGGGATACGGTGACGTTAATTGCCCAGGAGACTCACGCAATTTGTTCGCTATCGAAACCGTGTCAAACTTAGCCCGAGATTGCGTGTAGGTAAACTATGTTACGACTTTCCCATCACTATCGAGGCTAAGCCTTAGTGCAAATTTATATGTTACCGAACTAAATCGCCTCCAATATTGACCTTCTTTGGCTTTATTGCTTCATAGAAAATAGGAAATTTTGTTAACGTCAGGCGATCTAATAAGATCGTGTTTGGTGACACAGCCGTTTTGTATTTCGTTAAACGAAAATATAACCTTTTTATATAAAGGACTATGTGTGACTACTGTTTTATACCTATTTTTAGCAGCAAACATGAATTCTAACATTCGTTTAAATCTAAAATGGCAAAACACTTCGTAGCCATTTTATGGCTTGCTACGTAGTATGCTACGGGCTACGAAGGCTCTACGGCTACGCGCTACGACACGTAGTAAGTGAATAATTGGTGATACTCATACTAAGAACACTTTCATTGTGGTGATTTAATGCTTTAAAATACTTAAAACTTTAATATTATAATTTGATGGACATGAACATTTGGCGCGGTCGGTCCTTGGATGGGTGAGCGAGAGTCCTCCGTGCCTCGGAAAGCACGTTAAGCTGTTGGTCCCGGTTGTCATTGTAGATCTTTGATAGTCGTTACGAGTAGTCAGGAGCCAGAAAGTCTGATAACCAGTCTTACCAAGGGGTGCCGTGTTACCCGGTAAATGGGCTGTGGAGGTCAGATAGGCAATCGCTACATGTAAAACACTGGTACTCAGCTGCATCCGGTTTAGAGTGGAAGCCGACCCTAACGTAGTTGGGAAAAGGCTAGGCAGATGATGACGATAGACATGAACATTTTTTATAAGGGCAATGGTAAACCGATAAAAAAATACAATTTTAAATTTAATTTTCAAAATGACACTCTGGCTTAAAACCAGAGTGCACTCATCACAATATAATGACTTTGCACATCACATATTAATAAAATTAAACACTTTTACGTTTAACCTATTAACTTTTCCACGCTAATTGGATTTTCGTCGAAAAATGAATTAAACTTCGTCGGAAATCAATTTAAAAACGTTGTGCAGTATTTTACGGCTTCTTCCTGCAATTATTCATTCCTAGAAAAACTTTTACATATTTTTTTTGTTTGTCCTAAAAAAATGCATACCTATTTATAACTTGACATTTATGTATTTTATTACATTGTTTGCAATTCAAAGATACAATAAAACACAACAATTAGTGGGCGGGAAAATGAATAAACCTTTGCAAAAACGTTAGTGTCCTTTTTCGAAGCTCGCCTACGTACACAACAGTTCAAATAAATGTTATATTGTTCATTTATCACATTATATTGCTATTTATTTTATAAACAGATTTATTGTTTATTAAATGAACCTTAATGGAGTGTGGGAGGAATTTTTTTATTGCATAGAAAATAGTTTCTTTGATAAGCTTATCATTATTAGGTATACAAATATTAACCAACTACCTGTCATTTTGCACCCACGCGCATCGGTTGTGTCTAAAGGAAAATATATCTTCATCGTCTATGCAGATGACAAGCTGCCAACGTTTTTAGTAATAGAACAATATAGATGAAGATAACAATCATCTGTTTCAATACTATTCGCGCGAAAACAACCATTATTGTCAAATAAAAAGCTAGAATGAATCCAATAAAATCTAAACCATTATTTGGGGAATACTTGTAATAGTTGAATAATCAGCCCTCTTTACAATAACAAAACTAACATCATTTCTCCGTATGTATAAAAAAATGTCACGAAAAACAAACATGACACAAGGCTACAAGCGAAACATACTTTGAGAACACTTCAGTTTCCTATCATATTTGTTGGTTATTTATTGCATAAATTCCGCTTAATCTCCGTACGGCTGTTATTACGATGTAAACACGATGTGGCGACGGCGGGCGGCGCCGCGCTGCTCTACTCGCGAGCGTTTCCCGGAATCGGCGCGTTATCGTTCCCGCACTTGACTCATGCGACTACTGATCTTGAAATATTTTCATGGGCCAACATCGTTGTCACATTTCAAAGAAACTTGGAAGACCACTTACCATGTTAGTGGAGCTACCCACGGTCACCACAACAATACTAGATCATAGTTTATTTTAACACCCACGATGTCACGAAAATTGCGTCGAGCTTAGACTTTGTTCCTATATAAACATCTAAAATGTGTTCAAATTCCATTATTTATCTCCCACACCCGTAATGAGTATTTCACACCAACCGCACGTAGTGGGTAAAATTACATAGGTACATATACATATTTATGTTTTATGGATTATGATGGGCGTGTATATTTTGGAAACAAAAATAATGCAACGCAGGAAAGATGTATTGTAAGCGTAGCTACAACTTTTGTCTTGTAGTTTGGTTCTTTATATTTCTGTATAATTTAAATAGATTAATGGATTAATATGAGCTTTGTAAGGAAATGAACAGTTTACTGCGCAACAAAGCTAGCGGATAAACAATAATTTGCACGCAATACTGTTCCCTTAGTAACGTTCATAATATTTCCACAATATTACGTGATATTTGATTGGTACTGCGTAATGTTACGAACATAGTCTACACGAGCCAGCACTGCAAGCGATTTATTATAATGTAAGAGAAAATAGTATACAAATTAGTATCTGTTGCTACGGGTTTTAATCATAGGTACTAAGAGTACCTATATTGCCTAATCATGTTTTTTGACTTATAACTACAATCATGGTTATTAATATAAGTCTACTATTATAAACCTTTCTCAATATATTTTGGTGTTAACGCATTTAATACTTCACTGAGCTAAAGGTACATTGATTTCATCCTGGGAGTACAACGCACTATGATTCGAAGTCCGATCAATATTATTAAAAAATATTTTATGTGTAATCTAAGTTTAGAAACCTCTAAAAAGTCAATAGTCCAACCCTTTGTATGAACGTCGATAGTAATATTTAAATGTATAAGCTTTTGAGCCATAAATCATGATTAGAACAATCTTATTTGAACGGAATGTAACGAACACCGATTTAATCTTTCAAAGGGAATACAATTTTGAAGTTATAATTGAATTTTTGAATCTTGCTTCGTGAAACAAAATAGGGTATTTATTCTCATAATTCTAATTCTGAGATTATAATAATATAATATTCAGTTTTTTTTTTAAGAAAACCACATGTTTTTTGCGCAGATTTTCACTAAAAATTTCCACCATCAATCTTCAACTATTAGTTTACAAAATTACAAACAGTATTTTTCGCTAAACGTAATTTCATTCATGATAGCATATTTTGTTTGAAGGTCTTGCGTATCATAAATGTTCGCGGGAAGATGACGAGCTTACGATTAACGAATGTTTTATTATAAATGCATGAATTTACATGTGAATATAAAACGTGTTGTTATATCCAACGGAAACCTCGAACATTACATGCGAGAATATTGGCTACTGAAGACATTATATCTTAAACCAAGCGGTGACATTGAGGTCATTATTTTTGACATAGAAATTATCACATCCTTTTAAGCTATTTAGGAACAATTCTAATTTGTCCGGATGCTCATTTGTTTTTAAATAAGTTTGTCACTTGTGATGTTAATTTTAGTGTAAGAGACTATTTTGAATAACGTCTGTTGACTCTTTATTATATAGGTCACTTTAAGACGTCTTCTTCCATGCGCATTTATATGTATTTGTCAATCTTCTATCTATACTTATAATAAATCTGTAGAGTGGTCAATTCTGTACATTAAATATATTTCCAAAATAACTATCAGGGGGTGATTAGGGATCGATACTGATGCCAAAAATGCAATCAGTAAATTTTTTGTCTGTCTATCTGTATAAACTCTATAGAAACGAAAACTACTCGACGGATTTTAACGAAACTTGGTACAATTATTTGTCATACTCCTGAGATGGTTATAATATACTTTTCATCACTCTACAATCAATAGGAGCAGAGCAGTGAAGGGAAATGTTGTTTAAACGCGTTGTCTAATCTCAGGAACCGCTGGTCCGATTTAAATAATTCTTTCAGTGTTAGATAGTCCATTTATTGAGGAAGGCTATAGGCTTTATATCATCACACTAAGACTAATAGGAGCGGAGCACCACTATTCCACGCGGACGATGTCGCTGGCAGAAGCTAGTTTTATTATATAGCCTTACCCTACTAATATTATAAATCGCAAAGTTTGTGAGTATGTATTTATCTATAGGTATATGTATAACTACCGAATGGATTTGTATAAAATTTAGTACATACATAGTTCCTGGTCATAGTTCTAGTACCTGGGGGGTTAGACAAGTGGCAAAACGCTAACGCTATAGAATAGAAAACAAAATGTATAGGAATGACATTCGTTTACGACTAGCTATATGTCATTCCCATACATTTTGTTTTCTATTCTATAGCGTTAGCGTTAGCGTTTTGCCACTTGTCTAGCCCCCCTGGTATGACGCATAAGATACTTTCATTATGGATGCGTGACGTGGTTTCGTCAGGATTCGAGTGCGAAAATGGTGGTGTGCAATTTTCAAGCATGTTTTCCCCAAAGACTTAGAAGAGTACCTTTAGTAGGTACACCCACATTTCTCACTCCATGTAAAGGCGATCCTTTTGCCATGAACTGGATACAAACACAATTTGCTTTTTTTCTTTCAGTTACGACCACTAGATCAGCAATACAAATAAAGACAATAAACAAGGATATTCAAAGCCTCCACGATAACAAATAAAGAACAGGAAAATCCAAATTGTTATTTGTATGATACATTTCTCACATCAACAAACAACTCCACTTAAAATCAATCCTACTGGAAATAGAACGCTGAGACTTGTCTGTATCGTGCATGCATTCGCACATTCGTACGAGTCGATGTGTTACACTAACAAATTGCAACTGATTGACATTTCTAGACTAAAATAATTTAGGTTTTGATCTCATTACATATACTAATTTATATTATAATACCGTTAATTAACAAATGTTCAGTGAGGTGAGGAACTACCGAACTGATTCCAAAAAATATTTTACTAATTCAAAGCTTCACTATCCCTCAGCAGGAAGAAATATGTTTAATTTAAATATAACCAATGGTTAAGTAGTGACAATTTTTCTGACTCATGTTAACGTTGAAACAGGTGTTTTTTCTTTCAAAGATAAAATATATTAGTAAACACCAACTGTTGCTAAGTATATGAAAAACAACGACAACTTGCCGGGAAACATACATTCATTGTTATCGCACAAAGTAAAGATCTCTTTAGACTAATACAACAAAACTTTAGCCCTCGACCGCGACACGGTCTAAAGGACAACTTATGCTTTGAAATCCTTCGCTACAATATTAATATCAGAGGAACAATAAAACTTCAAGTGACCTCATGGTCATGTTCTTGTCAGTTTAAGTTGCTTTCTCATTGTTCTTGCTTGTATTATTCCGGAGCTGAATCCACTTTAATCTTACTTTGAAGTGTCAAGCGAAGACTTTAAACAATGATAATTCTATGTTCAAGAAGACAGTCGTCGAACTCAGTAGGTCAAAGGGGTATGCATGTGTGTAATCTTACTTCAAGAACCGTAAGTTTTAGAACCGTATTACAGAACGCTATTCAAGCATACATCTTGTCTTGAGTATAGATTTCGGAGGTATTTGATGGGTTGAATCAAATTTTTAGTAACGTCTTTAGCAAATTCTAAATTCATTTTTATAATACCGACCTTACCTCCTAGAACTTAGCGTATTCTTTCTTTTAGGTATAAAAAGTTTAATTGTCTACCAGGATTATGTAACAACAGAACATCTACTTTGATCGTAATATTTCAGTCGACAAACGGTCTGTAATGTATGAACAACTGTTTATTACGAGGTCTACCAGCCGTCTGATGTTTACTCAGCTCCATTTAAAATAAACGTATCATTAAATGTGCCTATATCACACTCTGTACAGCGAAAGTTTCACATGACTCATCGATACTTGACAAGAAGATATATGTGCCAATAACAATAAAAAATGGTTTGGGAGAACCGATGTTAGCCGAGGAGCATCCTTGAACTGGTTCCGTTTTATGTTCGCATGACTTGTGATAGCGATCAACTACATTTTAAATAAATCGGCGTGAATCGATTTATTAGTGTTTTTAATTACGATTGGATCTAGCAATTTCTTTTCAGCTAAACATTTATATGAAACAACAAAAATGCAGAGGTTGAGAAGTTTATAATTATAGTTTTATTAGTAAAAACTGCCTTGTTGATCTAATGCTCGCATAACGAGACTATATGCTGTAAACGTGATCTCGGGTTCGATAACCAAGTCGGGCCAATATCGCTTTATGGGTTTTAGAAAATTTCTCAAAGCAGCCCAAAGTCAGGAAGTTGGTGTTGTTATACCCTTGTGACTACCTAGTGACAACGTTAAACCGTTGTCCCAGGCTGCTATCTTGATAGCAGGTGTTGTAACATATGTTAGAAACCGTCAGGTGGATTTGAGAAAACTCTGATATTAGGGCTTGTTAGGTTGGTAAAACCTGCACCTCACACGATAAGAAGCAGAAGAAAATTATTAAAACTATTACCTTAATAAATTGAATAGTAACAATAATTCAGATCCATTGTTATCTACTTTTTACATTGACGTTTTTATATACTCATAAACTGTTTTTTATTTATTGTTAACATTAACATGGTTTCTTGCGAAAACCATCGTATGCTATCGCGAACGTACATAAATTATAATGCGATAAATTGTTTCTGGCTTTAACAACATTTTATTATAGTGTGTGAGAAAATCTAGTTTTCTCCTTTCCATTTTTTTAACTTTCAATCTGAATTATAGACAGGATATTGGTATCTTTAGGAATGAAAAACAACTCCATCCTACTTTAATTTACACACCAATAAACCCAAAGCACCCATATATGGCTTTGAAGAAACGCAGGATATGAGTAAGGAGCTTAAGCCGGCTGATTAAAAGAATTTGGTCAAGTGTCACAGATGCAGGCGAGGAGATCAACGCTCTCATTGTGTCGGCGTAAGGCAGTGACAGAGAAAATTAGGCTCTGAATTCCACTGATATTTTTGCATGTACGAAGCGCGCGGAGGGCGGGCGGCGTTGCTAGCTACCTACGTATATATAGGATGGCTCGGCTGCGCGCCGCCCAGTCGCTTGTAGGAGCTCTACCGCGCTTCACGTCGCTTTCAACTACAGTGACTACAGCATTACTTAAACCTAGAACAATTTATTTTGCTATTCCTTGGACTCAGAGGACAGTGAATTTATAAACGTTTAGTGTTGTGTATAGACTGCTTGCTATTTCGTTCCCTGTGTGGTGTTTGCCGGCGATTCAGCCGACCTGTAGCTGTTTGGCCCGGGACGCCAATACTTTGGATCAGGTAAGCTTTCATTCAACTGTTGTCTCCTTCGTTATCATGAACCGTTTCTTAGAACGCCGATCGTTTTATTTACTAAGAGTTAATAGATTTCCAGTGAAAATAGTCTGCTGCATTTTCATTCATTGTATTGATTACATGCGATAGATAGTTATATCGATTCAGTTATGTCTAGACAAATAATTGCATCGTTTTCGTCTAGCAAAGTAAGTACCTAGCAGCACTAGTAAATATCCACTTCTTAGCAATCAAAATGAATTCATCTAATTGATGAAATCAGTTTCAAAACCTAGGTACTACATGAAAATTGCTTCAATTATTTCGTGTTTTGTGTTCACTAATCATTTTATATTTACACTCAAATCTCAAGTGGGCTTATCGTTCTCACCATGCGTAAATTGATTAGCCAAATCATTAACATGTGTTGGGTTGGCAAATATTTGTTCATTGGATGGAAATAATAAGCTTTTTCACTTTCATTTTCTATACCTATACTTTATTTAATATCCATGTGAACTTTTTATACCTTTAGGTGAATTTAATGCTACGATGCACTAACCAACCTTTGAATTGATGGGTCAGTATTGTAGTAACTACATATATTTATATTCGTCTGAATAATATACCTACTAGTAATTAAAACGTTATCCCTGAAATTCAAAACCTAAACATTTAATATATTACGTATCTTCGGTCAGAAATATTATGCCTACCACGCTTTATCAACGAGCTTTTCACTCTTATCTCGTTGACATGAGGAATTTTTGGACCTGCCTAAATCAGTTCTACATCTAAGTAGGCTACATAATTTTTCCATGAATCATTTTTAAGGAGAACCTATTTAGAAATAGAAAACTAGATAATTAATATCTAATATTACATATGAATGGGAGGTATATTGCACTTATGTACAGCAAATTTTGAAACTATGCACTATATAAGTCGATTCAAATGTTATCAAGAAGATTTAATATTATATACTGAAACGAAGAGCCTGTGTTTGTGGAATGAAATAAAGCTACAAGAGCCTTTATTTCATTTCTCGGGACTACATCAATTACCGCCAAAGAGCTTTGAAATTAATACCGAGCTCCTGTGAACTGCAGTTGATTAAAATTGTGAGAACTATGCGTGCTATGGGATATTTAAATGCCAGCAATATTCTGATTTGAAATCATCATCTGCCCAGCCTTTTCCTAACTATATTGGGTACGGCTTCCAGTTTAATCGGATGCATCTGAGTACTAGTGTTGTACCTACATGGAGCCACTGCCTACACAACCCAGTTACGGGGTAACACGATAGTCCTTAGTAAGATTGGTTGTCAGACTTTCAGACTGGCTTCTGACTACCTATAAAGACTGTCAAAGATATACAAATGTCTTTTTTATTTGATGTACTGAGCATAATTAACCGACGAGGACGACGGAGGAGGTCTAAAAGTCGATGCGTTTATTTTATTAATAAATAGCTCAAATCTAACTATGATATCCATTCTTTGCGTAAAACTATTTTGTTTGTATATGGTCGGATTTGTTATCCGTTGAGAGACAGAATCACAAATCAGAAAAATATAGAATTTTATTATACACCAAAAGGATATTTTTTGCTATAGCTAAATACCTAACTACGAGTAGCGAAGCATAAAAAAGCATCTGTCCTGCTCAACTCACATTATTCGCAAATCAAGCTGTACCATAAGTTCATTGAAAGCAGTTTCCCTTCATAATACCGTATTCATAATATCAGAATAACCTTTCGGTACAATACATCCCGTCCTTATTCAATTTATTCGATTGCCAGATATTCATGAATGAAAACTCAAACGTTTTCTGCCTATTGTGAAAGATACTCCAACTATCTCTTATATAAACTATCTGTTTTTATTTTCATTCAAGTTGGTTCTCCAAGGAATTGGAGAAAGGAGGCTTGACTTAGTAGGTGCTTATTAATTATTACTTTTTTCTTCGGATTTTTATTGACTTTTAAATTTAACATTTCAAAATAAATAAAATCAATTTCCTCTTTCAAATACCTTTTTTCTTTTTTATTCGCCCAAATGCAGGCCATACCGCCTCTTTCAAATATATAAAAATATGTCAATCAACCTATTTAATTATTATTACCGGCCAGCAACTGTGAAGGTTTTGTTTGGCATAGCAACCTTTACAGTATTACATATGATATAGGATTACATGGATAACCCGAGTAATTAAAATCATCGTAATTAACGAGCCCGTGGCCTTTCATTGCCGAGTCCTGTAATTTTTTCGAGTCCCGTAATTGCCTCGTCATAACACAACCTTGAAAAAGAGCTATAAAGCCAATTAAACAGATAACGTTGGTTGCCATCCAATTTGGGACGGGGACCATTTATTTTCATTGTGTATAAACTCTTACAAAATATGCATGTTCACTTCAAAAGATAATGTAAAATTATTTCTCCATACATTTTGTTTCACATGTAAATTAAGTTTGTACAGCTGACAAGCCGTTTCCTTAGGTCAAAGTCGCCTTAATGAAGACTAAAGGGAGACAGAACATCCGGCCCAGTCCGGTCAGGTCCACAACTCGTATTGCCAAGTATTCCAACCGTTTTAATGCTCGATTCATTAAACGCGGAATATAATTATAGTTCATCTTTACGTAGGTATATGCAAAGATAAATATTTTGCATATCCAACTAACGTCATCATTCACTCCATCGCTCATCTTCACGTGAATGAGAGATTAACCATTAAACCATCTAATGGAAACCCTGATGTAATGTTGAAAAAAAATAAAAAATCCGAGCTGATGTAAAGATTTTTTGTATTCTAAACGTGCTCTGCCGAATCTAAATTCAAATCACGATTACAGTTTTTTTTAGAAAAAGAAAATTTATGTAGACTTTGATCTGATTGGAAAAATCGTTGTGTACATCGTTAATACAAATGTTACAACAGTAATGCCCAAAATGTTGGTGTACTTGACCCAATAATATTTTATTCAGTGTAAACTGTAACAGCTGTGCCTGTAACGATCTCTTGCGAAACCGTTATTGTTAAACACACGAAAGTTCAATGTTAACTGAAAAGTTTATTTATTCAAGCGCGTTACCATAAAAAATGAAAACAAATTAATTTTAAATTACGCATTACGATTTTCACTAAACTTGACCCAGTTATCGTTTTAACAATACTACTTTTAACCCAGTTATGAAAGTTGCACAACGTTTGGCGACTTGCATGCGTTACTGTCGGCGTTTAAATTGAGCTAATGAGGAGTTTCGAGTATCTGATAGTCGTTTCTGTAATGTCGTCCTTCGCCTACATAAGTGGTAACAGAAATGCATAGGTTGCATAAATTACGTGCTGCAAATGAAAAAATAGTTGTCGACTTAATGTCTTACTTATAAAGTTCCATTAATGTTTAATCTGCTGCTTAGCAGATTAGCAAAAATCTCACTCATTAATGCTGTTTAGTGTTAATCTGAACTTAAGTTAGAGCGTAATCCTGGATTACGACGTTAAGTAAGGATAAGGTGAGAAATGGCTAAACTTCAGATTACAGGTTTTTTTTATAAGTAAGACGGTTAGTGTTTAAATAATTCAAGAATAGATAATCATTACAATGCGGAATTATACAGTAAATGAATTGAGCACGAGCACGCTTCGCTCCTACCTATCCAGCTACCCACCGAGATACGCGTAGCAACAGACGTGTTAATTTTACGATAAAATATACAATGTGCGAGTACAAGTGGAATTAATAGTATTTTTCCACAACACGTGGATATGGCAACACTCCTGCTATTATTCCATCAGCATGGTGTCGTTAATAACACAAGCACTTTGAAAAGCTTATTGGCTGAAATCACTTAAATTGGACATATAGGATACTTTGTTTAACTATTACATACCCTTTCAAAAGATATCCAGATATCTTACAATGCTTTTAAAACATCTTTATCAATGATTTGTTAGTTCTACTAAATGATGAACGAGTTAATGAGGGTTTTAATTTAACATTGATTGATTTGTAACACGTGTTTTAAATAATGGAAGCACTTCAGTAAAGCAATTCTCGCAAATAATGGAATGCTAAAATATAGTAAATAAACATTGTTTGTTAATCATCAAAGCATTAAAGAGCAGACGATCTGTAATGCCAACTTTAGTTCCCTGACATTAAGGAATACCTGGCCAATAAAAAGCTAGTTGTAATATGAACCTAATTGTTCAAAGGTTAGGATTCACATTAGTAAATCATTTATAGTATCCAAGTATTAGTAAAGTACGTGCCAGGTGTGTATTGCGGCTAGTTAGAAACAACATTGAAACTTTCCTATCGAGGAACAGTTCAGTCGTAAATCTTTGAGTATTGGTTCAGGCGGAATAAGAAATACGACGCAGTTGCAAGCAAGTTTATAAATATATTTTATATAGTTGAACATTTTCAATAATCCACCCACTTTATGCTCGAAAGATGCACTGACATCGCCTAATCGAGAATGGTCGAGTATAGAATATTCTAGAATAATAACATCTTTAGCGAACAATTTCGTCAAAAATATCGTAATATAAAATAGATGCATATCATAAAACAAGAAAATCTATGTGCTAATAAACTAAAAACAACTTCATACACACAAAAATATTTGTGTTTCACTTGGATTTGAATAAATATTATTGTAATATTTGATATCATAATATAGAGGATTATTCAATTTAGAGTAAGAATTTTTAAACAACAATGTGTTGAAGAATTTCCTAACAACAAACACTTCGTTTTAAAATATCAGTGAGCTTATCTACGACGTACATAGCTGTGCTATACAAGTGACACTCTCAAACGAACTTGACGCGTAGTGTCCATACAATATTCTACACATGAGAAAGTAACACATGGTCTGTATACCGCCAGACCATGTGTATACTGCCAGACCATGTACGACACGTGTACAAAGACCGATTAATTGTAATATTAGCTCTTTTCACGACACGTGCCTACCTCGGACACCAAACTGAGACTAAAATAGAAAAATGTTTCAACGCGTTTAAAAATTCGTGAAAAATTGCCATTCTATCCTTTTCAAATAAAAATTCCAAATTAAATAACCTGACACCTTGAACATAGTTCGACGATGCGGTTTATTCAATAGTTTGAAACTCTAATATCAGAATTCTATCAGAAGACTTTGTTACAACTATGTTGTGGTGGCTCTAGGTATTAGCTCAGGTATCGTAGTACAGCGTAGATAACCCGGTCACGAGTCAATGCAGGTCACGAGAGGGTCACCGGGATCCTTTGGCCTGTACTAGATTTAATTGGCGTGATATTCTTATAAGTGATGAAATAGAGTAAACAAATTAAAATAAAAAACCTGAAAACCAATATAATAGGTATGCGATATACAGGCTCATACAGAATAGCCAATCTTATTTACGTCTCCCTGTATTACTGTTTGTTTGATTGACGATCAAAGACTTTGATTTTTCCTTGTTTTTGCAGTTCAATAACCTTTAATGACTTATTAGTAGCGGTCTCTGATCGCCAATACAATTTGACTTCAAAACACCGCAAACACAATGTTGTTAAATACAAAACAAATGAATAGCGTTGGAAATGGAAGTAACAACCACACGTGTAACAGAGAAATCGATCTGTTTATTCATACACCAAAAACAATTTGCCGACAATTTTCAGTGTATTTTCTTCATTGCTATTTTTATTTATTGAAGTTGAAATTTATTCAAGAATTTGACCGGCCACTTCTCGTAAATGACGACAGCACCGGCAAGATCAAATTATAAATACTCCTCTTGTAGTAAAATTATTATATAAAAATATCTGTACTTAAAATGACATAAAAATATATATGTAAGATAATTACGCCTGATATGAAAAATATCCCTAAACGAATTAAAAATATCTTAAATATCGATAATTTGTCGAATTGCTCGTGATAAGGATTAATTAATGCAGTTTCAGGAGACAATTAAACACAATTAACCAAAATACTCCACGTCTTCCGAAACGCGACAAGTCAATGGCCTCATTAAGTGAAAAGACACATACACACACAGTAGGATCGGGCATCGTTGAATTCCCGAGGCACCAAATAATGGCTTGTAAACAACAATGTAACGATTGGGCGTTAATAATCAACGCATTTATCACAAAGACGCATACCTGCTACGAAAATGCTACGAAGCGTAGCAACTTTATAAAAAAAAAACTATTTCTTGTGCACAAAATATAAATATAATTGTTTAATGGGCACAGCCATATAAACACGACGACTATTGCACTAAGTACAAAATAGAACATTACAGAAACTTACACTAGAACTCATTTCTCAAGGAAATGATATTATCTAACTGAACATGTTAGTCTCCTATTCCAAAAACTCGGTCATGAAAATAAAATATTTTTATGATATATGCAACTTCGTTTTGATATTATCTCATAAGATGGTACGCTAGATAATTCGAGTCGACTTACCGGCCCAGAATGTACTCGTTATGACTCAACGAAATCTTACGCGTCATGTACTACATTACAAACTTTGGCTAAAGTTTTCACCTATATATACCAGCACGATTAAATAAAGCACTTTCATCTCACATTATTCTGAACATCTAATTAACATTCCCTCAGGTACCTGGGTACTCACGACTCTGTACTTGCCAAGAACGAGAACAATGAATAAATAATTTGAGTCATGGACTGGTATTTGAGCTGAAACTCGTTCACTAGGTTTATTATCGGGTTGTTTGTTGTTGTTGACTGATATACCACGAAGTGGCCAATCAAATCGTAAAATTAAAGTGTACAGCTTTGTAGCTGAAACAACAGTTCTTTACTTTTATGTACAAAAATTAGGTCTGTTTACACGTATGCAATAGACCCAGAATGTGAACACATAACTTTTGTTACTTTTTTACCGAGAAATAATAAACTGAACACATTATGTAAAGCTATACATAACATGCTACAACCGCTACAACGTGTGAAGCACCCTTACGCTTTTACCTACCGCAAGTTTCTCGGCAGCCAAGGACTCGTCCGCCGTGTAAATAAATCACAATTATTACTTGTCAATCTCTTATAACACAGCTGCGGAGCTATTTATCATAGTCGACAAGTGTCAACAACTGAAACAGTCCTTGGCAGCAACCTTCTAGCAAGGAAATTAATGGCCGTAATCCTCGTGATCCGGCGATTTGTTCCCAAGGTCATGTCCTTTGGGCTGATCCCGCGGGTTATATGACCTTCGTAATATTGATACCGGTACGTGCACCATTTGGCGGTGAAGGTCTCATGGCCACACTTCGGACCAAGGACTTTAGTAAACGAGTTACGTCAATGTATTGCTTGACCAAGTTGCAAGGACTATAATAATTCATCACTGTTATGAAAACAACACACTGGGTACCAATTTTAGGCTACCAAGTAATTCTCCTCGGAATATAATTTTGCCATCTCATATACTAATGGATTTGGTGTCACTTTATTAGATTAAAACTTTTGTAATATTAAGGCTTGCAACGAATACCAAACGTAATATTCAGCTCAGCATTTCATCCCACTCGTTTGGCTGTAAGCCTACGGAGTAAGGGATCACCTCGTGGGTCGAACGCCCACCAGAACCACTATAGAAATTGATCGTCAATATTTTGATAGTATAAAAATTCTATTAATAGGCTATAGAGGTTTAGACAAAAGATTTTTAGCTGTCGTAAATAATACTCTATCTCATTCGGTTGAAGGAAAAAGTTTTTTTCTTGACTTTAATTTTGACTTTTATTGTCGTAAGCTTATTTCTTAATTTTCTGAAGACAACCCGATGAAACTCAAAGAAAGTGTGAACAATATTAGTAGTATGTAATCGATGAGCAATAATTAATGTCATATTGTTAAACAATATAAGACACGACCTTCGTTGAGAGCAAAAACAAAGTCACAATGCTGATATCAATTTTCCATATTGTTCCATATCAAACAACGACTCCACTCGCCCACGCAAAAGGGGTTTCGATAAAACTTATGGCATTCTGTTATAAAAATACACTGTTATTGCGAAACCTTATCAACGTGACAACAAATTCACGCGACTAGTAACTAACCGAATTTATACTATGTGAAAATACTCACGTTTTATTGTACCTGAAAATAAACTTATTGTCAATTGTGACCAATAAACTAGACATACATATTTTTCATCATTACGAAAGGCCGCGCAAAGAGGTTACATTAGCTATTTACGAATGGTCCTTTTAAAAAACATGTTTTTCTTTGTGTATTAGGTAATGATAATTATGGTAACACACTTCGCACACGTTCTATATTAAATTTTATGTTTCAAAATTAAAATACTTTTTATTGAGGTTCCACATTAAAAATTCCTGAAACGTCACAAACCATTTTTTTATATACTTATAATAAGTGCCTACTGAAATTATTTATGTAACACGGAAAGTTAATTTAAAACTTGATATTTCTTTTGGCACCACGGCGCGACTGAACGATATTATTTGGCGCCAAACGTAAATAAAAAGTGCGTCGTTGTCGCCACTGATACATTAATCAGAATGGAGTATCAAACATTTGGTATGCCACGTTCTTCAACCGCGTGGGTTATGTTTTCTCACGTGGCGATGCATTTTCTTTTGATATTTTGTATTTGATGTATTTTCATCCATTATGATGAAACTGGTATAACTTACGTAAATTCACCTTTCAGTCAATAGAATAGCATGCTTGCTAAAATTGAAAAATTCCAAGCCAATGGGTACAGTCAAACGTTTGTATTTATCACTATGCAAATGCAATAAAAAGGTATACCTACTGAGTGAAATTGCCCTAAAAAGTAATTTTAAAGATCAGATACACTATTGTTATTGTACATTAATTAAATTAATTTTACATCATAAAATTATGTCAGGAGTCCAACAATATATTTTTAATAAATCAATACTGTTACATAAGCTTGGGGAAAACGACATTGTAAACAATCGTAAGCTTTAAACGTGGCCGCTGAGGCTTCAACATTTCATCAAGTAGTTGAGTGTATATTTTATTCAATGGCTCATACTACGTCACTACGTGTTGTTTACGATATACTTCTGACGTTGATAACACCTGCTCATTGCTCATCTAACGTAGAATCTAAACACTTATGTATTAGCTACATTCATTACGCACGTGTAACTTTAAAAAATACTTCTTCAATAAAAAAACTGAAACCAATATAACTTGAAATAAACTCATAATTAAATAATGCAGTTCTCTTCCAAAATTTTAATAAAATCATTTTTAATATTCTCCTTGTTTATGATACGATTTAAAAATAATTATCAACAAAGAACGAATACCTATCAAAAGATCTGTGGGACGAATTTATGTAACTAATTGGCGAATGTGTTTGTTTTCAATTCTGTATTGTTGTCAACACAGTAGTGCGTTTGAATGGACATCACGGTGTATTCTAGGGTTATTCAACCAGTCGGTGGGCAGCCGCTGACGCATAGCGGCGTACCCGGTCTATAAATATTTCACACATATCTACATGGCGCACTAATGGCGTTTTTGTACTCAGTTCTTTTTGTCCTTCCACCAAGTAAAGGGTTATGTGTACAATACACTGCTACCTAATCTAAAAGGTTGTATTTTGCTGGCGAGGTCTACAAACAAAACGAAGGTCGATGTAGGATTCGCAATTTGTATTTTACTTTTTATTTACCGACCTTTCTTTTGTTTACCGGTCAAGAGAATTTTTGTGCGATATTTGACTTCTCGAATTTTGTAACAAGCTTTGTTCAAAACAATGTTTCCTGTAATTTTTCATATGTCAGAGACCATCGTGAATAATGACGGCGAAAATTATTTGAAGACATATTTTAGCAAATCTTGCATGAAATCTAATCTTATCTTTAAGCAAGTGTTTGCTTCTGACGCGCTTCGTCGGTCAATAGCTAGCGGACGTCATAGGGCGAGGCGTCAGTAATGAATGAAACTGAAGCGCGCCAACTAACCGCTGCGTGAGCTTATCTCACCCTGATTTAACGCTGGAAACGACTCAAATGATCATTAACACCAATTTTGTAGGATAAAGGTTAGCTCGAGGGAAAACGTAATGACGGGTTCATATTCCTACGATAAAGGGTATTCAATTTCTAGTTGTTTTGTTTCTAATTTGTTACACAACCGTCATGTTTGCTGTATTTTTTTTTCTTAACAAACTTGTATTACATCAATGTTTTATTGTTTCAGATAAAACGCAAATCTCCAAGCATGAAGGACGAGCGTGCTAGCATGCAGCGCGTACGCATTGCCGTCATTGGCAGTTCTCGAGTTGGCAAGTCCGGTAAGTAAATATAACTCAACAAAATATCGTCGTACTATGTAATTAGTCTTATTGGCTAGGTAGTTTAGTGCCTACCTAGCCAAAAACTTATTTTTTAGGGACAGAAAAATATTTTGAAAAAAATATGATTCGGAAAATTCGTATCATCGGATTTAATTCCAGCGACCCAGATATTTGAGTAAAGCCTGTCATCATTTGATGGATCTCATTTTCCGCGAGATCATAGATTCGATATTTTTCCGCTTACTTGAATGAAATTTAATTCTTTCCTTTTATCTTTATTCAATTTAAAATAAATTGTATGAAACACAATATTATAACGAAATTATCCTAAGAGTAGCGTAGCGAAAAAAGAAAGATTACTCACTTAAATGTATTTTGTTAAAACAACAGCTTATATTTATTTAACACCATTTCTATTCAACAAAAATGTTTAATACTACAAATAAATGTAAACTAAATGAATTAACAAAACCAACATCCGTCGCAAAACAGTTAACATTTAAGAAACAATAAACATTTCAGTTAGGGGTACCTTGACCGCATGTGTTCAGGACTCCGACCTAGATGATGTTACATAAACCGTGCTGGGCAACAGCCCACTGACCTATTCTCCTTGGTGATGTAACGTGTTACATGTTGTACAATACATCAATGTACCACTGAGTACATTCGGCACTAGTCGCAGCCAACTGCAGCTGAATTACCGATTAATAAACATCTGCACGCAAAAAATAGTTGCAAACTTCGAAAATTAAAATTTAATTCACAAAAAGAACATAATGATTAAATGTTTTATTAATCATCATGTTCTTTTTTGTAAATTCAATTTTATTTTATATAATTTTTTCACACTTGTTTTTCTTTGTTACAGCTCTCATCGTTCGTTACCTAACTAGAAGATACATTGGCGAATATCATTCAAATACAGGTTGGTTACATTCCTCATTGATCTCAATACAACTTCGTACGTTTTATAGTTCAATATGCTTATTTTACGACTTCCTTTCAGATCTCCTGTACAGACAAACGGTACCTATCAACGGCACTCCAGTTGAACTTGAAGTTATAGATGTGTCCGGTTCCAATTCAGATAAATTCCCAGCTGAACAGGTAAATAAATATCTTATACACATGTTTAATTTTATTTCAAATTCAAACTCGAAATAAATCTTCAGGGGTATCTTTGAAACAGAATACTTGGAGGCGAATCGTAAAATATATTTAAATTATATCTATACGGTGTTCTTACGAATACCTACACACCTTGTTATTGACCCTCTGCCACTAAAACTAACATAATTTTATGGTTTTGATCATAACGCGAACTATCGTAAACTTTAACCTTCGCTTTGACCAAAGTAATGTGCACAGTATATTGAGTTTCAAAGGTACCCTAAAATAACACTTGCTAGGTTTACTGAACACTCAGAATATGAATAGGTTACTACTCCGGGACCTTGCCCATTGCCCAGTAATCTTCACCTTCACAGAATTAAAGTATAAGCTAAACAACTGGCCGGCCTTTAGTTTCTAAACAATAATAAGTACACAAATCAGTGAGATTAAGGATGGCGAGTATTTCGTCAGAAGGTCGCATTTTTGTAGCTATTTTAATTTTATTCCTGTTTACTTTTAACTCGGTTGTAATATTTTATTACCAACTGGATTTAATTTTATTAAAGTTTGATGCTTGTTGGTTATCTTTTGCAATTTTATCTGAATCCTCCTCATAATTTCAAACCATCGAAAGTTAATTTGTTATCCCCGTTTTAGTCCCTTAAAGACATCAAAGACAACAGTCAACACCTTCCGCAAACAAAACACACTATTACCGGTAGACTGGTGCCGCTTTATGTTCCGGCAACTGGGTTAATGTCTCAAATAATACTACTAGTGGCATGGAACGGCTCCAGGAGCTGCTCCAATGACCTGCACGCTACAGTGCGTTATGACTCATCATGTTTACATATTATACATTATTAATAGCAGTTCCAACACCCAATTTACTGACCAGCAAGCGAACGAAAGTAGTGATTGTCAGGTTAACATTTTTAGAACTCGAACGATGACCGTACTAATCTGGAACTCCTTCTAAAGTTTACACAAATATTGTTGTGGAGATCCTTAAAATAGTAATTTTGAGATGGTGTTAAAAATACACAGCTTTGTGAAAATAAGCAATACATCTTGCAAGTCGTAAAAGTAATTTTGTCTGTGGCCAGTGCTTGAATGGAATCGAAAACTCGTATAGGACGAGCTGGCTTGAAGACATCACATTTGGCCAAATTTGATTGACATTCTTCACATGATTCTATAGAAATTGATATTATTATACTCGTATATGTACATACTTATAAAAAATATCGCGTGCGAATATTAACAACGACATAGAATAAAAAAAAAGTTGTAAAAGTAATAAACTTTGACCTTGTCGGAAGCCTTACAAGTACACTTCAATTAAAAAGCTCTTTTTTACGTTTGTGGTACTGACCAAAAAATAATTTGTGAACTGAAACCATATATTTTTAATAGTACCTAAGCAGTTTTTATTACAAAATGTCAGCTTTGAGATATCCTAATATTGACTACTATTGGCTTCGCCAAATATGATCTTCTTTCAGTTTGAATGTATCCTTAATGAAATCTACATTAGGAGTTTAATTTTTTAGTAGAGATGAATTACTGACGTCAAATCAACTTCCTGTTTAATTATTTCGTGCGATATACACAATTTTCGTATGGTGAGTGACAACAATGAGTGTCTATAGTCAATGCGACGTGGGCAGCATGTCCCGGCGTAGCGCTGACGCGTGGGAGCGCCCGTGAATCGCTGCAAGGCTAATTTTAAGCTGGAATGTTGGCTCTGAAGACGCATTAATTAAACACATTCTTCTTCGTCTAGTCTCTTTTGTGCAAAGCTGTATATTATATTGTTTGATGAAGACTTAAAAACGCTTTGCCAAAGTAAACAGCTTTGTTCTGTGTGAGTTTTTGTCTAAACACCAAAACTGATTATGTCAATCTTTTTTTAATTCATACTATGACGCAATCTCGTGGTTTGGAAATATTAAATAAAAAATATTTCTGGCTTAAAAGGCTGTCATGTATTATTAAAAGACATAATTTGGAATTTGGAACTCACTAGTGTCCATAAGAGATTTAATTAGCTATCAAACGTTAATAACAGTGGCAGATGTGACCCATTTAGATCGTTCCGTTACGATTGGCTTTAAATTATATCGATTTATTACACCTTATGTGAATCTTCAAAAATATAACATAGATAGAGACGTGTTGATATAGCACTTCCACATTCCATCTACTTCCGTCATCTACCATTTGCTATTATCTTGTCACGCTAATTTAAACATGTGCTTGGCACTTTCTAATGTTTGTGTTGTTCCTTGTTCTAGATTCAATGGGCCGATGCCTGTCTGCTGGTATACGCAGTGACAGATCGCAGCAGCTTCGAATACGCCACCGAAGTGTTGAGTGCTCTGAAGCGGGCGCCGACGGGCGGCAGCCCGGCACACGGGCCGGCCGGCGCCGCGGCGCCCATGCCACTCGCGCTGCTCGGCAACAAAACAGACCTAGACCACTTGAGACAGGTCAGTTACTAATCAATAACAATCCAATTCAATAACATTTCCACTAACTAACCAATAGGTATAAATTCATCTACTCATATTTGTCCAGACTGATTAGAAATATTTTATCCAGCACTTCATTTCTGATAATAAATATGACGAGACCCGAAACTGTAAAAACTGTTACAATCATTCGGGCGTTACGACTCCTTTCGTACAAATTATGTCGCTTTAATTAGGACGCATATTTTTAATGTGGAAAATTATAAATATTAATTTTAAAGCATATTCAAAATAAAACCACTTGCAATTCAAGTACACGTGTACTGAAAAATACATCGTCAATTCGGATCTTTATTTAAAACGGATGGTCTTAAATCTCTCTGTTTACTATAAACACGGAATAATACAAAAGCTCAAATAACCCGAGCATACCTTTCGAACTGTAAATAGGGATCTATTACTCCTTTGTGCGCAATATCTCTCGTTATTTCTAGAATATTTGACAAAATCGTCCTTCACCTTTCAACAAGATGTAAGCCGAATTGTGGATCACTGTGACGCTTACATAACACCCGATTACGCAATAATAGCCTGGATGATTGACACGTTTCCTTTATCTTTGTTTAGAAAATCTAGTCTCGGATCGGCTATGACAAAGATAGTAACAATTTCAGGGGCAAACGTTAACTCTTGTCAAGGTTTCACAACTTAATTTTAATTACAAGTTACACGTGGACAATTTTCCACTCTGACCTCTTTTACAAAGTAACTCAACAAAAGCTCAACATCGGTCTGACAGCCGGTATTATGAAGTTCGACGTTGTCGCCTGAACAACAAAAGACGCGAGACAGTCTTCTCTATCACTATTGAGTCTACTGAGCTCGCACTCAAAGGAAGATACACGTACATATAGTGTTAGCAACAGACATCTTTTGTCACAAGTATAATGGACATACACTCGGATGAAAACCGAAGGTAACGCAGGAACTCATATCTGAGAAACTTTGTAGGTACATGTGGCGTTATAAAGATATGTAGGTACGCTAAAACGGTTATCTATTGTAATATAGACATCTTAGTTCCTGTTTACGTTGGCGTGACAAGACATCTACAAGATCTTAATATTTTCCCGACACTATGAGTGGTTCCGCTTTTCTATAAGGAAATGTCTCCTGCAATACGAGGAACATATGTGTAGAAATTAATTAAGAGCTCGAGTTTCGTAGATATGTGAGTGATACGCTAGTATTTAAAAAATATGCTATATGTATAAATTGATTCAAAACCCACAATGGATTAATATTTTCACCAATAACAAAAATATGTTCTTGTTCTTCTTGTTAAGATAAAAATATATTCTTGTTTTTTCGTTAATTTAATAACAAAAATATATCTATTAAAATTTTCCAGGAAATCCGTAATTTTCTTAATAAAACCTTTTTAAATAAGTTAAAACCTGACCTTATTTCGTTTTGTTTACAGAATTTACGCAATCTAAACAGCTTTCTTAAGTTTACTTTGAATTAATTCTTAAGTAACAAAATCCCCGACTTTATAGGTACTACATTCCGATTTTGTCGTTAGCCGCTGTAGCGTCGATAAGATAAAAATAACTTTTATTATAAATCAAAATTACCTACATAATTTAGGTTGCGATGCTGAAAATAACTTTGAGGAAAAAGATAGGCAGAGTCTGGTTCCTTTAATCCCGTGATGACAAAGAAATCTTGTGACATAAGTTACGAGTACCAGTCGTTATACTTATTTTTCCATTCTGATTCTCAAATATTTTTTTATTGTCTGCAGGTTACAACCAAGGAGGGCCAAGCGATCAGTGCCGCTCATGGAGCCTCCTTCAGCGAGGCCAGTGTCGCTGACAACTCTGGCGACCTCTACCGGTGCGTGGACCGCCTACTGGCTGAAGTGCGCACACCACAGCGTACGCGCAAGTTCTCCGTCACGAAAATGCTCGGATCTCTAATAGGTAAACATCATTTCCTATTTAACAAAACAAACGCCAGTAGTTTTCCTCAATTTAAGATGAGATATTTCTATTAACGCTTGCGATTATCTAATGGAGCCAAACTAAATACAAGTCTTTCGAGATCATTTGGTGACAGAATTATTGTGTAAATTAAATCTACAAAATAATTTTCATGGCCCATAAATAACCACTTGCACGTAATTGCTAAAAACAAGATATCGTCCTGTGAAGAGTGTCACTAATTTCTGTTTCGCTTTGTTACAGGCGGTGGTGGCAATAGTCAAACAAACCGCAGCGGGTCAATGGTGGCGTGCCCACGCGTGCCCGCGCCGGCGCGACCGCCGCTTGCCGCCGCGGCGCCCTGACCGGCGGCCGCGCCTGCGCACCGCGCGCGCTGATGCCTCGCCGGCGCCGGTGCAGTGTGGCTCGCCTGCCTGCCCGTGCCCGCTCGCTTCGCACACCCCACGCCCATGTCCGCCACCATCATATGAACTGCAGTGACATGACGTGTGCTGCGACTACTCGTGCTGATCTTGTGTAGAGCTCGTGGACTTATCTCGGCAAAGACCAGATACTCTAGTCAATAATATAAATCATGTGCATACAACAAGTGCACTATGTGAGCTTTTATTAAAATGTATGCTTGAACGGCATTGTGTTAAAACATCAAGTGAATCAGTTTTATGAATTTTGATGTTGAAATAATTTGACAATAATTGCTATAATGTTAGTAACGTGGTTCGACTCAGGTATTGATGTGCCAAAGATCTGATAATATTATCTAACTGATTGGTGAAAATGTTACATAAAACTAAGAATTATGAACTTTTATTAACTCAGTGATTGAATACTCATTTGAATACCTAATAACCATAATCAACAAATCCGTACTTTGTCTGTTGTATGTTGATGTTTCTGAAATATCTATAGAAATATAAATCAATCAAATATATTCTAGTGTAAACGTGTAAAGCGAACGAGTACCTTTCACAATATTCACATGTTCACGATAGGGTGCCTGAGTGTCGCTCTAATACATAATTATACTATGTGTACCTTCTTATGTGTAAAGTATATCAGTTTGATACGGCCTAAAATTTTCTACTTTTTCACAGTATTATTATAAATAAGTCTTGTGTAGGGTAAGAACTTACACGGTTTATTATTCCTAGTTCACCACATCCAACATATATGTATATGTTGAAAGCTTAAGGATCTTTTGAAGTTATAGTTATATATATTTGACCTGATTATGTGAAGTTGTTGAAGGCCTAAGGAGTGGTGGAACTAGGAACTTTGTTCACCTTTTGAATTTTGATAATTGTTGTAATAGAGTAATTTAACTACAGTCTTTATACATTTCTATTGTTACTACAGATTTGACCAAATTTTTTATGTGTAGCATTGTAATGCTATCTACACTGTATTGCTGTACAACTATTATTTGTACTAAATCATTAGTCATCTTCTAGTCATAATATAAGGGCTGTGAAAAGACATTTTGAATGTTTGGGTGGAGTGATAAAAGAGACGGTCTGAATAAACAATGTTAATGTATTTTACAAGACAAATGTCTACGTGTATTCTGTCAAATGGGATGTAGTAATAAAATATGGATAGTGTGATCAAACTTGTAAATAATATAAAGCAAAGATTTGGCTGGTGTGATATTGTTGTAGATTATGATGAGGCCGCCGCACTGTGGATGTACCCAACATTATTAAGACTATCAAATAATGGTATCATAAATTATGATTGAAATATGTAAATAAAAAAATTGATAGTATATTATTCAATGTTTTGGTGTGGCGGAAAAGTTGTAACGAGAATGCCTTAAATTGATTTGCTAAATTATGACTAAGGCTTGGATCGGTGTAGGCAGTTGGAGTGCGCGTAGCCCGCTACGACGGCTACGTCCGCTATGCTTGGCTACGAATCTAGAAGAACCTTTGCTACGTCACTAATATCTAATAAACAGATACATCCAAACTGCCTAACCCACTCCTAGCCTTATTGTTGAATATTGACTATTCCATAAATTATATTGGTGAGAACAGAATTGAAGAATGTAAATATGTATTGTACCTACATTGTTAAGGGGACTAAAACGTCGGAACTGATTGGAAATAAGTTGTAAATAAATTAATTGATTAGCTTTAATAATATTAAACGTTTATAATAATTATTTTATTTTTTATTTCCTCGCTGCCCATGTGCCAATTCAAAGTATTGAAACTCACTGGATGATGCAACTCATCGACATATCTGAATATAGATAGATATCAGATTTAAAGGCGTCATTATAACCAGCACAGTAAGTTAATACAACATATTAAATAATATCAAACAGAGCACAAAATATATATCTATCTATGATATAAAAATGAATCGCTGAATGTATTGCTAAACGCAAATCTTGAGAGCAGCTGTACCGATTTGGATCAAATTTGATACGTAGATAGAGGGGACCCTGGAGAAGGTACTTTACTTACTTTACTTTTTAGCTAGTATATATATATATAACAGACTGTCGATTCACCATGTTCTATGTGTCCCACAGTTCACAGAAACCCGTGTAGTACCCGTCCACTCAAAGAATGACACGGCAGGCAAACATTTAGAACATTCTCATTAAACCCGAATGTGAAAAACAAATGACCATCAAGGTCGTAGTACCACTTAAATGACCTATAATTACAATTAAAAATTACTCATCGTAACACATATCAATCCTACACGAAATTAAACGGGAGTACTGATTGACACAGAAAATAAACTATAGAATCAGTAAATAAAATAAAGAGGATTTATTTGTAAACTACTAATGTAGGTAAGTTTAATTAAATTTCTTGGAAAGCATTCCATGATTCAGAAGAAAAAAATGCAGTTTCAATACGTTATAATGTCAATAACATTATAGAAAGTTTAGTTGAATTCAGAAACTGCTTCTGTATGACTATTTTCGTTGTTGACACCGCTTTACCAAATACATTCTACTATTATCATACTGATGATTGTGAGCAGATCTCCAATATATTAAAATATTATTCGAATAATACACTAATATAAAATAAAAACTACGATGACGGCTTCCTCATATACACACAGACATTCTATGTATATTGAGAATACAACAAAGATACTCATAAATTGATACAAAATTATCTACATGAATTCTTAATTTATATTTCCTTCATAGACAAACAGACACAGAAGTACCGTTACCTCACTATAATATATAATAGGTATAATAATCAGAATGTATCATAAATTTACTCTCAAATGATCAATGGGAGTGTTTTTATCTTTTATTCGTATTTAGTTAACCCAGTTGCCGATACGCCATAGTCATAAATTATCTTTGAGAATTAAGGCACAGACATACAAACGACCTAAAGAAATTATGCGGACAATGAAGAAAACACGATTAGAAATTAATTGAATTATTCGTTATTTTATACAATACATATAATAAAATATCTTTAAAAAGTGAAAAAGTGTTAGTCAATAAAACAGAAAAAAAATAAATATCTGAAATCTCTTAAATAATGATGTTCAAAATTCGTGGTGTTTCACAATCTGGGAAACAAGATATATCTATTTAAGTAATTTTATGTGGCACTTACCTACATTTCGTTGGATGTTCAATTTTTGGCCAAATGTCTGCAAAATGTGTTGAGTTATAACTGGTAAAACAAATTAAAATTATTCTTACATCGATTAGTGTCATCGCTTAGTATTTAGCACACTCTTTTTAGTTAAGGTGCCAAAATATGAACAGTGTTTTAAACTTTGATTTATTAATGGACAAATGTGTAACAAAACTATTATAGTTTTGTGAAAGCGTCTTAGGAATCAAGTCCGACCGGGATTTACGATCAGAAGTCAATGAACCCTGCTCCGTTTAAGGCTACAGTTCGATTTAGTGCACTACCTGAATATAATTTATGCATGTGTGATGTGCGCGTTTTCTAGACTTAATAAATATTTATGGATATTTAAATGTGTACCCAGATTTCATTTTGTTTTTATTAGATAGGTCTATTTTTTAGAATCGTATACTATTTTCATTCAAAGAATGAATTTCTCTTTTTCTATCCGTATATTGACTTCTCAAATCGTTAAACGAATGGGCGACTGAAATGTATACTTAAATCAAAATACATTTTGCAAACTAAGATAGAACAGAGTGCTTATTTAAAATACCCATGGCCGTTTTTTGTTGTAAACAAAAGCTATTTTAACTATGCAGCTTGGCACTGAACTTCAGTGCATCATAATATTAATAATATTTCAACCTAATTATCAGCTGACATGCATTAATAATCGAATTTTACGTCGCCGGCCGGTCGCACACGCGCCGGTGAAATAAATCACAATCGCATCTCAGAACAATGCTAGCTCGACCGAGATGAGAGGGGTGCGCACCCCAGCTGCGTACACCGATCGATCTGTGGACCACTCTCCACTCCGCCACTACACGACACATTGTCTGTCAAAGCGGCTCCAACTTCAAACGTCCCGACACCGTCCTGGCCAAATTTTAAGAACAGTGTTTTTAATCAGTGTTATGTGTTAATTTTTATTTTTTGAACAATGGAGGGGCGGAGGTCTTGGGATGGCGTGCCTTTGGGCGAGTCGCACTCTCCACCACAGTCTGTTCCTGGCCGAAGGACGCCTCTGGGAGCCGTCGGCCTGGGCGGCTTCTACATGCAAGGTGGCCAGCCTCCGCCGCCTCCGCAGCACTGTTACCCGGCAGACGAGAACCAGCCAGAACCAGGGACTAGCTACGGACAAAGGTCAGTTATTCAAGTAAAACCCATTACGATGATTATGTTTACATGCACACTGTTCACCTTAATCGAATCTTCAATTTAAATGTATACTATTGACAGGGTTTCTGCTGCAATTCGGCTTTTTTATAGGCCCTAATTTCTGTTTGTAAGCAAAAGCAGATGTTTTTCCGCGCATGCGCCTTGAGCGTAGTAGCCAACATAAAAAAACCGTCCAATTCTATGAATATGAGTTTAAAGTGTATGTAACATTTCTGATAATAACTTTTTATTCAGTTATTGTATTATAATAACATATATTATAAAAATGAATTGATGTTCGTTAGTCTCGCTAAAACTCGAGAACGGCTATCGATTTAGATGATTTTGGTTTTGAATGTTTATCGTAGTCCAGAGAAGGTTTAAACGTTGAGAAAAAGTTACTAGATGTAGGTGATACGAAGTTCACTCGGATCATCTAATAAAATATAATATTAGTCAAGAAATATTAACATCAAACTTTAAGGTTATCTAGCTTATTAGTCGGTTACTTATTCTCGCTGGTGATTATTATCAATCTTTGGAATACATATATTCTTGTTCCGAGTAAATGCATAGTTTTTGGTAATTTGACATTTCAATCGTACAGAAGTTTAGTTCAGACTTACCTACATAGAATGACTTGTCGAAACAAAATAATGCTTCTATAGACCTACTAAGGAAAAATAGCACATATGGCATAAATGCAAAAAAGTCTATCAGTAATTCATATCGTATTATGTGTCACAAATGCACACATGTTGACAATAGTAATCACGACTACACCGGCACTTCTAGGGCAGCATCTGTGCACAATAGTGCTATTGTTCAATCTTCCTCCCCTACGACAAGTATTTTGCTCCCTTTGACCGCGATATTGTTTACCACAGACCCTACAAACGGTAGCTTTAGACGCGGCCATTGAGAATGGTAAATTGTTAAATCTTGTTTGAATCTGCACTAGACATTCAATAACTAAAATCAACAGAGTGTTACTAATCACATTAAATGTTCCAATTCCAACATTTCAGAACATTACAAAGCTATTATATTTAGCGCACTTTAAACAAAACCAAAATAAACGGGCAATTACCTCATAAATTCCTATCACAAAGGAACAGATACCATTAAGGTACACATTTCATCGGCACGTAACGATTGTTTGACACTGTAGATGCAAATGCATTAATATACATAAACGTACTTATATAATACACATTTTATGTATCATTAACCTGAAATAGAATTCGTATATTTAGATTATACTGGTTCTAAGACCATTCGATGATAATATATGGTAATATATCAAAGGAAATGGTCCAAATGCTATCCAGATCCCATAACCTGTATAATTTATATGATTCCTTTACTATTGTGGGTAATCGGCGTGTACAGATTCTCTTAGAGCTGATCGGTTTATAACATTTCAATCAGAACAATTAAGTTCATCATTGGAGCATCTAACTTATCCGTATAGCGTAGAGTTTCGCATTAGTATTCCGTGGCCAAAGCATCGAGGTCCCGGTGTCACCCCTCTCCCCTCGTTAGCGTCGTTAGCGTCCGACATACAAGCCCATTCATCGTGCACAAAGAGTATTTGCCACTTGTTCCGCTCTGCCTCACCGCCAACCCTTGTCCAATCGTAACTAAGGGGACGCTGCACTGTACGCAACTGTACCTACTACTTTTATTGCCTGTCAGCAGTACTTCATAACCCGACTGTATCTCCTAAATGCAATGTGTGGCTTACCGAAATAGATTTCGTCATGAAGAATGTCGTGATAATTTTGGAACTCTTCCCGTCAATATAAATTTAATGAGACCAACGATCCAAACCAACACGTTTGTTACTTCTTATTCAGTACTAGCTATGCGTTGCAATGCCACTTTATTGCCAGGAAACTTTGACGGCGTAAGCAGCTTACCAAAGTTCCATCACGATCGGGTAAATAGTTTAGAACAGCATAGAGAACATTTTTTTTTTACATAAGTACCTACCTATACGCAAAAAAGATAGAACCAAAGTGTTGTGATAAACCTTGTCTTTTATAGATATTCAATGACCTTAAACTAATGTTGCATAATAATTATCTACGGTGCACTTCCAAGTTGTTACGTTGTTAGCATATAAAATTAATAATTTCGTAAATCATCAATTTGATGTCTGTAATCCGCAGTTGGCTCTTGAGTCCAAAATAAATATTATCCTGACTGCATTATGAAGCAATCAAATAATATTTACGATTCATTTAGAGTCTTAGATTAACGATAAATTTATAAATTACAGACCTATCAACGAGTCAAAATCAAAACAGAAGATGCGTCAAGGCAAGAATGTACGACTGAACATAAACGCAAGAGAACGACGTCGCATGCACGATCTCGTAAGACACCATTTTACCACAATCCATACGACCCCTTAGAATGCCTTAAAATAGAGCTATGATTAAAATAAATTAATGAAGCTTAATGTAGTCTCTGATTTGTACTCGCAAAACTTTGTTAAGTAAATATCTTTGTTATGATCGCCCTTAACATTGCACGCTGCAAATCTGGCCTATCTCAAACGTTATTACTAGACAAATATAGATGTCTATTTCTAGGATTACAGTAATTGTGCAACTGCATTTCTAGGAAATGAATAATTTGCACTGAACTGTTATGTAATTTATGCTGCATGTGTTATTCCAGAATGATGCATTGGACGAGTTGCGCGGAGTGATACCATATGCCCATTCGCCTTCTGTCCGCAAACTGTCCAAAATTGCGACGTTACTGCTCGCCAAGAACTACATCCTGATGCAGGCCAGCGCATTGGAGGAACTCAGAAGGTACCACGCACTATTTTCTAAATGTATGCCAACGCGTTCATTCATGCGAGTCTGAAACTATTTAGTCTTCCATAATATCTCTTTGGAAACTAAAAATAGTCATATCTTCTACGCTTTAGATTTAAGTCCAAGGATCTTATTTAATGCTTTGGCTGAACTGTTTAAAAAGCAACATTCATTATCAAAATTAAGAAAAAATGCTCTTAACCGATATTTGCCAAAGCACTGCTTAAGAACAAACTCTTTCACTGTTTGCAGGTTGGTAGCATATCTCCAAAGTACAGCCACCGCCGCAGGTATCGTTCCACCCCCGGGCTTCGACTTGACCGGGTTCCCTGCCGCCGCGAAGCTGCTGCAAGGTCCCATTCCTGGCCCACTACCACCCCCCGAGCCGCCGTCTTGAGATTCAACCGTTAAATTAGAACCCTAAATGATTGGGGTACCTAGCTATAAGAGTCAGTCCATACGATATAGACTGATACACGGACAGCTGGGTATTAGAAAATCTACAAAATGATCTCCAAATTTCTGTATCGTGTGGATTGCGCGCTACATTCTATCTACAAGTAACTATTTAAGGTTAGATATAGCAATTCACTTTATAAACTATTTACTAATAAGATTTTCGAATAGATCTCAGATAGTTGTAAGTTGTGTAAATAAAATATAGTACCTAAGATGAAACTCAATTTTGTGCAGGAAGGTGGTCAGTCGTCGTGATGAGAATGTTAGTTTTGATGGAAAGACTTGATGACAATGAACTGAGATTTTAATGATGAAAAAAAGAATACAATGGTTTTAAAAATAGTAGTAGTCAGTGGTAAGTGGTTGTCCGGTCGCGGGTACGCGGTTTTTATACACTCGAAAAAGTCAGGGGAGAGGGCGCGGAGCCGCCCGCTGCGCGTGATTCGACGTCGCCGTAGCCCGCGACGCTGTTGCCGCTTTTGTCCGCTGGATGGCGCCACGTACTCGTAAACATGCCCCCGGCCTTGGAAGCACCCGGTTCCAACGAAGCAGATGTCGCGATGTTATTTTCATCAGGGAGTGGGAGTGGGCATATCTTTGAGTATGAGCGTTTGACGATGCCCGCTGCTGTTCTTATGTTTGCAACGCGAGCAATGCCGTCTTTGCCCGGGAATGTTTGCAGAACCCGTCCCAGGCGCCACTTGAGGGGAGGTAGGTTGTCTTCCTTCACGAGCACGAGTGTGTCGGGAGCGAGAGTGTCCTGGTTGGTCTGCCATTTGTTTCTTTTCTGGAGCTCAGAAACATATTCTTTGGACCATCGACTCCAGAAGTTCTGACGCATCTGTTCGACACGATCGTATCGACGAAGATGCTGCGTAGCCGTTGTAGTCAAGTCTTGACTGGCTGGTGCGCTGAGCGGTCGGCCAATCAGGAAGTGAGCGGGAGTCAGAGGAAGAAAGTCGTAGGAGTCGGAGGACAAAGGGAACATGGGACGGGAGTTGAGGACAGCCTCGATTTGTGCTAACACAGTACTTAATTCTTCGTAGGTCAAATGTGCATTTCCTACTACGCGAGTTAAATGGAATTTACATGACTTGATTCCTGCCTCCCACAAACCACCGAAATGAGGCGAATACGGCGGAATGAAAGTGAATTTGATTGAATTATTTGAAGCATAATCCTGGATACTACTATCATTATCTAGTATAAATTTTGCAAACTCCTTTAGGGCGCCTACAAATGTTGTACCGTTATCAGAATAGATCTGCAAAGGTTTACCTCGTCGGGAAATAAAGCGCTTTAATGCCAATAAGTATGCTTCAGTCGTGAGATTTGTGACCAACTCTAAGTGTACTGCACGCGTTGTAAAGCATACGAACAAACATATGTAGCATTTTGTTAACTTGGCCCCCCTTCCAGAACGGTTCAACATAAGCAATGGCCCTGCATAATCGACCCCGCAGTTCATGAATGGATACCCGGGTATCAATCTTTCACTTGGTAAATTACCCATTTGAATATTTAAAGGTTTGGCCTTCATACGAACACATTTCACACAGGAATGCACTATTTGTTTTGCTAAGTTCCGCCCTCTAAGTGGCCACCAAGATTCTCGTATCGTAGCGAGTAACAATTGGGGCCCCGCATGTAAAAATTCCCTATGTTTATATTCGAATAAAAGACGCGTGAATCTATGTCGACTGCATAACAACATAGGATGCTTTTTGTCAAATGAGAATGATTCGGAATTTTCTATTCTACCTCCTACTCTGATTATATTATGCTCGTCTAAAAATATGTTTAAATTAGAAATATTACGAGGACACTTTAAAGGTTGTTTATTGATTAAGTTATCATAAATAGTTGGAAAAGACTCTCGCTGTGCAATACGCGTTAATATTATTGTTGCCGTGTTTAATTCATCAACCGACAAACTATCTATGAGGCGCCGTAATTTTATTTTATTACGACAATTATTCGCAAAACGAATTATGTACGCCACCGCCCGCGCCCGTACCATGCGATTAAACTTAGAAAATCTTTCGAAAGGAAAACGACTCGGCATCTCTTGACATACTAATGTGACTTTGGTAGGTTTTAATTCTGGTAATTCATCGTAATTGATATTTGGATTGTTATTATCTGTACCTTCCATTCCACGAACGTGTAAGAATGAAGGTCCGCGCCACCACAGATCAGAGGAGTTTAACACATCCAATTGCACTCCGCGCGATAATAGGTCAGCCGGGTTTTGTTTACCACTTACATGAAGCCACAACTTATCACCCGTTAGTTCGTTTACTTCCACAACACGGTTTTGCACGAATGGTTTTAACTGATTCGGTGGCATTTTAAGCCATCCTAGCACTACGGTAGAATCTGACCAAAAATATACATTATTAAACGTTAATCGTAACGAACTAATTATCTTTTTGTAAAGTCTCGCGCCTACTACCGCGCCGCACAATTCTAAGCGCGGAATGGAAACCGGTTTCACCGGTGCCATTTTGCTTTTCGCACATAACAAACGCACGGTTATCATTGCATCTGTACAGCTACGTATATACGCACATGCACCGAATGCGTCCTTTGACGAATCACTAAAGATGTGTAACTCAACTGTGTGTGCGTTATCTCCTATAACATAACGAGGTATGCGTAAATGTTGTAAATATTGTAGTTTGTTAACAAAATTCTGCCAATCCAATAAAATTGGCTTAGGAACTGGATCATCCCAACCTATCTTAGCTAACCACAGGTTTTGAAGTATTATCTTAGAAATGACTATCATCGGTGTGAGTAGACCTAAAGGGTCGTATATTTGCGCGATAGTAGAAAGAATACTTCGCTTACTAGCCTGAGTTAAAGTATGTTCATGTTGAGTGTTAAAGTAAAGTTCGTCCGAAGAATTAAACCACCCCAACCCCAACGTTTTGGTGTGGCACGAGTCTCCTAACGATAGTTCTTTGAAGGTAGATTCAAGTTGAGTTTGCGAAGGTTTTGCATTGAAAATCCACTTTCTCAACGGAAAACAAGCCGATTCTAGAACTTTAGAAACCCCATTACATATCTCTAGTAATTTTTGATGGTCCTGATTTCCCGTTATCAGATCGTCTACATAAAAGTCGTCATTAATGACTTGCGCAATGACGTCATCATCGCAATCCGACGCGAGCTGCTTAAGGCACCGAATACTTAAATAAGGCGCGGATGCCGTCCCATAGGTGACGGTGTTAAGTTGATATATGCCAAGGGGTTCAGACGGCTTGTCCCTCCAAAGAATTAATTGTAATTGTCTTTGATCTGCTTGCACTAGTATCTGGCGGTACATTTTCTCGATGTCGGCGCAAGCGACATATTTAAATTGCCGGAACCGTAATAAAATAGCAAATATGTCATTTTGTAAAGTCGGTCCGATAAATTGTATGTCATTTAAAGACTTGCCTGACGTAGACTTAGCACTCGCATCTAACACTACTCTCAGCTTTGTGGTTGTACTATGTTCCCTAAAGACACCATGATGAGGCAAGAAATAGTAAGGCGGCGAATATTCTGTTATACGGCTCATATGTCCTAAACTTAAATATTCCTTCATGAAATTGCAATACATTTCCCTATAACTCGGTGCGCTTCGGATTAGTTTGCGCTCGAGTGCCAAGAACCGGTTCTCGGCCATTGAAAACGTATCGCGTAGCTCATTAGCTGATTCCTTTAGCGGAATACGCACTGCAAAACGACCTTTATCGTCACGCAAAGTGGTGTCTCTAAATAAATTTTCGCATGCGATTTCCTCTTTTGTCATTATTTGTTTATTACAAGTGATTTCTTCAAGCTCCCAAAAACGTTTAAGTTCGACGTCCAATGCTTGTGTGAAATTACATTGTGTACGAGTATTATTTGAACTATATTTTGTTGGTTTTTGAACTGAACCTGAGATAACCCAGCCAAGCTTTGTGTTTTGTAAATAGGGACCTTTAGGCAAACGTATTAGACCTTCATTTAGCAGATCCCAAAACTTGTCGGCACCAATTAATAAGTGAATTTCATTACTTGAATAAAAATCAGGGTCCGCAAGTTGTATGTTATAAGGAATTGCGATATTATGATCAATGCCTATTGATGGCAATTGTGCTGTAATTTGAGACAAAACTAAGCAATTAATGTGTGTATTGTAGGAGCTTGTTTTGGATCGTATTTTAGTTTTACATAATTGTGTGGATTGTGTCACGGAGTTGCCTACTCCAATGACTTGTATAGTGGACTGTATCGTTGGAATGTTGAGGGTTTTACAAAGCTTTTCGGATATAAAACAGTGCTGGCTACCGTTATCGAGAAGAGCGCGGGTAGTGTGATATTTATCCTCTGCGTCTGCGATCTCCACTAAGGCGGTCGATAGTAATACTTGATCATAAAAATAGCGCGTATCAAGATTACCGACTTTATAAGGCGTGTGAGTTGTGTGAGAATGAGATGCAGTTGAAGACGATATATTTGTGCGTGTGATTTCCGTAGTGGACACTGGCTGTGCCACTATTTGCGCTGTGTGTGAAACAGTAGACGATTGGTTAGCATCCATGAATTCACTGTGTATTAACGTATTATGCTTTTTGTTACAGTTCTTACACGGCCCAAACCAGCACTCCGATAATGCGTGTCCGGCACGTAAACAGTTACGGCATAGATTCTTTTCGTCGATTAACTTCAATTTATCTTTAGATGATAAAAGAAGAAACTCATCGCACGAATAAATAGGGTGATTTGAACTGCACAAATTGCACTTGTAACGTGGAGACTTTGTGTGATTAGCCAATTTCTTTCCGACTTTCTGAGTAGAAATATGACTGTGTGTTTTTACTGACGGCGTATTTTTTGTGTGATTATTTTGACTACTATCTATTGATTTACTAGTAGAAGGTTTAACCGTTTCTAGGAAATCTGCGCGGTCCTTAAGAAAGGTCATTAGGTCAGACAACGAAATCCTTTTATTAGAAGACGAGTTTGTGAGGGTACCTCTGTAAAGTTCCCATTCGCGTTCGGTAGTCGAATCCAACTTTGTGACGATGATATAGATAATTAACGTATCCCATGTGTCGGTAGGTTCATCTAATGTTTTTAATGCACGAAGATTACGCGAAATAGCATCCATGAGTTTACGTATTTGAGGAGCTGACTCTTTACTTAACGCCTGGACAGTAAATAATGCCTTAACGTGATTATGAATCAGCAAACGGCTGTTGTTGTATCTATTTTCTAATAAATCCCAAGCAACGATGTAATTTTGTGCTGAGAATTCTAAAGCTTTAATAACCTGTAGTGCATTACCTGATAGAACTGAACGCAAATAGTGAAATTTCTGAATATTGTCTAGAGTATTACTATTGTGAACGATTGATAAGAACGTATCGCGGAACTCAAGCCATTGGTCATAAGAACCGTCGAAGTTCGGCAAAGTAATTGTGGGTAATTTGATACCGTGTGATTTACAAATTTTATCATCGCTTTGAACTGTTGAATTTTCTTTTAAAATACACTTAGATTTGGCCACAATAGCATAATATTGATTTTCAAAAGATTCCCTTTCTTGCAATTCTTTTTCTATCTGGCTACCCGCGACGTACGAATCTATATCATCTTGAATGCTATTAAACTGATCAAACAACACTTCTATCTTTTTTAAGCGCTCCTGTAATTCCGTTTTTTGAATTTCTGTTGGATTAGCTTCTAGTGATTGAAGGAATTTTGAAAACAACGTAAATTTGCCTTTCAAGGAACCGCGTTTTTTTACTAAATCCCGAATAATATCATCAAGACTTTCTGAATCTACAATGGAATGCCTCTTTTTCGTCATTTTGGTGATTGCGAGTGATAGTAATCAAGTATTTAAAATTTAAACTGTCCGTGATAATTATATATGCACTGATGTAGGTAGAAAAAACTCGTTACGAAAAAAAAAAAAAAAGAAATCGAGAAATAAGACAATGCTAGCACAAACTCAGCATGGAACAAGGAAGGAAAAGAATGATTGACCTGACCGTAAACTGCAGATGGTGATCTTCTCGCTACTTCTTCGTTGCAGATGGTGATTTTGCGACACTTCTTCGTTGCTCGTGCGTGCGTGATTCGCAGACGTCGCAGATCCGGCTCGAAGGACCAGCTTATGTGCAGGAAGGTGGTCAGTCGTCGTGATGAGAATGTTAGTTTTGATGGAAAGACTTGATGACAATGAACTGAGATTTTAATGATGAAAAAAAGAATACAATGGTTTTAAAAATAGTAGTAGTCAGTGGTAAGTGGTTGTCCGGTCGCGGGTACGCGGTTTTTATACACTCGAAAAAGTCAGGGGAGAGGGCGCGGAGCCGCCCGCTGCGCGTGATTCGACGTCGCCGTAGCCCGCGACGCTGTTGCCGCTTTTGTCCGCTGGATGGCGCCACGTACTCGTAAACAATTTTTAATTTTCGTTTCAACCAATTGCCTAATTTTGCTCAAACTAAACCAAAAACTCCAAGCACTTATTTTAGTTATATCTTTCAGCGAAATATAAAATATTCGGAGTTATAATTTAATGTCACCCTCTGGCATCAAAGAAATTACAAATAAAGAGATTAAGATTCTTTACTAATTGACTAAATACTCAAGGCATGTTCTTGGAAAGTTTTCTAGGAACCCATACCATTCACATACAACTCATTAGATAGGCATTTTGATGCACCCTCAAGGTGCCGGCAGAAATCTTTTCAAGGCACCCCCTGAAAAGATTTCTGCCGGCGCCCATTTGTATAAATCTATACCTATGTATACTTACGTGTATAACTATTGTCACCTTTTTCTGTTCATTTTACAAAATCAACTCCTATGGGGTAACTGTGACTACGAAATTACGTATAAGCAATAGATTCGTAATTTTTCGCAATTAAATATTTATTTTTACAGAGCTATAATGGTCTTCTGAAGAGTTGCAAAAGAATCCAATGGGGATCCCCTTTGCAGATGATACGCATTTGTAATCGTTTATTTATAAACGGGAAGTCGCTAGGCGTTTGAATAAAGAATGCAAACGCGAGCCAAAATTAAGTTTATTAGAGTATACGTTTCAATGATTTTGTAAGAAATAGTTGCTACTAGTCGTAGTCAATTATTATCTTTGGCTGTCACTACACACAATTTTCAAAAGTAATGGGGAAATAAGAAAATGTTGATCACATCCTTAATATTATCTCAATTTCTTCTAAAGAGTTTTCGTATCCAATGCAATTTCGGAATGAAATACTCTTACGTACGTAGGTACCTACTATTTATATAAATTGATTGATGACTTCAATCATATCTTTCGATGCTGCAAATGGTTATTTATGCATTTTAAACATACATTTTGCTTTGGAATGGTTGTATTTATGATTCGAAAATCGCTTACATTAACATTACGATTATATTGGTGCATTCGTGCTAGGCCCACAAGTCAACATGCAGTCATATTATTGTTTCTAGTACGTGTGACCAAGGCTAACCCATCTCTTATTAAATTACAACAGTTGTAGCCTACTTTGTACGGGAAACCGACACACTTTTCATAACTTGTATGTTTATTCAAAATATGTACTAAGTCATGCTTATGACGAAAAATGGACACAACATTTTAACAGACAGTTTCTCAAGTTTTGAAGTACTTGTAACAAGTTTTTTATTTAATTTAGTAGGAGTAACTTATTAAGGACTTTTTTTCCTTCGATACAGATTTTTCCTTGACTGTTAAAACTTCTGAATATTATTTTTAAGTAATTTACAGATAAATAGACGAGATTAACTTATAATTAGGATAATTAAATTTAATATAGACGTAAAACTGTAGTCGTTAGAAAAAATCTCTGTGAGTGATCTCCAGAGACGTGTGGAATATATGTGCCAAATATGAAGTAGATTTGTATTATATACTTAGAATAATAATATATTATTTACAAAATAGTTATTTAAATATTAATTTGTCGATTTTAAGGGATAGTAATGGAGTGAGATGATTTTTGAAAGAGATATATGGAAGACAAAGACGACCTTAAGTAAATTGGGATAAAGGCAGATGATTGGATGGTTACGTATTATATTCTCGATTATTAATAAGTAGGTATTCAATTAAGAATAGGCCTATTGGTGTTAAAATTTAAATTTACTCGTAAAAATAAAAAATCTTTTAATATAATGTAATATTTATGTAATTTATTAAGACAAAGTAGAAAATATAGGTATTCAACGTGTCGTCATATGTCGTACTATAATGAATTTGTGTGATGTATATTATTTATAACTATAGAACTGTAGAACATTTGTAGTCCTAAGGAATTGACTTAATATGTAGCTGTTAAACATATGTAGCTAATATCATATTATACAACATTGCTCTAATATTATTAAGCTCACTATCCATTCATATTTTAAAAATAATACTACATTAATATTTACAATATTAATTATTATTCCTTCCTCATCATAAAATAAGATACTATTTAATTTTATTATTAATGTCACAAGAGAAAATCTTTTGAAGATTTTTAGCGCTCAAGTTTGAACACTGGATTTGTGTAGAAGTAGCATTTGTCTATAAGTAACTATATGATATTAGAATACAATTTGTAGAAAGACTAACAACCAATTAATAAAGAAAGAATAAAAGCATGGCAGAGGAGGCAATTGCGTAAAAAAAAACAATTACACTTTCATTATTAATTATTTTATTAGACGTAAGCTAAAGTGAATTGTGATTATTATTAGCAATATTTTTTGTTTAAATAAACTCGAATTAAAGTGTAGTAAATAATTTATAAATAAATTGTAATCTCATTTACCTACGGTTTGCTGAAGTATTGCTCCTAGTTTGTAAAATATGGTCAATAAAGTATAGGTACTGTTTAGATACTTAAATATTTATGGTGTCTGTTTTCTCCTAGAATTGGCGCCCAATATTTAGTTCAAGATAAACATTTTCGATGGAAAATTATCTATTAGATTTCTATCACGCAAAAAAGGTATATTTGATCTAGTCTAGTCTAGACTACGTCTCAGAGTAACGACAGTCGTAAAATCAGTTTATATAACTATCTGTTTCCCGCGGTTTTTCCCGCATCCTGATTGACCTACTTCCCGCACCCGAAAAATAAAAATGTCCTTACGTTCAGGTTCTCCTTTGCCAGGGTTCAATCTATCTCCACACTAAATCATCTCAATCGATTGAGCCGTTTTATCGAAAACCGTAACTGACACAGATAGACAGAGCTAAATTCGCATTTTTAATTTTAGTTAGGGTGCTCAATGCTCACATAAAGCCTATGCTTTATAGATACATACATTTATAGATACCACAAATCTCTCTAAAAACTAGTTGGACGTCATCGTAATTTTTACAATATTCACAGACAAAATACATGTATTGTAAAGTAAAGTATGTATACTTTTGCAATGAAACGCAGAGAAAATTTCAAATATGCCATACAGTGGCACTCGGTGGAACTAGCTGCGGAAACTACTGAGCTCAACTCACACTCCGTATAAGAAAGTGAGAAAGGAGCCCTGCTCATATACAAACAATTCAAAGTTCCTCCAACAGATGGCGCCAGCATACCTTTCTAGCAAATCATTATAATTATTTATTACAACACACGCAGCAGAAAATATTACACAACACCTGTCAGTCGCCCGTTTTTAAAGTTGCAATATTTTATGTAATAACATTAAAATATCACCTTAAAAGTTGCGAGGATAGCAACACTATATTGATGAGTGCGCGTTCTCATTTGCTTTAGGAAACCTAATGGCTCCAGCACAATGGCCGCTGTTGGCCTCGTTTCAGCGTGCATAGATGGATTACTTATTATTTTGATTGACCTCTTCTATACTAATGGAGCGATGGACGTTGATATTTGAATAAACCGAGCCTTTGTGCTATCTTTACCTAATATATCTGTCTAAAAATAGCTATATGTAGTACCTATTACATAACAAATTGTATATAGGTTGTAGCCGTAACAATACTTCGACATCATTTTGTGTATATATATGTGCAGACCTACAGGAAATAAAGAATACTTAGTATACAGACTACATTGAATAAAGGCTGCAATCTGCAATATATAAGTAAAGTACATTTTGATAACTTAGTCACGTTGATGTATTGGCCTAGACGGTACAGTGACCCTCATTAGACGAAGAACATAATTTTTTCCTTGATACATTGAATATTGATTGAACTTACTGGTACTTGCTTTATACATGGAAACAGTAATTTATATGAAAAACGCTGTATTTTTAACACACGAGTCCGCAATAAATCCGCACCCATAGAGGGTTTCGACCCTACGAGGGTTAATGGGGGTTTCAGAAACACATAGGTACTTAATGTATATATACACAGGAAAATCATTTCATACCGCGAGCGGTCTTGCCTACTCATGAAAAGCTTTTAATATTCTACAAAAAATAATATTTATTGAAATTTTATGTTTTTTCAAATTGAGATTAAAATAACAATAAAAAAATGGGTTATTCAGAAGTTCTGAAGTACACAATTAAATAAAAACAATGCTAAAATGTCTATACAGTCGGCTTTTTATATAACTTTCGTTATTTATATGGCTTCATTTATATCCCGACTAACGTTTACGCCCATGGTTACTTTTTGTGGAAAAACCTTACCCGAACCACTTTCATAATGGGGAACTTACATAAATACAACTTTTGTTTCATCCCCCACTTTTGTATGTGTGTATACTTGTTCACTTGTACGCCTTGACTTTTGATTGTGTGCGTGACTTGGTCATAACCCTATAACGATTTGGCTGAACCCTGACCTTCTTCAATAATGTGTTGAATTATTTAAGATGTTTTAAAAAATATGATTGGTTCAACTCTTTTATTAATTAGTATTCTACATTTAATACGCGACCACTCCATAAATGGGTATTTCGAAGAGTTCGCGAATTTGTTTATTTTACGCCCAGTCGTGTCCAATTGCGAATCACCTAATTATATTATATTTAAATCTAGATTGTTGACTATAGTCTCCGTACCGTCCGAACCAAAAAGGCCGAGAGAAGTAGGTACCTACATCTCTAGTTAAGGAAAAAGGTTCAGTAGGTGCCATGAGTTCTATTGTAAGTCCCTTATGAACGTAGAAGGTAGCCGACCCAAAACAATTCTCTGGGCTGTAAATTACAATTTCCTAATGGAAAGAACCAATAACACTATTCGTAGGGGTAAGCTATATCTTTTAGATATGTTCTGGTTACAAAACCCTTTATGGCAAGCCACGTGCGATAAGCTAAGACTAATAATATTATACCATTATCAATGTTTGTTTTCAACAAAAACTAATGTTATCAATCAACACAAAATACTCGTAACTCATTTGCAAGTTATCAATCAGAATACTACGTAACTGACTTGACAGATATTCAAATGCAATAATTAATTTATCAGTGTTTTACACAATTTATATTTTTTATGGTAATAATTCGTTGTTTGATATCTAGTGATAAAATATCGCAATCAGTAAATTACACATTGGCAAAGAACTTGAAATAAGTATACCTAGATAATGTCTTACCCTTTCTAAAATAAGTTATAAGTCAACAGCCGAAAATAACGTAAAAGACAAAGTATATATGATGCAAAATTCATGATAGCCTTCTGAAATTGCAGTACGAGTGTGACTTAATGAAGTCAATATGTAAGTAGATACCTACATAATATTGAGTTACATTAATTGTAAGTTGAAAGAAATCTATCATCATATATTATCTTATGCAGTTTCTTGCCGGTTCTTCTCCATAGAACCTACTCTTTGGAACCGTGCAACTAGTGTGACTTTTCATAAGAGCCTGCAAAGGCCTATTTGAAATAAAAAAAGTGACTTTTGATCCAAAGTTTACTTTTAATCATGTGGGATTATAACAGTCCCATCGCTGGGCAAAGGCGTCTCATACATAGAAGATACGACCATTGATCAGTGCGGATTGATGATTACTTATAAAAATATGTTTGTGTGCAATAAAGAACAATAATCATTTTTAAAACATCCGCTCAAGCCCCAACCCCCAAAGTTCACAAGAACTGAAATAGATGTTACGTATCATAGATAGCTAGTTCTGTAGTTATTAACAACATTGCATGTATTTTTGTGGTACGATTTGTTTTCATCATCGTCAGTCTATTTATCCCACTAAACATTTTTTTACAAAATTTATTTATTTATTCTCATACGCTTAAGGCATTGATCACCAAGCTTGCGCAGGCGGATTGGTGATTTCCGACATTTTAGTCCAGGTTTTCTCACAATGTTTTCTTTCAATGTTAGTCACGCGTCTAAGATAAACTTAGAAAGTACATGTGACTCTAGAAAAGTCACTTTAGTACTTGCACATATTTCGAACCTGCACTTTCGTACGCGAGATGCTAGGCCACAATGGTTTTCTGTAAAACTTGCTCTAATTTGCTTTCAGTCGGATATATATTTAATAATATATTATGAACCATTAACCCAGCCAAATTACACAAACAGAACCAAGTTGCGATGATGTGATTCCTAAGTTCCAAATGCAAGTCTTTAGTCCTGTCTCGACAAAATTACTCTCACTTCATGAATTGATGCAAGAATTGTTATGTAATGACATTTAAAGTTATATCTATTTTGCATACTATATGCAGGCAGCGTTCACAGTTAGTAGCTTTCCTTTGAAACAGTGTACATCGTATCGAAAAGTGTTTAATACAATACGAGTTTTTTTCCGTAAAATGTGTCTCCAAACAATGTGCCACGATACCTAGTGTTTTTAGGATTCAATTCTGTATGACCTCTCACTTATTTACATCTAAAATATCTTGTTATACATTTTAGATTCTGCCATTCTATCCTAAAACCGAAAGATAATAAAAGTGAAAGAACTTTATTTTGCGCATAGTTGGTTGATTAATTCCGTTTGGCAAAAGTTATCTCTTTATCTTGATGATAAAAACAATTTGATAGCGGAGAAATCAATAAATAGACAAACGTTGTGAAATTACTGGCAACTCTAAAACCAAACATAATAAATCATCATATGTAATTTTTTTACTATCCCCAACATTAAAAAAAATAACAAGTTATAAGTTTGAATGTAGGAAGTAATCTCCAGAAATAGTAGTCCGATTAAAAAATATCTTCCTAATGGGAAGCTTAATTATTTCTGAGCACTATATGCTATCCCTTATGTTCATGCAACACAGGCGACGCCGCCCTTGTCGTCGGCACACGGAAAAACCGGTCAAGTGCGAGTCGGACTCACACACAAAAGTTTCGGTACCATCATACAACACTATATACTTTAATGTTTTTATTCAATACACATAAATATTTATTTAACTATCTTGTTAATTGAAATATTTAATTGTCTATTTATTACGTTAAATGAGATATATGCCTGCTGACAGTCAGACGACCAGTAAAACCGACCAGTAAAAGTACCCTTTGGGTACGGAACCCCTTAATACTAGTGAAAATATAATATACTGCTCATGGACATAAAACATAACATATACTATAGAACTAAACTACAAACACTAGCACTATAAGCTATTAGAAATACCCCTGTACGAAATTATTTAATCCTGATTCCTGTACCTGTTTTAATTATGACTAAACAGACGGAATGTCTACTATAGCCACGGTACACGGTACGTTCCAGACAGTATAATATGACATAGCTATCTGTTTTCGCGGATGTTTGCAGGTACTATAGTATACTCGTAGGTACTAAGCCCCATTTGCGACGACGAGAATTTATACGTTGAATATGTTGATACGCGCCGCACCCTAAAATCTCTCTGATATTTACTAGCATTCACCAATATTTATTATTTTGATATACTTGATATCAAAAATAACGAGTAGGATATTAGTTAATGATGAAATGACTAGAAGTAGCCGTCTAGCTAGAGCACATTTTGCTAACTGCCAGATATTCTATCCACGACATATAAAGTACGAACGTAAAAAATGCAATAGAATATTACCGACTTAAAAACACACCGTCCCTGGTGACCGCGTGACGTAACTATTGTATTTCTGTCTGGCGTACAAACGCTTCTTTCGCATAATTGCAACAATAATTGAAGCATATTAATAGAAGTCATGTGAGTCAGCCGCAACAGAATGCTACTGTACGCTTGCTACTGAAACTGACGAGTTGAGTCAAGAGCTCAGAAACAATGGAGTATGGGAGTTAAATAATTAATAATATATTTTCAATAGTAAGCACTCCAGACAAGAATTACCTACTCTACATTTTCTATATCATATACCAAATCTGTCCGCCTATCTGGTACGCTTTTATGCCAAAATACCTGTACCGATTTGGATGAATTTTGGTATAGGTATAGATTGAAATCTAGGGAAAGATATAAAATAATTTTTATCCGAGTGCAAGAAGTAGTTTTTCTTTCAGGATGCTGGTGAAACCACGGAACATAGGTCTGACATAAAACTGGAAACCTGTAAATCGATCACGTAAGTTAATTGCAAGAGTACCACAGCTTGTCGAAGCGAGATTGAAATCTGAAAGGGATGTTACTATACTTCCCTTATAGCTGCGTCTCGCTCTCACACCTTCACAGTGATAGAAAAAACACATCATGGTATCTCTAAACTTATTAATCTCATAAAAAAATCGCTACGGGGGATTGCTTTCGACCTTCTTACATTGAAATTTTGTTAACTTTCAGAATATAGAAAGGTACTTCGCTTAAGTTACCGATATTTTTTAAACAACCTATTAAATAAATGTTATAATAACTTCATCGATCCTTGATGAACAAAATTCCTTATTATAAGCATTATTCCAAAGGTTCATGTTTAAGAATGCTTTGTCTCATCAAAGACATTTGTCATAAGGTAAGTACAACCACTGCACATGAAGTATAAATAAATGAACATAAGAAAGAACTATGCTAATTACAAAAGCACGCACTCACTTATACAATGGATCAATTTAATAACCGACCTCATTTCTCACAAGAATAAATATCAGCTTGAAACTATGATGCTTTAATCTAATTCTAAAAGCAATATCACCTGATTACATTCATAATTACTATCACCATAACAGTCGTAAAACATGAACGCGTGCCTTCGCCATAAGTTACTCTGTCATAACTTATGACCCTGGGAACACATGGCGATAATCACTGTGCTTGCGAACTAGATCAATGAGTAATTGCTATTAAAATATCATAATAGGTGCTGGATTTCACCACGTTGGTTCATACTTATCAACCCCACGACCCTCAAATAAATCCTTACATTATATCGCTTTGTACTTTACCTAGCGGTAAAACTACAAGTACGAGTAGGTGCCTACATATCAAAACCAAAAGTCGCTATTAAATTGTCTCGATCAATCTAACTCACAAGTTGAGTAAACTTTGAACCTTTGAATGATAATTTATTTTAGTACAATAAATATTTAGAAACAAGTGCGATTCCAAAGTCGAAACCTATTTTCAAGTGAGTAACTAACCCATCATACTTTAAACGCTTTGTCCTAGTTTCAGAGTTTTGTACTCTAACGTCGTAAAATATTTGAGAACTAAGGGCGATTTTCATATAATTCAATAAATGGGTTTATCCTTCTTATGTTTTCTATATTTAAAGCTAAGTTACGACTACGACAGAACTTGCGACACAAATGTCTGACATCGTCTAAGATGACACTTCAACATTTTTTTTATCGATGTGTCCGTCACGACACTTTTCTTGACACTATAAAAGACACTTATCTGTTTATACAGAAATGTCTTCTCTTTATTAATTAATAACATAAATATATCATTTTGCGAAAAAGAATAACAGCAGAAAAGTAGGATATTTCGACACAACAATAATCGATAATAACCATCACCATACTCTCCTAGAACACCATGGCACTTGGTAACTGAATCATTCGAAATTAATTGAAGCCCATGTAGCTTGGTCTAGGCGGGCGTGTTCGTGTAGCTCGCGCAGTAATGATTTATCGATCGATGGTTTTCTGTAAACATTTCACATACCCACCTACCCATCTACCTAATTGCTAGAGCATCATACTGTATCTATCAGATATACGTCATCACTGCTATTAGACAAGCAATGTATCAATAATAAAGCTAATGTGTAGTATTTTTGGTTTACAGAGAAACTTGATTCGTAATTCAATTTTAGCCGGTTCATATACATTTAACATTTTGTTAGGCACCTTTTAATATTTATTATATTCTTTTAAAGAATAGTAAGAGGAAAATATACATTCAGGTAAGGATATAGCAAAATTATATAAAGTAAGTATAACCGTATTAATGTCAGGATTAGATGAACATGTTATAAACAAAATATTATCAAATGCAGAAACCGTTTCTAAAATATCGACCCATTCATCCGTACCTGTCACAATGAACTAAGTACTTACTAGACTAAGATTATAGAGCCGATTGAACCCTTCTAAAAAACTACATTATGCAGTTCCCAAGGCATGCACAATAACAATATAAATCGGCCTTGTATTGTTATACAAGCAGTAAACACAGGGTTGGGCGTGGCGGTATTTCAAAGCACGGTGGCAGCCACCATCGTGGGAGAAAAGGGCAAACTCTGCCAGACAGCGAAGGACACAAGTACCTACGTCGATAAGCGCCGGTAATATACGGAAAAATAAAATTCGAGTTGTTTAGTGTTTATTTCAGATGATTTTGGCCCCCAATAGCCTTTGGCGAACCCTCAGTGAAACTGAATAATCAGTTTATCGGTGATGTGAATAATTTGCTGTATGCACATAATCACAAATCGATTTGATGAGAAATTACAGATTCAATAAATAGTCGATGAACAATAGGGAAACCTATTAAAATATTTAAGGTTAAAGGGAAGCAGAATTATATAGTCGTTTTATATATTATTATTTATCAAGACAAGATATTTGAAGAAGAAAGAGTCCTAATTCTCGTATGTAAGTAATTAAACTAATATTAACCGTTCTACACATAGTCATGAGATATTAATTAAACAAGTGTATTATGTTCAACGCTGTGCAATGGCATTACCTTGACCAATAGAAACACAAGACTATTACCTAGACTGATCATTGATAGACATGCATAGATACAGTTAGTATTATGTAGCTGGACTGTATTGTCGCAAGTGTCCAGCATATGTATAAACAACGATAATAACATTAAAAAAAAATACTCAACATTGCATCAGTTCTAAAATACTGGCCTGAAATATTTTGTCGTCTGTCGCAAGAATCAAGCTTTATTATACTAACTACAGTTAGCTCACGTGATGAAAACCCAGCTTAGACAATCCACAACCCATTCACTGAAGCGTTACAAATGATTGTAGCCTACTGATAAACAATTACAGTCGAAGATTTCTACACTAATGCGAAATAAGAAATATTTATTTACTGCAATCGCAACTTAGAAACGCATACGTATTATAGTAATTATATGTATAGATATGCTTATTATTGCTTATACAACATACAAGATTTCTTGAGGCATGCCATTTTACTGGTATTGAAGACACAGTAGACCTTAACGCTTGGTAAAAAGACAGCTAAAGATACTTTGTATTAAGTTTTTTCTTCGAATGCAGTCCAAATACTTTAAAAGAAATAATTACCTTACTTTTCGATACTGCATTATCTTTCAAAGGGTTTATTATTACTCACATGTGACTCACTGTTTACAGACACATGTAAACATTATACTGCGTCTTCTGTATAAGTGTTTATCTAAAACAAGTCCGTGCAAGCGAACTCGTGATATCCAATGAAGTGTTCACTCACGCATAATCAAATATTTTCTTATTTTTAGTTTGCATTCAGATATTTTAGCAATTCATGCACGATTGTCAATTCAAAAAACGCATATATTTTTAGTACCAATTTCTATTCTAATGTCACATATGGATCGCTGAAACATGACCATGCAACTTTTAGATAATCTGACACTTCAAACTGAAAGGGTACAGCTCTGACAAACATATACCGAGAATTTCTCCTACAGAGTGTTATAGCCGATCACAGGTAAAGAATAGTAAAACTTTTAGACATATTTAATAATAATAATAATCTGAAAATGTTTTTCTTTTTTATATAAAATGTTTTTCTTTTTTATATAAAATGTTTTTCTTTTTATATAAAATGTTTTTCTTTTTATATAAAATGTTTTTATTGTTTTAGTTTAATATTTAAAAATGTAATTAATATGTATATAAATAAATAAACGGAATAATAAATTTATTGACACAAAAACCTTACAATTTACTTAGTGTCTAGCTCGTATTACAAATTTTTGAAAGGCTAAACCCTGCCTCCTAAACTAGGAAACCCTGTGACTTAGGAGTCAGTGTTCTACTGTCGCTTGGACTTTAATCTAACCCTTTTACTAGAGGAAACAAACGCTATATTAGCAGACTATACTATTTAATGTCTAAAAGTTTCACAAACACATGAAACATTCTATTCTATTCTTAGATTCATTTTGGAAATATTCCATTAGGTTTGCTAACTGGTCTGATAGCCTTGAGGTTTGCAAATACCAGTTGGAAACCGTCACTTATTCACAAGGCCGCTCCGACCTTGTTTCTCCAGACTTCTAGGAGCATTTAGGCATTACATAACAATAAAACCACAAAATTATGGCAGAGAAAACGACAAAAAGTATTTTAAATTATATCTTCAAGAAATACAATTCGCTTTGATCAAGTTTTCGCGTCGTTATCGGTGAATTAAGTTTTGTACAATCTTCTTCTGATATTATTTACTATAATAATTATAATCTTGAACATCTCAATAACTGCTATCATCAACATTCAAAGTTGATTAGAATGTTTAGAGTAGAAATCGTTGCATTTTCTTACATCTAGGTTTTTTTAAAACGACAATAAATAACTTTACCGTTTCTGATACTCTGCATAATATTACAATAGATTTAGCGTTTATAACATTAATCTACTCTAAAGGAAAGAAAGTAGAAGGGAGAAGGGGAGGTACACGTTCAAAATATTTTTATTCTTAGTTATGGAAAGTGTGCAAAAAGCTCGCTAACTATATAGGGAAATGAGGGTGCGCCTCTGCCTAACCTTGTTGAACATAGCCGTAATAATTTTAAGCACATACCTAAGTATGATAACAAAACTTTTTAATAACAAAGTGAGATGCAGATTAGAATAACTTGTAAATAGGACTAATTTACGCACATGATTGAATATTAAATATCGAATTGACAAACAGTTTATAGTATAGAAAATAAATTGTGTTTTTACTCAATTTGAGCAATGAAACTTTGTAACAAACCAATGATACAAGACTGTTACATACTAAATATGTGCGAGAGACTATTGTGCGCTGAAACACACCGGGAAGCAATTGCAACCCTAACGCTGATGAATACAAGCGAGCTCGGGGCTGCTAGCGGTGTGCTACGAAATTTAATCTACCCCAGTCTGCCACCCGGCGCCCCCACACTCCCCCTCCGCAGCACTAAGCACCTAGGTATCTATGTACACTCTGCACATACCTACATACTATACGAACAATAATTTATTCATGGTAACGCGCGTCTTTGATGAGTATACACTCGCGTAATGACTATAATATAGTTGGAGTTTGTTTGTGCCGTTACCATGCTAACGATGAATGCCCTATAGCCAGTCTGGCAGTGCTTAGGTACAGCACGATACGACTGTCTACCTACCTACTAGTAGTATATCCTACAAGGACCGGCGGCGGCGTAGCCAACCGTTAGAAATGAGATAAAAAACGGGTTACAGACACACAATATGAACAAAAACTTGTTCGATTGTTGCTGAGCTGGTCTGCTTCTGTGAATTAAGAATATTATTTAGTACATTTTGTTACCTGCGATGGGTTTTTTTACAAAAACTGGTGTATAAATATGATAAATATTAGTTCATCGTGAACAAAGTAGATATACTGTAGCAATTTTGCCTTGAAATATTTTCCTTGTTAAAATAGTACTGTCAACCGATAAAGGAGAAGTGGCGCCTAGATATGAATAGAAGCAGTTTACAAGCAAAAGGAATTTAAAGAGTTTACCTTATTATTATAAACTTCAATGTTGAGTATTGTAGAGCCGCATAGTATGATCAAGATCATGCAAGGAGCCTATAATATGCTGACAGTAAAAATATACATAGTAAAGACAACTTTCTTTCAGCTCATAAATAGTGAGAGAATACGGTTGTTAAATACTTAAGATTAAATCTTATCAATCTTACTTTCAATAGTAAACTCTAACGCAAGAGTCCTTGACAACGGTGATATAACGTTGTTATCAATAAATTTACTGTTGTTGCTGTATAAAAACTAACTTTTAATCTACATCGTGCTTTTCACCGTATGCTATGTAAATTACAGGACGGAGCGAGAGCGCGCTATAGTAGCGTCTCCGTCGCTCTCCACGAAAGCCTCCTGAAAATATCTATTGATTATCGTATACGTGCGGGTTGGTACGTATAGTCTGCCACCTCGCCCCGTATTATGTCGACTGCCGTCGAGTGCCAATTTATTTGAAGAATGCTTGTAGTGAAGCGAGCAAGCTGTACTCCGCTGCAGTGACGCGACCAGATCACACGTCATGCCCACCTACGTACACCTGTTCGGGCAAACAGATTGCCCTATGGCAGATTTTATAAATAGTACCCCTGGACCGTTTACTATAGTATCCGAAGAATGTTATCGGATATGTACCTACATTAATCGTATCTTGGTAGAAGTCATTACTCATTAGGGCGCCTTTGTTTAAATAAAAGTTTCGTCATATTGGTATATTTGGAGCTGCAAGAGTAGCGGCGCGTTATCATCAGCTAGCTGGCTTGGTACATAGCCATGATGACATGACGCAGACGTACGCCTATGTCGTTCGAGACCTGTCGGCCTGGCCTGAGAGCAAAAGGTTGTGAACCTGGGTTGCCACATTTTACGTTCCCACGTTTAAGGGAGTATTTATCACTTTTTTATGCTCTATTATTATGTTACTTTAAATCTTTTATATATTATCAGAATATTTTACGTTAGAAAACACATTTACATATCTTGATCTTATTAAACTAACTTAAAAATCGTGATTTTGACATTTAATGTAGGTACGCGTAAAATGTGCTCTGTGAACCTAGGCACATGTACCCCGAGATATCTTGAACTGCTTTAAGGTTTTACAATCCATATTTATAATTATTAAGGATGCGAATGAAACTATGTCTCTATGTTATGCTTTCACGGGAAAACGGCTGAAAACTATTCCAGGTTCCAATCTATCTCTATACCAAATTTTATCGAAATCGATTCAGGCGTTAACAGACAAACATGCCAATTATAATATTAGTAAGAATATTGCTAAGGAGATGATAGATTACAATCTGAATAAGAACAGACAAGTTTTTATATGGGTGCGTGAAATAAGTAGCTCGCTCAGAAGGTGCAATCGAATTCATTGATGAAAACCGCGGAAATCAGCTATTAAAAATTGAATTCTATTGGTACGTACCTAAAATTTTTTTTAGGTCACCACATTCAGAATACCGTACAAGTACTACTTCTTTCAGTCACCATTTACGTCTACAATCGTAAAAGTTAAAAAAAAAAACATTAACGACACAGCACGAAATTTTTATAAAAACAAAATGGGAATTTTATAATCACCACGTTGGTATCATTGCATTCACAAGAAACGGAACGCGCTTGCGCGAGCTCGGCGGGTGGACGCGGTGAGGAGGGTCGCAAGGCCGGGGCGCGGCGAGCGGGGAGGGGCGACGTCACGTCGAACAACGCAGCCCATACGCTACTAAATTCAGATGGTCGCTCCGCATACACCGCTCGCATTTGCCAACGGACTATTCCATTGTTCCGGGTTAAAACTTGCCTGCGTCGCTCGAGTCGTCCAACGCGATTACGCGAGGTGGGAACTGTGAGATCGGTAGTAAAAGTGGCCTCTCTCTGTGACTCTGTGCTTGTGCAGTGATGATTTTACGTTAAATAATTTGTGTATAAAGACCATTGTGAAGTTTTAATATCTCCAAAAGAAAATAGACTTATTACTGGCTTGAAATAAGAACAAAACGCCCTATAAAATGACTGTATAGCAAAGAACGTCGCTGTCAAAATAAGGCGGAAAATAAATAAATAGGGTTAAAACACAACGGCTCGCGGTAAAACGTGATATAAAGCGGACCTTATTGCAGTGGTGTGTTAGAGTGACTTTTGTGTGGCAGAACTACAGTGGATGACCGAATTGCTGAAATAAATTATTATGCTGATATTTCGTTGATCGGAGAACCCGGTGATCGCGTTGGTGTCCGTGTGATCATCATGGAACAGGGAATCCGCTGGCGTGCTCGAGCATACCGGTGGAGTTAGTCGAGGCCACAGCCTTTTGAAATAGGTACCGGTTTTGAATTATCATTTTGTTTGATTTATAATACTGCTCGGTTCAGACGGGCGCAGGTGGCTTGCTGCACTCCTCTATCGCAGCGATTACTGCTAACGTATTTACGGGCATGACTGAAGATACAATAAGAGCAACAATGAATATAGTCATTATTAGTAGGTACCTAAAGGATAGGTACAATATGAAATTAAAATTAAATGGACTACTAATCTAAGCCTACTTTGTAGGTACATATTTTCAATGTTAAACGTTACTTTCAAACGAATCCAGACCAAAACAATAAAAATAAGCCAAAAAAATATAAAAAATGTTTTAGACTTACTATTATATATTTTTTTCTTTTTTACAGATAACTGAAGTAGTCATGGAGAACGCTCTATCAGAGTTGGGCGTTCAGCCACAAGAGCAGCTTGATAAGGAGGTAACAGAATGCGATAGAGACCCAGTTGAAGAACACAGGGAAGAAGACGGTTTTGTTGTGATAAAAGACGAGAAAAGTAGTGACAGTGATGCTCACAGTGAAGATCTTAGCTCTAATGATGAACAAAGTAATGTAATCAGTAGTAGTAACTCTCAGTTTTATGAGAGCAGTGACAGTAAAATAGACTACGCGGTAAAAATAGATGACAATGATACTCTTAGTGATATAGACGATATCAAAACAGACAGTGCTTCAGCTGACAGTGAAGACTCTGCTCTTGGTAGTCTTCCACCGGATAGTGCTCTCAATGATAGAGAAGAAGAAGCTCAAGATAGGTCGGAAGGAAGCGACTCGGGCCTTGGATCAGAAGTTATTGATGATTTAAAAATACCTTGTTTCAACCTTGCTCTTCCATGCACAAGTAGCCTAAACAGTGTCAAATCATCAAATGATTTAGACCAGAATAATGATAACTCCAGCAATAGCAGTAGTGATGAGAACAATGTAGATAATGGCCATAATTCTTTAGCACAAGTTAAACCTCTCAGAAGTAGTCTTAAGAGAAAATGTAGCGATGAAAATAAATACGAGCCACACACTAAAAAACGTAAAGAGAGTATAACATTCGATAATGTTACTGTTTTTTACTTTCCGAGAGCCCAAGGATTTTCATGCGTTCCATCACAAGGAGGTTCGACGTTAGGAATGGAATGGGAACATTCACATATACAAAAGTTTACTTTACCCGAGCATGCTTTAGAACAGAGAAGATTACATAGACAAATATTGCAGCAGCTGAAGAGTGAGCGCCACTCATTACAAGGCGTCTCTCTTTCTTCCAGCGAAGATAGTGACACTGAAGAAGAAGCAAGCGACATTTCTGAATCTGAGCTGGATTTAGATAGTTATTTTTTCTTACAACCTGTTCCAACTAGACAAAGGAGAGCTCTATTACGTGCAGCTGGAGTAAGAAAGATAGAAGGCTATGAAAAAGATGAATGTAGAGATATAAGAACATCGCGTGAATTCTGTGGGTGCGCATGTAAGGGAACTTGTAATCCAGAAAGTTGTTCGTGCAGCTTAGCTGGAATAAAATGCCAAGTCGATCGATTGAACTTCCCCTGTGGATGCACTAGAGATGGGTGTGCCAATACTACGGGTCGGATAGAATTCAATCCTGTAAGAGTCCGGACGCATTTTATACAAACTCTTATGAGAATAGGCCTTGAAAAGAAAAATGAAGAGAATCAAGAAGCGGCTAAGAGACAATGGCTAGAGGCGCACAATAACTCTACATCTTGTTCGTCAAATTCTTCATATGAAAGAGAGCGTTGTCTTAGTCACGAAGATGGAATGTTACGTGATGTTAACCTTACTCCAAGAGTGGAAGTTGAATCTTGCGTCAATACAGGAAGTTTTAATAATGTTCATTGTGATATGAATAATTCCACAGTGCAGAACGACATGTCATATGGCTATAGAAATGAAGTTTCCAACCACAGTAATGTAAATGACAGCAGTATCATGCATTTCGATAATACAAATAATCATCACAGTCATAATGACCCTTACACATCCAACATACTTCAAGGCAAAGGCCCACCTTACCCAACGGTGAACACCATGGGATTTGATACCATATCAAATACCGTACAACGGTTTCCTTGCGATCTAAACTATGCGTACGAACAACAAACAGAACACCATTTTAAAGGTCTGCAAAGTTTCTCAGCCACCAGTTTTGAAGAGTTCGCACACAGCTCCCAGATGACCATGTTCAGTCATTATGGCCACGTGTATGTACCAGATTACTTGCATAAATCAGCTGCAAATGTACATGAACACAGTTCGCTACAATATCATAGTACACAACATAATCACTATGGAATGTACAAAAACAGTTCTGATTGTGTAAATAATGACAGCAAAAGTGATACTCATTATACTACTTTGATGACATTGCCATATCAACATAGTAATAAGATGCAAACTGTAGAAAATGATGAGAACTGGTTCAGTCACAATACGTTGCTGAACTTGGACCATTCGGACCAGACGACCCAGGACGCCACGGACTCACAGTCGCAATCTGCTGAGACATCGGAAAGCAATAATGCCGAGACTACGGAAAATTTTGGTGAACTTATTAAAAAAACGATGGTAGAGTCTGTTACTGTGTAGATGAATTACTTGTTGTATTTTAATCGTCTTAATTATCATGTTATGAAATTTTTAATTATATTAATTGGTAAATTCAAAAACTTGCTTTATTGAAAATCTTTTCAACGACTAGGGTGACCTATAATGTTATTTATGTCCATAAATAAACAACTGTACTCTTAATAATCAGTAAACTGTGATATCTAAACGCGTATCACATTTGTTGAACATAATGTTATTATATCCGCTTCAAACATAAACATATGAGATCAAGAAATAAAAGCAATAGCTGTAAGTAACGTTTTTAAATAGAATCATTTTCTTCGTGTGCATCTCTAGGTATTAATAATTTTGTTATATTTAATTGCGATGGTCGAATTTGAACTACATGTTACAGGCGAATACTCTCGATCACCCGAAGACCCAAGGCAGAAAGTCTAATTCTTTTCTTTTAAACACTGCCTTCACACATTCACCGCAAAGCCAGTCTTTGAGAACAAATTCACAAGCTACTCACAGACTCATTCGCCAGCGAATTAGCTCGCACAAGTCTACCTACGCTACACTACCCTCACATTGAGCTCGGTGCAAATAAGCCACCAACCACAGCCACCGGTGGTTGTGCGCAAAACAATTCAATTACTAGTTGTACATGCCACCATCACTTTTCAGCAGCGCGCGACAGCCACCTACATTTGAAAGCAGCCACAGTATAGTGTAGTGGTCACTTCCGGCCACACATGTGCGACGATTCCCCACAAAATGTATGAAAAACATGAACAGTGAACAGCTTGTCGGTGGATCATTTGCGCCGAGCCTAACCAAGTATGAATCGCACGGTGCCTGTAGTCTTTTGTTATTATGATGAGGATGACGTCATGTTACAAATGAGTAGGCTACTAGGAATACTACGTAGCTATTTGACTAGTTTGTGGCCCCAGTTTTATAGGTTTAATGTAACCAAGCTTGTGATGGTAAGCAAACAAAGGTTTACTTAATTTAGCTGCCTATGTCTACTAATGATAGTCGGCGGTCCATACTTAGAATTGGGTCGTGAGTTCGAATCCAGACTAGTGCAAGTCATTGTCATTGCAATTTCAACCTGAAATTATAATCGATTGGCTCGATTTAATTGTTATACTTAGTACATTTAATTGCTGTAGCTATAATTAAAAACTCTTCTCTAACTAACACGTTTCAAATGTGAAGTTTGTAATTAGGTGCTTTTTACTACTGTGTTAATAAACATATACCCTCTTGTGCTTCTAACTTTGTACCACTGTGAATATTAGCAATGACCAATCAGTACTTAAGTTTTAGCACCTGTACAAACGAGCAGATGTGTTCTTGAAATCGAGACTTATTAAGTAGGTAGACTCGTCAAAACATTTCCATAATAATAAACACATGCGCCGAATATCAAACTAAAACTCAGATTACCAACTACGAAACGTAGGTCCTCCTCGAGTTTAATCAAAAGCTAGCTTGACGAATCATAAGATCCTGACGGATCACAAACTGCTTTCCAGAAAGCAGTGGATCCTGAGGCAAACGGCGGCAGGTAATTTAGAGGTTAATGGTGTTAATTTTTTTGTGCCATTCGATACTTCTTGTCCATTTAAGCCCCCAACCCTCAACTAAGCCACAGCTTTGCAACGGTTTCACAAGATCCTGATTTTATGACCTCTAAGTTTCCTCCGAATTTCTCCTCGAGGGTCGGCAGTAGAGAAAACACGGCGCTAGGGTTTTTCTTCATCCGCTTTCCAAGTGATCTACTCAACGGGCCCAAGTAAAAAAGATCCTATAATACGAAGTGTATTATAGGATCATATTTCCAAATTCATTAATTTATCTTATATTTTATATTTCCAATTCGCCTGCGTGGGCTATACGAATTCGAATAAAAAATCACAGAGTTTCATACAAACTTTGTCCCCCTTTTTAATCCCCTTAGGGGTAGAATTTCGGAAAATCATTCTTATCAGGAGTTTCAGGTCTCTACGATCAGCGACTGCGCCTGTTATTCAGGACAAAGCCTTTATATGACATATAGATTTAATAATGGGATTTAGTTTATAGCCTAATAATAGGTACTAATACTCACATCTCCAGCCAGAATTGATCGTGCAAACCGTAGTTTCCTCTAGGAGTAGAGTTATACAGCCTTCCAGAGGAAAGGTAGCGGGTAGTAAATCAAAGGCGATAGTAGTCTACGCGGCCCCTCCTCGTATTATGTGAGGCAGCTACAACTACAGTGGCGGTCACTACTATAGAGAATTGAGGAGCCATTGGATAGATTTCATTGTGAACGGGTCCTTGACAATAGGTGGGGGGCGTAGTGGAGCATAAATTAAACCGCAAACACATTAGCTAACAAATGAGTATGAGTTTATTTAAGTATCAATAGTAGGTATATTGCAAACAGCTGCACCTAAATTATTCTCACTGTAATCCATTGTTAGACGTCTGACATCCATTTTTCCCAGGTCAATTGTAGAACATTTCAAATAATAGTGTTGTTATAGGTATAAACAACAAGTACTCAGTACTCGAGTACCTGGTACAAGACCAACCAAGATAACAGATTACTACGTAGAACTTACTTCCTACTCTATATATCTTCCATATGACCGCAAACAGCAAAATTCGTACCTCTAATTAAGATCATAATCCCATACTTCCGTCACTTGAGCTCAGCCATCATTAGTAAAAGCCTTGCAGTAGCTATTTATTTTTATAATATAGTTACGACAGTCTGCTTCTCCCGTTCAGAAGATAGTGACCGTTTTCGAGGTCACCCAGTTTTATTTTTCCTATACTGTTATCGTTATTAAACGTATGCAGCATTAAGCTGTATACTCGTATATCCGCTTTACATTTCATTTTAAAAAGGCAGTCAGCGCTTCTAATATTTTTGATTGGTTATGCTGTTTTTTTTAGAAGACTTTCAATAGGCTCTTTCCAATTTCCAAACTCAATTTATCTAAATATACCTACTCGTAATAAGGTACAAAAAATATACGTACTTACATAATAATATCGTAAAAACACTTTATTGATAGCGTATTAAAATATCTAAGAATAAATAAGTTTCAAAACAAAAATACTTGTCCGTGCCAAAAAGCTTTTACAGAAATCCGTCCTTTCGAAAGTTTATTTTGCATTCACGCGAGTGGAATATGTTTTTCGTGCGAGTTGTTATCGTCCTTGACTTCTAACTTTAAGGTAATTACAGTACTTGAGTAATAGCTTAGTATATAGGTACGAGTATACGTGACATAGGCGTATATACATAGCTACGGCGCAGCGCGTAAAGAAATGACGTTCGATGCAGACACCGCCCTTTCAATCCGGGGCGGTCGGAGCGTCAGGCGCCGCGTCGGCCCCGTAATTGCTTAGTAACGGAAGTTAAGGCAATAAATGTGCACTTTTTCAAATTGAGCCCACGGACTAACTGCTACAAAAACTATTTCAAATTAGAGACAAAGAGACAAAATAAAGGACAACACTTATTTTTTTGTAGATATTTAAAATTAAACTACCTTGTAGTAAAACGATAAATCTTTATTGAACATAGTCTCATTTCTGCATTTTATATTATAACACAAATAAATCTGTATGTTTACGTATTGTTCAAATATCACAATGTTTAAAAGTTATCTGTCATGATTCTTAATACTGTGAGCGCGCGGTAGACACGTCCGTCAGGAACTTTGCGTAATTTCCCAAATCTTGATTATTTTGTCTTCACTGGCTGTTATTAAAGTTTTTGAGATCTCGTCGAAATAGACGTTGTTAATAGAGTCTGAAACAAAAAATATTTCTTGAATGAATAGCGAAGCAGAAACGTATAAGTTATTTTCAGGAGTTTTGTACGCAAAGCAACTTGCAACCAACTATTGTAATATTGGGTGGTGTGGATCGTGATCCTTACTTTCTTATTCCGAAACAGGTAACTGTAGAGGGCCAAGGCAGTTAGTTTCCGAAAGTTTATGATTTAGTTTCAAATCTGAACACGTAGAGTTGGTCAAATTTTCCATACGACTGCCGGAAATATAAGACGACTAGCTTTCCACCAACAGCTTTGCCGCGTGGGCTATACGATGCAAATTAAAAATGGCAGAGTTTCATACAAGCTTTGCCCCTCTTTTTCACCCCCTTAGGGATAGACTTTCGAAAAATTCTTTCTTATCGGATGCCTACGGCATACAAAGAAACACCTTCCAAGTTTTAGACCTCTACGATCAGCGGTTTAGGCTGTGCGTTGATCCTTCAGTCATTCAGGACAAAGCATTTTATGTGTAGATTACCTTTGTCGTTATTACCTATTTCGCATAGAAACTGAATGTCCGCCTAAGCTCACGCCAAAACATAGTATGGATGGAGGAACAACTGCCATTAATTTATTTTAATATTGAATAATGAAACTGGTAGTATTACGAATGATTTAATTATTCGACCAGTTGAAATATTTGTGTAAGCATACATAATTTAAGACTTAAGAATATTTTGTATCATTTCTGTTTTGTAATCTTATTTAGAACTAGGTAGCTATACACACGCTTCCATTTTAATGGTTTTCTAACAGCACGTGTATTCTCTATACCTACGAGTACGACTTTATCGTTTTTTAGAGCTAGATTTAAATAGATTTTTTTTCTATAACATTGTATGTTTTTAGCATATGGCGTCTTGGTAACACGAGGCAAGTTCGTTTAGTAGGTTATGAGTGTGTGCTTACTTTGTGGCGCAAATACGTAGCTGTCAGAATCATGTAGAAAAGGGATCCCTAAACGGTCAAAATTACTTGACTTATTTACGTATCCGACAAGCACCCTTGACGAGGCTTGACAAAAATTGCAAGAAAATAATTTTTAATCAAGCATTATCGTGTAGTTTGCTTGTCAAGCACACAGCTTTGTTCCAAATGGTCAAAATTGCTTGACGTGCAAGTGTTCACCGTCTAGAGACCCCATAAAAATATTTTCTCCCAAAAATAACTAAGCCAAAAAGCAAGGTAGCTTCTTTGTGTGATCTTTATAAATAAGGTGTAAATGTATTTTGTTTTCTACTGGGTGAACCTCCCGCCGTGGGTGGGGCGGAAGGGAGTGTCAGACTCTTACTGACTAAAACTCATCCATGTTCCTTCCTCAGCCCTTTGTATTCCGGGGGTTCCAGTCTACAATAGGGGTGAGATGCGAAATTATAAAAACAAAAAAGCCTCATATAGCCTTTAAAATGTAACCTTTGTTACGCGGTGTCCTGCGTGAGCGACGAACGCGACGCAACGCGACGCTGCGAACGCGACGAACGCGATCAACTCAACGGCATACCCTACTTGCGGCCTATATGACAGTCTGCGGCAAGACGCGACGTAACGCGGATTTATTTTGAGGGCGACCAGACGCGACACCACGAACTCGAAATGGTTGATTCAGAAGCGTTTTCTTTCTGTGCTTTTTACGATATTTTTTTAAAAGTCTGTACTTTAAATATGAACTTTCGAGCAAAATTGTACTGTACTTCTCCATGGTTCGAGAAGTAATGACCAAAATCACGTAGGACATTTGTCGCGTGTAGCATCGCGTCGCATTACGTCGCGACGTGTTGCGTCGCGTCGCGTCGCGTTCGTCGCTCACGCAGGACACCGCGTTATTGGTTGTTAGTTTTGCACTGTTGCATATTTATAATTATAACTATAAGATTGTATAAACATAAATAGCACACACACCACACAAGTAAACGTTATCTCTACAATAACAACACTTTTACAGACTACGAAATGCCGTTCTAAGTGTTCAAATGTTCAGATTTTGGTACAGCTTCATCATGAAGCTTATCACTCGAGTATAGTCGTATTAAACTAATCTTAACTATCTGCACTAATATTACAAAGAGGTAAAGTTTGTGAGGTTGTACAGAACCTGAACTGTACTGAACCGATTTAGAGATAGAAGGGACTCTGGTGAAGGTTATAGGTATATACTTTTTATCAAAGTGCGTGAAGTAGGTCCCTCGGGACGCGGGTGAAACCGTGGGAAACAGCTAGTTTTAAATAAAAATCTTGTACCTTAAATAAATTTTAATATGGATATATTTTTTAATGTAATCTAGTATTCATATTCAAGATTAAATTAATGCGAACTCTGCCGCCCACGTGGTTCGACGGAAAGCGCATTAATTATGTTCCATTATATGCACAAATGTTAATCTTATTTCAATGATCGATGCAATACATACCATTATGAGCAGCATGCTCACTGGTCTGCGCGGCAGTGAGCATGTTCCACTGCAGCAAGGAACCGTCGCCGCAGCCGAGCCACAGCACGCTCGAGCCGTCCCAGCATAGTGACGTCACCGACTCCGGCAAATGTTTCTGGTATACCTGGTATCAAACAATAGTATATATAAAAAAATAAATAAAAAAAATAGTATGTTTGGCGTAATGGCTGAGTAATTGGCTGCTGCACTGCGTGTCGCGGCTTCGATTCCCGCACGGGACAACTGAAACTGTTCCGCATCTGGATGTTTGTGCATGTGTAATTAATGTTTGTTAACGCACTCGCGCTACAGGAGTAATTCCAAGTGTGCCGTTTTTTTTTTTAAATTGAAGATTCATAAATTTCAGACAAAAACTGGGTCGTTTTGGTTGCCCATTTAAATAATTTAGAAAATATAAAATAAATCCTATCATGTGTCTCCTAAATAACAGTGTACTAGTAGGAAAAGCTATTCGGGAGTTTAACTTACTGATACTGATCCCCTCTTGCAAGTGAGATAAATACTTCGCAAAATAGCAATAGGTACACTACTGACAGCTATGTAAGCGTCTAATATCAAAAAACAAATTAAAGAGTTGATATTTATAAGCCTTAGGGTCTGTATAAACGACGCAATATCGTAATATTACGTAATATTAGACCAGTGCCAATAACTTTTGAAAACAAAATAAATAATAGTAGGATGAAACCCATTGGAAAAGGAGGAGAATACAATAAAAATTATAGGAAAAATAAATTACGGGCGATCTGAGGTCGGGAAGTGGGGGGAGGGGGGGTTAAAGTTAAAAAAACGGTTTATCTCAATTTCCGGCAAAACTACAAGTCCTATAAAAAAAAGTTAAATGGCAAAGTTGTAGGTAATAAAAAGATCTAAAACTTTTGGATTGACACTTTTTTCACATAACCTCAAAATTTATGTGAAAAATTCAAAAAACCAAGTTTTTGGTTTTTTATTTTTATCTTTTACAATAATTAATTTTTTATCACGAAATTTGGTGAAAACTTACCTTTTTATGTCCCAAACACACTGTAATTTATTTGATTTAAAATAATTATTTTTTTACCCTTATTTTGACTTAATATCGAAAAAACACTCTAATTTTCAATCGAAAATTCTCGTGTCAAAATATCACTTTTTTTTAAAAGTCGGTAGTCTTTTTGTTCTTTGAAATCTCTACTTTCAGATGGTATAAAAAATATTTACATTGCTATGGTAAATGTTCTCAGAAAATATAAAGAAACGCTACGAAATAACAGTTAGCAAGGCCAAGATCCTTCTAGCCACTCCCCACTTCTCTATGAAATACCTTTTGATCAGCTAAAAGGTATTTCATAGAGAGGTCCGAGGTTCCGTAGGTCACTCAGATACATAAGTTATCTTAAAATAGCAATAAATTGGCATCTACGCAAAAAAATTAAGCCGGTCTAGGCCTTACTACCTGTTATTTCGTAGCGTTTCTTTATATTTTCTGAGAACATTTACCATAGCAATGTAAATATTTTTTTATACCATCTGAAAGTAGAGATTTCAAAGAACAAAAAGACTACCGACTTTTAAAAAAAATGTGATATTTTGACACGAGAATTTTCGATTGAAAATTAGGGTGTTTTTTCGATATTAAGTCAAAATAAGGGTGAAAAAATAATTATTTTAAATCAAATAAATTACAGTGTGTTTGAGACATAAAAAGGTAAGTTTTCACCAAATTTCGTGAAAAAAAAATAATTATTGTAAAAGATAAAAATAAAAAACCAAAAACTTGGTTTTTTGAATTTTTCACATAAATTTTGAGGTTATGTGAAAAAAGTGTCAATCCAAAAGTTGTAGATCTTTTTATTACCTACAACTTTGCCATTTAACTTTTTTTCATAGGACTTGTAGTTTTGCCGGAAATTTAGATAAACCGTTTTTTTAACTTCAACCCCCCCTCCCCCCCACTTCCCGACCTCAGATCGCCCGTAATTTATTTTTCCTATCATTTTTATTGTATTCTCCTCCTTTTCCAATGGGTTTCATCCTACTATTATTTAATTCACTTTTTACCGTTTTTAGAGGCTAAAAGCACTGGCCTATATACCTTATCGGTAATTATAAATGAGCCGTTTAAGGGTTAAACATTGGACCCGAGTGCCCATCTCCTATATCGCGACAGAGCTAAGCGTTTAGTCGACTCCATGCGTGACCTAAAGGCTGGCCTATATGTGATACTTTGGCCTAGATATAGGCCAGCCTGGCCTAGATATTGGCTTCTGCTTTGCGTTGGATGGCAATGCTGATTCAGCATTGCCATCCAACGCGGCAAAGCAGCCAGCCATTTGAACACGATTCCCGTATACAATGATGCGGATACATATTTTGTTGATTAACTTTTGACTAGTATTTTAGTTAAATTTTTGTATCGTGTAAATATCTTCTTCTTCTTCTAATAAATAAAAATGAATCACAGAAATGTATGTACGCGCAAAACTTCCGAACGACTGCGACTGCACTAAACTGGATAATATTTTTTTTGTGTTCGTTATTGTTAGGACAAGGTTTATATAAAAAAATGGCGGTATGAAGTTTGCCCGGTCTGCTAGTTTTTAATAATTAAATAAATATCCTAGGAACGACTTCCTTGTTCCGCCGTAAGATTTAAGGCATTAAGATAAAGAAACTGTTAACCAAGGAGAATTCGTACATTAGCAGTGATAAAACTCAGTTGAAGACTTCATGCAGAAATATTAAGTCCTAAAAGAATGTAGACTCATTGTTTTCTTTTACCCTGATAAGAAACGTCACACGCGAGATAAAACAGAAAACTGGGGTAATCAACATTTATCATTACATTTTACCCCAATAACGCGGTGATAATAACGGAAGCAATTCGCCCGATCTGACAAGGGATGTTTACAGCAATATGTATCAGTCTAAATATAAATTATTTGATTAATTTTAATAGGAATACCAACCAGTAGTTTCGCTTCGCAGGTAACAGCTACCAGATCTCTTGCATTAATCAAGCGTGCCTCATCTGTCATTATATCGCCTTTTCCTTCCTTATCAACTCCCTTACTATTTTTTTTAATCAAAATCGTCATATCAATCGAAAGACTACTCTGCGGGGCTTTCGGAAGAGATACCGCGCCCCCGGAATACAAAGGGCTGAGGAAGGAACTTGATGGGTTTTAGTCAGTAAGAGTCTGACACTCCCAACCGCCCAACCCACTGCGGGAGAAGACATTTGATGACTTCCCATCCGAAAAAAAGTCCAATGACTGCTGAAGCAGACCATTGTATACAGAACTAGCTTCAGCCCGCGGCGGTGCACATGAAACTTAGCCTATAGCACTCAGGGATAATACCTCGCTCATTAGTGAAATAGATTACCCTTCTCATACAAATTGTACCACCTATTAACAATATTAAAGTATAGAAAATGAACTAACCGAATCCAAGACACTAAGGTCAGTGACCCTCATGTCGCCGTCGCTACACGCGGTGACGACCCTGTCCCCTGCCGGCACGAAGCAGACGCCGCTGACCGATGACGTATGCGCGCTGATCTTGTTGACGAGCTCCTTCGACGTGTAGTCCCATATGAACACCTCGCCGTCACCCGTGCCCGCTATCACGTCGATCTCGTGACGACGCCGCCTGTCCACAGTACAAGTAATAAAGGATACTCACTAATATAAAAAAAATCGATAGTAGTTCTGTCCGTCTGTCACACTTTCAACATGGCTGATCTGATTTGGTATGAAGATAGCTTAAGCAGGACAAAGGATGGTCTTTGTCTGGGTCCGTGAATTAGTTCCCTAGAAATGGGTGAAAACGCGGTGAACAGCTAGTATATACAACAACAGAAATTGTTACTATGTTATAAATACGAGACTTTATTTAGATCAATGGATCGCCATCAGTCGGCATATCGTCCCACTTCTGGGCAAAGGTCTCTTCTCACAGCGAAAGCCATAAACATTGACCATCACGCTAGCTCAAGGCGGATTAGCGATTTCAAACTTTTAATTCCAAGTTCCCTCACGATATTTCCTTTCACCATCAGTCAGTGGTGCCCAATATATACTTAGAGAGCAGAGACATATGACTTTGGAAAAGTCGCATTGGCCAGGTTACGAACCTGCGCATTTCTTGGCGCTTAAAGTGCGCCTCAAACTCTAAGCCACCACGACGTGACCACGTGAGATTGTTTTAGTTTCAATGAATATTTTATGATTTAAACAAAGTAGGTCCTTATGCATTCATTGACACGGTATCCTCTCAAGATCTAGTGTAACAACTTTCTAAAATCATCATTTGTTTTAGCAGAGACCAAAGTCACTACGTAACCGCACGGATTACGCATATACCTATTATATATGTACACTATTCGAATTCGAATTAAAAGTACAAATTTTGGCCCAATTTTTCACTCCCACTCTACCTCTAAGGTAGAATTTTGGAAAATCCTTTCTTATCGGATGCATACGTCATACAAAGAACACACCCTCCAAGTTTCAGGTCTCTACGATCAGCAGTTTAGGCTGTGCGTTAATCCGTCAGTCAGTCATTCAGGACAAAGCATTTTATATGTAGTCTGCGAAAGACAAAGTATCACTGACCTAGACATATACAGACTACATTTGACAGACAGTTCTCTATAAATAGGTGTCTGAAATTAATTTAGCTCCAACTATAATAAGACTGATAGTAAAAGTAGATTCAGTTTTCGGGCAAGTCGCTGTGACCTTTAACTGACACGATGGCTTTTTAATTACATATTATTGTTTTCCATATAAGTAAGTCGGGACTGAGAATCCTTATAAGGTGCCCAGAAAAATAACGAGTGCCTAATCTAGACGCGACAATGTTTGAACATTCGAAATGTATTATACATACTGTATTCATGCCATATTTAGCAAAAGACACACAACTTACCTATACGTAAGACTGGTTATTTTTCCATCATGATCAAATTCCGCTTTCAGTCCGCGAAGGGCCTGTCCGGTCCTGCCAACATTACCCCACACACGAACCACGCCGTCCCATCCGCCCGATATCAACAAACGTTCTAAAATATATACCAAACTGTTAATTTATATCAGTCTAATTCAATACCATCAAGCAACAAATTACGACATTAAAATAAAAATTAAAAAAACCCCCAACGCAAAAAAGCGAACATTTAAAAAGTCATAAAAGCTAATGAGCTTGAAACGGCTGAGCCGATTTTGATAAAACATGTCTGAAAATCACGGCTAGAAAAGCGGCTTTTAATAAAAAAAATCCGCCCTAAAATCGGTGCACAAAAATACTGTGGTCAAACTTATAACATCCCTCTTTTTGCGTCGGGGTTAAAAGAAGAGATATTTAGCGTATTAGTAGGTCAATTAATATACAATTTTTTGCAAAAACAACGTCCAAAAAGTTACGAAACAAACCTTTTTCGAGCCACAACAAACAGCTGACGGAATCATCATGCGCGCGAAAACTTTCCATTACTCTGCCGTATTCTACGTCATATAAATATCTGCAAGTTAGTACGAACAGTTTAGTACAGAAAGCGTTACATACAACAAACATACGATTATATTTACTATAGCAAAAAATATATTACATTTCATTGTCCCAGGAGCCGACAGCTACCGTATTGTCATCGACCATCACGCACGAACTTAAAGGCGTTGAACTCAATATAACGCTCCTTATTTGCTTTCGTTGCACAGTGTCATACACTTTGAGAGTCCCATCCTTTCCTACAGATATGACCCTGTTCCCTTGTCGGATAGCACAGGTCACGGCTTCCTTATGCAGTTGTAACACATCAATACATTCCATTTTGTAAGAAACATAGTCGTCTAAATAAGATAGGGGCTTGGAAATGTGCGGTGTTATTTTTCTAACGTGCGGTTTGGTAAACAGCTGTTTTGGCACTTGTCCAAATTCCATTATTTGCACCTCTAGTGCGTGCCTGTCGTTCATGTCGTAAATACATTCGAGATTGACCGCGCCTTCGTAACACACGTGGTGGAACACTGGAATTAAAATGTCAACAACATTATGTTCAACACAACATTACTACTAGCATACTGTGCTAGCGAAGCGAAATAATATTATGGGGATTATTGTCGTGTCGAATGACTATTTTTATTTCGCTATTAAGACATCAGTAAGACATTGTATGTATACAATCTGTATAAATACATGCAAATTGTATTATAGTGTGAAGTGATTGAACAGATGATGTTAAACAATGTAAATCGATTAACAGATAAAAAGAGACTTGATGACGTCAGTCAAGCCCTAGTTATCTTCATATTTATCGCGCACTTCACGCCATCCAATATAATCAGGACACATGTTATGAATTCACAAAACGACCGAATATGAAATCAGGCTTTACATCAGACGCGAAATGCATCGTCAAAAGTGAATGCCTTATTTATGTGGATTATCTTAAGATCCAACCTTCGCCAATGAAACTTTTAAAGCATGACAAGTGAAACCTACAAGGTCGCTTTTTTGTTAGTGCATACGATCTATTAATACACACCATTGTAAGCCTTGATGGCCTCTTCGCCTCTCTGTCTGTATCCAAATATGAGGTCGATCCACAAATGCAAATGTCTGCATACATATTCTGACTCCAGGGCTTCCCTAAGTTTCAGTACAAAGTCCTCAGGCGAGATGGCCCACGGAGGTAGGGCGACATTGTTAACTTTGCTCCCATCGTGGCGCTCCCCGAAATTGATTTCGTACTGATTGACCAAAAAATCCCCTTTACCCTCTGCGTCGTAAAATTCGGGAACTAATTCCTGAAACATTAAAACAGAAATAAACAACTCTTCAAAGGATAAATTGATATCAAAGACGAGTTTACAGACAGAAATTTAAATTAAAATACGAAATATCAAAAGTCTTCATTATTCCTAACCCATAGTGTTAATTGATACAAAAATACGAAATTTCCAGTTACCTTAAAATCCGACATATTCCGTAGACAATTGTTATAAACATCTTTAACTGAATTGAACATTCTATCTGGATGATCGAATCGACCGTTTTGTAAACACAGCATATATTTAGGGTATTTCCGAACCTGAAAATTGAGATCAAATTTTAAATTTACAAGTAGTTACACAACATACAACATAATTATCATATTGGTGCTAACAACAAGTGTTACATTTTCAAAAACATTCATTGGATAATCGCGTTTATACAACTTAAATATTGATGGAAGTGATTACTAGACTTTGGAAGGAGCTTGTTGACCATGAACAGTTTGCGCTCTACTTACTGTTAATTTGTATTGTAAAATGTTCTATAGTCTTCTATAGAACATTTGAACATTGATCCAAAAATAACTGCACAAAACACTAATTAAATTTATTGGTAATAGCATAGCACTTTAGCAAAGTAAAAATACTAATTAACTAAAGTAACAGGCCAACTGGTCAGTTTGCAAACTAATGAGTTTACCTTGTACTTTAGGATAGCCTTCATACTAGTAGTGCAATGGCAGTCCCCAAAGTATAAAACTTACCAAATAAAATAAAACAAGGCCAGGAGCTGAATAATGAGATCCATATAAAAATTTTGGTTCAGTCATTTCAAAATATCTTTCTTTTAGTTTCTCCAACCTATCAGGATTTAGAGCTCCCATTGGCTTTGATAGGTCCCTGAATGTATCTGGGTTCGTTAGGTCTAAAGTTTCTGAAGTGTAGTCTGCCACTACCCATGGAAATACTGGATACTGGGTGAGATCATTCTTGCTTCTATCTGCTAGACTGGAAATATTTTATTGTAATATTTAGTGAAGTTTTGTGTGAGTTTAAAGAGAAACTTTTCAATATTAAAAAGGCACATACCAATTTAAATACATCAAATAGTCATAGTTTGATACAATCCCATTTTGCCACTGCAGTGTCATTTCTTCTGTGTGCACTTTCTCCAGCTGTACATTTGGAGACTCTTCTAGAATCTTGTATATCCTATCTCTATCCCTTTCAGATTGGAATGTCACATATATGTGGGGGACTGAGCTCTCTTCTGCACTGTATATTTCTAGCCCCTGAAACAAAAGTCGGCAGTTACAATGCTGTCATCCTTTTACATTGCTATTATATAAGCAATTCATTCAAAGACTTATTAGGTTGTAACTAATAATAATGGCCACAAAATCTCCTATTACAAATAGGTTCCACATATAACTACCATGCAAGAACCATTCTAGGCAAAATTATACTATCTACTGCAAAAAAATAGTACATAAAACACAGATACATACAACTTGCCTTAGTAAAAATCTTCTTTTGTACATCCTCCGCAAATGGCCCAGTTTTAACTTAAGAATGGGGCTCTGAAAGTAATATCACAAAGCATTCATTTATATCTTTATCTTGAATAAAACTGTAGTTTCACAGAACAATAGGATATAAAATCTTGAAATACACACAGCTATTGTTCAGCAAATACACTATGTTAATAGTGATATCTAAGTGCACAGTGCTAAAAACATGTGTCACCTAGGTCCCATTCATACCACTGTCGTAAGTATGGCAGAAATATGGCTATATGGTCTACATGTTTACAGGACTAACCATATATATCCTGTTTATCATAATTACTTCAAATATTAAACATGTTTTTCCTTGTTTCAATATTTTATTATGTTTAAAAACAATTACCCTAATGAGTGGAAATTTGTTTTATATTAAAATAAAATGAACAATAACTATTTGCAATTGATTAATGTACTATTCATTTGAATTATTCTATTACTATTCATTTCAAATGTTACTGTTATGATAAGTATGATTAATAATTAAATTATACCTACACCTTCAACATTACTAAATGGCTGGAAGTATATTGTAGTTGGGGTTAAGGCTAGCTTGCCCTGATGTCTCACAAGAGGAGATATTTTCTCAGCTTGCAGTTCACAAACGATCTGTTCGGTGAAATCATCCATCATCACCGGGTCAAACTCCATCCTCATATATCTTGAGTGGAGAATCGTAGCTATCATACTATTGTGTTCAGGAGCATGTAAAGTAGAAGCCCTTTGTAACTGCTGCATTTGACTCAAGCATTCATCAGCTGATGCAAAGTCAAAGAAAACATAAAAGTCTCTGTCTTCATATATAAATTTGTATGGTGCCAGTATATTCTCTTCAAGCATTTCAGCATACATCTTCATTCTCACTTTGATGACATTATTGTTTTCATCAACTATTGATATTTCAGCACAATCTTTAAACTGCATCTTGATGAGAGGGAACACCCAGTCTCTGGGCTCAAACACCAGGGACTTGGAACATAGTTTCAAACGTCCTTGCTTAGCATTGTCATTTTTTAATTTTTTGTCATTTAAGGTACAGGAATAATCTTCGAAATAAATTTCTCCTGGTTCCAATAGCAACATTGAAAACCTGTAAAATATACAATGTAAGAACAGACAGAATTGTAGTAAATTCTGACTTAGCTTCAGTAATGCATATAGTATACCTAAATATTTTCTCATCTTTTAAAAAAATAATGAAATTCACAAATAATTCATATTAGTTAGTTAACTAAGCAGGGCGTTATTTCCATTATTATTATTGCCCTACAGTAAGTTATAAGTTTGGCCTACTAAAAGATTTATAACACCACTTTGCATTGTGACCGTTACGAGATTGCACAATGCCGAGTGCACAGCTACGGGCCGGTGAGTCATTTCGTTCAGGAGATACTTCAGTAAGTCACACAAACAAATGTAGGTAGATTATTCAGATGCAGAACTTACCTCGACTTATCCATTTTCAAAACTGTTTTTACTGAAAATATTCACATATGCAAGTTTTAATGATGCGACTTTCTTTAGTTTATTTTATAATACTTAAATCGGTGCGATATAAATAAACAGCAAAAACTTTCACCTTGTTTATTGTTTACCGCTTTGTTTGATTCCAGATGTTGAAATGTGCCAGCCAATGTCAAATTCTGACACAGTAACGTCACATTGACAACGTCAGGATGACATGCACAGACTACAGATAGATTGCTGAGTGGAAGGATTCTTGGGATCTTGAAGTTTGTAGGTTTAGTCTAGACGACCAACCTACCAAGAAGTACTTGATGACTGCTTAAATGTACTTGATGTGACTATCTGTGATGTGTAACAAAACAGCACAGTTTTATCAAAATTATGTTCATGACGACATTGATTAAAAATAACAAACGATAGAGCACTTTAATGGCTGCTCGTGACTCTAACTTCAAAATCATTAGCCCGTATCAGTCTACGGCTGGGTATAGTATAGGCCTCTCTCATGAGCATGATACGCTACCTAGGCTAAGCTCAATTCTTGTCTCCTGCATTACGAATTTCATTGTCTTACCTAGCTATAGGACATCCTATGTTTGCCGACACGCGTTCTCCGATCGAGCTCTAGTCTGACCTAATCATCCGCTAGGTAATATGTGCTCTGTGGACCTAATGGCCATTGGTTCTGCGGATTTTGTCATTATCAGTATCCACTGCCAATTCAGTGTAATTCACTATGTCGGTATCCTCCATAACTTACCGTTATTTTAGAATGTAGAGTGTAATATAAATCTTTACGACTCCATAAAACACTATGGAGTATTGCATTTTTTTGTTCAACATCTGTGGTTCATTCTTCTATTTGACAGCATTTTAAATTGTATAGTGACATGACTTGGCATTTTCATTTTGATTTGGCGCCACTTTTCAATTTGTGCGTAAGTGAGTGATAGTAATTTTCAAATGTTAAAATTAAATCTAACAAACATGCAAGACGATAAAAATGCAATATTTCAAATGCGTTTCCCTCAAAAATTATGGTATTTATTAAATTTACGAACTGATGCCATTTTATGGGGTGGAACCGGTAGAACGATTTTGTTAAACTATCGTATCCTCCACAACTATTTGCAATGCGACCACTCAATATTTAAAACAACTAATATTTCAAGCTTTGTTAGACAGCTTAACTTATATGGGTTCCGAAAGGTTACATCGCATTTGCAGGATCCTTTATGCAATTCTAGTAACCCATACATGCATGAATATGTTCACGACTACTTTCAATATGGTAAACCTGAATTACTAAATAAAATAACGCGGAAAGCTCTAGCTATGAAAAGAAATTTCAAACCTAAGGTACCTATCGCTGTACATCGGGATCAACATTTATTGGAGAATTTTATATACAAAAATTAGTAACAAATTGTTTGTTTGTAGAATCTTTACAGCAATGTTGAACAATTGCTTTACCTGACACCGTTACAAAAGGCACGCCGTGCTCTTCGTATGGCCCTGAAGAAGGCCGCACAAGACTTATTTGTACAAAATTCACCAAAGCACTTTTGTAATCTTAAGTTCGAATGTGAAGGTATTTATTTATTATCAGACTAACTGGGTCTCCTCCTACATAATACTTAGTCTGCTTTTTGTGACTTGAATGTGTCATCTTCTTTCAGATTCACAAGATGATTACTGTGACGATGAAGAAAATATTGAATTTGATTGGCTAATACCTAATGATAATGCAAGTACAGAAAAAGTCCTTCCTGAAACAGGTTTATTGTCCTTACTCTTTAAATACCTCTTTCTCCTATTTAGCCCACTCCTTACATCCTAGTGATCCATTCCTTTTCACAGCTAATGTCCAAGCCCCTCAAAATGAATCAACAATTCCTGAAGACACTGGTACATACAGGTAAATAAAACAAAACTTACTAAATGCACACTTGTTGCAATACCAGTGCCGCTATATTATCTAAATCATTTATTCACATCTATTACAGAGAAACATCTCAAGATAGCTTGATGAATTTTGCTGATGAAGCATGTCAACAGAATAATGATAATTTCCCAGCTCAGTTTCTTAGCATGCCTGAACTTGATCCGGAACCTTCTGAAGACAACTCAGGTGTAGAATTGTTGGCAGAGTTTAATATTGATAATGACACAGACCAAGGAATAGCAAGAAAGATAGGTGATGGTAAAGAAATTGATCATAATTCCTTGAATTGTGTCCTACCCTCAATAAGCAATGACCAGATTGATGATGTCTCTATGGCTGAGGTAAGCAAATATTGTTACAATGACTCACACATTATTGTGATGTTATGATCACTTATCTAATGTGGAAAATGTATTTCAGAAGAATAATGAAAATTCAGATCATTACCATGGAGAATGGGACCAAATGTTCAATGATATTATGATTAACAGAGGACCTAATCAAGAGTGTGGATCTGATTTGAAAGAACTTTATTCTCAAATCTCAAAAACCATAGATTTACTTAACTCTTAAGTAATTTACATGAAGTTGAAAGAAACTAGTCTTTAATTTCCTTAAAAACATGTATTAGTTATAGAAAAGTGTAACACATTACTACATAATTACTTCTTCTGTTTTTTCTTCTCTGCTTCTTCCTCCTTCTCTTTTTCTATAATAGACACATATGAGCTGATGGTATCAGAATCCAGCATCTGCATGGGCTGGCCACGTCTCATCACTGCTATCTCCAGGTTCTTTTGTCCAGACTGAACCACTTCCAGCAGAGCCCGAATAGCAAGCTGGAAATTAAAATGTAACAAGTTAAAACTTCTCATACTTTAATAATGTTGCATTTTTTATTATCAGCCTGGGCAAATGACTAATTCTAAGTAGAACTTTGAACAAGTTTGTCTTTTGTAAGTTGTTTGACTTGAACAGCATAGTATGTTGACATGTGCACTACAGTGATTAGTCAAAAGACCTTTTTCTCTAACCTCAGGTTTATTTCTTTTTATTAAAGTCCAGTACAGACTTATACTATGACATCATGTATTTGTATGTGCATCATTTTGAAAAAACATGTTTGGAAGGGTGTTATGTTTATGGATAATTCACCTACATGAGATTTATATTGTTACTGTTGCAAACAAAGTGCCAAGTCATGGGCTCTTTTATAATTGTCATTAACAAAGTATGAGTATCACTAAACTTATTAATATAAAATACAAAAAATAAAACATTATTTACCTTCACAGCACCATTTTCTGTTGCAACTTCATCAGCAGTATAATTCTTCTCTAAGAACTCTCTGACAGTCTTGGCCGATCTACCTGTGGCATTAGCCTTCCATTCATAATAAATACCAGATGGCTCAGTTTGGAACAGATGAGGGAAACCGTCGTAATCAAAGCCCCCAATCAGACAAGAAATACCAAAAGGTCTACGACCATTACTCTGAGTGTACTTTTGCTTGAGTCCCGCTATGTATCTAGTGATATATTCCAAAGTTACAGGATCTTCAACTGTTAACTTATGCGACTGGCACTCAATTTGTGCTCTGTTAATGAGGATTCTAGCATCAGCAGTCAATCCGGCAAATGCCATTACGACATGGTCGTCTAGGAGACAGATCTTTCTTACAGTTCTTTCTTCTTGCAATTTCGCAACTGATTTCTTTTCAACCCCTAATACGACCACATCGGCACCTCTTACACCGACCTAAAATATGGACATGATGGTATTAATTGAAATAATATGCATGAAACACAAGTCTATCTAACCAACAATCATTATGCTTACCGCAGTCGATCCTTTGCGAACGGCCTCTTGTGCATATTCTACCTGTAGTAAATGGCCATCTGGTGAAAATACCGTAATAGCTCTATCGTATCTTGCAGACATTTTTTTGTTTAGTTACAGTTTTACAAATCACTCAATAAACTATTCGCTCGACTCGCCGCAAACCGTATAGTGATGTGACACACAAATGACTTTTTTTTTGGAATCGAATCGAGTTTTTAAAGTTTGATTCATCTATTGGTAAACTAAGTGACATAAGTAACCATAGCATAACTTATTCATTGGCAATCATTTTTCATTAACATTCACGGACCTATAGTCTATTCCAATTGATTTTAAGAAAAATAAAAACAAAGTCGTAACTTCTTTTGTTCCAATTCTGCTACAGAAATTAACAAAATGGTATAAGGATGGCGCATGTTGGCGCATTTATGTCAATTACATGCTCTAAATATCACTATTCATCATTTAATGCAGTTTTATTTATATGAATGGAAAAATTGGAACAAAATAGGTTATGATTTTGTTTAATTTTTTCTCAAAATCAATTGGTACCGACTATACACTATTATATAGCTGGGGCAACGAGACGAATCCGATATTACACGCTTTTTAAGATTTCGTAATCAACAAGGAGCCCTTAGGTTTTTATTAAAAACTAGCTGTTACCTGCGGAACCACCATATATTCGATATGACCCATACATATTATAGGACATATCGATTACGAATCACATCACTATTCTCATGATGACAACGGTATTTCGATAAAAAAATTCGTTCAGAAACGTTAAACGTTACCATGGCACAGTTCGCTATACCAAATAAAGAAGTTATCATTAGTGTAGCGATTTTAGGATCATTATAAATAGATGTTCGTGTGAATCTAAGCAAATAAGATCATTTTGAAAATATTTAACTATTCCAAAATGTTTGCTGCTAGGCCATGTAGATTGTATTGTCATCTTGGGTCGGACTTTATAACTTTATAATGTTACCTTTAGAAAAAAACAAACCGTCAAAATGAGAAATGTCAAAAATTTTGAAACCTAAAAAACTCAAGCAATATGGCGGCGGCTACGAGTGACTTTGAGCCGTGGTTAAGTGAAAAGTTGAGATCGCTAAAAACCGACGAAGGAGTATTCGGATCATACATATCAGGTATTTTAGAAAGCGAAGATAGTGTGGATGAAAAAAAAGATGCGTTAGAAGGCATACTATCTGAGATAGTGGTAAGTATCAACTGGTACTAGGCATGGTTTACATTATTTTATCTCTAATTATTGCTGTATTTAACAGGAAAAGGATATTTCTACACACATAGATGAAATAATAGAGAAATGGGAATCATGTCGGCCGAAGGAAGAAACCCCAAAACCTGTTACAGATGTAGATGTTCGACTAGCGAAATTGTTAGAATCTCAAGCTCTAGCCACTACAACTCGACGAGAATACACAGACGAAGAAAAAAAGATTCGTGAAGCAATTCTCTCTCAATATAGTCAACTCTCTGACAATGAGGTAAATTGTAGTTGTGTGTACCTGTTGTACATGAGAGAGGTTATGATGAGTTATCACACCTTGCTAATTACCATGTCTTTGCAACTGGAGTTATTCTTTAAACTTTCTTTCAGGAAGATGTTGTGCAAGAAGAGGAGGCTGTTGGTCCAGACTTAGTTAAGAATACAAATGCAGCAGATGTTCATGCTGCAGCGCGAGAGCGTCGTGAACAAGCCCGACTTGATGCCCAGAAGAAAAAAGAAAAAGACAAAGAAGATAGGTAAACATTTTTAAATCTTCCAATTATATCTTATTCATTAATTTATATTTTGAACTTAAATAATTACTTCTACTTTGGAAAGTATGTAAAATCAAATAACAATAGTTAAATATTGAACAATATTCATTCAATTCATAAAAAATTTGGCATTTCAGAGAAAAGCAAAAGCAGCTAAAGGAGGAGAAAAAAGAAAAACGTAAGACACAGAAAGGTGAAAGGAAAAGGTAGCGAACTAACAGAATGATTGGATGTTCAACCTTGCTTTGTGAATACAATATTAAAAAAATGTTATATTGCTCAATATTGCACAAATGCAAGCTGAACATTCACATACCCATGTGTCTTAGTATATTTAATCCGTTTTTATATAATGCAATAACATCAGTTCTGTTTAGTTTAATGAGAATGGTCATTTGCAACTAATATTTATTTTCACTTTATTTATTGCAATTAATAAATGGATTTAATTCGGCATGGTAAATTACACTTAGGAAGTTTCTACATTGTTGTGCAATCTATAAAAGTTAAATAAATGGATGAGAATCAATAGACATGAAAAACAAAAAAAAAATTGATGATAAATTACATTTATATTAACAGGAAAAAATAGTACCTAATTATACTAGTGAATTTTAATGAAATCTACTACAATAGTTGTTTCAATAAAGTTATGGAATTTTGATTTTTTATAAGAAACTTCCTAATTGTATCTTGAGGTCTTTTAGTATTTTTAAAAACAAGGATTTCAGCTATGTTTAAAGAGAATTCTAGTTTTTAATTAAAATATCAGTAGTAACAATTATTAATTTTGTTAAAACACAACCTATAAATTAATGGTGCTTAATTTGTTCCTAGTATGTATAACCAAGACAATTTCAAACGATATCTTCATAGCAGGAATAAATTGCTGTTGCAGTGACCATATTTTTATTTTATAATTTTCTGGTATTGTGCAGAACCGGAGCTGAACTTTAATCTTAAACTACAATTTTTCGTTTCAAAATAGAAAGTACCTATGTGTTTAGGGTTGCCAGGTCTTCATACAGAAAAATTAGACAGACCAGTTGGTTTCGCCAGATATTTGGGTAAAAACACAGAATTTTTTTTTCATATCACATCATATTGTTTGAAGTACAGAAGGGTTTTTAATTTATCATTTACCATAAAACATTGAATTCTAATCTAACAACAATAATATTGAATGAATCAATTTTGAAAGGTCAAATTTAAAAAGCCTATGGACCGGCCTGATATGCAATCAAAAAGCCTGAATGTGTTTGGTTTTATGTGGATGCTTGGCAACGCTAAATGTATCTGTAAAGCCAGTTCTAAGGGAAAACAGCTTTAAGAACTGTGCCTCAGTTAAATAATTTTCTTTTTTAAAATGAATTTTGAGGTGTAGTAGTATTTTCTTTTTATATTTTTTGTTTTTATCTATCTTGTATAAAGAGTAAAATACCATGTAATTATTAAAATATATTTAGTATACTAATACATAACAATATTGCCTTCATACAGTAAAACCCAAACACTTAAATCTTGTTCAATTTTAAGCATCATGGCGTCTCTTTTACCATGACATTGACAAGAGAACTCATAAATATTCCTTAAAATTGTCAAGTGATGTTCTTGTATTAAGGTAAAAGTTCTGTTACAACAGTATTTTATACCTCTGTATTGGAATAGTGGATGTGTACAGTAAAAGTTGAATATAATCCATTGTTGGCATATAATGGTCCATTACAGTAATGTTTGGGTTGTTTCTCTCCATAATGTCATATTTCACTGTACACAAATTTAATATGCTTTTAGTCATTATTGTCATAGTTGTTATTTATTATAATGCAATACATGTGTTATAATTCAATAAAATCACATGTGTATGTAACATACATATTGTTTTATTTATGTATCAACATCAGTAAGCTTAAAACTGAGCGTTTTTTTATAACAATATAAAAAAAAAATTGTTGCACAAATAAGAGTAATTGTTTATAAGGAAAAACCTGTTCAGGAATAGAAAGCAGTAAATTGTATAAACATCAAAGTATAAATCTCATAAATTAACAATTACTATAACAATAAAATGCTGTCAAAAACAATTTATAAATTGCACTAAAATGCTCTAATTAATCAAAGTATTGCCTAACAATATGAATATGCTGTGTTGACTAGCATAAGTCATCTAAGATGACATCATGATTATGATCAATATCATGATGTGTCACTGGCCTATCACAGATTGCTATGTATATAAATATATGCTTAGTTATTAATACCGTTTTATCGTTAATTACTTTCAACAACAATAAAATTTTGAGCGCCACCAGCATATAGTTGTGTAATTTTTTGATTTTTATCAAATTCCAAAGGCACTAAAGTAGGCTGTACAATATTGTTGCCTGAATCAATTCCTGTATTGTAGTGCTCATTCCATCCCCATGCCCAAAGTGTGTTGTCTGTTGCTAAACAAATAGTGTGCTCTGAACCCACTGCCACATCTTGTACTTGTCTGCCATCTGAAAATGAAAAAAGGGTACTTATTTTTATCTTACAAAGAGCTAAGCTTCCTTTGTTATAACCTAAGGAATTTATTTTGTCTCTGACAGTATTTCTTTTTCGAATTATGTATGCTTATAGACTGATATTGAATGAGAATTATTCTTTACTCAAAGCGTTGAACTAACCTGGCAGCTTGATGTGTGTGAATGTTCCTGATTGCACAGGTTTGTCAGTACCAAGTTGTCCACAATTATTTCTGCCCCAAGACAAAAGAGTTCCATCCTCCAACCACAACAATACATTAGTCCAACCACTTAATAACTTTTTTACTTCCTGTTTTATACCTATATCTATTTTATTGGGCTTAAATTCCTTTTTATATTTATCTGAAGAAAGCAGCAACTGTCCATGTTTATTATCTCCCCATACATAAAGAGCTCTCTCCTCAGAGCACCATGCTACAGTGTGGTTTTGGCCACATGCTATGTGAGAAATCTTACCAACACCATGCACCTTCTGAAACCTGTCAGAAGACAAGATGTCTTTTCCTAGACCAAGTTGACCATGCCTGCCACAACCTGTAGTCCACACTTCACCTTTTGAGTTTACTATAGCTGTGTGTCTTAGGCCCATGGAAACTAGAACAGCATTCACTGGTAGTCTAATTGGTTTCATAACATCTGAGAAATATTCTTTTGGTGTTGTTGGTATGCCCAGTTGACCATAAGCATTGGAACCCCACATAATCAAGAAATGGTCAGCTGTTACTCCACAGCTGAAGTCCCATCCGCATACTATGTTTGTAAATGTAACACCACTCAAAGCCCATGTTCTTTCGAAATTATGTACTTCTGTTTCTCTTGCAAGTTGAAGTTTTGAATTCCATCCACAAGAGTAAAGTTTCCCTTCGTCATCAAGCAGAAGTGTATGACCACCTCCACAAGCAACTTGTTTTATTTTGCTATGATACAAAATTACTTCTACATTGGTAGGTTTTTCTACTTGTTCATTTGCAATACCCACAGCTAGCTGACCATGCGAGTTAGCACCCTGAAAGTACCATCTATCTTTGAGATATGAGATTTGTTGATAACAAAATGACAAGCACCTAAATACGTGATGAACTTAACCTCTTTACAAACAGACGTCGTTGTTGGATGGATTTGTACTTACCCAGGACCATAATGCCATATCTAAACCGATAAATTGATATATTTTCTTAATATTTTCCTTATTGATTCCAATAACAATCGTTTATTTAATTTAGGGGTAAAAGTTTTGTTATTAATTTGTATTTGACATTTTGATGGTTTTAAAACTTTCAAATATTTTGTTATAAATGACATTGACAGTGACAGAACAATTTATTATGATTTTTTTAAATGGGCACACTGTACTTTGTTGACGTTGAGTTTGACGCTGACGCTAGTACTGACATTTGACAATGACAGTTATTTAGTTAATATTTTGTAAATAAACATTGTGAGAATCTGAGAACGGTATTGAAAATTACTCCCTAAAGTTTGTTATCATTTCTCTTCATCGATAAACAAACAAGTGTTGTGTTGAACTCAGAAAATACTACATTCTTTAATCCTCTTTTTATCATGGTAATATAAACATGAAATAATGCGATTGGCACTATTGTTACATATTATTAATAAGTTTCATTGAATTAATAATCGAATTCTTGAATATTTGAGACTTTAAACTGTGTTTTATAGGTAAAAACATAATGGATTCATCTAAAAAGCATGCAACCGCTGCTCAAGTGACCGCATTGATGGATTTCATGCAAGAACATTCTGATGTTGCTAAAGGTCTTCTTAATTCAGGGCTTGAAAGGGAAGATTTAGAGGCACAATGGCAAGACCTAACGTCTACACTGAACTCTATGGGAGGAGCTGTAAAATCTGTTGATAAATGGAAGCAGGTACCTATAATATTTGGTTTTAGAATAGAACAGGCTTGCAAGATTGTTCAAATCAAATCAAATCGTTCATTAGTGATACACAGTTTACAAAGGTCTTAAATACAAATTTGTTCATTCCATGATCAGTCACATGGGGCATACAAAATATATAAAAAAAAAACTACATAACATAATAATTAAACAAAAATTAAGAAAGTAAACAACTATACTAATCATGTTGATAGAAATTCACCAACAGAGTAATAACAGTTATCTAAAAAAAAACTTAAACAATTTATGTTGTATTCTTCATGCACTCTTACTAATCATTTCTGTATCAAAGTGATATAAAAATCTAGTTGACATACCTAAAATAAAAACTAGGTCATTATTTCAGACATGGCGTGATCTCAAATCAAATACAAAGAAGAGAGCTCTAAAACAGCAGCAATTGTTATGTGACACTAGTGGAGGGCTCAGTTCAGAAGGCAGTGGGGACACCTCACAGAACATAGACAATGAAAATTATGTACCACCTCAGAAAAGATATGGTAACAACTATAGACAAATCCTCTTTATATCCAAGGAGGATTTGTTTTTATTGCATTTTAAGATCTTTTTTAAGCAGCAGTTAGAGTCTGCACCACTCACAGTAGAAGGGGATATCATTTGATGTTTTCCTATCCATAAAAAAAGGCAAAAGCCATGTCATTTATAGAAAAGAAATTAAAATAAATCACAGAAGCCATGACTTTCTAGTTATTCAAATATAGACTTGCTAGTGATTCAAATATACCACCCACCTATGTAATAAATTATTCAGTTCTGCATCAAGGTAGGTAGGTAGGTAATATTTTTTTACTAATATTTTTAATTGATAATTTTCCAGCATCATTTGATGAAGAAATTATTAAAATAGAAAGAGATAAATTAGAATTTGAAAGAGAGTACAAAATACAGAAAATTGAAGTATTATCAAGGTAATTTGATTCTCATATTTTGGTTTGTTAAATTATGATTACAAATATTTAAAACTGAACCCTGTCATTTTTTTTTCAGGATAGCTGCCGCCTTAGAAGACTTGGCTAAGAAACAATAAACATTTAACTTAATTAGCTTTTTATTACTATGCCCATTACCCACTTAAAAAGCAAGTTTTATTAGAATCTGTTCAGCCTTTTTACAGTGAAAGTGTAAGAAATGAATTCACATTCGCCTTATAATATTAGTTATATGGGCTGCAAATAAAAACTATCCTCAGATGGTATTTTCCATGCTTACTTTACATAACCTGTATCCAGTAAACTGGTAGGCACCTACATAGGTACGATTGGTACATTTTAGAGCTGAATAAAAGAAGGATTTTTCTTTACCTTTAACGTATATTTCTGACTGTACCTACATGTTCAAATATATCGCAAACTGATGCTGGCAGTGTGATTAATCACGTCTCATCCGCATCTGTTGAGTTACAAACTTTCTGCTTGTTTGTGGGATTTGTAGAGAACAGTAGACCCTAACTTGAGAAAGTTTATTTCGTAAATAACTCATTGCTATAAACGATGAGTCGATTTTATTCCAGTGCGATTTGAAACGCTCGCACTTTGCTGAACTTTTACAACGTCATTTAAACTAAGCTTATACTACTACATATAATTAGCTTACGTCACTACACTACAATTAATTTCGTATTAGGTAACTAAGAAGTTTAAACAAGTCTTCCACTATATTTTTGTAGAAGCATAAGCTATTCGTGGAAAGTACTTAGGTTCACGCACTCGGTTAAAAAAAATCCTGTATTAATCCGGGTTGTAAACTATACGTCTACCGAATTTCATAAAAACCCGCTCAGTAGTTTTTGCGTGAAAGAGTAATAAACATTCATCCATCCTTACAATCTTACGCATGATATTATTGTGATGGATGACGATAGATACCTATCCAACAAAGCCATTTCTATCTAATGAAAACACAAACTCTGCAGCATTAGGTATCGTTATGTTCCTATCTTAAATGAAGGTACATCTACATATAAAATACATGAAGGAGATACTAAAGATATCCATGGTCTTTAGAAGTTAATGCCAGCTGCCAGCGTAAGCCGTTCTGCACAAATGCTGTAAAATTCTAGTAACTTAGCAGATAATTGGCAATTACGGCATTCGATGCAACGTTGCTCTACAGTCTTCAATAGATAAGTAAGTAGGTACTTAGGTAGGTGCCTTAGTTAGACTTCTTCTTGGGAGTAGGTAGTACCTAATAAAGTCAGCCGAAATCGACGAAAGTTGTTTTTCTTAGCACAAATAAAATGATCATTCATATTCTTATTCGGAAATTAATATTCCCTAAACATGGATACCATCACGTTAAACGTAGCGTTAATTAAGAGCCTTTTTCTGTAAGTAGGTAGGTACCTATACCTACCAAATTTCATCTAAAACCATACAGTACTTTTTGCGTGACCGAGTAACAAAGTTACATAGCTTATAGGTACAATCAAGTACCCTACCTGCATTGAAATGAAATAATTATTAATGAAAAAAAAAATCATGATCACTAATTTTCGTGTTATACCTGTAGAATTTGCAATGCTAATGTCTATAGTTCAGTAACATAATTGTTAGATAACCATATCACACTTTGAAAATGATAATGTTATTACCATTACCTACAAAAATGTTCCAAGTAGATACCAAAAACTAAATTGCTCCCGGTTACAATAGTAATTAACAGAACTACACTTAAATTTCATGCAATTACCTAGAGTATTAGCCGTATTAGGTACTTATGTGTATTAACCGCTTGGTAGATCGCAACTGCGAATTGCATGTTCAGCGAGACGTCGTGTCATTGCTGCGGGAATGGGGGTCTATACGAATCGGTATGCATACCTAGTGTGAGAATCACGAACCATTTCTATACCGAGGCGGTTTAACTTTACGGTTAAATTTAACTGCCAGGTGTTAAGTTAACTTTAGTTTAATTCAAAACTCTATAAAACCGAATATAATAAAACCGAATGTGAGAGAATGGTCAAGAAGTTAGAGCGTACCTATATGTATTGAGTTTGCATAAAAGTGGAAGTGCATTATGGTATATCATAAACGTAATAATTATTATTATTTACATTGTAAACGCAACTTTAAAAATCCCAATTTGTTTGACTGCCAGAAATGAACTTTACACATTTAAAAGTTTCACAGGAAAAGTTTGGTTTGTTATGTGATTCTGTTTATTCTTTTAAAGGTAAAAGTTGGAACGGGTTGCGACCTCGTAAGCTGCTTTGTGATGCTTGGGTACTTTTAGTTAAAGCTAATAATGCGCACTGCTTGACGTAAATAAAGTGTAGCGATGACGTCACTCCTATCTAGATAGATCTGCTTTTCACATGGATGATCTGTATAGTTTTTCTCTGTTAGTTATCAAGTTTGTCGCAATTAATTCGCTAGAAGTCGTTAAGTGTTGTAACTCATTAATCTTATGAACTTCACTATCTCCAAATATATCTGAAAATTAACTTAATTAGGCAGTAACTAACATCTCTAGAAATTCGAATTATCTTTGAAGAGCCTTAGAGCGTGGCAGTCTAGTTACTTAGCTAGTGACCGTAACGTTTCGGATGAATTTCCTGTTATACGGCTGACGTAAAATGCAATACCGTCCGGCAGCCGGTCATCAGGCGATATGCACCGGCACACTGTTATTTAATCAGCCCGACGACCGTATGGTACGATACTGGATGCATTTTTCATTGCACGTAGGTATCGTCCCTGCAGTGAACAAATTGTTAAATGTAAAATCGAGCCCTCGTATTTTTTTGAGATTGATGAAAATCAATGTAGGTACATTTTTTATGCCAATTGTACTTACACTAAATAAATCAGTTTTAATTAAATAGAACAGGTACCTTAAACAGAGATCTATACTTTTGAATCAAAGACGTATATAGGTACCAGTTTCGTTACACTCGGATAAACATTCCCATCAGATATAAAAATCTTTTCATAAAAATGATTACGCTTTAGATGGACGAGCTTATCTGATGTGCGGGAATACTAAAGTGGGATGCTGGTTTGGCGTAGTCGGTTTTACTCCCAGAGCTCGTCATTGCTGCGGTTCACTTGGCCACTCAGATTATCCCTTATGTGGATAATTTGTACGCAGTGTTTGATGGAGGGATTGCGGTCCCTTTCTGTCATTAATTAACATAACCGCGACTCCTTCTGAATTTGAATATATTGACAAATTCTGGAAGGATGAAGGAGTCCCAATCTTTCCACGGTATTTATTTAAGTCAAAGCTAAAAGGTCGTGTTTAAATATTTAATGTTATGTTTAGAAGTATGTTGGTTGTGGTGTTTTTTGTAACCTTATAAACTATTTTATGTAGTGTAATGATTTATTCTAATAGTGAACGCATGATGGACTTATAGGTATTCCTCGTTTGGAGCTTTTGATGGTATGGTTTATGACCCAGACAGCGACCTTCCTAAAAATGACAGCTTAAATTATTCATAAAAACTAAGAAATTAAAGCGTTATGCCAGTAAAATGGTTAACATACTATATTATATTATATAAAATGTGATCCACAACAGCTTCTTACCTCAGTAGCCAGTCATGGATTCCCGTTAGGGCACAGGTCGGCGCCCAATAACCCGCATGATTGGGTTTAGGCACACGTGCCACGCTCCGCTGTGCTCGCTCCGGGCTATCTATCTTATAGCTTTTTAACCAAATTTAATTTAAAATTAATTAAGCTAATAATTAGACAGGAAAATTACCTAGTAACATTAAACCTGAAAGGTAAATATTATGAAAGTTTTACATCTAATATCTGTGCTTTCTTCAAGCCATCATATTATCTTCATCGTCAGTTATAGATTGACGAGAAGATAAATGGAAGCGATAAGCTTGACAGAGAAATGCAAACGAAGAGGGACTGTAAAAGTAAAGACAAATATGTTACGGCAAAATGAAAAGCCTTTAAATGTAAAGGCTTTCAATTTCATATTTCAAAAAATCATCAAATGCCTCCACCCTCGCTGTGTTCGGAGCGGGAGGGGAGTATCAGAATTTTATTCACTACAGTCCGTCGGCATTCCTTAAATTTACCTTAGCGTTCCAGGGCCGCAGTTAGTCTTTCGAACAATTCCGCAGCCAAAATTAAATGCCCCTTAGTTGTCAATAATCAGCAACTTAATGAAGTGATAAAAATTAATGTGATTATCAAAATCATGCAGGAAAAAAATGAGGGAGGCGAAGGACACCAGAGCCTGAAGATTATATTCTACAGGCTTGAGCGTAGAAGAAGATTAAAAGATATAACCTTAAAGCTGGTTCTAGGAGGATGCTAGTATGTAAGTATAAAAAGTTTCAATGCGATTACGATTCCCCTTATTTGCTTAGTTCCCCGTATTCAGACTTGTTTATTTTCAAATTTAAAAAAGTATTCGCGTTTCCTTCAATAGAAACCGCGAAACCTTAAAATTACTCTTACCTTTATCAGATAGGACCTCAGGGCCCCAAAAGCTGTGGAAGACTTAAAGAGGTGCTTTGTTACATCAATGAGGCGACAATATTCATTGTTATTTTTATTTGTTCAGGTAAGTGCCCACTCAATCGGTTAAAGGGCTTGAGGGTGGGCGCAATTTATTGTCGGCAAACCGCTCGAACAATTATGAGATGAAAGGATGTGTAAATATCAGAAAATTATTTGCGAGTTTCTATAGATTCCCTTCGCTTTTCTGTGTTTGCAAATATTACTATATTATATTTGTTCCTTTAAGTAATAATGCAATAGGCCTAGTTTGGCAGATGTTTTTTAGACTATTGGTCTAAATATAAATAAGATTATTATACATATCCAGCAGTGTTACATACATAAAATTGAGTCGTTTATCTTGTACCTACAGGTAGGTATATGTTACGAAAATTTGTTGCCATTGGCATTTTATACACACGTCGTAAAAGTCAGATGGAAACCACAAAGTGCCCCATTTGGCTATCATTCGTTTTATATCCTGTATAAGCGTATACGTAAAACACGCTCGGGGTTATTTATTGACTTCCAGTGAGATAGGTGATATGGATGTTGTACCTGCCTACATTTTAATATTACAAAAAATAAAAGTCTAATTTAAATTAAACGGAGCTGAATTTCTGTTGAGTACGGACGTATCCTTGAAAGCAGTGAAGATTAATTTTATTAGCTGAGCAACATATTAAAGCTAACTTCGTAATTATACGTATTCGTTTCAGAACTGATAACATATAAAACATGCTTATGCAACCTTCAGTTTTCATATAAAAAATATTCAACATAAATGTTTGATATTACCACATTGTACTTTGTTACAGAAGATTGTTTTCTGGTCCCATATTATAAACGCAACCTTACTAGACCTACAAAGGGTTTGTATAAAAGTCAAAGCCGTCTCGTTAGGACTGTGCGTTTGCGAAGGGATGTCGCTAAGGTAAAAACGGTGTCAAATAGTCTGTGTCATACAAAGAAAGGTAACACTCCGTCTCAATGGTCGTTACTAAATATTTCAACGGGCCGCACTGCGCACTGCCTTAAATAAAACATTCCTGCCGACCGAACTGAATTTTTCACGCGCTCTGGTGGTCCCATACCCTTAGAGACTGACTTCGCATGCCCGACTAGTGCTAGTCAGGTATTTGGATTATTTATCTCTCGTAAATCGCGAGAGCTACGCAATTTTGCTGAGATTTTATGAATTGCATATTGTAAGGGTTCATTCGGGATAGTGTGCCTATGTGAATAATACTGAAGAACAATGATTATGTTTATGCCAGTTATATTATAATACTAGCTTCTGCCAGCGACTTCGTCCGCGAGGAATAGTGGTGCTCCGCTCCTATTGGTCTTAGCGTGATGATATATACCTAGCCTATAGCCTCATATATTCCTCGATAAATGGACTATCTAACACTAAAAGTTTTTTTCAAATCGGACCAGCGGTTCCTGAGATTAGCGCGTTTAAACAAAATGACAACATTTCCCTTCACTGCTCTGCTCCTATTGATTGTAGCGTGATGAAAAGTATACTATAACCAGCTCAGGAGTATGACAAATAATTCTACCAAGTTTCGTTAAAATCCGTCGAGTAGTTTTTTTTTCTATAGAGTTTATACGGACAGACAGACAAAAATTTTACTGATTGCATTTTTAGCATCCGTATAGATCCCTAATCACCCCCTGATAGTTATTTTGGAAATATATTTCATGTACAGAATTGACCTCTCTACAGATTTATTATAAGTATAGATAGAAAATATAATATACTGAAAAAGGTTTTAATAAAATATTTATTAATGACTACTACCATTAACTACTATACATTATCTGCGGATTTATTGGAAACATAAACTGTAGTTTGATGGTATATTACGGGCCATAACTACTTCAGAGCCACCATGTATCTGACTAGGTATCATCTACAGCAAGTAAGTAAATAGCATCCTTGAGAACCCCGCTGCGTTGAGCCGCCGGGATTTCCTAAAAAGGTGATTTGCATTATTTTTCACCAAGTTAAAATAAAGAGTCCTATCTACGTAAAATGTAAATTTGGGGCTCTCCTGAATGTAAAGTTCACGGTTGATTTTATTTTCATGGAGCGAACGCGGCTTGAATTTTAAAATCACATTTGGTCCAAATGAAATTTCGTATTATTAATATGTATGTATATTTAACGAGGATTTTCATCATTAACAAGTAAATCGTATAAATTCGTCAATTAACGACGAAACGAATGACACAAGTACCCGAATGAGTTATTTTTGGATATGATTTATCGAAGACAGCCACGACAATAATTTAGCGATGAAGGTTCGTCATATAAAATTGACAGTTTTTTCTAATTGAAATACTTTGTAAGGAAAATTGTGCAGGCAAGTACTCTAATTGTAAGAAAAGTCAAAAAAGACTTTTCCATCATCTATTCTTAGGTTTAATTGAAAGTGCGAAAAATTAAATGAACCACAAGGATCGTTAAGTAACAACGTAAAAAATATTAAACCTATCAGTCCTCTGTCTTTAGTTTTTGTTTCCAAGTCCCACGGAATGATTAAGTATCTCGACTCAGCAAAATAATTTTGTCTTCAATAAAATTTTTATTATTTATGAAGCGGCCAGTTTCCTTTGACTTGTTTTAATATCTTTCAATAGGCGGACTTTGAGCTCAGATCAAATTAAAGAAAGCTTTTCCAGACTTTTGTAAAGGCTACTAAATGTTTCATGGCTTCAGATGTCTTATTGAATTGAAACGTCCGTCGTCCTAAGAACGAACGAAATCTGAAATGCATTAAATCGTTTTTAAAGCGTAATGAATACAACATTAAATACCTACACTATGCGACTACACTGACTGATTAAACTTGATGACAGACTATGATTAATTAAATACTGCGACGCGTTATTAGCGGTTAACATTGAGCTATTATGTTGTACTGTATTATACGTTAAAGTTCTCAGAAATTTGTTACTAAACGTAAAATGGTTATTATATAGGTACATGTCGGAATACAAAATGAATTTCCCAGGTTATTCACATATCATAGATTTCCCGCTCAAATATGCGAACTAGTCGACCTATTTCGTGGATTTAACAAATACCTATTATAATTATATTATACTGTCGACATCACCAGCATTTGTTATGCACATTCTGTATGAACAGAACTATTTTGCCAAGTCTATTATACTTAATATAGCCTTTAATGCACTCCGGCGATCACAATTACCGCGCAAACGTTCACCACTGATCATTTGTCACCTCATATTATATAATTGATGGAAAACGGATAAACGTTTATAAATTTCACAGCGTCGGCGTGCAGTGACCACGAACAGTTACAAAATTAAGACGTTTTATGGTCACATTGTGAACATCAAAACAGAAAGCTCGGTTTTTACCCATTTACAAACGAGCATGCAAATTAAAATTCAATTTAAAAATGGATGGAAATAGAACGAGCATAAACACGTCTGGCAGCCGGGGATTCAACGGTAAACGTTAGTTTTTCACCGTTAGCATTTTACGTTTTCTCAACGTTCGCTTGCTGCTCGCAAATCCAGGAAAAATGCTTCGTTGCATTCAACTTGTTTCGCCACCCAACTGAAGGTGCTGACTCTGGAAACATGGTTAAGTACACGAATGTACGTTTATTATATTAATGTACGTATTCGCATATTTTACGATGAAGCTCTTTGCTTGTATGTTCTTGATAGACGTTTCTTTTTGAGAATAGGAAGAGATAGGATTTGGTTAAATTATGCTTATCTGTTGAAGTGTTGAAAGAGATGCATTGTACAGTTTCCTTTTCTAGAGATACACGGCTGATATTGGCTGATAAATAATTAATTATACTGAAACTTAACTTACAGATTCCTGAAATTTAAAGATAAGCACATGCTTGGTCTCAGTTTCAGTAAGATATATTCAGCGCCCGGGTATAGTGAGTTCTAAATTCTTATTTAGACTTATAATGACAATAACCTTTAGCAGATAAATGCTAGGGGTTACTTCCATTATAAGCACTAAATTAATAAAAAGTTCTAAAAGAATATCTCGCTCTAAAGTGGAGTAACTTGAGGGAAGCTCAATTTTCCATTTCAGTAAAACACTTGAAAGTGAGTGGACTTTGAGTGCAATATATTTGCGTGGGCCGCAGCGCATTCAGCACTAACATAAACTGAGGCTATTTTTCTCCTTTTGTGGTTTTTCAAAACACAAAATAAAACTTATCACTTAATTAAACCTTTTTACGCTGCTAATACTTAATACTGCTATTATTTAAACCATACATCTCTCTTGGTTTTATTTAGGACTTGAATTTACATAAACCCCTATTTTCAGGGAGAGACTTATTAGCATATAACCACAGTAAATCAGGCTAGAATCACACATTAGACTAACTTTTAATAGAGTTTGTGAACTAATTTTCTTCTTAAATAAACTTTACACACGGAATTTCTGTACCGTACAATTTATGACCTTTACAAACCCATGTCACGTGAAGGAACCCGAAATTATCTGTAGTCCAAACAAATTCTTTTTCCTTATCATCGGTCCATTTATTGTCCACTACTGGGCGAGGCTCTCCGAGCTCTTATCATATTTAGGCGCGTTGAGTTCAGAGTTTTCTATATTAGACAAGGTTTCCACCAATTTTCCTTCACCATTGGCTAGTGGGGTCCAAGATAAAGTTAGTGATAACATTATGATATGACACATTGGTTACCTGTCAGGTTTCAGACCTTCATGCTCGTTCATGAGAAGTGGGTGCCTTATCCTCCGAACCTTCATCTCAAAATCGTGACATGTTCTTTTTTGTTTGGCCTTTGGCTCAAGTGAACCATCCGTATCTTTGACTGACTGACCTTTTAAAAAGTTTACGTTTGATGTTTTCGTTCTAACAAGAAGATTTGTTTTTGTTTCTTCTAAGAGTATTTTTAACTAGATAATCTACTAATTACGTAAAACATTCTTAGCGATTAACCTCTACTTACAGTTTAATCCGCTCAGTGTAATGTTGAACAGAAAAGTAGATTTTACGTAAGTTTATTTCGGGATTAAATATGTTTATGTTTTATAAAAAGATGTAGATAATAATTAATTATTTTTATGGATTAATTGGTAATGGCATGATTGTTGTTAGTTATAAATTAATTGATCAATAAATTAACTATAAAAGTCTTGCCGAGAAATGAATCATCCCCGGATAGTCTCAAGGGATTTAAATATAGGGAAAAGTATGATATAATAAATCATGGGCCGGAATAATTAGAACCGCCCATGGCGAATGGTTGAGTCGACTTCAATTAAATGTTAATAATAAATTTCGAAACATTAATATCATTATAATACAGATTTATAGGGCGGCAATTTAGAAAGTCTTATAAATTAAAGATGATTGGATAATTTGTCTAGAAGGACATACTTTTTATACTTCCGGAATATACCACAGTTGCACTAGAATAATATTTACGACAGAACGTACGGAAAGAAAAACTATATAAATTACAGGATTTAAAATCCGCGCGACACGACGTCTTCTAGTATTTAGGCCACACGCTCACAAAATTTAATTACCACTTTACAATACTTAGAACATAATTCTGTCTCTATCAACCTCAAACGATAGACAGATAGATAATATTTATATTTTTTATATATGCCTATTTAGCAAATAATCTTATGTCGTGAGCAGTGATGCAAGACCACCATAACTAATAAATTAGTCCGTTAGTCATTACAGTCAAATCGGAAGATATCATAGACTTACATTAATAATGGCACTTAAAATAGTCACAAAGAAATGTCCGTAGCATTATGGCTTGTTAGTGATCGTGATGTTAATTGAATTTTATTGTAATTTCTTATCAAATCAATGAGTGACGTTCGTAAACACAAAACGCTGATTTTCAATTCAATCGAGACGTGTAAATCTTAGTATTTTTGTGCGAAAACTGACTGATAAAATGGCACCGATACGTTTTTATTTAATTAATTTTATTATAAGTTTATTAGTTCTAAAAAGTGTTGGACGTGATTTTGATTTTCAGGTAGCAATGCCCGCTGTTCGTCAACCATCGAGTAAGTGTATTTTATTTTAGTTTTTGAATGAGATAGAATTAGTGTCACTTAGCACTAGAAATAAAAGGAATTTGAACATAGAGTTCCCAGCTTAACATCATTCCGATAATGCAGAGTAATATTAATGTAGGTAGTATACAATACTGCAAAGTTTATGATGTAAGATTATATCAGAAACCTACACTAAAGTCCAAGTTTCTCTCTGATGCTAAATAAACGTGGGCACCGTCCGATTTTTCAAAAGTAACGGGACTTTTGGCATAGTTATAGATTGTACTTGCCCGCCCCCGGTCCATTTTTCATTTATTTCAGCCCGGATTCATGTTACGGTATTCGGTTTTGGACAAAACTTTGGCTATATTTTTGCCGAAGCAGTTTGACTGAGTGCGCCATTTTTAGCAGAAGATAGCCCAGGGGTACGCTTTGTAATTTACACGCAGTAATATAAAAATCCAAGCAGTTTACGTAACTGTACACTACAGTTGTTACAGTAAAAGGTATTTTTATCATCATTACAAAGTTTGTTTATCTTCTAGTTAATAAGTATTCCATTGCAGGTCCCCATACGAATAGGCACTAGCCGTGCGGAGTACTAAAGTGCTAAAGCTAGGTACAAAAGCGACCCATTTGCGCGGTTGACACAGTTTGCGATGAAAAACGTCTCGTAGTCGATGCTACTCGTAGGTACACTCAGATGGGTTATGGAGAACTCACGAGGCATGCGACGACATGTCACGGCATACTGATGAAATACCACTAGTAGGAATATTCAGCCACTTATTGCAATCAAGCTACCTAGGCCGCTCATATATAATTTTGCTTTCTCACAAATATTTGGCCTATTCTAAAAAGATTATTATCATTCCTACTTGGCAAGATTGGTTTACGAAAATTTCTTGGAACCTACACTAAGTTCAAGTAAATAGATTTCAACTAAAGAAACTACTGGTTACCTGGAATTTCTTATAAATACAGAATGTATTTCGAAAGCCTCCATCCGGAAAATAAAACTTCGTACCAGGTTAGCACAGTCTTTAAAAGATATTGTTTTTATAAAATACGAGGTTTTACTTGTAAACATGTTTAATGATCTTCAATTCGTTTTAGAATTCTCATTTACATTATACGACAGAATCAAAAATTTCAAACTATTTTTCTATATTATTCTCCAAGTTTTGATTTCTGACACATTGCTTGTTGAAGCGATTTACCATTAGATCCAAAAGTGCTCTATTGGCACAACATTGGCCCTTCAGAAGTGAACGAGGACCCTAGTCCAGCCGTAGAAGTCTGGAAATAACTGGTTGTTTACAACAGCTTTTATTATACATTCTTAATTCTTGTAAAGCATAACTGTTTATTATCAAGAAAGATCACAAGCGTGTTTTCTACAAAGGCTAAAGTATTAACCCCGCTAATTATGAAACGCTAATTTGCTTATCCACGGAGCGGAATCACATTAGGGCACCAAAGAGAATAGTAATTTCTTTTAATTCTCGTCAGCGTGTACGCGTTAATTCTTTGTTTTTGATAATTCTTCTGTAAAGAATAATAATATTAACTTAAACATTAGCATATTGTCCTTCGTATAAATCAATTAACATATCAATGTATAAAAGCTCCATATAGTAAATTACATTTCGAACTATTAAGTAGGTACACGTGTTGATATTGTTAATACTGTTATTATTGAAAGAAAAAGAAACCTTGCGTATTTGTGGCTACGTGTACAAGTATTAGTACACAAGTAGAAGTAGTAGTGTTAAAACAGTTTACATAAATATTAAGCACAGAAAAATATCGTCGAAAAGTTTTCTAGAATATTCAATTTTGTTTTTTTTTTGTCGTCAAATACCTACCTTATTGGAACTATCACAAACACACGTTCTCTGATGACGAACTTCCTAAAGAACATCATATCTCTTAGATTAGATTATGTACCCTAGTAATATTATGGTAGGAAGAGGTTTACCTGACAATCGTCTGTCATGAGTTTGGTTCTTGATTTAAGTATTTAAAAAAAAACATTAAGACTGTTAAACTTTCAGAGTCAGTAAGTAGCTTTCGAAGTGTTATTTCACCTTCGTAAAATCATATTCTTTACAGGTCAACGAGCGTTACTCGCACAGCTCAGACCATACAAGATCAGCCGGCGGAAGAGAGATGTGAGGCTAGCTGAAAGGAATTTCCACCCTCAAAGCAAAGGTTTGTAAAACTTTTGGGATGGTGATATCTCATAGCTTTCAATGTGCAGACGGCAAAAAAAAGTTTATCGAAAATCTAACACATGCTGTCTAAAATGTGAGTATGGTGTTCCTAAATGCATCTGTGTCTCTAGTTTCTATAGACAAACATTAACATTGTATTGACACCTTAAAAAAAGACAGTTGTGGATTTTGCACGAATTATAAACTACATTATAAAAATATTCCTGCAGTAAAAGATTGAAAGTATTCATGTAGCCATGAATACTGTACTAATATACTAATACTAAAAATGGCATTCTAAATAAGAATTAGGTTAGTAACTGTACAAAACAACTAACACTATTTTATTCAACAGACTAAATATATTCACGTTTAATCGCATTAATACGTAAATGGAATCGAGTACGCTTGAGATAATGTTGGCGACATCAGTCCAATCCGATTGGTTAACGCGGACCGACGATCCAGCTAAACGAATTTGGTTCTAATTAGCATTCTGTCGAAGTCGTTGGAAATGTTTGGAAAAATCGAACCGATATCTCTCCTCTATTCGAATCCCTGACTCCTTTATTGCATAAGCGAAAAAAGCAATTGACAGTCAGAGATCAGGTTTGATTTAAGGATAGAAGCTGAATCAAATTATGAAAAATGGCAATGATTGGCTATCTTAAATTTCATTAGCAGCGTTTCTGTTATTGTTCTGAACGAATTTTTTTTTTTGGTGCTACGATGCTACGGCGTAACTGACAATGTCGAATGCGGCTACGTCAGCTACGCAGTCTTAGCACTTGAAAGCTTCGTCGTTTCTTGGAAAGTTCTGACGGTGTGATCTATAGTTTCATCTTAAATTCTTCTTGGCCTTATTTTTTAACAATGATGAAATTACCGAATGGAACTAAGATTTTTTTATTTCTTCTTTCAGGTCCAATTATGTCGCGCTGCTTAAGCGACGGTATATGCCTCAACAGTGAGGCGTGTCCTTGGGATAGAATAATGTTGGATGATTTTAATTGTATCAGACAGCATAAAAATTTCGTGTGCTGTAGTGTGCAGCGAGTAACACCACCCGATGACATTTTTTCCTATGACTGAGCCCCTATGTTTTAACTTTCAACTTTAAATAGACCAGTTTTATATCCGTTTTGTATGTAATTTATAAAAAAAATTATTAAGTATGTTTAGTTTTAGATCAATAAATCATATTATTCATAAAAACTGACGCTGAGACTTTCTTTGACACTCCGTATGCCATGTTTCGTTTACGTCAAGCGAGATCAATATCCATTGAATATAATATGACGACATTGAGGTGCCTCCGACAAAGCGTAGTTTAGAACGCTACCATAGTTCGTGTCTATCAGACCGTATGAATAAGACAATATGCGAGGCTTTCGTTTAAGTGAGAATCGAGGTATCTGCTCTCTTGGGACAGCTTCCAAGTGATGCCTGTCTGTGTGCCAGGTTTAGGTGTCCTGTATGTTTCAGTATAAAGCATCAGCAACGGTATCGACAGGTTTTGTTTTACATATCTAAATTGAAACTCCTATATATTGTTATAACTTTACCTAGATAACAATTCAAGTACATATACCTACTAAGAAAAATATTTTCTATCAAAATACAAATCTCGGCAAAGGTAACACGATCTAGCTTTGTGGCTGAACGCTGGTAAATGTTTAACTTTATGCTTAACGACATAATCCGACGTAGCACTGTTATCCAAACCTGACTAATGAAGTTTAGTTAGGCTGGCTCGTGCGATCCAATCTCCCACCAGGCCTAATTCTGGCGCCATGAAGAATATTACTGGATGTGTTTCAAATGGTGCACTTATTTCAATGTTTTTTTTTAATTATGCCAAATTACTAAACGAATTGCTACTCAAAAAATATTTTTTGTTCTTGGAACCTGTTTTATCACTTTATTTTTATACTTTCATTTAATTTCAATATTAAATTGAAAAATACCCTGAACAGCAGACAAGGAATATTATTTATATTTCTGAATTTGAATTGTAATTTAATTGATTTTTTTTTGTATGGCATAATTTGTATAATTTTCTCGGAGATAACCTGTGCTGTAAAAAGGCTATTGTAAACATTTCTTCTTGGAAATAGTGTCTGTGAAGTTTCTTGCCGGTTCTTTTCTATAAGACCCACTTTTTGGAACTGTACAACTTGCTTGACGTTTCATAAGAGCCTGCAAAGACCCTGTGAAGGAAACATACAACTAAGAACCATCAATCCTAAGCATAAAATATACCTATAAAATATCTAAGCATAACCAATATTTAACTATAAAGTGTATATTGCTTTGTAACTACAGTAACTGTGCGTGTCGGCCTTTCCATTTAATTTCTTACTGCTTATCCTCCATAATGTATAGCGTGATAATTTAAAACTTGAGCCTGACCCGGTTTACATTAGACATTTTTGGAAAATGTGAAGTAAATCTATTTATTAGTTTTGGCCTGAAGCTCAAACAGGTAAACATCCAAAGAGACAATTCATCTAAAAATCATATTTTATATTATTTTGGATCAGAGGGATAACCCTTTTTTATCTAAATATTCAATGTAGGTATAGATGTTCCCAGGTTACAATTTTATTCTATGTAGGTATACAGATATGCTACACGATAAGAGATATATCGCTGGGCAAACGCTTTCATGAATTAAATTAAATTCTCTTCGCTACTCTACAACATTTTACGGTTTAAATTCATTTTATAAAGCCATAATACAAAAGTCACCATGCTCGTGAAAGATGAAAAATTGTATTGTGTCTCCAGCTGGGACGGTGTCGTTTCTAGTTAGGAAGAGTGTTGGGTCTAATTCAGCTCGCTCGGATATTGCAATTTCCATCCAGCTCACGCCCACTGCGTCTGCCTTCCATTTCGTTTCATATTCCGCTGCAGTAACAACACTTGACGTTTGTAAATCAAATTTCGCAGGTAATGCCTCAATCTGATTATCAAACTAGTGTAATGCAGATTTAGAGGCAGCACGGCGGCGCAAGCATCGACCCTGTGAATTTAATTCTGGCATTTCACGAGCCTCTGTTTCACAAGAGTTATTAGTGGGAATTCAGAGTACCACACGCTGGAAGCTGTTTGCTTCCACTAGTTCAAACATCGACAGTATTTATTTAGGGTTCATACAGTATAAGTTACAATAGGTATGTATGTTACATTGCTCCATAAAAGATTTTCCCCAACAACAGGCCAAAGCCGACCCTTTTAATGAAAAAAAAATAGACGCTTTGCAATATTTTTAATTTTATTCACAATCCGTGTATTGTTCTGTTAGGCGAGGGTCGGCCGGAGGGTACACCGCTGTTATAATATTCAGCCTCCATACCACAATGTTTTATTTAGCCATCTCAGTGGCTTCAATATTCATCACTGTACTCCGAGCCCTCTCAGCTCCTGAATAAAATACACTAGGCATCTCTACGTCCACATTTAGGCTTTCTGTTCATTTTTAATATCGCACAGACTGGTTTACTGTAAGTTCCAGAACATTTAAATAACCATATATTCTACATAATATGCTTCTTCAAATAACTTTTTATACTGGTAAACGTTAAAATATAATTTAAAATAAACATCGCATTTAAAAAAGATTCACCACCCGCTTCGTGAATAATTACGCTAACCAGGAAACTAGTGCGACATTTTAAGAGATAAAAATATTCAAGCAAATAGCGCCCATTAAGAGACAGTAAGCACGAAACTTATGAGAACAAGAGTCAGTCGCCGAGCAAAATGGATATTTGTTGAGTCCGAAAGCCGCTGAGCGCCGCGGACGACAGAGCGGAGCGCGGACGTGACCGCACTTTAAAGTTACGCCTCTTTTACATCTTCAACTTCTAATTTTAATAAAAGCGGCTGAGTTGAAATGGCTTATAACTTTAATTTTAATTAAATCATTTATTAAAAAAAAAATAATTTATGCAGTTTTAGTAGTCTAGGTAACCGAATGATAAGTTGTTATTATTTTTTTGTTTGTATTATCTCAATCATTGCGGATTCAGGAAAATTAAATTATATTTACATAGTACTAGTATGTAAACGTAATATTTAAAAAGTACATATACATATTTTCAGACGGTCACAGCTTTCAGAAGCTCTGTGACCTAGTAAATTTGTTTCATATTCTGCACGAATCCCTTGTGATTGTATTACAATGGTAATAAATCACTTGATGTGATGTCTGCTGCTGACGTAGGTTACCTCAGAATGTGTTCGGAATGAACCCCAACTTGTTCTCACAATTCCTTCTGGAGTTCGCTAAACGCTATTGGTATCAAAGTGTCAGCTCAACCGAGCAACCGCAGGCCCCTTAGCGTTGGAGAAGTTAGTGTCGGCCCGACATGTACCTCCGTCTACGACGCTAGTTGATTACTATTCCACTTCGAAGCCGCCTGCACGTTCCATCTCTTAATTTGATAAGATATTTCACAGTGAGCGCACAGTGTATAGCGTTTTACATTTTCGGTTGCTCGAGTCATTTTGCTTAGGTACTAAGGTCATAACCGCAAACATTGGCTGACGTAGTGAAGATGTGGCTACATGAATTGACACCGTCCCGTAGTTAACAAGATAGGATGAACTTTATTGTTCTTAATACGAGATTTAGGTTTGGCGATTAAAACCACAAAACACTCTTAAGATAGTGAAGATAAACGGTCCCACCAAGCATGTAGGCACGGGTTTCAAGTGTTCTACGAATCACTTTAGGTAGGTACTTGGATATACTCTTGCCAAAAGTAGATGTAGGTTCCTAAGCGAATAAAATTAAGTTTTCATAAGTTGTCTCGGTACAATAGAAGGATAATGGTTCTTTCGTCTTTAAACGCTCGGTGACCAAACATATTGTCTAATGCCTTAACAATGCCCGCTCAACAACTTCAAGGAAAAATACAGGTGGCACATACACCCGTTGAGCTTAGCAACCGTCACAAAGAAAAATAATGGTCAAAGGTGAAAATAATTTGGAATAAGCGGCGCCTATAGGCGCAGATCAAAGAGCAAGATCACAAAGAGATCGAAGGACACGCGCGAGGCTTTGGTCGGAGGCTTTCAATCGAGACCTTCTAAAGAACGTGGTATTGCCCTGATCGACGCTTTTCGGATACCAATCACGGAGCTGAAGCGATTCAATCGCAGATACCTAGTATTGGTTTAATCGGTATCTTTGTCTGTCAAAGAACGTTTGATGTGAGGACACTAATTACATCGATTTTGTAATGTCGTTTGTAGGATACGTAATTAATATTTTACTTTGCATTAACACTGATTATTACGTACCAGCTGTTTCCCTCGCTTTCACCGCGTCTTAAGGCAACTACTTATCTTGCCCGGGTAAAAATCGGCCTATCGTCTCTAGGGTCCCCTCTATCTCCATACCAAATTTCATTCAAATCGATTCAGCCGTTTTACCGTGAAAGCGTAACAAACAAACAAACTCACACTCGATCTTATTATATTAGTAAGGGAATTGTCTGGCATATCATAATCAACAACTATAATTAACCAAGCGATTTGCACACATTAATACAAAAGACCTTGCATTGAAAACCTTGCTTTTAGGTCCCTCGCGAGGTTAAAACATTAAAACAACAGTGATTGTTTTCTCTTTCATAATTATCTTATATGCCTATTGGGAAAATGTGTTTTAGTCAGCATTTAATTACAATTTCGGAAAACAGTGTCATCACTGTGTGACCCAGCAACTTTTGTTAGGTCATCACTACGCGGTAGAAAATTCGGCAATGGTCGGAATAGGCGACATCAATCAAATTCTGACATTCGATTTTTCCGTCCTCCCCGGCCTGCGGGACGATGTAGGGATAACTTTTTGAAGTATTGACATTTTTATTATACGAGCAAACAGTCACGAGTTAATTGTTACAAATTGAAGTTACATAATTTGGTCATTAAATGAGATGTCATGCAACCTCATGATGACGATTCGAGTCGAAAAATTTGCGATAGAAATTCAATTACTTGAGTTATTCATGAAAGAACTTTGCTCAAACAAAACTGTGTTGGAAATGACAATATGTTAAACCCAACGCTGTTTACAAGATCAAGGGTCTAATTATCAGTAATGGGCGCATACCTAATTCAGTATTTAATAAAATGATAGCAGAGGTAATCAACAAACGGGCGGGCCCGTAATCCAGGCCGTCCTGGGCACGCCCGTAAATCACGGGCGTGCGACGCAATTTATCGCTTTGGCCCCACATTCGCACACGCACACGCATCGCTTTTTATTGCGTCATAGATACCAGTATTCGCGCATAGTAAAATATAATTTACTGTCCTTGGAACGACAACCTTTCTCAAGACATCCCTCAATTTCAATAAAATATTTTGTCGTTTCGGTTTTTTTTTGAGTACGGTTGAAACCTGAACGTTTGAACACTGAATAACAAATTAATCTAAATGAGAAATAGGAACAATTTATATTATAGGTACCCGAAATTGACCAAACGTATATAAATTAAACTCAATTTAATGTAATACATTTTATCCGTTTCGGTGTTGAGATAATAAAAGATTAAAAACCGGCCAAGTGCGTGTCGGGCCACGCGCAGTAGGGTTCCGTAGTAGGAGTTAGTTAGTCGACTATAGCTCTGTAACCGGTTAAGGCTACTTAGCCGTGATAGTTTTCCTTGTAATTTCATTACATGTACTACGTCTGTGATTTTTTTCACATTTCTAGGTACAGCCATTCAAAAGTTAGAGGGGGGGGTAACTCGTATCGAACAAAAAATGTCACTTAAAATCTAGATATTTCGCAAATGGCTCGCTTAACTGAAAAATGGTCTTCAGACACCCATAATATTTTTGAAAGACCTATCTAACGATACCCCACACGAAGGGGTACGCGAGAAAAAAAATATTCATCCCTACTTTACATGTTTGGGAGCTACCCTAAAAAAAAATATTTCTCAAAATTTTATTTTACCACTTTCTCGGCGTGGTCAATATACATATTCATATCAAATTTCAGCTTTCTAATAACAAAAACCACGGAGCTATGCCGCGGACAGACAGACAGACAGACAGACAGACAGACAGACAGACGGACAGAGCGAAACTATAAGGGTTCCTTGTCGGACTACGGAACCCTAAAAAGGAAAATATAATAGCATTTCGTAATGTATATTTTTATGACAAACGACCTGTTATCTAACGATAAAAGCGTTGTAAATATTTGCAAACGACATTCTTTAATCTTTGGCATTTTCGTAAAATAAATGATAACAGATTCTGTAGGGTCCCGTGTCTAACATAACCCTCAAAGGGAATTTCCATAAGAAATAAAGTTGAAAAATAATTGTATTTAACATCATGACACTATTCTACCATATTTTAAAATATTAGTCACTATCTTAATGGACATTTCGGCATTGGTAACGTCTACGTATAATATCAAATTCTAATAAAGACCTTCTTATGCGAGTCAATCTCCACACTAAATAATTCCATACATTATCATAATTCGTCGTTGTAGCTAAGATACAGCTTTTTAGAGGAAATCGTCTCGGTCGCGACATGTGTCGCGACGACATTGCAACGTGACGTAGCGTGCTCGACGGACGTCCGTCAAATACATCAATCCCGCTGTGGGCGGAGTGAAGCACATCTCAGTGACTCCGTTCGACCTTAAACCAATCTTTTGCATCCAACCTTTGGATTGATTAAAGAAGAAAGTGTAAAACATATTTCAATAAAAAAAAACTACTTCACGCCTATGCATGTGATTCTTCACATATGGTTGGAAACTAAAATGGCTTGACAGGCGCTTATCACGTATTTTATTGCAAACTATACCGCACATTGAATCCCTAAGGCCTGCAGTATGCATAAACAAACATTCAAACCTGGATTTACGAGCACAGACACCTCAGGGAGCAGTCCTGCCCTCAGCCGGCTGTGGAACTAGGAACTGCTCAACGTTTACAAAAACTAGATAAGCTACATTTTCACCGTCTGAACTGGTACGGTATGAAAAATAAACCTATCAAAAAGTTTGACGATGTATAAAGGGGACTATTCTGAACAAATTTTTCGCGTTCCATCCGTTATATTTTTTAAGGGGAAAGTTAACGCAGCGTCCATTTTTCTCCATAATTCCGAGAGAACTACAATACCTACATTTGTGGGAAGAAACTTTTGAAATTGTAATTAGCGCACTCTTGTTACTGAGTTTCTCTATTGTGTATATTGTACTGGGTTTGAAGAGGAATTACCCGAACAAAAAAGGCTTGTTTCAAGAGAGTAATATCCATTTTACAATAGATTTGTTTCCGCTGGGAGCAGTACTGTTAAACAGACAAGGGGTAGCGAGAAGGTTATTTAGGTACTTCAAATGTTTGAAACTTGCTTTATATAATATCTTTAGATACTACGGACGTAAAATATTCGTACTTTAGATCTCTTATGAGGCAATGTTATATTGCTGCCCCTTGATATAAAATCGAAGATACTCGGTCCCGTAATAATATTTTTTTCTACGATTTTACGGTTTGTAATAATTTATGTTTGAGATCGTTTTGGGGTCACAGATGAGCACGGAAGAGAACTTACGGTGTGTGTACTTGTTATATGTCAATTGAAAAGTTGTGATGGGAAAATGACTTGTCACAAAGCACTCTGGTACCTTTAGATATTTTTTTTTACATTCATTATTCTTTTTAGCTACAATAATCTTTTGAATTTAGAAACAGTCTTTATAATTAAACAGTGATGGTTATCTACACTTTTAAAAAACACTCAGAAATATACAACATTTTACAGAAAATATATTTTCAAATGCAAGCCAAAACTCATCAAGCACCGCAGAGGTAAACACGCGAGAGTAGAGTCAGCCAGTCAAACTCGGCCAGCATCTACACAAGTAACAGGTAACTTTATACGGAAACTTCGTGTTTGGTGCTCGTTGTTCTAGTTTTTGTGCTAACTGTACTTATACATGTGTGTTGACAGTGCATAATAAATGTGGAAACGCTAAGTTCGCTGTACAACTTTGAAAATAGAATTGAATTGGTGTATGCAGTAATTTATTTTCAGCGGAACACGATGCTGAGCGTAGCAGGCGATAGAGTGGTGGACATTAATATTTAAGGGAAAATAAGTATTTAAATGTCTTAACAGTTTTCTTCACAGTTGTTTTAAAATACAAGTAATTTCAAATTAATTCTTTTACTTTTTCCTATACATGCTTTTAAAAAATCTTTTACGACACTATTGTAATTTAACGTTATCAGGTAGCTATAAAAGTAGTAATAGTAAATGTTCATGTAAGTACATACCTATTATGTAATTATAGTATGACGTATAAATAAGAAAAAAAAAAAAATATGGAACTGATAGAAATTTCACGCTTATTTTTATAGAAAATGGTTTCATTTGTGGAATCAGTAAGTAACATCATTGTACCTAAAAAAACGTAACATTACTTAACTATAAAAAAACATTACAATGATTTCGGAAACCCAAACTAATTAAACAGAACCTACCATTAAAATATTGTAAAAAAAAAGTAAACCTTCCATTAAAATATTGTTCGTACCAACGAAATTTTCTGCAGCTCGGTGAGTGGCCCGTCTAAAAAAGCTATAAAGCTAAAAAATGTATTCGGAACAACGTGAGTTTGAACAAGCCTAGCCGAGTCAGCTTCATCCGGAATTTAGTAATTGCCCACACAGGCGGAACAAAAAACTGGGCCGGCCCAAATGCACGGAACGGGTTCCACGAAAAATATACTCTGCATCATCCTACACGACCCTCGTTACGGGAATATATACTTTTCTTCCTTTCTTCATATTAAGAATATTAAAATGAGCAAACAAGACGAGCACGGGAGCGTGTATTGCGAATATTCATGAGCAAAATGTGAGACAAGGAGAAAAGTTTGTAGCACTTTGAAATTCTTGATTAGTGTTGTAGTGAAATGTATAGGAGTTAGATATTGAAAGCTGATAAAATATTAATGTTTTTTGTAGCTTTACTTCGCTGTTTCCAATTGAGATGCTAAGCATACATTTTTTATAACTTAAGGTAATAAAGTTTATAAGCAAATTTTCATGTTGTGTAAAAATAAATTACTAAAGTTTTTCGTGAAAATGCAAGGAATAACAAAGACTTGCAAATGGCTGCAATAGCAGTGGCGCTCCGTAAAGATCGCGTCTCTCTTGTGTAACCCGGCGTCCCAACTTAAGGCCGGCTGCGCTCGAGCCTCTAGGCCTTCAACGCTTACCTCAGCCCCCGCAAGGCATGCGAAACGACGTCTAAAAAAACTTTTTACAAAAAAATAAAACCGACTTCCAAAAAAAAACTGAAAAGTAAAAAATAATTTTTATTTAAACGCTTTACGACCAAAACATCGCTCTAGAAGTCGGTGTCTTGTAAGTTACTATTGTTAGTATTTTGCCACCGACTTCGAAAGCGATGTTTTGGTCGTAAAGCGTTTAAATAAAAATTATTTTTTACTTTTCAGTTTTTTTTTGGAAGTCGGTTTTATTTTTTTGTAAAAAGTTTTTTATTTTTTCGCTTTTCAGTGTCTCGGTCTTGCTATCTTAACAAAATAAACACACCACTTTTTTAGGTTGTAATAAGCGTAAATAACCAAATCATCTAAGTATTTGGCATATCAGCAAGTAGAGATAAATCGTTATTTTTGATATATTTATAAAACGGCTGAACCGGTAGTGATAAAATTTATATGGGACCACTTCGGAAGTATCTCCTTTCGAACAAAAAAATAATTTTCAAAATCGGTCCACAATTGGCGGAGTAATCGCGTAACAAATATACAAAAAAAAAAAAAAAACAAAAAAAACATACCGTCGAATTGAGAACCTCCTCCTTTTTTGAAGTCGGTTAAAAATACGATGCGCGGGAAACGCGAGCGCTAGCGCGTCGCTCATGAGGTCACGAACTTTAGCAGGCGTCCGACACTCGCTCAAGACCACGCATTATATACCTACCCCTTCGCATAGTCAGGGCTGGGCAAAATACATGCTTTGCTTTAATTGAAATACAAATTACAAAATACTGTATCGCAGGTAATTAAAATACGAAATACAAAATATCTTTAAGTAAAGTATTTGAAATATAAAATACAAAATACAGTTTTTTAGCTATTTTTAATTGTAATTTATTTATTTATTTAGGTTTTCCCACAGCTTGTGTATACAGTATACAATAAAGTAAATAGCAAATTGGAACAAGGCTTACACACTAGCCAATTACGGGCCAACCAACATTCTTAAAAACATGCGACATAATACTTAAATAAGCTAAATGTACTTATAGAATAAACATTTCAAAGATTTAATAACTTAAGCCTAAGATTCAAAGTTTTTTTTTTTTTTTTTTATTTTTATTTTTTTTATATATACATCATAATCTCACAATAATACTAAAGGTTACAATTTGTCTTTCTGCTTTATCCTAGACTTCAGGATTTTGGATCTAAATGAGTTTATAGGGTCGTTATGTATATCGGCATCTGGTACAGATGTCACAAATGAGTTCATCTCTCTACACATTCTATTAAGCGGTGAATTTATTCCGATATTTGTTTTTGATGAAGAAACTTGGAATGGTTTGGTGATAGGATATCTGGGTATTTTAAATGGAACATTCAAGAACATTAATTGTAATACGAAATACAAATTACAAAACAAGTAAATCTATACCAGCACGGGCTGAACAGCAGAGGAAAACAAGATTAATTAATCAGTAGACCAGAATTTCTTTTCATGAACACTAGATTTTTAAATGACATTTGTCGTTGGAGAGCCAATAAAACCTGCTAAAGAGAACCTGCTAAATGTATTTTAATGTTAAAATGTAATTTGAAGCCTCAAGTATTTGAAATACAAATTACAAAATACCTCGGCGTCAATTATTTGAAATACGAATTACAAATTACATTTTAAAGAAGTACGTATTTTAATTACAAGTAATTCAAATACTGCCCAACCCTGCAATAGTAGATACTGATACAAGCGACAGAGGGCTGCCGCACGCTGGCCGAGCTCACGCATGGCACGTTTCCCGCGCTTACTTATCGAAATGCCGAAACCACGTATGTAATTATTTTGTAGTGGATGGGTGTCAAAGTCAAAAAGCTAATGAAAAATTGTCTACGACTAACAAATGATATTATTTACGAGATTCAGGATATTTTCAACGATTAAATTTAATAACCGTGAATTCAAAGACAGGAAAAAATGTATCCATCATTTTATAAATCTGAAACATATTTGATCCACAAAAAAATGTTTTTTTTTTGCAATATTCGTTTTTACCAAAATCATCTGACTACTCGTAGTACAACCCTAGCGCATTCGTTCGAATACGCGCTTGCAGCACAGGGCAAAGCAATCTCAACTCTTTGTTGCGTGCTTATGGTACATTTTTGCTCGCTGCGAACAGCAGGTATTATTATTAAGATTATAGCGTAGGTTTTTTCGATTTTGTATTGAAGAAATGTATCTGTTACGTAGTAACAATTTAGTAATCTGTGCCTATACTCCAATTACTAAGAGATTAAACATTTAAACGCACGCTATTTACCGTTTGTTCAAACGATGTTGAGCTCTATTGCTAAGGTGACATGACAAAAACAGAATGCAGAATATATTTGTTATTGTAAACATTATTTTGCTTTCAACACCATCCTTATCAGAACGGAATAGAACTTAAAATCGGTTTTAATAAGCTGCAAAAAGAATTTGGAAGTTTTTCTAATCTTATTTTACATGAAGTATAGGCAAATAACAAATATTATAAACTAAATCTATCCAGGCTAATAAACAAAATAAAAACACCCGGACTAACACAGCGGCGACCCGGCTGTAATATTTGTAATTTTTGAGAATAATAAACCATTTTAACATTTGCGCATGTCTGGGCTTTAATCATAGGCGCATAAGGTTCAAATTGGTCTGTTTTATACAGTTGTTGGGATTGGTAAATTTATTCCGCGCGAAAAATAAACCATTATAGCTTTTTGCGCGCGTGACTTCTTTATTTACTTTATTACCATAGGACATTGAGGTATACATAGGGTGGTAAATTCAACTGTTTTATACACATACTAGCTTCTGCCCGCGACTTCGTCCGCGTGGAATAGTGCTCCGCTCCTATTGGTTTTAGCGTGATGATAATAATATATAGCCAATAGCCTTTCTCAATAAATGGACTATCTAACACTGAAATAATTTTTCATATCGTACAAGTAGTTCCTGAGATTAGCGCGTTCAAACAAAGTAACAAACTCTTCAGTTTTATTATATTAGTATAGATTTTGTAAATCTATTTCGCATGGTACCTCTACCTACTTAGTAAATTGAAGCATAATATAATGTAGATATATTATAATAATACATATTGTCAAAGCATCCATACCTTTTTTGTTTATTCAGCATTCGTAGAGCTAACTATGACAACTAAAAATAAAAATATATTTTTAGTTTTGCCCATTTTCTTAACTTAATTACTATTACTACTAGACCTACCTAATAAATAACTAACAATAATTATATACAACTAAACTCTATAAAGGTATTATTTTTACAAATTATTTTCGACTCAGCCAGTTGAGTAACAAAACTTAGCGGGGGTGGGGCGGTTTCGCAAAAATTGGCACACGTCCGACCTCCAACGCGTTCCGCTCGGGACTAAATCACACGGCGCGAGCGCGTTAGAAGATGAAAACACTTGATTTTGGAATTAGTGGTATAGGTATTTTCATATTTCAAATTATGTCGGCCGATTTTTGTCACATTTTTTACGACCTTTATTATGGTATAAGTTTTATTGTTCAAAGCCTAATATTACTCAAATGAAATGGGTTTTAGATCACCATTTAGACTTGTCTTTGCGATTAAATTGGATGCAGCCAAATACACGTAATCGTGTATCGAACGGCCGAATCACCTAGATCAAAGTATGAACTGTTTTATATATTTTTTTCAAAATTTAAATCCATGTTATCAACGAATAAAACGCAAAACAAAACTACGGTTTTCAGGGATGCCTCGCCTTAATTAGAATTTTAGAAACTACAAGAGCTATGTGAACTTTAATTATGGCTTATATGATTAGGTTCCTTGGCACTGCTTACTTAGGCAGATTATTATTACATATTTATTCAAGAAAAGTAGTTACAATTTGAAATACACATATAGATAAGGTAAATGTAGAAATTAAAAAGGGTATTCACTGATAAAAAACACACTTTGCCAATACCAAATCACTATGAGATAAAAATGTATTTGTATATAGAATCATCAATTCAGCTACACTATAATTAAACAAGAAGCAATTATTCAATGCAAATCACTAGAATTATGTGTGTTCAATTAGTGTATTCGTGATACCTACTAAACAATATGTATTTAGCTGTAATTTCTAAAATCAAATTGAAATCGAATTGACAAGTCAAAATATTATCGAAGGTTACCTATCCTGAATAAAACAACGTCAATCACCACCAGCGCCAAACTGTAAATTATTCTCGCTTATAACTCGCATGTCTCTAACAATGAACGCTCCCATCCGGTTCAGCTACAGCCGGTTGTAAATACACAAAACTGAACATTTATCTTTGATTAATTACTGCGCAAACTGGGAATTATATTAATTCTCTTACATACTTTAACTGGCAAACTATAGATACAAGAATAATTATATGTTATCAACTTTATCTTTGTCTATACAGTAGAGAACGTGTTCATGGGTCATTGGGTCTGTTTCCAAACCGCTGAAATGTATAGTCGTAAAGAAATATTGGCATCACCATGCTTGCCAAACGAACGTGAATAGTGAATGGTCCCCTGCAATAATTAATTAATTTTTTAGAACAGTTATATGAAAATTTAATCTCGGAGAGTATACATTTATATTTTATTAATTAGGCAGCGTGCAAAAGCTTCTTTTTCCCTTTTTTACGTTACCCCTGGGCGGGATACAGGTCTTTTATGTAGTAATTTTATTAGGCTTACATGAAAAATTCAGCCAACTTTTCAAAGTTAAAACACGGTACTAATGTTTTCACTGGCACACTAATGAATAACCTTTTTTCTTTTACGTATCCTACCCTTTTTTGCGACGTTGTATATTAAAAACTCGCTCTTTGAATTCTGTGAAATATCAGAGTGAATGAAAATGAACAATGAACACGTGAATAGTGAGAAATGAATTCGGGATTTATTTATTTTATATAACTATTACTTGAATGATAATTCATGTTTTTATACAAAATATCCATTAAAATTAAAAGCTACCCTTTTATATACATGAATATATTTTGCAGGCTAGAAATAAAGCATATTTTTTGTTGGTCAAAATGTTTCCAGAAAAAAAGCCTTTTGCCAGAAATTGCCTCGACCTGTCGCAAGTAACGAAAAGAATAAGGAAAAATTCCAGTATACAAACATATGACCATAAACTTTCATCGAATCAGTCAACACTGATGGAGCCCGGATATTGGGAACAAAATAAACTTTGCACGGTACATTTACGTGCTATATAGTGCCATACGTGCAGTCCGTACATCATTGAGTAAGATTATTTTCTTGTTGAAATAGAAAAGAGAATTTAGAAGCTATCACTCGACTATAAATATCTCTTACGACATGATTAGAGAGAGCTACCTTTTTTCGACTTTAAATTTTTGGTCCCTGGTCCTGACAATAAATGCCATGTGATGTGAGTTTGTTTGAAAGAAAAACATTTGGGTAAAACGGAGATAGATCAGACCCTCATATTTTTTTTCGTATGGGAAATCATCAAATGACTCCTACCGCCGTGGGTGAGGCGGGAAGGAATTTCAGACTCTTACCTAAAATCCATCAATGTTCCTTCCTCAACCCTCGAACACGAAGCCATCGCTTAGCTCAACGTAGGCAGATGAGACCCTGGAGACGGTTATAGGCTTTTTATCAAAGTGCGTGAAGTCGTTTCCTTAGGACACGGGGAAACCGCGGGAAGAAGCTAGTAGGTCTATAATACTTTATTCGGCAAAAAAAATACTTTATTATTTAGTTTTACAAAGTTACCAAAGGATATAAACATAATCACTATTTTGTAGATACGCGTAGGCCTATAGAAAAAAAATTTAGCCACTCCGCTGATCCCGATTGGGTAGTAACTAATTAAATTAAATTGTCATAACATTATTTTGCCTGACTGGGAAAATAAATTAATAATGTATTGCCTAATTGTAAGACATATTGCATATCATGTCTTCCATAATTAACTTTTGATTTGTACACGAAGAACAACGCTGTTAATAAAATTGGAAGCTGTATCGATAATGATGTAGATATACAGAGACATGTGCGAGCACGGTTTATTTAATATTTCGATAATTATACATTTATTTTAATCGGTTCCCTTGTAAAATACAGTTTCATATTTACTTTTAATTATAATAGCTTCAACTTCATAAATGTTTGTATTTAAATAATTGCCTACCAATGAATTGTTATGTACGTACAGAACGCGAATTTCATAATTGAAAGTGGAATTTTATAGTAGGTACGGTTTCGTATTAAAACTCGTTTTAATATTTGAAAAGGTAACATCGAAATGGATTGGTTTCATTTTAAAACTTCGTGTGCCATCGTTTTTTTATGTTTATTTTACAAAAAAGGTGCAGTATTTGTATCAGAATCGAATCAAAGTAAAAAAGGATAACATTGCAAATAAATAAAAGGGAAAACATCAGCAGTTAAAAAAAAAAGTTTTTATTTATTACCAAAATATTATGGGACTTTGGGAACACGGGCTGATAAACGATGAATACCATTCGACATACGAGTACTTGCTGGCTCAGCGGACACGAACGTCAAACTAAATATTGACATATCGTCGTAACCGAGTGACAGAAGAATGAAATAGGTGAAAGAAAACAAACCGGTATAAAATTCTGACATTTGGCATCTGTGAGATGTGAGGCTATCAATGGAGACAAGTTAATATCGATGATTAAGTTTTATAAAAAAGCGGAACTGTCAAGACTGTGACGTAATCTAAAAGCACTTAACGATCGCCAGGCTCCATTTATTGCGCAGTTCCCGATAACGTCTTTAGGTAGAAAGTTTGCATATTATGGGGCAATTAATATGGAAATGACTCTGTCCGTCGGACCGATCACAAGTTTTACTGGCTCAAACTTATATCATCGATCCAACAATTTGAGCTATCCCGTTTCATGGAGATAATGAAGTATACATTTTAAAATATACTGCAGAAAGTAAAATGAAAATATTTTAGTCGATAAAACTGGTTGCATTTGCAAATGCAATTGCAATGGAAAACATGAGCTGAATATTTTATGGAATCTGTGATAATTACATATTATATAAAATGTGAATATTATTAACCGTTTTAAAAAAAAACACTTTCATATTGGTTAGTCAGACATCAGACATGCTAAAAAGTTTGATATTTTTAACGAATCTTATAGGGCGTCGCCGGTGCGCTTGTGAAAAACATTGAATACTGAACTTGTTACGCAAGTTGACATAAACTTAAAGAAGTAGGTACAAGTTCGTAAAGAGTAGACCCACTTGAAGTTTGCCTTTCATTTCCAGATTAACAAGGAATGTTACAGCATCGTTTGTACAACAAAATACTAGGAATTACGTAAAGAAAATGTCAACAGCAAAGTGTGTTGGGTCGTGGACAAAGAAAAGAGACACACAATCTGTAAAGGGCAGTAAAGGCAAGTAAAAAATAATTTTATAATAGTGTTGTAAGTTTTATTGACAGGTATGACTGGATATATTAAAATATTACGTATGTATAAATATAGGTACACTGGTAAATTAATCAGATAAAGAAAGTAAGCAACCTTCAAGTGTGATTGTAATTTCAAAACTTCGAAGAAGCTTAACTCATGAAACAAGTGTACTACAAAGTAGATATTTCCCAACCCTCTGCCTGCGCACGCTGTCGGAAATCACAAGGAATTTATGTATATGCATACTCTTCTTTCATAATCTACTTCCGAAAAAGGTATTATGATAATATGGAATTTTTCATAAATTATTCAGTGAGAAAATACAGAATTTTAAAATAAAACGCTAGCCTTTTTAATAGTTCGCGGCTTGTTGGGCTTCACGGAATGATTACAGAAAACTGCAGCACTCCAGTTTTATACCATTCACGGAAGAAAATTTTAATTTAAAATTCTGGCCTGTAGTAATTTACACAGTCAACAAGCAAGATAAACATAATACTACTTTGAACGAAAGTTTAACGGAAAACGGTTTTGTTTTTTCACGTAAATGCAAAGTTTATTTTGTAAAATTGATCACTATTATTATAGTAAAACAATGAAAGCCTTTTTGCGATAAGTTACTTGAAATAGAGACATTCATTTGGATTTAATAGCCTTTAAGAAAATTCTAAAGGTGAACCTATTACGAGAACACAAGATAAATGGTTATAGGCTTATACGAAACCAACGTGGCCCTAATAAGGTTTAATAAGGTACAATAGTCAGGCTATATATCAAGCGGTAGGGTATTCAGACTGAGACAGTGTAATGAGGGAACTTAGTGCGATTAGGAACATTATTGTTCTGCTGCGCTTCGCAATTATTGTAACAGTCTTCGAGTAGAAACCTCTAACGATTTTGTAGTGCTCATTTAGTATATTATTATGTTGCTTGTAGCTGCAGTTAAGGAAAACGGTTTTTTATAATAATTTATATTTTTCGGAATACTTACATATTTGTTTTGACAACATTTTTGAATAATTATATTGAGTAATATCTGCAATCATTTATAATAGATTACAAAATATTTGTAATTATTTATTATGATATTGTGAGGTTATAATGATGTGTTGACCTAAATTAATTGCTATCATCGACTGCTATTTATTACAGCAACTATGTACCTATTTGTGCTTTTAGTAAGTCATTGGTTAACTATAACCTAATTTTTGCACAAACCAATTTCCATTTATTAACTGAACAACGGAACAACTGTAATCAAATTACAAATATAATAGGTACGAGACCACTAAATACAGTTACTAATCCTCCTAATATCAATACCGTTTCCCCCCGAATTACATACTATTAGCTCGCGTAAGTACCTCAATCAGCATCGGCTAATCCCATTACGTGTATTTCGCTGGTATGCACATATATGTATTGGTTTTACCAACCTGATTAATTAATTATGCCCAGTGTCATAATGGGTGGGTCGCACGGATATGATGACGTCATAAAACAAGGTATAGCTGCACTTTGTGTAATTGGATTAGATGGAGTAATTATTGTTTATTATGTTAAGGTTATTGGGTGGATATTGATAATATAGTATAACAGCAGCGTACAACAACTTGGTTTAGTTAGTTAAATAGATATAGTTTTCGATACTGTGGTTGCAGAAAAGTTTATTTTTATAATTTGAAATTAAAAAAAAAATAAATCTAGCCTGCCAATTTTACGTGTATCTGTATATTTTACATTGTTTCGGCAGACGCCACTATCATCCCATCTTATTAGCCCAAGTAGTATCTTCCCATGTTTTGTAATAGTCCTGCACAAACCGGGGATTGTCCCTGGGTGCATATCTATAGTGTATACGGGAACAATCGCAGGTCATGTGTCACCATCACATTTCATTAAAGTTGTATCACAGGGCTTCTGCGTATTTGCTTCGGCTCCCAAAGGTCCGGGACTCTGTAGGCCCGTGCATGGCAGAGACATACAAATTTCTAGCAGTATTACGCGATTTCTCTAGCATTTTGAGGGAATAACTTCATATACCTGGATAAAAAGTTTTAAATTACATATCTCCATGTGAAGTTTCGTCTAAATTGCATCAAGGGTTTAATCAAGAAACAGAGAGATAGCGTTACTTCAGCATTTATATTCGTAAGGATGGCGCTGAGTTATAGAAATCATTAACATAAAATTAAGTTATTTGCAGGTAACTTTTATCATTACTATATTGACGCAAACGCATTAATATTAGTAATCATAATATCAATTGGTAGTTTGTTTAATCAGTCATGTATCATTTCTGATAATCCATAAGTGATAAAACATTATATTCGTAATAACAATTTATAATTTCACTTTGAGTTCATTGCGTAAAACGTTTTGAATTAAATGCGGTATTCGCAAATAATAGCTCAAACCATATTCAGTACTTGAACAATTTTAACATTTATGCTTTATTTTATGAGATACAAAAAATCTGGATTGTTTTAAATAATCTTTTTAATGATATATTTATTTTGAAAATCCTAAAAATTAGGTACTTATTAAAAGAAAACATATTCTCTAACATTACTGCATCAACCTAAAATTCATAGTTTCAAAGAAGTAAAGCTTTGTAAATTGACCCAGTTTATTTTACTTATGTGCATAACATTTACATTGACAAAGGTAGATAAATAAAGCAAGTTATTTCTAGAAACAAGTCAGCTCGTATAGGAGGGATGGTGACGCAGTGGATGCTCCAATAATGATTCCCGTTCGGTTTGCTGACGAGCACCAATGAACCGTCACCCGTTCACACGCTCCGATAGTTTTCATGCTCGGCCAGCAGTTGTAACAGATACGTAGGTATATCCGACATTTACATGAACCTAGGTGGGTTAAGCTTCGAATAAAACAGTCGTAGCGGCTAGCAAACGTAGCGTTACTGTGTAATATACCGTCGGAAACCACCCAAATACTACCTATGTTAGTACGGTTTTATATGTAGTTATGTGTTTTAGGTACTGGCTTTTTATGCGGTCCATAAATTACGGGTTGTAGCGAGACGTCATGAGTTCAACTGACGGGGATGAACGTACTCTTAATAAACATAATATTATTAAATGAGGTCAGTGGGGTTCAAGATAGACTAAGAAAGTACTAATGAATTTGTTAAACAACCTAAAAATTTTCAGATTCCACCCACCACGACTATCACACGGAAAACTGCGTCATTATTTTCTAAAAAAAAAAAATGTGGGCCGGAGCAGATTCTAATTCTATTTTTAAACAAAAATTGCAATTCTGGAATCGCTTACTGAGCATAAATCCGCCCTAAGTGTATTCTTCCTACGCACGCACGCACCCCGAAATAGCTGTTGATATAAAGGCCGCAAACTCGAATGCGTTAAACTTAAATTCGTTTAAAATGCATGTCTCGAATCCCACCGAAGCCTTGTATTACGCTACGTCAGAGACACGATACCGCGTGTCCTTTGGTTATTGTAACATATTATGCTAACCTTCTAGATCATTCTGACACCATTGTCAAGAGGGTAAATGATACTCGGAAGTCATACCTATCACTCGGCGAGATGATACGTAACATTATTTGACGATGTATATACGAGTATGAAAACATTTTCCTGAAATTCACTCAAAATAGTTATACCAATGTACTGCGAATAAAATGTCAAAGTTAATTCCTAGAACTAAAACTACAGAATGTAGGTTAATGAGTTTATTTTTCTTTTTATTTTAAAATGCGCTGGCATGTTGTCACAACCCTAATTTTTGCCGGGAAATTAACGAGCTTTCAACACTAGTTAATCCGTACTGAAAAACGGTATGGATAGTTAGATAAGTAAAACAGCGTGGGTCGTGGGTTCAACACTAATCTGTTTAAATTCCGCTCCTACTCAAATAAATCCTGTTTAAATAACCGTAAAACTGTCCGTGTGTGGATCCTTTTAATCCGTTTGATGTGGATCGCACCACGATCGAATTTCATTTATTCCGCTTCCTAAGTTATTGTTTGGGTTTATTACGGGTACAATTACACCAAATAGCCATCTGATTGAAATAATAAAACCTTTATTACTGTTGTTTTAGGATACACTTTACTTTTCCCGCGCCCGTGGGCGTAAGTGAAAAAATGTGTTCGGTACAATAATGGTAAAATGTTTAGGAGCTTTACTTTTTAGTATTGTGAGATTATTCGTGGAATTAGAATAAAATCTCTGGGGTAACGTATAATAATTCGAGCTTAATAACATGTTAAATACCGGTAAATTAAACAGTTTACACTGTTACTAGTACGACCTTTTTACGAGATGAGTAAATATTGTTGTTATTTTTAGAAGTGTCTTCATGCGTACAAACTAACTTCGAGCTACCTCTGGTAGGTCACACACACTATATAAACTAAAACGATTTCAGTGAAAGTAGATCTATATGAAAGCCAAAATAGACACATTGTGAGAAGGAAACTTTGAAAATTCCATTAAATGTAAGAACAACAATCGTTTACGGTTAAATGGGGCGTGAAACAAATCGATAACACGCAGTAGATCCACAGTAGATCTGATAAATAATAAAGTATAAGTACCTACTTTGTCTGATGTTTTGAATTAAGATAATAAAGTTTTAATACTTTTTGCTAATGATAAAAGGCAGCTTATTTCATTTGTTACATACCGTAGTCTTTGTCCAATTGTAGTCGAAACTTCTTGAAGCTGTACTTGGTCGGAGTTTTGAAGACAAAGGGTCATCGAAACTTTCATAAAAGGTATATTTGAAATTGTAACTTTCAGTTCAAGAGGTTACGAACTTTGATCATCATTAGTTTTGTTGTTCTATTGAACACCTATCTTGGATACCTATTTCGAGTAATTATTCTATAGATATGAACACTTAAACGTGATCTACCTAACAGTAAAACTGCCATTCCATAATTTATCCTAATGAATTACTTGATTATTACACAAAAAGCCCAAATTACTTAGGACAGTTAGCCCTACTGGCTGTAATATTTTCTTCATGCTAATATAAAAGCTCGTGGCGATAGAAAAGAACAATGTTCTATTTCAATTAATCAATTGTTCGAAATATATATATATCGCTATATAAATAGGTCTTGCCCAGGTGAGGCCTGGCACCTTTCAATTAATACTACCTAACTTCTATTATTGAATTAGTATCCTTTGAATAAATTGCTCTCGTAGTAAAGGTACCACTATAAATAATGGTGAATTTAGTCGTCTCCATGTAATTAATAGTCACATTGAACTCCAATTAAATGGAAATATTAGGTTACGGAGTGGATCCTCAATTATGGAACTCCTTAATAGAGGTGTAACAAACATTCGTTAACTTTGGTTCTATAAGATAGGTTGGTAGATACTTATTATTAAATATTGGGATGAATTTATTCAGAAAATAATAAAAAATATTCTGTCACTACACAGGTATACCTATTCAATATTCTCCAAGCTACAATTTAACCTATATTTGTTTCTTTTTATTAAAGGCTTGTGTTTAATTAACTACAAATTTAATAATAAAGTATTTTTGTATTCAAATACAAATAAAATAATGTAATATTATAATAATTCTTTGAACCTAAATATACTATTGTTATCATTGACGAACAGAGTCGTCTTTCAATCAATCTATAGATTTGTATATTTAAGTACACTTCGTTTGCTTTTCATCGAAGTTCCTTATATTATTGCCAGTGAATAAACGACAAAAAAGTGACAACAAATTAAAAACTTTTTGGGGAAACGTCGCCCAAGTATTTTGTTTGACAGAAGTTATATAACAATATCTATCAAACAAAATGTATTGGAAAAATCTGCCTTGTTAGTTGCACCGCGCTTACAAACTTCTTAACACGGAGCAGGGTAACTTTCCGATAAGGTTTTGCGGAGCCTTAACTTTCTTTAGGTTTCAGGTTTACCCTTTGAGCGCTGCACGAAGTGGGAGATTGTATTGTCTTTGTTGACATAAGTACTCACATGTTTCACTAAAACTTTTGTGATGGGTAGTTGAGGTCAGTGGCCTCAACAGTCGTAGTCGTCGTGATAGTAGTCTTACAGAAATTTGAAAATACTCATAGATTTTTTTACAGAAATAAATCTTAGTAAAAGAAATGGCTTCCCAAAACATTATTCTAATGTCTTATAATGTTTACAATTAATGCGTTTATAAAGGCACTTACATTACAATTAATTATATTTAACTACTATATTGTATTTAAATCAAATAACTTTCTGATAATTTCGTCTAGTTACTTGTAATTCTACGCATGAACTTCATACATAATAGGTTTTGGGCTATTTGTGTTGGCGTTGGCGTCGGAACAGGTGTCGTCGTCGGTGTTGGTCTCGGCGTCGATGGCAGCGTCGTGTTTGGCTTAAGGTGGGTCAGGCGTCGGGTTTGGCGTCGGCGTCGGTCTTAGCGAAGGCGTCGCCTTGGCGTTGGTGTCGGCGTTGGAGCTGGTTCGTAGTTACCGTCCAAATTGGCATCAGCGTCGGCTTCCAATTAGGAGTCGGTATCGGAGTTGGCATCGGATCAAGATAGTGACGGCGTCGGCTACAGCGTAGTGTTTGGTGTTGACGTTTTAGATGAAGTAGACGTCGGGTTTGGTGTCGACACCGGGTCAATGATTTTCAAAACTAAAAGTGGCCAAAGTCCCATTGACTTGTTTTGGGAAAATCAACTTGTGGCACAGAATAAATAATAGGACCTACCGACAAGGGTGTAGTAGCTCGTTTTGTTTTCTACATTTTGCTCAATTGAGCCAACCTGTAATGAAAGTAATATTAACCTATTTTGTATAAGTAGTTATGTATTGTGTTTCTACGGACTTTAAATATTGAAACTATTTTTTATTTCACTTTTTCACGAAACCCTCCCTACATTGAGTGGGTGTGCTAACTAGGTTAATGAGTTTATGACGTCATTCAGGCTACTCCGTTGCCCCTATTATAACAAGTCCCTCGAATTACGTTGAATAGAAGTGTATCACACTATAAATATTATCCTATGACAGTGTAAATCCTATTTATTGGAAACGGATTCGAACTGCTCGGCGAAGTGAAATATCGATTCTACGAAGCCTATTCAACTCAGCTAAATGTTTTGAAACCGATAGATGATAACTAAACCGCAGCATAGAATGATAACGAAGTCCAAAAAGTACCTAGAAACTGTTACATGTAATTTTTTTATTGTATTTTAAAACCGTGGTCAATTACTACAAAAAGTATGTATGTAAATCATTTTATTTTAAATTATTATTTTGAATTTGAAATACTCCATGTAATAATAAACTATAATCAATTAACTTATTATTACACGACTGCCAACAAAAAGGAGTGTATGTATGTGCGTTTCTTTATTGTACTATTACTTCTGAATGCTTGAACCGATTTAGTATGAAGTATTGTTAGAGTCCTTGCATCACTCCGAGTAACATTGGCTAGGAAAATTAACATTGTCATTACAATAGAAAAAAGAATAAACACACGACTGCCAAGTCATTAACCTGAAAACAAGTTTTAACATTAAATGGCAGTCGGGGCCTCTGATTTTATATTTTATAGTGAGCTGTACAGAACTATATAGGTATGTAAGCTTGAAGTTATACACTACTAGCTTTCCGCCAGAGGCTTCGCCCGCGTGGGCAATATGAATTCAAATTAAAGATGAACCGCTCGTCCGATTTTGTGCAAACTTCACATAAACCATCTACTAAATAGTCCGAACAAAGCCTACACATTTGGTTTGGATAGGTGAGCCCGTTCTTGAGTTATAAAATTACAACGAAAAGTGGCATTGATTTTTATATATATTGATATTTCAAGCTTACATTTAAAGTTGTGACGTCATGATTTTCTGACCAACGCGCATTCAGACGATATCAATGTATTTGATAAAGATGTATTCATAATAAAAGTTTACCGTTTCAGAAAATCCTGAATAAACCTGCAACAAATCCCGACAAGGCTCATAACTCGCTGAATTGTGTATCGAACCTTTTTTATTTAAGTTGTATCTATTTCAATCTGACAACAAGAACCTACTTAGGTATATGTTCTTATTATATATTTTTTTATACATCCGAGAGGCTCGTAGCTTAGTAACAACCGTGCTTATTAGATTAGATTAACAAGGTTAAGGGTGATCGTTTTCTGAACATAGCGTGACCCCTCCGTACCTGAGCACGTCGGTTGCAAAACTGTCGGTCCTACGCCTGGTCTCTCCCCGGTCTGGAATGTGAGAGTGAGGGAATAGAGAGTGCATCTGTGTCTGCGCAAGCGGTTGTGCACTATAATATCTTCTGCGTACCTGGGTAGTCTGCATTGAGATTGGCCGCCGTGATCGAAATCGGTCTAGATATTAATTATATTGGTATACATACCTATAGGTTGACACATAGCGATGTTTCTCAGTTTTACTCGCACTCTTCATAAGGAGCTCCCTTATTAAGAGTGTATGCAATTTTAATGTAAATCAGTTCAGCCGTTTTACCCTGGTGTGAACGAATTATTACTTTCGCATTTATGATATTAATTAGGATTAAGTAAATCATTCAACTTTCATAATGGTCAAAATGTATGCTATGTACTTACGCATTTAACAAATATGAAACTTACTTTCAAATTCCTTTGGGCCGCTGATAAAACCACGGGAAACAGCCAATAGTTAGGATATAAGTAGGATTTTCTGATATAAGCGAGTATTATCAGCTACAACCGTGCGATCTTCATGCGATATCTAAATGGTATTTCATACATTATACCCGAGATCGACACCTCATTCTCTTTTTACCTACGTTTAATAGAGGTTGACGACACATAATAACCCGTCTGAGCCAGCGACTTTGCGCTGTGATGTGCGAAAGTGTTCGTCATCGGAAAAATTGCGAGAGGCAAGTATTGCTGACTCGAGTTGCGCAGTGATGAATTGAACACGTCCCGCTACCTCAGCCGGTTGCTACACTGTTCATTTGTCGAGAAAAGCTAGAAACTTAACGTTTAACGGCTTTGTAAAATCGCGTGCTTCACACGTTCCAGTTTAGATCGCGGGCGCCGTCAGTAGTTTTGTTCAATATGTTACATTCGTCGGTATATGGAGACGTTTGAGTTGGTATTTCTTTTTCGGTAGGTTTATCACAGACCTTTTTTCCCCCCGAAATTATCCTAACAATTTGGCGACCTTATCCATAATGTAGCAATGACATGAGTCATGACATCGCACAAAATTGCACAAAATTGTTCTGTTTCTTGAAATGTCAACACTCTTTATTTTTACATCGTATTGCCAGCTCAAGAGAAATAAAGGGTTCAAGAGACATCAAATACGATAAGATGAGATCTAGAAGCATACCGTAGATATTTGAGAAAACGAGATTGTACCGTAGTCCGTAGCGAGGAAAATTGGGACAGAAATAGGGGAAAGCAGAATCTCGAGGCAATTATCTGTGTCTACAGCGGTAATTACTGGCGACCCGGAGGTTACAGCCAGATAACTGACGCAGGAATAATACCCTATTTTATTTATTTATTTATATTCATTCTGCTTATACCCACATAAGCCGGGGGCGAATCACGTAATTCGTTGTCATTGTTTATCAACCAAAAGTAGTACAAATTATACCCACCAGGTACTTTTAACTTGACATTTTATTTCCAAATTTCTCTTTATTTTAAGAGATAGGTAGTATAAAGTTATACTGTATCAATTTTGTTTATAGAATTATAATAAGTACCTACTTTGGTCATTACAGAAGTTGCCATATGTCATAACTAGATGTAGGTACCTATATTTATTTCAAACCTATTACCGGTGGTTAATCGAGTAAAAAAAGGGCCGTACTGTAAGTAAGCGCCGTAAATAACGCGTTTCAAGAAAATGGGAACAAAACGTAAGACGACAGCAAGCATCCGTCCCCGTCCGACATGATCCGACGGATTGATGCGTCACATCTCTGGCTAAAGCGGAGCTTACATGACTAACGTGTCATTAGCAGTAAATGGTCACGGCGTGGTTACGTAAACTATTAGGTACTAGAGGACGGAAAAATCAGGATAGCTAAAATGTCGGTGGCCTCGCAGACCCAAGTTTTTCTGCTCCTAATACTTGATCTTGACGATATACGGATTAGCTATGTACCCGAAAATACCAGAAACATTAATTCTTAAAGGTTATGAGACTAAAATTAAAAAAAAGTAATATAATGGAATGTTTTATCTTGTATTTTGAAGAAAATATAACTCAACATAAATAAATTCTACAATTATATTTGGAGGATAACATAACAGTTGTATAAGCGCATCTCCGAATTTTACGTGAGTGTCAAGTTCAGGTACAAGAACTTGAAAAGAAATACTTACATCTAAGTCACTATAGTACCATCATGTATGACGAGCTTAAGCATTATGTCCACATTTATAGGATTTTATTGTATTCGAGAATTGCTCTTAGATCTCATATCTAACACCATAAAATATATAGCCAATTTTATCTGTAATGGTCGATTGCTTTCGTTTTTATAAACACGTAAAATATGTTTTATCGCCTGGTAGCGTATAGGTGAGAATTACTATGGTTTACTTACTTTTATCATTTATTTTCTGTACGTTGGATTACAATTGTAATTGATTCATTTATATTTTAATTTCCCAGAAAAGACTTACCTTTTTGCAAAGTTCAGTGAATATTTTTTATAAAATAATTTAATTTGCCACTTCTAGCAATGTAAATTAATTATTACAACAATATCCTAATGGCATGTAATAATTGAAACGACACGATGTCGACACGGTACAAGCTCATAATTTTATTTGAGAGTTTATTATTCCTTAATTAAAATCATTAAGATTTTGCCGACATTCATTAAGTTAATTAAACGAAATTCTTAATTATCGTCAGACGTTAGCATCTTGCGGAGACAAAAGCGATCCGAATTCTTTAGTTGGGTGTACTGAAAGCTTTAATAGTAAAGAATATATTTACGTAATCTCGATAGATGGAAGATGTGGATGAAAGGCAATTTTATACAAATGTAATTTATACAGACATTATGAGACCACTTAGGCATCTCTTTTGATATTCATTCCATTAAGCGCACTAGAATATCTATGTGATTAAGATACGAAAATTTGTTCAAAAATATATTTGAATTTTCTTATTGCATTAACTACTTACATACTTACTTTACTTTACTTTGGCATACTTTTATGTAGCAAATAGGCATAACTTTTCGTTAAACGTAGGTACTTAAATATTCCCTTACTTTTACTCGGACGATGTCTAATGTCGTGGTGGCATAGAAGTTAAGGCGCTTTAAGAATAAGCAGATTCGAAACCTGGCTAGTACCTACCAATAACTTTTTAAGTCATATGTATATCTTTTTAAGTATAAGTTGAACACTACTGACTAACGGTGAAGAAAAGCATCGTAATGTAACCTAGGTTATCAAAATTACTAATAAAATAACCTTGTATCAAATTTGTGTCACTGGTATGAAAAGACAAATTAATATTAAAACCTTCTTGCTTTAAGAGCTGGTAATAGGCTCTCTGGACTTAAAAACAAGCGTGGTGATCAATGTTCATTTCTTCTCTGTGTGAGAAGAGGTGTTAGCCCAGTAGTGGACAATAAATTGGCCTGTGATGATTAGGTATGATATGTCATACCTACAGATCACAGGGTCAAAATGTTGCCAAGACATAAACTACATGTATAAAACATTTATGTTACTAAAGTTAAAGTTGTTCATCGATAATTCACTCGCCTAGAGTCCCTTATCTTGACAGCTAGTTACGTCGTAGAAATTTCCCAAGGGAAATATAAATTTTACAAATATTGAACAGCGATATTATTAACTGTTGTTTTGTCATTGATGTTGGTGGTTACTTTGACGTGTTCTATTTAAATTTCAGTGGAAGAAAAGGCTAATGTGCATCGAGAATGGCTTCTTATGATGACTGTACTTATTTCAGTGAAGTTGTCTATAGTTTTAATACTCCAAGGGGATTACCTTGAGTTTATTTTTAGTAGAGCATCTAGCTTGATTTGACATTAGTATATGAACACTTGTTATACACCAATTGAAAATATGGCAAATCCAGTCGGTCATGCTAATAGTGAGCGTAGTTTTTATCACGTAATACGAGCAATGTTGTGAGAAACCAGTCACTCATCCATCTACCAAGAGTGGAAGTTTGTTCTATTCTTCGATCGTAAAGCGGTCATTGGCCTTCATTCTGTATTCCAAGTTAACAATCTGACCTTATTACCATATTTTTAGGGTGGTTTGGTGAGCCATAAAATGTGACTAACGCCATTAGCTAATTAGTCTTTGGTATCTACAAATTGTATAGCTTCATTTTTATGAATGTACCCTTATTAAAAAACGTGGTTTATCTTTAGTCCTTTGCTAAACCTATACCTAAGCCTATTATTAAACTTTTTTTAATTATGTCAAAATATCAAATGAATTTCTCTTTTTATTTTATTTTAACAGATTTAAACATTTTATCTCATCTAAATATCAAAGAAAACGAACTAATTGAAATGGATTTGGCAAAACGTTTAAAATTTCACATGTAGCGTCTAGCTCGTATGTGAGGAGAATGATACGGCTATAAAAGTAGCGAAATAATACTGTAACATTTACAGAGAGAGATATTTCAGACGTTTAAAGAAAATACAGTGAGTAAAAGTCTCATTCTCGCGATATAATTTATTCGATTATCTACGTCGAGCGTTGGTATAGAGTAGGTACTGTACGTACACTCAGTATACTAGCATTCATTATTATACTGTGGTGTAGGTGCGATCGTCTCCAATCTACAAACATTGATAATTATCTACAGAGTAATTACGGGTACAAATGCCGACAAAGGTGAAATATTTGGCGTACATACTGATTTGCTGTGACACTGTTTGTGGACTGACACGGGCTGATGATGATGATGATGATATTGAGAGAGACAGCGTGAACCTGTGAAGAACCGAGCAAGATGATATAAGTAGAAGGGTGATTCTTCAAAAATGTGCGGTTGGTTTTTCGACGCTGTTCGCTTCCTCACACGAATTTCATCATTACCAGTAGTATAAAATTCAATATTTACCCACATTAAGAGGCTATATCTATTTCATTATTTAACATAATAAGTTTAAGCTTGTAAATTATACAATTTAAACGACAGTCGGTGATGAGGGTAATGACGATTCGGAAACCAAACAGCAAAATATTGAAGATTCACCCAGAATCTCATATACCCTAGGGGACAACAGTCCCGCGACAGATGTCGTAGAAAAGTCCAGAAACACCACATACAAATACATAGAATAAGCGACGTGTGGTGTCGTGCACTGTTGTGTGACATTTATTTACCTTATAATACAGGGCTCGTGTTCTCGTGGCCCTTTTTGATTGATTGCTAAAATGTTTTTATTTTTACATGGCTAATAAGAGCTCTGAAACAGCCTAAAACAAGATTGTATGTCTAAATAGTGCATGGATATTTTCGCGATAAAAACTTGTCAGTCATGTCAGTCAGAACATGGTCTATATATCTAGAAAGTGTTACCGTAATCAGTGATATTTGTATTATAAGTACCACATATTCAAACTCAAAAATGTTAGAAAGATTGGGAGGAGATATACAAAACTGGTGGAGCTCAAAATAGGCTTTATTAAAAGTCTAGGTACGCTATCCGCAGGTGATAACCATCCATATTCCGTATTCCCGCTTGTTTCAAAGCCGTATCCAAAGTGTCCTCGGCTCGAGTCGCGACCCACTTCCGAACCGCCCGACAGCGAGTCCGTTTTTCTCCAACCGGAAATGAGATTTCCCGACAGATATAATGGCTTTTCACGGATTACGTCATGCGAGCTTTGAGTTTAGAAAATTCACTTGAATAATTCACTTGCTAAGCCACCTTAAGCACCTTCAATAGCTACTTAATTCTTTTCTTGTTTATTAAAAAGTATTATGTTTTTAAGGTAACTGTAATAAACATAAAAATAAATATGCGTGCAGAGCGTAAAGTCATATAACCAAATTAACATAGTAAGCACTAATTATGCTATAAAATTATCATTTCCACAATAATATGCCTCCAACAGCCCAGATAATCGAGATTAAATTGAACCAACCGATCGGAAATACTGTCAAAATAATTTGTTTGAAATAATAATTGGATCATTACCGTTTATTGGGGTTTACCACAGGCGTTGGTATGGAGTTATTCTTATGTCTTTTAAAATGGCACCTATAAAAATAATTCTAGTTCATATTACTGGCTAAACTCAGTAAAAGTTCAACACTATAAGAATTTTGTTATGATGTCATTAAGGGACGCAAAATGTGAGTGGTATGGGAAATAAAGTGAGTTGTGACAAGCTGGGTCCATTAGTCGCCGGTGACTCCGCGACAAATGGGTTGAATAATGACCATTCCCGTTTTAAACGCTTGACTAAGTGCTATTTGCGGTTTTCATGCTGAAATATTGCGGAAGTTTTGATATTTACTTAATTATCCTAATTTTATAGTGCCTTCTCTAATTTGCATACTAAAGCTAAAATGAATAAGGGATAAAATGATTATAGGCAGTACTTTCTTAATCTAATCATCGAACTCAAATTTCGTTCGAAACTTTTCTTTTATCCATAAAGTATAGATGAAATCAGTGCACAACAAAGCTAAGAATAACTTCGGTTCGAATTATAACAAGAATCTATTCACCCATCAAGGTTTAGCCCCAGGGAAGTTCGGAGTTGCACGAATTTTCGATGCTTCTTGTTTTATCCATCAAACTTGGAACATTTGGTGTTCTCCAACACAAGGCGAAAACTTCATTATTAAGGCGAGGCATTAATAATTAATTGCAAAGTTGAGCAATAATTCCATGTTGTTGTTATAGTAGGCATCGTTTGAACTTCAAAGGGTGCTTAGCGGTATCTTTGATAGAAGTCGATTCCAACATTCTCATAAATTTGAGAGTAAGTAAGTGCTTACGGCACATCTACTAGTCTCTGGTCACATGTAGGTTTGACGACATTATAAATTTCTATGAAGACATTAAATAACAAAACATGAGAACGCTGTTAAATATGTCTGTGAGGATACGAGGAAAAAGAAAACGATTGAAGGGATGTGTGTGAAGGACAAGGCTAAATCAAGGGAGGGGATACTATGATTACACCTGCACCAGATGTATGGAAGCGGAGGCGTTCTCCGTCTACAAAATCCAATTATAATAAATTTATCTAACGACAAAAAACAAAAAGAAAGAATAAAACAAATACACATAGGTACTCGTTGCATTAAGTTTTGTTTTTATCGAAAATTAGGCAGTAGGTACTCTTTTAAATACTTTTTTTTATTTAAGAGTAACAAATATACATACGTCCATTCTCAAATTTATAATACTATATGATTGTATATTCCATATTTATAATATTGTTTACTGAGTTTATTAACCGACCCGAGCCGGCTTTGACAGCATAAAATATTTGTTGAAAACTTTTTCACGCTGCAAAATGTAGCTGTATTTTGGTGCCAGTTTAGTCAGTAGTATTAAATTGGAAATTCAATATAGCGTATGTACGAAAACAAGTCGGATGTAAAATGTTGACTTCAAAATTGACTATTCGCCTCATAGCTTTTGAATTTTAAATTCTGTTGCTCTACCAATAAATATAAACAACATTTGAAATGCCCCTAAAATGAAGGAATATTGTGTACCAGTGAAACGAATAAGAAGCGACTGATTGTAGATTGTATTGAAGATTCATCCCTTTTTTAATCTTCATTAATTTATCAGGTACTTTGTTAAAACTTTTTTCGCTAATTAGTGTTACTAGAAAATACTTTCGTCTGAAAATAGGAACTGTTGTATTCTGATTATATTATCAACTGCTATCTTCTTGTGTTTTTTATATTACCAATTACCAACCGAAAAAACTTTTACTCAATAATAACTTCTACCGAAATAGTTGTAATATTATAGTTTCATTAGAAGTCCTTCTGTGCTTCTAAGATGCAAGTTCTCAACTATACTTAAGTGGCTGCCAAAGTTTGGAGCATCTTATATCACGAAATATATTTCACATACTTCGTGTACTAAAGCGAAATACCGCGGCTGCCTTCTCCATAATTGTTCCAGAATAGTTGTTGGGTTCCAGCAAGGAGATAACTCGCTTTTGGTTAAAACACGCTGCTGAGTTATTTATCAACTATGTCTTAATGACTAATTATAATTTCATGCTAAAATAGTTTAAAGAAATTGTTAAAATAAGTTTAAAAAAATGAGAATGTGTTCTTATAATTAGATATAAATACTCACGTATTTTTTTTAAATAATACCCATGTAATAACAACATTATCCTCTAGAATGTATCTTGATATAAAAAGTTTTAACAGTATCTAATGAGAAAAGGAAGTGTTATATACGCTGCAGTTTAAAAAAAATATATATTCGATAGAAAAATAAAACTGAAAATGCACGCTTTTCAGCAGCAGCTAACCTCAATAAATAAGCTGTATTTGGAATATAAATAAATGCATGTATGTATGTAACTATATTCAAAATACGTACGTAGGCGCTTGGCAATCAAATTCGATCTCTGGTCGGATGTGCTTGGTGGCAGATAGCATGAATAAATTGAACATCGATACATTTCAGTGCGGGGGCTCTCCCGCCGTGTATCGTGCACCGGGCCCCTGCATGCACTATCTCAGACTTTACGAGTAAGCATCCCCGAAACCTACGAAAACTTACACTATTCTCAAAACACTCGATAAATGGAATACTTTTTTTAGTAAGTTCTTCCATCGGCGTGCTCTAAATGTCATTTTTCATTTAATAGTTTAGAAAGAAAATAATGGTATCCCTAATCTTTTATTTTATTTTATTTTTATTTTTTATTTTATTTTATTAGGATCACCAACAACTGTTTACACTTAATAATAACAAATTACATGCTTAATATAGATTTACAGTGCAACAATTACTTATAGGCGAACACCTCTTTCACAATTACACTATCATAAAGATAAGCTAACTTACATAATCATACATAATCTTTGAAATTATTTTGTTTACCTCATGGATAAAAGACGAATATCGGAAACGTTTACTTCGCACACGTGCCTCCTTTGTTTAATAGACATATGTTTACCTACATTTACATTTCGTACGTGACAGAAAACACTGATTTATATACGAAAACATCGAAAGACAAATGTGAAGATGGATTGACATGTAAACATATTGAACCCTAATCGAAGATTCTTTGCGCATGTTGTCATAAATATCGCATAAATATGGAGTGATTGTTGAATTTATGCAAAAATTAATTTGATTATTAGAAACTATTTAGTTTGTATCCTTCTTGGTTACACAATCATGTGTAAAGCAGTTTAAAAAGTAATATCAATACTTGACAGATTTTTGAATAGCTGAAAAATAGATGATTCTGATTTTATCCCCTGAACTGACACTTCTTTAAAAGAAATATAGAAAAACTATATTATTCGTATAATATTGAAGTTTAATTGTAAATTAGCCCCTGACCTCCAATAGGTTATGGGCCCAGTGCCGCGATATTAAAATCAGTGTTTAGTTTTATTTTCAGCGTTCATCCATCTTGCGTAATTTCGTTGCACATTTGAAAATTTGTAAGTAATGGAACAATTTAAACAAAAAAGAAATATAAAGCCTTTTGACGGCGATAAATATAGTATTTGGAAATTTAGAATACGTTCACTACTAAGTGAATTGAATATAATTGAAGTTGTTGATGGTGAAATTCCTGAAACACGATCTGAAACATGGGAACGGTGCAACAGAATGGTTAAAAATATTTTAGTAGAGTATTTGTCAGATTCATATATCGGTTTTGTGAATGATACCAACACAGCCAAAGAAGTTTTCAAAAATTTGGATTTGCTTTATGAACGTAAAAGCTTAGCAACTCAATTGGCTATAAGAAAAAAACTGTTGGGGCTAAAATTTCAAACTGAAATGCCTCTGATAAAGCATTTTACTGTTTTTGACGACTTAATCACAGAACTGTCAGCAGCGGGAGCCAAATTAGAAGAGACTGATAAGGTCGCACATTTGTTACTAACACTGCCCGCTACCTACAATGGAGTTATTACAGCAATAGAAACATTAACCGAAGATAATCTTACACTAGCATTTGTAAAAACACGACTATTAGATCAAGAAGTAAAATTAACAAATGAAGCAAGTGATACAAGCGCCAAAGTTCTGCATGTGGAAAATATACATTATAAACGAAAATTTAATTCTGGGAAACCTATGTATAACTCATATAAATGTAATAAAAAATTTAAAGGACAAAATAATACAAATATAACAAAATGTTTTCATTGTGGACGCAAGGGACATATTAAGAAGGATTGTTTTTATTTTAAAAGATCGAATAAACAGAAAAATACGTCTGATAGAACTAGAACAGTTCAAGCTGTCGTACTGCTGGAAGCATCCAAATCCGCCGACTTTTCAGGATATGCATTTTTGACTGGAGAGTACCAGCAAGATAATACAGCAGACATGATTACATTTGTATTGGACTCTGGATATAATTAACAGAGATGACATCTTCGTTGAATGTGAATATTTAATTACCCCATTAAAAATATCTGTTGCTAAAAATGGTGAATTTATTTCAGCTACAAAAAGAGGCACAATTCATGTTGTTAGCAACAACAACATTCCAGGCGTGCTGGAGAATGTACTGTACTGCCGTGAAGTGCCGTACAATTTATTGTCGGTGTCAAAGATGCAGCAAGCTGGTCTGAAGATAATTTTTGATCAGAGTGGCACTCACATTATGAAAGGAGGTAATACAATAATGAAAGGTAAAAATTTACATAATTTAATTACTTTAGATTTTAAAATACCATTAAAAATAAGTCAATCTGTTTCACAAGTATGCACAGGAAATAATAATAATTATAAATTGTGGCATCAACGCCTAGGCCATCTAAGCAAGAGTAAATTCCTTGAATTGCAGTGTTATGATATGATTGAAGACAAACAACAAATTACAAAAATTATTCCTACTAATGATTTATGTGAAGCTTGCATAAATGGCAAACAGACTCGTCTGCCTTTCAATAAGGCTAAAGATAAAAAATACATTAAACGACCATTATATATCGTGCACTCGGATGTATGTGGCCCTATCACTCCTTCTACAGTTGACAATAAGAACTATTACGTTTTGTTTATAGACCAGTTCACACACTATTGTGTGGTATATCCCTTAACATATAAATCTGATGTATTCTCGGCATTCAAAGATTTTGTTGCAAAGAGTGAAGCAAAGTTTAATTCAAAATTAGTTACTTTGTATAGTGATAATGGTGGAGAATATTTATCCACTGAAATGAAGGATTTTTGCAAATTAAAGGGAATTAGTTATCACTTAACGGTACCTAGAACACCACAGTTAAATGGCGTGGCTGAGCGTATGGTGCGAACTATAACCGAAAAGGCTCGTTGTATTTTAAGTGGCGCAAAGTTGGATAAGTGTTTTTGGGCTGAGGCAGTGTTAACTGCTGTTCACTTAATAAATATTACGCCAACAAAAGCCTTGAAACAGTCTAAAACTCCTTATGAATTATGGCATGGGAGAAAACCGAGTATTAAATCGCTTAGGGTGTTTGGTTCAACTGTGTATGTTCATAATAAAACCAATAAAACTAAATTTGATGACAAGTCATGGAAAGGTATATTAGTGGGCTATAGTCCAAATGGTTATAAGGTATGGAATACAGAAAACGAAAAATATGTAACTGTCAGGGATGTTGTAGTAGATGAGACTAATTTTCTGGTATCCAGGCCTTTGCGAAAGCCTGAAGGGAATAATGTTAAATATTCTCAAGACAAAACTGATACTGACCAAGTGTTTAAATCAGTGTCTATTGAGTCTCAAATACTCCCTAAATCAGATAATTCTAAATCTGGTGAACAAGACAGGTCAACTATTATTCGCAAAATAGATAATGAGATACGATGTGAACCTGAGATAAACTCTGATATTGTACCTGAAAATAATAAAGACACATCAAATGAAGCGTCTGTACCAAGAAGGAGTGATAGGCTCAAAGGTCGTCCCCCTATTTCTTATACAGAAAGTGATGATTATTTGTATAGTGCTCAATCTTTTACTTATACAATACCTAAATCGTTTCATGAAATAGAATCACTAAATGATCGGGCTCACTGGCAGAAAGCTGTAAAAGACGAACTAGATTCCCATAAAACTAATAATACATGGACTCTAGTGCCAAGACCAAATAACAAAAATATAGTAGATTGTAAATGGATTTTTACTATTAAAAATGACGAATTTGGCAAACCTGTAAGATACAAGGCACGTCTTGTTGCAAGGGGGTTCAGTCAAAAATATTTAACTGATTATAATGAAACATTTGCACCTGTCGCTAGAATAACTAGCTTTAGATTTATAATAAGTTTTGCAAATCAACATAATTTATTAATTCACCATATGGATGTAAAGACTGCATTCTTGAATGGTGTCTTAAAGGAAGAAATTTATATGAAAATTCCTGAGGGTGTTCGAAGTAAATATAATAATTATGTTTGCAAACTAAATAAAGCATTGTACGGGCTGAAACAGGCTGCAAGATGTTGGTTTGAAGTATTTGAGCGTTCTCTTATGGATAAAGGGTTTAAAAATTCGCCGGTTGATCGATGTATATATCTTTTAGATAAAGGAAATATTATGAAAAACATTTATCTAGTACTATATGTAGATGACTTGGTTATAGCTTGTGCTGACGTTCAGACAATGAATGGTTTTAAAAACTATTTAATGAGCAAATTTAAAATGACTGATTTAAAAGAAATAAAATTCTTTCTTGGCATAAAAGTAACTAGATATTTTGACACAATTACATTAGATCAAGGTGCATATATTCAAGCAATTTTAAATAAGTTTAATATGATTGACTGTAACCCTGTAAGCACACCTATGGAAGTTAAACTCAATTATGAGGCATTAAATTTACAAGATAAATATGATGCACCATGTCGTAATCTTATAGGGTGTTTAATGTATATTATGTTATGTACTCGCCCTGATTTAAGTACATCCGTGAATATATTTAGTCGGTATACAAATAATAATAATAAAGAATTATGGTTATGTTTAAAACGGGTGTTAAGGTATCTTAAAGGTACTATCAATCTTAAATTAACATATAAAAGAGTTGATTATAATAACGTCTTATGTGGATTTGTGGACTCTGATTGGGGTGGTGGCGATACAACAGATAGAAAGAGTACAACAGGGTACTTATTTCAGTTGTTTGAAAATTGTACTATATCATGGAGTACTAAAAGACAAATGTCGGTTGCTGCGTCGTCCACTGAGGCTGAATATATGGCTTTGTATGAAGCTGTTAGAGAAGCCTTGTGGCTTAAATCATTAGCAATTAGCATCGATATCAATATTGATAAGCCTATACTCATTTATGAGGATAATACTGGATGTATAAGTATTGCAAATAATCCAACAAACCACAAACGATCTAAGCACATAGATATTAAATATCATTTCTCTAGAGAACAGGTAGAAAATAAAATAATAACTTTAGAATATATTCCCACAGGTCAACAACTGGCTGATGTCCTTACTAAGCAAATACCTGCAATTACCTTCCAGGTTATGAGAAGGAAAATGGGTCTACTCTAAAATGATAATTTGATTCTATGATTAAGTAACTTAATAGTTCATGAGTTTGTTATTAATATGTTGTAAGTTTTTTTTTATTTTTTAAATGGTCTGATTAGGTTATTTTTCTGGGTTTTTCCTAATCCTTTGCAACAAATGTTGGACCATCATTGTACATATACTCCCAGCAATTACTTGGAAGTGTCATACGTTCTGTTCAATTTTAATGTTAAAATGTTGATGTAATTTATGATTAATTTTTGAGGGAGCGTGTTGAATTTATGCAAAAATTAATTTGATTATTAGAAACTATTTAGTTTGTATCCTTCTTGGTTACACAATCATGTGTAAAGCAGTTTAAAAAGTAATATCAATACTTGACAGATTTTTGAATAGCTGAAAAATAGATGATTCTGATTTTATCCCCTGAACTGACACTTCTTTAAAAGAAATATAGAAAAACTATATTATTCGTATAATATTGAAGTTTAATTGTAAATTAGCCCCTGACCTCCAATAGTGATAAAGTAATAGGGGCCGCTCACTAGTTTTATGGGCCTGTCGTCTGAAGTATAGAAAGCAGTTGCGCCAAAATTACGTATTCAACTCAAGCGCTAGGTAAAGTGTATACCTACGTTGGTTTAAAATAGTTCAAAACTTTTATGTGAGGTCACTCCATGTGACGCTTCAGTCTGGGTCTATAAGGTGGGTTTATTGTATTGCATATTATATATATTTATTTCATTAATGGGTAAAAATGGTTAATTTCATTGTATGTAGCATAATTTTTAAATGATTTCTAATATTGATTTAATAATAGGAAGCTACTTGCTATAGACTTAATTTTTTGTGTGTATTTTCTTATAATTGAGGTACCTACTGGCTAAGCCTTCTCTCTTTTCTTTATGCTCCCTCCAACCATTTATTTTACGATATAATATTATAATCTAGAAGAGCTCAGACACGCACCTCACAGACACGACCTTGAAAAGAAACTCCGCTTAATCCAGCTAATGATTCTCTTGTAGACCAGATCTTATACCTCTAATTACCGTTATTCAAAGTTAAGCCTAGCTAAACTCTCGTTGAATACATTTTGAGTGAAAGTGGGGCATCACGTCGGAAGCTCTCAGCTCGTAACTTGCTAAACTTATTTAAGGGAAAAAATACTTTGGGGATATAAGAGTTTGAGGAACATAAGGTCCTAAGTACATATAGATTCATGTACTAAGTTATCATCGGTGTAAGCGGGAAGGTAGTAAATCTTGTGGAAGTCATAAAAAGTTGTTTGTTTTTATGAGCATGAATATAATATTAAGCATCTAATACTGAAGATGAATTTGCTGCAGGTTATTTTAGATGTAATGTTTTACCTTACTTAGCTCTTGTGGGAATAAAAGGGGTTGCTGATACAATTTTGGGAATAAAGGTCGTTTTTAACAGTATATTAAGTGTATTAAGTTGCGTAAGTCCAAATATAAGACATGAAAGACACCGTACAATCTAGTGCATCTCACTAACTTTTTCTTGCGGTTTCACATACTGTGAAAACAGCATCATGACCTGGGTATAAAATATCCTACACTAATCCTTATTCTTAAATTGTAATTTTAACATAACTTATTTACAAAAAAAAACTCAAAAGGTTTAACGGATTATCCGTAAAACCGTGACAAACAAACAGACAGACATAATTAATAACGCATTCATAATATTAGTAGGTAGGGATCGCAGACCAACACTGAGTTATATAAAACGTGGATCGTCAACATGTTACTCGCGTGTCTCAAAATCTTTAGGTCAATAACCTTAGAACTTTACTGCCAACTCGTCAATATGTGAGAAGATTCTAAAGATGAGTTGACAAAATATTTGTGAATCAAGTATTAAATGTACATAGATATTGTACTTTTATGGATAGACATAGGTACATAATTTAACATCTTAACATATTATTACACACGTGTTAAATGAATACGTGAGAAAACATGACGGATATGGTTCTGTTTTGGTTTGCTTTATTACAACTACCGTTACAGTTGTTGAGATTAGTATTATAATAGTTCGAGGTGATGACGTCATATCGAATAGCGATAACGTTTTGTTTTAGCGTGTAACACTTCGATTCCAAATCGATATTTGATGACTTACATACAGGTGGCTCGTTGGTCTAGGGGTATGATTCTCGCTTTGGGTGCGAGAGGTCCCGGGTTCAAATCCCGGACGAGCCCAAGTTTTTTATAGCTTTAACATATCGTTTTCATAAAATTTTCGTTAAATGCTTGATGTAATAATAATATTCGTGTATATTTTTAATGCTATTTATGAAATAGGTTGACGTCTTAATTGCTCAGCCATTCACAGCTATCATGATAAATTTTTTCAATTACTTGCTTATTTCATAAAATAAGATTAATAAAATGATACGTAATTAATCTAAATTTACCAAGATTGGATTTAGGTATCTCATTGAACTATTTAGTACTCCAGTAGGCACACTTAATTACTTGGACTGGTCAATTAATCTCCAAGTCTTGCTAAATTGATGATTTTCTTTGCGATAAATACATGATTAATATACAAGATAAAATAATGGGACTCAGGTACTAATGACGTATTGATTAAGAAATATGTACTTCTATTTTATTTAAATTTTAACCAGTAATTTAATATATTTTTTTTAGATGCAAAAAGTTTGCGACTATGTGAGTATATTGCATTTGACGGTTTGAGTATTTCATGCAGCCTACCCGAATGTATTTTCTTATGGTAGTAGTGGAGAAGTAGACAAACAGCTTTCACTTATGCTTAGACATCACATTTTTAAATATGATATTAAAATTCGTCTTGAGTTACAAGCGGCTCGTTGGTCTAGGGGTATGATTTTCGCTTAGGGTGCGAGAGGTCCCGGGTTCAAATCCCGGACGAGCCCAAATTTTTGAATAAAATAATCGTTTTTTGTTTTAAAAGCGGAAAAGGCAACGCGTCAAATATGTAAATTTTCAAGTGCTTGTTTATACATTATAACAAGAATAAAAATATTTGTAGCAAGGAGGCAAGAGCGAGTCTCATTGAATTGCAAATTGATGCGAGCTTCATTATGTTACACAATACCTTTTTATAAAGAGTGTGAAACAATAGTGGGTGGAAAATGTGAGATTATGGAGCAGTAGATGCATCACGTGAAAGGGATGCAATGGAAAATGCAAATAAAACTCCTGGGAACTGGAATTATGATAAATAAACTAAAGTAGGACTAAGTTATCTTTTTAATAAGGTCTACATATTTATACAATGTGTAAAAAAAATAAGCAATAATATTCAAGGGTATGTACATATATCAAGTATAGATGCTACTGACAAAATCTTATTATTAAATCTGTTAACTTTTTTTTTCATATTTTTTTTTCACTAAATTTTAATAGGCTTATTAGGCTAGTTGACGAATAGGTAGAAAATAAGGGGTAACTTATTTGCAAACTCGGCATTATTGATCTTCAAATTTGAGTTTATTAACCCATTTTTAGGGCTGTAACCTATTTTTTTTAACAAAATCTGTTAATTATTTTTGTTCTAAAACTATAAGATCCCATAAGATTTACAGTTCCTAATACGGCGCAAAAGATTTGTTATCACCGAATGTGTAGCCCGCTTAAATTTTATTGCTTATTTTTTTTACACGTTGTATAGGTAAATATTATCATTGATATTCGAGTTGTTTTTTTCACCAAGTGTGTCTAATTTATTAGATAGCTACATTTAGCGACATGACACGAGCGTCCTCCCCCTCTAACTTTTAAATGGCTGTTCCGAGAAATGTGAATAAATTCAAAGACGTAGCATATTTAATGAACTAACAAGCAAAACTATCATGACTAAGTAGGCTTAACCGATTACAGGCCCTTAAAACCTCATCCCATCATATCATACCGAATGTAAAGGTATAAAATAGGTCTGTCCCTTCAAATGTTATTAAAATAATTTAGTTATAACTCTTATCGTTATGTACCTACTCTAATGAAGTGTATAAAAATAGATCTGATAGTGACGTAATTCCGTCGAGATGTTTGTTTCGGTGATGGCCTCATTATGTATAAATACATATGTGGGAGTATAATACATTTTAAAGTTTTCGATACATTTGTTTTAGCGATGTTTTTTTTTAGATTTAATTATGTTTGTAGAATTTGTACCTATTATAAGTTTGCAACATTAGGCACTGACTTAAGTTGGTATATCATACAGTGTGCACTTATCATTAGTTCATTTAAACACTTATGACCAAAAGTTTTGTTCTGAAAATTATGAGAAAATAAAATATAAAACTCTCGAAGCAGATGCCTACTCAACTCATTATCTACAAATACATTTGTTTAGTCATCCACCATCATTAAAACCAGAACTCAATTTACGTTAATTATTAAATTAATAAAAAAAATAAATGCAATTGTATGAGTACTTACCTACTTTATTAGCATGTTATATATGTAATAGGCATGTTTATGCATGTTATATAATTATATATAATAGGTGCCATTTATGAAAAACTAATATAAATTTGATGATTAAGTAGTTATGCGTTGTGGTGGAACTAAGAAAGACTGTAGCCAGTAGACTACTTAAAATACTTTAATTCTTCTTTTTCGCTTTGTTGTCAGATAAAAAGAAACTTAAATAAGTACCTACTTCCATTTATTTAAATACGAACTTCAACAAAAAAAAATATGATTGAAAAATAATAATCCGTAGGGGTTTATCGAGGTTTGTAAAAACTTGTTAACAAAATAACAAAAAGAACTCCTTTCATTTCTGATTTTCTCATACGTTCGTGGTAGACAGACATACTAAAAATAAATTGTACTTTATCACACCATTTTATTGGAGTTGCGAGTTTTGTATCAAATTCTCAATTTTATTGGGAACAAAACGTATTTTATATTTGTTCTGTCTTAAAGGAAGCTAGTATACCATTGGGTATATGATATGATCAAATTGACATCCAAATAACTTTATTTAAAAATACAGATACCTACTATACTATTTTCAGAATAACGTAGAAAGTACCAATTCTGAACTACAAATCTCCATAGCATGAGAAATATCATGAACATAGAAAAAGATTCTGAAATGAAACAAGTGGTCATTCATGTCATTGATCAGGCCTTTTTTTTGGATGAAAATTCATCAAATGACACCTCCCACATTAGGGGAGGCGAGAGCGTGTAAGACTCTTACTGACTAAAACTCATCCATGTTCCTTTTTCAGCCCTTTATATTCTGAGGGCACGGTAACTCTTGCAACCATCCCGCAGTGATCAGGCCTTAGGTTTCTAGAACCACAACATGACACGCCCTTAGAAGCAAGGTTAAACCTACCACAATAACACCAGAATATAAGGTGAAAAACAATCTTTATACTTCAATTTCGTTGAACGACAGCGTGTCTCATCAAATATACAATAGTACCGACATCTCAGAAATTGGTATATGGACGGGCGTCGTCAGACATCGCGGAGTGTGACATTGATTTATTATGCAAAATAAAGGCGCGACCGGCCGTCCGGCTGTTGTCCGGTAGCCCCGTCCGGCTGTCCGACTTAACTCTGTTGTGGACGGCGGACGGTATTGTTACAAGCGTGACTTTGTTCTAAATAACGACATGGTTTGTGTCACGATTTATCGATATACATAACGGTTAGCAGTGCTGGTACATTTAGATAATGAATTTAATATCATGATAGATCTTTATTGCGTAAAAGGACATAAACTATTTATTATTCATTACATACATTGGGACCGTGTTGGTTGTTGTTCATATGTTTTGGCAAAAAATGGAATATTACAATAACAAAATAGTACGTTAATTTATTATTTCAGGAAATTACTTAATCATTCACATTTTTAATTACTAATTAACGATAAGAGGAAACATAAACTCCTACACAAAAAATACGAAGTCTTTGGAGCTAATAACGAGAACAGGAAATCACAAGCAAAACAAAATCTTTACTTAATAATAATATAAATCCGAGAGTAACTCTGCCTGTTACGGTTTCACAGGAAACCACTGAACCGATTGAGATGAAATTTGGTATGGAGATAGAATCAAGCCTGGGTAAGATTATAGGATAGTTTATATCCAGATGTCTGAATAAGTTCCCTCTGGATGCGGGTGAAACCGGGGGAAACTGCTAGTTTTATCTAAAACAGACACGCCAAGAACATACTTAACTAGAACAAAGGTATTAAATAAAGAAAATAATACTCACTATAGTTCGAACTTAAAGACAATTTCATACATTCCAATCACATTAATTGTAATTAATTCTGATTTACTTATAGTCAAATTCAAATATAACTGTGTAATTAAATTCTGTCTTCTGTCTACTCTAATAGTCGCATCTGTGAGTACATTGTCCTTAGCAAACAATCCATTGATTAAACTGTAAACTCGAAGATGTCTGGAGATTCTATTTATATTCCTACTGTTTTTAGTTTAATACGATACCAATGCTGTTTAAATAAAATAAACAGTTGAAAGTATCAGCATCCTTATTCCTGAGTAAATCGCTAATGTTTTCCTGTAGTTCTTGGAACTTTTTGGGTTCAGGTAGGGACCTACCTACATCAAAATGGCTTACCATCACCTGCCTGGTTTTTTTGCCGAATAAATTAGAGCTTGCGTCTAGTCTTACCTGGACTGCCTATCTGACTTCCACAATAAGGTAATGAGTAAAATTTTCGATGTACCAATCACATGAGACTTTTTATCTATTTAAAATCAATCTCTCTATTATGGTAACGTGGATTGTAAATTGACATTACTAACCACTCGATTTAGCTAAGCGGCGTCACTGTCATTTTCACTCAACTGTCAAATTACAAAAGCAAAATGGAGACGGAAACATACCTCAGCCTTAGCACATGCTTAGTAAGTTCTACTTAGTTGAGCCTCGGGATTGCTGTAAAACTTATTCAAGTTTAAGGCTTAATTGTGACATTATAAAAATATTATCTAAATAAAATATAAATTATTATTGTGTACAATAGAGAATAATATTGATAAACTTGACGTTCTTTGAGATGTAACTATATAGAGCAGTGAATAGAAAAATAATGGAGATTAGAAATACAATTCAATCGCCTTTGATATCTCACAATAGAGCTAAACTTTGGCGACGTCAAAAGCCAACACAATATAAAAAGTAACAAAAGTGTAACATGTTTAACGCGACGTGAACGTCCGTCTATACAATTTGGAATAAGGCAGTGTAAAGGACAGGACATGTCAATTTGTCCGCGTCAGTCTCGGGGCCGGTCGAATAGATGGCGAGTAATGGCGGGCCGGTGACAGCAGCCACATACACAAACACAATTATACAAACGAGCCGGCTACGTTCCGGAACGAGAACGCCACCTAGCAGAAATTGGGGACGGTTAATTTTTTACCTTCGAGCGAAATTTTTAAATTGCATTCTACTTTTTCTGCTTGTTCCACCAAACCGAATGTTCACGTCGTTTTCAACCGACTCCAAAAAAGGAGAAGGGATCTCAATTCGACCGTATATATTTTTTTCTTTTTTGTATCTAGGGTTATTTTTAACCGCAAAGACATTCCTGATACATGTTATTCGTACCTATCGTAATGAGTGGGTCAACCACGAACGTTCCTAAGTCCATCCATCTGCCTAGCCTTTCCCTACTATGTTGGGTTCGCTTTCCAGTCTAAACCGAACTCAGCTAAGGACTAGTGTTTTACATGGAGTGAGTTACTGGGCAACACGATACCCTCTGATAAGACCGGTGGTCAGACTTTAGGTATTAATGTGAATTGAAAACTTCGTCCATATCAGTGGATGCCGATACAAATATTGTTTGTTGCGCTTTAACTTTGGTATATAGGATGATAAAATGGTTCGCCAAAACGTTTGTGCTCGACCCCTAGATCTCACAGATAGATAATTTACACGTTAACTTTATAGTACAAAGAACCTAAATTCATCTATCTTCTTCTATACTTATAACTAGCTTCTGCCAGCGACTTCGTCCGCGTGGAATAGTGGTGCTCCGCTCCTATTGGTCTTAGCGTGATGATATATAGCCTATAGCCTTCCTCGATAAATGGACTATCTAACACTGAAAGAATTATTTAAATCGGACCAGCAGTTCCTGAGATTAGCGCGTTTAAACAAAATGACAACATTTCCCTTCACTGCTCTGCTCCTATTGATTGTAGCGTGATGAAAAGTATACTATAACCATCTCAGGAGTATGATAAATAATTGTACCAAGTTTCGTTAAAATCCGTCAAGTAGTTTTTGTTTCTATAGAGTTTATACAGACAGACAGACAGACAGACAGACAGACAGACAGACAGACGGACAGACAGACAGACAAAAATTTTACTGATTGCATTTTTGGCATCAGTATCGATCCCTAATCACCCCCTGATAGTTATTTTGGAAATATATTTCATGTACAGAATTGACCTCTCTACAGATTTATTATAAGTATAGAAGATAGATAAATCTGTAAAGAGGTCAATTCTGTACATGAAATATATTTCCAAAATAACTATCAGGGGGTGATTAGGGATCGATACTGATGCCAAAAATGCAATCAGTAAAATTTTTGTCTGTCTGTCTGTATAAACTCTATAGAAACAAAAACTACTCGACGGATTTTAACGAAACTTGGTACAATTATTTGTCATACTCCTGAGATGGTTATAGTATACTTTTCATCACGCTACAATCAATAGGAGCAGAGCAGTGAAGGGAAATGTTGTCATTTTGTTTAAACGCGCTAATCTCAGGAACCGCTGGTCCGATTTAAATAATTCTTTCAGTGTTAGATAGTCCATTTATCGAGGAAAGCTATAGGCTATATATCATCACGCTAAGATTAATAGGAGCGGAGCACCACTTTTCCACGCGGATGAAGTCGTTGGCAGAAGCTAGTGAAAAATAAAATGTTGCAGCACTGAACCCCAAAGGTACTTTCATTCCAATTTATGTGATCCACATACCCATCGTTAACGACAAATGTGAAGGGAATATAAAACTCCTAGTTTATTATTCGCGTTCAAATTGTAAGGACTGCGCCAGGTGGCCCAACTATTGTGAGTGACCTCCCGAGAGCAGGTGCGAAGAACGACAAACGTTTTTGAAAGCGAGATCACTCTTCGGAGGGACGTGACAGTTGACTTACAACGAAAGTAATGAAACTGCTACCTCCTAGTGGGATCTTTGAATATTGTATAAGAACAAATAATACAATGATACTACATTTATGTATAGGTATATTTTGCAGTAAATAGGTCGTACATAGCACTTTTTGCATCACAAAGACTAGAGGAGTGAAATGATTTAATGTAAAATGCGTGTTCGATCTATTTTTAATTTAGTTTTTAAAGTTCAGCGGTTCAGAACATGATCAACTTAGTACCAGGAAAGATTTTAGTACTTACACCTGAAACTTTGAAGAACATCGTTCCAGTTTGAAACTTGTCGGGTGAACCTGAAATAAATCACACGAGCGGAAACGTTTAAACATTTACAAACACAAACTTTAACTAATTAGAACTTATATATTATAGTCATAATTATATTCTTCCTAATTATTTGTCAAATTAAAGTGAATAGATGCGATATACGTTATTATTTTATTTAAACATTTTTCGAAGTCAAGAATAAGGGAAACGCAACGTGTGAAAAAATGAAAAAATGTGTTTTGATTGATTCGAAACTTTATTATGCCGAAAATCTTTACCCTTTTCTTAAAAAAAATTGTAGGGCCTGTATAAAAATGGTACCTACTGTTTTTATACTATTATAAATGACCATAGAATCCATGCCTTTATCTAACATTTAAATATTATTTTCTATTGTTCTGTGAAGGTTGGGCTGAGTTAATTGAAAGACACGCCTGTTTTTCTCTGAGCTTTAAATCACCGTCCAATTTATCTTGTTTTGCGGTACGTAATTTAATTAACAATAACTGAATTATTTTCTCTTCATTCCAATGTTACTTTACTTGAGAACGAGTTCATTGAATGCTAAAACGCTTACACGGTTTAGAGGTCACCGCAATACGTCACTGGCTGTATGCTAAAATATTCTCGTAGGGCTATATCAAGAGATATATCGAGCTATAAAATAAGGAACTCTGGATGAGCCTCTTAAATCTTACTTGACCGAATTTTAGAATTTATTGAAGAGTGAGGCAGTTATAAATGCTTTTAAGAGCTTTCTGTAATTTCTCACGTAAAGCCTCGCAGGGCAGGCTAAGTAATAAATGAGGTCACATAATTTTATTAGTTGAAGCTGTCATAATAGCAGCGCGGTGGCGTCAGTTACAACCTCGTCATTTTCATAATATGTAAATGAACTTTCTGTTTAAATGCTTTTGTACATAGTAGTGTAGGATTCTATGAATATTATAACAGCGTTATTCTTGCGTACATTTCAATGTAATTAATCATGCTTATAGGCTATACGCAAAACATGAAATTTACAATAAAATGTTTTTGTGGAGCTTTACTGTACTTTAGTTACTGTAGTCGTTTTTACACGCTCTCACACACACATACACGCAAATATGTATTCTAATACCTAGTAGCCCTTATCTCTATGAGAGTTGACTCATACACATCACGCTTATGCGAATGTCGCTTGCTTTACGGAATAGCACTCAACGCCCAGAGGTCCAGTAATCGGATAATGAACCTATTTAATTATAATATCTATAATTATTTTAAATGAGCTAACCATAGTAAACACAACCGAAGTATTTTACCCCACATTAGTGAGCCAGAAAATTAACTTAATATTGACCCGGGTCCTGATCAAACATAATTACAGATTCCTATTTCCTAAGCTTACTCTTATTTCATTTGATTCGTGAAATATAGATATTAATCGTATCAAGGGGTATCGTGTTACCGAGTAACTGGGTTGTGGAGTGGAAGTCAATAGCAGTCGGTCCATGTTAAATACTGGTAGCCAGCTGCATCTGGTTAGACTGAAAGTCGATTACAACATCATCATTGGCCTAATTACCAACCCGCTGTTAAGTAAAGGCCTCTTCTCATACAGAGAAGGCATGAACATTGATCACCACGTTTACTCTGGTTGGATTGGGTTACAGCATATTTTTTTAAAAGGCAAGTAGGTAATCACATTTAGTACCTTAACGTATTTCACACTTTTTATACATTCTCTGAAGACGTATATACAATCTATCAGTTGTCAAGTCACATGTAAATTGGGAGTCTAGTCTTTTACAGTTTGACGAGCACAATCAAAGGACAGGGCTGGACAAACTTAATAAATACTTATATACAATTTAGAATCAGGATTCCACGCACCAATCATGCTTTGGATACTAGCTTGGTATGTCAAAGGAGTCTGCCCACTTTACAATGACAGCATACTTTGACAGTGCTAGGAACGTGTCCGGCAAAAAATGTATGAGAATCACTAGACCGTTCCGTCGCCGACCGACACGGGACCGTGCCATGAGCGAACCGTCAACAATATACGGAGAAAATATTTTACTCTTGTATGATACATTCTAGTGGACATGGTAGTCCGTTTTATGGTCCGTTTAGGTTCATAGCATGGTCTAGGCATAATACGGTGTAGTTGAAGACACCTTAACAATAAAATTGTATATGAATGAAATGGCTTCCTATAGCTTGTTGTTAAATTAAATCTGTCTGTCAGGATCTGCCGTCCTGATCGAATTATGTGAATGTACATTGTAACCGACATTGTGGAGATCCGATTACACGTGGTAGTTTGGCGCCATAGCAGAGTACAGTGATCAAAAAGAAAGTTATTGATGATTCCTTAATTAATTCCGATAGTTTCGAAATAGAAAGGTTTATTTTATTAGTGGTTTCAGCGATAACGAATTCGAATTGTAAAACCTTCATGTTAACCAGTATTTTAGGGTCATTTAATACATTGAACAATCTGTAAAGATAATATATTAATTATTGGAATACGAGGTCTATAATATTTCAGACTGAATAATGAGTTGTGTAAGCAAGAACCACTTGTTATTTTATTTCTAATGAAGCCTCTATTATACTCAAAACAAAAAAAAAACTAGTATATTTTGAGATCAGACATTTTCAATGCATGCAAGTTTGGTTTAAAATTTTTCGTCACACTGGCTCACTGACACATTCGTTCCTCTTATACATTGCGCATACATATAATATACATTTGAATACGTAGTCCATTAAATTGACGCGCTAGTAGCCAACTCGTATGTGGCGGCGCATTGATTTATAATGATGGATGACTTTGTACTACAAAAATAGCTTTGCATGAAAGTAGTGTGTTACGTATGATAAACGGTTATTTGAATGAGTAAGGGTTTTAGATTTTATAAGAGTAAATGTCAGCTATATGGTCATTATGTTGTTCTATAATCGTTTTGATAAACACGTTTTGATAAACACACGTTTTGATTTATATCTTGTTATTGTAAGATTATCCTATTTATGTCAGGAGTCAGCTGATCAAAATCCTCTTTTAGAACAGAGAAGGCATGAACATTAATTACAAGTCTTGCTAAAGGCTACGGTGAAGTTATAAGGGTTTAAGATTATAATTTCAACTTTTTTACTCTATTGAAGTTTCCCTTTCGAAGGCTTTCTTCGTTTATAATATATGCGACTTAAAATTTACAATGGCTCTAGCCGTATTTCGACCTTGAGAAGCGAGCTCCTGAACATCAGCCTGTTAGTCAAATATACTAAATAAATCCCCTATTTGTTAGCGAGTAAGCTCTTAAATGCCTCTAGTTTATGAGTCAGACAAATGAGCATAATTAGCGTACAAAGTATTGTAGAAGGTTTAGTTGAGTCAATTTAAATGACACCATCACGTATATCTAATTACACGCAAGTAATTTATCATTTTAGGAGCCAGAATACATAAATCAAACTTAACTTTAATATTAATAACGTCGTATAATATGTTAAACTTACACGCAGACATCTTTATCTTGGAATGACGTATAAATGTCAAATACACTTTAATATTTATGCGAGCGGTTCAAGTAATTCTAAAGTTGGAAGTGAGTTTCAGTAGTGATATATATTGGCCTTAAATCTCGCCAACTTACATTCACGGCCGGATACACTCGCGGAATGGCCTGAACTCTGTAGCATTAAGAAGCTTCAGGACTTGAAGCACTAAGACTTTTGGTCTGTTCTGTCTGTGGCATTTTCTGAATTATTTTGAGTAGTAATTAAACTCAGGAGCAACTTGGAACTATTTACCAACGTCAGATAGGTAATAAAAAAAATATTATAGTGGTCTGACAGGCTTTTTTCTCTTTCGAACAACCCTGCAGCAGGTAAATATCATCCGAGTATATGATCACGTTTACTTAACCTTTTGCGATAAGTCATCATCCAAAATGGCTTTATCCATATAATTTTGGGTAATACAATATAATAATAATTCCACAATCACACTTTACTGCTCATGTTAGCTACCCTGCAGTGAATTTCTATATATTCTATTTGATGACAGAAACCAACTATTAACTGTGTTCTCTGAGGCACTAAGTGGTCATGACGTGGTAGGTATGCCTTGGGCATCTATTCCTGGACTGTCAGACCGATAAATTAACGTGAGTAACTTACCTGTATTTGTTTAATATATTATTATTTTTAACGTTGCAAATTAGTATATTCATCGGTTTGGATCGTTACGTATGTAATTGTAAATAACCCAAAATAAAATTTCCCTAACGAACCACCAAACTAACACTAACAGGTTTGAAAATCGAATTCATTTATTCATTCGAGTTCTCGTTTCGTTTACACGCCAATAAAAAAGTTGACTTCGCTCTATTCGATTCGGTTGGTAAGCACTATTAGTCCCGATTGGATCGATTGACCCGAAATCAGTAATTTGAGGCAATTTACATTAATACCGAGTAGGTAAATTACCTTCACATACATAAACATAACACGTGGGTATCGTGTTGTAGTTTATGGTATGAATAAGCTAGTTCTGAACTTTGTGCCTAACTGCTGTGCATTAAGTTTCTATCTAGTTAGAAACTTTGATACTTGACTTAATAAAGTGATAAAGTTGACAGTGTTGATAACTGTTGTCTTAGTTACGTCCTGTCGAAGTTCTCGAAATTGAGGAGCTCGTTGGCCGCACGGGATGGTCTGTGGATGGGTGACCATCTATGTCATACCGAGACTCCACCGTGCCTTGGAAAGTACGTCAAGCCATTGGTCCGGGCCGTCATTAGCAGATCTTTGACAGTCGTTACAAGCCAGAAAGTCTGACAAACAGTCTTACCAATAAGTATCGGGTTACCCGGTAACTGGGTTGTGGAGGTCACATAGGCAGTCGCTCCATGTAAAACACGGGTACTCAGTTGCATCTGATTAGACTGGATGCTGATCTGCTGACTAATATAGTTGGGAAAAGGCTAGGCAGATGATGATGTCCTGTAAAAAATTTAAAGAATCGTAGTTTTTGATAGTTGCCTTGTTAATCAATAAAGTGTGCATTAGACGGTCTCTGTGTGTTTGTTATTTAGGTCAATGGTCAATCATTATATTTCAATAGGTCATGGGTGCTCGTAAAATAAACATAAGTACATCTACACATACTTATGTATATATAAATCCCTATTTCCCTTAGTCACGGCATTACGCGTGAACGGCTGCGGCTGGACCAATTTGGATAAAATTTGGTACGAAGATAGGAACACACTTGACTTGACTGTTGTCTTGGACCCTGGAGAAGGTTTTAGACTACTTTTCATCCAGGTACGTGCAGTAGTTTCCTCAGCACGCGGGTGAAACCGCGGGAAATAGCTAGTATGTTTATAAAAATGTACCTACCCACACCATTGGTCTTAATGACACACTATATACTTCAAGTACAGTGCTCAAGATAAATCAACGACCTAAATCTATTTATAACTCACAGCATAAATGTCTCATTTCTACTAAATTTTGGAAAGCCTGGACTGATCCCAAATGACCCAACGCTCACACAGCAACACAGTAAACAGTTGATCATATATACGTATTTAGTGACGTGTGAGGGACATTCGGTGTCATTAGCGAGGCTCCCAGTCTCCTCTATTTATGGCACAAGCACAGGCCCGACCCACTACATAAAGAATAGCCCGAACAATGGCCTACGTATTTAGGAACCACTCGGATTTGTGACGGTTTTGGAACTTTGACCTTTATTACACCGACGTTAAAATTGTGGACTTTATTTTGGTTTAGGTACTTAAATGTCTCTAAAAAGTAGGACAGCAGGCATTTAAGTTACGTCACATTACTTGATGAATATTTGTAGATTAATCTAGCTTAGTGAATGAAATAAGCTTTGAAGCTCCCTTTAAAAAAATATTTGAAAATTTCTCGTCCAACTAACTCTAATAAAACTTTAGATAAACAAAAATTCTGGAATTATAAAAACAGAGTTTTGATGGCTGTTATTCAAGAGACTTTGTTACATTAAATTCTCACCTAACCTTGTACGCCTAACAAAAGAAAATCATTAACATCATGAATGAAACCCCAGTGTATTTTCCGCATTGAGACCAAGCCCCGTTTTCTTAACCAATACAAACGATTTACTACAGACAATTTCTTCGTATTTGTTGAGCATTTATTTGCTTCCATTGTTTACTTTGTTCATTTATGATATGAAAACAATAAAGCTTGCCAGCACACTGTGTTGATGTCGACATGTTGATATTAAACATTTTTCGCTTGCATCTTGATGAATGTTCCTCGTGACCTCGCAGACAGCAATGCTTTACGACGTTGACTAGCACGACTGATAGTTTTGACTTACTGAAAATAAGTATAAAGCTGAATGATGAATCAGATTTTCGTTTGTAAGCCTCAATATCATTTTATGCCGTAGAAAATGGACTGATATGTCATTCTAAATCACTGTCAGAAAAGTAAGTGCTAGCCCGCCTATCATATCTTCGGCAAAGTAAAAATCAAATCTTCACAATGCAAGTTAAGTAATTCAGCGCTACTTTCGAAGGTCCATGACAAAAGGAGGACGTCATTCGAAAGGATTACCTTTGTAATAGAATTCCTTTTATTGAGTTACTGCTTCAAATAAATAACGAGTACATGGCAATGCTTTTAGGTCGGCCAATAGCGAACTCGAAATTTTGCATCAAATCACAATACGTAATCAATTATCGGTTTAATAATGGATTTATTGTACATTTACTGTGACACAGAGATTCCATTATAATTTATTGGGTTCGCTAACAAATGAGTGCCATTTTCACTAAATGATATCTCACATATATTTTTTTTCCCTGCATTTTGTTACTGGCAAAGTGTTAGGTATTAGTTAATATCATAGAGAGGTAAACAACATTATTAGGCAACAGGCAGATACGGGTATATTTTAAAAATATTTTCATTTAACATTTATAACTCCTGTAAGTTATGGCAAAGGCTTAGTCCTCTATTCTTTTCATGGAAGAAAAAATACAGCGATGTAATTACATTGAAAAATGAGGTTTTCCGTAGTTAATAAGCAGTTTATTTTTTGACTAGAATGTCAATGTGTCCGTCCTGAAGCCGAGTAAATATATAATATACGGGCAGCAGTATCGCACAACATCAAAGACATGTATTGTAAAACTGTATCATGGCTAAAATGTCATAGTCAAAACATATCCCTCATTCAACTATGAGTTATTATTACTTAAGTATTTCGTTACGTGAGGTACCAGGCTTACTTTCACAAACATACCTAGAATAAAGTTTGTATATATTCCTAATATTCAATTTTACAATACAAAAGCTATAAGTTTTTTTTACTATATAGATGTGCGTTTGGCAGCACCTCATATTAAGTGGAGATATAGTTTTAACTGACACTGACACTTCTATCGCACGCCGCTGCGATCTGCCGGTATGCACGGAAATGCACCTTTAGCCACTAATGTATGTATATATTGATGTACATATATTATGCTACGTGGTAGACCGCTTCCTAGAAGCTAATGACCATTCCCTTGGTGGTCAATGAACATACCTAGTAGCTTATATATTGGTTCTATCGTATTGATATTTGAGGACATTTACCGTCTGACTTATAAAGTCCGATTTATTTTTAATCTGCTGTTTAGTAACGAATTAGCAAAAATCTCACTCATAAAAGCTGTTTAGCGTTAATCCGAACTTAAGTTAGTAGCTTATTCCTGGATTACGACGTTAAGTAAGGATGAGATTATAAATGGTTAAACTTCAGATTACAGGTTTTTTATAAGCAAGACGGTAAGTTTGTTTAAAGTTATCGATTCATTATAACAATTAGGTCATTAGTTTAAAAAGGTTTGCAATAACGCTGAAGACTCACCATGCATAGATTTTTCGAAGTGATGTAACCTACTATATTGTATCTACCTATGTAAAGTTTAGTTTTAGTCCCATAACTGAGCTAGGGTGCCACCGGGAAATTACAAATGGAAACATAATACATGAGGCCTTGACCTGTGAATCGAACTCAAGACATGGGGTTTTGAGTCTTAATATAAGGGAATGCCACCAACCATGGTTTTACACAACTTTCTTATTTGCTGAATTTGTTTTTTACACATTTATTCCACGTTGAATTAAAGCAACTCAAGGCCTTCGGGCACCTCTTTCGTACACCACATAGCACTTATCCTTATATTTTCCAAAGATAAGGTTGGCTGAATATTTCCTTGATCTCCCTTAAGCATTGTGACGAGGGTGAAACATTGTCGGCGAATATAATTTTGTAAGCCGTGTAATCGAATTTTAATCTCATTAGCGGGCGATAATGGAAACTGGAGAAGTTCCCTTTATGAACACATTGATAAGGCAATTTTAATGACACGATAAAGCTGTCAGTTGTATAATAAATTTAATATGTGTAAAAGTAGCCTACATATGTCTAAAACCAGACAAATAATTAAGACAGGTGATGATGAGAAGTAGTTTTACAATGCACTCCAAAATAGTGCGAAGCTTATAAAACATTTTTTTGTTTGGTTTTTATTCTGCAAAGTAGTTACAGCTTAGCAGAAAAACGTTGTAAGAAAGAAAATCGGTGTATTCGCTTTACAGATGAGAAAATGGTATGCATTCGGAGCGTGTGAAGAGGAGGATTTTTTCCGTCTTGGCGCCCTCCGACTGCAGCAAACGAGTATTTTACGTTGCGTGGCATTTCACATTTTTTATTGATTAAATGGCCTTTTGTATTAAGTATAATTATAACAGTGAATGCATTGAAAACCTTTTATCCACGCATCTGAGGTAACAACCCAATGTACCTTCATATTTTATTAATCAATACCATACAAACTTTAACCATTGAAACTTACACGATAAGCTGTATAAATTCAAATTCAAACTCAAGCTCGCGCACACAAAACTGTTTAGAATTTTATAAAACATTTTTGTTTATCTGTTCTGTACGAGCACAGCTGCGTCTCAGACGGCGGACGAACCGTGTTTACATGGAGAAATGGCTGAATTTCAACTGCAAACACATACACCACAGAGCGTCCCGCACCTACCAGACCCCCCTTAACTGCAAGTGGGTCGTTCAAACTCTCCTCTATGAGTTTTTATGAGCGCAAATGCTTTAAAATAGAGAAATTCGAGCAATAAAAATAAATGCTGTCTGAAAGTTTTCGCATTCAGTGTAAAGCTAGCCGGAGCTTGGTCGGAACCATGGCCGGTTTATGGTACAGATAGGTACAAATACGTCTTACGGTTTCTTAAGGTCGCAATTAATTCAATACAGTTTTGAAACTGTTATCAGTTACGCGATAGGGTTGCAATCCGGAATAACGCTTAATAGCTATCTAATTCCCTCAACATTCATTTTGATTGGCTAAAAATTAGTAAAATAGGTTCTAGGTACTATCAAACTCAAAATCCTAAACTAAAATAATGAGGAAACGTTTTTGGTACTATACCAAAACAGGTTATTACAATGAATAAGTAAATTATAGGCTAAAAGGGGACGGGCGGTGGTAGATTCCGCTACTTGATGACATTGGAAACACGCAGTTCGTTGTGACGCATAAGTCGGTGTTTGTGTCAATATTTGTGGGAGGCGAGGGCGCAAACAACAGCCTTGCCCGGGTAAACATGCCTTACTAAGAGTAGCTTACTGGAAGGCGTCACGCGTATGACTGCAATCTATTACACCAAGGTATTATTGGCTCATCATTTCCCTTATCCTGTACTGAAGATCTTGTTACGTAAGATCAGAATTGTAATCCAGTAATTGATTGGAAATTCCCAATCGGGGTACGTGATGCTACCGCACACGCGTCTTGATATTGGAGAGTCAATTAAGCTACGTGCTTCAAGCACTTCCTAGTTTGACGTTGCGAGGCTCATGTCAAGTGGAATTTCCAATTTGATAACAAAGTAAGATAAAAGTTTTTGAAGTAGGTTATGCTATTGATGCCTTTAATAGAGTTTTTTTGAGTTATAGTATGTATATTATTGATAGTATTAAAATTTAAAAAGTTTTTAAGACTGGACATGACATGATACGATACAATTTAATTGTTAAAAACTTGTAATGTATGTATATGCTATAATCTAAGGTTTTATTGGTTTGTAAGATGAGTAATATAATATTTTGGTAACCAAAGTCCACGATAAGCCAGAGGGTTATCGATACTGCTTCACGTGAAGAGTTAATTCCACAACCCGGTAGTAGCACTTATATGGATAACAAGCTTAATTCATTCCACTCTCATGGAGTTCAAATTTTATTAAATTATAGACTATTCGATGGTTATTTTGCATTAAAACTGTAACAACACTACATACTAATTTCAAACAGGGTTTAAGTTAAATTCCTATGTAATCAATTCAGAAGTTTAAGAAGTAAATAATCTATTTTTATCTCAAAAGTTTGAAAATATTATATTTTTGTTGTTTATTATACTACTTTTTTATTTGAAACTTGGTGGTAAGAAAAATGGACTAATATTTTTCTTAATTATTTTAGAAACACGAATTTCCTTATTCATTAATAAATAGTGGTTTAATAACAGTAGGTCCTCTGTAACCAAAGTCTACACTATCACCCTCTTTCCAAAATATTTATGGTAATCATGTTTAACATCTACTTCTAGATGAATGTCACGTACCTACATGATTGAACTTACAGTCTGTTTATTCAAATGTATAAAGATGTGTGTTGATGTCCAGGGATTTCGTCAGTAATGCATGAATCCTTTAGGATTCAACGCTGACTTAGTGAGCAGTTCGGTACTTCTCGATGCATATGTGATATACTCGTAGATAGTCGTATATAATATTCATGTTCACGGTAGAGAGGGCATCGGGTGGCGTTAACGTGGCGTGACGGAGTGGCGCGGGCTAAGTGCTCCGCTAAATTGCTCGCAACGACTAAACACGCTCCTGAAGCTGCTGAAGTTAGAGGCGGGCCATTAAAATACCACACTTTGCCACACCACCCTTCTTTCCTTAATTAATCACCCCCTGATTGAGTAAACATTTCACTTCGTCTTATTGGTGTCGAAAAAAACATTAACTGCACACCAACTTTTGTGGCTAAAAAGCTTTTCCTCGTTCATGCCATAATCCTGTTATTACGTGATTGCGGTTAACACTGATATTAAAGCTTTTCCCATATTAAGGAAGGGACAACTTAATAAAATAATCATAGTTGTAATTCCCCCGTAAACCCTCTCGTTTCGGAGCCCGGGTTGTCAGTCAGGCTAAAAGGTACGTGAATTAATTCATACTCAGCCTACCATACTGGCGTGCCTTCACATAAAATCGAATTTCAAAAGGTCCATTCATAGCTATATTGATATGGTGGGCTAGAAGTACTTATGAACCCTCACCCTAACCTGTCTGCGGGTATTACTTGGAAGTACCTGTGAATGCAAGACCATATATTGACTTCTTGTAAATAAGCATGACAATGTCAAAATGTGCTTAAGAAGTCATAAGCATATTTTCATTTCTAAAATCTCATGCAACATTATTAATCCTAGCAATAACTACGTACAAAATTAGTCAGACTAGATATAATACCATGTGTGAGCGACACTTAAGTACCTACTAATAATCTAAGTTGACGAGATTACGTATTATAGGTACTCATGTAGTAATCAAAATTAACTATCCTCATAATTCAATCATGTATAAAGTAGAGGGCGCACTATAGTAGACGCTTTCACAGAGACAGGTGAGCCGTGAAGCGAACGAGCGCAGACTAAAGCCGAGATAAATTGTCGTCATTACTCAGCTTAAGAAAATGTCAACTTGCCTTACCTCCTTTCAGCTTTTCAAAGTTGGAATCATCCAATTTAGGTCATTTGAGGGTTTGTGGAAGTCAAAGCTGCCAGTTAGGGAAGTGTTCATGTTCTCCGTTTTTGTTTCATTATGATGTGTCAATTGAAATGTTGACCTCTCCCGTTTACATTTAAATTTTGCTGAAACATTTGATTTGAGTTTACAATTGCTATTATTACTTAAAAGTCTTTGAATATATAAAAAAAACGAAAAATAAAAAAAACATCGTAGTGTATTATATGACGAAACTCTCTTTACGTTTGGAGTTTCTTAACTGTTTGAATACTTTTAAATATTCAATAAATCCTTTAAAAGTTTATGCCGGTTTCACAATTTTGTCACTTTAATTAATTTTCACCCCATGACGGTTTTAAATTAAAACAAAACAATATAAACCTATACGAGAGGTTAGTTAGACAATAAAATGTAATTGTCTGCTGCCCGCTGTTAATTTTATTAACAATTTTATTATATTAACATTGAAACTCCTGAAAATTAATTGCTACATCTCTAAATACATTACATCGAGCAAAAACGTTTTATGTCACTATTTAAGGGTAGTTCTACATTGAACTAACGATGCTTGAAAGTGTTTATGAGGAGGTCATGCTGGGCTTTGATGGATATTAATATACTATGTTTACTTTAAATATCCCTCTTATTCATTGTAACTACTTTCGTCTTATAAGCCTCTATTAGTTGTCGAACTATTTTGTCTTTATCTGTCAAGTTAAAATGGAGTTTGACAGATAGATGCAAAACAGTAACTGTGCTTTGTTTAATTAATTATGATTTTTAATTCAGAGTGCATAACAATCCTGTCTTCATACAACCCACGAAAAATTGCTTCACAGTTCAGCTTCGTTTCTACTGTTTACGTTGAAATTTCCTGCTGCTTTCTAAACATTCTTCGCTTTTAAACCCTAAACTAAAAAGGAAAATTAAGCTAGTTCTATTCCAATTAGCAGTATAACAAGCGGAGTGGTTTCAAGTAATTTCCACAGCTTCCCGCTATTTTTTGCTTGTTTCCAACAAAGAGAAGGGTAATATTTTGAACGTGAATTTTCCACTCGGCCACCGCCAAGCCAAAGGTAGAGTTTAATAGATTTTCACATATTACGGGTATTATAATAGGCTTTAGTTCTATAACTTATATTTTAACGCCTCGCATATTTGCCACAGCTAGTTCTTGTAATGTACCAACATATTTATATTAATTTTCTATAAGTAGCTAACATCTCTCTATAATGTTGTATTTGTGACTTTCATTGCAGTTACCTTAGATTTTTCCAACAAAGTTAAATAAATAGACTACAAACTTTATCAGACATTTAAAATAAAAGCTAAAAAACAAAGCATCGGTTTCACATATCGGTATATAACATAGAAGGGGTTTTAAAATCATTTGATAATAAATTAATACTAAAATTATGTTCTACTTCGCCTAATAATTGATGCTGAAGCGAGTACCTACATTTTTGGTTTTCATTAGCGCGAGCTTGTGGCACTGTGGTCACATTCGTACAAACTGTTAGGCGATAAAATTTGCATGCCATTACATGAATTTATGCGCACCGCCGTATCTCGACAATTAATGTTATCATGACTGTTACATTATATATTAAAAACAACAATAAATATGCTAGCAGATAACCGAAGTCACGATCCCATTTTTAACAAACGAGACAGCTTCCCCTGATAAACAAATAATTAAGATAAAAGAAAGAGATAATGTACAGAGTTTCTTGCTCAAAATTAAGTTAGTCTCTTAATTTAAAAAGTACCCTTTTACGCCTTGGAAAAGTCGAGAAAAAAAATACATTAGAATACGGGATTCATCAATCTTAAAACTTGTAATCGCTGTCCCCGGGAGGAGGTAAAAAGTTTTCGTAGCGACCCTGTCGCGCAGGAGCACACATAAACAGAATATTTAAATAAAGCCGCTACAACTAAAAGCAACTTTTAATGAGCAGGTTATGTAAAAGATTTTAAAACTACCGTCACTTCCTCTTTGTATATTTTTGACTTCATTTTCTTTTACGTAGTTGGAAAGTTGGAAGTTGTGTGTTGTGTGTTTGCTGTGCTGCTTGAGCTAATTTCTATTAAAAATAATATTTTCTATTGAGTAAATAATTTACAATTTGTATCCATTCTTTAGAAATAATTACAACTGTGAAACTAGCAATTAAAAGTTGTTATTAGTGTTGTTTCGCAAGGCTTCTTTTGCATTGTCATCGCTTACCGTTGTCTATCCGTATTATTTAAAAGCCAGAAAATCTTACAACCAGTCTTACCAAGAAGTCTTATCAAGAGGTATCGAGTTACCCTGCAACTCGGTTGTGGAGGTCAGACAGGCAGTGCCCAATGTAAAACTCTGGTACTCCAATAAGATTGAAAACCAACCAAAGATATTTCGGAAAGTAGATTATGATGTAATTTTTTAATCAAAGGGTAAAACCTATGACTAGAAGAATGCACAGAACTTAGACTTAAAAAAACGAATTGACAGCCTGCTCCTTTTAAGTATATCAGATTGATTTAAATGTCATAAACGTCGTAAAATTGCTACATTTCAGATAAAAAGTATCCCGGTAACGATTCGTAATCAGTCAAACGCAAATGTTTTACATTGAAAGGAAAATGACTACGAAAGGGAATTTGCAAAACATTTCAACTCTCTTTTACGTACAAAGAATATTCAATCAGTAATTTTTATCATTCTTCGACTGTTTATACATTTGGCAGCGTTTTGTTATTTTAAAAGGTTTGTCTCATCTTTGACACAAAGATTTTGGCAAAAAGGTACAAATAGGAGGGTATAGTCGTCCAATAATCGAAGTTGACGGAATGAAAAAGAACTCCGGGAGAAAAAGGAAATGGATTTGTGAAAGCCTTCATTCATGGCGCGGGTGCTATTAATAAATAGAGATTAAATATTAGGAGTTTTTATATCGTAATATCTTTTCATTGATAACTTTGATAAGATAAAGCTTTCTTGTCATTTGTCAATTTATTTATATGAACATGTCGCTCATTTGGAGAAACATCGTCGTAACTGCTACTTAAAAAAAGAGCTATTTAAATTGAATTATATCTTTTGTAATGACTTATCTGCTGGTTTACCGATAAATCGACTGAAATTGATTTATTTCTTTGCTACTTCTTAAATATTACAAACATTCACATTCATCAACTCAAAATGAGCGACGAAACTAAGTACGTAAAATGTCGAACTATATGAATGAATTACAATAACCTACTAATTTCAATAACGTTTCAAATTACTTCTATAACTTCAAAAATAAAACATTCAATTTAATTATTAATACATTAATTTACAATAAAAAAAAAGAAAAAAATAATTAGTAATTGATGGAATGTGTGCTTGAAATAAACTTTATTTAATTATTTATTTATACCCAACAAAGCACAGTGAATGAAATGTTCCCAATACTCCTTGTCTCGAACCGGGAAACGCCTTTATAATGATATTGCCACTGAAAAACAGGAGCTCCTCTTTAATTAAATCATTTCTCTTTTTTACTTTTAATTTTGTCAGACTGGTTTCGTATTTTATTAGTATTTCAATTTTGAAATGGCCAGAAACTCAAATTAAATGAGATTGAAAACTATATTACTGTTACTTTTATAAATTGTTTTATGATAAAATTTTGGTAAATATATATTTATGGAAATGATCAGTTAATAAAATTTTATTATTTATAGTAAAATTGATATTACCTTCGTAAAAAAAAACAAAGAATATGTGTCGATATATCTGACAAGGGCCGTCTTCTGGGCCTTTGACTAACAATAGATTCAGTAAAATAAAAACAGAACCAAAGGAAATTCATCAAAAATCTAATTCGGATAGTGTCTATAAAAATTGTCTGAGCTCAAATGACTGCGGCATCGATATCGTCTCGATACTCTACCGCGCCATACCGAGCTCAGACCGGAACGCCAACCCAATTATTGGGCCACTTACTCGATGCATTCCACAACTCGATAAATTCTCGAGTGGGGCTCGCCGCGGCATGCATGCCTCGCGCTGAGCGGGCGGAACCTCGCAAAGCTCCATGTTGATTGATTTTGTATTTTCAATATAGCTCGAATGGAAAGCGGATGATGCAGCTTCATCTCTATGCATCTTTATTTATTTTGTTTCCAAGTGACTATCGACATGTGTGTCACAGCACGTTTAAAATGTTTCGGTGAATTATACAGTTCATGAACATCTCCTTATAGAGGTTGGTGAGGTCATTTTTTTGGGTTCCAGCAGTTATTCCGCATAAGCTACTGGAAAAATAATCTTAATAATTTCATGCCATCTTCAAAAAAGGGACCGCTTAATAATATAAGTTTATGACTACTCATACACGGTAACAATACTTTTACGAACGGAAGGTATTATAAGGATACATGTATAGTGTTGTTGTATGTATGTCTCACACGTTCGTATAACCTATCGAGCCATAATTGTACGCTACAGAACACAGGCCCCTTACAGACGACTACAGCGAATGATCCTAGGGGGATAATGTTAGTCACTTGGCTTGGCAGCCGTACCTACATATCGCAGGTGAATGCTCTCTGGAATATTCGTAACTTAAGATAAAAGGGTGGGCTATTTCTGTCTACCTGATTATGTATTGTGTTGTGTCTACGTTAGCAATATTTTAAAGGAAATATTTTCAATTAACGGAAAATTTGTCGGACTTGAAAATCTCCAAGATAAACGTTTAATTTGATGCAATAATAAATTCTAAGCCCTGAGAGCAAGAATTCGTTTGATACAGTGACTTTTCAAAATTAAACATTTTGATGAGTTCTCTTAATAATGTAATAAAATTATTTACGGGTACCGTTGTACATACCTTGGACGATCGGGTGTATACCTTGGGATTAATCCAGTAACATTGTTGGCGTAGGTAATCCCCCGGAGAGCTAACGCAAAGTGATTTGTGCTTAACACGGGCCGGGATCACTGAGGTAGGCCGGCTGCCAGGTAATCGCTTTCATTTACATAATGTGCTCTCCCAGCCGCTGCCGAAGCGTCTCTGTTTTACCAGAAGTTGCTGTGACAGTTCACGATGTTAACCCGCCTATAGCAATACTTAAAAGCTCCATGAACCTTCCACATATATTTTAAAAATAGCATAAACGTTTTGAATAGGTATCATTATCGACGTCGTCAACTTTTCATTCATGTTTATCCATCAAAATTAAAGTAACAATATAACATTGTAACGGTTCATAATCAAATGTTTTCTGAGAAAGATTTGTAATAAAATATTCCATTCTGATACAGTAAACTACAAGATTTCAGCAGCCACTGGGGAGCAGGAAATGTCAATAAACACTTAATCTCCATTAAGAGAATCGAGTTGGACGCCGATGGTAGTACGACCGATAACTCTGAATAATGGATGAGACGGGCCCGAGGAGCGTGTGACCTCTGAACCTACTATATTTCGGCAGGCAAGAAAGCGACATCCCGCAATAGGTATTTGGCTCTCACCAAATGTGAACCTTTTTCTGTTTACGCGGTACAAAACGTGCAAATCACCTGTCCCGATTAAAATGTAACGGTTGAAGATTCAGGATGTATCTCCTCTTAGAAATACAATGAATCCTTTTTCTTGTAAATGTTATTTCATCTTACATTGGCAGGTTTTTCTTATATTACTTTCAAGAGTTGTTTTTTGGGTAATAATAGTTGAAGAACAAAAGTAAAAGTTTACCCTTCAGAGTTCCTTAGCCGAACTATGAACTATTAATAGTTTTGCTACGCCCCCGTCCAAATGACAGCCGTTGTAGACAAAATGATGGAAAGCATGTAGCTAATTCAAGATTAAATATGTAGATGACAAAACGTGTTGCTCTATTATTGAGCTTTTTATGGATATTCTATAGTCAGAGTTACGTCTGGTGGTTTATCAATAAAGCGTAAACGTCTTTTTCTTTGTAATAGAATTAAGTAGTATGTTTATAGATATAGATGAATACAACTTTCAGTTTTTTTATAATATAATACAAAATACGAGTACATTGACCACACATGTAGACTACATACGTTTATTTGGTTTGTATGAATTTACCTACCCTGCGTTTTAAGGGTACGACATGCACGTGCCTAGAGAACTAATATGGGAGTTTGTACCCCATAAGTATACACACATTTTACAGTAGTGTTGTAAATTTAATATTACAATACAAAGTTCAAGATATATACGAATCTCATAATCCCGTTTTCCCTATACCCTGTAGTTAATCATTTTCTTCTAGATAACAACAACTTTCCATAACTGACTTGAATTATTAAATAAATTACACTTATTGCCGGAGTGTTCTCTCAGCCCATTACCGTATTATGAGTACAAACAATTAGAGAGAGTAGTTCACGTCAAACTTCCTGAGGGTGGGCGGGGACAATACAAAGTATAATTTTACTCCACCCACTAAGTGAGCTGACAACACTAGTAAGAGATTGTGTTCGTGTAATATTCTTACATTAATTTCCTGATACACGTTTCCTTAGATCTGTATCCACGGACTACGCTCTTATGGTGCCTTTGTGGATATTGCTTTTACTTAACTCTTTATTATGTTGGCAATATTCCTATTCTTGTTGGTAATATTGTGCGACATAAACACAAAGCAGTACCATTGTGTTACAGTTGGCAGATCTATCACGCTGAATGTATGCATGTTCACGCCTAGAATACAGCTTTTAAGTTTGACATGATTATTATTTTTTATTTTCTTTAATTAGTTTTGATTTATTAAAAATTAACCTTATCCGGTTCAGTTAGAGTAAGCACTTGTGCGCATTATTTAAAGATCATTAAAGTTACTGAAAAACGCCAGAGTCCACTTACACTAACTTCGTTATTCGTATTTGCAAATATCTATTGGAATTGCAACACATAGCTTTAAGTAAAATAGCCAAAGATGTTGACGTAGCTTTTGCTTTTGTATTATTGTTATAGTCAAAGGAAACGAGGTGAATCCAGCTATAATTCTATACTACCTACATATATCCATTGCTGGATTATTAATCAGCATCTCATAGCTTCATATTAAAGCTGTATTTCCATTGTCGTTTATAATTTTATCAATACTTAGATCTGTCTTTTACTAAACTTTTACCATAGGTACTTGTGGACTTTATTATTCAGAGAGATCTCTTTTGTGTACTCAAAAATACTATTATCTCCAAGTATATCGTGCCTTTTTTCCCTACCGTGTTTGAGTTTGCAGGGACAAATCAAATTACATCATCCGTTATTTGGTTTCACATGTATCTAATACCTACTTACCATGAAACCTTTGAAATTGCTATCGAAATAGTAATTAAGCATGATAAAGTAAAAGATGAGCTATATTATATCAATGACAAAAGACTAGCAGCAAGTCATCATAAAGCCTTTATCTACGTTACGTGTGTCGGTACGAGCTAGCTCATTTCGTTAGTTAACGATCAGCCGGTCAGCAAGTTGGTGGTGCGGCAGACTGAAACTGCAAAGAGCCCCAAGCCAATCCTTGACAAAGTTTGTAATATTATTCTAATTGATTAAGTATGCCGAAGAATGGCGGCTTAAAGAACATTTCTTGGCAACTTTTCTCATGAATAGAGCTCAGACTCAGATCCCTGAAAATTAATCACGTTTTCCATTTCACATTGCGCATTGTAAGTACATGTTTCCTATTAAACTTGGGTTTCTTGTATTGGGGAATCACTTATACGATTTCTATATGCCAGATTAAATACGATTAGGTAGGGAAGCACCGTGGGCGGTTAGAAAAACTTATATTGTGAGAGACGACAAATGAAAACATACCCAAACTGAATTGTGCCAAACCTGAGAATTTTATCGAAGTTTATATAAGTAATATTGATAAGCGGTCTCGAAGAGAAAATTGAGTTGGATTCGGGCCCTTCAAGAGCGAGCAAGTTGAGTGAGGTGGCGGCAAAGCGCTCCTCAAATATTGTCTGCGGTTGAGTGTCTCGAAACTTGCGAATTTTCCCCAGTCTTATATCAACCTAGAACTTCCATATTAATGCCTTCGGGGAAAGTAAAAACTTTTAATAGACTAGCCTTTCGCCTCTCGGATTTACTCAAGAACTTAGTTTTTCTTCGGGCAATCGTCAAACTTGATAAGCCTTGGGAATTTCGCTGTCGTTGTATCATCTTTGCTATACCTATTCGTAAATACAGTCGACGATTACACACTCGTTGTATTCCACACTGTTACTAGCGTGGTTTCAGTTTATAGGTGTGGTGATATACATTCTTAATTAAAACTCGAGACTATATATTTGATCAATTTTATTAAAAAATCTTATTACATAACCTGGAGACTACATATACAAAAAAATAATACAAAGAGTTACAGCTACATGACGGTCGTTAATGAAATGTATTTTTAAATGTTATCTGACTCGATTCCATGTCATGTAGTGCGGGTCTTTGTCATTGATTCACTTGTGCATAATCTTACTATGTACTTTAAGTTTCATAAAAAATAAAATTTCACTAAACTAACTCTTATTCTAACATGATATGGTTTGTGAATTTCGTTACGCATAATTCCATATTACCAACTAACCTACTATGTAAGTACATTGATTGTTTTAATGTCCATAAGTAAGTTAGCGTACTCGCACATAGTGACACTTATAATATGTATAATTATGAAGATTTAGTAATTTGGCAAATCTGAAAATCTATGGATACTTAATTGTTATTCAAAAACAAGTTCATTAAGTTAATAGCTATGCTATGCTAAAACATGAATTGACTAAGTTATAGACTAGATACATAATTGAGTCTAATCTAAAAATGATTTAAGTATGTTGAAATGAAGCCCTACAGTAAACTTACATGACTTTATGAGTAAATATGTTATGAAACTACGAGGGTATCTATTGATGTAAATATGGTAATAACGGAAATCCGTACCCGAGCTGACATTCATAATGTTCATGTTTGTGACTATGATTTGCATGCGTTCCATCCGTTGTATTACATTACTAAATGTTAAAACATATTAATATAAATCAACTACGTGCACCGTGCCATCACAATTTATAATGTGACCGTGACCCACTATAACTAATTACGTTAGATGTTTTTGTTCAGTCATCATCAGTAATTCATTAAAATGGTAATTGCAGTATGATATTGTATATCTAACCTAATATGCGGAATGGATTAAATTTATTTCGATTTGGCTGTTGCGGCCTTCGGGATCTGTTGGGTCTATGCACCGGCTCATTTGCTCCAGAGAGCAGCGGTGACTGGAAATCATCTATTGTATCTGATGAATTATTCATTGAACCAAATTCATCATGCGTTTCTTCGCTAAAAGCTTCGATGTTTGTATTGTGATCCAATTCAACTACAGCAGGAGCGGCAGATGGAATAACTTCTTGCTGCAGATTAGTATTCTGAGTACTGATATTGTTATTAACTTGTGCAGTAGTTGTGATGGGCACTTCTTTTGTCGTAGTCGGTGTGTCTTCAGTTGATTCAGTGTGTACCAATACAACAGTATTGTTTGTGGAGACAGAAATGTCCAAGGTATTAGAATTGTTCGCAACAGGTTCTGTTTCTAAATAATGCTGTGTTGCATCCGTATTTAATTGAGTAGTTGGCAATAATTCAGGTTTGTTGTTTATTTCAACAGTGATTGCTTTATGAGTTGTTGACAAAACATTGTTTGGGGTAGTTTCTTGAATTATTGGTACTTTAGTTGTAATTTCGAAGGTAGTTAGAGTTTCTGTTGTATGACTCTCAGAAATTATAGTAATTTTTACAACCTCGTGATTTAAAGTTATATTTTGGGTAGACTCGTTAAATTTTTTGATTGGAATTTCATGTTTAACTTCTTCAGTAGCTTCGACGTCTACTAATTTTATTTCAGTTTCGTTATTTAATGAGATATTTGTGACAACTTCCAATTTAGATACATCACCAGCATAGTTAGGGAAAGAAATTTTCTCTTTTGGTATTTCTGGTTCATCTTTCAAGAAAACAGTAAGATCAAGAGCAGAATCGTCATCCACTTTATTTAAATGTGTCATAGGAGTTGTCTCGCTTTGCTTAAATGTTATTCCAGTTTGTGTAGACATCAGAGCTTTTTCAACTGTTCCTAGTTTAGTTTCCACGACTCTTTGGGCCTTACTTTTAGGGTCATATATTTTCTCATTATACTTTTTCGGCATTGTATATTTAAGTTTGTCTTTTTTCGAATCATCTTTGTTTTTCATAGAGTGCATCAAAGCTTCTTTCTCCAAAATAATTGGTTTCGGTTCCTGTGTTGTTGTTTTAATTATGTTGTTCTGGTAAACGTGATCATTTTGTCCATTTTGCATACCTTGTTTGTAATAATGTTGTTCTGCCAACTGTTGTGCATGTTTTTCTTGTAAAGACAATACTGTCATATCATCGCTGATTTTAGCCTTAGCCATTACTAGTGGAGGAACAAAATGATCTGTGGGTTGAGTAAATATATTTTCGAGGTTACCAAGTCTTGCAATCTCTTCATGTAACATTTTGTGTTGCATATGTTTTTGGTCTTCAATTTTTTCTAGTTCGTCGTTTGTTACGTAATTATCACCGTTTGCGATTTTCGGAATATAGTTACTTTGTAAATTATTGTTTTGCATTAAACCTAAATCAATGTTCTTATCGAAGTTAATTCTGTTAAATTTATTAATACTTAGAAGCGATGGTGATTTATGTTCTATTGCAACATTAAGATCGTGAGTGGTAGACGTAGAAGTAATGGTACTAGACTGATTAATATCGTCTTCATGTTCAGTTGTGGCATTTTCTTCTGTGGTGCTTTCAGTTGTTGTTGTTTCTTGATCAGTAAATGTGGCATCTGTAGATACCGGCCATGTGTTACCCAAAGATGTTAAGTTAGGAGTGCTAGTTATTTCTTCATCTTCGGCGCAAGATAAGTCTTTAAGTAATTCTTCACGTTTCTGTGAACAGCCAATTGTAACCTGAGAATTCATGTTACATGGGCACAGTAAACTTGCTAAAGAGAAACAAATTGGGCATCTTACCACATTCCCCGTGCACTGCACACGTTTCACGCCCGCGAGGCCGCAGTCGGCAGTCAGTTGGACAGCAGCACTTTCCGGCAAGTACAGGATCGTCAGCGCTGGCAAAGCTCGCACCATACATCCTTCATTTCCTAACGCCCATTGTGGTACTACGAACAAAAAGAAAATCTAGTAATATAATTTTACAAGCTACTGCGCGCGACTTTGTCCGCGTGGATTTACAATTGGGTCCAGAAATCTAGATATTAAGTACCCTATATGGTAATCTAGGTTATAAAGTATGTGTGTATTAAATTTTATCCAAATCCATTCATTTGTTTTTGTGTCAAAGAGTAACAAATATGCATACATACATCCATTCTCAATAACTTTCGTATTTATATATGTAGGATTCTAGTAAGTAAAGTATTCACTACAATGTGTTACATCGCACAGGATCATAAGCTATAGCAAAGTTAGTTTACGAAGCAACTACTAAAGTACGATATCTGCCCCGAGCCTTTATTTGTCTTGAGATTGTAGTAAACTCTGATCTACCATTATATATGTATGCACATACATGATCATATTAAATACAGTTTATCCCTGGTATAAACTACCTTTTATATAATCAAGTGTATTGTATTCGCACAGGTACATTTCGTGGGAATATAATATATTCATTCATTTGTTATTAAATATCTATATGGAAAAGTTTGAATAGGTTTCGTTTATCAGGAGAGGAGGAATAGTGCCTCAACTTTCGAGGAAGCTAATTTATCAGCACACGTGTGAAGAAGTCTGAGAATTTCCTCTCAATAAATTATTATGATGTTATTTAGAAACCAAAGGATTATCATATACTACATGTTTCCCATTGTTTCTCCCGCATCGTGATGAAACTACTAACCTTTATCCTCCCCTAGATTTTAATCTATCTCCATACCAAATGTTATCTAAATTGGTATAACCGCTTACCAGGCAGTTCACAGATGAATGAAGCGACAGTTGGTCCCCCACAGGCGCGTGCTTCCCAGCGGTAGTCAGCTGCAGGGTCGGCGGCTGCGCAGAGCGGCGCTGCGCGTGCGTCGGGTGCAGAGCTCCAGTACCCATCACTGCTCAGGCCGCGGTAATCACTGATTAACGAACAAGATTACATGTAGCATATGTGTGCATAGTACCTACCTTATTTAGGTTTAAGTTTTATAATGTACAACATGTTTCTGTGCCGTAAATTTGCAAGGTTCTCTTTTAAATAAATACTTTAGCGTACTTCTTGCTAGATACTTCGCCAAAGTCGACTGAGTGTACTTTAGTCAAGTTCAACTTAGTATGAACAGAAAAATATGTATGTATTCAACTCTAGTATTTGTCACCTTAAATATGCAAATAATATCACTCACGTCCAGGTGAAGTCTCCATCCGGATTACTTCGGATCAGTCCGACCCACACGGCGCTTGAAATATCCAGTTCTTTGAGATAGGCTCGCACGGCATCGTACTGCGCCGTTGTATCAACTGCACAACACATAAGACAGTTCCTATATACATAAGGCCCAGAGTATTGTAGGTAAAAATATTAACTCCTCCTTTTTTAAGTCAGTGGATAAGAAGATATATCCTTTCTACTAGCTGTTTCCCGCGGTTCCACCCGCATCCTGTGAGAACTACTTAGCGCACCTGAATATAAAGTATTTTATGTGTTATTCCAGGTAATAAACTACGTGAGTACCAAATATCATCGAAATTCATTAAGTAGTTTTTGCATGAAAGAGTTCCAAAAATAATACATACACAAACATGACGCAAGAATATTTTATTCTGACAAAAATCATTGATATTGCAAACATTTCACATTACCATAAGTCTGGTAAAGGAAAATCCTATTCAAGAAGAAAAATGAATTAACGAAGGCCTGTCCCTTCACATTTTGTTAGAATATTTTATGGCGCGTTCATATTGAAAAATAATGAAATATTGACAGAAACCCCAGAGTAAACAAGAATCGATTTGTTGTGACGAATTGAACACGAAAGTTGTTTGTTGAGGTGAATATTGAAGCTGATTTTCAGAACAAAGGAATATTTTATATATTTTTTTTTTTATAAAAAAATGTTTGGTATTCGAATAACTAATGTTACTTATCAAGATTAAGGTATATGACATGTTTACTTTAGCCTTGAAAGCATTAGTTATTGTAGTCGGTGAAAGCATTTAGCTAAAGTTGACCTACTTTCTGTCTCATTGTAGCATAACCTCAAGTCCGTCGAGTAAATAAACAAAGCTACTCTAAGAGATCCACTTAATTATGTACATTAGGTAAACTTAGCTAACTGAATAAAGAATCTCTCTTTTGTACCCACCGAACAGAACTGAACATGAAGTTTGTGTGTTACTTCGTGAACAAAATCAACTATGTCAAAACACGCCGCTTTAATCTGTCTTTACCAAGTACATATATAGCTATTTGCTTATATATGACACGCAGACTACGCGTTTTTTGCGTGTTATATTTTCTGTTCATTTTCTTTATATATCTTCTATTTTTGTTGTAATAACTGGAAGTATATTCATGAATAGCTCAGCTAAGCCCACACGTATTTCAGGTAATCGATTTGGCAGCAAGGCTGCATGAATTACCACGTTCGTTCACGATGTTCCATTAAAGGATATCATAAATTTACGTCCATTGGAAAGTGCAGTCGGGAGGCGTGCCACGGTTTATTAGAGAAGCTCCCTATTATAGAGAAGCTGTACCGACTTTTCCAGGAAGCGTTGGATGTTGCGGCAAGCCTTAGTTATTCATCCATGCGCGCGGCCACGACACCTATTTACGTAATAGGATTATTTAGCACGATGAAAACAAAACCAAAAAGATTATTTAAAATTCGCGAACAACCTTTGAGGTAGCTACTATATACACCAGAGAATTTCCTTTTTTAATACCCATTTAGCCGCGCTATAAAACTCGATATCTGTACCGTTATTTACGGCGTATCGCACGTAAGGTTCGGCCGAACGAAAATGTTAGAAATTCTTTCGCAATTTCCGCTAATACAGCGAAAAAAGAATTTTCTGTAGTGACCAAATGGAAAAACGTAATTCATGTCCGGCGAATGCTCACGTAGTGCAGGTATGATTCGATTATATCGCTTTGTGTGCCCTGTTGTGGGCCACTATTTTTGTTTACGTCACGTACCTTTTAAACGGGTCCCAGGAGCTTTCTTCTGCGCAGTAATCTTATCAAAGGATCTTTAGTAAAGAGAGCAACGTTTATGTCATTGTAAAAGGAAAACATAAAAAATACGTATGGTAATGAAGGCACGTATTTCATCACAATTTGAACTTATTAAAGAAAATTACGCAGCTAAGCGAGCCTTGATAGATCTCTATAGAGCTAATCACCCTCTGTATATGCGGTTCGATCAATGCGAACAATTAGCTGGTGGTTAGTGTGGCAGCTAATTAACAACTGACCTATTAATAATTATGTAAGCCAATCAACAATGTCTTCATCTTATTACACTGCTTCAATCACTTTAGTGAGAAGAACGTCTCATCTATAATTAATGTATCGTATCGTTAATTTATTTAGCAGTAAAATCTTATATCACGATATTAAGGCAACTCTATCTAAAAATTGCGTTAATATAATCTTGTTGATATTTTTTATAAAATTAAATAAAAAACTTATAATAGCAATAAAAACTTTATGAAGCTGGTTCTATTTTCCTCATGGAGCTTTTTACTACAGCAGCTTCATAAATGAAGATGAACCTAATGCAGGATTTAAAGATAATGTTGAATTCAATAGTAATTTCATCGCAGGATGAAAAAAAGGACTATGATAAAAGGAATATTATCATTGCAATTAATAAATTAAAGAGCACGTGTATGTTATATCAATGAAAATCTTGATATGCCAAAAGGACCTGAGGCTTCGCAAGGTTTTACGATTTTCATATCCAATAAAACGTCCGATACACGATAAAGTTGTCCTGGCATTTAAAACAGATATTCAAATAATGTTCATTCTCAGCTCGAAATCCCACATCCATTTATCGCAAGGTTACACAGAGCAATACATAAATTAACGGCCAAGTTCCCCAATCGCCAAATTGCTCATTCTGATCAGCTCAGTACAATCGCTCCCTGATTGACAGCCCATTTTCGCTGTCAAATAATACTAGGAAACTATGCTTTTCAGGGCTGACACAAGCGGGAAATTTACATTACCGTGGAGTGGAGCGAAGCCGACAAGTCGGTCGTATTCAAATTGACGTCATTAAGGCGGTTACACGCCGCTAAGACGAAAGCTTTTACTAATAACATTTACCTGAGCTAGAATAATCTCGTGTGGAGGCCTTCGCGCTAAGCCAAGAACTTGTTAATTAGGAAAGACGAGAGCTATACCTATAACCATGTATTGAATGACTATATTCTTTTTCTTGTAGCTTTCCTCCTGAACCTTCAGAAACTAACACGGTTTCATATAAAGTTCAACGTAGTTTGCTAAAGGAAAACTAATTTACCCAGCAGTCTCAATGATAATACATACATTGATTGACTCTCAGTAGCGGTATTGAGAAAAAGAAAAGAGAAAAGACACAAAGCTCGATAAATCCTTTCAGAACTCATAACAAAAGCGGATTAACTCGGTCTGTAATAACACATTGTGGCATTATCCGTCCGTGAAACCACTTTTTACTTAGAGGTAATTTCTCAACGAGAATGAGAAACGCAAGTTTTAATTAATATACCCTGGGTATTTCATAACCCTTCGGCTTTCTGTTATATTCAATTAAGATGAAGCTTAGTAATTATAATCTGTAGGTACCTATACAATTTGATGAGGGAAAATTTATAAGATCAGCTAGTTTTCAATTTAAAAGAAAATATATCTCGAACAATGCATTATTACGATCAGTGGCAAACGTAAATTAAACGACACCGTGGGGACGTAACATCTTTACATATAAATTGCCAATGAAGATTAGCGGCTATGCTCTCAGTGGAGCGGTATCTATAGGGTTGTGAAATTAAGAAAATTTCCATAACACGTCTCGGGGTGAGCTGAGTGTAGTGTAGGTACACAAATGGCTAGGTCGGTTGGCTTCGCGCCAGACGGCTCTCGCGCTCTCGGCTGACAACTTGGGAAAACTCCGGGGAACCGCCAAGTCAATATTTGTGATGCCATTTAACTGTCCTACCATTCGCGACTTACGATATTTTATTGGTTGCTTATCTTTGCTAACTTTTAATTTGTATGGTTGAATTATTTTGCGGGAAAATTGTTTGGAAATAATGAAAATATCTCGACATGTGCTATTACGATGGGTTGTAAAAAAGAACTTCAAAAAACTTGAACAGACATGAGAAAGTAATTGAAATAAAATTTATCATGTTAAACTAACCGAAGTCATAGTTAAACACAAATCCAACCATTTTACTATTAACCTGAATAAATCTACACAGACAGTCAGAATAACTAATGATGTAAATATTTTAACAGCACCAGCGTGAAATGAAGACCTCTGTTAACTAAGCCGGGTAAGCTAACAAACCAATCAATAGCAACGGGCCGTTGAAATTACAGCGAGAAATCACTGTTTAATATTTAACAATATATCCTCGGTTAAATCTGAGATACATTAAAAGGTCGGATCACAAAGCCATTAAGCCCATTTAGTTGAGTCTCATGTTGTTTATATAATCCTGAACTATGTAACACGTGAATTTAAGGGAATACGGAATCAGGAAATTTATATTAGATTGTGAAGTACCGAGCCTGCCGCAATTTAGCCTCGGGGATCCCAATAACTACATTTGACGCCATTTGTAGGTACACGGAGCTTCCCGCCTTGTTTATACCGCTGGCTACACGGCCGTGCAGGCGATAACACCACCTTTATTGCCAATAACCACTACTTATTTTAGGGTATGAGATTTTAGGACGTGACCTCGATGTCGTCGGTTTACCTATAAAACTATGACTATTCCTCTACCTCTTTCTTGATGTTCATGGTTTTGCTTTTCAGGTTTAATGATGCAATTCTGAATAAAATGTCTACCAGTAAAATAAATATCAAAATCCTGTAAAAGTTTGTCGATTACAAGCGTTTTATTAAACTTGCAATTTTTGTTAGTTTATTAAAATCAGATCTAGCAAGCTAGCTAACCTATGAAATTGAAACTTGACATAGTTATTGATTCAGTTTTGATGACAATACAAATTATAGTATTATATTTATAGTAGGTTACTTTGATTTCACCCAGGACTGGATCCAGATGAAAACTCCTCAACCATCATCAACGTAGAAAGATATTTTGGTGTGTAACATTATTATATGTATATGTCCTCTTCAGCTCAATCCTTGAACTAAGTATATTTGCTCTCAGTAACTTATCTCCAGCTTAATATATAACCTTTCTCATTACCATTTGACACCTCGTTACACAGTGCACAAATTGCTTCACTACGCAGCATGACTAAGCGCCAGATTACCGTGAGATGAGGACGTCAATCGATTCCGCCAGTCGTCGAAACACATCGAATCACGTACATCGATACATCGAACAAATCGATGCATCGTCGAAACGAGCTAAGCTCCGAGATCAGCGCCGCTCTTTGAACGTCACGTACACGATTCACCACTATACGCTGATTGGATATTTTATAGCGAGAGATAATACTTAGCAATCCTTTGTGTATTTAGAAAAACGCTGATTTGCTTTGTATTGAATTAAACATACAAAAATTGGATTTTAATCATTATTTTAAACAAAAGTCTTATTTACTATTCCTACTTGAAATGTGTTATTTTTTTTATTTCTCTAAATGCATTTCAAAATTAGAAGAGTAGAAAACATAATAAGATATTTCAGCATAACAATTTTACAAGCTGTTTTCAGTATATGCGGCTTCAGAATTAAAACAACTCAGACTAAATTAACGGAATATATTAAACCTCTCCCTAACGCCATGATAAGATAAGATAAGCCTGTAAAGAACACGAAATAAACGACTGCTAAGAATACATAAGTAGCTTGATATTATACTCGTAAATTCAAGAATATTAGCTGTACGTATTTGCTTAACGATCTCGTTTAAATGAGTTCTGAAAAAAGTGTTTCGTCTGCGACGAAGGCGATAGAAAGTTGGACGATTACTGATATCAGATATAACTTCTACGAAAATTATATAAATGTATAGTAAATAACATAATCATTGTAAACGACCGCTGTATTCCTAGGAATCGGGTCCTTATTTACTTAGATACAAACACAGCCTCATTACGTCTTGCGTAAAAAGTATTATTAGAAAATATAGAGCTTTTTAATTGAAATAAATCGTTTACAATACAAATAAACAAACTTGAAATATAATTTATATTTATCATCATCATCCGTTGATCTCTTATCTCAATTTTTAGCTCTTATCTCAATTTCTTTGGAGTCAGAGCAGCATGTCTTCTTCTTCCATACCAATTATGAAGTTAAAATGTTTAGTTAGTCAGCTTATATGTAAGGGGTAAAACTATTCAACCTATTCAAAGCTACATTCTATTTTTTCAGAGTTCGTTTAATAAATAAAACTGTGAAACCTGACAAGCAACTCAATACAACTAGAAACAATTTCCTCGAACGATATTCGACCAACCAAAACAAACTCGGGTAGGGTAACCAACACTTGCTACATAGGTATTTAATTAAACAATTCCAAGAATCTGCGTATCCGAGGGCGAACTTGTATAGCCGGAGGCGTTCGATCCGAAGTGAAATTAGCTGTTAAACAGGCGCGGTCGTGCCGGAGTCAGGCTTTGATTAATTAAGTGGTAATTCAAACGGCTTGGATTCCTAGAAGGCACTTAACGTAGCTAGTTACTAGTGGCCACGTGGCCACTTAATGTGAGTGCGTCCATATTATATGACGCTCGTCCAATAGGTGGACACTCCTTAGAACTAGACTGCTAGTTTTACTGAACCTGTATTCGTGAAACTTGGTACCTTAATCTCATATAGGTACCTCTATTCGTTAATAAATATTTTCAAAAAGTATCCTAAAAAAATATATGACTAATAGAAAGTTTCTACGGGAGTAAACTTTTATAAGGATACGTTACATAGATGAAATGAGTACCTACATTAATAACTTTGACTCCAACGTCATTTTGATTTGTTACGTGGCCGTAGCCTACAACTTGTAGACGTCATAATATAGATATTTGTATAATTTTTTACAAATGACGAGGAAATCCCACAGTTTAATTTAGAAATATACAAATGTTGGCCTTATTCGAAATTGGAAATCTATAGTTTTTCCAAGAGATCGATTCTAGGACTTTGAAGCGGCTATATAATCATATCTACTAATTTTCCTACTCAGGTAACTGAAACCAAACACGTAAAACAACTTTTATTTCTTCGCGAATACAATGAACTATTTAATTAATTATACTAAGTTACTCGTTGATTGAGAAACTTTAAATAAAAAAAACTAAATAAGAGCATCAAATAAGTCATGCACAATGTTTTTGCGAGGTATGAGTAATAGTCACTAATGAAAGTGGCAAATTCAACAGATCACGCCGCAACTTTATCAAGTATATTTTTGCCTAATTTTGTATATGCGGCGCCGCTCATTTTACTTTTCAAACGTAATTAAGAAGAGCAGCTCGACTAAGAACATATGATAAACAACGCTTGTCTAGAGGAATATTAATAATGTGTTCTTAGTCCTCAAAATAATAGGTTCGCGTGTGCGACGTAACGTTCTTGAAATTGAATGTAAACACAAGATGCCAGCAGCAAGCCATTTTATCACTCCACGTACGTACCCACGGGAACTGGTCCCTTCTGCATACTTAAATATTCGTTTTAATTAATATTTGTTTTAGACACGTAGGTATTTAAACAGATGCGTACATACGGTTTAAAATTAACATCTCTTTCAAGAGAGTTTCGTGATACCATCCGAGTAATATGCGGCTGAAGAAAATAATAAGATTTTCAGCTGAGTCATACGGAAAACGAAAACTTTCGTGAATAAATTGTAGCCTCAATATGTCTGCCGTCCTTATTTTTTTTTGTAAAAATGTCGTCTAATGAGGACAGGGGTTTGTCGTATCGTAATATAACCTAACCCACCCGTACCCAGCTGTTGGAAGGTGTTATGTAAATTGGTAGGATTACCTTTATCGTGTTACATCCTTAAAGCCAAGATCACGCTCGAGGCGATATCGTTAAAGAGGTTATTATAATATTTATAATGGAATACGGTTCACAGATTTAACAGAATTTACATCTCATCAAATTCTGGAGCACACGTGTCAAAATCTGAATAATGTTTTAATTATCACAGTAATGAGAGGATAAACGATGTAAAGTTGTGAAACAAAACATCAACTCCTGATCATTGACGTACCTAACCGGCAAAATCATGTCATGTCCATGGATTTGGAAAATTTACTCCGAATGATATGCAACCTATATAGTGTATATAAATAATGCTTTAAAAACATTTTAATTTGATCAAAGATACTGTTGCTCAAATAAATAGGTACATCTACACTAATATTATAAAGAGGAAAACTTTGTTTGTTTGTTTGTAATGAATAGGCTCAAAAACTACTAGACCGATTTAAAAAAATATTTCACCATTCGAAAGCTACATTATCCACGAGTAACATAGGCTATATTTATTTCTAGAAATAACTAGGGATCCCTACTAAAACTTGAATAAAGTAACCCAAAGTGTAAAAAAATGTCCACGCGGGCGAAGCCGCGTACGGAAAGCTAGTCGTCAATAAATTCGCATATTTTCAGTCAATAAATTCAAATCAAACGCATGCAATCAATATACGTCCAGTTGGCTGCTAAAATAAATAAACAAGGCGCCCACTATATTTTAGGTTGGTATACGAGTTTGAACTAAAAGATTTCAATTAATTTTATTTGCGACCACATACGGCCAAAGTGAACCAATATCTGTATGTGTTTACGGATGACAGCAATTAAGGGGCGCATGTTGTTTGCGTCCGGCGACCGGCGTCCGGTGTCAAGTGTTGGACATGGCGTGGCGTGTCACCCCCGCACCCCGCAAGTCGGTTCCTACCGGCATTTATTGCCTACCCGCCTATATTTTTGAAAATAATTTCCCTAATTGAAAAGTTAATATTAGTTCTGTTTTGAAAACGTATGCGTTCAATTACTGCCACAGAATGGTTGGACTGTAAAATAGCTTCTACGAAATTAAATTGAGTGGAGCGAAAAATTCATTTTAAAGTGGAGAATGCTGTTCTGTTCCTACAAATACACGTTTATGGTTATTTGGCTGAGACTGAAATATGCTCTTATTATTCCCAAAGTTCTTTATTACTTTAATATCTAATGGTATTTTCCTACCAATGTTTTGAACAAAATGCCCTAATTCACGGTTATATAGTCACCAATCGCAATATGTGCCCGAAAACATTAACTCTGATACGCATCTATTGATTTTCAATAAGCCTTGTTTAGCTGCTGTGCACTGTTCAATAAATAGGCTTGTTTTGTAAACATAGCTGGCTTTCATATGTAGCTGGCATTCCTACAGATAATATAATATGTACAAAATGTACATGCACAAAAAGATAAATTAAATTTTCCACAGTACAAGCGTACAATTTCATAATAAGTAGATATTGTTTGAGGAACAAAATAATTTTACTATGTAATGGCTCGAATAAAAAGCTTTTACGGTATATTCTATTAATTAAAAGATTCAGAAACATAGCACAAAGATGGCTGAACCACGATTCGGATCAACAAAAGGGTTCCTCAGAACTGCTATCTTCGGTGCGACTTTTCAAACTGTGAGGAAGGACATTATATTTTAGGGTCGAAATTGTCGGTTTAAGTGGCTCATAAATTTTGATGAATATTAAAGTGATACTTAAAATCTAAGTGCCTGATAGTCTCTTAATTTTGTAATATAATTTTGCTTTTAAGTGGGGGACATTTATTGAATCGTATATTTTTCTGATTCCGTTCTTCAATACTTAGATATTAAAATCCATATGTTACGGCAATGGTAGTATTAATTGTCGATATGTGTCACATGTTGCAAATGGTTTGCGTTACTTTACGAAAAGCGACATTTGTGACCAAGGAATAAGGGTATTTTTCTGAACCCAATCCTAAGAGAAATGATCACATAAAAATACGAAATCGCTAACATTTTTTCGTCAAATCATTTCGATTACGTAGCAAAAGGAATGTTTTTTATTGGTTCATTTTACTTTGTTCCAGTATACTTACCAAGAAATAGAACGGAGTATATATTATTGCATACATACATAATTTCACATGTTTTTCCCATGGGTAGGCAAAGCAACATGACACAGACGTCTTTTGTTTCGTTATTCATGATTAGTCTTTTCCTCTGTTTATCTTCCATACATTCACTAGACAAAATAACAGTCTATCTCACGTACCAGCATTTATACACTTCTCATCAAAAAAATCGAAACACTTTCGTTTTTATTGTTTTTGTCCTAATTTTTTACAAAAGAGAATTAATTCCATGAAAAAAAAAACATTATTGTGTAGCTGGCAGTTTGGTCATTACAGTAAGAAGAAAAAAAACAAAATTCGAAATTAGAATTTCATTTGTTTATCCTATAAATGAAATTAATCACTGTTTTGAGACAAATGTGTATTTAGGGTTGGAGTACGTTTCTCGTTTAAAAACTAAAAATTAGCGCTTGTCTTTAAACTTTTTGTTTCTTATTTCATTTACTGTGACTTTGGGACGTCTGAAAAAACTTTTTTTTCTAAAACATATGGATACTTCGCCCGCAGAAGCCGCCCAAGTGGTGGCATTGCTGGATTCTGGACTTAGTCAGCGTGTTGTGGCTGCAAGATTGCATCTAAGCTTATCATCTGTTCATAGAGTCTACAAACGCTATCGGGAGACTGGTTCGTTCACGCGCCGTTCAGGATCTGGCAGGAATCGGGTCACTTCTGAGCGAGATGATCGATTTATTGTAACAACTTCTTTACGAAATCGACGCCTTAACGCTTTTCAACTGCAGCAGCAGCTTCGCGTTGTACGAAGAGTAGCTGTAAGTGACTCTACAATAAGAAGAAGGTTGAAGGAACGCGGATTGGCACCGCATAAGCCAGCGAATGGGCCGAAATTAACTGCAGACCATCGAAGAGCGCGCCTTAACTTTGCACGCGAGCACCTAACTTGGTCATACCTTCAGTGGAGCAAAGTACTGTTTTCTGATGAGTGTAAAATTATGCTGTATGGTAACGACGGAAGGAACAAGGTCTACAGAAGAGATGGAGAACGCTTTGCACAATGCTGCATTGAAGAAAAGGTCAGCTATGGTGGCGGTTCGTGGACGGTTTGGGGAGGAATCAGCGCCGACGGTAAGACAGAACTTGCCTTTGTGTCTGGGCCACGGCTGCCTGCACTAAACTCTCATCGGTACATCGAACAGTGTCTTGAACCTCATGTGATGCCCTATGCACATTTTATTGGCAACGACTTCATATTCATGCACGACAATGCTAGAGCTCACACCGCGGGCGTCGTACGAGATTATCTTACCGAAGTCGGTATCTCCATTATGGTATGGCCAGCAAGAAGCCCGGACATGAATCCCATTGAACATCTATGGGATGAATTAAAGAGACGAATTCGAGCAAGAGATCCAGCCCCAGAAACACTTAGCCAGCTGCAAAATGCAATCCAAGAGGAATGGGATAATATACCACAACATGTGATCGTGACTCTCATCCGATCGATGAAGAACCGTATGGAAGCAGTAATAAGAGCTCGCGGAGGGAATACAAGTTATTAAATAAACGTTTCTTAATTTTTTTTTTCATTTACGCGTGTTGTTTTACCCATTTCCTTCATATTCCATACAGGGTAAAAATTACTCATTATACAAAATACGAAATCTATGAAGACTTAATTTGAATTTAGAACAATAACATTAGGATTTAAAAACCTCATACTACTCACTATTAAATGACATTTTACATTTATTCCTAAATATACACATTTTTCTGATAATCCTTATCAAATCATAAACTGCGAGGTGTTTCGATTTTTTTGATGAGAAGTGTATTTCAGACCTCTACGCTGACATCGGCTTCAATTGTTTTATACGAACACACACAGACACAGGTACACTTACCGAAGCACATTCACAAGTCATATTATTCCCCGACTACGGCGGTTTACCTACTAGCCAAGGTGGTGAGAGATGATGGATCACACAATTTATATGATATTCGTATTGGTATTACTACGTTTAAAAGCTATCATAGCTCTGTGTGTGATTGATTGTTCTTCATAAAGTAAAGATTATTCGGGACATACCAATTGTTTTTTCGTATGGAAAATCATCAAATGACTTCTCCCGCCATGGGTGGGGCGGGAGGAGTAATTGTGGAGGTTTTTGGAAATATGTTTCTTACAATTTTATTATCTTATTTTTCAATAGTATCTCTAGAAATACTGAATCGACTTCAACAATTATTTCACTAATAGAAAGCTAAGTCCTGAGAGCTACACTATATTATGTGCATATAATAAGAGCGAAGCTTTGATGGAAAATTATATAGGTTGTTCGATATAGAATTTATGTACATATCTGTCTTTATCGACTTTATATAGATCCTCAAAATTATTATATCTACCACCCAAAACGTCATATTTATTATTCATTTTGTTATGTTATGAGGAGAACTATCAAAGGATAGTTCTTTAATAGTTTGATATACTGTCTTGGTTCTCTGCGCGACTGCTGAGCTTAGGACCTTATCACCAGGTCACGCAGTGTTATTGGATTTTTCCATTTATTTCTCGGTAGTTAACAACTTAGGAATTTGCTGCATCACACTACTGGTGAAGAAAGGGTGTGCCCCTTGGGATTTTTTGGGAGTGTTATTGATTTTTAAAGGATTTTATATCGCAAAATTCATAGTTTTTAATTTAGACAACGTCTTTTGTAATGCTAGTAATTACTTAATATTGTCATACCTGAAACATGGAAAAGCTCAAGCTACATGCATAAATTCAAAGACTACGACATTTCCTGTTCAATGCTTGCACGTGACGTCATACAGGTTCTTAAACACGGTCTACACTTCCAGTGTTGAATAAAATAGTGCCATCAAATAGACGTGGGTGTTGTCGGCAGACAATGGTTGGAGATACAGAGGTAGCTCGCCTTTGTACTACCGCACATCGCACGAATGAAATAGGAAGGCGAGAGTTAAACGAAGGTTAAGTGTTCGAAATACAAATATTGTAATATTTCTGAGGGTTATCTGAATATTTTATGGAAACTACACAATCATGTACTCGTATGTTAAATTAGAAAAAGGTTTCGGAAGGGTCGTATTAAATTCGCGTTGTGGTTTCGATTGTTGTAAATTAGTCAGCTGTGTAATCTCAATGTGTGTACGATGTTTTGTAAAATAACACATATTGTTATAGCAGGCCGGTTTACTTTATTATTTTGAATAATATTTATTAAAAAAATACAAAAAGATTAAAAATTACGTGAAAAACATAAGGAAGGAAGGGCCTTGGCAATCGGGTAAATATTAAAAGAAAGCATCAAAATACTCAATCAATAGTATTCATAGCTTTTGACTGGTAATAGGAAAATACCTATGCCAAAAAGACTGCCGGCCGATTGCCATATTGAAAAACAATTTATAGGTAAAACAATGCCTGTTTCTTTGACCAAAGCCAGCGTTCGTAGGCTTATATCACGTTATTACTGGTACCACTCTTATTTCTTGTAAACCGGAAAGGCTGTTTCCTCATTTGACGGTTGAATACCTATCTTATTTGAGGGAAAATCTATTTGTAGGGTAAATAGATCCTCTTTAACGACGAAGGGACAAATCTGAGTCAGCTAAAAATTGTCGACACTAGGAAAAAAATATAACGAAAAATATTTTACACTAATTATTTCCCACGGTTTCACTCGCGTCCTAATTGAACTACTTCACGCACTTGGACAAAAGTATCCTATCAGAACTACTAAAACTATGTGCCGGGGCTGCGGGACGTTCGAAAGAGATACCGCGCCCCGGAAGACAAAGGGCTGAGGAAGGAACATGGATGGGTTTTAGTCAGTAAGAGTCTGACACTCCCACCTGCTCCACCCACGGCGGGAGGGGTCATTTGATGATTTCCCATCCGAAAAAACAAAAGGTTAAAACTATGTGTATACCAAATTCGTTCAGTAATTTTTGCATGAAAGATTAACAAACATATATACATACATCCTCACAAACTTTCACATTGTTAGTATTAGTAAGATATACCAATGTATAATTATACATTCTTAAACTCAATCATATTCAACTTTACATCAGAACTAGCAACTTTAAAACTTAAACTTATGTTCAGTTTACAAATAGCTGGGCGGTATAAGCGGCATCAGAACGGCTCGATTTTGGGTCGATTCTTAAAGGCTCATTTCCCTCGAAATAGCCCCTTAAAGTAATAGCGCATCGTTAAATTTGCCTCCAGTCATTCTCATGTCTTCGAATTAATGAAGTGCAATAAACCCATAGATAGGCAATTTTGGATCAGCCGATGTTAACCACATCCTTACTAATATTGAAAATGCGAAAGTGAGCTTTTTTGTTTGCTACTCTTTGACGGTAAAATCGCTAATCCAAATTAGATGGAATTCGGCACAGAGGTAGCTTGAACCCTGGAGAAGGTTATAGAATAGGTTTTATTATCCGCGTTCCATCAGCATTCCGTAGATATGGTAAAAAAAAATTAATATCTACACTAAACATTATTAACTGATCTAAACAACTTTAACTTTATGTAAATTAATGAAACAAGGAGATAGCAGTCTATTTAGTAGTATTAAGGCTTAATTGGCTATTAACCCGGTATTGTTCTCCGCTATTAAATAACCTTTTAAATAGGCATTAGGGTCTATAAGATACTCGTTACGTGAAACTTAACGCGCCGCTTAACTTTAATGAAAGAACCTGACTAAAATAGGCGATCGATAGCGGACACACCTTCCATGCGGGTGGACAGGTAATACATAACGACAATAAAGCCGCACCTTGCCTTATTCCTGCTAATAAACGTGATTATGGCCGGCCCCGTGCCGACATGCCGCCACGCCGCGGTCAAACAATATAGGCAATCATATCGTATTCAGCGTGATATCTCCTAGATCAAGCCTCACTTCGACACAGGCTGTAACTGTACAGCACAGAATAATACTTTCATAAAACGACCCATAGGTATGTTGGCACCGTGAATGGAAATTCGCAACAAAATCCGTGACAGCGCCAGCGCCCGCCCGGCCGCGGGACTAAATTGAAAAGCTTTTGAAAGCCTATTGCCCGAGCCTATTTTCGTATCGACACTGATCAATGAAATAATTTCGCAGGCATTGCAAACATTCATTCACATAATAGGTATGTTTGCAATATGGGGGAGATCGGTAAAAAGCGATGGATGGGGGAAGCACGTTGCTTGTGATCAACTTGGATCGTCAGTTCGTGGAGTTTCGAAGTAACATTACATACATTACTTCGAAACCACACCAGTTGAGAATGTTCTCGGAACGCACACAAACGCAAGTCACCTTGCGTATTACCGTGATATGTTCCGCGTTCAAAACCCTTTCAAATATTTAGAGGTAAGTGAATTTTTGTTGGATAAAAGAAAGTACGTAGGTTGGTATACTCCTACCTGTATACTTTTTATATATCGTAAAACCGTGCATCTTAAATTTTGTAAGACTTCCTTCTCGGCGCTTCTCTTATCTCCCTACATAATAGAAATAAAGGTGGGACTGACATTTATGCTCTATTAAATATTTTTTTTATGTGGATGTGTTTCATATTTGGGTCAAACTATAACAATGACTCTTTATTGTATAAACAACTCGTAACATTTTTCCTTGAATAAAAGCTGCCTTTGTATTTTTTTCAATAAAGTGCTTTAGCATTACTGAAGTACCTTAATATGTTCCTTATCAAACAAACTATTCCTTTAAGGCTCATATCAATACACTTGTCGGCGAACGGGAGCAAAATCGTCAAAGGTACGAACCCTCAACTACAAAGCGCATTAGCATCGATTTACATAAACGGATTGGAGTTCTTAGTCCAGTTGGATTTAAATAATAAATGGCTGCTATTCGAAACTGTGTGGCCAACTGAGAAGTTTATACAAAAGACGGCACATCATTTATTAACATCCGACTTGGCTGCGGACACGTACCCGCCTTTTATGGCGAGATTAATAGATTATGACCTCGATCACACCGCGGCCTGTCGATGATAGAAATAAACAGCTTGACAAATATTCAGCCTCTATACCGTAACCTCGTTAGTAGTAAAAAAAATAAGGTCAAATAATTAAGGTTTTATAGTAAAAAGCATTTTTTTGTATTTACTTCGATTTATTTTGCCTCGGCTCTTTCTTGTTAAATATCAGTATTTTCGTGTCAACCTAGTTTCTAATAGACAGGGGGGTTAGACAAGTGGCAAAACGCTAACGCTAACGCTATAAAATAGAAAACAAAATGTATGGGAATGACATTCGTTTACGACTAGGTATATGTCATTCCCATACATTTTGTTTTCTATTCTATAGCGTTAGCGTTAGCGTTTTGCCACTTGTCTAACCCCCCAGGTTCGATTCGATTGATAACTGAATTGAGTTTTTACCTGTCTATTATAATAAGACAAATAGGAATATACTTTTACGTCTGCCTTTTTGGAACAAATAAACCGCCAAGATACAGTAATAGAATTTCAGACAGAATCATAATCGAATTGAGGTATTCAATTTAACAAATAATAATGACATAAAAATAATAAGTAATAAATAATGAAGTGACAGCAAATGACCTAGGTACTAAACTATGATAAGTTTGGTAAGGAGGTCAAAATACAAAATAACAACAAGCCATTTTCATTTAAAAATAAAATAAAAAAGTAATAGCAAATGGCTTTGCACCTTTATTCTGATGTAAAACGGCCAATAAGTGCATATTCATTATTAACCAAAAAGGTTGATTGTATGTCCCATGTCTGTTTTGTTTTAAATAAATTTATTCAAATTATATTTATTTATCAGTTATTTTTTTTATAAAAAAAATCCTGCATTGTAAAATATTTATCGAGTTATCAAAAATTGCTTTGTCATACAACGGGAACAATCAAACTCTTTTGATTATTCTACACATAGTCCTAACTAATAAACTTTTATATTTCGCGAAACAACTTGGTCCACACGGATTCTCTGGAGAAATTACATAAGTCCGAGGAGTTTTAGTGTTGGGCACACTTATCCGGGGCAAAAGAAAATAGTCCAGAAAAGTATTTCGTCTAATCTAGGTTAAACTTGATCTTGTTAGACAACAATGTTTATATGAATGCTTATTAACATTGACTCGAGAAATTAATGCTTTAGGTGTCAAGTCGTGTTAGAAAAATATATCATAAGTTTTAACTAATGTTATCTGTCGACACTGTTGTTTTTTTGTCAAATCGGTGTGAATTATAATTATAGTTACCTACATAAACTTTTAATAGCCCATATCACACCTTTTTTCGATGCACGGTAAAATGTGTATTTCTTTATTCCCGTACAATCCCTGAGTGCTGGACGACGCCAGTGAGCAGAAACAAGCATAAATATAGAATAAAATACGCAAAAAAAATGAACTGCTTCCATTTTGAACATCATATTTTTTTTAGTTACGTTTTGCCGCATCAATTCTGTTTTTATTACAGTAAACTGTCAAGTATTTATCTACACACATGTCCACTACATAAATCCTTATAGGTAGCACTTTGATATAGGTACTTTTAGTTTTGTGTAACTTGGCTCTCCATATATAACATAAAAGTAATACCTAAGGTAAAGCAATATAAATAAAAAGTTTAATTAAATACCGCACTTCTCTCATCTTCAAGGAACTAATCAGCAGTTGGTTTTACTTCAAAATATTTTATTAACCTCTGCCTATATTTCATCGGAACTTTCAATTACAATCGGAAATGGCCCAAAGAAAAATAATTTGGATTTTTTCCGCGCAGATAAATGGTTCTTTGCAAGTTGGTGAGTTATAACAGTGAGGCGGGTTCAACTTTCGAGGCCGGGAATAAATTGGTGTAATTTTGATCTTTTCAAAACGTAATGCACGTAATATTGCTCATACAATTTTAACATAGCCTTTGTAGACACATTTATAGAAGTTAATAGAGAAACATAAATATATCTATTGAAAATATATTTGCTTAATGTTTCATATATATTGGTAGTAATTAATTGCAAACAAAAAGTAAACAGAATAACTGAATTGCTATATTAATAGAAGATATCTCCCTGGCTCTGAAATTTAGATTTCCATTCTGAAACACTAGGAAATGAAACTGACCAACAAATGTCAAATCAACAACTCAAGAGCCTTGATGAGATCAAGCTCATGTATCTCTGGCATTTGGTATTCAAGTCTCATAGCCGGTGGGGTTTGCTACAACCCCACCCCTACCATGATCGTAGGCCTGGGATCTTGCGGACGTGACGTGCCCCGGGTTAAACTACATCTCGACGTTAAATGAAGAATATCCACTACAAACGACATAGTTTGGACACGCACATTCAGGATTTGGTACTTTTCTTATCCCTTTCTTGCACTTTCGTATAATTTAATATTGTCCTTACTTGTACATATTTATAACTAAAGGTGAATGTATTTCCCAATAACAACTTTATGTTGCGCGATAAGGCGGGCTTGCATTAGAGTTATTATTGCATGCTCATTAAAGTCAGATGTAGGTGACACTGACTTCCTTATTTCAAAATGTTTAGAATTGCGGCTGCTGCGCTGCGTGTCGCAGGTTCGATTCCCACAAGGAACAAGTAAAATTGTCCCGGGTCTGGGTGTTTTCGAATGTGTAATGTATGATTGCAAACGCATCCACGGTACAGGAGAAATTACTAGTGTATGAAGCTTAATAAAATCGCTTTAAAATTATAAAAAAATAATTCTAATTGTTCTTAAAATACAATCATTCGCTAATCAGCCTTCTTGATTGCCTCTGTAAACATGAATACTAGGATAAATAGTGTGGGCTTTCTGTATTTGTTTCGATAGGCACATAGTAGCCGACGCACCTCAGTTTACGACTGTAGCAGTCACTACGAAATGCGATTGCGTTTTATTTTCACATTTATGTAGGTAGTTGATAAAAAATGTTTGCGAAACTGTTGTACTGTTTTGTTTCAGATTTATTTTCTCAGTTCTACTTATATTAAGAATATACAAACACGACGAAACAAAGGATATCTCAAAAGATTTCTTTGAAATTTCGACCCAAATGTTCACTGAACCTCAGAGAGTTTGATGTCGTCAAAGTCGACTCGGCTCGAAGGTAAACTTCAAAAAACTTTTTTAATGGGATCGTTATACTAGGTGTCTTGATAAATTTAGAACGTTATGTAACCACTATTATTTTTTGAATTTAATTAAAGTCTGAGCTTTTAATGTCCGTCTCCAAACACACTGTGTCAGTAAAAGTTTGAAAATTGTGACCACGAGTGGTGATTTGACCCCCATTGCATCCTGAGCAGTCAGTCGTCTTGCAGCAGTCAGTCCTGTATCCATCTTGCTGACTCGCATTTTCATTTTTCTTGCCGATGCGAAGCAAGAAATATCGATAACCTTTTACATAAAGTCTGATATTGCGATTCATAAAATAACAGAAAAACGCTATACCCAGCAAAATGGCGCAGGGTACCATAGTAAGGCAAATCATAGAGAAAACGTCGCACTATTTGAATAGCTCATCGACTAAAACCTATTTACCGAAATCCCTCGAGTAGATATTATTTTGCATAGAAATTTGTTGGAGGCGTCGGCAAATCCCCGCTTTATCTTATCTCTTTTAGGACGTGATTGTGGGTAATATGGCCTGGGGATAGAGATTTCTCAATTTTTATATTATTTGGTACCCTACTGACATATTTTATTTTATGACCTTTATTTAAAAGGGCACAATATATTTATTTAAATATGTAAAATCTCAAGACATATACAATGTCTATACCATATAGATTTTTTCTTTAACGTAGATGTAGATAGTATGCTAGAAAATTTCGTGGTCGTATATATACTTACTATTTACAAAAATGTTCCACATTTAAAAACTAAATACATCCCCGTGTTCTTACTCAATTTCCGCTTAAATAAAAGTTGTAGTTCTTGCTTTCCATAGCGAGAGGAAATAAGAAAACTTTGAGAACAAAATGTGGAAAAATAAACGAATAGGTTTTCAGGAGAGCTGAAATCTGTAGGAGTCGATGTGCTCGTGTGATATACGGTCCAGGGTCAACTGTCGCGGCGACTATAATAACGTCCCCGGTAAAATAAAAACCTTCACTTCCTGCCACCATTTTTCATGTTCGCAATAAAATATATGTGGTTCTATAATTTATGATCCACATACGTAACCGAACCATTGAAATTGCTCGTAAAGTAATAAAGTTTCGTTGTTATTAAAATTTCGCCGATGAATGGCGTAACGTTCCACTCAAAAGTACTAAATTATTAATTTTCTAATACAAGTAGTAAAATAAGCTTACTGAATATATTATAATTACTTGATCCTCAGAAATAATTAGTCATCCTGTATTTATCTAAACAATTTATTTTGTAGATTTTAATAATTTTTATAAAAAAAATATATCAAAAAAACCCTCCCACAGGCCCCACTTGGCTTTTCTATATAAAATAAAATTCACTTTTACAATTCTCGAAATTAGCTGTAAGATTAAATTTTCAAACTTCTCACAGTAGGTAAAATACAGATATCGTTTCATCTCAACTCTCAACTTGCACAATACACCGTCATCCCTCCCGACGTGTGTATGAACTCATCAAAACAAACTTCGGTTACTTGTTGTTCATGTTCCAAGACTTTACTACATTATGATAAGAGGAGTTGCGGCCTTAACTACTCATGTGCCTGGCTAGCACCCGTATGCACAATCAATACTTTAGTAAGTATGGCAGCAAAAGAAAGATATTTTTCATAGCGTTTGCAGCGACCTGTCTTTTAATTCACAAACGATACCTACTCAAGCTATCCTTCGCTGTGGAGACCAAAGCTTAGCATCGAAAGCAGATCTAAGTGGTCCATTTTGCGTTGCAGATGTAAACAATATGATATAGCGTTATGCTATTTTAGCGTTGCACTTTGTTGGAAGACGAGAGCGCTACACAGGAAGCTGTATTTTTTAAAGATATCATAACGCCTATTTTGTCCTAAAGGTTTAGGCATAGGTCACTGAGACTGCTATAACTCAATTTGAAAAATCGAATACTTTGACATACCCGAAAATCGAACCAAGACTTTACACTCGGTAAACAGACAGACTAGTTACTTCCGCATTGATAACATTAGTAGGTAAGGATTATAATCCGTATTATAACATCAAGCGTCTAGAGGAAAACCTATAAGAGATGTCAATTGTAAACATTTTAACGACAACAATTTGACACTCTTAACAGATAATAAAGAGCTCACAAAATGAATGTGATACAGGAGCCTAAAGCTTGGGACGCACGGTAATCCCATGGGGAGACATTATCCCGCAATGGGTAAAAATGGGTTGAAAAACATGTGCGTATCAAGTGCTCATAATAAGCAGGGCTTCTAACTCGATTAGAAGTTTTTATATTATCCATTTAACCTTTTTGAGAATCCTGCTCCAACGAGCTCATGACGCTCATGATGCCCCAGATCTGCACTTAGCTGACTAAATTTTGTCCGTCATGCTTCTTCATGTTAATTAGAATATATCTAAATTGTTTCTTTTCAACGTTCTAAAAATAGTATAAATATTGTGGATGACACCATTTATATTGTGACTGACCCTGATTCATTGGTCCCAAGTGTAGTCCGAAGAATAAAAAGTAAATTGCTAACAGTAACTATTTGCCGTGTCTGTGAATCCTGTCTAGCCACGACTTAAGAACGACACACAGCACGGGTATACTGTACCGTTTTATTCAGAAATGGTGACATTATTTTACTTGGGGACAATAAATAACTAAATTTACGTATAAAACTTTTCTTGTTTGCTTTTCAACATTTAGGCTTCCATATTCATGACATTGGGCCGTCTGACTACACTTGGTCGTAAAGAATCGCACTTGTGGAAATACATAATGTATGTAGACCCTTCTCCTCACACGGACTAAGCACTAAAATATAAAGTGCCGATCCTGGGTGACCTATCTTGAGACCACATTAGTAATATATGAATACATATTATAATGTACATTTTAATGACTTTTAAACTTTAAGCATTCCTCAAACTTACTTTCCTAAATAAAATGTAAGTATCCTGAAAATACGGATCTGCATGTTATTAAGAATACTATCAGCCAGCTATATGAATATCGTTTCGAAATAAATATCTAAGATAAAAAGCCTCAAATAAAAGTTATGTGGGTGAATTTCACCGAACAACCAATGTCGGAGTAGCAATTTATACAAGTATTCCATCTTAAAAGCCCAACTGTTAACTAGATGCTTGAATAATGTAAGCAGAGGATGGCTCCGGGAGAGGACACTTCTCAATTTGTGTAAAAAGAATTGATGATAATGAACAATTGTATTTCACCGTCCTTCTTGTCATAGCCGCAAAAAGTTTTTATTCATTTCTGAAATTATCCGTGTATTATGGGTTCGTTTAATTTTCTACTGAGCAAAGTTCTTCGTAATAATATTTTAACAGATAATTTCGTTTCTATTAAAAGTAGAAACAATAGGACCAAACTCCTTAAACATTGAGTTATTACAGTTTCTATCATACATTTTCATTATTTCATTAAACTTCAAATAATTATGAAGGTAATCAAAGTCGTGTTAAAATACTCATTACGTTGAAGTCCGTGAGTCAGATGTCAAACTCCTGCAAATTTGTATAGCAGGGAGCAGAGTGTACGGTGTCTACAAGAATCTAATTTTATGAAGGGCTTTAATTAGACCCCTTGGGTTTCAAACAACACTGAACGAATTCTTTCAAGTCGGCATTCGAAACTAATTAAAGTTTTCATTTTCCGGTTAAAAGCGTCTTGTATTACAAAGGATTTGTTCGACAATATCCGCGAAGGCCTACAGGCTCAGCGCGTCACACTCATTGTACACAAAGACGAATAAGTAGGTATTGTTTTGTTTTCAACTGGAGCTCTTGAGGGTGGGTATAATTGAGACGCGACCTGGATAATGGGAACATTTCGTCAGCTCTTATAGAACAAAACAACATTACTTGGAACTGTTGCCCTGACGTTGTTCAATTTTCTATTATACTTAGGTATGGATTACGTTTTCCATCCCCTCTTTGAAGACAGTCGGATCGTCAGCTCTCTGCATCGTTTGACTGCGCGCTAGTACCTCTTGAGACGTGAATAGCAGGCGTGTCGTTTTGAAAGTGCAGAAGTAGTAACATGTTACTGGGCCATTAAGTCACTCGCTTCCCTCCATATACTCTTACGACTTGCGAGGGAAAATAAGCGAATGAACCTCCATTATATGCCGTGTGCTTCTTTTTATCCGTATAAACATTCAAATACTTGGTCTTGTGACTTTAATTATAATGCTACTTCAACTAATAATATGTAAAGAGGTTTCAAATACGGCGAATACAAATTCATCGTGAACATTTCAAAACAGAAACATTGAAAATTATGATTGCGAATTAATGAAACGAAATGGAAATACATTTTAAATTATCGTTTTCATTTAGGGAGCAATATTGAAATATTATCAATCGCGGGGCCGAACGCAATCGGGACAGAAATCAGTCCTCGAAAGGGACAGAGCGAGGCGAGCTATCATTAGGTACAGTAGCGAGTTAACCGACCTCTGTAGTTCGATTAGGGAAACGTAATGACTCGTCCTTACTGAAGAGATACTGGCAACAAGGGCTTACAATATCACAAAAATACTCCGCACAAATATTGAATGAAATGCTCAATTTCAGATCGAAGGCCTCATTAAGCTTATTCGAAGTAAATATTGAAACTCTATATCTTTTTTTTTTTCATTTTTGGTATTTCTTTGATTGGCTGGGCATTTTATTGCCTAATAATACATTATAAGTGGATATACTTAAGTACTCTGCAATAGACAAGATGTTTTATATATGTGTTTCCTCTGAAGTCACTTCCTTGAAAAAGTTAATGTTGTGTACAAAACGACAAGCCGTATATTTACATTTTCTTATCGGCACGTACATTTATATGTGACGGGGTTGTATCTCGCTGGTAGCAGGGTCGAGGGCGCTATCAACGGTAATGGGGGTCTTGGTTGGATTGCCGCCGATTAGACCTAACGGCCCGTGGGAATATTGAAATATATATATGTATAGCTCTTTTTGTACAACTGGCATCTTTAACGAACAATGAGAGGCAATTCCGAGAGATATCGTGAAAGCTGACAATAAAGGAGCTTTTTTGTGAATCGTATCTTACAATGTATTAATTTTACTTATCTTTACGAAAGGCTTTGTTCTTAAAATAAGCTTCTTAAGATTTTTTTACAAAGTAAAGGTGCTTTTCTTTTCTGGCCGTAATAAGATGGTAGCCTTGTACTTCGTTCCTTTGCCTCTGCTAATTATTAAGAAAAAACTAAAAGTAACATTGTTTTAATAAAAACGGTGTGCACTCTGCGTACCTGCCGTATATATTTGACGGCACGTTTGGCGTAGTGGCTGAGCAATTGGCTGCTGCGCTACGTGTCGCGGGTTCGATTCCCGCAAGGGACAACTAAAATTGTTCCGGGTCTGGGTGTTTGTGCATGTGTAATGTATGTTTGTAAACGCACCCACGACACAGGAGTAATTCCTAGTGTGGGGCAACGTTTTTAAAAAAAAAAAAAAAAATATATATATATGAAGAAAAATGCGGTATTTACTGCAGAAATTTTTACTTTCTTTATAGCGGAAAATAATCACGGATCCAGATTTAGAGAGTAACTAAGTTATGAAAGCCATTGAAACTTTTCATAATTTTAATCTGAGCTGGCCACTCGTGACCTGAACATAATTATTTTTAAAAAGTTTCAAAGACGAGTTGGAATATAATTAAGTCAAATACGAATATTACAGGGGCATTAAACAGTTAGTTAATTAGCATGAATCAGTTGGCCCCAATTTAAAAAATTATTTTATATATCACACATTAGTTTATATTATTTCGAGTGGTAAAATAGATTAGATCATGAAAGTGTAATTCCCGGGTGATTTATTGATCGCCAAATAAGATCTTAAACATACCTAACGTCTTTAAATGCTTATGGAATAAACGAGTGTGGCTCTCAAATAAATAAACTCCCTTTGTTAGGATACAATAAGAATAAATTCGATCACTAACCTGTGACAAGGTTGGCATGATGGAACTGGCAGACCGCATCTGCCTCGTACCATGAGATGCGGTCCCTGAAGTAGCGATAGAAGACCGGGAAGCCTTCCTCAGGCAGAACCCATGTGTTGCTGATGTTCACCTGCACACACATACATTAACACTTGAAAATAATACTCAAATTTAACTAGATTTAAATAAAAGAGCAGATTTTTTATAAGTTACTAACAGCACCCGGAAAAAAACTATCATACGTATTCTTTCCCAGCTTTTGCTTTTCTTCATTTTACCATAAAAGCGTGACAGACAAGATAATGATATTAATGTGGTGAATCTGTATACGAAACTTTTAAATAAGAAGACACAAGTAAAGCATAATAAAAACTGCTAACTTCTTTTCGTCCCCTCCCTACTCGGTGATTTTTCAGAACGCTGGTCCATTGCACTCGTCAACAATTTATCTTGCGGTCAGAGACACGTAATATGCTCGCAAGATTCACAAAATAAAACATTTCTGCTTCCAAAGTTTTAAAGTAAAACTCAACATAATTCTGTCGAACTTTGTTTATCAATAAAAGACAGCAGAACACACTCAACCGCGTCAAAACTTCTCTCCAAGAAGAAAGTTTTTAAAGTCAGTGTACCGCTCCGAATACGTTCGAGTATTCGAATTGCATGCATAAACTTGTGCAAATTCTATACAAAAAGCGTCAATATTTGCAGAGGATTGTGCCGGGCGCGCCACTCTAATGAACTTTGCCATTCGCTACAATCGTGGCACAGAAGAAAATCCGCATAACAATAAGTGGAAAAATGAAACTTTTTCTATTACTGCAGATGTCAATTGCACGTTCTTCAAAGATAACACAAGGCTGTATTTAGACTAGAACGTGTAGTAGCAAACAGCGGAGATGAGATTTTGGGAACTATGATTGTACTTGTTCGAAGTTGTTGTTGCAGATAATTTTGCCATCCAACCTTCCGCACCGCTGGAGTGACTACAAATTAGGTATCTACTGTTTGGTTACTTTTTGTATTAACAGTTGCGTCTTTCTAATTAGAAGACTTTTAATGAAACGTGCAATCTGACCACGTCTTATGAATCTGATAAGTAAGCAATCATATTTTTTTTATTAATAAGTGACAACTTGTGTATAACTCTTTGACTCAACTCCAACAATCATTAGTGAAAATCATTACGTGATTTTATGTTTCTGTATGATGATTATGTCGAGCCAGACAGATCATAGGATCTCGGCTGACAAGGTATCAACAGCGATGCTTTATTTAAATCGGAATATTTATTTAATTTAGTGAAGAACATTCCAATAAATTGGTATTCCGAGGTAGTTTGGTTGTGCGCAGTGAACTTGCAAAGCAGCCCTCGAACAAGCTGTTCCCGATAACTTAATTAACATGCTGAATTCTCAAGTCCTCCATCTGACTTCGTAATTCAAACAATCGCTGGTGCTAGCCGTGTTTATGCGTACCAATTGTTCAATTCAATTCAATTGATATATAATATCTTGATGATACTCCACGAAATTCATTTAAGCTTCATTGAATAGGTAAGTACCCACTGGTATCTTTAAGTGAGGTACAATTACGATTCAAGCACCTTTATAGAAGGTTCGGATAATATTACAGTTAATTTATTTCTAACTAGAATATTTCAGCAAATAAATTCTATGATAACTATAATGAGCCTCCTTCTTGTAAATGAACTACAAGCCCCTAGTTAAAAAAAAAAACAAGAACATCAAAACATCTTTCGATGAGATATTTTTCGAAACTAATAAAAAAAATACTTTCACTTTTAATCCACCATCACAATACTAAAAGTACTTACGAAATGTATTGTTATTTTTGTAGTTCAAAGCCATTCATTGTATCAAACATAAAGACATTTCATTTGTATTGTGGGCTTCAATAAGGAGTGCCTTAGTTGTGGCCCTTGACATTTTATCTTTTGTCTTTATCAAGTTTACGAATAAATCTTGGTTTGCGTTAGACAGGTGAAGCGGCAGCAGACTAATCACAAAGCTAAGGCAATATAACATTGCGTATCTAGGTTCCTTCTTAGACTCAGTCTTTGAAGTCCAGACTGAACTGAGATGACTTTTTTTCCTTTATAAACCTCTTACTATCATAAACTGTAAGCCATTGCGTTATCATTCCCTTTGATTTTATGAATTTATATGCATTTTTCGTTCATTTATTTTCAAATAAAATCTGTTTTAAATCCCAGCTTGAATAAATTTCTTTTACTCCTTGGAAAAGCTGTATAAGCTCATTTATCTTGATACAGCGGCTTTCTAATTTTATGTAGAATGTCTACTAGATTTATATGAAAGACCCATTTACTCTTAGCCTCTTATTCATAATAACTCCATTCGTCTTATAAGCCTCTTTTAGCTATGAACTGATTTGTCTCTTTCTGACAAACCTAATTTGGCTCGACAGATGAAGAGGCATATACGACGAATGGCATTAGTATGAATAAGGTGGTAATTCTAAGCCTCCTCTAACTATTATTTGAGGATATCGAACATTAGGTATATTGCTTATAACTAACTGGAAACTAAGAATTAATATTGAATAATAAGGCTTAAGGCATAATGGACATTCAAACTTTGACTGATCAACTTCACAAATCGTATTTTGGTATATTTTTCGGTGTTGTTTCTCAAAGATAATCGAAGTTGAACATTATAGTTTTAAAGAAATAATGTATTCACTTTAACGCATAAACAAAATAATGATAGTTTACAAACTAAACTCTCTATTATTTTTTGCTGTTGACCAGCAACAGCAAAAAATAATAGAGAGTTTAAAAACTTATATCTGCAGATACGCGGATGCCTGGTGTTTTTATTCCATTTCATACGAGCGCAATGGAAATGCAAAATTATGAAAAATAAAACTCCAATATATGCATGTGTGAGTGCCGCGAGTGCACCGCTCTCATAATAACATTCTAGGGTTAAACGTGGTAATGTGTTGGGTGTTTGCTTCATAAAACAAAAGAGTATCATGTTAAAAGTGTAGCTACGATATACTTGGGAATTGTTGCTGTCTGTCTGTGCTCAGTACGTGAGATAAGAAATAAGATTATTTATTTAATTCTCTCAACTTTAAAACTTACTTTAGAGTTTTTTTGTTGTATTTGAACTTGAAATGTATTTTATTATTTTAACTTACTTAAATAAAATATTTTAGTTTCTAGCTGTATTTGTATTACTAACAAATTGCCGCGGTTTCACCCGCGTCCTAAAGGAACAACTTAATACACCCGGTTCAAAAGTAGCCTATAACTATCTCCAGGATCCCTTCTATCTTCGTACTAGATTCCATTCAAATTGGTTCAGCAGTTTTTCGGTGACAGCGTAACAAACAGACTCACTTTCGCATTATAATATAAGTTATGATGTAGAATATTCATTAAGCTACACGATAGTTTCAAACCGCATATTCTTTACCCATATACAACGCTTCTTGGAAACTTAAGTATGAAACTTCCACGGAGCGTCTCCTGTAACCTTCGATATAAAATTACCTGTGTAACAGAGCAGTTATATCAAATAGCTCAATTTGTATAAAAAATGGCGGCCATTAAGGTAATCGTTACGTCACTGTCTCCGTGACAGAAGACGCAAGAACATTAGGCACAAAGCGGTCCCGCGATAGCGTTGCGGCTAATGCCCAACTTCGCCTTGTTTGTATATTCAACCGTTACTAGTTTAAGATGGTACTTAAGACCGTTATATTTGCACCCTCTGAACATAATGACGCATATGGAGCAGTCCCGTGGAAATTAACCCCCCGACGAGTCCGAGGTGAATTCATGCGACGGGTTAACGGGGTGAATGTATAATTATGTGTTGTATTAATTTTACTTAATGTTTACCCACATTCCTGCCAAATGCGATTGTGTGTCGCCGTAATTGAATAGACAGGTTTTAGTCGAATTAAAATGTTGGGTAAATAGATTGAATAAGTTTCGGTAACCGTATTCCATCAAAAAGTTTTGGAGCTGTCAATTACAGTTATAAGTTTGAGCGATGTGTGAATATAAAAAAAAATACAGAAAAGTTTATTGTGAAATCTGTTTAAAATTCGTTCATATACTTTTAACGTTTAAATAAATTTAGACGCATCATTATCGTTATCGGTCTATTTATTGTCCCACTTCTGGGCATAGGCATCTTCTTATACGAAGAAGGCATTTACCTTGATCACCCCGCTTGTTCATGGTGGATTGAAATTTATAAATCAGGATATTAAATAGATTAAAAAAAAATTCCACTCTAAGATACATAAATATTAACAAAAAAATATATAGAATAGAATTAAATAGAATATTCTTTATCATATACATCAAACAAAACATTTTTCAAAACATTGGGATATAAGTGGTAGTACTAACTCAACATGGTAAAAGTTACTGCTCAAACTTATCCAAAATTCTATATTTTTTTAAATAGACCTATTCTTTTTAAATGAAACCAAATAACCGAGTTTAAAATATTTTGTTTTATTTAGAAAAAATAAAAAACTACTGCTCCAAAAACCGACACCTATCTTCTTCGTCTTAAGTAGGTATCACTGCGGCACCAAACTTTTTAACTAACTACCGCTAGTTATTCATCCAAGTAAAGAGGTTTTAAGAATAGAAGCTAAAAAGTATGTCTTACCGCACGTCCTTGGACGGAGGCGAACAGTGCCAACAGCGCGACCGAACACCACAACATTACGTGGCCGCGAACACTCGTAGCGTCGCGTAGCGACCGACTGTAGCTGCCGCTCGCCGTAGCGTGACTGCCGCAAGCTACGACGACGCTACGAGTCTACGGACGTCGCGTGCCGCGCGCTACGACCTCAGCTTGGACCTTCGTAGTAGGTACATTATGTAAACAAAGTATTTGACAATAACATACGAGTAACGATCGACCTTTTGTGTTTACACTGTCTGTTTGTTTAAAAACAAGGTCAAGGATACTTATCAATAATTAAAATCTGAGATGTTACATCTAGATTATACTTTTCACTTCCATTCGAAAGACATTAGTCTGTCGTCGGAATAATATAAAGCTAAAGTAACGCGTAGACCCTCACTTGTTTTATAACTGTAGTAAACTACGTCCAAGTTTATCACTACATGTGGTGGGTACTAGACTAGGTTTATTAAAATAATATATAATATACACAAAATAAAGGAGGGACAATAAGGATTGCGTATTTATTGATGTACAATGCTGAACACTGAATATAATTATGTAAATAAAGATATGTGTAAAAATTCTTGTTCGGCACAATACACAATCTCTAGTGCCAAATATTATCGGTCATCATTTATGAGATATTTACGTATGTACTATACTGTACAACTTGCGAAATAACACATAACGATGTATAGTGTGCTTACACATAACTTTAAGACGTCGTAAAACTATCTCCCGACCCATCAACAACTATCTTATGGGCATGGGATACACTTGCGCATACACTACACCCTCGTGTTATCTATAAACAAGCCAAATAGCCAACTTACTTACCCAAACTGGGGAAATGTTTACAACAAACCCATCTCAAATCATTAAAAGTTATGATTTCATAATTTATTTCAAAATAATAAACTCTCAAAGTAATTACAAATAAATTCAATTTCAGTAACAGTTTTCAAAAGATTAAAACAAGAAAATTAATAATATTTAGAAAAGTTTATTTTTTATAAAATTCTTTAAAGGGAACTCAATATTCAATTTGAAGGTTGTTTGATCGTTGGATTTAAAGTATACATAAGTACTGAGAAATTGGTGGACGGCTTAAAAAACCCTTTGCGTGGCGGCAGGTTGATTTCAAAAGTTTATGTTTCATTTAAACAAACTTCGTTGTGAGACGCCCACTTCTCGATTAAAAAAAAATATGTTAGGTAAAGCATTGCTGTATAGAAAGGAAAAATCCAATGATACTTTGTCGACAATTTACAAGTTTTATTTTAGTAAAAAAAAATTTGTTAGTTGGATATTTTTAAAACTTTATCCTGAACGAACGAAGTTATCGATACTTTGTGATAACTTTTCACTTGAACATAACACACTATCTTCTATTAATATTTCCTGGTACAGTTACTTACTAAATGTAGGTAATAAATAAAATTACAGGTTCCGTATCACCGACTTAATGACTTCATTATTTAATCTCCCGCATCTCAATTATAAAGGATAGGTATTCAAGGTCATATGTTCTTTCTAAGTTTATCTTGGATGACATCGGCTTAGATGTCGTCCAAAATAAACTGAATTGAAGGAAAACAGTAAGAAAACCTATACTTTAATATAAAAATAGTCTGAAATCGAAAATGCTGTAAAATAAGGTCTGTACTAAGCAGCCGGACACTAAATAATGCGGTAGTAAAAAAGTAACATTTTTTCATTTTACTAACCACAAGGCTTTAGAGAACAACTTTTGTTTAAAAAGGCCGAAAGCTGGCAAAAACTCAAACACATAAAAGTAATTTAGAGTTGATAAGCTGAGCAGCAGAGTGGCGTATACAGTCATTTGTTTAAAAATCAAATGAAAATTCTAACAGAACTCGTGAATAAAACATCACCGGTGTAACTGCACGTGAACTTTTTTAATTAATCCCCGTCTCTTGTACACACAGAACACCTACACGGCAGCGCGAAACAATTTCAATTACGACTGCTACAAAATATTCGTCCGAAATCAAAAATATTTCAATAAACGCAAATTATTTTCAGTATTTCCCAGTCGTTTGTAGGATGTCTTATTTATAAATTAATTGCCAGCCTGGGGTTGTTAGATAAGCGTGGTGTATCGCCATATGGGTTACTTGAACATGCTCCAGGCCTCTTGGGAAGACGGATTATTATGGTGCTGGAAGGCTTAGCTGACAATCTTGAAACACAACAGATTAATACTATAGCTTCAAGGTTTGTAGCCTCTAAACTTGATGCAATGATATGCGCATATTGTTTTCAACTGCGTGGTTTTAAACCTAGATTGGTTCAAGAAAATATACACATGGATAGACTTATGCTCAAACAGAACAATAGAATAGGTGGTACAGACATCTTATGCTCAGTTCTTAATTCCCTACACATACAAAGAAGATATTCAACCACAAAATTAAATTGACTTTGTAACGCAATAGTACATCGTAAGCACGTTTTAGATTGTATTTGTAATCCAAAACTGTGAAAGATTTTTGCCGTGGTATCGAAAAAAAATACCTGGAGTTATAATAAACGCCGTCAAGTATCTTATGTTACGCTTCGTGGAAAAACTGTGTGAAACATAAGCAAGTCACATACACGGCAGCTATATCCGCACACTTTCCTCAATACACAAGCTCACTTCCTGACTCAGCACAGTACAGGTTAATGAGGAAAAGAGTGGAGTTGACGAGACTGAGGCAGTTTCCGCATAGAACGCGTGGCTCGGTAAATCCATTCCTCCGACTTCCCTCAGCACGTGACACTCATGCAAATGGACCATAATATAGCAGCCAGTCCGCCAAGTCTTTTATTGTTCATTTCACAAACTCGTTCTTCACAAAATATTCTGAGTACAACAAAGAAATTTCGTGTGTAATAATCGAATATGTATTCTAATGGTTGTGTTGGAAAGAATGCCAATAATAATATAATTTATTGAGAACCTATGCCTCAAAATAGTTCTTCTTCTCAGAGTCGATATAATAACACATTGCATGATATTTTTATTATAGATTTTTTTAAACCTATTTAAGTTTATGGATAGGCACAATGTCGACGAATACCTAAAGAAAAAAAAGACGCAACCGCAATTCAATATAAGTCAGTCCGTATTTTTTACAGTAAATTTTACCTTACGAACGTTCCAGAACGGTGTGTATATTTTTATGTGCAACTCATACGCTGTTTTACGAAAACGGTAATAACTCCGTATCGGCTATTCGGCTCGACGAACTATGATTGCGAATTTTACTCACAAATACGAGTACGCTTCATCGGTTTGTTACCATTCTCTCTTTGTTTATTGTTGTTCCCCGCTTTATTGCTTGAGTTTCGAGTCTCGGCGCTAACAAGTGTCGCTCTTGAAAATATTTTCCATTATGCAGGACCTGCGGCCGGATTGGAATTAACTTTCATACTATTCACACTGAAGCGACGATGATTTTGTGAGTACTTACGGAATTTCCGTCTTCACGGGGACAGTGTTTGCATGGCTGAGTCCACGATTCGAATTTTAAATTACTTAAAATATCACTAGAGCGAGAGAGCTTTATAAGAATAAAATGGTTGTCGGTATATTATATTTTGTAAGTACGTTTTTATTTTCCTTTGAGCTGTAGATGATTACGCGAAGGCGAGTTTTTTAGTTAATAAGTTTTCTTAGTAACTGTACAAAGTACATGGACGTAATTACTTAGCTAATTGTTTTTTTTAATGATGGCAGAATGGGTAGTTATGCTGTAACTGTTAGTTAGTAATAACGTGGTCTTATTATCTTTCTTTAAGTTATTCCTCTTCTACAAAGATAAGACTAAAACTTTCCTTGAATACTCAGTAATAAAATAAAAGAAGACAGACCTAAATCAGTTTACTAGTTTCTACGTGATTCGAGTATAAAATGTGAGAAGGAATGCAAACGCCGCCATTTTTTTCTACACGTAGCTTATTTATTAGACTCGATAAGTTACGTTTAGCGTCATTATTTAGTTCACATTGGGTTTGAATAAAATTTATCTTTGCAATTCTTTTCTGAATATTTATATTGAGTCATATCATAATCAAAAATCTTTCGCTACCATGCACGGTTGACTGACAGTAATAGCAGACAGAGATGTTAGTGCTGCTTGTATCTGTTAAATAGAATGACGTATAAGTATACTAACTGGCAACTTACAAAAAACCAAGATAGAGAAAAAAATAAGCTCTCAAATAAATAATTAATTACCATTTACGGCATACATTATGATTATTCACATTTAATAAATAATTTAGATATAGGTAATCCATCTATCTAGACAAAGCAGATAATTTTGATACGTATTACGTTTATTCTTTGCTATAAACATAATGCCCATAAAATTAGGTCCAGCACGAAATTATTTCTCTCAAGCAAAGGTATACGATCGAATACGTTCAAGAAAATCTGAAATTGGCTGTCATATTTTTCATTTATTTCCCAGATTACATCTGACGTGGCTACTGAATTCTTTACACTGCGTCAATTCGTATCGGTACCTGCCGCCGAACGAGCTGCCTTTGTATTCGTACGGTACAAAAAACAGTCTTCGTAAATACCTTGCTTCTCTAAGCGAGATACCGTTCCATGTGTTGATAGTTTACAACAACCTGTACTGTTCTGGGAGCCTGGTAAGGAGTAAGATTGTTCTGACGGCGGCTAGTTGCATGCTCACTAACCAAGTCAGAAGGCCGGTTGTCAAAGTTGGGTCTGAAAGTATTACTAGTACCGGGTAAGTGATAAATAATTTTCTAATTGTTGCTGATAAGCTTATTTGTTTGTGAATACTAACATGCGAATCTCTAGAACTGGCGGTCGGATTTGATAAAACCTTTATCGCATTTTTATGGCCCTATTGTTGACGAGGGTTATAAGTGAGTCTTAGATGCCGAGCAAATATAAAAACTCAGAAAGCACGCTTAGGGAAAAAGAAATAACAGCACGAGTGATCGATGAGTCGGTCAGTGGGTTGTGGGCCATGGATGAGTGAAACTGCGGGTCACAGCAAGTATAGATTCATAAATGTTTAACCATTTTTTGTTGTGTTTATTTTATAAAGTGATAAAGTTTGTAACCCTGTATGTGGAGATTTAAAACTATTGAACGACTTCGAAAAATGATTTCACTAACAGAAAGCTTTTATCCCAGAGCGCTTTAAGCTATGTTTGAAAAATACAATGCATGCAAAGCCGAACCCAGTAAATAGTCCTAAAATAAACTGTGTTTGTATTTCCCCTCGCACGTGTAAATCGTGAACTGATACGGATATACCTGGTTCCAACTCTAGAGAATGGTGTATAATACTTATATCCGGTACCTATACACGAAAAGGATTTCTGCGAACACTCTAAATTCAATAGGGAGAACTTTGTTGTTCAATAACAACCATCATGATCATACATGCCTCAGTCGGCTCAATCTAAATCTAATCTAAATATATATAAAACTCAAAGGTGACTGACTGACTGACTGACATAGTGATCTATCAACGCACAGCCCAAACCACTGGAAGGATCGGGCTGAAATTTAGCATGCAGGTATATGTTATGACGTAGGCATCCGCTAAGAAAGGATTTCGATAAATTCTACCCCCAAGGGGATAAAATAGGGGATGAAAGTTTGTATGAAACTTTGTCAATTTTAAACCGATCGGGCTGAGACTTTGCATTCATATAGCTACTATGACGTAGGCATCCCCTAAGAAAAGATTTTGATAAATTCCACCCCTAAGGGGATGAAAGTTTGTATAAATCTTCTTAGATTTTCGACTGGAGAAAATATACCTAATTAATAATAATACTTCTTAACGCGAGCGAAGCCGCGGGCAAAAGCTAGTTCAATATAAAAATGTTTATTAATATCACTATTATTCAGTAGGTAATTGAGTTATGTAGTACATATATTTTAAGACGAAATCTCAAGAAAGCCGAAAAAGTCCTATGATTTTATTAGCTGTTTCCCACGGTCTCACCGCATCCCGTAATGGTAAAAAGTAGCCTATGTCCTTTCTCAGGCTCTAGACTATATGTGTACGAAATTTCATTTAAATCAGTTCAGTAGTTTTGACGTGATAGCACAACACACAGAGTTACTTTCGCATTTGTAATATTAAGTAAGGGTTGAGTAGATACATGATATTATAATCTACCATATCTTTTATCATCTCTCTCGACAATAAATTATAAAGTGGTCTTTTGAGTTCAAAATCTTTCTGTTAAAGTAACCAAGATTTATAAATATAGCGCGTATAATGAATGAAGTTACGACGCTGCGATCTTTAACAAAATAGCTGAAGGAGCAACGAGTATTACTCTTAGTTTAAAAGACATTATTTATAACTAGCCTGGCCGCGGCAGCGCTGCACTAAGATTTTAATAAATGGCTTTTAATTTTGTAAGTCTACAAACATGTTTCATTTACTAAATATACTGTAGATAAAATATTTAAGTCATTAAACGGCTACATTTAAGCTTTAAAATGGGGCTCTTGACTCTGTGACAACTATATAAGTCAATGGAGCAAGGTTAAGCTTCGCGCTCCTTCGCGGTCAGTCCTTGGATGGGTGACTATTTATATCTTACTAGACTTACCGAATTATACTCGTATTACCTAGTAACTTGGTTTTAGTTATCTGATAGGTAGGCAGTTGCTGCATGTTATTCAGTTGAACGTGGCTAGGTTAGAAGCTAATTCCAAAATGATTCAGACTATGCACGAAAAAAAAGACACAGTATTTTTCTCACTTAACTATTTAGTTCGATTCCTAAATCATCCACGGTTCAACCCCTGCTCATACAAAATGATAATAGGTAGGTACTACTGTTCAAAATATTCGAAGTTTTTTTTTTAAATAAAGCCCTTTGTAATTTAAAATTTTACGTTTCAGACAAATTATACCAGTCGTGGACATTAAGATACATGAGTACTACAAGTACATGAACAGAATAGACAATGACATAGCCATGCTCGTGCTGGAGGTGGGTCGATCCGTTCATTCGTTCATACCCATTCAATTAAATACAACACGTCTGAGTGTTCAGGCCGAGCATAATAACGTATTCATAACATGATTGTCTAAAGTTGTACATTACTGAATTAGGTAAGTTTATAAAGTAATATATTTGCCTTTTGGAATATAAACCATATTCACACATAAATCTACTATATTTTATATGAAAGTGAATAATTTTCATCCTTAATATATCGTGAAATTATATAATATACCTTAAATTATCCAAGCTTGAAATACTGTGTGGTTACAACTACAACAAAGATTTTTCTATCTACTAATTATTATTGTAGATAAGTCAACAAAGCCCCTGATATAAATCAATAAAGTTTTAAAGTCATCGCTATTTTATATAAACACAGTAAAAGGTCAAACTTTGCCTTATCCATGCGACAATAATTTGACGTTCGTTTGCCTTTTGCTTGGTGTCCATTAGCCGGCCGTGGAAAGATTATTATTACTTCAAAGTATTTTAGGCTTAAGACATTATTTTAGCTTAAGCAGATTACGACAACACATTAGGATGTTTAAAGGCAATCAATTTTAAAATATTCGATATCAAAACATGGAATTTAAGATGCACAGTTTTGGAAGATTTCAAATTGTATCTCAGATAAGAAGCTTTGCTGCTGCTACTCAGAATTTAGGTGTTCACATCGTGTGGGAAATAGTACGCAGAAGTGTATCTCTAATTATCCATACACATTAGTTAGATATATGTATAGATAACAATCTCATTGTGTTTCGGATTCTTGTTCCGTGTCTTAAAGCTTAGAATACATCCTCCCGCACTAGTCCCGCGGGACTCGTAAGTGGCTCTTATGGGATTAAATCAGATTGGAAGGCAATGTCATTTACCTGTGCGTAGCGCAAACAAGGATTTTATTAAAATGGAACACTATTTTACTATAGTATAAATACATAACATCCTTATTAAAATTTAAAGAAATAAGAACAGTTTTTGTAGGAACTGACAAAATGCAAGAATAGAAAGTGAAACATATTTGTTTGATCGAAATAAAACATCAAATTGAAGTAACAAAACGAATAGTTCGAAGGATTGTCATAACAGAAGCGCACAGGTAACTTGCTAGAGAGGTCCTCGCCCTGTAAGCTTATCTTTACGATCAGCACTAACAATTTCAACACGAGAGAATAGAATGAAAATGCATCTAGTTAATTAATAGTAAATACATAAACTCTATTACTGTAACATCGCTTCTTGTTTATACATAATTATATATAATTATACCTACTTACAATATTTTTTTAAACTAACCAAACTGTATAAAACGTGTTTTCTCAAAATATTCAATATTACACTGAAACCTATTACAATTATGACGTTGGGTATTACCTACGTATTTACGTAGGGTAATAATAGTTTTATTATTAAAAAGGGCATTTACTTTAATTCTAATTTAATTCAATGTCTTTAAATACGCGTGACGTCACAATACTATAAATCGGTCGGTCGGCCGACAGGGTGCGCCACCTACACACTCAGACATGAAATACTAGCAGCGTGCGCATCGCATGCCAGTTTCCAGCAAACGTAGTGAGTCGTGCCAACTGCCAATATATAACACCCTGTTAATTATGGAAACGAACCATGAGGGCATTTCTAACGCATTGGACGTAATTCTGAATTCTATCAAAATTGAAGTTTTCTCCAGTACCATAATATCATGCAAGATTCGAGGCGTTATAAAGAAATGCCGCCCAAGGAAGCATAGTTGTCATCTCGAATCAAAACTTCTTCATTCCTATCTCGATTTTTGGTGATCGAATATTATCCCCTTGGGACCTCAAATACCACTTCATAAACTATCGTCTCCCGTTAGAACAGTGATAGCAAAAGCACTTCATGGTACAGCTAACCTATGTGTAACTTCGCAGGACGACGTGGATTTCGGCAAATACGTGAAGAAGGCGATCCTTGTAGAACCTGAGGTGGCATTACGACCTGGTGTCTCGATTGAGATATCAGGTTGGGGAAGTACGGTAAGCTTACTTGTGTGTACCGAAAACTTAGCATCTTTTGGTATGGAGGGAATAATCACCTAAGGATGGCAGAAGCCGGCTAACCACCCATTGTTCCCCCAATAGCTTGTAGTGGTGGGGGACGCATTTGTGCGCACAATTTGCGATAATACAGCATGATACGACTGGTCAAGAGTTTTAAGACTCCCCCACGGCGATATGGAGCGTGCGGAAGTTATATTTCTAACTATTAAAAACTATCTTTGTCGAGTACGACTCTGTAAAACAGATGTAGGGGTTGGTTATGCGGAATCGTGCTTTCTGTAATCAAAATCTATTGTGGTCCAACTATTGGAAGTTTACCGCAAACATTTCAAAAATGAGGCGGTACCATTTTTAAGTTAAATACAATGGTAGGGGCATATTACAACGCAATGTGGATATGTCCACAGGAATTTACTGACAATAATTATGGTATTTTATTTGGAAAAACAGAAGGAAATTATTGTCAATAATTATGGTATTTCATTAAATGTCCCATTTTACAATACCGTTTACTTTTCTGATTAAACTTTCGCAAACGCCATCTGTCTACCGTACCAGCACTTGCCATCTGTTAGCAACATAACCGGTCGGTGGTAAAACGCAAAGTTCAGCTGAATACGACCACGATAGCCTCACGAACGAGTGCTTTCGTGTTTTGGTAGATGGCGTTTTCTTACTTTGTTATTAATTTGCGAAACAATGAACTATCAGGCAATCAAATATGAATCAACCACTCCAGCAAACAGATTTCATGTCAATATTTGATTAGGTACAGGCACAGATAATTAACTTTACTAATATGGTAATAATCTATTCCGGAGAGGATTTCCTGAAACACTGTATATGTAAATACAATTTATACATCAACAGATATCCATTACTGTGGAGAATTAAAGGCTCTGTTTCTAATCGAATCTTTTTGTTTATTAAAACTACATTTAAGTGTTTATCTAATTAATCAAAATATATGTTACAGAACTTACCACAAAGCTATGTAAACCAGCTGGTATGGACGGAAATGACGGTCATAGACAAAGAGGAATGTGGGAAATACTATAGACACCTGATAAGCCCCTCAAATTACTGCGCAAAATATATACCAGTGAGTTTCTTTTCGTATAATTATATATTTTAACTATACGATTTTATCAAAGAAAACAGCTTATTGCAAAACTAATACAAAATTCTTGAAATATTTAATTTACGATCATCATCATCTGCCTAGCCTTTTCCCAACTATGTTGGGGTCGGCTTCCAGTCTTAACCGGATGCAGCTGAGTACCAGTGTTTTACATGGAGCGACTGCCTATCTGACCTCCACAACCCAGTTACCGGGTAACACGGTACCCCTTGGTAAGAGTGGTTGTCAGACTTTCTGGCTTCTGACTACCCGTAACGACTGTCAAAGATGTACAAATGACAACCGGGACCAACAGCTTAACGTGCTTTCCGAGGCACGGAGGAGTCTCGCTATGACAAAGATGGTCACCCATCCACGGACCGACCGCGCCAAGCGCAGCTTAACCTTTGATCGGTCGACCCGTGCGGCTGTTGCTTAGCCACGAGCTCCTCATAATTTACGATGATATATTTATTTTTTAAGGAGCTTACACGCAGTTAATTATTATTTATGTGCTGAATTCATGTAATAAAATACGTCTTTTGAATTCAAAGTGAGGTTGGGCTTCAATCGTCATCACCTGCACATCGTTATCCTTAAAGCAATCTTATTTTAGCTTTGAACTAGAGGTAGTAGCAGTAGATCAGAAGAACCTGCACAATCATGTCTTATATTAAAAAAAGAAATGAAATAGGTAAGAGTCAAACGTTTGCCAAGCACTGGAACGCTGGCTCGTAAGCGGAACTTGGCTACTAGCCAACATGACACTAGGATGAAGGATAAGAATTTACATAGCAATTTACAGTTTTAGTACGTATATAATAATATATTGTCGCCGCGCAGGTCCATCGCTCAAATTTATGCTACACATGTCGCGTTTGTTCTGTGGATGGAGACCATCTATGTCCTACCAAGGCTTCACTATACTCCAGAAAGCTGTTTGTCCCAGCTAGACTACAGTAGTCAGAAGTCAGAATGCAACTAGTCTAATCAAAAAGTTGCGTTAGCGTTTGTACAGTGTTAAACCCCTAAAAAGGCCATTCCAAATCCTCACTAATTGGTCAGACCACTCGTTGAATGCAAAAGTCAAACAAAGTGAAAAGAGACGAATAGATTTAGAATTTTTGTGCATACTCGTAGCTTATAGGAAGATATGTTTATCCTCCAATTGCAGATTCAACACGATCAAGATAAATACAAATAACAATAAATCGGGTTTAGATACTTTGGTATAATTTTATTCAAAAAAGAATTTAAAAGGAGTTATGTATTTATTTAGAAATGTTGCTATTTAAATGAAATTCTGTTCTTTGGTAAGCTTAAAACTTGGAATCGGCCAGGCCGATTTGGCAATTTTCTCGTAATTATCCGAATAAGATAAACTGCCTGGAAAATTTGGGAAAAACCGCAAGTACTCTTTTACAAACAACCAAACTAGCTTCAATTAGCACCGGGCCGACTTTGTTGAGCCAGCTAGTTATTCGGTAAATGTATTAACTAACCAAGCTAACATTCATAATATTGAACTTTTACCACTTATTTGGATCACTACTCTCACTTTTATTATTTTAAAACATAAACGCAAATTAATGCTTTTACCGCATTTCCCAAAGATTTGGCACGTTATATTCACGCGTTAAGGTCTCAAAAATTCACAAAGCTACCTACAACACGAAGGTCTTTAACCTGTATAGTAATCCCAGGAGCGTCGTTTGAGCGACAGCGGCGGGCCCGCCGTGTATAACAGAGAGCTGCTCGTTGGAATCCTATCCTTCGGAGGCACGAACATTGAAGAACCACATATAGCCATCCTCACGAATATATCATACTTTCACAGGTTTGTTAGTTATTTGCTTCCTTCATATTTTTTTTCGATTTCATTTTCCAATTTTGACCTTGAAGTGCTAACAAAGAAGAAAGTATCTGACCTTAATGATGATGTAGGCAAAAGGTTGAGGGCGATTATACTTTCTATCTAGATTATACTTTTTACCTATCTCCATGGGAATGAGCGTGAATATATATGTATGTATGTTAGTACAATTTTTCCAGATGAAGCTCTTGACAAACCATTTAATAACCTTTGTTGCAAATGTCCAATTATACCAAAGCCAAGTACTTGAACTAGTGTACTAATAACACCATATACAAATGTAAATGCCACGAGTAATTATTATTGCATTAGGTAATTTTCCGTCTAAGTACATACCGGTTCTTATTGCAATGCTTCATTTCAATGCCGATTTTCTTAAACTTATAACTTTACGAACCCATAATTAATTTCATTCATAACCCACTATGAAAGAGAAATAGACTTTTTCACGAACATCTAATCATTGTCACTTGTAAATGTATCAGTTGTATTTTTTTAAGATTATTATGCGAATAAAAATATAATAGTGAGCTACGAAGTCATTTAATATATAAATACCATAAGTCTTGTTCGAACGCCTTACGATCAGCTAGTGAACCCCCAAAAGATTCACCTGTTCCTCACTGAGAAATCTTGTTTAAATGGAAAATAGAACGATCATTAGATACATGTCGTAATGATGCAAAACAAATACACAGTTGACATATTTATTTGCGTCATGCTATTGCAATTAATATTACCTATGGGTTTTTCTTTTTATACAAGGTATTAACTCGCCAAACAGTATACTTGTCTTATCTAAGAAGCCGCAGAACATTTTTATCTCCATGTCAGACGACAAAAACCTTCGCAAATATGTACAAAACATTTAACATTGAGTAGATATTTTTAGACGTTATTTTTATCATTATTTATTTTGTTCTCAGATGGATTATGCTGAACACTAAAAGATTTTTGGAAAAATACTGCGTGCCACGAGTAGATTCCTCATATTCCTCAATGACTAGTGATGAGACCGAAACTTCATAATAAAACAGATTAATAATGCTAAAGTAAAGTATTATTAATATTTTCTCCTGCGCGAGCACCCTGCAGCTCACGTCTGCAGTAACTGACTATAAACCGTTCCATTTGTTTCTTTATCCAGCCTCTTTGATACCAAAGGTTTGTGTATACGCTTGGCTTGCCTTTCTTAGCACATCCATCGCCGTGTGACGTCAGACCAACGATTCTCCTGTTAATTATAAAAAGGTTACGGTATAAGACGCAAAACATGTTATTTAAATAAATTACGTCTAGATTAAACCTCTATCAGTCATACTGGGTCAAGTGAATGGGAGATTTATTTTAGTGGGATTTCTTTAGGTACTGACGTTACTACGGCACAAACACTCCAAAATGTAGGGGCCCAGTGATGTCTCTTAGATTTACTGAAAAATAGCTATCACATACCCGTGCCACAGCACCCCACCGCCGGAGTCTCCTCGACAGGTATCCCTCTCGCCGTCTCCATACAGACAGAACATATCTTTAGAGAGCTCTATCTGATGAAGCTCGCTGCACTTACTGACTGGCACGTACGTCAGGGAGGTCATCATGAGACTCAACTCTGATAGGGCCCCACCGTACTGCAACGTAAACATGTGTTGCAATGGAAATTTTGAGATTTCCTTTTTGCTACTTAGCTGCGCTAGATTAGCTAATCTCATGACTAGGTGAAAATACCTACTACGATTGTCACGGTACTGCCAGTGTGTATTATCATCTTTTCACCAAATATTTGGTTTAAAAAAACCGTGTGCGATGAACTAGTCTAAAAGTATATATTCAGGGCTGCCTGGGCGTCTTAGTATCCCTACTAATTGAAAGAAGTTTCAAGCAGACATCAAAGTTTTCCCGCATACTCTTCGGATTAATTATAAGGCGCTAGTGTCTATAAAGAGCAAAAATGTGTACAGTCTAGTCAGTCTAGTTAAGATTTACCGTAGTTAGTGAACTTTGGTTTCTACCAGCAAACAATATTCGGCTTTGTATTCCAAACTTCATTATTCTATTAGTTTAACTGGCTAGATCTTACAATAGCTGGCGGGCTTGGCAAGATTGTAATTAGTTCCGAAGCGTGACATAAACTGGTTACTTTGTAGGTTCAAAGATTGCCTTGTTAGCCTTGTCAGTCAATTTAATCATTTTGTATGTTATACATACAAAATGATTAAATTAAAAATGATTAAAAATAAGCGGACTTTATAAGTCTTGCACAATAACATCAACGCTTACTTCAACCTCATAACTACGAATAGGTATGAATAAGAAATTACAGGAGGGAATCTTTGACAACCTTCTAAAAAAGGGGCGTATCTTCGTGATGACCTTCTTGTTTAAGAAGAAGCAGCAGAAAAAGTGGACGTGGTGAAGCCCCGACTTTGTGATAAAAAATGTGATTGGCCTTAAAAATATCAGTAGAATTACCGCCATTCCAAATTGTACTACCAAGCATTCTTGGTTTCTATGTAAAGGTGCGTCTATCGATAAAATTACATACGTGTCACAAAGACGTCTGGAGAGAGCATTAACTTTTTTTCTATTAGCTGTCTGTCTGTCTTTTTAGTGTATTTCTTTGCTTGCTTGAAATTCGAATATTTCGTTTTTTCGGAAATGTCATTTAAAAATATGAATGTAAGTTACCTTTTGCCATCCCCAGCCAGTGACAATGAATCGCTTCTCCTTAGGATCCATCCATCTATTGTGATCGATGAGGATACCTTTCTTGGCCAATTCATTGAACTTTATCGGCTCCTTAACGAATAGGATAGCTATGTCGTTTTCAAATGGAATCTCCTTGTTATAGTTCTCGTGTACTACGAACGCACTTAGCTCGTATTTCTTAGCGTTAAAATCGTAAATATATTTTGAACCTGTATAAAATTATGTATATTACATCATTGTTAAAACTACAAACAAATTAATTCAATGCTGTTTCCTTATCATTCTGCATTTAAATTCGTTAAGTATTGAGTAATCATCACATGATTTTGTAATCAAAATAACATCACGAGTCTTGTAATCTGGTAAACACGGCTACAATTAAAGTTCTCCGCTGAAATATCACGTGTCTAAATGACAGATTTTCCCCTTTTCCTACGCCAATCAGTAAGAAATTCTTAAAAAAAAACGAAATTAATTATATCTTATGGATAAGTGCTCGTAGTATCTTAACATCTTGACACTTATAAAAACGGATTAAATCAAATTTTAATCCTTTTTATTATAAATGCGAATGTAAATGCCCGTCTAAAAGACAATGTTTTTATGGCTAGCTTTCACGGCTGAACCGATTTGAATGATATTTGGACTTGGACTGGGGACAACGGATAGTTATTATTCTATTGCGTGAGTCGTTTCCTTAGGATGCGGGTGAAACTGTGGAAAACTACTAGTACCTACTGATATAAATCTATCTATATATGTTTTCGTGACCTCATCTGCTTGGCCCTTAATATGTTATTATGTCCCATTTAAAAACTTGGAGTCATGTTTTAGGCCATAAACAAGCATTCATCAACGTAAATAGTCACTGTTTCCAAGTTACTACTAGCAAACAATTTAAGTTGGTGCCTTCCCGCAAGTTTCTGTTTCCGTCTCGAGCAATAAATCACAAGTGCTCATCGGGTTAGGTTGATATCAATTAATGATAATTATACTAAAAGGATTAGGATAAGTATGAGTCCAGATTTAATAGGCAATGAAGAATACATGTAAGAAAAATAACTCTTTAGCTGAGGAAAGAGAAATTGATAGTAATTATTAACTTACCATACTCGTATATTTTCCGTAAGTAAGTTTATAATAAAATGCTATGTGAACTGCATTTAGGTAATTTTGTCATTAGCTATCATCACCACTGATATGACCAGGGGGGTTAGACAAGTGGCAAAACGCTAACGCTAACGCTAACGCTCAATGTATGGGAATGACATATAGCTAGTCGTAAACGAATGTCATTCCCATACATTGAGCGTTAGCGTTAGCGTTTTGCCACTTGTCTAACCCCCCAGGTGAAATGCAAAAGTAAGATAATATTAATAAACGTATAGTTCGTGTTGTATTTCCTTTTGATTTTATGCCATTTCAATTTAGCAAATTTTTGACGGCACGTTTGGCGTAGTGGCTGAGCAATTGGCTGCTGCGCTGCGTGTCGCGGGTTCGATTCCCGCACGGGACAACTAAAATTGTTCCGGGTCTGGGTGTTTGTGCATGTGTAATTAATGTTTGTAAACGCACCCACGACACAGGAGAAATTCCTAGTGTGGGGCAACGTATTTAAAAAAAAAAATTAAAGAAAATACATCTTTGAGCTTCATCGCTAGACGGTGTGCATACAGAGCAAATTACGAAGAAAAATAATTACCTATTCCAAGCCTGTAACCACTACTGTTTTAATTTTGCTTACCGACTTGTACCTTCATTTCATCGATATCTTTGTTAGAGTCCAGACAGTGAGCCGACGTCAACACAGCCCAGCTATTAAAAATAACACCACCACACAGTGCACCCAAATTAAAAAACTGTACTGCAAACGGATATTCCTTTAAAGGCACTGACTTGCCGCCAACAATTTTGGGCCCAAATTCCTTTTTTTTTAGTCTATGTTTGGTCTCACAGACTATTATGTTCGAATAAATAAATGTAATTATTATTAAGAATTTTAGCCCAAAATTCTCTTTCAGCATTTTAATGAACTCGAGCTTGATGCAATGGTACGTAATGCATAATTAAAAGTAACAGCAAATAAGGTAATTGATTAAGTTTTTATGAAGCATGGAAAGATTAATGAGTGATCGTGCAGGAATTAATGTGGTTGACGAGTACCTACCCAGATTAATTTATTAAGCTTTAATATTGACAGTATGTAAATATATATTTTTTGTATTGAATATGATGTGTAAGTGTGTAACCCCGTATACTACTGAAACAATCTCAAAAATCTTAATGCTATGTTTGCGTGCTGTTTCTGCGACACCGCGCCCACAACGCGCGCACCGCGCAAAGGATTTCCATGTATATAAGTAGAAATAAAAATAATCTTATAGTATAAAGCTATAAATTAATATGGGTGCCAAAAAATGCAAAATTCTCAGTATATTTTATTTTACCGGTGCTCAGTGAATACTCAGTGAATAGCGTGACCAGAGACATCATACGCTACAAAAGCAAACAAAAGACAGGAAATCTCATCTCAGCATATGAAATAATGAATAAAAACGGACCTTAAAGCTTAAAGCACTATTGTTGGACATTATATTGTAAACACAAAAAGAAAATCCAGAATCAAATTATTACAAAGGTGTAGAGACTTGTTAAAAGACTGCTCTGCTCCCATAATAGAATTAGGGCTAAACATTTAAAACATGATTCCATCTCAGTCGATTGTGTGAAGTTGATAGAGATAGAATCACGATCTTACTACGTATTTAAAAACTCAATTCCTACTTATAAAGCTAATAGTCTGCATTTCTTTCTGAGAACAAAGTAAATATTTCCTTGATCACCAGTCACTTTCCAAATGCTTTGACGACCTAGGTAAGGCCATTTTCTCCATCTCACAATACTTAAAGGTTAAATTACATGACTTTCCTGAAAAATACAATAAGTAGGAAAATATTGCATAAAGCCTAAAGCCACGTTTCGCACAAATGTGGTCGGTTTAAAGTTAATAAAATCGAAGCACTTTCTACTAGGTACCGGGGAAGCTGGCTCTTTGCCAGATCGTCGCCAGCCGGTAGCATGTATGTATATATACCAATATCTATGTAACAATTATTTGTGTAAATGTATTTAATTGGATAAATACTATATGTGTGTGCATACGAATATGTCCTTTTCCGGCACATACAATGTTCGGACACGGACAAAGAACATTTTTATAATCGACGCGTTTAGCAAACATATTTACGATCGCAGAGCAACCTACACTTATCCATGACAGTATAATATATTATGAACGTTCGCTTATTTTATATGTTAAACTCATAATTTTAAATAATTACCTCCTGTTAAATTTGCATTGAGAAGTGAACGTAGCTTTGGTTAAAGGTACATTGATAAAATATCATATAGGATAAGTAGCATTAGAACAAGAAGAGCATTAATAGAGAACTTAGATCTTTACTTCAAACATTATATTCCTTATCGATTTAAAGAAAACTCACTTTTGTTACCCTATACCCTCCCTCACATACAGTCGTACATACGCTACCGTGTATGAGGCAGTTTGCAAGCAAAAGCATTTACGTGACGAGCCTAAAACGAGCCTACGTAAAAGCTTTCCGACTTCAATATCGGTTGACGCATATTTCAAATATACCTAAATAAGAATAGATAAATAGTTCATGGACCCATGGGTCACTAAATTATCCAGGGATTCTAAAGTTGGATCAAATGTAATTAGGTCATTGAGGTCGCTAAATCATAACACTATATAAATACATATATAGTCTCAAACTTATGAGCGCTTAAAGTGAAACTACATAGTTGTTGCTAATTCATTTTCTGCCGTGATTAATTGCTTTTATATAAGACCATTAATCATGTTAACTACATTTTAATCGTTGGTAAAATTATATTCTTAATTAATTCTGGTACATTTCTTAATTCGTGATGAATTCCGTGATCTTACATATTAAGCATACTGAATAAACATTCTGATTTTCAATGCAAATTCTATCGCCGTCTCGACCACACTGAAGGGCCGAATTATTTAGGAAGGAGACGGAATGTTTTATTTTGGCGAGGTGTAGCACGGCTGGGATCGTACGGCGGGCTGCCCGCCCTCGCAGCGCGCACTCAGTCGCCCATCGCCGGCCGCCGAAAGCGCCGCGCGCGGCCCTTCCACGCACTAAACATAACCTGCAACACGGCCTACTGACATAAACATCAATCATTACTATTAACATACGACAAAATGATAATTTTAAACCATATTCTAAACATGAAACAATATGTGATGTGATATAAAACTTAATTCCCCTATGTGTAAGTCACTGAAATTGGGCAAATGAAACAGGGCGACGAAATCAAAACAAAGGTGTATATCGATTGTGTGTATGCGGTTGTTTTAAAGTGATTAGGTATGTACGATGCTTGCTGTCTTTTTTCTTCAATCATAGATTGATGTTTTATAAATAAGACAATTGATAAATGGCCATCACATAAATAATTTCCAGGATAATGGAACACCTGTTTGAGTCACAAGCAAAAATATTACTACTTACATACACTCATTTATTTCTTATCACATGCAAATAATCAAAGCGCGGTATATCAAAAATATTACAAGAGGATTTCATTGTATTTTGTGTAGGTTTTTATTTTTATAAGTTTTCATACATGTAAGTAATAAAATAAAACACAAAAGAAAAGTTGTGAAAAATAAATCTTTTACAAATACCGACAACGGACTAAAAGCTAATGAACAATAAAATCAAATAAAGCCCTCACAGTTATATTGTGTCTCGTTCACGTTCCGTGGGCAGATTGAGCGATGAAATAAAATCTGAAACGAGACGAAGCGCTGAAAGTAATAAATGTCAGTCTGTCTACATGTTACTGCTTAAAATCTAACTCCTTCCGCATCTGCAGTCAAAAGGCAACAGCTATGAAATATGTATTCAGTGTACAAGGATTTACATTCTGCTGTGATCATAGTAAATGAGATTAGAAACTTGATCTTTCCCAGCTGACCTAGTTATTTTAAAATACACGCACACGCGAAGTCATGTCGTTTTATAAAATATGTTCATTCACATTCAGTGGGCTTAGCACGCACGCACTGTTGTACACGTAATGATAAATTTGAATGAGTCGATTTGCAAATCACACTTATTTACATTGAAAGCTTTATTCATAGTTGTGGATGAATTTTAAATTTCGCATTTTTGGTATTCATCTGTCTAGCTTTTTTTTTAATTATATTGGGTTAGCTTTCAGTTTAACTGTATGCAGCTGAATACCAGTGTTTTACAAGTAACGACTTTTAGTACCTACAGGAGTTTTAGTATCGAATCAAATTAACGTTACGTTTAAATTAGTGCCTTAAAAGTTCGTAGTATTCTATTGTTACTGGACTTTTGTTTTCAGATTTTTGCCTTTTATGACGTATGATTCGATGACAATAGTTGGTACCTATGTGTTATGCTGATACACTTTCAAAGACATACACCCAGTTGCACCAAAGATATCAGGTTACTTATACGTGAAACGGAAGAATTTTTATTTAAGATCTGTCAAAATAGAGGATAAAATTGAATAATTTTACTATAATTTAAAAATTTGCGTTCTTAAATTTTTTATGTATGTATCTTTACTTCATCATTATATCTATGTATTGATAACATATTAAAAGTATGCTTATTATTGGCATATTTTTAATGATATTCGTACAAGTATAAATACTAACAAGATTGGTGCAACCGGCCTATACACTTTCTTAAATGTATCTTCGATGCCACTGACTAACGTTGGAGGATAACTATTTGGGAAAATCTTGACATAAAAACACTCTGAAATGTCAATTGTCTGAAAGGTCAACACGCCTTGAGGAGGAACACGTGGAGGAGAAGGACAACGTGAATAATGGGTCTGCAATTTAATAAAAATATACCATTGATACTAACATATTAACATCTTCTTCATTCTTGGTTGAGTATTCAATTAAAATAGCGCAAAAGTAATCTAAAACCAATTAAAATTAATATTTCTGAAAACATTTAATATAAAGAAAGTGCAATTACTTTTAATTAAACAAGCATGTTCGGTAAATTGGTTACAAATCTAAGTAAGACTAACATCGTGAGCTAAAGCTAAGTCATTGCTGAATACTAGAGTGTGCGATGTCGAGGTGGGAAACCTTTGAATAATTCAAGTACCTACGGCTGTAGCACGTGGGGCCACGAGCCACGGTCACAGCCGCACGTGTCGCGTGCCCTTACCGCATACCCTTCAAATACAATAAATAATTTTGCTGTTATAGAGAGGTTCACGGATTAATACTGTATGGAACGTGCATTGCATATTTCTGACATAAAAGTTTAATTCAGAATGTGGTCAACTTGTGTACCTAGTTCTGAGTTAAGCAAAACCTTTACTGAAAGGTAGTTTTTTGCGGGAAAAATAAATAAAACCTTCCATACGTACATCCATCCTCGCTAACTTCCGCGTTTACAGTAATAGGTAGGTAATTAGTAGGTTGGGATAGAATAAGTAAGATGGATGGGAGTATTATATTATATGGGCTGAAAAAATAATAACATATCTACTTATCGTGGCCTTTCGGTCCTTTCTAAGTTAATCACGTATCCCGCTGGCTTATGAATAACAGGGTAGGAAAAATCAAGGAGGTAATCGTACAATGTGACCACACACGGAGACAGCAATTTTTCTCCGTCCCTTAAGAGGACTTTACTACTTGACTCGTATTATTTAGAAAAATACTTTACAAAGTCGGACTGCATAGTTAGACTTTATTACTCAACTGAGACAATAAATATATTATGTTCCAGTTACGAAGACACAGGAAAAGTTCACGAGGAAATTGCTATTCGAGAGCTATTTTCTTGTGTCTACAAAACGACATTTTATATCCTTTCATTGCTCTATTTCTTACTACCTGCTATCTATTTATAATAGAAATTATATATAAGGACTGAACTTTATAACTACAAAGATATTGTACATTCTTAAAAAAATACTCGCCAATTTATTAGAGACTAGATTCCGCGGAAACATCATGAGAAAACCTGGAATTAAAAGTCTGAAATCGCCAATCCGCCTTGAGTAAGCGTGGCGATTAATTCTCATACCTTCTGAATGAGGAGAGGCCTTTGCCCTACAGCAAATTAGCCGATGATGATAATAAAATAAAATTAGCAGAACAAGGCACCTTGACCTCATAAGCTCACGGTATGCCAGTTCAATTTTTTTATTATAATATTAATTCAGCATAATCGTAATTTTCAAGCAATTATTAATTTTGTAAAAAAATAACAGAAACGTGTTAATGATATTCATATCCAGTTAGAATGACACAATAGTTTCACCGTCGGTTAGAGTTTATACAACAAGTTCGCTATTCTATTAAGTTGTAAACTGGATACGGACTACGCAGCTGTATTGTGAGAGACCCAATCACCCGCCTGTAATCGCGTTACTTGCCGCGTTGCGTCTATGCGCAAGGGTTGAACGTTTGGGAAATAATTTGTATTTACTTACATATTAGACATTATACAAAAATAAAGCGTTGTAGGTATTAATTACTTTTTTTATATTTTTGGAATGGGATATCATCAAATGACGTCCACCGCCGCGGGAGGAGCGGGAGGGAGTGTCAGACTCTTACTGGCTAAAACCCATACATTTTCCTTCCTTAGCCCTCTGTGTTCCGGAGGTACCGTATCTCTTTCGAACATCCCACAACCCCGGCAGGACATAGACGATTTTAATTTTTACAATTAAAAACAAACATTTATTCCAATTACGCTGACAATTCAGCACTTTTTGCTCGTCAAATCTTGAAAGCCCTCAAAACGCCGTTTTAGATACCTTTCCTGGCTTAAGTTGTAAATAGGAAGAGTCGCAACAATCTCTTCAGGAACACTTTAATCTTTTGCTGGATAAACAATAAAATAATCTCCAGTTAGCTGCGGAACGAAATAAATGCGGCAAAAGCTCATGAAGCTACTTTGGCTAAAATTATAACGTAGCAAACATAATTATTGTTTGCTACGTTATAATTTTTATACAAAAATAAAAAAAAATGTTTTTTTTTTGCTAGACATTCCTCTATATTATATTTCATTCGAATTATTATTTACTAACTGTTCTCCGCAGAATCAAAATAAAAACTACCCTATGTTCTTCCCCGACGTTTATTTAATAAACCAAATTATATCATAAAACAGACATATGCAGATAAAAGATAGTTTCTTTCCGATTTATAATATTAGTAAGGATTTTTCATGAATTGTGAGTGTATCGCATTTTTTACTTTTACTTTCACTGTAATTTCGTACAACAGTAGGTATCACTTTACCTAAAGCATTACCGATACACAAAGTTAAAAAGATTTTAATTAACTAAATTCCTTGCTCCTCGAAATAGCTATCTAGCTCTCGTAACTACAAGAGTTTAAGTATGCTATTATAAAAAAATGCTATATTTTCCTGTATACCTACCCATAATGATAATGAGTCCCTCATCGCCCACAAACACCTTAAAACCCATTAGTTGACGCACATGAAAATCACAAAGGCGGATAAGCGACTGACTTTAAGTGCTCAATTATGTCGTAGGCCTAAATACTGAGGTTTTAGAGGAAAAACGGCTTATAAGGGACAGAACAGAATATACAAATGCGGTTGCAATTAGTAAACTGTAATACAGCTTATAAATAAATTTAAAGTGCAATATATTAATGAATTCATATTTTTTTAATGAAACTAGATCTTACAAAGATATGACAAATAATATTTTAAAAAACTTGACGTGACGTATTATTTGCTCAACACAAACTAATTCCACTACCCAAATGTAACAGTACCTTGAATTAATAAAAACCCTAATACGAATGGTTTGTGCTGAGTCACGCCTAAACCGTGAGCCATTATATAATTATATAATGATATGTTCAAAGTTACAGTTTAACGGTACACAATCTGAAAAAAAAACCGATGAAAAATATTACTCAGGTAACAAACTGTAAGATTCGAATGCATTAAAGGATACTGGGTAGCGATATCTGCTAGGTACATTGCAATTCTATCATGATCTTATTGCACCAAGCTTTTATCTGAAGAAGATCTATAATAATATTAAGTAGGTAGCTACATTATACCTGACTAAAAACCTCTCAAATAATATTTCATTTTCACAAAAGTAAATGCTATGCTATGCTAATAATTGCATTCTACATCTATGGCTTTTACGCAGATATAATAAAGAGGCAAATTTTGTATGTCTCTTTTTAGAGGGTAACCTCTAGAACAAAAAAATCTTTCACTAATAGAAAAATACTGATATTCCTGAGTGCTTCATTTCATGTGCATATCATGTGAGCGCCGCCACAGACAGTAGCCTGTTTGATAAAAAAGGTAAGTGGTTGTGTACCCGCGTCTGACAACCCTATAGCCGCTTGTACAGCGGTGGCAAATCAATTGTGCGAATATTGTTTCGATAAACGATGTGTTTATTCTTCAATTTTTACGCGTCTCTATTTCATTAGCCGTACGTCACCGTTCCAATGAGATAACAAGTCTATTCAACTATACTGAACAATTTATTTTTCTTTTCGATCCTACTTTGAAATAACTTTGTTAAAAAAAAATTGGTGTTGTTATTGTAGGTACTTACTTACTTTATTATATGACCGTGGTTAGTTTATTTGGAGTTTCGGGGAATGAAACTTAAATTAATGTTTTTTTAGTCTCGCTTTTTTAAGGTTTTATTTCGTATCGTGTAAAGAACAGCTACCGTTATTATTGTTAGAGTTAAGATAAGTAAAATCCCCTAAGTACCTAATAGCGATAAGAAGTACACTGAACCTTTTGCTTTGTTTAGATTTAGATATAGTAGCCGTGTCTAATACTAAACCTAATAACAGTTAAATGAGTGAGCCAACTCAAGATTATACTTACCTTGTGTTTTGCTTTTCTTCATATTTAGGGTTCCTTTCACTTCATCTGTCCATCTGAATGTAATAGTTGATTATTTCATAAACTACTAATGCTATCGACTTCAAATTCGTTCTAGTTATAAAGAAAATTGCTCAAAAAAAGCCCGACTCCGCCCTCCTGAATTTTATTTAGCGAAAAATCTGAAATACTAAATAGTACATTAAATAAAACTAGGATCCCAAGTACCGTATTTTTAAAGTAATCATAATTTTTAGGGTTCCGTAGTCCGACAAGGAACCCTTATAGTTTCGCCATGTCCGTCTGTCTGTCTGTCTGTCCGCGGCATAGCTCCGAGTTTCTTGATACTAGAAAGCTGAAATTTGGTATGGATATGTATATTGATCACGCCGAGAAAGTGGTAAAATAAAACTTTGAAAAATATTTTTTTTAGGGTAGCTCCCAAACACGTAAAGTGGGAATGAATTTTTTTTTCTCGCGTACCCCTCCGTGTAGGGTATCGTTAGATAGGTCTTTCAAAAATATTATGGGTGTGTGAAGACCAGCGAGTTGGTTAAGCGAGCCATTTGCGAAATATCTAGCTTTTCAGTGCAAATTTTTGTTCGATACGAGTTACCCCCCCCTCTAACTTTTGAATGGCTGTACCTAGAAATGTGAAAAAAATCACAGACGTAGTACATGTAATGAAATTACAAGGAAAACTATCACGGCTAAGTAGGCTTAACCGGTTACAGAGTTATAGTCGACTAACTAACTCCTACTACGGAACCCTACTGCGCGTGGCCCGACACGCACTTGGCCGGTTTTTTTTTTTTAATGCGCGGCTTAGCATGTGTTTGGTTTCCTGCACGGGACAAATAAATTGTAACGCGTCGGGGTATTTGTGCATATTAGAAGATATTTAGAACAAAATATCCAAAGAAGGTGTGGCGGTGTAAAAAAACCGGCCAAGTGCGTGTCGGGCCACGCGCAGTAGGGTTCCGTAGTAGGTCTCAGTTAGTCGACTATAACTCTGTAACCGGTTGAGGCTACTTAGCCGTGATAGTTTTCCTTGTAAGTTCATTACATGTGCTACGTCTGTGATTTTTTTCACATTTCTAGGTACAGCCATTCAAAAGTTAGAGGGGGGGGTAACTCGTATCGAACAAAAAAATTCACTTAAAATCTAGATATTTCGCAAATGGCTCGCTTAACCGAAAAATGATCTTCACACACCCATAATATTTTTGAAAGACCTATCTAACGATACCCCACACGAAGGGGTACGCGAGAAAAAAAATATTCATCCCTACTTTACATGTTTGGGAGCTACCCTAAAAAAAAAATATTTTTCAAAATTTTATTTTACCACTTTCTCGGCGTGATCAATATACATATTCATACCAAATTTCAGCTTTCTAATAACAAAAACCACGGAGCTATGCCGCGGACAGACAGACAGACAGACAGACAGACAGACAGACAGACGGACAGAGCGAAACTATAAGGGTTCCTTGTCGGACTACGGAACCCTAAAAATGTAATATTTCTAGACTAAAGCAATAAGAAAACTATATATTTTTTAATGTTTTAATTAATTATGGTATCTGCAGTTATAAAATGCTTTATCCTGAATTACTGACTGACTGACGGATCAACGTGCAGCCTAAACCGCTGATCGTAGACACCTGAAACGTGGAGAGTGTGTTCATTGTATGACGTAGGCATTCGATAAGAAAGAATTTTCCAAAATTCTACTCTTAAGGGGGTGAAAAAGGTGGCTAAAGTTTGTATGAAGTCTGTCATTTTTAATTTGCTTTCGTATAGCCCACGCGGGCGAAGCCGCTGGCGGCAAGCTAGTATTCCATAAAAGGAGTCTACCAGGAAGAATCAACCAGGAACACACGCAAGGATAGCAAAAATCAACTAAGTGCCTACGTCACAGACAAAATTGGAACCATTTCAATAACTTTTAAACGAGAAACCGCACCTAAATCTGGAATTCTACCAAATGGACACGTAAAAGAGAAATGCCGAGAATACGCTTCTGTGTAAAGAATTTTAAGACAAAGGAACATCTTTCTTTCTTTGAAGTGGAGAGTGAAATGCAGCGGGTACTGTTCGCACGGCACTGACCTTTAGAATACTGGTGTAAGTGTACGTCAACATAATGCATACACAATGAGGGGACACTAATTAAAATGCTCCTTCTATTGATGAGTAAGTTTGTATCTTTCTTTGTTTCACTCAATGTGAATGTGCTTGATACATTTATACATTTCAAGTACAATATAAATACATACTTTGTATATACTTATAAAGATATTCTATATTTATAATATGGCCACGATAAGAACGTACAAGTTTTGATGTGCCGTACTAAAAATGCATGATTCAATTCAAACGTGTACGAGATAAACTAGTATTTGTAATATATTCAGAAGTGGCAGATACGGCTTGACATCGACTGACAGAACGACGCACTTGAGCAACCTATTCGCTTCTGTTCAATCTGACATGTCTGGGACGATAACAAACACTGTTATCTTTGATTCCTAGAACAAAAATTAGATAATATTTATAAGGTACAGTGAAAATCACAGCGTTCTTAAAATGTGAAGAAATAATATCTACATATGTCTTTATTTTCCCGTTATAAATAAATATTGACATCTTAATAATTTCCTTTACCATTTAAAATACAAAGTTGACTATTGTCGGTTGACAACAGTAAATAGGTTTTCTTACGATTCAATTAATGTTTAAAGCAATTAAACTTAAACAGCCTTGCCAGCCGTGTGTTTGCCGACCAGTCGACCTCAGCCCGATATGCCACCGATCCAAACGACAAACTGCATAAGAATGAGGGCATGCTCAATCGCAGCAACGATTCGTGCACACAGATGCAATTATAATAACTTAAAACAACATATTGCTAATACTTTGGATTTGCCATAAATATGATTAAAATAAATAAAATAAACATATTTACTTATAGTCTCTTGAAGAGGTATAGGTCTCATGAGGATGTCTGACTCTCATGAGGAGGTATAAGACCAATGGATAATGTAATAAACTGAACTTTAGCCCAACGCGTTTTGATACACTCTTCGCATCAGACAGAATTTAGTGAAATCTTTTTTTTAATAACTGAGTTTAATTAAATAAACTACTAGCTAAGCTACTAGCTATTTATCGTGGTTTCACCCGCATTCTAAAGTAACTACTTCATGCACCTGGATAAAAAGTATTTTATGTGTTTACCCAGCTATGTATGTTAAAAATGTATCCCAATTCATTTAGTTATTAGTTGCGTGAAAGACTAACAAATAAATAACACCACAAACTTTTGCATTTATAATGCCTGGAAAATTGTTCAGCACCGTTTATTATGATTGTAGTGGGTACATCAAACGCTGAGCGATCTCGGATGTACCCCGTATTAAAGGGGATTATCCATGTATTTCGGAAATTGTGAAAATCCCATCATAAATATTTTCTATAAAACACATGTTGGGAGACGGACGAGCTTGTCACACTTATTTTGGGAAGTATGTATTACCACAGATCAAATAATATACTATTATTATATTCAAATATTTGTAATTCAAGTAATACTACTTTTTTAGTTTTCCTTGTAGATATGTATTATGGCATTAGCCATCACTATAAAAGATGCTAAGCAACTCATTTATATTTTACATTTTCTACAGTAGTTTTAGCCCATGCTAATTATGCTGAACAATGAAGCAATTATAACTTGGACTATGTGTATGTTATAAAATTACGACAAATATTTTAACAATGCCGATGGCACTTAAATAAAGTAGGTACCGTAAGAACAGTCATTTTACCCTTTGTACAATTACCCTACATCAATATAAATCTTAACATTATAACGTCGTAAAAATTATAAAGCATTGTTACACACTTATATAACTATAGAAATTTTCCATGGCAAGAACATAAAAAAAAACAATCGTGATGCCATAAATGTGTTTAATATAATCTGCCAGCTGTGGCGAGTTTTTCTAGCCCTACCAATCGCTTAGATAATTTTATCTGACCTAGTAACTGAAACGAGAGATACCTCCGATGCTGAGGAGCTTATGTCGTTTAATATTATCTTACCATTTTTGTCCTCAATACTGATATTTGAGGTTTATTGATAGATATATGGGTATATGAGATAGACGAAGATTTACCGTTGACAAGTGCACAAAAAATTGCATTTTCAGGATTTTCCGAGAAGAAAATTGTCTGAGCAGCTGACAATATCTTGCTTCCGACGCCATGTGGCTGTTGCACAGATCGTACATATAATTTATGCAATTTTGTATTAGAATTGTTATTTTTAATTGCTTGGTTACGCATCGTCAATACAAGAATTTACTGCTATTTCAAACCGATGTTCAAATAACTCAGCGATACGCATTTGATAGATTTACTTACCCTAATTATGGCAAAACGATTTTTTCTAATATCTAATATTTCTATAACTCCGGTAAGAGGTGTACTAACATTATACAGTGTTATATTGGCATTCGTCACCGATATTTTCTGCGATAAAACTGCAATAACTGCATTGATTTGCAAGCCGTATAGCTAACGGAATCAATTTCAAAGGAAAAATATAAAATATATTTCCGCATCCTGTCTTGTGTTTATTCAAACAATGTTCTTTTATCCATTTTCAAATAAATATTTATCAAATAAATATCAGCGTGTGTTTCCTCGGTTATCTGTTATTTTCGTTGTCAGTCAGAGGGCGGGAGCGCGCGCGATTGGACGCTCGATCAGTTGATACATCACGTCGCGACGAGAGTGTTTTCTGAGTTTTTATACGCTACGTACTTCACATAAAAGGTGTTTTAATATAAAACAAACGTACATAAACTACAATTTTATACAGTTTAAATTAACAGACTTTGTCATTTACAGTAAGTGAGTGTGTACTTTCTTTTGTTTTTGTTTTCTTAGTGCCAACGCTATGATGTTGTTTTAGGATGTCACAATTTTCTTTTATTTGTTTTAATATTATGTAATATGTTTTTAGTTGAAATGCTTTTCAAAATTATTAGCATTATAATGCATGCTACAAAAAAGTAAAACCACGTGCGCAGTGTTATTTTTGGCGCGCATCTGACATGCAGTTTTTAAAAACAAAGACTCATAACCGGCAGCCGTATAGTTTGTTTTATGTTTATTATGCACAAGCCGGATGTTTTAAACATGCAATAATGATTATAAACAATTTACTATACGAAGTTCGATCACATTAGCAATAAATACATTTATTAAGTTCTTTGTATTTATAACATAAATAACGCTGATATTTCTGCTCATAAATTGTAACAATGTTTTGCGCAGTAAGGAGTCTGTTTTAATAAACAAAATTAACATTTTGTTCGAATAGGGTAACAACACGTAAACATTATAATGATGCATTATGCATTAAATCCATCTCATTAACTTAATTGTTATCAGTTCCTTTGTTAAGTTTTGTTTAGACTACTTAATTGGCTTGTTACCCAGTAATGGTACACAATAAGGCCATTGATACTATTACTTGTTTCGTAGTACCTACCTACCTACTACGTTTGACACACTAACTCTGCTCTATTATATGAGCAATGGGTGCTAATTGATTATTTCGGGGCCAATTGTATGGAATCTCTGGTCGTGGACACCAATGTCCCAACACTATTGATAGTATTTATGATGATTTATGGTGACCATGCCTACAGGACATCAAAACATTTTTTTTAAATTACTTCGACCGCATTCGTAAACAAACACCTTACAAAGAAACATTGAGTGGTAAAGATGTTAGTACAATCGTTTTATATGTTAGGAGCTCAGTAGATACACTTGTTTGAAAATATATCTTTCTTTTTATTAAGCTGTGTACACAAGTGGACGGTTTTATAATCTTTTCCGCACTCTTACATTTTCTCGGAAAAGAAAAGCGTATTTACATTGCGTGTTAGGTACATGTTAGTAATACTAAACTCCATTGTTTATGAACACCTTCTTGATATTTTTTCTCAGCTGACTAGTTAATCTATAACAAGATAAAATATTGTAATGTAGATTACAATATTTTATCTGCGCAAACGCAGTGCAACGTCTTTATCAGCCAAAAATACAAATATCTAGGTTGAATATGTAAGCAAGCCATCGTCAGCCAAATCTTTCTCATATTTATTAGGGGCAGCCATATTTCCGCCTAAATACCTATAAGTGTTTTCGATGTTTTGTCATCAAGGTCATACATTTATCATAAAAATGCTTATAATATTATTATTGTGTTTCAACAATAATACCTACCTAAAACAAAAGGTATATTATTTGAAGAATAAAACTTGATAAGATTGAATTGGCGCACAGGTATAAAACCTGATTTTATTTATTCATAAATGAGCAAACCAACCGTAATCCTTACTAATATTATAAATGCGAAAGTAACTCTGTCTGTCTGTTTGTCTGTCTGTTACGCTTTCACGCCAAAACTACTGGACCGATATAAATGAAATTTGGTACAGAGATAGAATAGTCCCTGAGGAACAACATAGGCTACTTTTTACCCGGGTGCGCTAAGTAGTTCCCTCGGGATGCGGGTGAAACCGCGGGAACAGCTAGTAATATATAAAATGACCCTTTAAGGACGTGATTTACAATAATACTTATGTAGGAACCCGACTTAAATTTAAATTCAAAATTTCTTGTTTTCAAACTAGGCTGGCAATCATCACTTTTGAACGTCAAATTTAAAAAAGATAGCCCTCAAAACGCCAGCCCTTCACCACTTCTATGTGTTTTTGCTGGGAAAGTGGCGCAACTACTCCCCAATATTTAATGACTTAACTTTATTTAATAAGTTTACAATTTATTGCCTACTAGCTTCCCGCCAGCGGCTTCGCCCGTGTGAATTAAAAAATGACCGAGTGTCATACAAAATTTGCCCCCCTTTTTCACCCCCTTGGGGGTAGAATTTATCAAAATCCTTTCTTAGCGAATGCCTACGTCATAACATCTACCTGCATGCCAAATTTAAGCCCGATCCCTCCAGTGGTTTGGGCTGTGCGTTAATAGATCACTATGTCAGTCAGTCAGTCAGTCACCTTTGAGTTTTATATATATTTAGATGAAAAGACCTATGCTTAAGTATCTTTTCAAATATCCCTAGTTACTAGGTATCTGGATAAAGAAAAAGTATACTTACGTTATAAAATATATAAACATATTTTAACAAATTGTCTTACCATGTTTGATTAATCATTCAAATGTAAGCCTACCCTAAAGTTAAGCTTTAAATAATAGCTGGGCAGCGCTGTTCATTATTAATTCACCTTTTTGTCCCTGTTGACTTCTGAAACTTCGACAGATAAGACCCTGATACATACTGGGAATATCTACGTAGTTCAAGTTTCAGATCTCTCAATGACACTTCACAACTTCACAATAAGTTTGTAAACTTTAGGGTCATCCTAAAGTTTTAGATAGCCTTTCCTGGCATATAATGTGAAGTTTTAGACCTAAATCAAGAATTTATTTGACAAAATGTCGCTGATATAAAATAGTATGTATAAATTTTATTTTACAAAGCAGTTACTTTTTTTGTTCTCAATACAATTGTGTTTCTTAATGTTATGTGCGTCATCGTCTTGGAAAATCTAACAGGTTGGTACCAAAATAGGAATAGAAAATAAAAGACTTCTAGCTAAAGCAATCAAGGCCCCATAACAACATTTGTATCTACTAATTACTGCTAACAACATCTGCGAAACGTTCCAATTAGCCGATTATTTCAACGTTTCCTCATTGTTATCTGATATGAAGTATATAAATCACAAAGTTACATGTTCTTGGAAAAAAAACTGTTTAAACAAGACCTTTTAACATAATATTAAGGTAGAACTTTAAACTGTTGAATTTTACATACGTAACAAATAAACGATATTAAATAGTGATGTAACAATGTACGGTTTGGGGTGTAGCAGGGAACGTAACCGACCTTTTATCTCCGCGATAACAGAGAACGCCGCGCCGGCCGCTAGGGTATCGTCCGTCACGTGCGTCATCTTCACCTCGTCTTACGCCATATCGGAACTACTAGTTCATGATAAACATGTTTATTCCGGTTACAGTTTACTAAACACAGAACATTATTTATATATTAACTCGGATAAAAAGTTTTATATATATAACGACTACCTCCCCTGGCTTTGGCAGATAAAATACTTTTCATCTTATTGCTTTGTATAATTAATACAAATCATTGCTAAGCGTTTGCAAAGTTTTCGGTTTAAGGAAAAATATCTAACAACATCCAAATCGTCAGATCTACAATTATTATAGTAAGGAAAATTCATAAAGAGTGATTTAACAAAAAGTTATTTGAAGAATGATCAAAAAAAGCTTTGTTATAATTTTTTAAATTGAGAAGTTATTTTTTCTGTGGCTTACACTAAGCTAAGTCTGTCAGAAAGTTGTATTTTCGATGTCGGGAACATAATATTGTTTGTACAAGATTTAAATAACTAAAAGCCGACTACCAATTAAGAGTTTTCATGCGACGTCATTTGCACTCTCTGGATCAAGGTCAATCAAATAACACATCATTTGTTGAAATCGGTATACAGACATACTGAGCGAGACTTATAACTCTTCCTATACCGTAGTTGAGCGTAATTAAGATAACAATCGAACGAAGGTTCTTCAAATCTTACAGACAGATATGTGTTGCTGGGGAGTTTGTTGCGCCACTTCTTCTTCCCAGCAAAAACACATAGGAAGTGATGAAGGGCGGGCGTTTTGGGGGCTGTCTTTTGTAAATTTGACGTTCAAAAAGTGCTGATTTTCAGCCTAATTTGAATAAATGACTTTTGAATTTCAATACCTTAAGTTTTCCTACCAGGAAAACCGTAAAGCCAGCTTGAAATTCGCCTCTTTCTAATTAAGTTGTTTGATAATACTTACTAATTGTTTTAACCAAACCAACATACGTAATCATAAGTAGTCGTAGTTCTATCGCACGAGTAGTCCTTCGATGTATGGCTAATTCTATAACATACCTAGTACATATTATGCGTAATCATGTAGATACCTCTGAAGGCAATGCTTGATGCGTGATTAATTATTGTTATGATCTTAGTGCTCAGAAACTGCTACATTAATCATTATTATATCGGGTTATTAAACTTAGCTTTTGTTGAGAAATCGTATATTGATTATTATTATGCATATTATAGTGTTTATCTGTCAGTACATAATTGCGACAAAAAAATAAGATGTTGCATCTTGATGTTTGGGAGGAGCTTGTAACTAATAAAAAGTCGCACGGGTCGATCGGTCTTTGAATGGGTGATCATCTATGTAATATCGAGACTTCTCCGTGTCTCGGAAAGCACGTGAAGCTTTGGCGTTGGACACGGCCATGTCCCGGCTGTCATTTGTAGATCTTTGACAGTCACTACGGGTAGTCAGAATCCAGAAAGTCTGACACCAGTCTTACCAAGAGGTATCGTGTTACCCGGTAATTGGGTTGTAGAGGACAGATAGGAAGCCACTCTATATATTATAAACACTAATACTCAACTGTATCAATTTAGACTGAAAGCAGACCCCAACATGGTTGGGAAAAGGCTAGGCAGATGATTATTTTTAAGTGAAACATCAAATCACAAACTTCTCTTTGTTTTTTTATTGAAATAAAAACTAAGTATTTTGGCTTACTTTTACATTACCTTTACTTTTACTACGTCGAATTAGATATCTTTTCAAATATAATATACTATCTAGTGTAATAAAGTAACAATATGATAAATATAATCAAAATAAAACTCACGGCCAACCAAAAGATGTTAAGAAAACATTGACTCAAGTACTCTGAAATCGCCAAGTCGCAGAATGTAAGCATTCACTGCTCAGTGCTCGTTTCTTCTCTGCATGAAGAGTCCTTTGAACTGGTTAGAACAGTTGCTTACTCACGCTAGGTTCTCGTGATATCATAATGTCATTGACAGATTTATCGATAACGTTTTATCGATCGATTTAGAAACGACACTTTTTTATGAATAAAGGGCTTAGTATCGAGACAGTCATATCTCTATCTATCATAAGTTACACATTGGTCGATATGTCATAATATTAATGCCCTAAAAGGGACACTATCAACATCACCACTAGGTAGGTATACATGTAGATATTTATTCATTATTATGATGATGATTTTTAATCAATAAATTTGACCTCAGTCGCTACAACAACACGTTAATATACAGCTGTGTTGATTACGAAAAATCACTTGTTAATAAAAAGTCATATCTATTCAATATCCGTTATCGATATAGGGCTATCTCATCTGTATCCACGGACTACGTCAAAGTTGTATGTATCTCTCATATTGTTATCGCTATATGGGAAGGAACATTATTTTTTCTAGATGTTGGGGAAGTCCGTTGTCAAGCACTGATATCTCCTTTATTTGCGATGTTTAAGAGTAATACATACATAGCGTACTAGCTTCTACCCGCGACTTCGACTGCATGGACTTAATGCCTGGATTAAAAATATTCTATGTATTTACCCAGACTATAAACTAAGTGTGTACCAAATTCGATCCATAGCCATTCTGCAGTTTTTACGTGAAAGTGTAACAAATATCCATACATTGACTTACAAACTATCTCTCAGACTTATAATATTAGTATTGGGTAAAGAAGTCTAATTAAAACTTCACTTTAAATGTTAATTACTTAAGAAAGAGTTTCTGTTCTATTTTAACTTTGCTAAATCTTTTTACCAAGCACCATTACTATGTACTTCATCCATTACTTAATGAGAGATAAAGGCTGCTTCAGTGTTGTCGATCTACTTCACGGATTTCTGTCATCAATTTTAGTGTTAATCTACAAGCTTATGTATATCTAAATACTCATGGTATATTATTGAAATTCTCATACTTACCTCTCTATATACGGTCACGGTGCTTTAAATATGGTTTGATCCAAATATGACATATGAGGTATATTTCAAATAGTCTCGAACTAGGTACGTACCTAATTAATCAAAGGCAACATGCTAACAACGTGAGCTATATGACGGGGCAGTAAATCAACCCGAATTCGTACCGAAGATATCTTATCGACAAATCACTTACATTGACAAGGTGTGATATCGATTGAGCATAAATTTAAAGACATTTATTTAGGTTATAGTGAAGACGTTATGTAGGCCAAATTGGCAATTTATACATAAAACTTATTATAATTTCTACCTACCACAATTTGTTGCCTCTTTTTCCATCCGACCTAATATTGAGTTTATTAGTTCCAAAACAATTTCAACTTTGTTAGTACACGCCAAATTTCATGCTAGATGGTCTTTATTCGCGTCGACTTTGTAACTATGTAGAGCTTCATTTAATATTAATGTAAAACAAATCGTTTAACCTCCATTATGTTACATGATAGAAATGATGAAAGTTTGTTAATTTTACGCGCTTTTAATCTCCAATAAAAGGAGATTAGGATATTAAAATAACAAATTAATCTGATTACTCAAATCAAATATTATATACTTTATCTAGGCACTTATTTTAATATAACTATTAATATAGTAATTTCGCTATATGATGTAATATTAAAGTAATAAACTGTTATCAGAAATCATGTAGATAATTAGATATAGTATTACAAAGACAACGTTTGTGTAAGAAATGTCGCATGTATTTCAAGCGTATCTCTGATCAAGTATTTGCATGAGTTGTGAGCGGACTTAATTACGAGCAAAATACTTGCTATTTATTTAATATAATTACCTTAGTTTCCCTAGGGGATAACAGACAACACATTGTTTGGGCGTGCCTTGCCATAAGCTTTAAAAACATAACCCTCCTTCTGTCGCAGTCGGGTAAAAATAAATAGCAGTGGGTAGACTAATCCTATTAATCTTTTAAAAATTCTTGCCCGTATCAGTGAAGATATTTTGAGCTTCTTGCCTGCGTATAAACTTTAACTATTTTAATAATAAGATGAAACAAATATTTGAAAAGTGTTTTACAAGGAGGATTCACAGAAAACTTACTTCGTAATCAGCAGACACTATTTTCGAATAAGACCACTTAAATACTCGTAATGTTACAATACATATAAAGTACCCGTCTGGGACTATACCCACACATTATTTATATTACCTATCTATTCTAATAAATGATAATATTCGACTTGAATGCGTAATGATAAGCAGTTCTCTTTCAAAATAAATCTCCATGGCGCCAGACAGACCTTTTCCGACGTGAACTTTGTAGTGACGTCACCCGTAATGGATACCGACAGAATATCGGATCCAAAATACTTGTCATCATAAAATATCCCTTACACGCTTATTAGCATAAAAATACATTTCTGAAATCTGACTCAATAACAAATCCTTGAATATGCAGACAAGTTAATACACTTTATTATTGTAGTTTTTTTTTTATTTTAGGTAGGTAGGTATATTACAAAAATAAAATTGTGTGAGTCACCATAAGAAATTTAATTTAAAACTGAAAGTGGTATTATTTATTATTCATGGGAAGGTGTGAACAAAAGTTAAAGCGTAAAATATCTTTGGATTTTTTATTGGTGACACCTAAAACTACAGGACTAAATATTATTTACAAGTGAAACATACTCGTATAAATCTATTCATTTTATGCTTACTGTTTTAAAATTATTATTGTCTTTTTGTTTCAGATAAAAATTTACAAATATAAAAAGATGTTTTGCGTATCCTGGGACACATCGATATTTGACACAGAAGTCTTAAATCGCAGATAGATATAAAAACCATGGTCTATGACCACACATAGAATTTAAGTCATCATTATTTCTATTATCTCTTCCTCAATCGCTTCCCCTGCTCTTTTAAATACAAATATTTTATATAGGAAACATCATTAATGATAAATGCACATAATAAATCAATAACATATCTTAGCGACAATATACTAAAATAACGTACAACATATTTTTAATATTAACGCAGGTTTAAAAGGATAATAAACAAGAAAAGTATATTTAGGGAATTTAAAGTATTCATATCAAGTAAAGCCTTAGTGTGAGCAAATCAGATCGTTATATCGTGCCAAAGAGAGTTATTTAAGCTTGGTACTGGAAGATGTCTCACGGGGTGGTGCAGAAGAACGAGAAGAATGGCAACGGTGCGCACGCGCCGGAGTCGTCCCGGGACAGCACGGACAGCCCGCCGCCGCCGCCCGATGGCGGATGGGGATGGATGGTCGTCTTCGCTTCGTTCATGATCCACATTGTCAGTGAGTAAATTTTTAACTTTATATTACCACTAACCCGCGGCGTCGCCCGTATTGTACAATTTCAAGATTATTTTTTTCCCCAAAATCTTAACTATTTTTCTAAAGAAAAAAAATAGCCTTAGCTTCTTACAAATCAGCTAGTGAAAGCCCTATCAAAATAAGTCCAGCGGGCCATGTAAAAAAATGGCATTGCACAATAATGCTAAGAATAAAAATTTCAAGGCTCATCTTTGCAAAATTTAAATTGAGGTAAGGCATCCTATTTGTTTTAAATACAAAATTCTCTCACAATCCTCATCTTATTTAGAAAATTTTGATCATGTTTCGTCAATTTTATTCATTCTCCCTCTTTGACTTACATCAATAACGTGGAGGCAATAGGTTTGCCGCATTGAGGTTTAGCTAGTAACAGTGACGAAGCAAAGCTCCTTTTATCATTTAGTACAAGAAAGCGAGCTTTGTCTGTTTTCTATCATAAAACCATGAACAACAAGAAAACGATTTAATCTTCTAAGACCTTGATACGTAACCCCAACTGAAATATTCATTTGTTTGAAAACTATGTTTAATAAATTAATGCCATCATCTACAAACGTCTCGTCGTCGACAAAAGTCTCCTTGCCCATATGATTTGTGATACCTACGTGTACATCAGTTAGCACCTAGTCTACTTAATATTTAGCTCTACTTAGTAATAATTTATGCCATTAACTGGACACGAATACAATTTCCATACTGGTCTTAAGAAATTACAAGCGAAAAAACAAATAATGCTACCCGACTGGGAAACCGAACTCAACCAACGAGGCAGTAATGTAAAGCAAGCAAGCTTTTACCTACTGTTACCTACTTGGCTCTTCTGACTAGCAATACGAGTAACTCCATCCGTGAACTGTTCAGTTTGTATGTCATAGGTACCCATAACGCAATAATTTGTTACCTCTTCCAAAGCTTCCATATTACGATCCCTCTGGCACGATGACACCTGCGGCTATTTACAAATGGTTGCCCAAATCCGACATAGGTCACTTTGCGTAACCTTACTTTTATATCAAAACAATAGGTAAGTATATAATAATAAGGCACTTGGCAACCGGATAGCTTACTATCAGTGAAAAAACCTCGATTTACAGAATGGTGTCAATTTTTTTCCAGGTATTTTCATATCTACATATTTATATTTATATTAAACAATATTTGTATAGTTACAGACATAGTTATTTCAAGTTTGTTTGTTTTAATGTTATATAGTACATGCACAATCACTAATTGCGCACTTAGATAGGTATCTTGTTTGCAACTTAAAGTAAACTTTTATATCTGTACACTAGCTTTCTGCCAGCGGCTTCGCCCACGTGGGCTATAAGAATTCAATTTAAAAATGACAGACTTTCATACAAACTTTGCCCCTTGAAAATTCTTTCTTATCGGATGCCTACGTCATACAAATAACACACCCTCCAAGTTTCAGGTCTCTACGATCATAGGTTTAGGCTGTGCGTTGATCCGTCAGTCATTCAGGACAAAGCATTTTATATGTATAGGAGATAGATAATTTGAAATATAAAGTAGGTATGTTCATTCAACAATGCTGTTTTCTAGTGTTTACCAAACGTTAAGATAACAGCTTCTGTGATTTTACTGCAAATATTTATGACGACGATATCATTTGATGCGCGTTATATATGGAGATAGTCGTTATCTCTCCAGCTATAATTATTAATTCTATTTTAAATGCTTGATTATTTGAAATATTGTATTTAAAAAGATAAAAGAAGCAATTTTATAAAGAAATTCAATAATAACTAGTCAACATTGAGACCATAGAGTATATTTCCTGGAATGGACGCTAAAATCACCCACACATCATCACAAATCTCGACAAGTCCGTTTGTCACGTCCTTTATTTTCCGACGCGGGATTTATTTCTGCGTGACGTGTCAACGTTCATATTTATAGTCCCGACACATACTCCACAGTTCATCCCTTTACAAATAAATAATCAGACCGTGGCGATGAATGTGCCTCGTTAATTAACTCTAGGGCACTTTCACTGTTCTAGACTCACGTAAAGGGGATGCGAAATATCATTGTCTCAATTGCAGAAAGGCTTAAAATACATACTCGTACATCAGGCTTAAAATACTACGTATAACACTTATACATAGAGTATACTAGAGGCATTAAATTTTGAAATGAAAGTAGGTACTCATCAAATAATCTAAGATTTTGTACCTAGTGCAATTTGTCCTCAGCGACGAAGCTTCGTGCATTCAAAATATATTGTCAGTTTTCTTCTACGCCGAGAATGCGTTCGGGTCAAATTAAAAATAATCCTACAGAATTAGAATACACCACAGTGCATCGTGGCTGCGCATAGATGCATAAATAAATAAAATATCGTGTATCTTACGATTTCGCACTTTCATCATCTTCATCAGCCTATTTATTTATCACATTATCGGTAACGGGTAAAGGCTTCTTCTCATACAGAGAAGAATAACATAAACATAAACATAAACAGTTATACAGAGAAGGCATGAGCATTGATCACCACGCTTGCTCAATGCGGATTGGCGATTTCAGACTTTTTAGTCCAGGTTTTCTCACGATGATTTCCTTCACCGTTAGTCAATGGTGTCTAAGATAAACTTAGAAAGTACATGTGACTTTAGAAAAGTCACATTGAAACTTGCCATGTTTCGAATCCGCGCTCTCCTTCATGAGATGCAGATTATAGATGCCTTAACTATTACGCCACCACAACTTACTAGGCCAACACTTTGCACTTTATATCTCATTAAAATACATATTCATATATCTTCAAAATCTATATATAAACATGTTGTACCCTATCAAATGGTATTTATTCATTTTGACGTGTTTGTGCTGGTGTAATAAACAGATATTCCATAACTAAGCTCTATTTATCTATGGCCCAGAGCGTGTAATTGTTGGCTTCACAATACCTGGTATTTCACAGATATTCTTCAGGTATTAGGCGAGGGGCGTGACAAATGCCGTCATTATGAACGAGAATCGCGTGACAAAGAGAACAAAATTACTAAGCTTACACGTTGACGTCACTTCCCGTCGGATGGGAGATAATTTGGGTTATCAGGAGACCTAAATGAAACAATCTTTTATCTAAGTAGATCTGGACATTTACGATCTTTTCTGGACAAAGGCAGACATTGTGTCAACGCGTCTTAGCACGCAATTCCTAGTACACGTTTAGTCCACTTATTACGATTGATATGAATCTCGATTAGTCTCGATCTAAATAAATTAACCTCGTTTTTATGGCTACCAATAATAATATTAATGTGTTTATATATACAAATATTTTATTTCTCTGGCTGGTCGTTGATTAAGTTCTATTGCAATGCGTAAGGTCCTTGGTTAGATTCCCAGGTGGAGAAATGTTTGCAAATCATAGGTTCACCTCTGCTTACTCGTATATTTTGTACAATACAGATGGATGGTCACAATATTGTCGACGTTTTCGACAAACTAAAACCTAAAGCAATCACGTTTTTCTTCGACTACCTTTTGTCGTAGCAACTGATCACTGAAATTACTTTCGATGATGATTTCTACGTAAGTACCTACTTGAATATTTTATCAATAAAGTCCGAATATTAAATAGGATGTTGATAATAGATTGTGTTGTACCTACAGTCATAAAACTGGGCGATTGCCACCCAGATATCGTATCGAATGCCTACGCCCATTAATCGTTATTGCATATATTATATATAAATAGATACGAGTATTACGCAGTCAATCATCACAACGGCTTAATATTGTTATATCATAGGCTTATTTTTATCTACGAACTAAGTAGGTACAGTTATCTGTGTCACGCGGTAAATATATCTTTATAAAAACAAATTAAAAGAAAAATAAACACACAATAACGACTCAATTTCTTTTCTACCACAATATTTTAATAATAAAAAAATAAAGTCAATTTCATTTTAATTAAGTAAATCTAAACGTTTCTTATTTAGAAGCAATTTGTAGTTGAAAGAAGCCCTGTTTATTTCATGGTCGAGCGGTGAGTTTCGAGAATCATATTACCTACACCGTTAGCGATTAAAGCCTTACATTTTTTATTTTAATTAAACTCTGAATTTTTATGACTAATAAAACGTACGTACTTTGTTACGACTGCAGTAAGTCAATCTGTGACACTCATGTGTGTGTTACTTCGGTAATTGGGTTCTTAATTAGTTTACTACAATTCTAGGGCTCTTGTCCTTATCGAATGTTCTTATCGTTCATATGATAAATTAGAACAAGTTAGGTTGCGATTTAAATACGTAACAATAAATATAGATAACACAACGTAACTAATTTGTATTGGTTTTGCACTGATACACGTTTACAGATTAATCCTTTAATCCTATATTCTACCGATATACTGAATACTACTGTGGGTAAATAGTTAAATAAAAACAGAGCACAAAATTTGACGCCAAAAATCCAGGAATTAATGAAATAGTAAATTGATATGTTCTTAAATCGGAAAGGGTATGTTAAAGTGGGTAGTCTTCTTGAAGACATGTCACTACGCCTAATTATGGCGTCAACAATAGTTTCAGCTAGATAGAGTTATAGTGACCTGTGGTTTTAGCAGTTTCTATTGCTTACTTGTTTTTAATCGGACAGCGTTATAACAACTAGTTGTTAGTATTTTTAGAATCGTTGCAGTAACTCTAGATAACACTTCCTACATACATACATACAAACAAATAATTCATTTTAATAGCTATCAATATTTTATACTTAGTTTATTGTTGAAATACAATATTTCTTACTGATTTATTGTAACAGAATCTATAATTTGGTAACCATATATCAGACTAAACGATGATCTTGATCATATATTCGATTGTTTTACGAGATAATAACATTCCATCAATATCGGTAAGTACCGATAACCGAGGCCTACAATCCGTTAGACATGAGCCACAAATCCCTATTACACGTGCAACATGCACCGGCTTACACATGCGCATAAACACGTCGATACATTATACACGTATTAGGCTTGCAGTAGCGAATAAACACACTAACACAATGGCTCATTGACTGGAGTACTTGAATAACCATACATGTAATGATATTAGATTTGTATTGATTAACTATCTCGTAGGCCGAGTGGTTGTACGTCGTTACGTACGTCGGGTCTGCTGACTCTGGAACCTGGGTTCGATCTAAGTGTGTAAAACCGCATAAAACGCAGCCTATAACCAATCATCAGGGTCCCATCTATCGCCGTAATAAACATCCAAATCTGATAGTTACGTTGCACGGTGAAGTCGTAACAAAGAAACAGACATACAAAGTCGTATTCGTATTTGTAATATTAGGATAGCCCGCAAACTTTATGCATAAAACTGTAGTGTGTCTTTAGTGGTTTTTGCTAGTGGTAACTTGTTATCGAATCAGTCCGTAGGTCGTGGATGATTCTTTGGCTAAAATTTTTATCAAGCCAGCATGTAACACTTTTAAGATAAATTGTAAAAAAAAACAAATAGATTAATGTTTGTCACTTCAATAACATTTATTTTATGTATCTTCTTCAAAACTTACCATTTTGTCGCAACTTAGGTATACCTTTTCTTCGTTAAATATTTATTAATCTGACGATCGCGGCGCGGCGGGTCGTTAATAGGGGTTGTCCCACAGTACTTCATTCCATTGTTTAAAAACGTTTTGTAACGCGAACATTGATTACAAGACAAAATTGCAATCATTTTGCGACTATTATATAAAACTTATCTACTTTACATTACGGACAATGTGACCTCTTTGTTGATCTATTATTGTTATCAGCGCAGACATTGGCCGACGACCTCACGCTATAATATTTATCAAAACAATAATATAGTCATGACATTGCCGCTCCTTACATTATACTTAACACATGTCCCAGTATATTATGATACTGTAGCTCTATATTGACGATGCACTTTTATCCACTTCGTTTCTCGATTAATAATTGTAGGATCCACTTTTTAGACCCGACCTTCTATTGTAAACGAAATAAAAATCTTTATCTCTTATATTTTAGTAAAAATACCTACTACCTAATACCTACACATTTCTCTTCTAAAAATAAAACGATCAATAAATTAAAGTGTCTGTTGTTTTCATAAAAAATATTGTTTGTCTGCTAACTGTTCATATAATATTATATCATCATAAAACTAGACCTCATTCTCCAGAATATTCCCAAATATTGTCATGTTCACATCTTCTCTTTGCGTTCCATAATTTGATCACATCTTGATGACATTGAGGATAAAAGTGTTTCATTTCACGAAATCTTTCTGTAAATATATTTCAAAATACAACAAGGATTGTATTCGTTTTAATATGTAGTTACATGCTATCGTGACAAGAAACGATTCGTCGCTGTTTCTCTCAGTAGGGTCAAAGTTTGCAACATTGGTCTTTGCCGATAACACTGCATTATTTGAAACGGAAGTTTACGGAAAAGACTTCAAGGTTTAATTCACAACTACTTATCTTAGATATAAGAGTCATAATATCTACATAAATCTTTTCGTTTATCTCGTTTCCTAGTGTATTGGTCTATCTACTATCGGGGATTATTATAATATTGATTATGATTTGTTTTTTTTACTGAAAAGTACTTATCTACACTAAGCTATATAATTTACTAGCTATCTATCTAGCTACACTAAGCTATATAATTTACTAGCTATCTATCTAGCTACACTAAGCTATATAATTTACTAGCTATCTATCTAGCTACACTAAGCTATATAATTTACTAGCTATCTATCTAGCTACACTAAGCTATATAATTTACTAGCTATCTATCTAGCTACATCATCTGCCTAGCCTTTTTCCCAACTATGTTGGGGTCGGCTTCCAGTCTTAACCGGATGCAGCTGAGTACCAGTGTTTTACATGGAGCGACTGCCTATCTGACCTCCACAACCCAGTTACCGGGTAACACGGTACCCCTTGGTAAGACTGGTTGTCAGACTTTCTAGCTTCTGACTACCCGTAACGACTGTCAAAGATGTACAAATGACAACCGGGACCAACAGCTTAACGTGCTTTCCGAGGCACGGAGGAGTCTCGCTATGACAAAGATGGTCACCCATCCACGGACCGACCGCGCCAAGCGCAGCTTAACCTTTGATCGGTCGACCCGTGCGGCTGTTGCTTAGCCACGAGCTCCTCTATCTATCTAGCTACACTAAGCTATATAATTTACTAGCTATCTATCTAGCTACACTAAGCTATATAATTTACTAGCTATCTATCTAGCTACACTAAGCTATATAATTTACTAGCTATCTATCTAGCTACACTAAGCTATATAATTTACTAGCTATCTATCTAGCTACACTAAGCTATATAATTTACTAGCTATCTATCTAGCTACACTAAGCTATATAATTTACTAGCTATCTATCTAGCTACACTAAGCTATACTATTTACAAAATACCAACGCCATAAAACCATAAATGTTTCATACATAAGTACATACATAACTTCATAACTTTGAACCTATTAGGTTCTGCGCGCGACTTAGTCGGTGTGGACTTAGAATTGAATCCAGATACCTAAATAAAAACTGTCCTATGTGTTAATCCAGTTTATAAACTACTAGCTGTTTCCCGCGGTTTCACCCGCATCCCGAGGGAACTACTTAGCGCACCCGGGTAAAAAGTAGCCTATGTTGTTCCTCATGGTCTATTCTATCTCTGTACCAAATTTCATTTATATCGGTCCAGTAGTTTTGGCGTGAAAGCGTAACAGACAGACACACAGATAGACAGAGTTACTTTCGCATTTATAATATTAGTAAGGATGTGTGTACTAAATTCCATCCAAATCCATTACGTAGTTTTTGTGTGAAAGCTCAACAATCATACATACATCCTCATAATATCTCGCATTGTAGGATTTACACATTCAATGTTCTCTATCTCTCTCTCTTCTTTATTACATCACCTAGATACTTGAAATCTTAATTATCACCACAGAGCATTACCTACACTATAGTATCAATAAAAACAATGCTTCCATTACTATATCAGTATGATAATTTAAAGAATGCAATCATTAAAACGATTGCAATTAGTTTTCGAACTTTGAACGTAGATAAGTACATACATAATGAACGCTAGATATCAACTTTATCCCTGCTGGGTCGTGTGTGGTCCGTGAAATAATTTGAAAATAACCAAAAGTAGGATAGTACCAACATCCTTAACAGCCGGTTGCTCCAAACTTTTTATCATTCATACTTTTATGAATATCACATAACATGATATCAATAATTAGCATACTTTTAATATTTTTTATGATATCAATACATAGATTTAATAATAAAGTTAACATAAATATATTATAAATATTTAGACGAAATACATAAAATAATAGGAAAATTATTTTATTTTAGCCTCCATTTTGACAGATCCTTGAATGACAGTTCTTCCGTTTCACGTATAAGTGACTACATATTTTTTGGCGCAACCGGCTGTATTGAACATGAAAATAAATATTTTTTTACGAAATTAAAACAGGGCACTCTGGACAGTCAGTGCCAATACCCACCTGCTGACTAACTAATCTTTTTACCATCCCAAACTGCATTTATGTCAAGTTTTGTAGTTTTAATTGTTTAAAATAAATAATTAATTATAATCATTTGTACACCAGTTTTGGTAGAACTTGTTGATTCTTATGATTATTTTAACATCGATAACATGCATCAACTAAGTATATTATTATATTCACACATGTTTGAAAAACAAACGTATCTTTATCTTTATGCCGACACGAAGAAAGAATATTTCATCCAAAATTATATTTAGATAATAACACCTAGTACCTATAATCCGATAGCACACTATCGGATTATGTATACTATATATGATTTAAATAATATCTATTTTAAACTATTTGTAATGATTAAAAGTAACCAGTAAGTATTATAAAAAAAGATTGAATTAAGCTTCTGGTAATAAACCTGATAATATTTTCATATCACTCTAAACAATATACTGTGATTGTTAATCTTTATCGTAGCAATGATTACTAGATAAAATATCATTAATCTTACAAGAAATATAATTTATAGTACCTATCAGTTGAAGTGTTGTAGGTACACAGATACAAAACAAATAAAGTACCTACTATCTGATTTGAGGATAAAACTAAGCAACAATAAAAAGGACATTCTTATTGGGCCTTTTCTGAAAGTGCCAACGAAAAAAATAGTACGTATCGTAACTAACCATTTGGAGCAATAACTATGGCACAAAAGTTGTAAGATTACCCTGATCCAAGTTATACAGGTTCTATGATTCGTTATTTTCATACATTTTATCGATTTTTGAAAGTGCCGGAACTAGTGATTTGAAGCAATTTTCAATTAGTGCGAAAGGCAATGTCATTTACAAGTAAGAAAATCGTGTATAATTAATGAAAGCCCAAAAATCTATGCAGCCTGAAAGATCTCTTTACTCATCGACAATGTACCTAAGCCATAAATTCAATTCCTTTATCGAAGATAAGTTCAAAATGACTAACCAAAAGCTAATAAAAATAAAACTCTTACAAACATGAAAAGATTTATCCAAATCGGTACATGAATGTAGGAGGAGTAAGCACTGTGCGTACCAAAAAAAAAGAAATAAGATCCGCATCTGAGTAATTCCCAGGATATTAAAGGAACGAGATGAGGGCGTCGATGAGTTATACTCGATTACCGTGACCTTGCCTCCGCAATTTTCGTGAAATTAACAGTTCAAGGAACTCCAATACTACTATGAAATGGCGCTTCGTGCTAATTCGGGACCAGCGAGGTATCGCAAGTCAAGGTTACTGTGGCATTTAGATAGACACTCCTGTGTTTCAGTAAACCTGGCACACTACGGATGTTTTCCTACAACACTATAAAGATTTATAGTGAGCTTCCATCGTAAATAATAGGTAATTATGTAGCAATTTGTAAACTGCATCCACGATTTATAAGTATATATTTCTTAGGTTCTAGAAATTTCTATATAAATACCTATCTGTAATATAATGTGTGATCTAAAAATTTTTTTTCAGTACCTCTCTCTCTCTGGGTCAACCTATATCTCTGAGATTACTAACCTGTGATTCCTATTTCATAGACGAAACTAGTCCCGAATTGATCGGACAAAATCTTTGGTTGAGGCTAGGAACACATGCAAAAAGGTATTAGTAAAAAAAACTTATATTTTTGGAATGAAAAAGAAAATGTTCGAAAAAAGAATGATGTTGTATGGAACATAAATACGACCCAAAAATAAAATATTTGGCGCCAATATAAAACATTTGTAGCTTTCAAAAGCAAATTAACGGAATTTTCATATTTAGTATTATTCTTTATTTATTTGTCCATGTTGTGTAGAACTCTGAAGCCTATCTAATAATACGACACAGCCGTATCTTGCAGGCGTAAATATATGCGCAGGAATTTAATAAACTTATTTGTACAAGAGCAATCTGCGCCAATTTACATTATTTACATGTCGGGGGCCAACGACCTCGTACTCCGTAATTAACCGCAGGTCTGCTAGTTCATTTCAATATCGCTATTTGCATTATTGCGGTCCAAATATTTAATATTAGAAACTAATAAATAACTACTTTGAATCTGGCTATCGCACGCGACCGTGTACCAACGGCAGGAAAATGAATTATAAATTGTTCTTCTACTTAAAACCTGTCGGAATATAAAATTATAAATTGAAAATCATTAATCGTAACATTGTTTTTCTATGTAAGTAATAAGGTATTAGTAGTTAGTAATATTCCTCCGTTGGCTTGTTCTACTATTTATTATGGTAAATCTTTTAACATAATATTCAAATATAAAATTATACTAAATACGTTTTGTTGCCTACGTACTGCTACGTTGGCAACAAAACGTATTGCAATTTTTGTGCCCGAAATATAGGCTAACTTGTGGTCGCGTGAGTAACCAACTAATCGTTTTGTGTTAGCACGAAAAGAATAAATAAAAATTCTTAGAAATACAATAAGTATGTCAGTTATTAAACCTATATATATTAAGCATCTTATAAAACGCAGTCGCATATGTAGGTAGGTAGGGTAACCTTAGAATACCGGTAAAGCCAGTATAGACAGATGACAGTTGTTCCATGTAATACTTATAATTCCAATAGGCATTTGCGTAACCCTATTTGATGAATTGGTTTTGTAATAGCCAGGCATTGGCTTCTCCCTGGTGACTTGGAAGTAGCTTGGTGGATGGTAGGTAGATTGTATATGTTCTAACTAGTTTCCGTCTAACTCATCTTAGACGATGAACGCTTTAAATAAACATCACCTACATTGAAACAAATACCTACACTATATTATCATTTTGAGGTGCTGTATCAAAACTTCTACATAATCTAGACAGATAGGATTTTTTTTTTTGTTTATCCCCAAAACACTTTTACCTGTACAGAGAAAAAAAAATATAACGTCAATACATCATTCGACATCCACCTCTTCATAACATTCTTTTTCTATTTTATTATTAATGTGCTCTCACACTTCCGGACAGGTTAGCTTCCTCGAAAAAGTAAATATAGAATGTCCTTTTCCGTCAAAATCACTTTCGCAAGATGTCACAAAAATTATCCACCACTCAAGTAAGCTGGGAGATTTATTACACGCACCTACTTTCTACCGCCGACGTTATTGACGTCTTATTTTATGATTCAATATGGAAGCTCAAGGATAAACTCACGGACTTGATCCTTATGAAAGAATGAGTCCGTCCGGATTAGCTTATACAACTTCATCAAAGTTAGATCGAAGTTAACATCTCTTGCAGATTAATGTGCTTATCGGCGAAATTCTGACAAACTTTGTCTATGTTACTTCTTTATGAAGGAATGCTATCTAGCTCTTTTAAATACAGTGGATGGGTTTACCGTTTCAAGCATCTACTTATCTAATTACCTACTTTAAATCAAGTAGGTACAAGCTTATTCCAAATTGCACGTATAAAAAAATCTTCTTTTCCAATAACAATGGAAGCTTTTCTTCCTACAGTAAATAACACAACTTTCCATGACAAAATACAACAAAAAAAACACGTAGGTATTGTTTCAAGATTTATGAAATCTTTTCAACCTACAACTATATTGACATGATCTTATTGGATCATCTGTTATCTGGTACCTAGTAAGACAATCTTCTACGTACATGTCATTATATTGATTGATGTTTTTACATCACGTGAAGTATCTCTCGAAACCAAGATAATGTCTTGTTAGCCACATATTGACTAAAATAATAATCAAACATATATATTTTCTTATTCAAAATAGAGCAGTTCGCGGCAAAAGTATTTCATCAAAACTCCGACATGTAACATTTAGCATTTACTCGTACTTGAATAATTTGGGTTGAAATTGAAACTGCCAACGCTGAGCATTTATGAGCAACATGAAAGCTCATTTTCCTCAATCTCCACGCAAATTGAAAGCAAAACATGAACAGCTGATACGCTTTAATTTTAGCACACAAAATAAAATGTTCTGCGCGATCTGCTTTTATTTATAAACTGCAAAAATTCGAAGCCAAGTCAACCCAAACGACGATAGGCATTCAGTGCTAAATTATTTACTCTCGTAGTCTCGTCTTAATTGGCTAGATTTTACGTTATTTAATTTAAATTGTCTAGATGATCGAGCTGTTCTCGGAGTGTTTTTCATCGGAAAGTCGCGTTTTTTCAGGATGCCACCCATCTATTGAAATGCAAAACCTTACCATAATTAAAGCCATTTCCGAGATAAGCTAAAAAATGTATATACAGCTATACAAGAATTGATTGTTTAAATAATATACTTTTGAAATACTCAGTGCATTGTCTTAAGAGTAAGATCTTTGAGACACTGGAGTCCCATTTGTAACTAACGATAATCCATTTCATTTTCCATCTAATATAAAATTACCCAACCAACATCTGAACTAACCTCGCAGTGTATCCTCTGGGCAGGACAGTCAATTTATCCGAAACAGCCAATTTGATCATAAAATATATGTCTTTTACATAAACGACGAAATTAAAATGCGGCTAAGGACGGAAAAATGTAATTTGCGTAAGTTCTTTACGAAGTTAAACCCAATGATATTAAGTTTGGGGTCGTTTGTTTTTCCGTTCTCAAAAGCATAACACCTTTTGTGGGCGGATGTTTTCTCTACTATCGTGATCTTTAACTGTCACGTTACCATTTATTTTTTTAAACATAGATCGTTCTATAAAATACATCAAAATGCCAACAATGATAACAAAAAAATAGTACTAAATAATAGTAATAGTAACGTGCGTATTTTATTAAAAATGACAAGAATTTCGTATTTATTTATACTACTATTTTCTTAACAATAATGAACTATTTCTATGGAAATCAGCTTTGCTAAAGCTTAAAAGCTAACCACGTTCATCTTTTTCAGAGTGTTGTATTAATAATGTATAAGCCATCTCTTGGACAGAAAGCATTTTCCTGGCTCGTAGAGAGTACAATAGCAGTACAAACAACTTACATTATAAATTTTCAATCTCAGCTATTCTTAAGCACCCACGCTCCACCTGTTCTTTAATTTCTCTTATCGTCAAAGTTTTTTTCTCTCGCATCAATGAATGGCAAAGGAAGTCTCTTTGACGTCGACTCTCGTGCTATTGTCAGCGCATGTCTTTGTTTAGTAGTGGTCGCGTATTCACTCAGTTCCTCACTTCATCGATATTATACTTGCATATGCCTATCATGTTAACCTACTTTGTCATAAAAGTGTGACGTTATTGTACACGCTCAAACGATAGATGATCATTGACGGAGTGGGTGGCTACGGACTTATGGAGTCCATATTTGTTTGCTAACACTCGTTTAGTGGTGTGTTAACAATTTATCGATTGATTCTATGATAACTCATAGAATCAGGTATAACTACCTGGCCACTGATTTTCATAACGATGCAACCACTGAATATTTTTTAATAAATATATTATGAACGAAAGTTGTTAATAAGAAGCTGTATAATATGATGCCGACTTATTTGAAGTTATTAGTCAAAATTATTTGTTTATTTGAAGTACTCAATATAATTAACACATATTTTGCATGCCTATATATGCCATGCCATAGCAGCTTCTTTTACACAACTTTCGTTGCCAACGTTATTATTCTAGTAACTTAGTAAGACGATACGGCTACTAAGAACTTTTAATTAAATAATGATGCCCATTTTACGATAATTGTCATTTACTTAATTACAAGTTCCTATATACATCGATAACGACATGAATGTTTTTCGTTACAGCTGATGGCATGACCTATTCGTTTGGCGTATTCTATGCAGAGTTCCTGACCTACTTTGATGAGGGCAAAGGCAAGACTGCGTGGATCGTGTCTATCCTCGTAGGGGTCACGCTTAGTTCGGGTAAGTAATCAATTTAATACAACGCAATTTTGCCTTTGAACATTCAACTCGGACGAATTAATGATGCCATACGGAGTGCTTATGCTTTGGAACCCACCCGTGGCTAACCCAAATGATACAATGTACAATTCTGGATAGTTGTTTGAGTATCGACACTGTCTAAAGTGGGAAATCGACTTTATTATGTTGTAAATAAAGGTTTTCGAACTGAACTATTATTTACTTTTGTAATAATGTAATTTTCATTCAAATGAAATAATAAAATGGCATTGGAAACAGATGAATCATTTGGCAATTTATGTAACTGATATGTTTCGAACTCTGGTCCTTCACAGCATGTGCGAGATAACAAAAACAGCATGATATTAAACACTAAGTTTATTCAAAAACAGAAATCTAGGTTAGGTCATATCGGGGTAATTTTTCGCTTCCAAATTCGATTTAGTTCCAAAGCGTCATCAATAATTAAGGTATTCGGTAAAATATTGTCTGTTTTACATTTTTACTTTTAATTTTTCCAGGCCCTATATCAAGTTCGCTCGTGAACCGCTGGGGATGTCGCGCGGTGACGGTGGGAGGCGCGCTCCTTGCGTCGGTATGCGTGGTCCTGTCAGCCTTCGCAAACAACGTGCTCACGCTCATTTTTACCATTGGTGTCGGGACGGGCTTTGGCTTCGGCCTCATCTACCTCCCTGCCATCGTCAGCGTCACAGTATGGTTTGAACGATACAGAAGTCTTGCTACTGGTAAATTAAACTTGACAAAGTTAATTTGTTTATTTTCACTCCACTGATAACTGATCGAAAATAATATGTCGTATTTCTCTTTTCAGGTATCGCAGTCTGCGGATCAGGACTTGGGACATTTCTGTTTGCTCCAATCACATCAGTTTTAATTGAAAACTATGGCTGGCGCGGTGCTATGGCTATCATCGGTGCCTTAATACTGAACTGTGTGCCATTAGGCCTTATATTTAAACCTGTTCCCGAGCCCCCAAGAACACCAGCATCAGAACCCATGTTGCCCAAATATAATAATAAGTCTCCACTAAAAAGATCTCAAAGTACAGAACACGTCCTCAGAGTTAATGGTAAAGTGGACGACAATGATATCGCTAGACTGACTCTGTCACAGCCCGCCTTAAACAAACCACATGAACAGAAGCCACCGCACTCGCGCCACGGCAGTGGGATCATGCAACGGCCGGACGTCTTATATCAAGGCAGTATGACAAGTCTAGCCAGATTTAGATCTACGTCTCCTGAAAGAACATTCACGACTGTCACAAAAGAAGAGCCAGAAGTGAAATGTGGCTGGTTACCTTGCTCAACAGAATTTAAAGCAGCGCTCGGAGAAATGCTCGACATGTCTCTGCTTGTGGACCCTATTTTTATTCTGTTTGCTATATCTAACTTTTTGACTAGTATCGGATTTTACATACCGTACGTTTACACAGTACCAATGAGTGAATCGCTAGGAATTGAGAATCCACCGTACTTGATTTCCATTATTGGAGGATCCAATTTAGTGGGGAGAATAATTCTTGGTTACATAAGTGATAAGCCTTGGGTAAACCGCTTGCTGGCTTATAATTTGTGCCTTACTATTGCAGGCATTGGTATGTATAACGAATCGATTGTCTGTTAGAACTAAATATTTATTTGTATTTCAATGATTTTGAAATTACATAATTATTTTCAGGCACGGCAATGGCTATGGCTTGCTGGGAGTTTTGGGGTCTCGCCTTATATGCTACTACATTCGGTTTTACCATCGGCGCCTATGTAGGGCTTACTTCAGTCGTGCTCGTGGACCTTCTGGGCATCGAGAAGCTCACCAACGCGTTTGGTCTCCTTCTACTATTCCAAGGAATTGCTTCGCTTATAGGACCACCATTCGCAGGTATGGAATCTATGGTGTAAAATTTATTGTTTTTAAAGTGGAAATTTATTTTAACAAACATTAACTTATATTTTTGCTCCGCAGGGTGGTTGTACGATACACTCCATTCGTATGCGCCAGGCTTTTACGTAGCTGGTGGTACGATATCGCTGAGTGGGCTAATTCTGTTCCTGATCCCCGTGATCGAGAGGCGACAGAAGAGGCAGTGGGAGGAGAGCACGGCGCTGGAGCAGATCTAGCAGGGCGGCGGCGCGCCGCGCGCCTGCCCCGCCATCGTGCTCAGCAGCCCCTCCACGCGCAGCGCCTCCACCTACAGCAACAGGGTATACAATACTACAATAATAGATGAGGAAAATTATTATTATGTAAATGATGAATTTGTAAATAGCGATGCGATGGATGAATGCGACGAACGTTTCGATGAGGATCATCGAACCCATTCCAGAGGAAGTGTTGTGTGTGCGTGCGACACTTGTGAGAATAGTGATAAGATAAAAGGTGCAATATAAATCTTTACTTTCATCTTTATACCGAGTTGATTTATTTAAAACTAATAATAAAAAGTGCCGCTATAATAAGTTTCCTATGAACTGCAATCAATTGATTTAATTACTTTTAAGTAGTACCTAAGGTGTATAATAAATATATCTATGTATGATACGAATACTTATTGTATTAGGGTTACTGTAAAAAGTTCATAGTAGTCCTAATTTTTGTGAAGAGCGACATGTTTAATGTAACTTGGCTGTAATTTGGCACTATCAATGGACAATTTGGAATAATAAAAAGTTTCTTGCCAAGTGTCGACTAGTCGTGGTGTATTGTGCGCGTGTTATTTTACTCCATAATACATGGCCTTACTGTGGACCAATCGTGGGTAGAATGTGATGTCATCAAAAGTACCTAGTAAAGGCATATTCTGCTTTTTGTAAATTTAGAAATAAATCAACTACATAATACGATGGCTATTTCGTTTCCTTCATAGGCTACTGTTATTTTCTTTTAAGTAGGAATATGTTCCACGTTGTGTTCAGTACTAAATATAATTAGTTTTGTTTAGGACTAGTTTGAATTGAATTTCTTCCTTCACTAAAATATACATGTAATGTACATTTCGACTGAATTAGGTAACCATACAATGTATCATACTATGTAACTGGACTGCGCTGATATTCTTCGTACAAATCTTTTTCTCTTTGTATTATATTGTTGGCAATCTTGTAATCGTATTTAATACGGTTTCATACATTATTTAATGTTACTATTATGTATACTATACATGAATATCTAATATAATATAAAATATATAAACTGTATGTGTTTCATATTTTTTAATACTAAGCTACCTACCAACTTAAACCTTGCTAAGATTGTAGATCGAAAGATACTCTGAAGGTAAACACCTGACGAAGGAAGGAACATGGATAGGTTTTAGTAATTAAGAGTCGGTTACTCCCTACCACTCTACCCCCAGCGGGAGGAGTCATTTAATAATTTCCCATCCCTAACAAAAGGTATATCCGTCTGTACATTACGCTTTCACGATTAAACTGCAGAAAAGATGATATTTTGAATATTAAACTTGAGAAAGGACACAATTTTATTTAGGTGGCTACTTTTTCTCTTGAGGATGAAAGTGTAAACAAGTGACATTTTTACAAGTTATTATATTTGAATGGTATAATGACCTTAAAGAAATAACTACTATGGGTGATCAAGGAATGTATAAGCAGTTACAAAGGCATGTAATTGCTACAATAGTCACATGTGCAATAAGACCTTCATTAATTCCTATGCGGTAAATGTGCCATGGCATTTGTACTTAGTATGAATTCCAATGGTCAATATCGTGTTATGTACTAAGAAAAAAATCAATAAATATACATGCTTGTTTGACACAAATAATAATAATATAGACTACCATTTTATCGTCAATTTCCATTAGAAAGTGTATTCCGATTATTTTAAAATTTCGTATTTTTTTGTTGATTATAGTTATGGGTATATTGAAAAAGATTCTATACCTATACCTGAAGAATTTTTTATTACTTTATAGAAGCGTACAGCCAATTCTTTTTTTCTCGAAGTACAAACTACCTACCTAAAATTCATCCATACGAACAAATGGCTGTTGCGGTGTGTGTCGCGGGTTCGATTCCTGCACGGGACAACTAAAAATTGTTTTGGGTCTGGTTGTATGTGTATGGACGATGTTACTGCCTGGAACTGGGTATTAAACCCGGAACCCCAAGGTTCACGCTTGATCATCAGGTAGGGATGACAGTCACACTATTTCATGGGAATCAGGTAACTTGGCCTATGTCAAAGATATTTTGGCGACCAATCAAGAAGGATACTCAAAGCCATTCAATAGGCTGAATAGAAATTCTATGCTTGAGGACCGTTCTAGAAGAAGCCACCCAAGAATATATTATGTATGCTAGCCATGTCTCTAGTCTGTACCACTTAAATAGAAGAAGTAAAAGAAACGCTAGGCTTTTTTGACAATACTACTTTAAAAAAATAAAATCTTGAATAACTACTTGCAGCTTTCGAGTTTCATGACTTTACAAACATTTGAGTTTTTTGACGCTATCGACAGATTAACTACGTAATATTTAGAACCAAGTTCACCGACAGCTGATTTTGTAATCGGCCCGTTAAACAAATACGTTTTTTAATCACGAAGCGAGAATTTTCGTGTTACCCGTTGGTAATCCCTTTTTTTAGGAATAAAAATCTCTAATAATACCTTACCCATCGAAAGTTGGGAGTTTGAATGTATGGTAAACAGCTGTTTACCATACATTGCTGTTAGTTGATCGGAATGCCAACTTGTCGGTGAACTTGCCTTAATATAGTTATAAAAAGTTATTCATATAAAGATAGAAACACTGTTAATCTTTCTTGTCATCATTTTCAACTTCATTGTCTGCCGCACACCAGTTGAACATTTTGCCGCACAGGCGCTCGTCGATCAGGAACATTGCTATAGCCGTCATCGCAGGCGCAACCTGGAATAAAAAGTAGGTACCTCATAATTCGTATCAAGAAATTTCATAAATATTGTTTTAACGTGGTGATACTATTAATAAATAGATCTACTTGATTTGGGCTTGGAGCAATTGGATTGCAAGATTGAAATGTATTTTGTAAATGTCATAAAAATGCTGGACTTATAATTTATCACAATATTTTAGGTAGGTAAGTATTCTATTTTAAATATAGCAAGTTTTTCACGGACCGGTTAGCAAAAATATCTATTTAATGCTCCCGTATGTGGGTTTTAAAAAACTACGAATAAAGATTTCAATCTAAACCAGAAAGGCGTCAAACGCCTCTGCGAAAATAAAGTTTAAAATAGAACATTGAAAACTCAAAATAGATTGATGTTAAATGAAGTGCCATTAAACGCTTATACACATATAGATTCATCATTTTTACGATCAAAGAAGTGTTTAATAGAATGATAGCGATTTATTTGGCAGACTCCGTGATGTACGCAACATGAGTCACAGTTGAATTGGCGTGTCATGAGTCGTGGTCACTGCACCATTTCGCAATTACGTCACTCTTCATAAAGCTTACACAACATTCGGAACGTGCGTAGTTATTTGATGCATTATTAACTAGGTAGGTCACACGAGTTCATAAAAATATCAACGGTTTCACAGTATAGCCACGTCTTTCACGCCTAGCCTTATTTCAGGATGACAATTTGTGAGTACTGTTGTCATCATGCTTATTTCTGAACGACTCCACTGCTGAGAGCTGCCGAGAAAGAGCATCGCAATCCAATAAGCATAAGCGGCGGATAAGGATGAATTTGTTGATGCAATATTTTAATATTATAGAGTATTTTTTTTATTTATATTGTTAAGAATGTATCACACACACTGTATGAATGTATTTTAAATAAAAAAATAAATAAACATAGGTAAAGTTGGGTTGGTAGTTAGAAGTTAAAACTCTACTAATACAATTTCAAAATGCGTTATGTTATATTTTATACCATAAACATGCCTCTGAGTACCTAGTTTCATAAAGGAGTTCAGTAGTCTTTATTACGATTTAAGCTTACCCAATGAATCCACATAGCCCACATTATGTAAACTCCTGAAGGCAGAGGAACTGTGTCCATAAACAGCAAGTCCGATAATACCACACATCCTCTAATCAGTGCGATGGGTGTCCAGCATAACAGGTTAACCAACGTTATAATGGTCACACTCTAAAATAAAATCAATAGTATACAAATTATTTTCTAATCCAGGGTCGGAAACATAGCAAAGAGGACAATATTTGGTCGCATAAATGTTTCTAAATATGATGTGACGACCATTGTGTATTTAACTCACCCGAGTAAAGTATTGGTTCTTCATAGGACGAGGTAATTTCCTTTCCAATACACGAGCCCAAATAAGCATCATCGTCCTGAAAATAATTACATTCCTTGGAAACATATGATAAAGAACCTTTCATAAAATAAAATTGTATTTTGAGCAGAATGTAGGCTGAATTCCATTAGTAACATATATATCTATGCTGAATTCTCACAAAAACAATTAAAATTGTATCGTTGTTAATTACTCGCGTCAATCAAAATTTGAAAGGAATAATTGAACTAATTGCTTACCATTATTAATCGAAGCTACCTTCTCCCCTGAGCGATCTAATTGACACGACTAATTTGCAATACTAGTTAAGCTTCTGATTTAATTAGATTAAATTTACTCGAGCCAAATTGGTAACTACAAATGCAAATAGGTTAAGATGGATCACTTCTGTTGACCTATTTACTATTTGTCTTTTCAGTAGATGGTAGAAATATATGGACGTTATTAAAAAGTACTAATACTTACATAACAATTGCAGGTTTGACGCTCCGAAGGATAAAAATGGCAACAATGAAGTATCTCTGCCAAGTGTCTGGTAGGACCATATCAAAAGTGCAGGAAGTACATTGGAAATCTCGTCCATACTTTCCAATTCCAAACAGTGGTGGAATAGAGTATAGACAAGCAAAGAACGCACACAGACCAGTAAACAAATGGTAGTGGTTCTTTTGTATCTGCCAACCTTGAAAACAACAAACATGAAGCAACCATCATTTAGTATGATAATAAACATACAACGTCATTTAATAAAGAAACACTTACCGTTGGTAATGTATTTTGCAACAACGTATCTTTCAATACAGACGTGAGTTAGGCATTCGACCTCGAGCACTGCCAGAAACGTCTCCACGAAAGAAAAAAGTTCACAAGAGAATGTTTGAAATTCAATAAAACTGAAAGGTCAGTAAACATGGACGCATTGAGAGAAACTAAGATTTGATTTCGGGATAAAATATACTTTCATGATGAAAAAAGAAGTTGCAAGAGGACATCAAATTATGCATCTCTGTTGCATATATGTAACAATGTGTAACATAGCTAGCCAAGTGAGGCAATTACTTATTCAGTAACGTTCTAACTTGCATTATGCATAGACTTACTATGCATAATGCAAGTTAAGGTATATACTTTAATGTATTACAACAACTACATAAATACACAAATGGTATTTAAATTGTAATAAAATGTACGCTTCGAACTCACGTTTTTATGTATTTGACAAGCGGCAGGTGCAAGAAGGTCGGTACAATACGTCTGACACACCCCACGGCTATGAAATTAATCAGATTGCGATAACTGCTATCAGATCGGAGGTTTGTAAACAGAAGGGTCACGCTCAACCAAAAACTTAACACGACTGACATTAAACCTGAAATGATCATATACTTTTTAACAAATAACATAACGTAGATATGTAAGTACTAAAATATATAATCAACATAAATATAGAATTCGTTACCTGTGATAAAGAAACCTTGATGCAAAACAATTCTTTCCTCTTGACTAAACACATCTTTCCAAGCACAACCATCTGTATTGTTTCCATTTAGGCTTTCTATTGGCATTTTTTTAAATGATTTACACTGCCAGCGTTACGAAATTTCTATTAGGTGTGTCCAGATTTACATTTAAGTTGAAAGATGTCAATGCTACACTAAACTAGTCTAGAAGACGTGTGGCAAGGCGCAGTATAATCCTGATGTGTTTGAAACCTGAATCTCAAGTTGCATCTTGAGTTTTCAGTGACAACACCAGTTGCTTTATGCTCTGCTTCACCTATTGTTTTACCATAAGTACGTTGTAGAATTGTGCGTACCTACTGGGCACTACTAAAAGCAACGCAGTTAGTAATGTTGGAGTTTTAAGTACGAAAATAACTCTGTGTAACTTAAACTTTTATTATAAGCGTAGGGATATACATTTCAAATGTGTACACAATTCTTTTATAGCATCATGAATTGTATTGCTGCCGATCATTTCTTGGGGGGACATCATTTGAAATATCTCCGGCAGGGACCCTACAACGATAAGTACGCAAGGGCGTTCCTCTTCCTTTGTCTTGCTAAACTCTGTTGTTGTACCGTTTAGCGCGCTCTGGTTGAAGCAGGGCGTAATTTTTACGCATGCGTCCAAGAAGTGCAGCTCGAAGCCTCTCGTCACCGGCAATGAAACAAAGTACTGGAACACTTGTTGCTGCCTGATACAAGCAGAATTTTTGGATCTAATATTGACACTTATCTAGATTAATTCAGTATTCATCTTGATTTGAATCCTTACCTCCGAAGCGATGGGCGCTATCACCGCCAAAGCAGGTGGCACGTGTGGTCTGTATCCGTATATGAGTAATGGCAACCACTGCCAGCCAACCAAAACAGCAGCGGGTATCCACAGTGCTAACGTAGTTATGCACACCGCGTGCAAAGTCTGGAATTATTTTAATCACTATTTAAAACTATTATAAGACAAATTATGACAAGTTGTAACAGTACAAATTTACTTGGAAAACCTGTCATGAAAATTCCAGTTGGCTAAGAATTCAGTTGAAACACTCTTGCCAACTATGGCTTATGATGTCAAGTAGATGTATTATTTATAAGCACTTAGATGATAATTTAATATACTACAAATTAAGAAGTTCTAGAAATTATAATTCGCAATACGAACACATATATTGGTACATATTTAAATCTGTTCAAATTAATCACGATTTCGTTTGAAAAAAAATAATAAAGCATGATTTATCACCTGCGTAAGCCGCGTTTGTTCCCTTTGTAGCTCTCCTTTGTAGAATATTCTTTCCAATCGAACAGCTTTGCCCATATAATTGAATCTGGGTAAAATATTGACCACCTAATTCATTCATCTTAGATAGGTACACTATCTTTTACATGTGCGTTACATATTTCGCTGGCCCCGGGCAATAAAGCGGTAATATACAAAATCGAATTTTACAGGAAAAATAAAAGAAGCAAATTTGTTTATAGTGCAGCGTACAGTGATCCAACACAGGCGTTCAAAATGTCAAATGAAAGCTAATTTTTTTACCAATATAACCTTTTAAAAATTATTGTTATGGTATAAATATTTAATGAAATAACTGAAAAAAATTATAATACAAATTATAGACGATACTGTTTCAATTGCAACATCATTAATGACTTTATAAACACACCGACCACTGATATTCAAGAATGTAAGAAAATAATACGACGTAATTTCCACTTTAGATCTCGAGCGTACCAGCCGATTACCACCTTCTTCACGGAAATTTTGTAGCCAAATCTTAGCTGTATCATCCACTATCGCTATTTTATTTTAATACGTTTATTTCCAAAAAACGCGTTTAAATTTATTACTGTTATTCTTTGTTTAGAAATTAAGTGTAAAGATGTTCACCGGTTTTTTGTGTAATGTTTCTTAGAGTAACGCAATAATACATAACTTAGTCGTAAGAGAATTTTCCATGCAATAAAGCTGTTATTGTAATTTACTCTAGAGAAATATTATTTTAAAAATCTGAAAAAAATAAGAGTGATAGATTGATACTCAGGGAAGCTAAAAATCAAATAACATTAAAAAGGGCGTAACCGGTGTTTACCGCTATATTGCCCGGGGCCAGCGATTTAATGACATCTACTTACATAGCAACGACCGGTATTATCCCACATACAAGGATGTAAGGTATGCTGAAACCTATGTGCTTGGCTCCAGAAGTTAATGAAGGCCATAGGAATGTGCAAGTTGTTCCAGTAGAATCACAAGAGTATTTCCCATATCCAAATAATGGGGGAGTGGCGAAAATAAATGAATTAAACCAACTGAGGCCCACTAAAGACCAATACAGTCGCGTACTCAGTGATCGTTCTGAAATATGAAACAAACCTAAGTAAATCAAAACAAAAAGTTGCATAACTCACTATATAGCATTAAATTGGTATACATACCACGTCTGTAGCACTTCGCTAATAAATATCGCTCCAAAACTGCCACAATTAAAGCAGTCATTTGAAAGACACCAAAGAATTGATTGAGAAATGCAAATAGTTGACAGCACGAAGGACCAAAGAGCCATCTAAAATAATATTAGTTTGTATTGTGAACGGCTATTAAAAAATATCATGAAATTCTTAAATATAAAACTTTTACCTTTTTGCTACAGCAGATGAACCCGCAAATGGAAAGCCGACGAGATTTCGGCCAAGTGACGCTGTGCACAGATTAAGAACCAGAATATGACTCCTGAATATGAGCAGGTGACTGTGGATGAATGTGGCAAAAAGCCAACCATTGAGCAGCACCCCGAACACACCTATTGAATTATGACCCACATTAACATAATAAAATGCAAACACACACACTACTCTCCAAAATTTATTTGTGATACGTTGAAATTTATGTTTTGGACGGTAATTAAACTAATGAGAAACTAACCGAATATAAAAAGGCAAGCTCCCAGTAACACTTTGTAAGAACTATCGAAATAATACCACGGACACTCATCTTCGAGATCCTCAAACAAGGTTTGCATTATGGGGCAACCACTTTGTATAATCACCGCACCGTCAGGCACCGTGGAAAATGTTCACGAGGTGATAATTATGTGTATTGGGCATTTAGATTATTTTTTCATAATCACATAAACGTCCACGTAGTTCAAGTGGTTACAGAGACTGGTCAGGTTGTCGAACCACCGCGTAAGGACTCGCTACAACAAAGGGAATGGATCTAGTTACGTTCCCTGACGCCACTTTGTGCGCGCCATCGAGGGCGTGAACGTGCCGTATGTCCTGCTACGATGAACAAGCTAAGGTACTCCACGACTCACGGCGACAACTCCACTATTGATATTCTTAATAAGTTATTGTTACATATCCTCAAAAATTTTGCTATTTACCAGCCAAAAGGTTATTATTTGCGGTTTTGTCATTAGTAAGTTAGTAGGGATACAAGTTTCTGGCACAATAATATTTTCTTGGGTCAAATTAAGTCGAAGACATAAATTTCTATAAAAAATTAACCTTTTTCTTCAATTAGTAATTAAATACAGTTTAATGTTTTTCGCGATCGCCTAAGGTTCGGATCAGTTAGGGTAGCCACATTCTACTTCAAAACTGGTGCAACGATATTATCATCATTCAGATGAGCCACTTTTATTGTTAAGTAACTTCTCCAAATGGAAAAAAATAATGCGGCAGTGACTTAGTTCAAAAATAATTATCCTAACTAATATCATAAAAGTGGCTGAGCATTTGCCTGCTACGCTACGTACTTCAGGTTCGATTCCCGCACAGGACAACTAAAATTGTTCCAAGTCTGAGTGTTTGTGCACGTGCAATGTTTGTTTATAAACGCACCCACGATACAGGAGAAAATCTTAGTGTGGGGAAACGTTTCTTTTTAAGTAACGGAATCGCGGCAAAACGACTGAACCGATTTGGATGAAATTTTGTACGCACCTGGAGCGGACTCTGAAGACGAGATAGTTTCCTCGGGTCGTGGGTGAAACCGCTTGAAATAGCCAATTTATTATATTTCTGCAAATTATAAATATTGCTTTATTTTTTATCTCGGTTTCAGCATGAACTTGAAGGAGCAGTTGTAGCTCGAATTTATAAATGTAAAGTCCACCTCTTTGCAAAGCAGTAATTTAATTATAATTTCTCAACAGGCGAATTAAATTAATCAGCCGATAAATCTCCCGTTATCGAGCAAACTTCACCGCAGCTGTTTTTGTATATTTAACCTGAGCACTGAGCTCCTAATATATTTCATTTCACACTGATTTAAAAATAGTTATCAACCCAACTATATTTATAACATAGGTACATGATTTTTTCCCAGATGTCACGTCTTCGTATATCACACGTTAGTAGGACGAGCTCAGGTAACCGCTGAATCGTGTGATATGAGAACGTCGAGCGCCGTACAGAACTTGTACGTAAATTACCTGATAATCTATACGTTATTGGCTTGGCAACGCCCGTGAAGAATACGTCAGGTCCGTGTACGTACTCCACGCGGCCGGCACACTTCTATCGGACTCAGTTAATTGCGGAGAAGATCGCGTTCGTTTTTGGCTATGTTATACTTATAACCGATCATTGCCTAGCTGTTATCAAACTCGCTGATTTGTATATTCGCATTGAGCGCTCAGTGCAGTGCCGTCATCGGTCGGGTCGCGGCAGGATGTTGTCGTTGGAGCAATTGTCGCAAATGGTGAAGGAACACCTCGGATTGTGCGACTACATCGACGGCTTAGAATATACGTGTAAATGGATAGTCAACGAATCTCCCTTTGGTGGCCGTGGCCTGTTCGCCACCGAGGATATTATGCCTGGAGAAGTACTGTTCGTTGACCGGCCGCTCATCTATGGTCCTCGAGCTGGCACTGCCATAGAACAAGGCTGTACGGTGTGCGGAAAACTAGACAGTGATACTTTATATAAGTGTTCAAAGTGTTTATTGTTATTGTGCTCAGGACAGTGTCATAATACTAATATTCATTTAAACGACTGTGGTATAATTTCACGCTGGAATATCAACACGCCTCTCGAAGATGTCGATGGAATTGTATTGTCTCGGGCTTTAACACCAATACGAGCTCTCATGTTAAATAATGACCAAAGGATATTTTTGGCTTCCCTGCAAGCACACACTTTACCCCAACACGGATCAGAAGTACGAAAATTGAAGCAATATTACGAGATACCAGAGGAAGAAGAGCAGCTGATGATGTTGGCTTGTTGCGCGTTAGACACTAATGCATTTCAAATTGCCACTGCGTACGGTAAAAAGGAAATGAGCATGCGTGGATTGTATCCTGTGTCGGGATTGATGAATCACAATTGTGTACCAAATACGAGATACTATTTCAACAGTGACCTTCAAATGACGGTAAAAGCTGTAAAGCCTATACGAGCAGGGACAGAAATATTTTCTTGTTACTCTGGAATTTTGTGGGGAACGCCAGCTCGTCGCACTCACCTATACAAAACAAAACATTTCTGGTGTAAGTGTGATCGATGTGCTGATCCTACTGAACGAGGTACCCTCCTCGGTGCTTTAAAATGCTTTTCAAATCAGTGTTCAGGATATTTACTCCCTATAGAACCGCTGCAAGCCTCAAGTGCTTGGAGATGTTTGCAGTGTAACATGCGAGTTCCTATCAAAAATATTTGCGCCATTCAGGGAGCCCTCGGAAGTCTCATGGGAACGTTGAACTTTGAGAGTGTACCAGATTTAGAAAGTTTTTTAGTTAATCGAATATCAAAGTATATCCCGAAGACAAATCAAATCGTGATCGAACTTCAGTGTCGTCTCATATATGCGTTTGGAGAGGTTGAAGGATATCGTTGGCATGGTACGTTTCAACTAACAATATCATAATTATGAAATTCATGTTTTCCATTATATTCAAGGAACAAATCATACGTTTCTAGGTTAAGATCAATCTAAATAATCAGATACAAAGATATAGTTTATCGTAATCTCGTCTGTTTTGAAACACTTCGCGTTGTCACATTGAAGAATTTAGTTCTATGAGAACATAGGTAAACTGAAAAATATTTTTACAAACAATATTTTATTAGTAACTATCGTTGATCAGAGGTGAGTGACGTCAGAACCTCTCGATTGTTCTTTCAACTGTATCGATAAAGGCTTGCGGCCTAGCGGTACTTAGTTTTGCAATAATTATATTCAGCTCAAGTACAGGTAACATTGCAAATCGCGGTAAACAATGCGTCACTTCCTATAGAACGTCAGACATTGTATGCTATTAATGGCTGCCGACGTCGCTTGCCTACCTGCCTACCGGTACATGCCTGTAAAGCGGGAAGCTGAAGTGCGATTACCTTGTACAATAGAATTGCAATTCGAATACCTATAAACTTAGAAGATAGTTTTTAAAGTATTATTATACTGAGAAGACTGATTTGAGACCAAAACTGTGGCTGTGACAGATAATTTTATTTTATTTTAAAAATTCGGAATACCTGTACCCGTACAGAAGTCTGTATTGGAAACCTCGTCCTTGCATTCGTACATTTAAATGGTGGTTTTACCTTTAAAAAGATATTTTAACTTTACATTATCTAGGGATCTACCTCAAAGTTGCGCAGCATTTTAGTAATTTATTCCAATCAGACAGTTCCCATGGACGGCTGCACTGGAGCAGAGCTGAAGGATAACAAGGATTTAACCAATTACGTGATAACTACGTCTCGCTGCAATATTAGAATCTTCAGATTTATACAGCTTTTGAGTGCAATTGTACTAAGTTTTATGTAGGTGTGTTTCATACAAATACAACATTGCCTATACCATTCAGAGATACTGTAGTATTTTTTTCAACTGCCCACGAAAAGGTATGTTTTGTTTTTGTTTTTAATTTACGTGAGTAGTTTCGGAGGTTACCATCTATATAAAAACTAATAAAAAAACCTCGTTATAATATTAGTCAGCGATAACTAACAGACTCGGAAGTTTTTTTTTATTACAAATGATATCAAGTCCGTCTCACATTGAGCGTACATTTATAATCACTGTCTCACATGCATGAAATCGTAGACTCAAAATAATTACATAAGTATGTTTATACATGACCTACCAACTACATGCCTATATTTACTGCGTGGAGCCAACCTGTTCATCACCTTACACGTAGTTTTAAAGTAATGCTGCCAAACATACCTTCACTCAGGCATTTGATGAACCTTAATTTAAGATTTGAGAGTACCTTTACTAAACCGGAATTATGAAAAACTAACCTCTTCCCGCGCTTTCACCCGCATGCTAAAAGAACTTACTTCGCGTACGTTGATAAAAAGTATCGTATGTTTTAATCCAGCTTATAAACTAAAGGTATATCAGGGTCATCCAAATCCATCCAGTAGTTAATATTAGTAGAATTAGTAACCCTACCTATTAAACTAGGATAACCTGTACCTTAAACATAGATAAGATTATAAAGTTGTTGTCCATGTTAAATTTAGAACCGTAGTGACACAGTGGTAATGCATTCGCCTTTCGCCTCGGAGATCGTAGATTTGAATCAAGACAGATGCGCAGTTTATGAAATATAATTCACCATCACTGCTCTAAAACTGTCTAAGATAAAATCATGCGAAAACTAATGTTGTGTGTCTAATTTTTGGTTTTGTTCGACATGACGTGTTAACGTCATGTCGAACAAAACCAAAAATTCAAAGATGATGATGGCATACTTACCTATATATAAGGAACTAGGTCTGTACGACAAAATAACGAAGACCTATACTATATAAATATAACTATTGTCTGTGTTCATCTAACTTTGCAATTATATAACTTTGATGTTAACCGTTTTACGTGTCGATCTGATTAATAAATTCCTCATGTCAGACTATTAATCGGTCGATTCTTGGCAATCTGTAAACATCCTGGTCTTGAATATCTTACCGCTGACGTAAAACAGTGTGAGTGTATTAACAACATCTATAACTACATAACACACTTAATGGAACGCACCTCTGATACAATTGCTCACTTTTGCGAAAAGAAACACCTATTGAAAATAACAGCTTTATTTCGCTGACATGGGAATTAAATGGCACAGTTGACGTACAAACATTAGTCAAGCAGCTCACGCAATCACGCGATCTGTCTACAGGAAAATGGTTCTCTCCACTTTACAGATCTGTCCTATATACCAACAAGAAAACACATATTTATTTATGTTAACATTTAAAAAGAAAGTTCGATAGTCAGTCATCAAAAAATTTACATCGTATTACAGTTCATTATTGTTTAATTTTAGTTCATTATTATGACTGTCGACAATAGGTGTATTTCACACACACTGCCCAATGAAGGCGTTAAGATGAAGATCAAACCTTCACTAGCATCAGGCGCATGTGCCTGAAGTAGCAACGGTTAAACGAGGTCACCCAAAGCTTTTACATTGTAGATACACAATCCGGACTGTGTTCTGACGAATTGAAACGATTTTCATTGACAGTTAAACATTCTGACACGGATTTTAGGTCGCGACGTGCAATAGTAAACTAAACATAAATCGCATAAACCGGCGTATATTACGTCAGATTCGACACGTGAGCTGGCTCCATGGAACAGATGAGATTTATTATTTCCAGTGGCTATTTTCATAACGGGTTACATCGATGTAGTCCGTGGATTGGCGGCGTCAGTCAGCCGCGGCGCGCAGCTACACCCACCATGCCCTCCAGCGCACTAGCACTCCAGCGACAGCCCCGAAATGGCGCATCCAATTGCCGATGAAATACTACGGTTAATGTCATATCTTGAAGAACCTTCACATCCCCTCTGGATCATCAAACCATCGGCCCTAGGTGGGCGAGGATTGTTCGCAACGCAAACAATCAAGAAAGGAACCCTCATCTTCAAGAATAAGCCGCTGGTAGTGGCACCTCGGGCCGACCGCGCTGGGGACACCTACTGCTCCGTTTGTTATCAAGTCAGTGAAGCATGCCACCCTTGTGAACGATGTTCATTGATGATTTGTTCGGAACAATGCAAAACAAGCCAGGATCACGACACAGAATGCAACTTCATCACCAGTAACTGGAAGCCAAAACCTGACCACGACAAATATTCTGAAGTACTGGCGCGAATGCAGATTTATTTACGTTTCTTACTATTAAAGGAAGATCAAAAATTGCTGTTATCAATCTTCCAAACCAAAAGCGTTGAAAAAAAAATCGGAGATCTTGAAATGTTGTGCATGAGATATGTGGTGCCAGAACATCAAACAACATTTATGAAATTCGTGCACTCTATTATCAACATAAACTCCTTCAGGGTTGCCAACAACCCGATCGACGGAAAAATACCACTGCGAGGACTTTACCCACTATCAGCATTTCTTAATCACAGTTGTGTTCCAAATACAAGAAATGTATTCAACCTTGACTACACTATGGCTGTATTTGCTACAAAAGACATTGAAGTCGGAGAGGAGATCTTGACGTGCTACACAGGACTTATGTTGTGCACTCCAGCTAGAAGATGCTTGCTTTATAAAACAAAATATTTCTGGTGCAAGTGTGAACGGTGCAAAGATAATTCAGAGATGGGAACCAAACTGTCTGCTCTCAAATGTTTCAACAAAGAATGTGTGGGAATACTGCTTCCGAAGACGCCTTTAAACCCGGAAGTGGAGTGGTGTTGTGACAATTGTGATTCTAAAACTACCCCGGCTGAAATAAGAGCGATTCAGAGCATTCTGGGAAGCTTGGTTGGATCCTTGGACCTCGATGATCAATTTCGCCTAGAAGCGGCTATTCTAGCTCGATTAGCTAATTTTATCCCTTACTCTAATCATATATTTATCGACTTGCGATTGAGATTAGCATTGAAAATCGGATTTACGGAAGGACTGAAGCTTAATGGTATTTGACAACAAATTCAATGGGTGTTTAATGCAACCAATGCAACTAACCTTTATACTAATCACGAACGCTTGTTAACCGTTAATAGACGTCAAAAAATTGCTTTCCTACTTAGTTTGTTATAAATTAATAAATGTAGTTAGTAAAAGCATTTTCAAAAGACCGCAGATGGATATTATGTCAAAAGTTGCGAAAGAAACGAGTTTCAACTCTATTTTATTACATATGTACAAATGCAACAGAAAATATGTAACCAATGTTTACAATAGTTTACTTATGAGGCACTAATGGAAATCAGGAATTACATTTGTTATTTTTCAGTCTTTTAAAACACAGGAACACGCGAACCGCAAGTACTGAAACCGGTCTCAAATTATTTTTTGACCGGTCCCAACCGAGCAAAAGAAAAAAATGTTACCTTGTTGCAAACTGTCACGAAAAACACTTCCATTCATTACTGTCATGAATAGAACTATGAAAATATAAGTCACATGAATTTACTGATAACTTGCAGCCTACTACATAATTAGCAGTTACCTAATTAATGCTGAATCTTGTCGTGTTACGTGATGGAAATGTCACCACCGTAGTCAAAGTTGATTTTGAACTGAATGCGAGACATCGCGTCCATACCGTACAAACTTAAATACACATCTACAAACATACCTATATAATATTATGTGTACCTATGGTGGTAGTCCTATCTGTACAAGTTCATTAACAAAATTATTTAACTTCACACTGCAGATCCGGCAGCTAAAATAAGAAAGAGAACATAAGTTTTTCAATTTCTTTATTTTTAGTTTTCAGTAAGTAGAATTCAAACACTGCTTTGTTTGTTTTGCATTATATGTCGGAATTGTTTTAAAGTAGGTTGAATTAATCGATAGCGTCTTTACAATTTTATCCAATAATTTATTTTTAAGATGAACAATTAATCTTTACTCACAATACCTATCTATATTAACCTAATTAACGAACTATAGCAACAGTATTATAAAGAGAACTGGAATAAGGATGTAGATTTTTTACGTATAGTATAATATAGTACCTACTAAAGTGATGGTTGATACACTCATACAAGATGTATGAGTGAACCTTATCATAAACAAACATACAATTCTTACCATTGCACTCGAACATACCCACTAATTATTATTTATTCGCTAGTAGTGATGCTTGTAGACAGCTTGTAAACCTTTAACCTAGCCAGTAAATAGCTACTAATAATATAAATGGAACCAACTGCGTTCGTCTTATGTTTCTAGGACAAGTTGCGGTACATCAACTATGTCAAGGTTCATTTAAACAATAATATGTATCTGTTATTATTGTTATACATATTTTAGAATATTAAGATCTGAAGGCAACCTCTGTATTGCTTTTGGCGTGGCGTTGAAAGTTTATTTTTCATGATTCTTCCTGAAAACGTAGATTTTGGTCGATTCACTGAAGTTGTTTTGAATTAGGTCAAACATATTTTCCTTCTATATCTTCTAAATACACATAATCTATAACACAAAGTTAGGTTAGTTACAGCACTTATAATTTTGTGATCTTTCATTCTTTGATTGTTGGGTTTGTCTCCGCCCGGATGAGCAGAATAACCATTAAACATCGAAAAAAATCACAAAAAGAGGAATTCATTTTGCCAGGAGAGCTATAAAATAAAATTTAGCTCTGCTTTGCACGTACCTATAAAAAATACTTAATTGTTAGTTATCCAACAATTAAATTTTATAATATTATACCATACATATATTATAATTTAATAGATTTAATTTTCAATTAACGATATCAAGATGAAAACAGGTCAAGACGCCATGCGCCAACGGACATATTATTAAGAATTTAATTTAAACGAAATAAAAATATTTTAGCAGACGTAACAGAATAAAATAACCATTATTTTTATCTTAATTAAAATTCCTTATATTTTTATACTTACCAAAGATACAAACATAAAAAGAAAGGCACTAATTAAATAAGTAAATATAAATGTTGAACAAATGTTATGTCATAATTACATTCTTGTTTCCATTACTTGCCGAGATAAATCATGACATGAAAATTAATTCTCAAACATGTATATCTCGTAAACTACTATTACATACAAAACCTACTCTAGGAAGTCAGAAAATAGTTTAAAAATTATACTTCTACTAATTTATATCTAAGTGCTTTCTATCCAAATCTATCTGCTAAACGCTCCGAAAGCTTTATGCCTAGTCCAAGTAAAGACGCTTATTCTACACTAAATCAGGGCCTCTTCCATGACTCCTTCTGATGTTGGCGGGCGGGAGCGGCAGAAAGTGTCAGACTCTTACTGACTAAAACTCATCGCCCTTTGAGTTCCAGGGGCGCGGTAACTCTTTCGAACAATCCCACAGATAGGTACTAAACATTGCAAACAGTTCAATATTTACAAACGGCGGCGGTTGGTTACTTCCTATTTATATTTTATTTTACATCTTTTCGCTCTTACTCTACAAGATAAACAGAAACCTTTAACTAATAGCTTTTGGGAAACCCTTACGAAACATTAATTTATTTCTACTTTATAATAATTATTCATAGATTTCGTTTTTATATTTTTAATTAATAATTCTGTTAATTGAATAAGGACCGAGAATCAAGTGAAACAATGAAAACACAACTCAAAGCCGGCGCGTGTTACTCGTAAAATCGCATTCGAATAAATAACGTCACGGCTCGTGCACATATGGAGCAGTTAGCGCTGGTAGGTACTCCTCCACTATTACATATTATACTGATGCATGCTTTGCATAACATAATCACTCGAAAATTGAAAATAAATCGCTGTATGACAACAGCACGCCTTGCCATTCACCACTGAGATTTTACTTTTAGTCCCTACGGCTACAAATTTGAGCGAAATAAGCGCCTTCAGTTACTGAAAATTACTCAAGACATAATACGTGTTTCACATACTAATATTTGTAAGGAATGGCGTCTATTTTAGGAGAACCAAGAATTAGTATACATCATAATTATATTCCTTTATTTTATTCACGCAGTTGTAACTGCGTCATTCCGTAAAAGCAAATACGCAAAACTTAAAAGGCTAGTGTCGAATGTAGTTAGTATCGCATTGTGAGTTCAGAATAACGTGTAGTGTGCGGCATGCGACGTACTACGCAACAAACAAGTGAATAAAATCGGTCACGATAATATCGTGAGGGGCAGTAGTACGATTGACCGCCGATTGACATGGGCGCCGCGGCTAAGAACGCTCGTCCTCACGTCGTCACCAGGTGGATCTGTCTACCTGTACCGTTAGTACATACCTATCATTCATAATTTTGACGCCCAATCTATTTTATCCGCTAATCACTGCCAAACAAGTGGTGAATAGTAATAAAATGCTCTGGCATTGACAGTGAACTGCATTCAGCGTCGCGCCTGTGTTTGAGAAGATGATTGTGCCGTGCATAAGAACCGATTATTTTATTTATATGGCGTTAGATAGGACATGACAGATTTGAGTGCCCTTAAAACTGCTACTCAGCAATCGCTCAGTGCGTCGGACTTGGCGGAGTGCCGTTACATGGTGAAGGTCTGCATTCTATTCTGCCAACTATTTCTATTTCTTCGCCAAGATATGATATATTGAGAATCAATTTGTTAGTCGGTTAAAAGCTTTAAGCCAACTGTTTAAATACTTTTGCCCTATAGTAATGGTTTCTTTATAGCACATTTATATCACGAAAGCGTTTACAGTCGGTGGCTGAATATAACTTAGGCATCTATTTTATTTCCGACTTAAATATTTATAGCATTAGTTATTGTTATTACCATCGATAATTTTATATAAATCTCTGTTAGGTATTCAGAGGTATAGTGTTTGAGGTGTTTCCCTATACGAGTACCGTCTTAACTGTATTTTTAAATTTAATTTCCCTAGAATGTTTATATTTCAAAAGCTCAGCAACGGCGTAATGGTTTGAATGAACACACATTTTTGTAGTCTTGGATTTCTCTCAATAGTCAAAAATGATAGTTTGCCATATTTTTTTATAAAATTTGTCAAACTAACATCTGGTAAAAGTTTTACCACGTTTCTGAGATACTTTTGTCGGTGGTTTATCTATTCAATGTCGGCGGTACCCATATTTTTTGCGATAATTAATGAACTACCTTCAAAGTACCTACTTCAGAAATCGGGCATTACCAAATACCTTTCACATCAATATTTGGCCACACACACCGACGATGACGCGTGATTAAAACAAAAACTAATTTCCCTCGGTTTGAATATTTGCATAATCAGTGCTTCATCAAGGAGCATACTTCTGGCTGTTTCATTTTTGTACTCTTCTTTTTCTACATTAAGGCGATAATAATTCTACTTATTGCATTTGTCATGATTGCCAATGATTGGACAAACGCAATAAATGCAGGATTGGACTCCATGTAGCACTAGGCATGTGAGCGTCTTTTAATTATTAGGAACAGAATTCGACGATATCGATTTTCTTTATTCAGGCATTTAATTTTTGCGCTTACTTGTTTTAAGATTGACCCTGCAAGGTGCATTTGATAATCTGAGATATTCTATCGCCTCTCATAGAACCGATTTTAAGGCAACCTTTATATGATGTGACTAACAATTCCAGAGCTGTCGGAGTCACGGCTGGCGCTGAAAGAGAGCCTGTGCCGCGGCACTCTGCGCACGGTGGCGGCGCTGGGCGTGGGCGACGCGCACCTACGCGGCCTGCTGCTGTACCACCTGCACGCCGCGCTGGCAGAGCGCGCCAGGCGCTCGCCAGACCTGTATGAGGTAAATAAATCCTCTTCTTTTTAGACAGAACAAAAACGACAGTGTATACCAAACTTCTTCCAATAATACAGTAGATATATGTTGCAAATTTAATCCGTAACCCCTTAGCTTGCAAATTTAATCCTTCTCTTAACTTGTGATAGTTCACAAGAGAACAAGGTTCTTTATTATTTATTAATAACGTTGACGAATAGAGTACCTAGTTTATTAATGACGGCAAGATTGGAGTAGTGGAGGGTTCGATTCCCACAAATAAAACCGTTTGGGACTGGATGTTTGTGGATGTGCAGTGCATAATATTTGTAGGTTACCATAAGAACCTACATAATTATATCTATTAGTAACGCACCTACAATACAAGTGTGGGGCTACATGTTGCTATAAAAAAATTAAAGTTTACATACATAACAATTTTCTGTTTCAGGAAATAAAATCTGAAATCGAGAGTACCATAGAACAAGCCTACATAATTCTCCAAGGCGACATTTCCGCGCCACCAGACCTAGAACTGAGGCGCCGGTACCTTGGCCCAGGCTGTGATAAACCCCAAGAAGAAAGGTTCTTCATCCTCGATGCTTAATAAGTGCTGAACATGTGATAAATGATTATTTCTATATGCTATTGATCTTGTATCTATGTTTTATGTTAGAATGTATTAATGGTCATTATTAGGTAACCGTGAATGGAAAAGTAAATAAGTAACACAATATGTTTTTTTTTGCATTTGCAATTGTAAGCGTTTAGATACGGACTTTTATAATATTAAAAAAATAACACACAACTGCCAAATCAATAAAATAATTTAGATACTTAAATTACAAACCGATGCACTGAAAGGCGAGAAATTAAAACAACTTTTTTAATAAAACCGACTTCAGAAACACTACAAATTGAAAAATAACCAATAGGTACATCTTTCTAGAAGTCGGTGGCGAAAATACTTAAAACAATACCTAATTGGAGAAACCGACTTCTAGAACGATGTATTGGTTACTTTTCAATTAGTAGTGTTTTTGAAGTCTGTTCCATTTTTGCAAAAATGTTTTTTGTTTTTATCAAACACATTTTAGTGATTAAATTAGTTTTTCTAGCATGATACTTGGAGTGATGCAAGAACGTATAAATTTTCAGTATAAATTCAGTACCTATAGTTGTGGTGAAAACTTGAAAACAAGCCACTTATTTGACTGTTGGCCGTGACATACGATTATAACCGACTGGAGTCGTTACCGACGAAAAATATGTGTGAATAAGCCATTGGTGGATGCAGAAAAAAAAACTGGGCCTACTTTGTTTTCGATACAGTAGCTGTGAAGACACTCGGAAGAAGTTCCAGTTTTAAATATCTCGTTATTAATTTCGATTTTAGTCTACGTTGACCGTTTTCTTAAACTCAGTTTGAGAGATTATATTGTATAAATTAAAAAATAAAAAAAAAATAAAAAAATCATAATTTAAAAAGTTATACATAGTTTGCTCCCCATCTTAACGGTCCGTTAAAGTATGAAAAACATTGTTAATAGGAAAATTAAAAACTCAAACTTATTTGAAAAAAAAAATCATATTCATTCAGTACGAATGTAGGTATGGTGTTGATGTTAGTACTTTAGGTTCGTACATAGTCTTCAAAAGCGCTGCGGGCGCCTGTAGTTCTCCCGGGTCGGCCGAAAGAAAAGGTGACACAATTATGTTAGTAGAATATAGAATAGAGGATACTATTGAAAACAAGGTTCCTAGAACACACCTAAGGATGAAATGGTTAAAATTACTTGCACTTGCGCTTATTTCCAGTCAGTACGGGGTAAATAGTAACCTTAGAATTCTTAATTTCGTTTCTATCGATATTTTTATTGAATGATTATCCGAATTATTGTTTGTGTTTGTAAGTACAGGTACGCCAAAGATTGTTATTCAATTTATTGTGCTATGTTTATGAGGTAATATATTAAATATTAATGCAAATGAAATTATATTTCCAATTTCGGTCGCTCATTTTAATGTGGGATCTGATGTTGTGTGATGCTTTGTCCTGAATGACTGACGGATCAACGCACAGCCTAAGGCCTAAACCGTTGATCGTAAAGACCTGGATCTTGGAGGATGTGTTCTCTGTATGATGTAGGTAGGCATTCGATATGAAAAGATTTTCTGAAATTCCCGGGGACTGGCTAGACAAGTGTTCTTTTAGCTACACCTAATTTGAGGTTTTTGGTTTTTTATCTATGGAGAAAAACTTGATGACAATTCGCAGTTGGATGACAGTACATTATTGTCAACTTATTCTATAATTGTCATGTCTGTCAGTCATAACAATTGTCAAACAAATTGGTTAATTTTATTTGTCTCATAAAAATAAAAAAGTAATAAGTTCCACTGAAAACAATAGATGATTTAATGAAATTTTCCGTTCTTGTTTTTTTTACACTTTTAAACCATTAACTGATAAGACCTTAGGTAATAAATTCTTCGTTTTGATAGCAATAAGAAATTTATCAAGATAATGCCTTATTTCAAGTTATTTTATCTCCTTTTGTATCAGTCTTCGCCTGGAATTAACAAGCTCAGTACTCATTTGAAGATCGACACGCAACACACATTTCTTTCAACATTTAAATTGTGCAAAATGCCTCCCCGTCGTCAAGCATTGTTACTCTCTTCATCAAACTGTCATGGTTACTCTATGTTGGAGTTTGCCAAAAAAGAAATATGCAGTATTCTGAAGAAGTAAGTATTGATAAATTCAAACTCTGAATAATTGGTGTTTCTAAATATAGTGACCTACCCTTTTATTATTTCAGGAATGATATAACTGAGTTAGTCTTTATTCCATATGCTCAAAAGGACCATGATAGTTATACAGCTAAAATAAAAGAAGTTATTGAACCATGGGGAATTGAAGTAACAGGACTACATAGCTACTCTAATGTAATTGATCGAATTAATTGCTCTAAAGCAATTTTTGTAGGTGGAGGGAACACATTTCTTCTTTTAAAAACACTGCATGAAAAAAATCTGGTGAATTTAATAAAAATGAAAGTTGATGAAGGCAGCCTAGTATATCTGGGTAGTAGTGCTGGCACAAATGTTGCTACAGCAAGCATTCACACCACTAATGATATGCCTATAACTTATCCTCCCACTTTTGAAGCGATCGGTATTGTGCCTTTTAACATCAACCCCCATTATACAGACATGATTAGTGAAACACACAAAGGCGAAACAAGGGACCAGAGAATATATGAGTATTTAGAAATGAGTCATGCTAAACCTGTGCTGGGTTTAAAGGAGGGGTCAATGCTGCATGTTGATGGATATCAATTGACTATAAAAGGAATTGCTGGAGCAGTCCTATTCAAAAAGTAAATACAAAGTTACATATTTTTTTATTGTTAATTCTAGTTATATCTTATAACTAGAAGTTTGGACCTCAATAATCATGTTCTATCATGGTGCATAGAGTGGTACTATCATCATAGGTAAGATGTTAGTAAGCTTTTCTTTCAAAATTTCATACAATGGTACAGTGGACCATGTTTGCATGACAACTTGCAAACATTCAAGGTCCTGAATATTAAAAATCTTTGAATGTTGTTACTAATGCTTGAAACAATATATCACTTGTATTAGTTTGCATAGCCATACAGCTTACTTTGTACCAACTAGTAAACACTGAATATTTATATCAACTATGTTTCTGTTTTAGGTTTGACAAGAAGCCAGAGTATTATGCTCCAGGTTCCGATGTATCATTTCTATGTGGACAAGACAAAGAACTTTAAGTCCTGCATCCCTATTAACAACAGCCTTTACAAAACTATTCTTATTGGGTATTATATAAAGTAATATGTACTGTTAGTTAAATTTTATTTCTCAAAGTTTATTTGGATGAATCAATTAAGACTGATCTGCATAAACACTGTATTAAAAATGTTATAGTTTTCTAAACAGGGCTGCCGGTAGCTGTTTTAAAGATGTTGTGCATAACTGTGTATGACACCCTCATACTATGACTGTTTTGTTATGTCACAACGTCAAAAGGCTGTGAAAAAAATATTTCTTAACATTTTTGAGTGTACTGGTTTACAGAAATCACGCCCCTGAAGCTTTTTTATTATCTGTGGTTCTCGATTGCTTAACAGGGCTTGCCTGTGAAGTGCCTTAAATGAATTTAGGGCCTCCAGCCAGGGCTTGACTTACAAAACTAAGCAACTACACGCTAAGGGCACCCCCTAGTGGGGTACGGGCCTCGGCTTAGGGCGTCGCTGGGGGTCCTCCCCCAGCGACGCCCTGAGCTGATTATTTTAAAGCTATTAGCTCAGCCCACGGGCTGGCTCATCGAGCTAGGGTCTGGAGAGCATGGATAAAGTCGTCGCAACGGACCTCTGCGGCGAGGTCGATACGAACGTCTGTGTTTGTATAGAGTGCTAGTGGACCTACTGCTCTCTTGGAAGAGGGTTAGAGCGTCATCGGGTATGGATTGCGTTGGGTGACTTGGCATTTTTATATCTGTTATGCTTTCAATGTGTATTTGTCTGAAACTTAAAATCGGCTACATTCAATCCAGATTAAGGAAACAAATTAAAAGGCATAAATTCAGTTGTCTGTATACTCAATTTATTATAATTATAACAAAATATTTTAGACAAAAGAAATATATTTGAAGTTAATAAAGGAAAAATATACTTTTAATACCTTGAAACCACTATGCACTTATCCTACATTATCCAAAGTCAGGTCCTAATTTGTGTCTTTCATAAAACAACTATTTCACTTTATTGGCTGTCAAGTACATATATCACGGAACCACTTAAATAAAATCCACAATTATCACTACCAGCTATAATCAAGAGCTGTACAAATCATTCCACCAGTTTTTTTTTACATGGGCACTATATTTTAAAACTGCATTAGTCTGTTTATTGCACTTGTAAGTTTTTTTTTTATGATTGGTTCTAAACTCTGGTTATCCAGGTTTAGAGTTTATGTCAGCCAGTGACTGGAGCATGCAGTAAGAGAGATCTTGCAGCATTAAACAAAGATGGTTGTGGAGTCACACGAGACTGTCCAGTTCTTTCTGCTGTAGGTAAATGACACAGATATCGACGTAAAGCTAGATCTCGTCTTGCGCTCAAGCCGCGAGTTATCTCACAACCAGATCCAAACAACACAGCTCGCTGACGCTTTCTTTTTTGCACAGCCACCTAAAATTTAAAAGAAAATAATTTTGAAATTCACACTTGCTAATAAATTGTAATAACCTTGTATAAATCATATAATTACAAACCTGAATAGCGGCAACTGGGTGCAATGTTGAAACATCAGGCACTGCTTCAATTTCTGTATTACTTTCAAGTGCTCCATTTTGTTCAACCAAATCTTTGTTATCAGAGTTATCTGTTAATTGCACTTGTTTTTTCTTATCTAACTGCAGGCTTTCAGCATTTTTCTGCAATATATCTTGTACAATTTCCTTCCCAGCCATAGGTAGAGAAAGACCAAGATGCGCAAGAACTCGTTCGGGTCTCCAGCGATCACGGGCTCCGCCGGACGAAACGCTTGTCTGTTCACGACGCCGAACATCTGCCACTAAACTGGCCCAATCAACTCCAAGAGCATCGCCTAAACCAGCTGGAAAGTATATAGTTATTTAATTCTTATTCCAAAATTGTAATGTGATGGAATTAGTAGGCATCCAAATATATTTACCCCTTGTACGCTCTTCTTCAAGTTCTCCATCAGATATTTCCTCAAAGTCCAAATTAGGTACATCTTCATCATCCTTAGCCTCCTGTGATTCCTTTTCTTCACCTGCACCACTTGTGTCCTGGTAAAAACAAAATCAAAATTTACTTCAAGAAAACCAGCCAAGTGCAAGTTAGATTCTCGCACCGAGTTTCGAATCGGAGAGAAAAAAATATACGCATTTATTCAGATTAGTTCCCAGTGTGATACTTAGAATAAGTTCTTTTTTTTCTTGTGATAAAGCTTATGTCTGTCAACCCTATATCAAAAATTATTTATATACTACTATTTCTATACTAGTATTTTAAATTTATTTGACATAACTGGTTGGTTTAAAAAATTCACATAATCGGCTTGCATACCTGTGTGGATTCCTTCTCAGATCCTTCCGGCTTTGATACAGTTTCGTCAATAGGTAAAGCAGTTTGACTGTCTTCATCCATCATTTGATCAGCCATCTACCAGACAATGAAAAAACAAAATTGTTGACAACAAGATGGCAAGTATATGATATGTTAACATAATAAATATTGTTTAACTTACATCTTCCCTGTTAAGTATATCATCAGGATCATCACTTATTTCACTGAGATCATCAGGTATAGGTTTATCATCAATTTCGGCTTCCTGACGTGGTGGTGCTGTGGATGCTGTTTGAGTGGCCGGTGGAGTTTCCTTTGATGGCGGCTCAGGTTCCGTTCTGGGAGCACGGCGTTTATTGCCGTCACCTCGAGCCAGGTCCATTCGCATACCGCGCCCATAGTCATCTTTAAGTGAAGGATTTATACCAGTATAGAAAAACAATGGCTCCAATAGCATTGATATTATTATTTTAGTGAGTATCTCACAACATGTAATTTTTTTTCTTACCATGCATCCGTCCACGGTGAGGTCCAGGGGGATGGCCCCTATGGTGCCAAGCATCCACTTCAGGTTCTTTATCACCCCACTCGCTCATCTGAAAATGTATGATTAATTTATATTCAAATACTGATCAGAATAGATTAAAACATTGTAATAAATAAACACATCAACATACCAAAGTGAGGATAAGGACAGCCAAGGAATATGTGGGATAGAATAAGGCAAGGGTTTTTATTGTCTTTACGATAATCAATTGGTTCATTCCGATACAAAGTCTGATAGTATAAACTCACCTATAGCAAAGGATTAAAAAGAAACAATAATTTAATTTATTATTTACAGTAAATTATACAATATAAATTGTTATTTAGTGTTAATTGTATTTTTGTATTATTACCTGTGGGTCATGCATGGGCCAGTGTCGTTCTCGACCCCAATCGCCTGGGCGGTAATCGTCATTATCCCATTCTTTATGAGGATGCATGTAGCCACGTTCACGATCCATTGAACCAGAGCGCCCTTCCCAGGACCGATCGCGATGGGGTCGCCGATCATCATAACCTAAAACACATAATTAGACTTAGGTTAGAAAACTCCTTTTTAATTTCATGCAATTCATTAAACTAGTCTTACCAATATCAGCACCCCTCCTTTCGCCCATATGTTCACCATATAACCTATCATCATCTTCAGGATATCCCCTTGGGGGACCTGACATGTCATAACCAGAATCATAGTGTCTATCTCTTCCCTGCAGATTGTACCCTGGAGACCTTTCATCTTCTCTAGGACCATCATCATAACGGTCATCTACTCTATCATAGTGGTCTAAATTGCGATCATTGTCATACTGACGTTCAATACCCATTTCATAGTCACCTTGATCTCTGTCCATGCTATCTAATCTGTCTCTTTTTGTAGAACGATCTCTTTCATGCCTATCCAGCTTGCGTCCACCTCTTTCAGAGTGTGAATCTTGACGGTCTTTAGATGTTGAAGAATTTTTATCTGTATCCAGTGCCCTGTTTGAAATAGCTGCTAGAGCAGCTAAACGCTCCTCTGGTCTGGGGAGCAGTCTTTCCATAGGCTTATTAGGTTTTTCTAAACCTTTATCTGCTCCTCCTCTTCCCCCTAACCCTCTATCCCTGCCTCTTCTCTTACTATCATCTCGTTTTTTATCTGAATTTCTGTCACGGCCACCTCTATCTTTCCTATCATGCCTATCTTTATCATCATGTTTATCTTTCCTCCTCTCCAAAGACCTGTCTTTATGATCACGGCCTCTGTCTCTTTCCCTGCTTGCAGACCTTTTTCTGTGCCTTTCTGCACTGCCATCTCTACGGGTTTGTTTCTTGGGTGAAACAGGTCTGCTGCGCTCTGAACTCTCTTTTTTTCTAACATCTTTTGAATGAGAAGCATGCTGACGTGGAGATCTGGATCTAGCTTTTCTTGGAGATCTACTACGACCTCTGGTCCTGTCCCTTTCTTTTTCCCTATCCTTCTCTCTTTCTTTCTCCCTCTCTTTATCTTTAGTACGATCTTTATCTTTGTCCCTTTCTCTAACACTATGAGGAGAAGCACTTCTATTTTTATCTCTTCGTGGTGGTGATTTTCCATGTTTAACTGCATTTTTAGCAAGACTTTTTGTTGTTATTGGAGGTGTTCCACCAGATTTCTTACCTGGGGATAAAGATTTCTTTCCAATTGTTGTTTTAGTGATAGTTTTCTTTTTTGTGTTATCTTGTTTTTTTAGAAGTCTTTCATCTTTTTTTGCAACAGTTTTCTTAGGTTCACTTTTATCCCTTTTCAAACTATCATTTTTAATAAACTTCTTTTTAGATGGAGCATCACCATCAGATGATGAACTGGAATTTCTTTTAAGCTTTCCTTTCTTAACTTTTCGTCTGGCGTCTCTAAAATAGAATCAAATTAAGGATAGGTTATTGTATAACAGAAAAAATGTTGTGTATAATGGTAAGACATAAATACATTATTAATTTGAATAGCATACCTGCCAGATGATGATGATGATGAGCTATTATCTGATGAAGATGAAGAAACACTCGAAGAACTAGAACTTCTTGATGATGATGTGCTGGACATAGTTTTCTTTTTGTCTTTGCGCATATCTTTGCTCGAGTCCATTTTCATTTGCAACTCTAGTTCACGTTGCAGTTGTTGTCGCCTTTTTTCAAGGACGTCTGTATCTGCGTATTCTAAGTCATTTTGATCCCAGTTGTCGATTTCACCATCTGGGCTACGTCCTGAGCGCACGACCACGGTCGAATGCAATCTACTTTTAGGATCATCTTTCCCTGGACGTTTCTGTTCACTATCTTTATTTGCTGCGCGTTGTTTCGATGGGCTTATTAATGTATGGGTAGATGCAAATTTACAACTTTTACCGTAAGCGCAACTCCCGTTTTGTGCCCACTGTCTACAATGTTCAGTTGTTTTTTTAGCGCTGGATTTCTTGGTACCGAGGCGCTCAAAAACACTAGGCCTATTTGCTAGATCTTTTGACTTCGGTAATTCGACAGTAATTTTTCTTTTTCCTTGTTTTGACATTATAGATAAAACACATTGGTCTCACACAACTAAAAGCGATTATAAACACACATTTTCACCGGCGCTGTTACAGCCGCCATTGTTGTTTGTGGCATAAATGATCAATCATAAACAAGGATTTCTCAGAATAATATTTTCATTGGAGGGTACTCAAAGTAGCATATGTGTAGCCAATCGTAAGGTAATAATACCGATAGACAACCAATGAATGCGGATAAACCATAGATCTTTTTTTATGGTTTTTCTTCGACTATGGAGGGTATAAATAAGGAGGACTAACTCAGTGTATTAAAAAGAATCAAATAAGATGGCGCCACAGTAGCAAGTGGAAAGATTTAAAAAACAGCGCCTTAAATTATTAGAGTAGGATATAAATAAAGAAGAAAAGAAACAGAGTTTTAGACGAGATCACGAGACATATTTATTTATTACTTCTACAATCTAATCATTCGAAAAATGCAAATGAAAATCGCCTTTCTCTACTCCATCCGAAAAACATAGTGTTTATGTGTTATATATATTCTGTGCCATTGTAATATAAAACCTCTTTGTATAAAACGTAGGGTTTATATACTCTGTGGTAATGTACAACATAAAACATAACCTAACCAGTTGATTTTTCAATTAACTTTTATTACGTTTTGTAATTAAATAGGTACAAATTCAGTATAAATAGCTGTTTATACACAATCAATATAAGTAATTATACAAGATGCCTATACTCGATGGGAAAGAAATCGATATATTCTTCGTAAGTAACACAAATTATTATCTTCAGGTTTTAAATAAATAATTGTTATGTGTAATAATTCGTGTGTAATTATAAAATAATTACATTAATGAAAAAATATGTTAAATTCTGTTGACCGTATTTATTGCTACACCAAAAAGAAACTGCATAGATACGCTAAAACAACTTATTAACACAAATCTCAGCTAGTAATTAATGTTTGATGTGTAGAATTTAATTTATGTCATAATCCACTTGCACCAACATGAATTGATTTCACTTGGATCATAACACTTGGTTATAAAAAAAATTATAACTATACTATGCATACACTGTTGTGGTCTCACTGGCTATCTTTTTAAACATTGCATACTACGATTCAAATCTCTTTACATTGACAATTGATCATACATACATTATCAGCCTATATATTGTCCCACTGCTGGGCACAGACGATTTCATGTCCTGGTTTCCTCACAATGTTTTCCTTCAATGTTAGTCAGTGACTTCAAAGATATACTTAAAAAGTACATATAACTTTAGAAAAGTCACATTGGTACTTGCCAGGTTTTGAACCCGCACACTTGTACATGAGAGGCAGGTGCCTTAAGGGGGCCCACCTTACCACCACTTAAGCAGGGCCACTATGACTTCTCATTATTATTAATCATTTATTTTTATTTCCTATTGCTCATATTAAACCTACCAAACTTCTCACATAAGGTCAATCCATTCTATATAAATTATATTATATTTAAGTTAAATATTTATGCATAATATTATGTGTTATTAAATTTCAGAGTGAAGAAGATCTACCATATGAGGAAGAAATACTGAGGAATCCTTTCTCAGTCAAACACTGGCTTAGATACATTGAACACAAAAAAGCTGCACCTAAGCATGAAATAAATATGATCTATGAGAGAGCTCTAAAAGAGTTGCCTGGATCATTTAAACTGTGGTATAACTACCTTAAATTAAGAAGAAGTCAAATTCGAGGTAAATGCATTACAGACCCTTGTTTTGAAGATGTTAACAACTGTTTTGAAAGATCCTTAGTGTTTATGCATAAAATGCCCAGAATATGGATGGACTACTGCACATTTCTTACTGATCAATGTAAGATAACAGGAACAAGAAAAGCTTTTGATAGTGCTTTGAGAGCTTTGCCAATAACACAACATCACAGAATATGGCCCCTTTACTTAAGCTTTCTAAAAAAACATAATATTTCTGAAACAGCAGTTAGAGTTTTCAGAAGATACCTTAAATTATGTCCAGAAGACACTGAAGAATATATTGATTATTTAATTTCAATAAACAAATTGGATGAAGCTGCAGTTAAGTTGGCTCAAATAGTAAATAATGAGAATTTTCAATCAAAACATGGAAAATCAAATCATCAGCTTTGGAATGAACTCTGTGAATTAATTTCTAAAAACCCTGATCAAATTCATACGCTAAATGTAGATGCTATCATAAGAGGTGGATTAAGGCGTTATACTGATCAGCTAGGACATTTGTGGAATTCCCTTGCTGATTACTATGTAAGAAGTGGGTTATTTGAAAGAGCCAGGGACATCTATGAAGAAGCTATACAAACAGTAACTACTGTAAGGGATTTTACTCAAGTATTTGATGCATATGCTCAATTTGAAGAATTAAGTTTAAGCAAAAAAATGGAAGAAGTTGCTAAAAAGCCTAGCCCCACTGAAGATGATGATATAGATCTTGAACTTAGACTTGCAAGATTTGAATATCTAATGGAAAGAAGATTATTATTGCTGAACTCAGTACTACTGAGACAAAACCCTCACAATGTGGCTGAATGGCATAAGAGAGTTAAACTTTATGAAGATAAGCCACATGAGATTATTGACACCTACACTGAGGCTGTACAAACAGTAGATCCTAAATTAGCTGTTGGAAAATTGTATACCTTGTGGGTAGGATTCGCAAAATTCTATGAAAAAAATGAACAAATAGAAGATGCAAGACTTATTTTTGAAAAGGCTACACAAGTGAACTATGCTAAAGTTGATGACTTGGCTTCAGTGTGGTGTGAGTGGGCAGAAATGGAAATAAGACATGAAAACTATGAAGATGCCTTGCAGCTTATGCAAAGGGCTACTGTCTTGCCCAGTAGAAAAGTTGCATATCATGATGATACAGAAACAGTGCAGATGCGGTTATATAAATCTTTGAAAGTCTGGTCTATGTATGCTGATTTAGAAGAAAGTTTTGGAACTTATAAGTCATGTAAAGCAGTTTATGATCACATTATAGATTTAAAAATAGCAACCCCACAAATTATAATAAATTATGGCCTCTTCCTGGAGGAACACAATTACTTTGAAGAAGCTTTCAGAGCATATGAAAAAGGTATTGCTTTATTTAAGTGGCCTAATGTATATGACATTTGGAATACTTACCTGACCAAGTTTTTAAAAAGATATGGGGGGTCAAAACTAGAAAGAGCTAGGGACTTATTTGAACAATGTCTTGAGCATTGCCCACCAGAATTTGCAAAATCTATATTCCTGTTATATGCAAAGTTAGAAGAAGAGCATGGTTTGGCAAGACATGCTATGGCTGTATATGAACGAGCGACAACTGCTGTTCTAACTGAAGAAATGTTTGAAATGTTTAATATATACATTAAAAAAGCGGCTGAAATATATGGTGTGCCAAAAACACGTCAAATATATGAAAAGGCCATTGAAACTCTTCCTGACGAGAAAGCCCGGGAGATGTGTGTACGCTTTTCAGAAATGGAAACACGTCTTGGCGAAATTGACAGGGCACGGGCAATATATGCGCATTGTAGTCAAATGTGTGATCCCAGAATTACAGCAGAGTTTTGGAACACATGGAAGGAGTTTGAAGTACGACATGGCAATGAAGACACAATGAGAGAAATGCTAAGAATCAAGCGAAGTGTTCAGGCTACATATAACACGCAAGTAAATATGATGTCTGCTCAAATGTTGAGTTCAGCAGCCCAAGCAGCTGGTACTGTGTCAGATCTTGCTCCGGGCATGAAGGATGGTATGAGAATGTTGGAGGCCAAAGCTGCTGAGATGGCTGTTCAAAGTAAAGGTAATATTTCATTTGTAAGAGGTGAAACACAAGGCCTTAAGGAGAGTGCCGATAAAGTGGTTAATCCAGATGAAATTGACATTGATGAAGATTCAGAAAACAGTGAAGATGAAGGAGAAGTTGCTCCTGTTCAGAAAAAAGAAATTCCAGCTGCTGTTTTTGGAGGTCTTGTTAAAGACACTGACTGAACATAACAATACCTTTGTAATAAGAAATACTTTAATTAAAAATATTTTTAGTAATAAATCAACTTTTAATCATAAGCTTAGTTACATTATACATTAAGCCATATTTACAACAGAAATCACAGAACACATTTATATTAAGACTTAAGATTGCAGATTTATTAAATATTATTGAACTTGATTAGTAGTGTGTACACAGATGTTGATGATAAAGTCTTGTTAAGCGAAATATTTTTCCTATGCAAACTTTAACATTTTAAACAACATAAATATTAAAATATTAACTGAACAATTTTTAAAACTTAATAACAAGTAATTATTTGTCAGAGAGTCAGCAGTCATAAATAACTAATAGTATATCACTACACAAAGTATACACAAGTGAAAACGTAAGGACAAAGTCAAAGCAATAGTTTACATCAAGGTCCACAAATTCGCAATCATAAACTCCTATTCGAGTGCCCATAAAGCATACTGTTCAAATAACCAAGTATGTAAATATTTTGATAGGCATTAAAGTTACTTCATAGACCTCAATAAATATGGTATTTATGGAATCCATAAAGTGGCCGATTGTTATAAAACAATCTGCCAGAACTTGTCGCAATTTGCGTTTGGCTCATCAAAGTCTAGCCTGGACAACCTCAATTTAAAGAATATGTTAAATTATATCTCTTGGTGGTGTAATAAAATGCAAGGAATTTGAGTACATATTTTGTTGTTCAGAGTAATTTAGAATACTGATGTCATTGTGGACACCACCAAACATAATTAATTCCCCATTTCCTTTAACTAATGAATACATAACTAATTCTTCTGGAGCCCCAGTCATTTCTCCCAAACGAGGACAGAGCCATGCTACATAATTCAGTGAATTTCCATTTACAACAGTAGAAATATCCAATACATGCATAGTTAAAGTGTTTCGTTTAACTTTCTTCACTGCCGGCTGCCTTGGTTGAGGGTTCGGTGGAGAGGGCAAAGGTTCTCTTCTATTTTCTAAGTGAGCTATCTGTCTTTGATTTATGAGATCATTTTCTGGAGCTGTATTATTTTGGGATGTATCACAAGCAAATGCTGCCATCCTGTATTTGTTAGCTTCCTGCAATTGCCTTACAATTTTCATCCCCTTATTCTGAAAAAAAAAAGAAATTTACTTAACTCAAAAAATATTAAGAATTCTAAATTCCTGTGTCTAATCCCTACTCATTTTTAGATGCTTAATGGATACCTGTAAATCTGTAACACATCAATGATATCACAATTTGATGTTTTACAACTAACCTTATTTTTATTTCTTCTCATTGCCAAATCTTTTTTACCAGCATCTAGTCCATTGCTTTGTTTTCCATCTGAGCTAGCTCCAGCAAGAAGCCCATTTTGATCTGAATTATTTTCATTACTCAATTGGTTTTGTGATCTTTCAGGCTCATTACTTGGACCAGCAACTGGCTCATTGATTGGGTTTACTTGTTCTTGTCTTGGAGGATTCAAAGGTCGCCTAGGTAGCACCCCTCTCCTACCATTAATATTTTGATCTCTGTCCAAAGGCCTTTGTAAACTTTGCTCAACTCTAACCGACACAGGTGCACCCTCAGGTCTACTTAGCGCTGATAACCTGACTGCTGATGTAACTAATGGTTTAGCACTATTCCAACCATTTCTACTTCTACTTAAACTCACAACCTTATCTCCAACCCTACATGCAGGGTTGCACCAAATGTTGGCTGATGCCCACTCTTTATTTTTGACCGCCAGTTCCTTCCATGTCCATGTTGGACCTTTCATTGTCAGTACCCAGCAGTCACTATACACAAAGCGGTTATGTAATGTTTGAACCCCTCCTAACAGCATCAATCTGTCAGAGTCTAGACAGATTAGAGATTGTGCATATCTTGGTGATGGCCTTGGCTTTGTGGTTGCTTGTTTCCTCCATGTAAGTGTTGGCACATCAAGCACCCACACGTCATTGGAGCACTGAATTTGATAATTCTGAACAGTTGACATGACAAGCCCTCCAAACACAACCATTTCATCACCTCTCATGCATGCTGAATGTCCTGCCATAGGTGGAGGGCAATTTGTTGCATTTATTAAAATCCATTTATTTGTATTCACACAATAAAAGTGAATTTCATTAAACATTGTAACATTTTGATAATATTGAGAAAGTGAAGGATATGTCCAACCCCCAAACACAATTAAACAGTCTTTGTAATTAACCATTGAAGTATATGCTTTTGGAACAGGATATGTGCCTGTAGCTAGTGGTCTCACCCACTGTCTTATAGATAAATCGAATTTCCAGAGATCATTGAATGAAGTGGCGTTGGTGGTACACCCACCAAATATGTACATATTGTTCTCTAGAACACATGCTGCATGTGAAAATCTTTTAGTAATTGTGGGCACCATATCAGTTGGAGCAATATTTTTCCATAGTATATTGAATTCTCCGACAGCTTTTATCAATTTTATTGATGTTTTGTGTAAGACATCTGAAAGACAAATGAGATTTTAAATACGACGATTCGAAAAGCGCCACGGAGATACAAGTTAAATAAATAACTTACTTTGAGAGCAATTGTACCATCGTTTGCAAACTATCATACAGTTCTGTAAGTCTTTATACGGTGGCAGAAACCCTAAAATAAATTCTAAGACTTCATCTGGTAGATCTTCAATAGTGCTTTGCAAAGTTTGCAAACTTAAAGATTGATGTATAACATCCATTTTTTTATAATTGTGCGGTTTGTTTACTTTATTTTCATCACATTACTTTAATTAAAAGACATTTCGGCAAAATACTAGAGCTCAAAATTGAAAACATTGAGGAATTGGGAAAATTGCAATTGATTGAATTTGATGACAGATAGAGTTTTAGTTCAGAGTTTGACAAGCGCTTTCTGCGCTTTACACTATGACAACCAAGATGACAAATGCTGACATGACATTGAAATCAAAGTGACAGAAAAAGTAACACTGATGATATTTTGGCCTGAACTTGCTGAACAATAACTAAAGCATACAATAGAAACCGTCCTAAAATAGCAACAAAGTTATATCAGTTTAGTTAATATTCTGAGATTTTGGCTGTCGCTAGTTGGCGGGATTTTTTAATTATTTTCTTTTGCTGTATACATTTTTCGGTAATTTAAATCCTTTACCATTCAATTCAATAAAAATAAAAAATATGAAGTTTTTGTTGCTATAAGGATATGACTTTTTGAAATCGTTTCAGTGGTTTTGAGATTATTCGTTACAACTAAAAAACAAACCTTTTCTCTCTAAAACATTCGTTTAGATTACTTGAATAGTTAGTTTCACCACCTCTAGACAAAATACAGATTTTATAGTCCGACATGGCTTTATGAATGTGGCTGAAAGGTGAACTAACGCTAGCCACCATCTTGAAATGTCATTTATAATGATAATCATACCAATTAATGGGCATTTCCATTTTTTAAAGTAAAACATGACATGATAAATAGCAATTTATTAATTAATCATTTAAGTTTTAATTATAATCTTAAATTGGAAACAATAACATATTAAATTAAAGTAATATTAAAACCTTTAACAGACATTTGGATGTTAGTAGCTGACTCACAAGCCGAAACCTTCCTGATTATTAAGTAGTCACCGCGGCCGTTAGATATTTACTACACCAGAGGCATCGCAGATCAATTGCCCTTTCCAAACTATTTCAAGGACAAAATCTAGTCTTATTGAATAACGCTACATTTTTACTTAGTTGGGTAAGAATTTTCCCTTGGCCGGTATCACCAAAATGACATTTCAAGATGGTGGATAGCGTTAGTTCGCCTGTGAGCCACATTCATAAATAGCCATGTCGGACTATATTTAAATTATCAATGAATCTGATTAGGCCAGTGCTTTTAGCCTCTAAAAACGGTAAAAAGTGAATTAAATAATAGTAGGATGAAACCCATTGGAAAAGGAGGAGAATACAATAAAAATGATAGGAAAAATAAATTACGGGCGATCTGAGGTCGGGAAGAGGGGGGGAGGGGGGGTTAAAGTTAAAAAAACGGTTTATCTAAATTTCCGACAAAACTACAAGTCCTATGAAAAAAAGTTAAATGGCAAAGTTGTAGGTAATAAAAAGATCTACAACTTTTGGATTGACACTTTTTCACATAACCTCAAAATTTATGTGAAAAATTCAAAAAACCAAGTTTTTGGTTTTTTATTTTTATCTTTTACAATAATTAATTTTTTATCACGAAATTTGGTGAAAACTTACCTTTTTATGTCCCAAACACACTGTAATTTATTTGATTTAAAATGATTATTTTTTCACCCTTATTTTGACTTAATATCGAAAAAAAACCCTAATTTTCAATCGAAAATTCTCGTGTCAAAATATCACTTTTTTTTTAAAAGTCGGCTGTCTTTTTGTTCTTTGAAATCTCTACTTTCAGATGGTATAAAAAATATTTACATTGCTATGGTAAATGTTCTCAGAAAATATAAAGAAACGCTACGAAATAACAGTTAGCAAGGCCAAGATCCTTCTAGCAACTCCCCACTTCTCTATGAAATACCTTTTGATCAGCTAAAAGGTATTTCATAGAGAGGTCCGAGGTTCCGTAGGTCACTCAGATACATAAGTTATCTTAAAATAGCAATATATAGGCATCTACGCAAAAAAATTAAGCCGGTCTAGGCCTTACTACCTGTTATTTTGTAGCGTTTCTTTATATTTTCTGAGAACATTTACCATAGCAATGTAAATATTTTTTTATACCATCTGAAAGTAGAGATTTCAACAAACAAAAAGACCATCGACTTTAAAAAAAAAAGTGATATTTTGACACGAGAATTTTCGATTGAAAATTAGGGTGGTTTTTCGATATTGAGTCAAAATAAGGGTGAAAAAATAATTATTTTAAATCAAATAAATTACAGTGTGTTTGGGACATAAAAAGGTAAGTTTTCACCAAATTTCGTGAAAAAAAATTAATTATTGTAAAAGATAAAAATAAAAAACCAAAAACTTGGTTTTTTGAATTTTTCACATAAATTTTGAGGTTATGTGAAAAAAGTGTCAATCCAAAAGCTGTAGATCTTTTTATTACCTACAACTTTGCGATTTAACTTTTTTTCATAGGACTTGTAGTTTTGCCGGAGATTGAGATAAACCGTTTTTTTAACTTTAACCCCCCCCTCCCCCCACTTCCCGACCTCAGATCGCCCGTAATTTATTTTTCCTATCATTTTTATTGTATTCTCCTCCTTTTCCAATGGGTTTCATCCTACTATTATTTTTTTTGTTTTCAAAAGTTAAAAGCACTGGTCTAGATATGAAGTAGAGAAACAGAAAAATTACTATATAGTCCGACATAGATTTATATGAATGTGATAAAAACTGGAACTAATATTGTCTTCTTGGAATGACACTATTAATGATACCAAGTAATGTAAATTTTCACTGTTTTTAGTAAATCATTACATGACAAGATAACAAATTTATTAATTCAACATTTACGTCACTATAATATTTTAAAATTGGAAACAAAAAAAATAATATTTAAACATTTGACACTCACTTGGATTTTAATAGGTGGCTCCACAAGCCGAGACCTACGAGATTATTAAGTAGTTACCGAGGCCGATTGATATCCACAACACCAGAAGCATCGCAGATCATTATTGCCTTTTCCCAACTAGTTCGAGGACAAAATCTAGTATTATTAAATTCAGCTATTTTTATTTATAGTGGGGTAAAAAAAACCCTTGTCCGGTATCACCATTTCAAGATGGTGGCTAGCGTTAGTTCACCTGTCAGCCACATTCATAAATAGCCATGTCGGACTAGGTTATTTAAATATATATTTTATAACAAAGTTTTAAAAAAATATACTAATTAATATACATGAGAAATTTAAAATATCTTTGATCATGGGTAGTTTATTGGCTTCATATCTTATCTTACCGTGACCATATTTCTATACTTTATGCACAGAGTATTTAGATAAATTCGTGGAAGATTATGACATTATAAAACTGTCATTATGCTGTCATTTACAGAGATGCCAGATCGTCCCAAAAGGGACGATTTTTGTCCGTTTAGACATATTTACGTCCCCTCGATGTCCGTTCATATATTCCGTCCTTTTTTCATCCCTTTTCAAAAAGCCAACTACATTAATTTACTTTCTTATTACAAAAATAACAAAACGCTGTTTTAAAAATTACAAAAATGCGTACAACTTGTAAACATGAAACGCACGGTGTGTGAATGCAACCACAGATTACTAACACTACAGATGTGATAGTTTTCACTTTTTGCTTAGTTTCCAAATGGTCCGTTTAGGCACTGCAGTCGCAATCTTAAGATGACAGTTTTAGCTATATAAACATACATCTGAATATGTGGCATTATTGATATTATCTATCTAGCTAGTCCCTAGTTGTCCTCCCCAGTGACGCCCTAAGCCGAGGTTCGTTTCGCACTAGGGGGAGCCCTTTGCGCGCTGTCACTTAGTTTTAAATGTAGTTGTAAGCCTTGGCTGGAGGCCTTAATTTTATTAATTAAATTAGGACTATCTCTGCTTAGCAAAACCCACAGAACCTCTCGCCAGATGTTATTGCTTGCAAAATCACAGCAAATCTTTTGATTAGCTCTTCATCCAGCCCGGTAATAGCTGCAGTTTTATTGAGAAACTCGAAAAAAAAAATTGCTGTTTTCCATTTTTGGTATTTTGGTTGTACGAAAAGTATTAAAACTCATTTTGTGTTCCTAAATATCGAGCTAATAGTTGTTTAAGTATAGGTGTACTATAAACCTCTACCTACTCCTTCGGGGATATAGGGGTGATGCTATTTTATGTTACGAGTTTTTCCTTAACTTCGAGGATTTAAAAAAAATCGGCAGCGATAATCATAAAACAGAGTATGCCAAAAAATCATAAATAATTAGTACTATAACCACCTGTAAGGATATTACGGTTTTCCTTGCCGTTTAAGAGATAATTAGATGTTTCATATTGGCTTCATACATTTTTCGTAAATAAAAATATAATTCCGTCGTCTTTGGGCAGAATTAACTCAGTTGTCATTTTTCTATATTCTAAAAACTAATAGAAGCGATATCCAGCAAAAAATCCAGCAATTGCAAATAGAAATCCCTAAGTCTATGAAAGCCGATTTTCAACCCACCGTGTGCCGTTTGTTTTACTATTTGCAAATGCAAGCGTGAAAAGACTACAGTAAACCGAAAAATATCAAGATGGAAAGCGGAAACCGCCTCAACACCAATACTTTAGTATCATTCAATCGTAAATTCGTAACAAATTAATATTTCTCCAGCCGTCCTTTTTGTCCAAAAATCGTCCCATTTCAGGTAGTGAATCGTCCGAAAGTCGACGCAGGTACTGGCAACACTGGTCATTTATTCATGTTGACATGACTGAAGAAAGCGCGAATTTTCAAAATTGTCTTCAATGTATCATACGATAGTGCTTAGTGAGATTGATAACTGAACTATAAAGATTTGATTATAATAGCTAAATAAATTAAATACAATACAAATATTGTTATTGTACGGTGTTATAAAAAATATTTCAGACAAAAGTGCTGTGTTTTGACAGATAACCTAAAAAAGCTGTGATTATATCAGCATTGTAAATAATAGGATAAATAAAGACAATTTGCACTTTGAATACATAATAAAAATTTAATAATGCAGCTTTTGATACAAGCTAGCCCGTTAATCGATAAATTAAAACATTGGCATCGAGCTATTTCTTTTAATGAAGTGCAGTTAACTACTTCACAGAAGGTCAGTATTTTGATTTATTATTATATCATAAGCAATTGTGTCTGAACTCACATAAATTGATATGCTACTATTGTTCAGGATTACTTACTCGAATACTGAAAAATAAAGAGAAACAGAGTTCTTAAACAGTACAGGTACATTGGTAAATTTAAAACAATAAAATATGATATGATATAAATAAAGGTTTTACACTATTGTTCATAGAAAATAATTAGGTAGATTACGTTAATATATATACTAGGTACATGTGTGTGTTCTATAATAACTAAGTTCAGAATGGAAAAATAATGTGTCTTAGTCATAATGTGCTAAATTAAAACAACCACTTTAATTTTCATTATACATTTACATTTTCAGGTTGTACTATGGAGTTTAGGAGTTGTGGGTACTAGTGCGGTAGTAGTGGGGGTGCTGTCAAGATATTTAGCAAGGCGGCGAGCTAAGCCTATCATGAATCCTCGGATTCAGAGGGCTCTCAATAAAAGAATCTCCCGAATGAGGAGTCCTAATGGAGGTAATATTAAAATGATTTATATCATTGTTCTTATTATTTGAAAAGTAAGATCAGGAAAAATAATTAATAAAATTAGTGTTTCTCATAATTAAAACGTAATTCTGTTTCTGTAAATTTTGCACCCAGTCCAAAGTATGTTTTTGAATATTTATAGAGGTAAATGCATTTATTGAGTAGTTTGTTGTATATACAAAGTACAAAAACTATATATCTTTTTTGTATTTTTATATAACTATATAATTTATATAACTTTTTAGTATTTTTATATAACTATATAAAAATACAAAAAACTATAAATCATTAAACATGCAAGGTCCCACTAACAACAAAAATATTTATTATATTTTTTTAAGGAATGGGATCAGTTGCAAGCAGTGGTGGTCGCAGCAGCCCGCTGGGATTCAGTGAGCGCTTGTCGCTGGCATCGGGCTCCATCGGTTCAGGAGCCGGAGATGCTGCACCTCTATCTCCACAGCAGCTGGGAGTAATGGGTAAGTAGAAATATAAGTTTAAATAGCGCCATCTATTATCCAGTAGCAAAAATATTTAAGGCAAAATATTATTCTTAATAATTTTATAATGTCTTAATAAAAATATTGCTATAATGTAACAATTAAGTAAGTTCAATTTATAACACTATTGCTAAATAATTAGACAAGCTTATTTAGTTCTATGTATCCTAATAACATAGACGCAATACAATTCATTAACAACACCATATAAATATGATGTTTAAATGAATCTATAGTACCTACTAAGAGAGCATTATTTATACTGTGATTATTTATAAGTATTCGACTAATCGGTGGTATCTTTGTAATTTCAAAATAGCAATTATAGAGTAGGGATGTAACAAAAATTTTAAAGCGCCATCTCTTATCGAGTAGTGGAAGTAACTACCAAGGAGGCATTGTACGCTTCCTAATAAATTGAACTATGTCGTCTAGATGTCGTTGTTGCAAATTTAACCACATTTAAGCGGAAGAGATCAGTAGTAGCACAAAATTGAAGTATTTTTAAAGGCGGAGGTTCTACGTTGGTGTGTATGTATTTTTATCCTTATTTTGAAACAAGACTGCCGTCGGTCAAAGATGGAAATAAGGGGACAGTAAGTGACAGAAAATCAGTGGCCGTAATTGTCGATTGTCGATGTTGTATAAATGATACGTGCCCATTTTCCATGTCTTGAATTGTCCTATATTAGTTAAATATGTATATCAAATACGATACGTTACAGTGATAAACGACACACATTTTCAGCTTCTTTATGAAGTAAAGAAGGGCCATTAGGCTCTCGTTTTCAAACTTGACTTGTAATTAGATTTGAGGTAGATAATAATATGTGATTCATGCTTGAGTATTATTTTCGATTAGATTTATCAATGATTTTTTGAATCTATAACTTGTGAGTGAAACTAAACTTATTAATAATGCGGTCTGTCAGTTGTCATAACAATATTATACAGTCTATCAGCCGGTTGCATCAAACTTTTTATCATTTATACTTTTACTAATAATATATATCATAAAACATGATCTCAAAATATATCATACTTTTAATATTTTTTATGATATCAATACATAAATATAATAATCAAATAAACATTATCATAAATATTTAGTCGAAAAACATAAAATAACAGCCTAATTTATCAATTGTATCCTCTATTTTGACAGTTATTTCGTTTCATGTATAAATAACCGAATATTTTATGATGCAATCGGCTGTAAGTCTGTGTATGATCTCAGCAGCTAGGAGTGAAACATGACAGCAGATACATGCCTCACCACTTAAATCAAGCCTAGATCTTGTGAACCTTGACTGCGAAGATGTATGATTATAGCTTGTTAAGTATCAAGTCGTTAATCCGTCTGTAACCCCCAGATAGGTTACACATAGATGGATTTGACTTGTAACCCCTACTACCTTTCAAATGTTTACTTAACATTTATAAATAGGTAGATATAAAAAATGGTGCCTACGTCATCCGTTCATTCTCTTGAATACTTCGATGATAAAAGCCCTGTCAATTACCTGAATGAATCTCGTTAAGTACTTAAACAAAGCTACTAACAACTTAACTAGCAGACCATACTGTTTCTCATTAGGTCCATACTTTACAATCGCATCTGTTATATAGGTGTACTTACTGTGGTTTGCTTTAAAATAAATTAAAAAAAGAACAGGTATTTTAATCACAGATAAATAGCATGTCTGGCTCAAGGTGGCCTTTGGCATTCAGAAATTAATGGAACTATTCGCTATTGATAGGTATTATTAATTCAATTGCGTCGCTAATAATATTACACGTTTTCTGATGTCAGAGGTAAGCTGTCCTCGCCCTGACCTACTAAAATAAGTAAACAAATAAAATACAATTCTGCCGCTGTGTTGAACTTTTAAGTCTCGTTTAGGTATTCAGCTACCTACTTCTTTAAAAGATAATAAGATAAAAATAACAGAACCATTGTACCTACCTGCCCTTGTATTATGTAGGTATGCAATACTTGTTCTTCTTGTCAATTTAATTTATAAGGAAAACTTGTGTTTTTATCCAATGTTTTGGTGTAACGAGTATGTTGTTTATAATCATTATTTTTATCAAAATAAGGGTTTTACACAAGACTAGTCTTGTAGAGGCACCAACAACGCGTAACAGGGTAGGACATCGTATAATAGGGAGGAAAAATTAAATGGAATTTCTAATGTCTAGCTTAGTTATGTCTGTCTAACTTACCATTTGGAAACAATCCGATGCGTTTGATATAAACTGGAATATAAGTTACGCTTTGTAGAGGTATTTGTCTAAGAGCATCGCTCATGTCAACGAGTCTTTCACCGGAGGCTCCGTTATCTCTAGTGACGTACGCTGCATATTGAAGGCCAGGCGCAATCATGAATTTTGCGGCCTATCAATGTGGCTCGTTGGTCTAGGGGTATGATTCTCGCTTTGGGTGCGAGAGGTCCCGGGTTCAAATCCCGGACGAGCCCGATTTTTGTTACCGTTTTTGGGGTTTAAAAGTGATGTACATTACCATTACGCAAAGATATATCTATAATATATCTCTGCATTTTTTTATGACACCGTCCTTCACCTTGAAAACTTTATGGCTGGCCTATACATTATTCACCTACCTACACACAGACATACAACACCATGTTATACATACAAATACATACCTATTAACAATCTATAAATATAACATAATAATCGAATACGGATGTTTTACTCTACTAGACCCACTTTAGCTACTTACAAAATGTGTTCTATAAAAAATGCTACAAAAACCTGTTTTAATTTGTCCTCCGTACAATAATCATGCTCTATTCTAATAAAATGTAGGTACGTATACGTACTTACATTTACAATTACGCAGACGGCTATAGTTCACTTCGTAACATTTCGCAATATCCGTGCTAGATGTACAAGGAACAATAGTTAGCTGTAATCGATCCCCTAGGGACTATGGACTGCGACTTGGTGTGACCAAGTCCTTATTCCCGGCACGTGCCGACCCACTGACACGGGATGACGCCTGATTACAAGATAAGACGATCTATATCACCGTTCCTATTGTGAAATGTCCTTAATACCAAGGCTGGCCTATAAACCAAGGGTTATTGGCGGTTTAAGCACCTGTTTTATCTTTACCACAGATATTAAAAGCTACTCAAATCATCATCAAAGCAGAATTATACCAGATGTTTGTTAAATCCTTATGTATACTAGATTATATACAACATAACATACTACACTACTGTAAATATACTCTAATTTATTATATTTATCAAATCAAAAATAAAGTAATTAATAAAGGAAAATTGCTGATTACTTGAAAACTGGGATACTAGTCATAGTTCTATTTTTCTTGTAATGTTTAGGTTATTGTAACAAACAAAGTGAAACTTAACAAGATAAGTCTTTAAATTCAAGTAGCTGTTTGTTTATCTGCGACTTCACCAAGGACACTATTTCACGCATCCGAATAAATACTATCCTTTGTTCTTTTTCAGGGCTACCTCCATTCCAAATTCCATCCAAAGAGTTACTTTCACTTTCCCATTGATACTATTATAATAATTAGATATATTCTTGTAAACTTATATTAAAAAAAAATAGGAACCCAATTTCCACCTATTAACATTTTGGTTTCGTTGCTTTTTAAGAACATTTTTAACTAACACAGGAAAAACGAAACTAAACCCGTACTGCCCAATAGATGGCGCTTCGTTACGAACACGATAGTGTCATTGATCACGGTCCACGGTTGTCTTTATCATAACCACATATCAGTAAGATATTTTTATGTACCTTATCAAATTAAATAAATCACTATTAATAGTTATTTAAAATATATGTTGCATATAATAGGCGTTGATCGTAAACGACTATTTCAACTTAATTGTCAGCGGCTCGTTGGTCTAGGGGTATGATTTTCGCTTAGGGTGCGAGAGGTCCCGGGTTCAAATCCCGGACGAGCCCAAATCTTTTTGTAGTTTTAATATGGAAGATTATTTTGTTTTTATTTTACTTGTCTTTTAAATAACATCTTTCTGATCGATTCATGAACAAGATGATACATTTTCGATCTATTTGTCTATATTCTGAATGTCGTGTTTATTTTGACGTGTCACAGAGATAACGTAACTTTCCAGTATGTATTATGTAACTAGCTGTTTACTGCGGTTTCATTCGCATCCTGAGGTAATCACGGATAAAAAGTATCCTATGTGTGTACCAAATATGGAATTTGGTACACACATAGGATACTTTTTATTTTATTTTTATTTACAAATCCATTCAGTAGGTAGGTGCCTAATTCTTGCCTGATGCATACAAACACAGACAAAAATTCAAAAAAACATGTTTGCTCTACTAAAAAACCCCGACATGTTAGTTTTTCTTTATATATAATAATGTATTATAATTAACAGACATCAGCTTATTACAATCTTATTATGTGTAAGTAAAGATTATGAAATGTGTGTGGGCATAGAAAGAAAACAACACAAGGCTTTCATAGCCCTTTAGCTTATGTCTTGAATTTGCGTATATTAATATTAGTGCCTGGCTAAGTGCTATTTTCAGATTCTGTTCCGTTTCACTTCATTTTATATTATGAAAACAATTACCATTACACTTATTATGTTTGTTTTGATTTACATATTTATTTACTAATATGTATTAATACAAGCAACTATGATGAATTTGTTCATGTTCCAAGATAAAGAAAACACTTTAAACTTAAGTCGCTGATCCCGACGATTGCACCCGTTTAGTAAACAAATGTTTCCTGCACGGATCCCAAGGGAAAGCTTCTGTGATCCCTTTCCTTGTTCTGAAACCCTTACATGTGGGAAATAATTAAAGCGCCTCCAACCTACCTTTGAGCGTGGCTCAGCTGAAATGTCTCTACAAAGGGACGTGAATGCGCCTCGGGTGAAAAGGAACACCCACTATTTATGCAACGGTTTCTTTTTAGCTTCTGCATCCGACGTAGTGTTTATTGTTTTCAATGTCTCCGCTGCTTTCTTTATGACATAGTAGATACCTAGCAATTTGAAAAAAACCGTTTCCCATCACCACTCATTGAGAACTTTGTAGAAAATCCCGCACACATGGTGGAGTTGTACAAAAATAGTAGTCACTCTTTCAAAATTGAATAATGTGGTTACTTATTAGCTGTGTTGGCTTGTTGATAAAGTCTTGCCTTTCAAGTCAAAGTATTTTTGCTAATCAAATTATTCAATGTCTAAAACTAATGTAGGTAGGTAATCTATCTATTTTTTTTTTGTATTTGCCCAATTGACATTGATTTACCCAATTGACTTGACACCCCACGCATCACGCATGGCAACACACTTGAGTCCAAAGATCTGGGATTTTCTACTTACTGCAGACTCCCGAACGTTTGGGAGCCGACCAAGCCAACCGTGGGGTCTAAGCCAACACGCAGAATATTTTTAATGACTGATAAGATTCCCATAGATTATTAACATAGGACTATTAGGGCTGTTACTACCATGTCTTAGTTACGAAAGTTAATATTCTTACATAATAATGCATAGGTACCTATGTATCAACGGAGCGCTGTCAAGTGGGATCATTCATGTCAGTCAGTCATTGTCTGGTTAATGGCACTGTGACTATGCCATTCTGAGAAAAAAAAATAGTGTAGAATAGGACAGGTTTGTCCCCACATCAGGCCGCGGGTTTTTCGGGAATCAAGAGAAATTATTTAGATAATACCTTTGAGGTGATAATGGGTCAACAGAAAGGAATGTAGAACGATTACAGCTTAGAATATATGTTCTTATTAACTGTTTGCCGTGGTTTCGAAGGAAATATAAATATTCAAAACACTTGCATAAAAAGCCTATTAGCCGGTTGCAAACTTTTAATCATTTATACTTTTACGAGTATCTCAAAACATGATATCAATAATTAGCATACTTTTTTTTTTATTAACTGTTATCTAATTGTTTTAAGTACACTACATAATTATGATTTAATTTTAGCATGTAGGTATAAGTTACTTTGTACAGGCTCTGTTATTTGGCAATGCTTATCTCACTTAAAGCTATCAAAACAAAACATGTGCGAATTTCTTAAAATTACCAATATGGTTATTGTTTACATTAATAGCTTGTATGTCTACGTTCTTATTATCTGGGTCAAGTAATATTCTGATATGCGAATAGAGGGCGAATTAAATCTTTTCATTCTTCAATGAAACTTGACGAGACTTCCTGCTGGTTATACCGCCATACTGGTGTTTATCGTTGGTGGAATTTACACAGTCGTAGTGAAATGGTCGTTTTATAGGGTTTTCTGGGTAGACGTACCACATCGGTGTTAGGAAGAAATGTCAGTGCCGTGAACTTTCAAACGGCATTTGCAATTATATGTAGATCTTCGGGTGTTCAAATGTCAAGGAAAATTAACCATTTCTAATATTTCAACCTAGGTATGTATTGATATATACATCAATACCGCATTTCTGGTATAGGTAACTAATGTTGGCGACGTTTACTTTCAAAAAAATTGGCGCTAAACTTTTACCACAGTTGGCTTACGTCAGCAAGTTAAAAATAGCTTGTTCGACGTTTGTCCTGTTGAGTCATCGAAGCCCATCCCAAACTTGAAATTTGAACGACTTTGCAATTCGCTGCACTCTCCTTATGTTCTTCTTGTCATTACTTTTTGGTTTACGTGGCCACTTGCTGGTTATAATGTACCTGTTAAATTCTACTATTCTACTAATATTATAAATGCGAAAGTTTGTGAGGAATATGTAAGTATGTATGTTACTCTTTCAAAAAATACCGAATGGATTCAGATAGGTACGATTTGGTATACATATAGTTTACTAGCGGTCCGGATTCGCACGGGTCATTTTTTCTAGTAACAAATGTTACTCAGTGATAATGTAGCTTTCTAACGGCAAAAGAATTTTTGAAATCGGTCCATTCGTTTTTAAGTTTATTCGTTACATACAAACCATTCCTCTTATAATATTAGTGTAGATAACCTGGAGTGCTCGATGTAGTTCTCTCAGCATGCGAGTGAAACCGCGGGAAACAGCTAGTACAATATGACTGAATTGGGCGATGTCTGATATTATTACGACCTAGTACTGGATTTCATCTCAATCAATGTAATAATCATTATCTGCTAAACTTGTTTTAAATTTAATTCAAGGTTTAGATAGCAATTTTGATTGCTATTAAAGTCTGTTCATTCAAGGTGATATAACAATTTGGGAAAAAAATATTTGGCATTCACTTACCTACTGTCTGAATCATTACAATATGTTGTAATTGTCGTGAGAACGACGCTTTCGTTTGTACGTATTTAGATGTGATTCTTGTAAATCCTGTGAAACTTTATCTAAATCGGTTCAGTAGACCCAGAGATTAGCCCCTACAAATTTACTCACAAAATTTACCACTGTGACTATAATATTAGTATAAATTAATTCCATTCTAGATGAACAACTTCATCATCAGTCTATATATTGTCCCACTGCTGGCACAGGCCTCTTCTCATACAGATCATCATCATCTCTACTCAGGCAGGAACATATATCACCACGCTTGCTTAAGGCGGATTGGCGATTTCAGACTTTTTTAAGGCTAGGTTTTCCTCACGATGTTTTCCTTCACCGTTAGTCAGTGACGTCTTAAATATACTTAGAAAATACATATGACTTCAGAAAAGTCACATTGGTAGGTACTTGCCAGATTTCGAACCTGCACACTCGTACACGAGTTTTTATGATGAACAACTTAACCGCTTTAAGACGACGACTACCGCCAATGACCTTGAGCAAATGGGCGGAGCTTGAGCTTCCCCCCCGCGACCCCGCAATGCACACCGCACGGTTGTCATTTTATATTTTGAAGAACTTTGACGGGTGACCATAATATTATGTAGAGATTCTAAGGACAGTCGCATATTGTATTTTGATATGCATGTCTAAGAGATAAAAATATAAATACAAATAACATCTGTCTGAGTAATACTTCGAAACACTAATTTTAAATTTCCAACCCCCACTGCATACTTCGTTTGCCAGAAAAGCAAAAATATTTTCAATTTCTTTAATCTGCAAAACATATTTATCGATCTGAATTGTTACAAGTTTCAAGAAAAAAATCTGACAACTAGCATTCTTGAATTAATCCGCTGTGAAAGATGGACAGACAGACAGACAAAATCGCACCATAGGAGTTAATTTTTAGGCCATATTGGTGTCCATTTTGAGCTCTTCTAACAGAAATGCACGCAAGTTTTTTTCATATTTGCATTTTACGACATCTGCTGCTTCTCAAATAACTTCAGCTCATCTTCACTTGTATAGGAAGATCATATTAGCTTTGTAAGGAGAGCCTGGAAGCCAGTTAATTAGTCCGACGTTTCTGATCCATCTGTAAAGTGTCCGACCAAACCTTTGGCATCAGCTTTGGCCAAACCATTAGCTTAAAATTGGCCTAAGTTTTGACACCAACAGAACCGAAATTGAATAATCTATTACGTTTAAAGACCTAAAAGTGAGTGAGACTGTATTACAAATGATGTTAATATTTTAAATAAGCTGCAGGTAGTTTTATTTATATTATTAAGTTGATACACCGAACATATTAGTAAAAAGTCATTGTGGCTTCTTTGCTAAGGCACCTGCATCTCATTTATGAGTATGCAGATTCGAACTTCGAAACCTAGAAATTACGAATCTGACTATTCCAAAGTTGTACATGCACTTTTTTTAGTATAACTTAGACACCATTGACTAACGGTGAAGGAAAACATCGTGAGGAAACCTGGACTACACGGTCTGAAATCACCAATCCACCTTGAAAAAGCGTGATAGTTAATGCTAATGCATGTCTATGTCATACCCAAAAGTGGGATAGTAAAGATTCCGATTATGACCAGGATTTTTTAAATTTTTACCTATCATGAACAATGGAAATTCACCCGTTTTGGGCCTAATTTTGAAAGTACCGCAAAGCAAAAAATCAATGCAAAAATAAATGTGCTAAATTCGGATATAGACTTTGTCTGAATGAGAATTAGCTGTTACATTTTCAAGCACCTTTGTACGACCCTTTTTCACGGTTTCATGCATTATTGAAGAAATAAAGTAATGGAAAAAAATCCTACCATTGTATGGCATTTCGATAATCTTTTAGAAAGATGCAATATCGATTTTTGACTTTGAAATCATTTATAATTACCGATTTAAATATTTTTGATCTTTATCTTTTTACCTTATATTACTAATATAAGGTTTTTTATAATTATTTTATCAGAAAAACTCACCGCAAAAATTGACAGATTTTTTTATAAAAAGATTATTAAATTGACATGCAGTAGCTCAATTTTCATTTAGTTTTCTTATTACAATTCATCGGAATTCAAACATAACCTTGGTATTGGAAATTGGTCGAAATACCATATTAAGAAAAGTATTTAAGAGAAAAATGTACGGAAGTCTAATTATTTCAGAACGTTTGTTTTACAAACTATCTCCGTAGTTTGTTTTTTTTAAATTTAATTCGTATACCAAAAGATGTCGAAGAAAACAAAAAATATTAGAATATGCATCAAGCCTTTATATCAAGCCCTTTCATAATTATGATGACGTAGAAACTACACTTTGTAATTTTAAATTCCATTTTTCCTCGAAAGTAGTATTTTTCATCTTTATCCATTTGCGATATATTTCAACAATTATTCCAAATCGATAAGGTTAGTTATTCCTGAAGTAATTATCAGCTCTGACAGACAGACAGATAAAGTCGCATCCCATAAGGGTTACTTTTTACTATTTTGGTTCGGAACCTTAAATATACTATTTGAATATATCTTTTTTTTTTCATTTTCAGTTCTTCTGTCTTTGACTTCTGGACCAAAAATTAAAGAAGATCAAGTCCTTTTTATTTATCAGGGCTTTAGCCAAAGAATTAAGCGATTGCCTATTAATCGGTTTAGGCCTAGCCAAAAATCGACGTTCTGTCGGATACTATTTGGTGTTGAAAATAAAACATAAGAGTGGCATAGTGAATTAGGACCTTCATTTCTAAAACACTATGCTTCGTCTTATCTTTTAGATTGTGTGTATATAATATTATCCCACATTAGATACCTTGACTAATAGATTAATATGTATATCATATGTGACTGCTTACTTGGCGTTTTTCTAAACTTCGAAAATGGTTGCTATGTAAAGCATCACTACCCAATGTTACCAGTAAAAAACCGGCCAAGTGCGTGTCGGACCACACGCAGTAGGATTCCGTAGTAGGTCTTAGTTAGTCAACTATAACTATGTAACCGGTGAAGCCTACTTTGCCGTGATAGTTTCCGAAAGTTAGTTTTTTTTATTTTTGAAAGACCTATCTAACGATACCCTACATGAAGGGTTACGCAACAAAAAAAATATTCATCCTCATTTCACGTGTTCGGGAGCTTCACTAAATTATTTTATTTTTTTTATTCATTTTTACCACTTTTTCGGCGTGATCAATACACATATCTATACTAAATCTCAGCTTTCTAGTACCAAGAGCCTCTGAGCTATGCCGCGAACAGAGAGACAGACGGACATTGCGAAACTATAAGGGTTCCTTGTCGGACTACGGAACCCTAAAAATAAAACGAATGTAACCAATCCAAAATAGAAAAATGGTCTAGCTAAAATAGTCAGACAATACAATACATTTTACAATTTTACATTTTACAATACTCTTTGAATAGCGTAAGCTTATTTTTTTATCATATTCTGCATTTTTTTTCAAATTCGTCTCGTAGCAAAGAAACTCGAACCCAAATTCACGTGTTTAGAAAAATATTTTCATTGGTAATAATTTAGAATAGCGCCACCTTGTTACCCATGGATAAACCGTTTTATTTACAAACCATTAAGTTTTGTTCTAAGATATCATCCCATGCCTACTATTTCTATAAATTCCAAACTATTAGGAAATATTGTAACATAACATGAAAGAATTTTAATTTTGACGATTATCTCCGACCTACATGTAAAATTTAAATGAGGTATGCAATATTCTCGTTTTGAATACGCAATGTATTAAAAGAAATACATATTTAAATCCTAAAGTACATTTAATTATTTAGTAAGTCAATAACAAAATATATTTGTCCTGCCAAATTTAGATACACACATTTTAGATTATGACAGATTATGGATGATTTGGTTTGAAAACACGTTATTCACATCAAAAAAATATTTTATCCGCATGTAGTGCCTTTTCAATATAATAATTATAATTCACCAGTCATCTTATCACAAATATAATAATTTATTTACATCGTAATGTGCTCGCTCTGAGTGACAGCGTCTACCCGTGACAGTGGTCACAAACGTACTGCCCCCGTCGCCCGGTGGAGCCCCTCCGTAATTTCAACTCAACGTTTTGACAAAAGCACAAAAATTGACGTAAATGTACGATTTAAAAAAAATATACGTATACAAAAAGACAGATAATTAACTTTTCTATAAAATGGTACAGGTTTCATTAAAATCCGCTTGATAAATTCTATGTAAAACTCAGTTTTTCTTCTGCGTTAGACCTAACTTCATGTTTTTTTTATACAATGTTATAAATACATAATTAAAAAAAACGTTATACAAAATTATTAAGCATATGCTCTAGTTTAGTATATATACTTTTCAAATCATGAAAGCAAGTCGTTAAAGCGTATTCATTAGCTTTAAAAGGGGCAAAGTCGTATATCGCCGCCTTAATCAACCCTAGACTTTAGTTCGGGTAAGTTTATAACTGTAAATAATACCTACATTATTATATTATAATATGGAGTAAGTGGCTAACAGCTAAATAAGCATCCCTTCCCGTATCCCGTATTCTTATATTGTAGTCTGTAAACAAAGCTACTTTTCTGTTTATGGAATATCTTGGCAGTGTTTTTCAATATTTTTACAAACTGCCTCAATAATTGTTATAATGAATATCAAAATACATGTTGTCATCTTACTTTTATTATCTGTGTACCTGTTATAACTTTCTTTTGAATAAATCTTTTTAGTCTGTGGTCAACACTCATCGCTTGTTTTAATAGGTTATGGGCCCAGACTCGAAAAATTGGATAAAATTAGTTTAAAGTAAAGTTTTTTGCATGTAGTGACGTTAAAATGACCACTAATTATCTAACGAACGTGCCGAAGCTCAAAGGACGAGAAAACTTCGATGATTGGGCGTTCGCTGTTGAGAATTTGCTCGTACTTGATGGCGCCGCCATTTACTTAAAGCAAGAAGGAGGCACTCAAGAAGCAGCAACGGCAGACGCAAAAGCGCGGGCTAAACTTATTTTGACAATAGATTCATCACTATTTGTTCATATTAAAGAAACAAAAACCACGAAGGAGCTGTGGACTAAACTGAAAAGTTTGTTCGATGACTCAGGATTTTCGAGGCGGATTACACTACTACGTCATTTGATTTCGATAAGACTAGAAAATTGTGAAAACATGACAAGCTATGTGACGCAAATAGTGGAGACTTCGCAGAAATTAAGTGGCACGGGGTTTATGATAAATGAAGAATGGGTGGGCTCATTATTATTGGCTGGATTACCTGAACGTTTCATGCCAATGATTATGGCCATAGAACATTCCGGCATACAGATCACTGCAGATACGATCAAGACCAAATTATTGGACATGGAATCGGCAGAAACAGATGAAACGGAATGCAACTATGCATTGGCAGCTAAAAATTGGCAGAAAAAGAAAACTGGTAAAGCCAATAGTGGCAGTTTTATTAATAATAGGAAGATGCCGAATGCATCTACGTCGAACGTCAAAACAGTTACATGTTACAAATGCAAGCAGACGGGTCATTATCGCAATCAATGCCCCCAGATAAGAGAAAAAACAGAAACAAAGAAGTATTCCAATGCTTTCAGTGTTGTTTTTCTTAGTGGAAAGTTTAGCAGAAACGATTGGTACATTGATTCGGGAGCGAGTATGCATATGACTGCAAATAAAACATGGCTACACAATTCCTCGCATTCATCTAGTTTACCGGAGATTATAGTTGCAAATAAAATGCAAGTTCCTGTAATTTGTTCCGGAGATGTGGAATTATTAACCAGTTTTGATTACAATATAACAGTTAAGAATGTTTTATGTGTGCCAAGTCTTGCAACCAATTTACTTTCGGTCAGTGAGTTAATAAGAAATGGAAATAGTGTCAATTTTGATGAAAACCAATGTCTTATACACAACAAGAAAGGTGTCCTCGTTGCAGATGCAGAATTGATAGATGGTGTTTATAAACTAAATTTACAAACACAGAATTGCCTATTGACATCAACTGTTGTTGACGGAGATACCTGGCACAGACGTCTTGGACACATTAACAGCAATGACATGCGGAGGATGAAACAAGGCTTAGTGGAAGGAATGGATTATCCTGAAACATTTATAACAAGTAAGTCCAAATGTGAAGTATGCTGTGAAGGGAAACAGTCGAGGCTTTCCTTCTCCAAAGGGACAAGAGCTACACACACACTACAGATAGTTCATTCTGATTTGTGTGGTCCCATGGAGCATAAGTCAATAGGTGGTGCCAGATACTTTTTACTATTTATCGATGACTTTAGCCGAATGACCTTCATATATTTTTTGAAAGCTAAAAGTGAGACTCTGAAGTATTTTAAAGAGTTCAAGTCAATGGCAGAAAATCACCAAAACAAAAGAATAAAATTCTTTAGAACAGACAATGGGACTGAATATTG